>JAQMRL010000003.1:14863418-17363418 GCA_035578175.1 Catonia carolina | reverse complement strand
AAACTCGGATGATTGATGGGGTGTTATGACCATAGGCTTTTCCCGCTTCATTATGGTTTCCAATTCGTCTGCTTTTGCTAGCAGTATATCTAGCATATGCGATACCACGTCTTCCTCTACGCTTTTCGCGCGATAGGAGATAGGGCCATAAACGATTTTTCCAAGCTCGTCTACAATGACAAAGCAATACCCACAGGCAACATGGTGATGACGTGTGGTTGTGTAGCCCTTTACACCAGAAGGCAAAGCGGTTTTTACAGGAAGTAAGAAAGATTCAAAGTCGGCATAGACAGTGTACGGTGCACGTAGGGTGGGTGTGTAATTTCTAAACTTCATAACAGACTCGTGTTCTTTTGTGGGGTCTGGGTATCTGATTCTTTGTACCTCGAATTTACTACACATTTTAATGTGTTTATCGAGGTTTATTTTGGCCTTGGCCGGGTAAGGATCAGAGAACCTATGCAAACAGAAGGGACAATAGTGACATGCTGTTCTAGAAGCGGTTAAACCTGACAGGAGCCGTGAAAGCCCGTTCGCCCCGTGTTTCATATTTATAAGGGTGTAATGGGACCTGTTACTTTCGGGGTCTGTTACAAGCATCAACTGTACCATGTGTTGTCTGTCTCTGTGCATTGTCGTCCTTAAACATGTTACTGTCTTAGTGTCATGGTCAAATCCTAGTACGTTAACTGCGATTGTGGGGTTCTGTTTTTCAAACTTTGAAATGTCTTTCAGTTTAACGGGGTATTCTATTCCGCGCATGTCAAGTAAGTTTAAATGTTTCTTGTAGAAGGTGTAACGCGGTGAATGCGCTTTGCTATCTTTGATATGAGCAAGTACGCTCCACACAAAACACATCTCGTCTACGGGATTGTAAATGTTTATGATGGCGTGTTTCGACTTCAACCACCTTGGGAGGTGTACGAAGGAACTTTTTGCACCATAAAGAGGTTCACATTTGCAAAGATGCAAATCTAGTTCCAACACCTGTTTTACGGTCCACCCGCTACCTTCAGATGTGAACTTGGATAGTCCCTCATAAATTTTTTCAACAGACTCGTGAAATTGCGTATCCACCATTTCCTGGTTTATCGTAATATTCACAATCTGTTTTGTTGATCCATGTAAGACAACTGAAGTGCTTGTTTCTACCTGTTCGTTTTCTATAAAGTTTAACTTAATAAGTTCTAGTTTAATAGAAATATACCATTTTACGTTACCACCCAAACGTTGCGCCTCGGTGAAGAGATGGTCTTTCAAAATCGGTTCGAATCCGGTGAAAACATCTGCTACATCTTCCATAACGTCCTCCGTGTTTTCGAAGTTCCATCGGAGAAGTACGACATGCCCGGATACGGCGCGAACGACTTCAGGTGCTAGTACAGAGTAAGACATGATCGAGATGGTGACTCGGTACGAACTGATACTAGCAGAAGCTCTGAGAGGTTATTTATACTATTGTTGCATCATTGTGTGCATAGGTTACTACTAGTCTGTCTTCCTTGTATACGTAATGCATTGTAAGTGGTATTCGGTTGGGTGTGGATGCGAAATCTAGTTTTAACCGCTTCTTTACTCGAATGCGGAAAACAACGACTATACATTGTGTATGAAGGTTAACGAAATGTTGTTTGTTGTAAACTGTCTTATTACTATACAAATCCTGGTTGTGACGTCAGAAGCGTAAACTTTAAACACCTTTGAAGGTCAGGTAGTTATGTCTGCTGTAATACTATTCTAATGTAAGTGATCAGAATCATTGTTATTTAAGAGGGGAGTGTCGTTATGTTTTGTAACACACTCACTATTGTTAAAAATGTACAGGAACAAAGAGTTGAAGTTCTTTGTACAAATCCGGGTTGTGACGTCGGAGCGAACTTTCAAAGTATTTGAAGGTTGGTTGGTTATGTCTACGGTAAGTAAGTGGTCAACGCGGATGTTTGTAAGGTGTGGGGGAGACGTCACAACCCGGATTTGTAACTCTCCCAACTTTGTTAAAAGTGAACGCGAACAAAGCGTTTGAAGGCCTTGGTAAACTCCTGGTTGTGACGTCACTCGGTGTTTTTCCTATTTATCTGGAGGCGTGATAACGTTTTGGTGTGTACGTTGTGTAATAGGGAACATCGAATATACCTTATACTTCTATTTTCTTTTACCAATATGCACGCCTACGGGTCTAGGGCACTGTTGACGCCAAACAACATGGACAGATATTATATGACTGATTATATGGAGAACTTTTTTACATTACAACATGAAGGGGCATCTCACCCTTATCGTGCGTATTTTCCCAATTGGTCATCTTCTTTTAACGGTCCTAGTTTTCTAAATTATAGACGCTTATATGGTACGCATCCAGAGGATATTCCGCACCGTACTGATCGCCTAAGGTTCCCGTTCAGTGATCTCTACCCATGGGATTGGTATTCCAATTATTTATGGGCATGGGACTTTGAGGATGCAGCTTGTGCTAACACCACCGATCCTGTTACTTTGGTATGTCAGTGTAGGTTAACGTTTCTGGATATGCTCCATGTACGTAGGCGACGCGCTCACTTTCCCGAATGTAGGTTTCATCTCGTTAAAGGGGACTATTCCTTTTTATGTGACAAATGTGGGGTGGTTTTTTTGACTTTTCGATTGTACCGGGTGGATACTATTCAAAATGTTGTGCCCTCCTTATTGCAGCGTGAGCTTGGGTTTAAACCACGGATTCCCTTCACCACTGCAATCAAGTATTTTGATTTTTTTAATGCCCTCAAGCTTGAACATCCACAGAGGACTGAAGGGTTTGATTTTGAAGGTTGCCATACCGATGTAAGCTAACTACGTATGGGGCATAAGCATTTACTTTATTTAATTTCATCTTTTTTTTTTCCTAAGATCGTTTTGTATATACATTAATGTTTCCCCACTCTACCGTTTTATGCTTCATGTTCCGCGTTTCATTTAATATAAATACACGCTCACTTTTATTCTTGTTCACAGTTTTCGTTTACTAAAACTCTTGTAAACATGAGCTCTTTCTCTTCAAACTCTGCTGTAAGGGGTGCTGATGCCGACACTACATGTACACATGAACCGCTGGACTTATCAACACGTTTACGGGCTATAACTACTATAGCCTGTATATTTGGACTTACGGAGACAACTACTACCGCTGCTACTGCTACTGCTAGTGCTACTACTGCTACTACTAATACTACTACTACTACTACTACAACTACAGGTACTAACACAATAACGTCAATACGTAATATCCGACGACGCCACCTGATAAATTATCTGCGTATAGATACTCTATCGGGTGGGGAGGTAAGCACACTGAGAAATGCGTTTCTGCATCCTACGGGGGAACATCGACTCTTTATAACACAGCTGCGGGAGCGATGCGCTTTCGTACGAGATATACGCTTGTATGCAATGCGGTTAGCTTTTTTTAATCTCATTGAGGGGCAAGAGGTTTGCTTTTGCACTCAGTACCCGCTGTGTTATACTGGTTTGATGTTTTTCCGTGAAAGGAGAGCTAGAAGCAACAATCAGTGTTTTTGCTGTGATAATGACTTCAACTTATGTAGGTGTGACGATTCGCGTTACTGTGCACGCACCGGACGCATAATAGGATGGTCGTTGTATGTTGGTGAATGGCACTGCGTATGTTGTGGAAGTCGGTACGCAGTAAGGGTAGAGGTGAAGAGAAAGCGTAGGACACGAGACCACGAATGACAAGGTAAGTGTAAAATGTATTTTATTTTTAATTACTATATGCTTAAATATTTTGTAAAATAATGGAATTTGTAAAAGGGTTTCAATACATGAACTTGAGGGTACTAGTGTAAAAACCACGTTGAGTTAATTTGTGTACTATATGCTTAAATATTTTGTAAAATAACAGAATTTGTAAAAGGGTTTTAATACATGAACTTGAGGGCACTAGTGCAAAAACCACGTTGAGTTAATTTGTGTACCTTACTAAACTACTTCCTTAATTAGATGTTATTCATGTTTTCCTTGTCTGTACCGTGTACGTTAGTGAGTGTGCAATGGGGTAGTGGGGTGGGTATGAGGGAGGGGTGAGGTGGGGTGGTGTGGACTTGTATGTCAATGTCAGCTTAATATGTTTTTATTTTTGTATAAATACCGAAGCAATTTAATTCAGTTTCATTGTATTGTAACTACATTACGATAATATTTCCTCATTATGGATTCCAGCAACACATCAACCACAACGCACCTATCTTCTTCATCATGAGCTGCAGCTACTTCCTCGTCTACTATACACACCTCAACCACTTCGCCCGCCTCTTCTTCTTCTTCTTCTTCATCACGACCTGCAGCTTCTTCTTCATCTCGAGCTGTAGCTTCCCGTACTTCTGGGATTGGTGGACCACGTCGAGGTCCTACATTGGTGTCCAGGAGCTTTCTTTCTCTCCGCCGACGCGAGCTAATTTTATATTTATCTGTGCGCTGTTACGCATTACGCATGGCATTTCTTTTCCCGAGTCCTGACCAACACATATTTTTAGTGGCTCTAAAGGACAAATGTTCTTTTATTGCAGATGTGGATCGGTATTTATCACGATTAGCGTTCTTCCGTAGAGGGAGAACTTGTCGTGTTTGTAAACGCTGGCCGCGTCTGCATAAAGGGATTTCGTTCCTTTGTAGGATGCGGGAAAAGCATGTGGAATTGTGTGAACAGTGTTCAGGATGTAGTAGCTCGTGTGCGTGTGACTTTAGATGTCGTGGAGTGGGCACTGATGGAGTTCACGCTTGGACAAAGTACATTGGTACATGGGAATGCAATGCGTGCCATGGGCGTTTTGCTGTACGGATTGATGTTATGTCTCGCCACCAATGAGATGTGAGTATTTACTTTTTGTGTTCCTACTAATCAATTTATTTTTAAGAAACTGTATATTGGAATTCCATGACATAATAGGAAATGGGCCTAGGTCTTTCCGCATTTACAAACTAATATATCAACAAGAAAACTTTAAATTACTCACCATCAAGTTAAATCCTCATAGGTTTTGACGACCTTCCTTCGGAGGTTGCAGGATGTATTCTCGCGGTCCTTACTGTACGCCTAACAGGTGGGATGTTCTCCTTATCCGCATCTATAGGCAACCTCTCGTTCGTAACTATAGACAACCTCCGTGTGAACCGAGGCGGTTCTGAGTGCTCGGCGATAACTGTCTCCGTATCACTGACGGAATCGGTCTCACTCCCAAAATCGGTCTCACTCCCGGTATCGGTCACACTGCTAACGTCCGTATCACTCAGGACATCCATTGAGGCTGCAATTAAACATATGGTATATGTATGAATCAAATGTACGTTGGTATGGGAAAGTCGTGTGTGGATGAGACAACAGATTTTTAAATTTATTAATAACAGATGCTTTATGTTATATACAATGCCACGATACGGTCACGTGGGTGTGTCACAGTGCGTTTGTAAATTTTTAACAATGGCAAGAAATAGTCATGTGAGTGAATGCACTTGATTATTAATAACAGTAGTAAGGCGCTCAATTCTTATAGGTTACAATGCCACGATACAGTCAAGTTGGTGTGTCACAGTGCGTTTGTTAATTTTAACAATGGCAAGAAAGAGTGGTGTGAGTGAATGCACTTGATTATTAATAACAGTAGTAAGGCGCTCAATTCTTATAGGTTACAGTGCCACGATACAGTCAAGTTGGTGTGTCACAGTGCGTTTGTTAATTTTAACAATGGCACGAAAGAGTCATGTGAGTGAATGCACTTGATTATTAATTACAGTAGTAAGGCGCTCAATTCTTATAGGTTACAATGCCACGATACAGTCAAGTTGGTGTGTCACAGTGCGTTTGTTAATTTTAACAATGGCAAGAAAGAGTGGTGTGAGTGAATGCACTTGATTATTAATAACAGTAGTAAGGCGCTCAATTCTTATAGGTTACAATGCCACGATACAGTCAAGTTGGTGTGTCACAGTGCGTTTGTTAATTTTAACAATGGCAAGAAATAGTCATGTGAGTGAATGCACTTGATTATTAATTACAGTAGTAAGGCGCTCAATTCTTATAGGTTACACTGTCCAGATGGAGTTGTGTGGCTGTGTCACAGTGCGTTTGTTAATTTTAACAATGGCAAGAAAGAGTCATGTGAGTGAATGCACTTGATTATTAATTACAGTAGTAAGGCGCTCAATTCTTATAGGTTACAATGCCACGATACAGTCAAGTTGGTGTGTCACAGTGCGTTTGTTAATTTTAACAATGGCAAGAAATAGTCATGTGAGTGAATGCACTTGATTATTAATTACAGTAGTAAGGCGCTCAATTCTTATAGGTTACAGTGCCACGATACAGTCAAGTTGGTGTGTCACAGTGCGTTTGTTAATTTTAACAATGGCAAGAAATAGTCATGTGAGTGAATGCACTTGATTATTAATTACAGTAGTAAGGCGCTCAATTCTTATAGGTTACAGTGCCACGATACAGTCAAGTTGGTGTGTCACAGTGCGTTTGTTAATTTTAACAATGGCAAGAAATAGTCATGTGAGTGAATGCACTTGATTATTAATTACAGTAGTAAGGCGCTCAATTCTTATAGGTTACAATGCCACGATACAGTCAAGTTGGTGTGTCACAGTGCGTTTGTTAATTTTAACAATGGCAAGAAATAGTCATGTGAGTGAATGCACTTGATTATTAATTACAGTAGTAAGGCGCTCAATTCTTATAGGTTACACTGTCCAGATGGGGTCGTGTGGCTGTGTCACAATAGAGTTTCATATTATTTACATTGCCTATATTAATATATAGGAGGGAAAGCATTGTTTAATATGATTATCAGCGTCAGTGAGAGAATCATTGAGGTTTGCCGAACGCTGGTTTATAATATTTAACCGTGACAACATGTATGTAGCCGTGTGAAAATTCACTTATTCGGTTACTTTTACCAGCTTTTATCTTTGGATAGGAAATTCGGAAAATTTTTTTTAATTTATCGTTATATACTATAAAGATGGATGATTGATTCAAGATTACTTCCATAACATTCTGTAAGATTTTGAGGGCGCTAGGGGCTTTTCAATATTACAGTTATGAAATCAATAATATTACAATGTTATTTTAACACGGTCTTAAATGTTCCTCAGGACAACTTTTAAACACGATACTTTGTAACTCTCGTAGTTCAAGGTTGTGTGAGGTTGACCGGTGTCTGAGCAAAGACCAGTTTTTTATGATGGTTGTCTCTCTTGCTGTACAATCAAGGCGACCTTACACGGTCAATTTCGGTTTTTACAAATCATGTTTCTTCTAAGTACGATTTATCATATTTTCCGCTTACGTTTTTCGTTTGGAATGCTTTGTAATGTACTATTTTTACTGTACTAGGGCTTGCTATATTTGGGTGTAGTTTGTAGTGTGTTTTGAACCTATTATTTAGGTGTTACTACCATATTTCTTTCTATCCGTGTATGGGGTCCGTCTAAGAGTCAATTTGAGAGAAGCTGAAACGGTTTCTCTTTTAACATATCTTAATATCTCAAAGGTCTCAACTTTTATTTTTTTTAACACAAACGTTTGACTGGATAACGTTAACTTCTTTTATTATTATTCGCACTCACAAGTTTAAGAACTGTTTTCTTCTTACAATTTACTGATATCTACCTTCGTTATGCGTTTTACCTATACTATTCTTTCACCTAAGGTTTACATATTAGCTGTTAGTTTATCATGCACCTTTCCTTTTAATCCAACCTTAGCATAGGTAAAACGCATACTAAAGGGTTAATACAGTTGTGTTTTTTTTTTTTTTTTACGATATATAACGGGGGGGGGGGGGGTACTATTTTTGGATTATATCATTATTGTTTAAACTTTTATTTAATAATTGCCCTAATATTTTGTCTTTTCTTTTTTGTTTTTTTTATCTAGGTCCGAACTATGCTTTTACAGTACGGGAAGCAAGCAAGCTACACCTATTTCTTCACATATTTCTTACGTGTCTTTTCATGTTATTATTTTTATTATTATTATTATATTGTTACTTTTATTTATTTAAATTATACTTTCTTGTATTCATACTGTATTTGTTTACTTAATCCTAGTTCTTTCCACACTTAATACTCGTAGTTATTAAACTCTGAGATGGTACTGTACTGGTGTTATCTGAGGCCTACAGAATGTATTTAAACTACATAATTATTTTTCTTAGAATTTTAAAGTCTTAATTTACTTTACTATATAGTTAACAGTTTATAACTTACATTTTTTGTGTGCGTCGTTCGTTATGGTGGATGTAGATGCAATTTGGTACCCCTCTTCGTGTTGTCTGGGAGACGGCGCGGTTCGGCACTTCACGTACTATTAACTGTTTCCCGACGGTTTTGCACTAATTCCACTTTGATTTTCGCACCCTTTTATACCGACGTAACTCGCGGGAGTGGTCGCGTAAGACTAACTTCAACTTAGACATGCAGGGTAAACGGACTTGACCCCTTTTCCCATTCGAGTGGTACAGACAGTCGCTACGAACTGGTTTTCGTGCTACCAGCAGTGTGTATAGACATCTGGTTTAGGCTTCTTGTTTGTGTTGACCTGCTTTCTCTTCTATGTTACGTAGTGCTCCTTTAACTTTCAAATTTTAAAGTAACCTATTATAGGAATACCAGAAAAAATGTTTCAATTTCGTTTATTGGGCTTTATTAACGAACGGATGCACCTAGGTCGACTTTGATTACATATTCTTAACCGTCGTTGAGGGGCGCACAAAAAAGGTTCTATACACTTTTTCGCTACGGGGCTCCGTTAAAAAGTTCAAAATTTTTGATCCCCTCCCACACCCCGTGCGAAGGGTTGATTTTGGTTTTGGTTAACTCACCCGGTGCTAAACCTTATGCTCTACCCTTCGATTCCCTTCTTATTACTCGGAGGATGGTAGATCTTGGTTTTCGTTAGCTCAATATGTGTTCAATCTCGTGGTCCCACGTTCGATTCTTTTCTTGATGTACGGGGGGCGCTAGATCCAATGAGGGGTCTATCCCTAGTATCCTCCTACTCTAGGGCAATACCGGGTACTCAGCGCAGACGTTTGAAGCGCCTCTGGCCAAGAGATCTTCTTGGCCAACTGTAGGACTGTGGTGATGACTGCACGCTCCTTCAAATAAATCAAGTTTTGAAACATTAGCTGTACATTTAGAAATTGTTATATTAATTTAATAACAAATACTAAATTTCAATTAAAACTGTCAAAAAAAAAAAAATAAGAAAAATTAAAACATTTTAGTATATCCTGTTTGGGTAATTATGTATTGACTAGGCGGCGCCTTGTGAATAAGCGATCTTCGCGTTTTGGTAATGCAATTAATTGCTTTTTTTGTTTCACCCTTACTGGATTTTCTAGTAGGTATGGAGTAAAATGTTCTATGTTTTTGTTTTTCGTTATTTTGGTTTCATTATTATTCGAAAATGTTATTTATATTTTTTACTAAAACCGGATACGCTGTTTATAGTCAGCTAGTACTGTGTAAATAGTTTGTGAAATGAACGTGTTAAACATTTTCGTACATTACGCGTCAGTAGTGATATTGAGGTAGTTCGTGTAACATTTTCATTAAGTTGTAAACAAGAACCAATTAATTATTTGAATGTAAATTCCCATATTTTCTTTTTACTTAAGTTCTAAAATATTTCGTATTAAATTTAGTCCGTTATTCAGTTAAGTAGTTTTGTATCATTTCCAGTTGTTGCAACTTTATTAATTAATTAAATAAAGTTAAATATCTTGGACTTCTAGTTGAGGATGATCTTCTGTGGAGAGCCCATGTTTCAAATCTCAAAAAATACTTTGTATCTTTTGTTTGAAATTTTCATCAGTACACAAATATATGACTACTAGAAAACTTGTACGTACATAACCAAAGTAACATGAAAGGAAACATAAAAACAAAAATAGATACCTATTAGTATTTCTCTGGGTGTATAAGTAAGTATTAAATATGATAATTGGTTCGCTTAATTGTTATTATTTTTATTATATTATTATTATTATTATTATTATTATTATTTTAGTTAGAACTCAGAGAAGACTTCTATTACATCTTCTTTTTAGGCGTTGGGCTGGATTCCCAGGAAGGTGAAAGCGATGAAGTTCTTGAATTCGAGGATTCGGATTTATTAGTAATTTTGAAAAGAATGTTTTATAATAAGACTATGCTACTTCTTCAACTGTAGGAATCCTGAAGTCGGACTGTAAAGTGTCGTTATTTACGTAGTACGGAGCTTTAGATATTAAACGGAGAAATTTTGATTGGAATGTCTGTATATGATTAAGATTACTGGATTTTGCTGAGCCAAATAACTGGACTCCGTAAGTTCAAACTGGTTTAAATAAAGATCAAAAATACTTACGTCTTCTTTTATATAGGTTTTATCATTTACATCATTTGTGTCCCAGATCTTTGTTAAAACAAATTTATTTTGCGTTTGTGTACTCTCAGTTGTCATATGGAATTGCATATTCGGGTAGTACATACATAACTCACATTCAGTCGGTGATTAATCTATAAAACTCTTTTCTATACGCTATAAACGAATACAAACAGCGCGATCGTATGAACCTATTCCAGGAATTTTGAGTCCTACTTTTAAGACATTTATTTATGTACAAAGTGCTCTTACAGTTCTATTGGGCGTGTTGAAACCGTGAAGTAATAATATAGACCCCAGAAAATCAAATTATGCTACTAGGAACGCTCAAAAAATAAAGACAAGGAAACAAAATATTACATTTTTTTCAAAAATAATTTCTCTATCTTGAGGGGCGGTTCGTTAACGCACTTCCATCGTATGTACACAGTAATAAATGTCACCACATTTATTGAAATATAAAGTGAAATATCATATCGACCTCCGTCCAAGAACTTGAAAAATTTTTCCAAGTTTTAAAATAATTTATTAGCATGAGTATTAAAGTTAATATTATTCTTTATATTTGTGTAAATTTAATGGTAGGCCTATATCATATGTATTCAATGTTTTTTGTTAAATAGAAGAAACTGTAAAACGTAATTCTTTTTAGATGTTACAATAGTATTTTGTATAGTAGTTATAAGTATTTATGAAAATTCTTTAAATCAATTTTTGTCTATTCCTATTCGCGGACAGAACTCTGTGTGAAGGAGAATAATTTGCGTATAGTATATTTAGTCTTAAATACAGTGTATATCTTACCTAGTATAATAATGAATTGTAATTGTAATGTATATTTTACTAAATTAAATCAATTAATAAAAAAAATTAAGAAATTAATTTTTTTAATTATAGGTACAAAAATATAAGTAATAAAAATTCAAGTTTTACGAAAGGTCCCGTGTTCGGTTTGATTCCCGGCTAGGGTCTGAAAATTTTAATACGTTAAAAATCACAATTACAACACCAAACCTATAGTTGTCGCTGATGACCAAGCTGTCGATGCGACTTAAAATTAACTAAAAATAAAAACAAACTAACGTTTTATTTTTTTAGAAATATTCAGATCCAAAAAGAACCGGGAATAAACACAATATTACAATATTAGGCCTATAAGAAATTTTCAAATAAAACGAGGTAAATAATTGGAAAATGTTACAAGTTGTGCAAGTATTAAAGTTCGAAAGAGGCCTAATACCTTATTACTGGTATATTTAGAGTACCTTTGTAGAGAGAAAAAAATAACTACGCATTTCCGAGATTTAGCCGGGAAAGTTCTTTACTGCTAACTTAACTTATGCTTACAGTCACGGATTATACAGCTTTCCTGAATTTTCGATCCAAGTTCTTAAATATTTATGTACTAAAATTATTCCCTACAACCCAACCTCATCAATAATTAAAAGTTAATGTGAATCAATTGATCCAAAAAATGAACTAGTATCACCTGCAGGCTACCATGATATTCGTGTTTTATAAATATTTTTGTTGGTAAATAATTTAGTTGTACATTTTCTAGTAAAATTTATTGTAAAATTACCGTCGCGTACTTTCATGATTTTTATTTCCTTAAAAAGTTATGTTTTACATAGGTACTAAAAATGTTTTTTTGTTGTTAATTCATTTTAAAAAATAAGACGTAAATGAAATACATATTATGAAGTCTTTTAGAGGTTATATTTTTAACACCTACGATATTAGATTTTATAATTATCAGATCAACAAAATCACAATCAAATCTTTTACAAAGAAAGAAGAACGATACATAATAAAGTTAACGTTGAATATAAAAGAAACAACAATTAAGTATTTATTTATTTAATTTAATGATACATATTTTTTTCAATTTAACAGAATACATTATCTAGTAAATAACACATTAATAATTAATGCTGTATTATAGAAAACCAGGAAAAGCGAGGCTTGGGCTCTGGTTGATTATTTTACGTATATTAAAAATAAATTGCACAGAAAACTTTTTTTAGTTCCTTTTTAAACATTTTTTAAATTTTATTCTTTTAACTGAAATTGATTAATTTAAAAAAGTTTTAAAATTGAAATAGAATGGTTGTTACAGTAAAGTTAAGTTTGTTTTAAGACAATGTGTAAATCTGAATACGTATTTTATCTGTCTAGAGTTATGTAAGTACCCCGATGTACCCTACAAGTTATGATTTTGGCGTAAAGAAAATTATAGGTGTGCTGTTATTTTTGCATTGATTTGAATCCAGCAGTCAGTAACTAATGTTGTAGTTTGTTTAAATAATAGTGTTAAAAGAAACTAAATCAATATATTCTGCCAAAGCCAATATGGCAGAGTTCTCGGTACGGGTTCAACTTATTAAGAAAAAAAAATTAGGAAAAGTGACGTGTATTGTGTGAGTTTATTTCGGTGCTTCATTCCGAGTTCAATGGTAGATTTTTTTTTGTTTAAAACAATTTAAATGAAGTAAATTTTAGTTAGGCTACTAAGAATAGAAACACTCATAAAGACTGGTTTTAATTTAGCCAACGTAGAGTGAAGATTATTATTTTAAAATGGATCGAAATACTGTAAAGATAAAACCACTATTTCTGGAAGGAAGACTCAAGAAATTCAATTAACATATTGAAATCATTTGATATAAAAATAAAGACTCTCATGAATACATCTACGAAGGGTCTCAAAGAAAAGTTTGCGAGCTTATTGTTCACATTGTCACTGTTCCCATTCCATTCCTTTTTCAAGATAGGAAGAATATATAAAGGGAATATGCAGCGGTTGTTTGCCTTATTAACTGAACAGAAACCAAATTCAAATTTGAATAGTACCCCTTGTAAGTTCTTATCTTTTAAGTCCAGTCCTTTGGGTCTCGTAATGATGAACCACGACTAAAAGCAGTTCTACAAACATTCTATGGTTTGATAAGAGCATTCGGTTCCCTCCCCTCAATTTTATTATAAGATGAACGGATATTTTGAATATTATTTCAAATTTCCCCTTCGCAAATATTATTGTAAAAATTATAATTTACCCGTTCTAATAACATTAAGATTTAACAATATTTTTGTGATCCTTATGATTTTACTAGTTTTCAATGATTTGGGAAGAATTATGGTGATAATAACATTTAAATTCATTTATACTTCCGTCATTCAAACACATTTAATCAATCCAATTTCAATTAATTTTGTCGCGTAAAATCATAATCGTTCATAAAAGATTTGAGTAAAATACCGCAATCTTAAAAGCACAATTTCTTTACTACGAAATCACAGCCTAAAGAATTTCATCAAACATACTGCTTACCCTACAACTTAGAGCGTAGAAAATGTATTAAAAGAGGCGATTTTAAAAAAAAAAGTTGTAGAAGCTGTTATTGAGTTAAACGTAAAATAGTGAAGAATCACTCGAATAACCTACTACTTCCGGTTGACCGATTTCGAAAAAGTGTTTGAGTCGGGTCCTCTTGTACCTAATTTAAGTTTCAAGATTCAATTTCGAACGCTATTCCGTTTTTAAGATATTTTGTTCATACACCCAAATCAATCGCTAAAACATGTTTTGTTTTTGTTTCAGAGTGCCTGAAAAAGTGTATTTCTCGTCAAACTCGATTTCTAAAAAAATCGACGTGAAAACAATAAATTAAAACATGCATACATAAAACTAATTCTTTTACTTTATATTCATACAGGGCAAGAGAAAGTAAAAAAAATATTTATAAAACCATTTTTCAGTATACAAGTTTTCTTGGTTACCTGGAATTTTTAATACCGGAAAAATAATCAGTAAGCCTAAAGACACCATCTACGCATTATATTTCCGAGCTCTCTGCGATCTCAGACTTACCTGCAACAAAAAACAAAAGAAAACTTATTACTTTAATAATGTTGAAATCACGATAATATATCAAAATAGTTATAATAAATTTACAAAATTACTTTAGTGATTTTTTTTTTTTTTTTTTTTTTGGTTTCACGTCCGACTGTTCTACAATTACTGCTAATGCAGACTGTGAAAGATGAAATGATTTTTTTTTAACATACGAAAATATACCGTGCCTGCATGGGATTCAAACCCAAGACCTCGTGATGAGAGGCGAGCACGTACTAACTACTCCAATGCGGCCGCCTACGTTAGTGATTGATATACCAGTACTAATTAACCCACCGGGTTGATCTAGTAGTAAAGTCGTCGCTGCAAATCAGCTGTTTAACACCTGACAAAGGTTCCGTAGTTCAAATCCCAGTTTTATACGGATTTAAATACTGACAATGATTACCGGTGTTCTTCAATGGTTGGTGTTCAATTAACCATACTCTCTCAGGAATGGTCGGAACGAGCCTGTACAAGACTACTACTCATTATATGTACATATCATTCCCATCTCATTGGTTCATAGGCTAGCCTGTTAGCGTAGTGGCGCAACTGGCTTCTACCGGGGTCCCGGGTTTGATTCCCGGTCAGGTCTGGAATTTTTTCATCAATTATTTTCATTATCATCATTATCCACTGACTGCATTAGCAGAAATTACAGAACAGTCAGACGTAAAACAAATCAAAAATTGGTTCATAGATTTAGTTATTGTTATAAATTAAACAGATTGGAAAGTATTCATATTAGAGTAAAAAGGTGATAAGAGTATACAGAATTCCACAAGAAACGAGATCATATTAAAAACTTAGATACGACTGAACACTATTTTGATTAAAAAATAACAAAACAGAATTTGTTACTCTAATTTTTTTAATTTTTTAATCAACCCAGTAATATTATCATTATAAATTTTAGATGTCTTTTAATTTTTCTTTATAAAATTATCATTTTAAAATCACAAGTTAATAAAGAATAACATTTTATTGACTTTACAAACTATCTGGGAGAACATTCTGATATTAGTATTAGTAATATAATATGGGTACTAATAATATAAATGTCTAATATGTACATAAATTATGTACTTACCGTCGTAGAACATTAAATTTACATTTAAAATACAAATATAAACAAAATGCGTTATTAAAATAATTCGGTCTAAGTTTTCGAGATTGAATACTAAAATAATATTAGGGGTGAAATGTAGGTACGTAGATGTAAGGTGGGTTCCGTGTTAGTGTAGTTTAAAGAGGATGAAGTTCGACTTGTTTACATTTAAAACTTTACTTGTAACAATTCCCCGAGGCTTCTAATGTCAACATTATACCTTATACTACAGTTACTGTAGTACTGATTCTACTTACTCAAATATTATTACCGTCCTAAATTCATTTTAAAACATTTTCTTATATTATTTTACACGACGTTAAAACTTTTAAAATTACTCTTACCTTAAGGTAGGTTAAAATTAGTCGGAAACTATCAGAAATATTACCGTATTCTTTCCGATCTATATTATATGTCAATAAAATTTTATTCAATACCTGCATTCAAAGTAAATTTCATTTATTTAAAGTAATTACGACTGATTACTAATTGCCCGAGTTACGTTTCCAATAGAACACTACACGATGACTTACGCGTTTCTTACGTCAACGAAACATATCTAAAACTGTACCGTAAGTCGAGAGACAAACTACACAATCCCTTAATATAAAATATGAACTCTGCGAATCTACCAGGGATCGCACAAAGACGACTTAAACGCCGATGGAGTAGAGACATGATGTTGTTTAGGTCTTCAGCCGAAAGGCTGGTTTGAATCTCTAGATGTTTTACTAAGTAAAACAAGGAGTGAGGTACTTTACCATTGCCTTCCTCACTGAGTGAAAAAATTACACTTATCAGCATGCTGAGCCCTCTGAAAAACACATATTTTCCACTCTGCAAATGACACCTTCACTTCATTCACCATAGGGTCTGGCTGTAGAGACATGATACATTAATGCAACTGTACCATTATTACGTCCACAAAAATATAATTTAAACGAACACATTTATTGTTATTTGGAGAGCTATTGCTGGATGGTGTACTCCTCAAATTCATTAACGCGGTTGGATTTTTTTGAAATTTGTTTTTGGTAATTTAGTCGTGAACGTTTTTGCTAGTTGTTCTTCTACAGTAATAAAATAAATAAAGTAAAATAAATAAAATACCTGCATTAAAATATAAATAAAATAATTTTCATATAATTATTGAAAATTAAATTGTCATAACCACATCTACCATAAAATCCACAAAGGAGGGTTTGGCACTGGATGAGGTCTCGATTCATGATGAAAATATGACATTAAACTCATAGACTATATCATACATTACTATTTTAGCAGACTTAGAGAATGCCTAGATGTAACCACCTTACGTATTGTTTACTTTGCTCTGTTTTAGTCAATGTTAGCTTAGCTTCAGAGTTATAGCTCTGGGTGGTCCATTTTGTACAGCTTTGGAATTAATTAAGATACAAAAAAAATTATAAGGATAATTTTTAGGAAGGCATCGACCCAGACTGCTTAGCCCCTATTTCAATATTTTTTGTTCTCACTATAAATAATATTTATAGAAAAATAGTACTTCTTTACACATATAAGTATAAAGAAAAAAATGTCGCTCTTTTAGACCATAATTATAGCTCAAGAAGATTTGAGCTATATTTGAGCTCAATATATATTTGAGCTGGGTTGGTCATGGAAGTGAAACGAAATACGTCATGAGGTCAAAAGGTGTTTGATTGTGTTATGGCATTCAATTCTTTTAACTTTTTGCCTTCTGACCTACGTAAATTATTTTTTACTGCATCGATTGATGTCATTAAATGTAAACTTAAAAAATATTTCGTTGGTCTAGGGGTTGATTGAGCTCGTCCAAAGATCGGGGTTAGGTTTGCATTGTTAATTTATAGCTAAGTAATAACTAATGTAGTAATTTACTTTATAGTTTAAAAAAATGTGTATATAGAATAACCAAGAGTATAGTAATCAATAATCTGTAATTAATTCATAAGTTATTGACATTTGTAAATATTAACTTATTATTATATAATATTATTTCATAACTGTCCATCCTGAGCGCAGGCTTTGCCTTATTCAGAAAAGTAATTTTAGTTCATTTGGCCAAGTAAGTGTAGGCTACATATTGTAAAATTAAAATATAATGGAAATAAATAAAATAAAAATATCATTGATTTGTTGCATAAATGATACAGTCGAAGTTGTTCTACTAATAAAATACAAAAAAATGATGCTGCTAGAAGAGCCGCTGTAGAAGATGAGGTCAGTAAAATGACCGAGCGAATACATTATATTTAAAATCATATATGTTCATTCTTGTGAAAGAAGAATAAACAGATCGATTGAGGACATTATCAAATATTTTTATTTTATTGTAGATTTGTGCCTGTACATCGTATTTAAATAACTAATAATCTGAAAGTGACGATGGTATAAACAATAAATTGAACAATATGAGAAATACCAATCGATGAAACACTTATCACTTTTTTCTAATTTACTTTCACATTAGTGATTATAATTATATATTCGCTGTCAAAGGTTTTACGTTTAACCTTTTTGGAGGGGTTTCTGAAAGAGTAACTGAGCTAATACTCCTGATTAATTCGTATATAGGCCTACTGTTTAATTTAATTATGTATGAATGTATATATAAAAAATGAATATTTTTAATTTAAGATTCTAATTAATATTTCAGAACAAACTTAATTAATAAGAACAGGTTTAAACGTTATACTAGTAACCTAGCTAAAATTAAGCATATTTATCCATTTTATAATCGTATTACTTTACTTACTTTTCAGTGAAATAATAAGTAAAAAATTAACGTATTTAATAGGGATAGTGTAGGTTTGGTACTAAGAGTGCACGATATTAAAAATAAAGTAAAAATTAATTTAATAAATACTTAACTAACTAATTAATAAGTTTTAATGGAGCAATTCAATTTGACTGTAGTTTAGCTTAAATGTTGTTTCTTATTTTACTACAAAATTCTCTTAACTTTATTGAGAGAACGAATTTTATATAATATAAATTCTTTAGTCTTTTAGATTAAATTTCAGTAAATATCGAAAAAATTATTTATAATCAATGTTGCACGAGTAGAATGTAATGTTTTGTAATATGACTAAACACTAGTGAATGGATTTCAACTCCCTTTCTAGAAATAATTTATTGTAAATGCATTAACCAGAAGAAAGTACGTTAATTTAATACGTTATCTCTTTCATTTAACAATAAATGGCAGCTCCAGTACCATCAGAAGAAGGATCTTGTCTCGACTCGTTCCACGACACTGAAGGGATAGATGGGAGAACTTGTCAGCATAATTAAGTGACTTAGGACCATAACCCGAACGGAATAACTTATTTTAAAAGCACAGCACTTAATGTAAGTCGAGTGGGCTTAACCTGAAACGGCAAGCAAACATTAGCTCCACCCTTAACACGTTTCTCACTCAGCTTTTGAAAATTTGACTTTCATCTCTTTACAACGAATTAAGTGCGTTAAAACAAATATCAAACTTATTAAAATCCAATTAGAATTGATTTTATGAAACAAGTATCATTAAACTGCATAAAATATATTTATTTTCATATTATCAACAAATCCATTAGTATTTTTTAAGTGTACAAATTGCACAGTTGGACCCAACAAGCTAATAATAATAATAATAATAATAATAATAATAATTTATGTTATGTTAGAAAAAAGAAGAATTTTTAATTGTACTACTTTTGAAATTTTCTACAGAATTTTCCCCGAGAGAACGATACATGAATTTTATAGCAGTTTTGTAAAAGAAAACAAAACTGGTGTGAAACACTCACAAAGCTTTCTCTTGCCAATGCAAATAATTAACAATAAACCTAATATTAGTAATAAAACATTAGAAATAAACAAAACATTAACCTCAATAAACATAACATAATTTTCATCATGAGTGAAAGACGCAAAATGAAAATCAACCTCAGTGTGGCTTAAAAATACGGAAAATTACTCTGTCACGCTAAAGTAGGCTCTGTAGAGAAAAATGCTCTAAATTAAAGTTGCAGATCTTTTAATTTCCTATAATTTGATTAGGACTATATATACGCTTTTGTCGTAAATGCATACTGTCGTATAAGGCTGAAATCTCTAAACTATCGATTTTTCACAAGTTTTCATGAGAAAAAAACAAAAAATCGCTAAACTAAGCGTTATACAAAAAAATGTTTTAAATAAAGTAGTAGAATTATAATTTTTTTACATTATTTATTACACATTTTTGCGTTAAAATGCATATTAAAGCCGCGATCTTAAAAAATCATTGTTTTTACGTGAAAAAAGCCTCACAAAGAATTTTAGCAAACATGGTGCCTACCCTATCTTGTAGAACATAACAAATTTAGTAAACCAGGCGATGTTAAACAAAATCGTAGGACCCGTTTTTGAGGAAATCGCAAAAACGTGAAAAATTACACGAATAAACTACTACTTCCGGTTGACCGACTTTGATTAAAATGTTCGAATCGGGTCCGGTGGTGGTGTCTTACTTCAGTTTCAAGTTTAAAGTTCGTACGATATTCCGTTCTTGAGATATTTTGTTCACACACACAAACATACACAGACACACAGACACACACAACGAACAATCGCTAAAAACATGTTTTTTGGATTCAGGGATCTGAAAACGTGTAGATCCGGTGAAAAATAAATTTCAAACAATCAACATGAAAACAATACTTTCCTTCCTATGTGTTCATATAGGCAAGAGAAAGTAAAAAATTAATAAAACTGCTTCGAAGATATGGTTTTAGTTTTGGGATCATTAACGCACAAGAGTGAATTTTATGTAGTGATAATTTTAATATTAAGAATAATAAAACTCTAACATAAATAAAAAGTAATTTTTAGTAAAAAGAACATTGAGATTTAGAACTGTTTAATATTTTATGATGTCTAACTGAAGGAATAAGATATATTTTAAGGCAAGACAATTGTTTGTAAAGCGGTAGTAAGGTATATAAGTTGTATTATTAGATAATATATGGTTTTAGTTTTGGTCTGAGTGGTAGTGAATATAGTTTGTGTGTTGTTTTGTGTATTGTTTTGCAGTTTGTACACTAGTATAGAGTGCCAATAGATTTTGGAAACGTCTGCCACAGACATTGGTTATGGTAGTGATGGGAAATGTGAGAACGCACTACTGGTTGGTGATTTCTGATTTGGTTTAGAAGGAGGGTTCCGTAGGATAGAGATAATATCAGACCGGGTGTAGTGCGAACATTTCTATCTTCTCTTGGCGTTATGTTATAAGATATATCTTGACCACGCCTTCTTTAATGTCATCACTCCGATACGGCTAGCAGCAATTACGTAATCACGACTCCAGATTAATATGGCGTTCAGCCAAATTTCAACTCAAACGTTTTATTCCCGAAAATAAACTATCACCTGCAAATTTAATTATAATGATTAATATTGACAAACGATTTCAATTCCGTGTTAATTATTAATTAATATTTATTATTAATTATACCTAATTAATCTCAATCTCAATACACAGAACCCGTTGTGTATACATCCATTACACAAATACGAATGTAAAATATAATTTATGGACGTCTAATGTGACAAAATTGGAAATTATAATATGTAGAAAGTATTGGATAAAGTAAAATCATTTTTTGCATATAAATCAGATTATATTATTATTACTTAGATTTTATTACTTCCTAAAATTATTAGAATCTTTTCTCTTCAATTATATAATTTATTCATTTACAAACTTATTCCCAGAAATTTGAATACAAACCAATAAAACATGACCTCCGCCAAAGACTATCGTTCTGCTTAAATAACGCTCGATCAGAATTTAACTTCGGTTTAAAAATGTGTTTTTTAATTTTAATTTATAAATCCTTTTGCGGCCATCTCTTTGGGCCAGTGGCAGAGGGTAAATTAAACTTGATCCAGGCCTTTAAGTAAAAATTCCTAAGTCCTACTTCTGAAGCTTTTTTTGTGCATACAATAAACCCCTGATGGCTGTTTCCAATTTCCTACATAAAAAACTAACTCCATTTTTCTACTCAAAGTTTTACCGTGCAAGCTCATGATCCAGCTGAACGACGACATTGTGCGCAACGAGGAATTACCCAACTGAATGGCGTTAAAGTATCTTTGAGGTAGGTAATTCTTGATGTGAATAGCGGAGAACAGGCTTGGTCCTGCCGAAAAATGAGTACTGGGTACTCTACTATTGCAAAATTTCACAACACATTAAATAATTTTAAACATCACATACGAAAATTGTGTTGAGTCTACAGTACCAAACCCAAAAATCTATGATGAGAAAATAATAATGAAACACCAAATAAAAAATGCCTAACAATGAAAACACTACAAAACGGTCGTACAACCGAAGATAATGTATGGGTGCAAAACTCTATTCAAATAAAACCAGGAAAACAGGATAGATAAAACCCAAAACTTGAAAGGAAGATCCTTAGAACCTGCATCGGAAAGAGATACCAAGTAGATGGACAATGGAGATTACCACCAAATGAACAGATCTACCTTAAGACCGAATCGGTAATAGAAACAATGAGAAAAAAGAGAATATCCTTCTTTTGACAAATAATCAGAACACCCAAAGATAGAATCACAAACCAAGTAGTCAGAAAACTCTACCAGAAAAAGAGAGAAGTAATATGGTTAAGAGAATTCAGGAGAGATATAGAAGAAAGAGGCATCACCTTCGAAGATCTAGAAAATAAAACTGAACAGCTGAAACTATTAAAAGATAAAAATATTAGATTCCAAGGAATAGTAGATAAAAGAGGAAGCAGAAAAGTGATCTTTTCGGAAGGAGAAGGCAAAGAAGATCTGCCAGAATGAAAGAATACTGGAGGAAAATAAAAAAAAAAACCAGAAGAGAGTGCCAAGAAATTGACTCAAGTCTCAAGTCTGCGGTCTCAAAAGGAAAAAAGCACCAAATTTTATTTTTAGAGAGTAACTTTATAGTGCAGAATAACAAACTAATGTAATGTAGCACATTTAAAAAGTGTGTGAATTAGCCACCAATAGAACTTTTTCTTAATAACCACAGCCATTAAATAAAATAAAATACAAAATTTAACTAGATAAACAAAACCAACTAGAATTTTTGTATTATTTCTAAATTTTTAATATTATTGTAGTAGGCTACCCAAACGGTTGTGATCGCAGGGAAATACATCTGAACTAAATTATCTTAAAAGTTTGTTTTATATCCAATTTTTGCATAAAATGGATTGGTAGGCCTACTTGAAAGTATAATATGTTTCTCCATATAGAAAAAAGGTACTTATGCATTAAACCGAGGTTACTTTTTATCTTTAATAACTATATTTTAAACTATATACTAAGATATAACGAGCGAATTTGATAGAAGTAACGAAAGGATGACAAGAAAAATAAAAGAAAAAAAACTGATACCCATTGATGTATGTTCTATGAGATAATGTTTATAATTCATGAATGAAAACAACATTACAAGAAAGACGAACATGTAGAAAGATAAATAAATTAAAATGAATCACTTTGTAGAAGATCTCGGACCCATTGACGTTTTCACCTGTGTTGCGGATTACCTGGTAGAGACGCATCCGATAGATTGGTGATCAATTCATTGAGGTGATCATGCAATTTTCTGTGAAAAACGCTATAGCTGGATTTAACCACTTCACTTATAAACAGAGTATTAAGATCATTGTATAGAATTTTGTTCTTGACATAAAAAGGTGCACACGTAATTGAACATAGGAATATTGACCGAAAGGCTTGTAATTTTTGTAGGTTGCCCGGTTTAGCTGCACCATAAATTTGTGGCCCATAGGTCCATATTGGTTTAAAATAAACTTTGTATAGAAATAGTTTAGATTTTAAAGTAATTGACGAGCGGTGTCCAAGTAGTCGGAATAGTTCTTGAAGTTTGGAGTACGAAGTCAGTCTTTTGGTTTTTATATGAGTCGCCCAGGTGAGTCTCTTGGTAAAGTCCAATGTATTTATCTTGTTATCGTTGTGGTTTTAGTTTATTGTCAAGAAATAATTGAGGACATTCGCCTCATCAGAGAGAAAAGGTGACGCGCACTGATTTCGATGCATTGAAATGAATCCTCCAAATTTTTAACCAATAATTTAAAAAGTTGATTTGGCTTTGTAAATTATTACTAGCTGTTTTTGGCTTTTTATTAGAAGAAAGGATGATTGTATCGTCAGTTATCAGGTTACTTGTATATTAAAAATAACAAAACAGACTAGGAATATTGAACAAAATTTTAATAATAGACATTACATTTTACATGAGTTAATAAGGATTATTTACACTTCTGTAATTACCAGAACGCAGTAAAATCATTGAGAAGTGTTAGATAGGGATTTCCACCATTAGCCGCCGGTCGCTGCCGACCGTCACATTTATTCTCCGAGGTAAGAATCCAAGTAATGGCGAGGTGTACCTCTGTGTTTCTTATTTTGCCATTTTGCTGATCCCTACATGCGTTCAACTCGCTATGTATTTGTTCCAGTTTCAGGGTCAACGGATTTATATTTATGATTTGCCATGAAGTGTTGAAAACCCGCGTCTTCTAACTTGTCCATTTTGTATGCGCTCCAACAATCGGATATTATTGGGCTACCTGGTTCAATGTGCAATTGAGTTTAAATAAAAATATTCCAGTAACCTGAGGTTCCTGAGAGACCTTAGGTGGTGATCGGTTTAATGCACAGGTAACCTGAGGACGGTGGTTGATTAAAGTACCAAAAAATGATCGATACTATTTTTAAAAATTGATAAAAAATGATTTCACAATCATTATGTTTAATGGAGGAGAAAATATAAGGAAGGTTTCCTACATAAAGGTTTCTTAAAAATATTTTTGTTTAGACCATCATCCAAAAAGCTGGTTTGAATCTGCAGAGGTTTTTACTAAGTAAAACGAGTAGTGAGGTGGTTTTTACCATGCCTTTCTCACTGAGTGGAAAAATACGCATATCAGCATGCCGGGCTCTCTGAAAAGCACATATTTTCCACTCTGCAAATGACTCCTTCACTTCATTCACCACCAATGTTGAAAATGTTATAGCTTTTAAAAACTCATGGTGGTCCTTTTAAAAACTCACTGATTTATATTTCTAGAGACTGCAGATGAAGGCGGAGCATAGTGACCTAGATCACAACACAGAGCCAATTGAATTTTGTTAATAGTATCCTGCGTTGTCACGTTGTGGTCCCGCTGTGGATGTCAGCCTAACAAAAAGTCACCAGGAGTTCAGTGGAACAGAGTGTGACTGACCGAAGGGACAACCTCCTATCCAACCTTGGCTGTTATTGGCTAGATCTCATATGCAGTCTTTAGTTTGTTGGGTATAATAACCTTCATAATTTTCAAAAATAAATTTTTCTTCAGATTGAACCTGATCGTGTTATAATCACTTTATTAATTAATTAGAATTTGTATAAGATATTGAAGAGAGAAAAGATTTTTAATTACGGATGTTTTCTTAATATTTTACATAACTAGATTTAAGGTTGATTGTAAAATAGATAAAAAATGAGAGCGTCGAAACAGGCAAAATAATAAAATTATAAACAAAAATACACAAAAACAATCTTGGTTTTTATTTTAATCCAAATACCCGCTTGTTTATAAAATAATATCCCGTAATTTGTTTAGTTAGTACAAGCATAATGAGTCAGTCTTCACCTCACGCCTTTGAAGTACACTCAAAACTTTATGCTAGCATAGCCTACAAGGCCTGCATAATTATTTTTCTTTATTTATGCTTTAGTTTTACCGAGTTGTTGTTATAATATAATCTACTAAACACTAAATGGTGACGACGAATTAGAACATTTTTTTCCGTTGGTTAAACACCTGAAATTTAGATTAAATTGAGAATATTTTTATTCCTAATGTGTTTACGTTGGAATATGTAATATCTGTTTACGCTACAATGAGATGAGGATGATATGTATGACGTATAAATGAGGTGTAAACTTGTACAGACACAGGCCAACCATTTCTAAAAGAGTATGGTTAATTGAACCCCAACCATCAAACTTCACTGGTAACCACTGTCTAGTACACATTCAAATCCGTATAAAAGCAACTTTCTTTACAACAATTTGAACCAACAAATTAAAAAAAAATATAATAATTTTATTTATTAGAGATGGTAATTTTATTGAATATAAAATATTACATTTTTATTTCAAACTATGTATTCTGTAGAAGTACATAGTAGGCTACTTGACATTTATTACAGATAGGGTGATTCAAAAAGAGCGCCGGTTTTGATATATCAAATTAAGAGATTTATTTTTTTGAAAAACTGAAAATAAATACATCAACAAGTTCATCTTACCTTCCGATTTCATGTATGAAAAATGATGTCATGCATGTGTCCTCCTCTGCTGCGCTGGCACGCATCAACTCTGTCCATGAAATTGGATATTACTGCACGACAAGTTTCGACTTCCATTTGCCCGATAACCCGTCGAATATCCTCCTTCAAGTCATTGATGTTTCGGGGTTTATTGGCATACACCAATGACTTCAGATGACCCCAGAGATGAAAGTCACAAGGCGTCAAGTCACACGACCTTGGTGGCCATTGATGGTCGGAATTACGAGAAATGATGTGATCCTGGAACCGTTCACGGAGCAACAACATTGTTTCTCGTGCAGCGTGACAGGTGGCACCATCCTGCTGAAACCACAACTCGTCAATGTCTATTCCATCCAAATGACGCCACAAAAACTCTCTAATCATCGTACGGTATCGGTCTCCATTTACTGTCACGGCTTGTCTTTCTTGATTTTCAAAAAAGTAAAGGCCGATGACACCACCCGACCAAAAGCGGCACCAAACTGTCACTCGCTGTGCATACATTTCCCTTTCATTAACCACGCGAGGGTTTTCTAAACCCCACATACGGCAGTTCTGTTTATTAACAAAACCGTTTAAGTGGAAGTGCGCCTCATCACTGAAAATGATTTTGTTTGCGAAGGTGTCATCATCCTGCCGTTTTCTCAATACCCAGTCAACAAACTGTCGTTTCTTCTGGTGGTCTGTCACTTTCAAATGTTGCGTCAACTGAATTTTATACGGGTGATATTGGAGATTGTACCGAAGAATTCTCCGTACAGAAGAACATTGTAAACCCAATTGTTGAGAACGGCGACGTATTGATTTTGCTGGGCTAACAGCCACACTGTCACGAACCAACGCAACGTTCTGCTCAGTTCGGCCAGAACGACGACGTCCAGAACTTTTAAGGTCGACTGTTGAACCCGTCTCAAAAAACTTTTTCATGAGCCTGCAAACTGTTGATTCATTCGGTGCTTCATTACGTCCTAGAGTACCGCGAAGTCCCCTGACAGTAGCCGCATAACTCTCTCCACTCTGGTAAAATGTTTTGACGATTAACACTCGTTGTGCAATAGTAAACTTCTCCATGGTTAGACACAGACTGCGAGAGTACTACACTGCGAACAAGAGAAACTACAACTGAATCGTCAATCGGAATGTTCTCCGAAATAGAAATGAGGTCTAACAATGTTGCCAACTGATAAACAAAAATTTACCAGCCGTTTCAAAACCGGCGCTCTTTTTGAATCACCCGTTATGTATGAAAAAGGCTACATGTATTAAGTGTATTTTTTCATAAAGAATGAATATTATTTTCATTTATAAAATATTTTTAATTAAAATATTTTTTTTATTTAACAAAAGAATATTATAAACATTAATTAATTAAATTATCAGAGACATTGACTGTGCACTACATTGATAAAGGTGCTATTTACTAGTAACATGCATAGTAGTGCACTATTAAACCTAAATTCATAAACACCTTGAATAAGGTAAGGAAAAGAATATTACCCTTGATCAAAAGTTATAAAAAAAAACTTAAAATTTGTGGCAAAATTCTTAAACATGTATCTTTAATCGCGATTGAGATAAGTTCTTTACAAAATTATATAAAAAAAGACTCCGTGTTACGTTAATAAAAACAGAATTGTGAATTTTCTTAATATTTACATACGAATTCATAAAAAACCAATCACAAATTACGCTTTTAATACAAATAGTTATTTAATGCTTCAAAATTATGGGAAACGGCATGTATAAAAAACTCTGCAATATAAAAACATTATCAAATATTTTTTAAAAATACACAATAAATTTAATTAATTTTTTCGTATAAAAAGATTCAATACATAAATCAACAACTAGAATTAATTAAAATGAAAATAATGATAAAATATAACGTTACAATTAAACAAATATTGGAGGAAAAATTATTAAATGCCTAAATGGAATATTATCATACATTTTAATAAATAAAACTGTAAATAAATTTATTATACGAGTATTATACTGTACAAAATTATTAAAATTTAATTATCGAAAATCAATTATTTTTTTAAAAATCTGTATGTCGCTGCGTATGAAAGAATAAATATTTGTATTTTTATATGTATTTGCTAATAAATTTTATTGCATTATGGCATAAATTGAAATATTTTTATTTCAAAATATAAATTTTCCAGATACTATACATAAATTATATTTTTAGTAGAAATTAACATCATTGTGTTTTAATTGGACTATGATACATTAGTTTTCCATTAAGCTGGTTTCCGGATTCAATAATAAAACATAAAATACTGTAATAAAATTTTATTTATCATTAAATTCTAAATTATATTATTACTGAGATTGGATATCAAATATTTTATAGGCTATACCATACAGTAGACAGGTCATGTATCCGACTTAATTAAATTTTAATGTAATTTTAGCAAAACACTTTGTTATACAATTCAAAAGATTTGTTCAAATTACTTGAACGCTACATAAATGAAGTACCCTACATAAATGAAGTTTTCTTTAAATTCTTTACAAAATTTAGGAAGAAACTCGTGAACCACTACACTCAATCATCATTGTAAAACTCAATCATCTCAAACTTTACTTCACAGAGTCTACCAAACAATGCAATAAGATGACTAAAACGTCAACTGAGCAGAGATTTTATCAACTAACTTAGTACTATATTTAACAAACCATTACAGTGCCCTAAATGCTGCACTTACCTATTCACATCAGAGTTTTGTCACCGGACTGTACCAACACTCACGTTATTTTATCACATTATTTTTTCATATTTTGTGTTTTAATGTTCACTGGTTATATCTAACAGATTTGAAATCCTTGAATAATCGTTATAAAACAATTAAAAAACTTACTTGAGTTAAAAATTTCTCTTTATATTATCCTAGCTGCCCGTCGCAGCCTCGCCCGGATATAAACCTAATTTTATTTTATTTCAATAATTTTTAATTAGGGTTATGAATTAATCAATATTTAGCCTATATAAATATACTTTGCTTCGTACGCGGATGATACTGTAATATTGTACTCTGCCGATAACCCCGCTCAAGTACAGCATATTTCTTGCCTAGAATCGTGGCTCACCAAATGGCGGATCAAAGTCAACACTACAAAACCGTGTCACTTTATATTATTTACCCTGCGTAAACGAGTTTGTCCTCCTTTGTATCTTTATGACACTCAACTTCACACTTCTGAATCTATCCGTTATCTAGGTTTATATCGAGATAAGAGGCTCACGTGGAATGTACACGTGGATAAACCGAGAAAAGCACTCAAGGATATGTTCAAACAGTTGTACAGACTTCTTTCACGCAAATCTAAGTTACCAACTACATCCAAATGAACCATTTCAAACTCCTACCTTCAACCAATATGGAGCAATGCTATAGTCAGCTTTACTAATGTGCAAAACCATCGGTATTAGCAAAAATTCAGCGTTTCAATCAAAGCTTTTACGGGGGATAGTTAACGCCCCTTATTATGTAACCAATAAAACGCTACTCTCAGACCTAAATGCACCCTACATAAATGACGTTTTCTTAAAACTCTATATAAAACTTAGGAAGAAACTCGTAAACCACCATAACCCATTGATCTCAAAACTGGCTACTCAGACTCTCCCAAACAATCCAATAAGACGTCTAAAACGTCGATGGAGCCGGGACCTCATTAGTTAACGTAGTACTGTAATTTACTATCCATTACAGTGTTCTAAATGCTGTGAATAGATAAGTGTAGCATTAAGTGTATTTAATAGATAAGTGTAGCATTAAGTGTATTTAATGCTACACTTATCTATTCACGTCGGAGTTTTGTCACTGGACTGTGCCTCCACTCACGTTTATTTACCATGTTAATTTTTTTCAAATTTTGTGTTATCACATTCACTGATTGTTTCCAACAGAATATAAATTTTCTAAATATAGAAAAAAATTAAAAACAATAAATAAATATACAAATGTGTATAAATAATGACCTAATAAAAAGTCGTTGAATTCTTCCGAAAACGATTAAATTTCAACGCAAAATAAATAATTTAATTAGTAAGTTGAGTAAGTCATAAACAAGTAACAAAATAATTTAATTAAAAATTCTATGGTTCTTCTGTTCTGACAGTGACATGGCTAAGTCCAAATTCTCACGAAGCAATAATTGCAGTCATAAATTTCAGAAGTAAATAGGAATTTTCTATATGGAACTAATCTCTGTATGTTTAAATTTTTAAGCAATTTTAGTTCATGATTATTTTTGAAGGTCTAACTGACGACTTTTTACAATTTTTGCCGTTGGTTAGATCCTTATACCGTGTTGATTTCCAAAAAAGAAGTTTTAAAATACCGTAAATTTGAACGGTTTATAATATTATTTGTGAAAAACAAATTTTTAATAAATGGTAGATTTGGTTGTATTGCTCTGGTGGTAACATCGCAGAATTTGATTCGCCACACAACCTGGTAACCATTTCAGTTAAGTAGGTTATATCTAGTCTAATTATAGTCAAACCTTTCTTAATATCCACCGTAATTCAGCAATCACCTCTATTTTAAAATAATTTTTTGAAAAACCAGTTTTAATTTACGTGAGGACCGTAGTTTTAACCCCTTTCGATTACCACCTTTCTTCATGGGTAACGAATGTCATATTGTTTGCATCTCACGTCTGTTGCAACCATGGGATATTATTTTAAAGTTTAAAATGTACCAACTGAGACAATTTTTAAACAGTTTTAAATAAATCATATAATACAAGCTTATCAAGATTATCTAAATAAAAATTTCTTCTAGGGATCACTCAGAATTCATTGTGTGAATTTATATACACGAGCCAACTATTAATAGCCTAGTTGTATTTATTTTGTGATTCAAGGAATTCTCTTTATACAGGTTTCGCCCATAAAAATTATAATAATAAAATAAAAATAAATAAAAAGTAACAACTGTGAAACGGATAGATCCAAAAAATGATTGAATACGTAAAGTTAAACCTATAAAAATACCGGACAAGATTTTTCACATTTAACTTTACCACATTTTTCATTTAACCAAGTGTATAATAAAACAAAATCGATCACCTACCGAATACATGGTCTGCGACAACCACAAACTACTGCGGCAGTTATGGTGGGTGTATGTAGTATATATATCTCATATTTTATTTCTTTTTATCCAAGAGTAATATCTCTTAACAGAGAAATAAATTTTTCCACCAGTTCTAGTACAGCTCACCAAAAGTGTCGGCATTTCTCAAATTTATAGCCTCTTTATTTCTTAACGTTACCACCGATAAAGTATTAAATGGAATTATATAAGTTATATTACATATCTGTAATATCATAACAACCTTGCAAAAAATATAAAAAATGCTTGTTCATCGTTTGGCAATGTATTTCAAACAATCATGGTCTATTAGGTTTTGACGAAATGATGTAAGTGATTTTGATAAATTACACCAGTACTTTTTACAGTTATTAATTTCACTGCTGCATACACTTCTGGCCTCTATAATATTGCGGCATACAATATTGAAGCCCCATATTTTATGATCTGGTTTTGCTGGTTTTGCTGTATTGTTCAGAGTGTTAGACTCTGACTGCTTAGCAGATACCAAGATTGGACACTACTGAGATAAGATTGTTAAGACGTTTAGCCAGGTTTTGTTCACTGAACCGTAAACGAAATGAAGATATTATGCAGAACTTTGTGGGCCAGGGCTGTATTATCTATTCAGAAATAGATTTGAAAAGAATTGAATTAAAATTAGAATTGAATAGTCATTTATTAAGAAAACCAGATTATCAAAAACCGGAACAGATGTTTACTTACAAGCCAACCGCACAACGTGGTATAGGACGACCTCAGTAGAGATGAGCATCCCAACTTCTTCATGAAATAGTAAACTACTAAGTTTGAAGCTGGACCAGGCCAGGAATCTTAATTTTTTATGATTATGATCATCATCATCACGGTAGACGGGCATTAAGTTTTTCTATAGTGCATTTTTTGTAAACCAGATGGGCTTTATTATTTACCGTCACTAACTATTGGGTAATTGTAGTTTTCTACAAAAGGGTAAAATTCGATTGGATTTATGGATATTTATTCTGGATAATTATATAAGGTTATTGTGTATTTATTTATCTAAGGCAAGTTTATTTATTTATTTCATTTTACGCCACGTTATATAAAATGCAGCCAACTCTTCATTTAGTAGCAGTGTGCAAGACGTTATAAAGTAAAATGTCAGTTGAACCATAAGTAATCAATCGGTTGGGGAGCCAGTGTTACAAGAGTTAAAACCAGTTTTGAACGCAAACATGTGTTTTGAATAGTACGTTTGAACGGAGTTACAATATGCTATTGTAAGAATTGTATACACTTTTTTGTGTTTTTTTACTAACGAATTTATTCGTAAGTTAAGTATTGTCATTCAATTAAGTTAAGTACTCTCACCGGATGGTAACATTGAGGAGCGTAAGAAAACATTATTATATTTGGTGGCCCTGAGAAGGTTCATTTATGAGTGTTTGCCAAGGTGGGAGGAGTTGGTTTGTGAGCGGTACGGCGTCTTGTAGTCCAGTGGAGACGTCATCTTCTTTCTTCACAGTTGTGCGTCGATGGCCAGTCGGAAATATTCAACTTCGGATCCAATATGTGCAACGCATGATTGAGGGACCGCTGCAAACGATGATGTTTCTAAATGATGGCGGTTACGGTATCGAGTGGAAGAAATTTTTTTCTCATATGGGTCGCCGATGTGTCAGAGTCAAGAGTCCAGTAGGCGTGACCTAATGGTTGGTTCTAGCAGAGTTATTAACCGTATGCGCCTCCTTATGTAATAATCAGCGAACAGGATAATTCCAAAAAGCAAGGAGCAGTTACTCGCTCTCTACATAGTAGGGCCTGTTTCGGTATTGTCAGTTGGCAGCACAGTAGACTACATAATTAGAAGGAGGACGGTTACAGTAATTCGATTGTAATTTTCTTATACAATATAACCGCAGTAGTTGATTTTAATTTATTTATTTATAAAAATCTGGTGTGAAACACTCACACAACTTTCTCTTGCCAATGCAAATAATTAACAATAAACCTAACATTAGTATTAAAACATTAGAAATAAACAAAAAACTAACCTCAAAAAACATTAGTGAAACACGCAAAATTAAAATAGACCTCAGTTTAGCTTAAAAATACGGAAAATCGCTCATTCACGCTAAACTAGGCACTGTACAATAAAATGCTTAAAATAAAAGTTGTAGATCTCTTAATTTCCTATAAATTTTATTTTATACACTTTTGTCGTAAAATGCATTCTAAGGCCGAAATCTTAAAAAAATAGATTTTTCACACGTTTTCGTGAGAAAAACACAGAAAATTGCTAATTACCGCTAAACTAAGAGTTATACAAAAAAATGTTTAAAATAAAAGTTGTAGAGCCGGCCGCATTGACGCAGTTGGTAACGTGCTCGCCTCTCATCATGCGGTCCTGGGTTCGAATCCCACTCAGGCACGGCATATTTTCATACGTTAGAAAAAATCATTTCATCCTTCATTGTACACAGTTACACCCCAACGTCTTCACTAATGACCGTTGTAGTTGATGGGACGTTAAATAAATAAATTAAAAAAAAAAGTTGTAGAATTTTACATTCTCTACAACTTTTATTATATAACGTTTTGCGCTAAAATGCATATTAAAGCCGCAATCTTAAAAAGAATATGTTTTTACGTAAAAACAGCCTCACGCAGAATTTCAGCAAACATGGCGCCTACCCTATCTTGTAGAGAATAAAAAATTGAGTAAACCAGGCGATTTTTAAAAAAATCGTAGGACCAGTTTTTGATAAAATCGCAAAAAAAGTGAAAAGTTATACGAATAAACTACTACTTCCGGTTGACCGATTTTGATGAAAATGTTTGTGTCGGGTCCGGTAGTGGTATGTAACTCAAGTTTTAAGTTTCAAGTTCGTACGATGTTCCGTTCTTGAGATATTCTGTTCACACACAGACACACACACACACAGACACACACACAGACCAATCGCTAAAAACATGTTTTTTGGGTTCAGGGGGTCTGAAAACGTATAGATCCGGTGAAAACTCGATTTCCAAAAATCGACATGAAAACAATACTTTCCTTCCTATATATTCATATAGGCAAGAGAAAGTAAAAATTACTTGCTACAAGAGAGTTTTATTATTTATAAAACAACAGATTCTGAAAGAATGTTGATTTAACTTTACAACAACATTCAGAAGAATTTAGACCTAACTGTTTGAAGAATTTAACTAAATCTTGATAACTCTCATTAATCTACAATTATTCGTCTAATAAATTTTCAATCATCAGTTAGACAGATCATCAGTATCACGTCTTCATTCACTCCTTTTCACACCTTCATTCACTTCATCCGTATAAAAAAAAATTGTACGTCACCAGGACCAAGAAGAAACCCTTCATAACTTATAACCAAACGATCACACGGAAGCAACGCTGCTGAGTGCTGTCTTCTTCAAGGTATATTCCTCGTCAACACATTTACTGTAAGTTTTTGTTAAACTGTTTGTAAATAATTCTTACTGTTAAAAAAACATATATATACAAAAAGCAACTTAAAAACGATATTTTTAATTTTTGGCAAGGATTTTTTTTATTTTTATGAAAATCACATGTAAATAGTTACAAGAACCACCAAAGATAGAAGGATAGTGTGTCTAATAGTGAAGTACGTCTGCCAAAACTATTCAATTTCTAAAGACTTTATAACACACCTTTTATGAAAGAGTTAACCAAATATTATCATCATCATCATCATCTTCACTTCCAAGGATTAGGTTACATGAACCTGTTCCGGTACCCATCTCCCTCTCGGCCTCCCTACATCTCTTCTGCCAACTGGTTGATAATTTAAAGCCGCCACTGGCATCCTTTCGTTTGGCATTCTGTCCAGGTGACTACACCATCTTTGTCTATTTTTTATTATCTTTTCATGCAAAGACTGAACTGATAGTGCGCTTCTAATATCCACGTTCCTTATTCTATCCATTCTGGTACATCCATGCACACTTCGTAAAAACTTCATTTCTGCAGCTTGAATTTTACTATCGCTTTTAGCAGTATGCACCCAAGACTCACTGCCATATAGGAGTGTTGGAACCGCAATAGTGTTGAAAAATTTGAGGCGTGTTTCCTTCCTCGTTTTATTCTTCAGATGTCTGTGAATATTTCCACAAATATTCTGAAATTTGGCCAGTTTAACTGTTATGTCTTTATCAAAATCGTATGAAACATCACTTCCAAGATATTGAAAATGTTTAACCTGTTCTATTGCCCTTCCATTCATCTCTATTCTCGTCCTTATTGTATATTTACCTTTAAAAGCCATAGTTTTAGATTTTGTGGATGATATTTCCAGATTGTGTTGTTTTGCAACTTGTTCCAACATAAATACCGATTTTTGTAACTCGTCTTCATTCTGTTGTATTACAACTTTGTCATCCGCATATAAAAGAGAGTTCATAAAGAAGCCATCCGAGATCTGTATACCTGGGTCTACATTACATTTCCACGTTCTCAACATGTCGTCCACATATATATTAAACAATGTCGACGATATACAACATCCCTGTCGAACTCCTCTATTGGTTTTAATAGGCTCTGTCACTTTCCCATCTAAATCTAGTAAAATCACAGTATCTTCGTACAGGCTCTGCAATATCCTGATAATATGTTTAGGGTATCCTCTCCTTTCCAGAACCCTCCATAAAAGCGAACGTTTAACACTGTCAAAAGCCTTTACAAAATCTATAAATGCAATATGGGTTTCAAGGTTGTATTCTCGTCTCTTAGCTATAATTTGTTTTAAAGTAAAAATAGCATCCGAACACGATCTACCTTTCCGGAACCCCATCTGTTCTTCCATAATCAAGGAATCGGCTACGGTTCTTAACCTATTATTAATAATTCTTGTGTAGGCCCTACCAAATATTATGTAAATAATATTAAATTCACAATAAAATTTTGCTTATAATGAGAATAATCAGTCTGTTTTATACATATTTTAATATACTCGTATTACAGAAATCAGTTTTTCATGCGTAAGCCTCACAAAAAATCGTTGTTTTTAAATACGAAAAAAAATTTTAGCCCTGCATAAAATAATTTTTCCAAAAAAAATATATACTATTAGTCTCGAATTTCATCCTGTTGCATATAAATGAATGGCTTTTTTATTTGTTTCTTTTGGGAATTAGTTTATATTTTTCCTAAAACGATTTATTAAAATATACGAGAATGGTTGGTGTACTGGGATTTTCCCATTGTTTATTTTGAACGGGTAACGAATGCTCTCTTCTTCTCGTTTCATAACAGGATATTTATTTTTATTATTGAAGAGGAAAATTTTGTATCCTGTTAGATATTATTACAAACTTAAATTTAAAAGTTCACTTTTCATAATTTCTAAAACATTTTGCTTGTTAGTTTAAATGATCTCTCTTTCTTTTAGTTAGTAAATCCTTGTACGGCAAGGAAATAAAATATATTTTTATGTATAACTTGTCAAGAATTCGTTACAAAATAAAGGGATTCAAATTTATGTCAAACGAAAAAAACTTTATTTAAAATTTCATGTTAGAACATTAAACGTAGGCTACTTATAAATTTTTCCAGCTCCTTTTATTCTCTTGACTTTCGTTGTATTAATAATTGCTTTGGAAAATGTTATTAAAAACAAGTTGTACTCTATGGTAGCGCGCTGAAATTTGGGCGATCTGCAGAGAGAGAGTATGTGTTGACAACATGGGTTGTGAAACGCTACTGTGCTAATAATTTCACATTTATTAAATCATTTTTTAACATAACACTATAACTGTTACTATAAAAGATTTGTTTACAAAATTATTATTGGAGCGCCGCTTAAAAAAGAATTTAAGAGTAATTAGCTATCAACCATCTGTGAATATTCACAAGTTTCACCGTATTCAGATTAAACTCAATATTTCTGAAAAAAAAACACTACAAAGCAAACCTTACAGACATCCATTGAAGAGATTTGAAGGTATTCAAGATTTGGAGATAATGGTAGTTTGCGGAAGAGCAACGAGGTTAAGGAGTCTTTGTCACTGATATGGTGTGAGTTCGGTAACGCTTTTTTGTCGGCCAATGCACAAGACTCAAGTGACCTTGATGGTGATTTATAGTAAATCGTAGTTGCCGTTTATTAGAAAATTACAAAAAAGTAAAAAATTACACAAATAAACTACTAATTGGTTGACCGATTTCGATGAAAATGTTTGTGTTAAGTTCCGTTGCATTATCTAACTTTAGTTTTACGTATCAACTTCTTACAATATTCTGTTCCTGAGATATTTTGTTTACACGCACACATACAAATACAAACCAATCGCTATAAATGTTTTTTTGAATTCAGGGGTCTGAAAACATGTACAATGTAGTATTTCCGGTGATAACTTGTTATGAAAACTATATTTTCCTTCCCTGCATATATATTTAGGGCAAGAGAAAGTATATAAAAAGACTTTTTGATGAACAGACTAGATGAAAAATTAGAATAATTCAGCGGCGGCTGTTCAGGTGAGGTAGATGAAGAGCCTCTTCACCTATGCACTGGATAGTATCTAGATTTATTTATTTCACAAAATAAGAACAATTTCTGTTATAATTATTTTTTATTTTACAATAAACAAAGAAGTTCAATAGAACTCGAAATGACAACAAACGACCTAAAATAAAAAATTCTCAAAATACAAGAAAGTAATTAACGACAAAAATAAACAACTACATGTTATGACAAGAAAATTACAGAATATGATTTATTCAGATGAGAAAAGACAGAAAAGATCTGAAGGAATGAAAAATACTGGAAACAGAAATTGAAAAACAACCCTAAAGAAAGTAATGACAACCCAAAACTAAATAAAGTGATCCGATCTGGTCGTAGAAGTAAAAGAAAAGGAAATAAATAAATAAAAATAAAAGTGTCGTGTAAAAAGTACATAAAATTATTGTATTACTTTGAACGCTTTCTAATGTTTTAAATAGCCTTGTCAATGGCCTTAATATACGTAATAAATGCCCAATTGAAGAGTTAGACGTTGACCGCCGCTTCTCTTGCGTAGCTAGCGAATGATTTATGACAACGGAGGTCAGCATCAAATATGAACGCCTAGCTCCTCACTCGTCTGCGAATAGTGACGAATTTGGGGCGGGTCGACCAGTCTATTGCACCTGCACTTTCTATGTACGTTACTTGTTTTCTATTTGCTGTGTTAGACAATTGTTTTGCACGTGTATATTTTATGTTTTTACAAAACCCCTTATCTATTTATAAAGGTATGAACTGGCACTACAATAAATTGCATTTGTGGTTCAACCCGGTTTGATTCTCAGTTCAAAATTTATATAGTTTTTTACATATTTGACAGTTGTTACATATACCGGTGAAACTCTTTCTGAGTTTAATTTTGCTGTTGATAATAAACAGAAATAAATTAAAAATTGTAGTCTGCTTATTAACCCTTTAATACGTGAATTAAGTACTAAAGTCTTCGCTTCAAAAATATTTTATTCAATTAACATTAATTTCGATTGTAATTAATTACGTATTTCATTAGTGTTGTACCAATTAATTGCTTTTGACATAATTATTTTATTGGTTTACTGGAAAATTAGGTTTTATTTGTTTAAATTATTTGTCCAGGGCTGAACGCATATATTTTGTATAAATGTATAAACCAATATTGTATTACACACTAATTATTTTCTAATTATACTGTTGGAACGGTTGTGTTGTAATTTCATCCACTAATTGACAATTGCCGTGTAGAATTTAAGTTCCATATTTCATTGTTTTTATCATTGCAATAATTTGGTCGTTACGCAATCAGATAAGTTACCTATTAATGTATTTAATTACAATTTTCTTTAAAAGTTAGTATTTTTTACATTATCTTGCCCTGCATGAATGAATATATCTATAGGAAAAGGAAGAATAGTTTTTGTCGATTTTTGTAAATCGAGATTACACTGGAAATACACGATTTCAGGCTCCCAAAACTCGAAAAACATGTTTAGTGATTGGTCTGTGCGTCTGTGGCTGTACAGTATCTGTGCAAACAAATATAACAATATATTATATAAAGTTAAAAACTAATACTTAAGTTAGATACCACTTGGAAACCCAACATGAATATTTTCTTTAAAATCAGTCAACCGAAGTATTAGTTTATTCGTGCAATTTTGCGTTCTTTTTATTTTCTCAAAAACGGCTTCTACAATTGAATTGAATTAAAAAGAGGAAAGTCGTGAGAGTGTTAACACTAAATTTTTCTTTCTACTCTTCATGTAATTAGAAAATATACTTTAATGTAAAAATAATTAAAACACCGACATCAAAAAATCCGTATTTCACGGTACCTCACAATGTTTTTATTCATTATAAATTATTCATTGCTACATTAGAAAAATAGGTAATTATGTCACTAGAGTTCTCTGAGGGTTAAAAATCGCACACCCAGATTTAAGAGTACTTGATTTACAGATATTTCGTAGTAGGCCTATTCTCACGCAAACTTCATAGCAAATCAAGTACGTTGTGTCACTTAAGTCAACTAAACCTGATGTCATTATAGTCTAAAAACTTTAGAGCCAAGTAATTTGGAATCTTACATTGATATTTTTCATTGAAAATTACCATTTCCTGATTTACTTGTTTCACTGGTATATCAGGGTAGAAATAAATCTACTCTATTATTGACTTGCAACAGAACTTAAAAATTTCTTTAATGGCTTTCTTCTGGAAACGCTCAAGTATTTTTATATTAGAATTGGTAGCTGTTCACCAGAATTGAGTTCCATGAGTCTACACTCTTTTCAATACGGAACATAAAGTACTCGTATCACCCATAATAAATATGCCAAACCAAAACAGTTTTTTTTTTTTTTTTAATTGTATAGCCCTATTAAGAGCGCACTAGTTATGTAATTAAATTCATTTTCCCTTAAGCTGTTTTGGGAGCTGTCGCCTCCTTGCGTGGTACTCCCTCAAACAGTTTTTTATTATATACGAATCATTATTTAATTATCAATGAAGAAAACTGAAGAAGAAAATATAAACATATTTTTATTTTTAAATCACATATTTAAATAATTTTGGGCTCCCAATTTTGGGGCGCTAGAAATTTTTTTATGTTCAATGTGGGTGGTGGGTGAAAATCTTTTAGAATTTATTTTAAATGTAAGAAACAATTTTTTCGAGAATCGTACTGTAGAGAAAAGTATTAAAAGATAACATTCAAAAATCTTTTGAGAAGTTTTTTCTAATGTTTTTTCGCTTGGACATTATTATTTTATGGGGCAATAAGATTTCCATATTATGTAATTCTAACGGTCATAAAACGTCATTACAATTTTGTTAAAACGTCATGTTATGTGATTTTGGTGATAAAGAAAGGAAAAATACAAAAATCTTATGCGGTATACATATTTAATTTATAGCCGGTATGAATAATTTGGTTGAGGTTATTCCTGTAGTACAGTAGTATGTAGTAACAACCAAAATGTAGCAGTAGAAACACGTTATGTTACGGTAACCTACGTTATCAGATTGCTCGACGGAATTGTCCCCATGAGAATATAGAAACTATTGCATGCGTATATGCGTGCGTGGATGTGAATTTGAATGTGTGTTGGTATATGAGTGCATGAAAGAGAAAGAGAGAATTTCTACAGCCCCTTGCAGACCTCTGAAAACATTTCGTCTACATTCGCTTCCACTACTTCACCGCTCACCTTCCGTTTCTCCACCGTAGTTGTCAGATATTCTCTGTTTGCGAAACCAGTGCCTTGTGATGTAAGAATAATATTATGTTATTTCAGCCATCATTTATTTGATTTATGATTATGTATGGCAGATGTTCCTGCACGATTCGGCAATAAAACCCACGGCGTCTTAACGTTAACAGCATTGACAAAATGGAGCTGAGGATATCAAGCAAGTTTTTGATGCTCCGCACATATCCATTATTCAAAATAAATATATTTAAATAATAAAAATATTATTATAATGTTTCACTTCTGAGACCTTAACGATGGAAATGCGAGAACCGCTATTTTAGGATACAATAGAATCTTCAAACAATTTTAAGTATTTCCATATACTGTTCCGTTTCCACAGTAAATATTAATTCAGAAAGTCATAAAATGTAAAACGTACTTTCATAAGGCAACACTATTCTAATTTCAAACCACTACAAATATATATTTAATTACTTCATTTTCTTATTTTATGTTCCTTGAATCGTTAAATGATTAACCCGGTTTCACTAGCAACTAGCAAAATGCATTTTCAAAATTTAGAATCAGTAAACTTTTCTGAGAAATACAATTAATATTTCCTGCTTTAGAGTAATGATTCCCTTCTTAACAGTAAAAGTGAATTAAAATACAGTAAACGTCGCTTATTATGATCTCTTTAGTACTCCGAATATTTTATCGTATTAATTGGCGATCATCAAAAATGCGTTAGTAACTGCCTGACCAACAAAGCAAACATGTATTTTGCAGGTTGGTTTAGTTGGAAGCCTAACTTTTTATATGAAACAGTCATTCGGAATTGTTAGTAACACTTTTCCCTGTATTTTTTTATTTGTTTGCAGTATAATCGGTTTTTATTTATCAGTAGTCTATATAAAACAATTTTTTTCAAATTAAACAAAAATACATAATTTACGACCTATGTTTCGCATTTCTTCAAGATATGAAATTTTTATTATATTTGTTTATAGGCTAATTAAATAAGAAATGACATCTTTGAAAACCCATAGAATTGGAGAGTCAAGGAGATCAGGTGGTTGTTTCATGATTTCGTGTAGGCCATACTCAATTTACGCATGATTACATATTCTTAAGTCTTGCTATCCCACCGATCTGTCATTTCTGCCATGAGGACCAATTAACACATTTTTGTTGATTGTCGTTTCACACAGGCTTAAGGAAAATGATTTCAACTTCAAGAAGTGTTTCTGAGTAATGTAGTCCGCCGTGTAGACAAAATTAAAAGTGATGAAAGGAATAAATTAGTATAACTGTACATAACTTGTATGTCTTTAAGTAAAACTACTGTAAATAGTTCGGGTGCATGTAAATGTCATGTGTGTTTTTGTCTATCTTCTACGGTAACAGTTATTTTCTGTCATCGATTGATTTTTGATACGGTCATTGCTATTATTTGATGCTTTTAATTTTTCTTAATTGGATTTTGTTATTTTATATCAGTAATGTAGGCCTATTGGATATTGTAAATATTTTGTTATTTGATTGGTCGCTAATGACTGCATTGTTGATGTGATCTAACTCTATAATAATAACTTATAAAATAAAAATTTTTGGTACAAATAAACATACACAAATAACGTGAAGTGATTTAGAAACACTTACGCACAAGCTAAAGCGTATGTAGGCATCATCACTCAATAATAATAAATCAATAAAATAGGCAAAAGTTGTAGAAAAATCCTACTATATAAAAATAAATAATAATAAAGTAAATCGATAAAATAGACAGTAGTTGTAGAACAATACAAAATAAAAATACATAATTAAAAATGTAAAGTTATACATACTGAAGTCACGAGATTGCCTTTAGCGTATGTTGGGGCTGTAAGGAAGGGAATTGAAACATTTGAAGTGCTGCCAACTTCAACAGCGAGACATTCCCTTGTACATTACTACCGTGCAGTTTCTACATACATTTTTTAAGCTGTAATTTAGTCCGAGAAAATATTTTCTTCATAAACCTTGTAAGAAATAAATGTGACCTGTAATATTGCCTATAGCTTAACTAGGTGACTAGAAATGTTTGATTTACTCTAATTACGATAGTTTCGCCTTCTTAACTATTGCTTTCACCGGCGTTTTCATAATCAGTCTCTCTAGTATCTACCTAACCGTTTTCTTTTTATTACTAGATGTCAAAAAAAAATGTTAAAGAATAGCTTCTTCATGTCCTTATTTCCTTCTTTATTTTTCGAATTGTGGATAGAGAAACATCACGGTAGTTAGCCGTTCGCTTACGGCTTTTGTTAAAAGACACGGTTAGGCATTTTTGCCTAGCTTCAACTTCAAAACATTTTATTATATCGCATATTACATTTTGTTCAGTACTATGAATAGTTCGACCACGCTTTCGAGAAACCGATATTTCTGTTTACGGTAACAAACAGTTATATTCGTACAGTTAACCTACGAAAGGTTCAGCGATGTAAGTTATTGTACACGCTCTGGGTATAATATAAGTTCTTATATTTGTCGTACTGAAATCAAAGCAGTCACGCATGCCCACTGATGCTTTTTCCCCTTTACCCCTCATTGCAAACAGGGGAAAACTCGTGACTCAAGTGACTATAAGATTAATTTTCTTGTACATAAGTAACTTACGTGAATATAAGTATACGCAAAGATTGATTTTAGTGTATAATTTCTCCCTGAAAATTTGAACCCTAATTTGTTGGCCTCGTGAAGACTGAAAAGCGTTAAGATTAATTTTCTAAAATTGTTGGACAAAAATCAGTTAGTTATTTTTGTTTGTTTCTATCTGTAAATTTTTAGCTTAAAATTAAAAATATATTGATACGACCATAATAAATCTAACAAAGAAAAAACAACTCAAATTTATAGGTGATTACTTGTAATTTCTAATCACACACATGTCAGTACTACTATAACGAACGGATTTTATTTTACGTTAGGGTGAAACGAGTAATGAAACAAAAGTAAAAGTTGTGAAATTTCATTTTTAATAATAAAGCTACTATGGATACAGAATGAAAAATAGCTTATTTCATAATAAAATTCTATCGTAACGTTTACCAGTTTTTTTACTATTACTAATTATGAGTTTAAATCAATACATCAACTTCATGAAAAACAGAAGTAGATAATTATAGTATAACTACAGAAAAACTAACAATATTGATAGTGTCCAAATAAATTTTCCTTTATCGTAAATTCAAAAACGAATACAACAATAATATGGTTTCATGAATCCGATTGAAAAGAAACATGAAAAATCGATGGATAATATCGTGGGAACATATCAGTTATCATGATTTCTGAATAACTGCTAATGAAAAAGCTTTTATATGTATCATTTTATATATTTTAAAAGGATTTATTTCATAAAAGCTTTCATTCTATTCACGGGTTCCATTGTTGCATTATAATGTAGCTACAGAGTATGTATACGTATTTAAGTGTATTATAGAGAAACCATGTCGCTGATATTAGATTAAGGTATTTCAAAACAATAGCTTTTAATTATGACAGAATGTACTCATATAAGGAGATTAAAAAAGTAGAAATGATTTCAATTAGAAATTCCTTAGAAAATTTAAGACTTACCTATCGAAATTACGGAAATATAAAATAATTATCCTACATGCAAAAACCCGAATTCGCACGAAAAGAAATTTCACAAAAAGTATAAATATAGCCCTATTACCAATAAGATAGAATCCGGCTAATTGAGACACGTATGATCAAGTATTAACTGCCCTTATAAAACGACAGTTCCGATAACACAAAGTAACCTATTAAAAGGTAAAACTTATAGTACGTGAATTATAATCGGAATCAAATAAATGTGAGCTTCTTCCATTTGCAGGGTTGTCAGATTTGTCACTTTACTCGATTTATTACATTGGTCAAATTCGTTTACTCCGGCTAAATTGCAATTCTGCTCGATCATCTTTGCCATTTCAATAATTTATCGTCATGAGTATAGAAAGTCTAGTTTTATAAATGTCTTTTCTTTGATATTTTTTCTACCTCAATGCTAATACAACCACCTTTTCTTAATTTTATGTGAAATTTTTACGTTTAGTGATTTTACGTTTTAATTTTTATGTTGAATTTTTTACGTTTAGTGTAAGCTGAGAGCAACTGTTGATGTTTACACGTCGTATATCTAAACCTAAGTTTTAGTGAAGAGAGTTGATGCACGCTGAATAAGTTAACTGTAGCGATCAGGCTGAAAGCAACTTGTGATAATGTGGGCTACAAAATACAAAAATTCTACAACTTTTGTATATACATGGGCCTAAAGTAGTTTGAACTATTTTTACATTCTATTGCTCAAACCTTTCCTAAATTAATAATTATTGTTAATATTTAGCATGATTGCAATATCTACAATTTTATATTTGGCAAGGCAAGTCAACGTAAAAAGTTGACCGATCCATGGCAGTCTCATCAAAATTTTCAATTGGACCAAGATCAAATTAGTTGAAGACCACTGGAGTAAACTGAAATACTAACACACGTTGTTACACAGTGACTTGGTAATCCAAGAGCAAGCCAATCGCAATGCAATTCTCATACAATGGTTTGTGAGAGCGAAACAACCTTAGCCGGGTCGCCAAATAACTTACTTAGAGGATGAGTGATTTCATTTTCGCGAAATGCAGTAGCCTGTTCTAAAAAATGGCATATCTGTTCCGTATACCTGAAGTTCATTTCCATTATTCGTTACAATCTGGCTTTATTCCCCGTTTGATAGGCTGTAGTAATAAATCGGTATTTTTAGCCCAAACTCACTAAATTCGTTTGAAACAATTACTAAACAGAAATATTTCATGATAAAAATATTGTGACCGTAATTTTAATGATTCTTAGAATGATCACTTCACTGGATAGCATTTTATTTTTCCCTACATTTATTTTTTCTTAAATACGCTGAAATATTATATTACGTAATTGTATTATATTATTATATTAAACGAATTGTCAAATAAATGGCGAAAAATTCTTCATTGCGATTCCTTCTCTCGCAAAAGTGTGTAAAAGTAAAATCTGTTTTTATGAAAGTAAAATGTGGGCGGTATTGTTCATGAAATATAAATAAACCCTTGTTACATGTTAAAACTAAAAGAATACAATCTTTTTATAACCAGATTTATGCAACATTTTCATGTTTTGTTACCTCATATTTCTTTATGTCATTATCTTTGTAAGAACACATTTCTTTGAGTTGATTTTTCAAAATATAAGTCAGAAATAAAGTTATCTTAGTACACAAAACAAATTAATTTAAGAAGAATTAGTTTTATACAAATTTATTGTGGAGAATATAATATTATGAATACAAGATATAGGCTATATATTTTTTTAAAAAATGGTTGCGGATAATTTAGGTCGTAAATTCACTGGGTCACTGTTTTATAAATATATCCAGGAACATTTTTAGGGTATGTATTTTAAAAGTAACATTTTTACTTTGTCAGCATTGTTTAAGCTTCAAGAGACCAATATTTCTTTTAAATTTATATAATATTTTTGTTTCCACCAAATGAATTTATTTGTAGAAGTATAAAATATATTATTTAAATGTTAAAAGCGACTTGTTCGTTTCGTTTTGTCCTTAAAAATAACTTTCGTTTCATTAAATCTCAAAGTTTCTTTTGATTATGGAAGAGCTGGTTTCTTTTCTTTTTCTTTTTTTCATTATTATTGTTAGAATCGACTTAAGGAGGCTGAGGTTGAGATGGTTGTCTTAGTTTTACAAAATATTTCATGTATTCATTCTTATTATTTTTCCTTATAAATTTTGCTCCGCGCAAAAATTATGGGTCAGGAAAATCAGGGTTTGATTATTACTTCATCCATTTAATTTTTAAATACTGTAGCATATACCCACTAGATAACCATAGTATTTCGATAGTGTGGCTTTTGTGCACGAGTGAACTTCAAGTGTAGGTACCTAATTTGGTGGGTTTCGATCACCGCTAATGTAATTACTTCCTAGCAGAGTAGAGAAGATTCTATTGTAATTTATTTGTCTGTTACATTCTTTATCGTTTAAGAACGTTCAATAATTTGTTTTTATATCTAAAGTGGCTGCCCTTTTCTTCGTTATTCAGTTTTGTGTAAAACAGTGTGAAGTAAAGTCTTTAAATAGTGTACCATTGTAATTAGGTAGTTAGTAATTGTTCATAATTAAGTGCCAGTAATGGAAATAGACATAATTTTATTTATCTGCAAGTCCAGCCTTACTTAGTTTGCTCCTACTGTAAACAAATAATGACGTCACTAATCATGCGCATTATATAAAAATGTGTACACGCTGATTAAAAAGTAACAACAAAATACTTCAAAGTATTTGAATACCAAATTTTTTATAAATGAAATTGTTAAGCCTACATCATATCATGACTTATGTTTCAAATACTTATATTTTAGAACATATAGGGTGATTCAAAAAGAGCGCCGGTTTTGATATATCAAATTAGGAGATTTATTTTATTGAAAAACTGAAAATAAATACATCAACAAGTTCATCTTACCTTCCGATTTTATGTATGAAAAATGATGTCATGCATGTGTCCTCCTCTACTGCGCTGGCACGCATCAACTCTGTCCATGAAATTGGATATTACTGCACGACAAGTTTCGACTATGTGGGACAAGTTTCCGTATGTGGGGTTTTCTAAACCCCACATACGGCAGTTCTGTTTATTAACAAAACCGTTTAAGTGGAAGTGCGCCTCATCACTGAAAATGATTTTGTTTGCGAAGGTGTCATCATCCTGCTGTTTTCTCAATACCCAGTCAACAAACTGTCGTCTTTTCTGATGGTCTGCCACTTTCAAATGTTGCGTCAACTGAATTTTATACGGGTGATATTGGAGATCGTACCGAAGAATTCTCCGTACAGAAGAACATCTTAAACCCAATTGTTGAGAACGGCGACGTATTGATTTTGCTGGGCTAACAGCCACACTGTCACGAACCAACGCAACGTTCTGCTCAGTTCGGCCAGAACGACGACGTCCAGAACTTTTAAGGTCGACTGTTGAACCCGTCTCAAAAAACTTTTTCATGAGCCTGCGAACTGTTGATTCATTCGGTGCTTCATTACGTCCTAGAGTACCGCGAAGTCACCTGACAGTTGCCGCATAACTCTCTCCACTCTGGTAAAATGTTTTGACGATTAACACTCGTTGCGCAATAGTTCCATGGTTAGACACAGACTGCGAGAGTATTACACTGCGAACAAGAGAAACTACAACTGAATCGTCAATTGGAATGTTCTCCGAAATAGAAATGAGGTCTAACAATGTTGCCAACCGATAAACAAAAATTTACCAGCCGTTTAAAAACCGGCGCTCTTTTTGAATCACCCTATAGTTATGTTTTAAAACATGTTTAAAACATAGGTATTTTAAAACATAGTTAACATAGTTAGTAGAGTGTGTGTAACGACATCCATAAAGTCGTGGGACCCTAGAAGCGTGCACCCTGTAGTAGCTGGCTTTGGTTTGTTGACAGTAAGAGCAAACTAAGGATGGCTGAACTGTGTTTTTTCTTATCTATTAAATGTTCACGTTTTTGAGTGTAAGATTGGGTTACGAGGAGTATAGTTAAAATATCTCAGGTTTTATATCACCACACTCATACATTTTAATGTTGGTGTTTTTGTGTTGTGTTATCTGTTAAGAAGTTTGGAACCTTCTAGAAGGTTCCTAAGGCAACCTAAATAAATAGCAGTTAGATTCGCTAGTAATTTACAATGTATACTAAATTACATAAACCATTTTTAGAACAATCATCATCTCGTTTACTCGGTTTTTAAAACACTAGTGAATTTTATTAAGTCAAAAGAGCGTACGCTTAACAAGAATATCTACAATAATACAAAATAAAAACTTAAAACATTTTGTTAATGAATACTACCGCATCAAATGGTAGGTAATTTTATTTGTTCTAAATTTTGCCATTTACATATTTCATAACCGTGTTTGTTTTGAACACAGTCCTATAAAATATAACACGTTCGTCTCTAGTAGGTCACGATCACTACCTTTTCCTCAGTGTACTAGAATACTTATGTTATAATATATATTATTTTGTAGTCATGTATGTCTTTTTGTATATCTTTTGGGAATTTCTGCAAATGCATCTAAACTTTATATAAAAGTTTATTCATCTTAAATTTTAGAGAATAAGAAATTTCCGCTACACCGGGTGTCCAAAAAGTCTGAAAATGGCTGAAATGTAGAAAACTGAGGGTGACTGATTTTAACGTAAATACTCCTACTGGTTTTATTATTTGGTAGTTGTAGTTCTTTCTAAATAAAGAGATAAGTTTTGTAAGAACTAATCGATTTGTGGAAGATTTATGTATTAGAAATGTATTTTGAATTACAATAAATTTTTGTTGTTTATTTATCATAGCTTGCAGTAAACGTAAGACAAACACAATTAAAGAATTATCTACGAACTTCACAACATTAAAATGAGAAATTTCTACCTTAAATTTAAACTCGTCTACTGGCTTTTTGGACTAAAAGTATTCACGCTAAAATGTTGATATAGAATGGATTCAAAGTAGGGGATGTCCGTTTTACCCTGATCTGGATAGTTAAATAAAAATGTCCCAAAACAGAAAAAACGGTCTACAACATTCGCCAGTGAATTTCACTTAAAATTTTAGATCGAATTAATGTAGCCTATGCAATATGATCATCATTCTATTTAAAATAAGGAAGTTTAATCCATGATAGTGGACGAATATTTTAAGCATTTCCAAAAGTAGATTATGGTACAATAATCAACTAAAAATATTCTGGTTATCCAGTTATATACTCTTGGTATCCTAGAATAAAGACGTTTCCAGAATTTTTTGGGCACCCGATTTATCCAATAATGATTTTTTCTTAGTCACTTACGATTATTCAGAATTTTCTTTTAAATTATCTTGTCAGGAAACCAAATATGGCAAACAAGGTACCAGTGTTAACGTTCGTTTATTCCAAAATATTGAAGTTGGATTTAGTTTAAGAAACTAGTAGACGGGTTTAAATATAAGGTAGAAATTTCTCACTTGAATATGAAGTTCTTAGATAATTCTTCTGTGATTCTTTAATTCCTTGTATACTGCAAGCTATGACAAATAAACAAAATTTATCGTAATTTACAATAAATTACTAACATCAAATAATCTCCTATAAATCGATTAGTTCATACAGAAGTTTTGTATTTATTTAGAAGCTACTACAACTGTCAAATAACACAACCAGTAGTATTTACGTTAAAGTCAGTATGTATGGTCCTGTTTTAGTTTTATCTGAGGAAATCACTCAGTGGAACCCATCGTCAGTGTTCTATATTAAATCCCTATTCTACCATCTCTTCAATTTTAATTGTGGTTTTGTGGTAGAAATGGTTGTGAAAGTGTTCTTGTGTGATTAAGTGTTCTTTCTTTTCTTGCCTAGTTGAGTGAATTTGTGTGATTTATAAATTTTGAATGAAAATGAGTGTATAATAGTTTAATGACCGATTACACAAAATATATTTTGAGGTCACAACTTTTGATAGAATTTAGAGAATTTTTCTGACCGAATAAGAAAAAACAAATGATTTTTAAATTATTAACACACTCTTTTTGAGCATTGAATTTTGTTTTTTTAAACGAGGTGTCATTAATTTGCAACTAGGTTTTTTAATGTAAATATAAACCTTAAGTAAACAAAAGTCTGAACAATAATGTTCTTTGTATGAAAATATGTAACACACTCAGATGTGAGTTTTAAAAAATTTAATCCTTTAACGGAAAACGAAACAGCTAAATGTGACACTTAAAACTGTATATAAAATATCTTGAAACATGAAGTAGTTGAAGTTTAAGTTAACGATGACGACCATGATATAAATGATAATGATGCTGATTATGAGATGATGATGTCGATGATTAGTAGAAGAACTTAAAATAAAATAAATGAGTTAAATGATTAACAAATCGTAAAGGTAATTCCAATGTTTTAAAACGTTTCAGTCTGTGAATAACTACACTGTTGTCGAGGAGGTTGACTGCTAACAATTTTTGTGTTCTTTTAACTTTTTTAATTGTTTCTCTCTACGTTAATTAATTTCTTCTTTTATGAATGGCAGATTTAAACTGTTGTGCAATATTTCACTGGTTAAATATCATGGGGCTGCAGTGATCAGTTTCAGGCATTTTGATTGAAACAGCTGTAGCATTTCTGAATTGAGATTTAGAAAAAAAACATTTTGAATATAATTTACATAAAGTCGTCGCCAAATCAGCTCCTTAATAGCTAATTTTTGGAGACGAAGGTTCCTGGTTCAAATCCTAGTAAGGGTTGCTACTTTTATACGTATTTGAATACTAGAGAGTGGTTACCGGTGTACTTTGATGGTTGGGGTTCAATTAACCATACCTCTCAGGAATGGTCGGCCTGGGTCTGTACAAGACTACACCTCATTTACACGTCATACAAGTCATCCTCATCTCATTGGGCCATGGGGTTGCTTATTGTTCTGAATTGAACAGATTGCAACGTAAACATTAGGAATTAAAAATAAATAAAAAAACCATTAATTTTAAACATCTGAATTTGAACAGTAAGTTTAGAATGTTTTGTTTTCGAATATAACAACGTTAATAATTTGGATGTGCATCAACATGGTTTTGATAGTTTTAATTAATTTATTTTTTTCAATTTATTTATGGTAGCATCATCTAAGTCATTAACAATAGTGTTACATAAATACATACAAAGCAACAAAGAAAACACAAATACGAGCACAACTATGATATATACAAAATCATCGATTAAACAAAGAATGAAAACTCAGATTCAATGAAAAATTTAGACAACATAAAATAAAATGACTGAATTTAATAACATATTTTTTGTTTCACTGTTGAACTGTAATAATTTTTTCATTCACAGAAATCTAAAAATTTTCATTAACAGAACAATATATCGATTTGATAATAATGATTTCCATTAAAAGGTATAGTTAGGTGAAGATACATTTTTTAAAAAATAACTTTTTTTACAGTTTTACGTTTGTATTACAATGTAATTATAGGTTACTACTAAATTTTTAAAACAAAGGTAAAAATTTTTTACTACAAATTGAAGTTTGTTGGATCCATCCGCTTTAGCCTTCGTGTTGTACCACTGTTGTCTAGCAAATTCACTACTAAATAATTTTTGTGAGATCCAAGCCGATTATTATAATTTAAAATAAATTTTGATATTCTTCTTTGGCAGTTAAAATAATAAGAAATTTTTGAATGTTGTTGGCCATGCACCAGGACTCAGCTAAGTACAACTTGATGGAAATTGAAAATTTTGTAGAAATAGAAAATAGAAAATAGAAATAGAAATAGAAATAGAAAAATTTTGTTTTTATTCATGTACCAGGAAATATGCATAATTTTTCTAAATGTTTTACTCTGAAAACGTTCTAGGATCTTAATGTTAAAATTATTTGAGAAGCCCTGTGGTTGGACATCAAAGATCCACACCGGTTTTAAAACAACTTAATAGACGAGAAACAAAGAATTTATTTTAAAATTTTACGTCACGTTGTTTGTTTACGATTATTTTAAAAAAAGCTGTCGCCATTTTCGATTCGTATAAAATTTATCCTCATAAATTATGTAATAAGCTGATATTAATTGTGGAATGGAATATCTCAAGTATCAGCGGAGGGAAATTAAATAGAAATTATCAAGTAACAGCAATTTCCTATTAGTATGTAATTAATGTAATAATTTTACAGTTTAGTTAGAAATTAATTACGTAAACCATTTAGCCGAGTCGAGTTAAAGTCTGGTAATATAATGTGGATAGTTAAAACAAGAAACATTGAAGTTAATTTAGAGTCGTTGTACAGATGGTTCATATACGATCAGTAACAAGGAACAAGGGGTCAGAGCACGAGAAAATCAAGGAGTAATAGTCATAGGAGGTGAGGGGAAAGGAGGAGGAGAAGGATGAGACAAAGGTATAGGCTTAGTAAGGACTCAGATAGAGGGACACCACTGAAACTGCTACTACCTTTGGTTTAACCACATCGTTATGGAACAGTAATTACACTTGAGGGGATCAGACAGAATCTCTTAACGGTTAAACTATTCCACGTCGATTCCACTAGTGCAGCCATCTATACCGATGAAATAGCAAAGCCTGATTCCTATGTACCACTTAAACAACAATTACCAAACCCAAAGATGTAAGTATCATGAATAAAGTATTGCAATAATTGAGTACGAAAACAATTAAAAACCTTGTTAATTACCAAAAGTACTACCAATGTTAAGTTAATTACATTACAAGCTACTACGCAGACCTACACAAGAAAATCTAAAACTTATAAACCGAAAAGCATTAAAATAATGGATGGTCAACAAAACAATTTTATTTTTACTTTGTTTTAAACCTGCTTGCCTTACTTTATATTAGATAATTTATAAGCATTAAAATTGCTTACACATTTTTAAAGAGAAGCACAAGTGACATAAAAATTAGAATTTCTCAAGCTAGAAAAGTCTATAAATGAAAAACCGCTTATTGACTACAAACATTGACTTACAAATTAGGAAAAATTTCTTAAATACTATGTTTGAAGTCTAGCATTATACGGTAGTGAAACGTGGGTGATAGGGGCTGTAGAAAGGAAGAGGATTTTCTTAAGAAAAGCTTTTGAAATATGGTGTAATAGGTAATGAAATATGGTGTAATAGGTAAATGTTAAAGATTAGATGGGAGGACAAAATAAGTAATTTAGAGGTTCGTAGGCGAGTGGATAGAAAAAGAAGTATCCTATATGGAAGCATCTTAGCCTACCAGAAGAAAAAATAGGCTAGTGGGGCATATCTTAAGACATCCATCTATCAATAATGGAGAGTAATATTTTGAGGGAGTGAATTGTAGGGGAAAGCAAAGGTAAAAATAATTTAAAGCAAATTACAAGAGATGTAGGGTGTTACAGGTATACAGATATGAAACGACTTGCACAAGGTAGAACAGCTTGGAGAACTGCATCAAACCAGTCAAGAGACTGATGACTAAAAAAATTAAACATTATGTTTTTATATTTTTATATTGAAACAGGCCAAAAATTCTCGGTGGAATAACTGGAATTATTTCAATGATTTTAATCTCCAATTTTTAATACTTTAGAGGTGAACAATGAAACAAACTTTTTTTCTATAAAAATTCTTGAAAGAGCTAAAATCAATGACTTGAACAACAGCGCGTTTATAAAAATTACTTGCAGATCGTCAATGAAAAATATCGGCCAAAAATATTATCCCTTTGTGAAGGTTAAAATGTTTCATTGTATAGGGGCAAATTTAGACCACGTGAGGTGACTTTAGACGTTTTTAGAAGGTCTTTTTGCAGCCCACATTCTATACCAGCTCATACTATAGCTAAAAATAAGAAAAAAGTTCTTAAAAAGTATTGGTTTAAAAACGCTTCGTTAGCGATTTACAGCCTGGAATTCAGTTACCCCCGGTGAAATAACGCAATAATGAAATTTCTGAAGACTTATTGAGAGGCAAAATTGGTGGTGTCCTATATGGTGTAATAGGTAATGAAATATGGTGTAATAGGTAAATGTTAAAGATTAGATGGGAGGACAAAATAAGTAATTCCAAACTGTATCGTTTATAGTTTTCAAGATGTCTGACATGAAACACAAAAAATTAGGAATAAAAAATAACATTGAATTTTATTTGACATTAAATAGCACTGTTAAATGCTTAAAAATTTTAATATTTCTTTTAAATTCAGTAGTTGGAAATTAAATTCTGATAAAATTTTTGCAATTAAGGAAGTAAAAAATAAATCCCATAAAATCTACTTTCATCAACAATAAAAACAGGCTGAATTGTCATACAAAAAATACTCTTTTTCAACAGAATGAAAAAATCTTTTTCATAGGTTGATAATAGCAGCTTATTAACTTTTTTTGCTTAATTCTGAAAACAAAGAAGAATGAAATTAAGAGAATAAAAGTGTTGCATGAACTTAAACGTTTTGTGAAATGACCTCCGTTTTGTTCAGTGCTTAATTTTGTTAGACGAAACTATTCTTTAAAGCGAATCATAAGAGCAGGAATTTTCTTAACAGTTTCTGCAGATTCTGCTATTTGATAACTTAGATAGTTTTTTATTAATTCATTTTGAATAAACGATGAACTTCATCAAAGATTTTTATGATACATATAGAACTATTTTGTATTCCAATTTGAGTGTAGGACGTCAATTTACTGACAGTTGTTTTACACATTTATAAATAGTCATCTTGATAATTAATGTCAAAAATGACGATTTATTAATATAAATCGTCTAAATTTTACGAAAGGTTAAATTCAAATTTGTTGAAGAATTTAATCCCTTTTATGCTATTATTCAACGGTTAAATAAATTCATAATATCCTTCACCGCCTTTACCGTCAACTACCCATCTTTAAACCTAAAAGTGTTTACGAGCTCATTTATTTATACCCAGGTTTTTGTTTTACTATAAATAAAATTATTGATATTTACTGCTAACCTTTTACTATTATTCATAATCCAATTACAATGATTATTAAAGAGGAAAGTTTGGAAGTACCAGTTTTGTAAAAGATAATGGAATATAATACTCTTAAATCTTTTATTTATGTATGCAGGTATTGAAGAGAAGTATTAATAGCAATTTTTTTATTTAAATACGTTGAAGCAGAAGGTTCTAGTACACTCTAAATTAAAAAATAATTTTTTGTTAATTGCGTCCAGGAGACTCCTGAGGAATTATAGGACATGTCAAAAAGTTATAAGTTAATATACAACACTTAAAGAAATACGTACGAGGTGTGGCTATTAGAAAACGAGACTGACGTTGTAAAAAATTTTATTTCAATTTTGTACATATTCACTTATTGTCACCTTCAATATACACTCCTTCACTATCCCTACAACGCTCCATGCGAATTTTCCATTGTTGGAAACAGTACTGGAAGTTATCTTCTGTCAGCTACTTCAGGACACGTGCCGCTTTCTCTTTTACAGCTTCCACAGACTCAAATCTTGTCTCTTTTAATGCAGATTTCACCTTAGGGAACCGGTAGAAGTTGCATGGTGCAAGATCTGGTAAATTAGGTGGATGTTCTAGCACTCAGATGCTGTACTTGGCTAGGAACCTCTTGACAGATAACGCGGAATGAGCTGGCGCATTGTCTTGGTGGAGAACCCATGATTTGTCCTTCTACATTTCGGGGCGTTTTTTCCTTACTCTTTGACGTAGTTAGTACCTCAAGGTAGTAATATTGATTAATTGTTTGACCTCTAGGAACCCAGTGAAGGTACACAATCCCATGGATATCAAAAAAACAATCATCATTGCTTTAAATTTTGACTTGCTCATTCGAGCTTTTTTGGCTCTCGGTGAAGTTCGGCTCTTCCAGTGCATGGATTGACGCTTCGTTTCCGGATCATAAGTAAAAAAGCACGCATCATCACATGTTATTATCTTCTACCTGTTCTACCTGATCTTCCCTGCCGAACTTCCTCTGAAACGATCGGTTTCTACCTGGTTGGGTTTGTTCTTCGTCTAATTTTGTTATAAATCTACTTTCCTTATTCATTAATATTTTAAATTTTTCTGTTTTGTTTTCTAAATCATCGAAACTTAATCCGAGTTCGATCATGTCGTCTTTGACATTTCGCATCCATGCTTCTGATGTTACCATTGGAAAGAGTTTTCTAATTATCTTTTTTATAATTCTGTCTTTAGGTGTTCTGATGAGATGTCCAAGAAAAGATAACCTTTTTTTCCTTACTGTATCTGTTATGGGTTCATTTTCTTTATAAACTTGTTCAGTTGTTAGAATTGTCCATTATTTAATAATTTAATTTCAATTATTTTATTTAATAATTAGCAATAAATGTAAAGGTTATTCTTGGTTACAAAAATTAATTTGTGTAACCAACCTCACGTTGCATACTAGATGATGCTAATGATAAACTAGTGTATAAACTTGCGAACAGGACTGCATTAACTCAAAGCATTTTAAAAGAGTTAGGAAAAATCCAGGTAAAGTTTACGGTACAAGAGAAAAGATATTAAATGTAGATAAATAAGGAGATGCTGGATTGGTTAGTCCTTATTCGTGCACAAGGCTGAAGACCATTCGTATGGCAAGACATTGTGAGGATTAAAAGAAAGTACAGATCCAACAGGAATAAAATACGATATCGATTAGAAAGGTAACACTGAAACAAAATGTATGTTCTGAGAATTTGCATAATAGAATAATCGCATTATATTGAGCTGCTGTGAGTCAAAGCAAATCAAACATTGTGTACGTAACCGTTTTGATTTCTAAAACGAGAATTATTGTTTCAATTTCATTAGGTTCAACGGATATTAATAATTCAATCTGATTGACAGTTTTAGGAGATACAGGCGACTAGGTTAACTATTTAAGAACTGATGAAAAAAGTTAATGTCTCAAAGATGGTTACCGTTACAATGAACATACAATAAGAAAAATATTCGTTTAAGTACGAGTCTGTTTCTTAGAATTAAAAAAAACATAATTTTTTGCTTAATAGCCGGTGTCAATTTTCGAAACGTATTAAACAACACCATTTTAAGTTGAAAAGAAACTTGAGAAAGGGAGTGCCAACAGTTTTGTTAGAACTCCCTGAAGCATATTTAAGAAAAGTCGATAAACTCATTAATTTGTTGAGTTGTGTTTGGGCTGACCAGGCGAGTATCGTTAATTGAGACACATGACCAGTAATGATTATTCCCGAGAGGTTAAGAGGAGACCCGGCACGCCGCTGCAACTCTATAAAGGGGGTCGGCCGGGTGATTGCTGACGTGTCCTTGCGTGTTTAATCACGGCCTGACATCTAGCTGTGAAACTTAACAACCCTCCCTCATCCTTCTGTACACCCCTTCTGCCACTAATACATTAATACCATACGCCCACTCAAAAAACCCTACACATATAAGTTACAGCTTACATTTGTTTCATGTCTATTATATTCCTCTACAATTTCTTGCTTTAAAAATGCAAAAACCATACTGAAGTACCAACTTATACAACAAAAAAATAAATAACTTGTAACACGAGTAAATACAAATTAAGTAGTTTCTAGCAAAAACCGGCTAAATCAATTTTATCTTGTACAGTATGTGTTCAATAAAATATTTGATTGTGATAAAGTTTTTATTTACAAATATTATCCAAGCGTTGATTATTCTCAATTAGCTTTTATTAAATACTAGCATGCCTCACGCGGCTTCGCACGCTAAACATGTGTAGCGCCTAATCAATTTTTTTTTAAATATGCAACAGAAAGTGTGTAGTTGCTAGCTAGGTCGACTATACTCCAACGTGCACGCACCACACACACACACACAACGTTTCGATAAATTTCTCCGTACTGCCTTCAATAATAGTGCACGCGCGCGCACTAACACACGTGCGCACAATCTCTCTCTCCCTTGCGCGCGCGCGTGCACACATACACATACACACAAAACGACAGAGTTCTGATATTTCTTCCGCGTACGTCTCTTGTCTTCATAAAACCCCTTCATCTACTTCAACAGCAGCATGTACTCACATGCATATTTATGAAAATCTTCATTTGAGCCTTTAGGGTTATCATTTTTAAAAATGTAAAAATAATTTCATGAAAATCTGTTCAGTAGTTTTGGAAATTAGCCTGCACAAAAACGCGCCTTGTCTTTGTAATATTAGCATAGATGTAAAAACATTTACAAAAGACGGGCTCCTAAGTCAAAGTTTTATAATTTTTTTATGACTGAGAGAAACGTTTTGCAACGTACATATTACCGAAGTCAACTCCTATTAAAAGCTACTAGCATAGTTGACCCGTACGAATAAATTCGCAGAATGTTCTTGGGTTTCAAACCCCTATCATTAAATAAATGATTTAAGTTAACAACAAACTTAGCCGCACTTAGAAGAACGGTAACGAGTAAAGCTCAGTAGTACGATAGTTTAGTCCTGAAAAAAAACGGGTCAACTAATACTTTAAATAAAAGAACATTAACACAATGTCTACCGACTGATTGTGTTCTGCGATGAGAAGAGAGGTGCACATAATATCCTATATGCATATGGAATATGGATACGGAGAGGGTAAATGTCGGAGAACCGCATTACGTTGTAACGAAATTTACTCTTTTTCATTTCGTAAAATGAAGCTTATTTTAGCATGATTTTCAAGTTTAGAACGTTTGAAAAATCAGGAAAGAATACTCTTTAAAATCATGCGAAAAATTATAAAAATCCGTTTGGTAGAACCCTGAGTTTAGGAGTTAATAGAATTTCTATTTAAAATACATTGGAAGCGATTTTGCGTTTTAAATGTATAGATAACATTAAAAAATAGTAACATTATTTCTAAGCTAACAGATCGAATCTATTCAGTTTTTTACATTCTAAGAAATGCTTCTTTCTGACTTACCCAGTTTTTGCCAAAAACCTCTTAATTATGGTATGACAATAACCCATGTAAAGTTTTTAATATAATATTATTATAAAAATTCCTATAACATAATATAATAAACAAATGAAATTATAACTGCATAACACATCCATATAAAATGCCCGACCTTAAATATTATAAACTCATTTACCTGACATTTTCAAAGATTTCATGAGAAAATGATACCCATTACACACTACACAAAAACACTAAAATTTATAAAAAAAATTTTAATTCAATTTAAATTAAAAAAAATAAAATTTATGTAAATTAATGTAAACATTTAAGATTTTTCAGCTATATTGTAAATTATTTTTGTAAACCTTATGTATTGCTTGAATCCCAGCTCCGTGTAGTTGGAAGGAATGCAGTGCGTTGTTATAGTAGTGGGAGAATGAATGAGTTAGTAGTGTTTCACAGCTGATGTATTCGTAGTGGTAGCGTGTACTAACTAGACTAAAAAAATATTCCTTTCATCCGGCGCATTAATTTAACAAATACCTACCGGATTATTACTTTGGTCGAATTCATAATATTGAATTCACCAATTCATATCAAAATATGTAAACAAATAAATGTAAAAAATACAAACAAATATGTTAAAAATACGGAATGTTTGAAAACAAATGTTTTTTATCAGAGTAATACAACAATCGTTCTGCCAGCATGCGTCACTCATTTATTATACCTCACCCGTACCCTTCATCCCGCAACCCGCAACTACACGAAGTTTGGAACCACACAATACTTTATTGTAATTTTTTGTTATGTAATGGGTTCGCTAAAAACTGAAAATGTTGATGCGACCATAAATAAACTAGTAATTGTAAAAATTAATATTTTATAATTAATTAAGCGTATTTGAATTTACAATGTAATACAAATAATTAGCAACGTATCCTTAACTTTATGGTTGTCAACAGAAGCAAGTACTTGAGCTGAATTCTTGGATTTTAGTTAATAAACAATTTGTATATTGATGCTCTCGAATCAGCCTTTTTATTGCACTACCGAAATCCAGTAGTGGTTACCTCATATCAGTGATCTCAGTATTTAGCATGTATACAATATTATTTTGTCTATGATGTTTAGTTGCTAAGTAATTTCTGTTTTAGGTGTACTATATTAAGATAATTTTAAATAAATTAATTGTTTTTTAATTTGTAAAATCTCAAGCACGCCATGTACTTTGTACATAAATCACGCACTATGTAACCTAACTAGGGTAATCAGGCGACTATAACCGCTTCAGATTTTTCCTTAAAAACCGTTATCAAGTAAAGTAAACCCCACCGAGTTGGTCTAGAGATAAAGTCGTCGCCGTGAGTCAGCTGTTTAACAGCTGGTTTTCGGTGACGAAGGTTCCTGATTCAAATCCTAGTAAAGGTAGTTACTTTTATACGGAATTGAATACTAGACAGTGGTTACCGGTTTACTTTGATGGTTGGAATTCAATTAACCATACTCTCTCAGGAATGGTTGACCTGAGTCTGTACAAGACTACACCTCATTTACACGTTATCTTCATCTCATTGGGTCATGGGGTTGCTTATTGTTCTAAACTGAACAGATAGCAACGTACACACATTACGAATGAACGATTAAGTAAAGTAATATCCATTAATTTTCGAGTGGTTCAACGATCAAGTCGACTATGCTACACTAGAATTTAAAAGACTATAGAAAAATTATTTTAAGGCGCATTAGCATCTCGATTTTTAAAGAGATTGGTTAAAACTAACAAGGTTGAAATCTATAAAATATTTCCCTACCTATCAGAAGTGAAACATGGGACCCTTCGCTTTGTAGTCTAGCACGCTGACCTTTACGCCTTGAAGACGTTCAGAATTTAATTTTTTCCTTTAAACTGGTAAATAAATAGTTCTTTGTTAACGTGGTTACTTGTCGTGTAAAGAGGCACAACTGTTGATCCAAAACTGCAAAAATCTTTCACCTCTCTCAAAACAGGGTCCACCTCAAGAGATCAGGCTGCGGATGTTTGATTGATAACCAGCTGCAGCCATCTTGAGACTGGATGAGGACGCTTCAATTGAGCCCAACACTATTTTCAAATGAGGAAGTATTGTTGTATACTCCGCCATAATATTTGGAGAGTGAATATAAGTTTTTCTTGCTTCTTCGGATAAAAAAATTAGGCACAGCTGTTGAAACTCGGAGGACATTTGATTGAAAAGACTGATTAATTTGTATACTTGAGCTAAATAATAGGACTAAATATAAAATTAATTAACCTTGGGAAAAACAGAATTGATTTTAAGAAAACAGTTTCTGAAAAATTTGTTATGTATATTATTCCGGTGTTATAAAAACTATTATTACGTCAAAGTTTATTTGTTTTCATGATTTATTGATAAAGGAAATTACTTTTCATTATATACTTCGTAAATATTTCGACGATTATTTCACAAAAATTTAATTCAATTCTTAAAGTTTCAATGTTGACCCTAATAAAAAATTTATTGATTGTTTTTTTCTCTGGTAACCTAAAAACAAGCAAATTAAACTCAAAATTATACAGTATTAAATGAAAATATAATAAAATAAAGAAATATCATCCCAAAATTTATACTTTTATAAAATGTTTTACGTGTCTATGACACATATTTTAGCACTCTTAGACAGTTTATGTAAATTAGGAATATAAGGAAATAACTTTCAGAAAGTAGTTAAGTCATGCGAACTAAAATTATAATCAGTATTTCATTACGTTATTCAGATTAAATGAAGCAGTTAAGGTAAAGTGGATTTCTTAATTATAGTAAAAATATATATTTCTTATTTTGGTAGAATAGTTAATTCAGCTCTTAAAATTATTTATTGGCTATAACCCATCGACTTTGTAAACTTAAACACTGTAATTTTACAAATTTATGGTTATTTGCGTACCAAACTCAATTAAACGGGCGAAACAATTTAAAAAATATTAGGCTACAACGTAATTTGTACCGTGTGGTACGTAATGGCACACATATTTTTCTGTAACTTTTTTACGATTTATTGTGTTAAAATAAAATTTAAAATTTATGTTAATAACTCGGACGTACGGAATCCGATTGCGATGCTCAGCAAACCACCCCACAATTGAAATCATCCAAATTTTCCGATCGAAATTACTTAAGACAATCACAGAATCACCGTAGGAAATAACGAAAACATATTAAACAGAGATCATTTTTACAGTTCAACAAGAAATCAATACATACAGTACAAAACTCTAACGAATGTTGGTATTTTGAATTCGATTCACCTCACCAGCTCGCTGTTGGACAATTCAAAAGACACTCGCCGGCTGAAACGAAAACATCCTACGGACTTATTTAAAAGTGACAAGATAACACATAAATATAATCCAAGAAGTTCCCCCAATGAAAAGTTTTCTTTGATCATGGCATATAACAATGAAAACTTATCTACTTTCTGCTTAAGTTTATATAAATTGTATTATAAAGAGCAGATTGTTCTAAATTCAGATTTTAAATCATATTGGTCTAATCTTACACAGAAATTTGCATTTTAGTCTACACCTGTATACATACTATAAGAATCGGACTACCTACAATACCATAGACTAGAATCCTACATTTTCAGGTGATTCTACTATCCTGGCTACGGACTCAACAGAATCAGATGCGTGATTAAAATAATGTTCTGGTAATGTGAACAAATTTTTAAAACGATCTCAATTGATAGCAAAACTATCAGACCGCAGGTATAAAAATATTTTGCAGTAAGTCAGTCAGTAATTGAATTATGAATGGAAATTATTCAAAATAGTGCCGATACGGGAACGGTTCTGAAATAAGTTAATAGTGCGTATGTGTAAGGGTGGTAGCAAGTGGTTGTAGACAGGTAACCCATATTGGTGATATGTTAATTGGCATTATCTTACAATAAAGTTTAGTTTTAGGTTAAAATTTGTAATTAATTTAATCGAAGTAATCTAATTGTATTTTGTTAATAGTCTTAGCTTAATAATTAATTGTAATAAAATTAATAAACGTGTCAATAAATAATTTTTATATTGAAGGAAATTTATATTAATAGGCTATTTTGTTCTTTTATGTATGTATAAAATACTTTTATATATTTACCTTATACTGCTTCTTATACTTTTTTATACTTTTATTTATTTTATTTTTTATTTATTTTTATTTATTTATATTTTTCTTATACTCTCGCGGTGCGCACCGCTTCTTCAGGTAATAGCTTCTATTACCTGATTCTCTCTATTATAATCTATTATAATAGTAAAAGCCTCTATTATAATATAGCTTCTAAAAATTATTTTACGAAGATTGCATATTTTACTTTACCAATGGTTTGAAACAAAAAAACTGAATATAAAAAGGAAAAGTTCTATTGCTATCTGTGTCATAAATTGGAACAAAATTTTATTATATTATATAATTTATGATAAATTTTAACCAATTATCATTTTTCAAATAGTAGGCCTACCTGTTCGTTTATTAAGTAATTATTATTAATATGTTTTAATATGTACATTTTTACTTTCTCTTGTCTATATGAATACAGAAAGGAAAGTATTGTTTTCATATCGATTTTTCAAAATCAAGTGTTCATCGGATCTACACGTTTTCAGACCCCTGAACCCAAAAAAATGTTTTTAGCGATTGGTGTGTGTGGGTGTGTGTGTGAACAGAATATCGCAAGAACGGAACATCGTACGAACTTGAAACTTAAGTTAGGCACCACCACCGGACCCGACACCAAAATTGTCATCAAAATCGGCCAACCGGAAGTAGTAGTTTATTCGTGTCATTTTTCAATTTTTTGCGATTTTCTCAAAAACGGGTTCTACGAGTTTTTTTTTGAAAATCGCCTCATTTACTACATTTTTTATGCTCTACAAGATAGGGCAGGCGCCATGTCTGCTGAAATTCTTGGTAAAGCTGTTTTCTCGTAAAATTGTCTTTTTAAGATTGCGACTTTAATATGCATTTTAGCGCAAAAATGTATATGATAAAAGTTGTGGAGAATTTAAAATCTTACAACTTTTATTTGCAACATTTGTTTTGTATAACGCTTAGTTTAGCGGTAATTAGCGATTTTCCGTTTTTTTCTCACAAAAACGTGTAAAAAAATCGATTTTATTTACCATTTCAGCCTTAGTATGCATTTTACGACAAAAGTGTATAAATCAATTTTATAGGAAATTAAGAGATCTACAACTTTAATTAGTGCATTATTCTCTGCAGAGCCTAGTTTAGCGCGAAAGAGTGATTTTCGTATTTTTAAGCCAAATTTAAGTTGATTTTTATTTTGCGTCTTTCACTCATGATTAAAATAAGGTTATGTTTATTGAGGTTAATTCTTTTTGTTTTAACTAATGTTTTATTACTAATGTTAGATTATATTGTTCATTATATGCATTGGCAAGAGAACGTTGTGTGAGTATTTCACACCAGATTTATTTATAACGTTTGATGTTATATTTATTGCCATTTATTTCCAGATCAGTATTGTTTCCTAATTTAGAAACTTTGTTAATAAATTTATTTGAACAAATTTTGAATATTTAGATATTTGTTTTCCATTATAAGCTTGCAGATGTTCTTTATTTACATCGTCTCTTAAGTAATTATAAAGTAAATTTGTTGGTTATTTATTTTAACTAGATATCGAATTAATCTAGGCTTAAATATTACTATATATGTTGTAAAGAAGTAAATCATTTCGTGCGTTATTTTTGCGTACGCTGACTCACCTTCACATGTTAGTATAGATTCCGAGTTCATTGGTTAAGTGATTGTTTTCCAACAGGATAACCGACCCACGTACAGAAACTAAATACGGGATTAAAAATTTATATTTATGTGTATTATATTGACAAAATACATATGAAACAGGTATGTTTATTTTTAATTTTTAAAATGGACATTTTTTGATCTTGGATTCTAAATGGATTTTACGCGCAGTCGTATGGTAATCAATTTTACTTAATTTTATTGAAACATGGCAACTAATGTTTATTTTTACTGTTTATTCGATATTTTATCGAATGATTCACTTTTATTTTCTCATTTAACACAAACGTTGACAATATCGTCGGATAAACCGACTAAAATTATAAAAAATTTACTTTGTGATTTTTAATCGCCTTATGCTTTATTACTGCATATGAATAATATATAGTAATATATATAATAATATGAGTAATATTTCATCAAACTTTTCGTTCGTCTTTACTTTAACTCGTTATTACCGGAAAGTACTTCCGCAAGAATTTCATTTTTAAGTTTACACTACTGCGAAATTCTTTTTGACATTAAAGTGTGTAGAATGGTAGCCGGTAATTATGTTTTCCTATTGTGTTATTGTGTTTTGAATAAATAAAATATGTAGGGCCTACACTTTTTCCCATTTGACCCTTTCAGTGCTGAAGAATATTTAAAAGTTTGATGTAAAGCCATTTTATTTGAAAAAGGGTGTTCAAAAAGTGCCAGCCCTTATTTCGAAAACGTGCAGGCGTAAACCTGCTTTTGTCGACCAAAATTTCATCGTCACAGAAAAATAAAATTTCCGGCTTTTTTTAATAGAAATTAATTTTTATTGTGTTCATAAAAAAGAAATCGTTCTAACACTAAAAATATTCAAAATAGTATTTTTAGCTTATTTAAAGTCGCATCGACAGCTTTGTCATTAGCAACTACAGTGGGTTTTGGTACCTTAAACGGTGGATTTAACATGTAAAAATTTCCAGACCCTAGCCGGGAATCGAACACGAGATCTTTCGCTGCGTATGCTAGCAAGCTAGTCACTACGCCACGGAGGCGGTTTCAAAATACAATACTCCATTAAATTTAGTTTAAAAGTTTTTTTGGAAATGTTTGGTTACTATCCGGACGTTGGCATTTTATGCGTAACTTACGGACGTCCGGTAAACCGGAAGTTTATTACTACAGAAAAATACATCAACGTCCTGATTTCCGGACGTTGGTATTGAAAGAGTTTAAAGCTACGTAAACAAATAAACAAAAGTAATATATTACGTCTACATAAATTTTGTTTTTATTAATGCAATACTATTTGATAATTATTGCGGTGCGTGGGAAATTAACCTACCCATTTATTATTGCACAGCCTTGTTCTAATGTAGATTTGATGAGAGCTTCCCATTAGAGCAGAAGACGATTTTTCATGGTTCCATGGCTCAAAATTAAATAAGTAAACCAGTTAAAAATTAAAAGTGTCAACATGCGGTGTATCTCGGATCTCTTGTCTATATTGGATGAACAACCACCGACTGACTACCTTTTTAAACTTTATGAAGTTCGGCAGATTTCTGATATAGTAGTCGTATGATTTCAACGTTATTTAGAAGTAATAACTCGATTTTCTTTGGTATAATTTGTAGGAACATCTGTGGAATAGAACGTAGTGCCTGTTTTGGATATTTTAGCATCGAGGGGTTGAGGAGAAGATATTTTTTGATTTTAATGCCTGAATAAGAACTTCTCATGAATAATGTGACAGATCGAATTAAAGATTTTTCTCGAAGGTTCCAGAAATCCACTCATGAAATAGTATAGAGTGTGAAATAATAGTAACAACAAGAGAGAGTAATAAAGACAGAAATAACACACAATAGCCATAAAAGTGTGTCTATTCATTCATAAGGGTTGTAATAACTATCATAAAGTTTAGGTATTGTGTACAGCTATTATGAAGGAGGCAGGTTGTTTACGTTTTCTATTTACAAAAGACTTTTTGTTGACCTATTAACAAGATTTTTCTAGCATTCATTAATAAAGAGTTATTTTTGTACTTTATGATTTCTCTACTTTATTCTGGAACAATCTTTATGAATGAGTAGGTATAAAAAGAGACCCCCGAGTGCGGTCAGTCAGTATTCGTGTGATCTTTGCCGTGCGATTATCGAGGTGCGTAAACAGATTACGTATCCGAGTAAGATTGTTATACTGCCTTTGTTGTGTGCGTATTGTGTAAAATCTTGTTGTGAATGTATTGTAAAGTTAATGTGAATTCAGTTTCTGTGTTTTGTATGTTGTGTAATCTATAAAAGTGATTGTAAGTTATTTATTGTTAATTATCTATTTTAAGTGAATTATTAAATCATTTATTGTATTTTTTAGTTATAATTAGTTTAATTATTTATTTTGTAATTTTTTTAGTGTAATAAATCTTTGTAATTGTAAACTTTAGTGTATTAATTATTTAATAACCTAAATCCCGAAACGGACCTTAGCAATAAGTGTCACAATAACGTTGTCGTATATCCAACACTTGAAAATCCATAAAAATCTCAACGTTGGTGTTTTTTTTTCAATGTTGTTTTCACTCTTAAAAAGAGGTATTATGTGAGCGTCATATGCTCCTTCCCAAGCAACAATACCATACAAAAAAAGCTGATTGAGCAACTAAGTAATAAACCATTTTTAATGTTTTTCAAAATTTTTGACAATAATAGCTTTTGTACGGTTGTTGTTCATAATGACGATCATTTCATTAAATTTTTTTCTAAAAAAATTAGATTAACGCAGAATTAATTTATTATTTTTTTTTTCTTATAATTTTTTGGAATAAACTGTACTATCATATTTATATAAAAGATGGGTGGCCGATGTCAGTCAGTTTTAGTGTTTGAAAAGGTGCGGAGTAGAATTAGTTGTTGTAAGCAGTCGGTCACGTGTTGGAAACAGTTTCGCCAGTGACAAGAAAATTGAAGTGTGAGGTTTGTTTTCTTTGTATAGAACTGTAGTAAGTACATTCAAAACTTATTTAATTTAAATTGGCATATTCTTCCTAGTTTTTTCGTCTTAGACTAATATTAAATAAAATTTTATAATCAATTTAGTCTAAATAATTTAAAATTGTAATGTACTTGTAGTTATGATTGTTTGCCTATAACAGACAAATGGTGTGTCAAATTATTTACATTAAATCTGTTCGTTGCAGAGCTAAAATAAATAGTTCTGTTTCTTATTACATGGTCAGCCAATTACATGACTGAATCATTTAAGAACAGAAGAGGTAGAGATGTAAAAGACACTAATCAGAAATATCTTCTCTGAAGTAATGAATTTAATTATACAGCCAGGCCCTGTAGTGAATGAAGTGATGGTGTCGTTTGCAGAGTGAAAAATATGTGCTTTTCAGAGGGCTCAGCATGCTGATAAGCGTACTTTTCCACTCAGTGAGAAAGGCAATTTTAAACCACTTCACTCCTCGTTTTACTTATTAAAACCTCTACAGGTTCAAACCAGGCTTTCGGGATGACCTAAACAACAACAGTTATGGTTGTAATATTTTTTTTTTGTAATTGATTATCTATTGTATAAATATCTTATAACATTGCTGTTGTTTAGGTCATCAGCTGTAAGAATGGTTTCAAACTCTAGAGGCTTTCGTAAGGAAAACCAGGAGTGAGATGGTTTACAAATTCCTTTTTCACTGAATGGAAAAGTATGCTTATCAGAATAGCAGCCCTCTGAAAAGCATCAACTTTTAACACTACATATGACTCCTTTACTTCATTCACTACTGACTGTGTAATGAAATTTATGACTCAGAGGATATAACTCTGACTAGTGTCTTTTACGCCTCTATCGCCTTTGTTCTTAAATGATTGCCATAATCATTTGGTGACTATGTGATAAGAAACACAACTATTTTTGTAGTCCTGAAACTAGCAAATTACTACGCAATAATTAATATACTATTTTTTTTTATAAATTTTAAAGAAAGTTTTATCATTTGTTTAAATTAGATGCTTAAAAGAATTCAGAGGTTACATTATAAAAATTAGTACCGGTCAAAATCTTGTTGATATTTTAAATGAAGCAACTTTCTTAGAAACTGAAGATTATATAAACGGGCTTAACGGTTGAAATTAAGTAAGCCTATAATATTTACAGAGAATCTACTGGGTGACCTTTACTTACGAAAAAATAGATTAACTTTAGGATAAAATAAAATAAAAAGACCATGTTTTTGATATAAAATTAAGGAATCTTCGTAGAAGAAAGTCAAAAAAAAATCTTTTATTTTTACGTTCCTAAGTCGTAGTCGGATTATCATAAAAAGTTCAACCCTAACTCCCCATTTTTCTTGGTATCTACATAAAAAATTGTGTTAAAAATATAAAGGTTGACTTACACACAGGTCTTAATAATCTCTGTTTTACTAGTTTGAGCTATAGAAAATCAATTCGAAAATAATATTTTATAATTTCACTTGTAAATAAATTGTTAACTAAAACCTAAATCAACAGTTGAGTAAAGTAATTGAATATTTTTGGCTACTCTAATAACAAAAATAAAGAAAAAATAAAATTTCACATAGAAAAAACTTTAAATTCATTTTACAATACCGGATGAGATATTATTTTATAGCAAGTATGTTAAAAATGATGATGAAAACTGTAAGCCATTTCAGTAAATACACTATCAAGAAAAAGAATAAAAGTAAAGCTTTCTTGACAACTGAAAGAGAACATCATTTCTCTTAGTGATGGAGACGTCAAGATAGCGAAACATAAATGTCTTTTAACCTCATGAAGAAACTAAAAACTGAAAAGAAAAATACTGGCATTGTTTTTTTTGGATCCGTTATTCTCTAAAAGACACAACAGTAAAGAATTACTTTACTTAATAATTTTGTGTTTCTTTTGTTGATGCGTATGAGTGTTAACTAATGTTCTCTGTTAATGATCGTGGACTCGATAATTTATGGAAAATTAAGAACAGTGTTGAAATCTGTTGAAATGGGTAACGAATTATCTATCTATACAACGAATACTGTATTCAACTCAATTGGAATTTGGATATGGATTCCACAACAGATGCTCCACTTCCTGTTCTCATTCCTATCACCTTTCATAATCTTACTCAAAATATAACTTATCAACTTATCAAGATCCTCTAACAACCTTTTTTGGTTCTAATACATTCAAATACATAAAGAAGTTTTGTACCTTAAACTACCTCAGGTTTGATGAAGGTATTAGAATGTCTTGTTTTGCGTGTATAAAGTTTGAGATGCTGCACTGAAAATAAAAGTCTTAAATGTAAAACTGTAGTTTGTTTATTATTTCCTGGGTAATCATGTAACGATATTTTGTTCATATGCTCGATAGATAGTTTTCATTGTAGAATAAGTGTGTAATACAAACTTAAATAATAAAGCTAAATAATTAATGTTTTACATCAAGGTTAAAATTGAATGTTAGTAGTAATAATAAACGTGATGCGTGTTCCATGTTTTTAAAATTTTTTTATAATAGTGTATTGATTTTGTACACACATTTTTAAATTGGTTTAAATTTCATCAGCTGGAAGCAAGTATTAATAAATTAAAGAAAAAGATGAGCTTCCAGAAGGCGTGAAATAGCCAACAAAGGTGTTTTTATCAGTTTTTGTTGTTGCGCCGATTCAGTAGCTATTTCAGATGCAAGAAGTAACATTTAAAAATTTTAGACTTTTTCATAAAAATTCTTTAGAACAATACCAGTGCCCATTTCTACGTTTGGAATTCAATCTTTTACAACAGTCAAACATGGCTTTGCTAATCGATGTATTCAAAATTTCGTAACCCCCCAAATTCCCATCCAAATTGTCTAGAATACCTATGAAGAAGAAATAAATAACGTATAAGAAGATTAAAACGAAAATGGAGTGGTAATGTACTTAATTTAAAATACAAAATAACAATAAGTAGCTAGTAAATAAAAATCAACATCCCAAATTACTCGTAAATATTGCAATTATAATGTATATTTTACTATTTAAAAAAAATATTTTATGTTATTTGTGTATTTGTCCGTTACTTATTCTGCTTAGTGGTTATTTATACGTTGTACTACGTATAGTTTTAAGTGTTAGCTAAATAAGACTGAAAAAATCAGCTCTTGAATGAAAAGATGGTAATAAGTTATTTGTAAAAGTTACCAATATTTTTGTTTATTTCTTGATTTTCGATTATAATGTTTATAAAACGTGATTCGGTGAAACACATTTTATGTGATTGTCGTTTCACAGAAGTCCAGAGAAGTAAATTTCAGCTTCAAGATGTGTTTCTGAATAATGTCTGAATGAGTAATTTCTGAATGAAGATGTGAAGATTGTGATGAAGATGTGATGTGATTGAAAGTGTGTAGCAAGTGATGAAGAGCCTAAACTTGTATAACTGTACATAACTTTTATGATGTCTTTAAGTAAAATTATGTAAATAGTTCTGTGTACATGTAAATGAGTGGTGTTTGTTTGTGTGTGTGTGTGTGTGTGTGTGTGTGTGTGTGTGTGTGTGTGTGTGTGTGTGTGTGTGTGTGACAGTAATTTTCTGTCACTGATTGAATTTTTCCGATCAGTCATTGTTATTATTTAATGTTTTTAATTTTTGTTAGTAAATTATTCATTGTTGTTAATTTTGTTGATTGGTTTTTGTAATTATGTATCAGCAGTTTATTTGATACTTTTATAATTTTATTGTAATAACTGGTCACTAATGACTGCATTTTTGATGCGACCTTAAATAAATAACTTTAAAAAATAAGTGATTCTGTGTTGTTTTGTTTAAAGACTGTAAGATTTTAATATTTCAATTTCGAATAACTTTAATAAACATTTTATAAAAAGAAAGGAAATATAAATATAAATTAATGATGTTCCCGGTTTATGGTAAGGCATTAGTCAATTAAAATGTAACAAAAGATAAATTAAAAGGTTAATAAAAGTAAATAGTTTGTTTGAAAGCACTGAAACATTCTTAATGCATTTAACCTTTTTTATAAACTTAAACCGAGAGCCTGGACGCCCTTTTAAAGTACAAGTACATAGCTGGACTTAGTAAGATTGACCGTTTTTTCGCTTTCAGGTCGTAATACTGTTAGATGAGAAGTGTGGAAGAGGTAACCAACTACCACTCAATCAGTTTTCATTGAGGGCCTTTAGAGTCTTGGTATCGACACCAATGATAAATGAAAAGAAGTGTCGCGCTAGCCACAATACACTTCACATCACCTTTAAAACCAACTCCCTTGTATATATACTTTTCAATCAGTCCTAGGGCGAAATCTCTAAAGGAAAAACTCTACAGTCATTCTCAGATAAGTTTAAAAAATTACGTACAACTTAAAGCTGTCGTACAAGTTTATACATTAATAATTGAAAACAAATTCTTTTCCATTAAACTATTTCTAATTAAATAAAGTTTTTTTAGTTTTTATTTTGAAGTCGCATTACCAGCTTGGTTACTACCGACTACGGTATGTTATCTAACGTTAACAGTAGATTTTGACTTGTAATACTTTACAAACCGTAGCCAGTAATCGAACCAAGGATCTCCGCATTGTAAGCTAGGGCACTATCATTACACTACGAATGCGCCCTAAATAAATTTTATTCATCGTATTATTTACTCATACGAGGGGGTACCCAAAAGTATCCGGAATAGCTCTGCTGTGGGCGGAGCTTGTGCAGTACAAATTCCCGCCACTAGGCTGCTTGTAGCGCTACTCATTGCCAGTTCAATGCCATTTTGTTCGTTGATCTAGCTTGTTCTGTTCTCGTGCAGTGATTGTTCTCGCTAGTGCTGTTTTGTGCTCGTGTCGTTTTTCATGATGGCAAGTTTTAATGAACAACGTGCGGCTGTGAAATTTTGCTTCTTGCTCGGTAAAAACGCCGCGGAAACAGTTGTAATGTTGAACACAGCTTACAAAGACGACGCTATTGGAAAAACCCAAGTGTACGAGTGGTTTTTGCGCTTTAAAAATGGCGACATGTCGATTGAGAACAAACCTCGTTCTGGACGACCGTCGACTTCCCGAACAGACGAAAATGTTGTGAAAGTGAAAGAAATTGTACGAACAGACCGACGACAGACCATTGACTTTTTATCTTTAAGTGTTAAGAAGACTACGAAACAGCATTCGTCGTAAAAGACCTAATTTGTGGCAGACAGGGGACTGGTTTTTCCACCACGACAACGCGCCTGCACACACGGCAATCTCGGTTACCCAGTTTTTGGCGAAAAACGGCATGGTTTTGCTACCACACGCACCGTACTCACCCGATCTGGCTCCGTGTGATTTTTTTCTTGTTCCCACGCATGAAAAGGGGCATGAAAGGTCTCCGATTTAACAACGTTGATGATGTCAAGAAAAAAACGACGGATGAGCTGGCAGCCATCACTGAAGAGGAGTACAAAAAATGTTTTGAACAGTGGAAGCACCGGTGGGACAAATGTATTAGTTGTAATGGAGAGTATTTTGAAGGGGATAAGGTTCTTTTGTAAAAAAATTAAAAATAAATAGTTTTAAAAAATAATTCCGGTTTCTTTTGGGTACCCCCTCGTATTATACAATAAAACTCCATAAAATATTTCGTTAATGATTTCATAACTAATTTTCAACCATTCACTATTTAAAACTACAACTACAATCTATTCAATTATGAACAACGAGTAATTGTGATGAACAGAAAAGGAACAAATATTCACATAAATAATCCAGGGATTACTAATTTACTCTTTGAAGTATGTGTATTATTTACAATTATTAATAATATGATAACAAAGATGTTTAACTCTATTTCCAAGAATATTTATACTCACCTACATTTAACATACACGTTCCACCTTAATTTATTTTAACAAATTATTCATTCTAACATGGCACAATGTTTATTTACAACACCTTAATCATTAAATTTATGAATAAGGTATAGAACGTTAAATCTGCTTAATCTCACACAATTATTCGCACTATTCTCTTGTTTATTTACTGATAGTTTTATTTCATTTACTCATACGTACGTGATCGAGTACATTTCACAGTCGTCTTTAGTATCGATCATCATGTTTTTTTCATTTTTTGTTGAACTGAATTAATTTTTAAATCATCATCATCATTTGTCAAGGATTAGGCTCATTGGCCTGTTCCGGCATCCATCTCTGTTTAGGTCTTTCCAAGCCTCGCTTCCCTCTAGGTTTATATTACCATACTCGCAGAAGAAGTCTGTGAGCTGGCATGCGAAGTAAATGGTTGAACCAATTTCTTTTATATATTATAACGTTTCCAACAGTGTCTAAACATTTAACTTGGCGCGGATAGCTTCGTTACGTACTCTATCTAACCGGATACAAACTTTGACTCCCAGCAAAAATCTCATTTCCGCAGCCTGGATACGAGATTCATTGTAATGACACCGATGTTTCACAACAGTGGTACAGCCACTACTCTATAAAATTCCATGTGGCTGTCCTTTCTCGTTTTCTTTCCTATTGTCCTGCAAATAGAACCGCGTACAGTGCTAAATTTTGCCAGTTTTTCATTCACGTCATCATCTTTGTCATAGGAAATCTTGCATTCTAAATATTTAAAATCTCGAATTTGTTCTATAGTTCGGTTGCCAAGTATAATTTTTGAGCAAACCGGCCATCTTCCCTTGAATGCCATAATCGTTAATTTTTGCGTCGATATTCTCATGCCAAACTCTGCGCTAATGTTTGTCAACTTATAAATGACATTATTGGAGCCTCTTTTCTGTGTCAAAAATATTAACAGTGTCATCTTCGTACAGCCATGAATTTAGGAATACATTATTCCAAAGCTGAATAGCTGAGTCAACCAATTGATTCCAATTTGTTTAAATCTTATCGACGTAAATATTAAGTAGCGTCGGAGACACTGGACAGCCTTGTCGTACGCCTTTATTTATTTTCATTTACCTCACTAATTTTTAAATCTTCATGTAATGAAATTATAGATTTATTACTAATAGTTCAAGGTATATTGGGTAAGTGTCGCAACGTTTTTGTTTGAAATGGCTATTTTATTTAAATTAGAATTGTTTAGGGTTCCCTAGAGCTAAATGCTGTTTGTCCATATGGGGTTTAAAATTTATTTATATAAAATATAATTTTATTAGAATTAGACAACTTCGATATACGGCCGAGCAGCCAGTACACTTCCTTCACTTTTATATCTTCCATGCATTTATGAACGAATTATGTAAATAGAAACAAAACAAATTTAAAGAAACTGTAATGCTCTAAATGTCATTAAATTCATGAACTTTAAAAATTGTTTCTTTTCTGTTTTTTTGTTCATTAACGATTATGTTGTTATACAATTAGGTATAATTAATTTTTTCTAAAAATTATTATAGTGTAATTTGTGTAGTGACGAATAAACTTTGGTGTAGATGTAACATTAAAATACCAAACTAAAAAAATTAAAATATAAAGTCAAGTTTAAACACATGAATAAAAACGCATTAAAATCTCATAAATTATAAAGCCACTAAGTTTAGCAAAGTGCTAGCTAAATTTAAAAATTCGTTCAATTTTTTATTAACTTTAGGCATTTTACTGTAACATTATTCTGGAAACGAGATGAGATAGGTTTGTGTAAGAATTGTGTATTTAATGGGGTGAAGTGTACTGAACAAGAATAATACATTAACACGAATAAGGTACTTTGAATATAAATTCTAAGAAATCAAAAATAGTAGAAATATTTGTCCGCAGGTATAAAAACAGTTAGCAACTTTGTAGTGGGCCAGACAAAAACTGAATTTGTGAATGTAAAGGGTGTATCCGGCCGTTAGAAATAGTGTAGTTACCGGACCGGTTCTGAGTTACATAAAATTGTACGTGCTGGTAGTATCAAGTGTTTGTGGACAGGTAATCGTTTTGGTTCTTGAGAACAGAAATCTATTGTTAGTCAAGTTGGTTTAAGTCTGAGTTTTGTAATTGTGATTTATTTGTTATGTAATCTAAGTAGTTATTCATTTTGTCTATAAATTATTGTAGTAAGCAGTTTATTAATATTATTAAACCGAGATCCCGAACGAATCTAAGCTTAGGTGTTGCAATACTATGAAAAGATGGGTTGATCATATTATTTCTTATTTAAATGGAAAATAAAAATTGTTTGTAGTAAAATATACAGAAAAATCTGGTGTGAATAATGAACATTATAACGTAAAATTAGTAAGAAAACAATGGAAGTAAACAAGAAAACTAACATCAAACAACATAACCTTATCTTAATCATGAGTAAAAGACGCAAATGAAAATTAACCTTAGTTTGGCTTAAAAATACGAAAAATCACACTTTCACGCTAAACTAGGGTCTGTAGCGAAAAATGCTATAATTAAAGTTGCAGATCTTTTAATGTCCTATAAATTTGATTATACACTTTTGTCGTGAAATGCATATTAAGGCTGAAATCTTTAAAAAATCGATTTTTACACGTTTTCGTGAGAGAAAAAAAACAGAAAATCGCTAATTACCGCTTAACTCAGCGTTACGCTAAAAAAAATGTTTGAAATAAAAGTTGTAGAATTTTAAATTCTTTGCAAATTTTATTACATATCACTTTTTTGCACTAAAGTGCATAGTAAAGTCGCAATCTCAAAAACCTAATATTTTTACGAGAAAACAGCTTCCCAAGAATTTCAGCAGACATGGCGCCTACCCAATCTTTTATAGCATAAAAAATTTAGTAAATGAGGCGGTTTAAAAAAAATCTTAGTACTTATTTTTGAAAAACCGCAAAAAAGCGAAAAATGACACGAATAAACTACTACTTCTGGTTGACCGATTTTAATTAAAATGTTTGTGTCGATTCCTCTAGTGATATCTTGAAACTTAAGTTTCAAGTTTAAAGTTTGTACGATGTTTGTTCTTGAGATATTCTGTTCACACACACACACACACACACACACACGCACACACATACACGCATGCGCGCGTGCACACGCACCAGACCAATCGCTAAAAACATGTTACTTGGGTTCAGGGGGTCTGAAAACGTGTAGATCCGGTGAAAACTCCATTTCAAAACAATGACATGAAAACAATACTTTCTTCCTATACTGTATATTCATAAAAAGGCAAGAGTAAGTAAAAATATAGTGTAAATTTAAAACTTCTACAAATGTAAATTATCCATCCAGATAAATTTTATGAATCATTATTATTTTTCTGCTTGAATATCAATTGAGCAGTTAATCGTATAATTAAAAAACAAAACTTCTATTTGAAGAATTTATAGAATAATTTGGCTTTTCGACTAAGCGACTGTTTAATGTCAATAGTGTAGTAATCAATGTTGGATTAATGGAAGTAGATAACCTGATTTTGCTAACCGCTATTTCAAGTACGTTGGTTGATGTCCATTGCAATCTAGAATTTACATTCTATTGGGTTAACTAGTTTAAAATTACACAACATTAGTGATGAAGGTGCAGTAATTGCTGCTCTCTATCCACATTATCATGAAATAATAAACATTGGATTTACTCGGAATTTTACTTCACCAAGGGTATTCACTACGTTTATTCTGTGATACTTCCACCAACAAGATTTCAAATTGGAGTTTAAATTCATGAATTTTAATGACAGTTGCTTAGACTGTCGATTACTACTACAAGTAAGCTTTCAATTTCATCAAGTATTGGTTTAAGTATTTTCATGCAGTTAATCAGAAAATACAAAATCGAGTCATTCAGATTATTTTAGAAAATGATTATCTCGATAAGTGTTTAATTTTAGTACAATTTTATTATTCGTATTTTTTTAATATATTTATATAAATACTTGGTAATTTCTGAGAATTTTGATACCAAATTTATGTTTTTACTCCCAATCACAATTTATTTACGAATTTTTTTAAATAGTACGGCATGAAAAAAATTGTGCCTTTCGAGTTGTCGAGGAAACATTTTGCGCAGCTAGTTGTCTTTTCTTATAACAAAAGGCCATCTAGGAAAGTAAAAAATACTCACATAAGCATTCCACTGCGTACTGCTGTACTAGATGTTATCAAACCTGTCTTTGTTGATCTGTCTTGAACTGATTTATTTAAAAAATGCCTTCATGGCAACACTCAAAATATAAGCGAGTAATTCAACCATATCATCTGAAGTAGAATCCCTAAATCTGTATGTGTTGGCATTGACACCATGACATTAGGTATTCATGATGCCATTTCAACCTATAAAGATGGTAATATATATATAAGTAAGTGTGACGTTATAAAAGCAATTAGGAATAAACCCAGGAGCAAATATGGTATCAATTTTGAGTAAAATTGATTCATGTCGTCGAATTCGCGAAGCAAAAAAAATGTGAGGATATGAAACAAAAAGCTCGCCAAAAGAACATGTGAAGAAGAAATTAGAGGATGGAACAGAAAAGGATTCCAAACCAGATTATGAAGCAGGGCTGGTTTAAGCAAGTAAGATAAATATGACATTATCGTTACTTAACGTTATTCTTTTCTTTATTCGCATTTTTCCGAAAATCATGATATTTCTTATAAAAAACCCGTTTTCTCAAAAACTGTTTGACCGATCTGCTTCAAATTTTTTGTGGTAATTATTGTCAAAAAGGTGGAGTTAGACCACTAGAATTATTGATATTTACTAAAAAATAAAATAATTTTGGCTCATATAAAGGTGTTTTCCGAGCAAATTCTTTTTTACAAATATAATAAAATTAATATTGTTTTTATCTTTCAGTACATTTTGATGATTGTAGTGGTATTATTTTCACATAATGAACTGAAGAGCCTATCAAAATTTCATGTTTGTAGCTTTTGTACATTTTTAGAAAATGGGTCATAAAGCTGAGAGATTTTAACATTGAAATATATGACGGGTATTGGTGTCCTTAAAACCTTTTATTTGATTCTTCACATTGTTACATATGAACAATGTGATATTAAAGAAGGGACATTTTTGTTTCGGCGAAAGTGTTTTAAACAATAGCGTTTGTATTGGGATAGAAGGTGTCATTTATAAAGTTTCATAATAGTTAGTACTTTTATATTTAATGGCTATTTTCCCAGAAAAAGAGAATTTATTCTTTTCTTTTGGATATTTCTAACACTTTTTGTTTATTTATTTATCAAAAATTACCTTTCTCTGTCTTTCTAGTACCTAATTTTTAAAAATTCTTAGTTTGGTATATAAACAACCGGCTCGGCTGTTAAATTAACAGTTGGTTAATTTAAGTGTAGATTGTTTTTATTGAATCAAATAAATTGTTTAAATTCTTTGTTAGATAAGTTGTTTTCCAATTCAGTCGTTTCCCTAAATATTCGCCAAGACACGAATTTAGAAGACTAGTTCAAGTAACTGTGTGTAAACAACTTTTAGGAAAAATTTTAGCGTTTGGCAGTAAAAAAATATAATAAATATTAAGCATTTTGGTGTTGTTGTTTAGGTCATCAGCCAAAAGGCTGGTTTGAACCTGTAGAGGTTTTACTAAGTAAATCGAGGTGTGAGGTGGTTTACCATTGCCTTCCTCACTGAGTGGTAAAGTACACTTATCAGCATGCCAGGCCCTCTGAAAAGCATATATTTTCGACTCTGCAAATGACACTTTCACTTCATTCACCACAGGGTCTGGCTGTATAATGAAATCCATTACTTTCAGACGAGATAACTCTGATGTCTTTTACACCCTCTACCTCTTCTGTTCTTAAATGATTCAGTCATTTAATTGGCTGACCATGTGATAAGAAACAAAACTATTTATTTTAGCCCTGCAACTAACAGATTGAGTGTAAATAATTTGACACTCCCCCTGTCTGTTATGGGCACGCTAGCTCGCTACCACTATGTTACAGACACGGCCTCTAATAATCATGTTTACAATGAACCCATAATCCACCCAAATTCATACTCTGTGTCATTTAACAATAATGTAACCAATTTCCCAAATTTTAGAACATGCTTTTCTAAAAATTTGAAATTAAACCTTTATTCTTGAATTTGAAAAAGCATTTTTTCTCACAACCTATAGTGTTTATACCACGCTTTCCAATAAATTTGACATATAGGGAAATTAACATTGAACAATGTATAGTTGGGAGGTGACTTGTTTGCTGGAGGGGGATGAAGTGCGAGGGGGCCTGGTACTACAGTAATTATGCAGCATTTTGGTATGGCGTTCAATACAATCAAATGTTTATTTACTTTATGTGATTAAGAAGAGCAAGAGTGGTGGTTGGTGGCGGAAAGGTGGTATTAGGCTACGATTCTCTTCCACGCCCCATTGACAGTGTGTAAATTTTTAATCTACATTTCCCTTGTATTATACTAATAGTTCCAAAGGAGGTGAGGATTTTTGCAGTTGTCGGATCAAGTGACCAGGCAATTTTTGGTTGGTAGACGGCTGCGGCCTCCTTGAGACTGGACGAGGACGCCTCAATTGAGTCCAACACTACTTCCCCATCAAAAGGGGGTGAACATGAGTTTCTCTAGCCGCCTCGGATACAAAAATATGTTTAAATTGCACGCTTTGAATGCTAGACAGTGGTTGCCGGTGTACTTTGAAGGTTGGGGTTCAATTAACCATACTTTCTCAGGAATGGTCGGCCTGAGTCTGTACAAGACTCCACGTCATTTACACGTCATACGTATCATCCTCATCTTATTGGGTCATGGAATTGCTTATTGTTCTGAATTGAACAGATTGCAACATACACACGTTAAGGATTAAAAAAATTGCACGCAAATAAGTAAAATTGGCAAAAAGTACATTTTTAATAAAATCACAAACATTTTTGTTATGTTATTTTTAAATTTAAATAAATGATTTCAAATAATAATTAGTTCTGCTACTTTACGGTTGTCAGAGTTTCGTTTTGTTAACCAGTGGGAGGTGAAATACTACGATATGATTGAACTTTAATTTTATTTTATACCTTCGGAAATAAGAAGTAGAAATTTTTGAAGAGACAAGTTTTATGTAGGTGTTGTTTTATTCCCACTAGTAAAGAAGGGACCTGCAACTAGATTTACTACAAATATATATATATCGTAAAGTTTTATGCATGAATCTACTTGAGAAAAGCATGAAATCTTTCTGACATAATACAATTCACAATGTATAACCGCAATAAAGAGTTTATTTTCTAAATTCAAATAAAAAAAAGTATGCAAACATTTTCTCGAAGTTAAATCGTTATATTCTATAGTCTACGAGTATAAATCTACTACAGACAACTTCATGAAATAGTGGTTAACGTGCTGGGTTGCAAAGCGGAAGTTGTGGTTTCGATTCCCCACTTTTTTTTAAAATGTTAACAAATTTCCATAATTTAACAATCCAGAGTAGGCCCTAGTCACTATTTACTGTAATATTTATAAAACTTTTAAATTATTACGAAAAATCTACGTTCAAAAAATTATTTTTGTTTATTTAAGGTCTCATCGCGTAATAAATGCTAGACCTTAACCGAGAATCGCACTTGACATTTTTCTTCCCGTAGTCTAGCAGACTAACGAATGCACTGCGCAGGTATACATATTTGTTCGTCATATAGGCCCAATTTTAGTCCACATGAGGTGACTGTAGACGTTTCTGGTTGCTCTTTTTGCAGTATCCATTCTCAGCATTCGCTCACTGTAAATTTTTTTCTTTCTTCTATCCAACCGGTGATCTGTTTCTGCTCTTCGTGTAAGCCCTTAAAGTCCGTATTAGAAAGTATATGTATTGACTTCAATTTTTTTCATTAATCCGAAATTGGACATAACCTATCGCCTAATTTCTCCAAATTCACCTGTTCCATGCTTGCCGTATGTATTTCATTCCCACCTTCACTTGATGGGATCTCACCAACTCAGCAATTTTCATCCGCGTCCCCTTGACCATGGTTTTAAGTTTTAATAAAACTATTTCACCTACCGACTTTAAATATTTCATTATCGCTTACCCAAATATATTTTTAAACCATTTCTCTTACAGTATCCTGTACTTAGGTGATGTTTCTAATCGTTAAGATTTCCAGTGTTGCATTGTTACCATACCATATTATTTCTGCTAATTTTGCTAATATCCCAAATTAATACACATCCAAATCTGCATACCTAACATTAGTACTACGAGCATAAATAGAGTATATCGTTTCTCCAAAACCGTTCAATTTATGAAATTCTTTCCAATGCAAACTTCTTCTTCTGTCAATTTCTGCCATTTGGTTACTTTTACATTATATCCCTTGGTTAATACAAGTGAATACCTTGTCAGTTTTCTTTTTTTCTGTGCAGTAGCATAAATTCTCTACTTTAGAATTTAAAAACTAACGTATTATATGAATTATATAACGTGACAATAAAAATTTATTTATTCATTTACTGATACTTTAATATTATACTTGTAGTCTACATGCTTGTTAATATGGTATATTTTATTTGACATGTACTGGGTAAGCTTTTGTTCAGAAGTATCTGAGTTTAGAATGTGTTGTTTATTTAAACGGTTAAATTAAACTGGCACTGCAGTCATGAATTTTGCATCTGTTGAACGTAGCTCGGTGACAAGATGTGTGTTATGTTGTCGCTGCAACAGTAATGTATTTTACTAACTAGCGGCCCCTATCTGTGTTCAGTTGGGCTCGAGCCACTCATTCTTTCATTTCAGTGCCAGTGAAACCAGCTCGACCGTGTGTTGTGTTCTCGATACAAAACCGTACTCATACACTGTACACACAGCTTGGCTAGGAAACGGGTCAAAATGCATTAGTTGGCTGGCGCTCGCCTCAGCTCTTAAATCCTTCCTGCTACAAAATAATGACAGCTACACTCCAGCTAAGCCCTGTGAAGGGTGGATTACATCGCCCACTTTTGCACCCACTCCTACCTTACACCCATCAACCCTTCGAACGAAACTCGTCCATAGCAAATCCTCTCTGGTATTTGTAACCCCCAGAGGGTACTACCGCTGAGAACAAAAAAGAACGCGTCTATTAGAATGTATTAAAATACATTTTTTTAAATTTATTATCAGAAACACCAATATAGTGTTGATTGTATTCGTAGATATTATTACATTTATTCAATACTAGTAATTGCGTGCGTACATATCGCTATCCTCGGAGGGGATCCGTTAAAACTGAGTTAAAAAAAATTACTGGGGGAAATAAAAATGACCAATAGTATCAGAATATTTATACTAATTTTAGAACTGTATCTCTTTGGAAAAATATAAAACTAGTATTCATTTCAGTTGTGTAATTAATTACCACATTTTTATTCCCTAGACGCAAGTGATAAATAAAATAAATTAATACATTTTTATTAGTCGGCGACCCTTTTCGGAAATATAGCCTACTTTTTAAAAAAATTATATTTACAAAAATGAAAACTAAATTAAATACAATATTTACACAATACACAAATATTGACTACAAATTAATAAAAACAAATTACTTTACACGTTATTGCGATGTGATTTTTTTATTTAACTTTTGTCAGTTTTATAGATTTGGAAATTTTTATGATTGCATAGACTATTAAACCGGGAGTATAAATAAATTTCACTTTTCTACGTAATGGAATAGATGTTTGATAAGTTAGTAGCCGCATCTATTTAAGATTCCTTTTTAATAAATAAGTACTGGTTTTTTAGGGTTTATGTGTCGTTAAGCGATCATAATATCTGGTGGGGAAATTCTATCGACCATACAAAAACAACATAGCATTAGCTTCAAGATCAATAGTTACCCACCGGGTTGGTCTAGAGGTAAATTCGTCTCTGCGAATCAGCTGTTTAATAATTGAGATACAAAGACGAAGGTTCCTGGTTCAAATCGTCGTACAGGTGGTTCAACGTTTTTACGGTTTTGAATATTAGACACTGTTTACCGGTATACTTTGAAGATTAGGGTTCGATTAACCATACTTCTTAGGAATTGTAGGCCTGAAACTGTACAATCATAAGACTACGCCTCATTTACACGTCGTCCAGCTCCTCATCAAATCGGGTCATAGGGTTGCTTATTTTTCTAAATTGAACAGATTGCAATGTACACACATTAGCGGAAAAGAAGATCAACTGGAGACCACTTAAAGTTTTTTAGTATTACAAAACACGAACCATTTACTGTATATGCAATAAATGCTACGATCCACTAACTAATCTGATGGACAATAGAGAAGATGTTAAGCGTTTAAATAGAAGAGATAATTTAATTGTAGCAGATTAATAAAAAAAATTCTTGGATTGAATTTAAAACATCAAATATTTAATCAAACTAATGTTCAAATCGCAATTACATTTTTAAAAATTAAATCGTGTTCTATCATAAGCTAAAAGCAAATAAGCAAGGCTAGTACCTATATTGAATCATTACAGGTTTGAAACTAATGAGAGATTACAACTCACAAGGTTTTATTAACGTTTTTAAATTCATTTTAATTCACATGAATGACTGTAAATATTCATTTGTTAAACAAATAGGAAACCGTGTTCCATAAAAAGTATATCATTTCCATTTTTAATTAGTTTAGCTCCCACGTTTGTACCAAATTCCAAGAACGCATCAATTTAACAGACGCTCAGATTTGCACTATATGAATGAAAAAACCATACGTTTAAAATTTTACGAATAATAATAATAACACTGAAAACAAATTTGTAAAACTAAGAGTTAAAAATAACTACAATTTCTTCTGAAAATCATCCAAAATAATATTATAAAAATGTACTTACGTTGCTGTAAAAGAGTTGTTTTTATTATAGATTTAATATGGACATCAGATAAAGGAAATACTTTTAAATTTAACATTATTTTGAAAGAATTTCTTTAGTTTTTTTTATTGGATCGTTTTATTTTTTAAACATCCACCCTACTTCCTTGATGTTTATTTATTTATTTTTTTTGGTAAATTCGAACAAGGATACTCAGTGGCATGCGTTTATAAATAACTATCAACTGGTTTGCCTACATAGTTGTTTATTCAACTATCGTAACTTAACAATTTCTCACCAGCAGACTGACTATGTCGGTGCAATGACTTAATTTTTTTTAATTCCTAAAATGTGTACGTTGCAATCTGTTCAATTCAGAACAATAAGCAACCCCATGACCCAATGAGGTGAGGATGATATGTATGACGTGTAAATGAGGTGTAGTCTTGTCCTAACTCAGGCCGACCATTTCTGAGAAAGTATGGTTAATTGAACCCCAACCATCAAAGTAGGCCTACACCGGTAACCACCGTCTAGCATTCATATCCGTAAAAAAGTAACTACCTTTACTAGGATTTGAACCAGGAACCTTCGTCTCCGAAAATCAGCTGCTAAACAGCTGATTTTGGCAACGACTTTACCTCTAGACCAACCCGGTGGGTTGATGACTTTATAAGTGAAAACATTAACGGTTTTACGTTTAACATAAGTCTTCTAGTTCTTCGTCATACAAAAATTAGTTTTTCTGAACCAGTTCCGGTTCTAATCTCTTTCTCAGTTTTTCTTTATCTCTCCTACCTGTGGGTTGATAATTGAGTACAGCTACTGACATTCTCTCCAGTCTTAAAACGGGTGAGGCAGTGAATTGGGCGATTTGGAAACACTGCATACAGTCTCCTGTAGTGTGGCTAGGAGAATGAGACAACCGCCATCTTGAAGCGTCTGTTTTACCATTTAGTTCCAATGTAGTCGTGGAGCGGTGCACAACGAGCATACGCTGTTAAAGCGTATTATAAAAATAATGATAGTTACGTGCTCGCACAGCGCCCATTTCGTAGTTATTTCAATACTCCACGTAATGATCCGATACCTTTAGGCTATGCAATAAAAATATGGGTTAAAAACTTCGAAGAAACAGGCTCAACACTGAAGGCACAAACTGGAAGCGTAAAAAGTGTCCGTACACCAGAAAACGTTGACAAGGTGCAGGCTGCTGTGTTAAGAAGTCCTACGCGTTCAGCTCGACGGCATGCAATATCACTCGGCATTTCTAATCGCAGTGTGAGGAGGATTTTACACAAAGATCTACAGTTCCATCCGTTTAAAATTCAGTTAGTGCTCGCTTTGAATAATGTTGATCACCCAACCTGACTTCCTTTTGGTAATCGATTATTGGACATGATGAATGAAAACGCAAATCTTCTTAACAATTTTTAGATGAGTGATGAAGCTCACTTTCATCTTTTGGGCTTCGTAAATAAGCAGAATTTTAGATATTGGTCACGCGAAAATTCACGAAAATTACATGAAAAGCCGCAACACAGTATTAAAGTGACAGTTTGGTGAGCAATATCAACACAGGCTTTCGTAGGACCATATTTTTTTGAGGATGACAATGAACGTGCAGTTACAGTGAATACACAGCGCTATGTTAACATGTTGGAGAACTGTCTTCAACCGGAATTAGTTCGTAATCCGGCTTACCAAAAAATGTTTTTTCAACAAGACGGTGCTACCTGCCACATAACCAGGGCTTCAATTAATATTTTGCGACGCTTGTTTTTCAATCGCGTCATTTCTAAGAACAGAGACATTTCATGGCCAGTCAGATCACCTCTCTCTGCATGTGATTACTTTCTATGGGGACACTTTTAACCTTACTTACTTACTTATTTACTTTCTATGGGGACACTTGTTTTCCAATCTTCACCGCTTCGAAATGTACGGAAACTTAAAGAACGGATACGTGAAGAAGTGGCACGAATTCCCACAGTTACATTAAGAAATGTGATGAATAACCTTCGTGAACGAGTTCAGGAATGTGTGCGACAAAATGGAAAACATCTTTATGATATGATTTTCAAGTAATTTATAAAAAATTGCAAATATGTAAGTATTACTTAGTATATTCTAAATTAATTAAACTACATTTTTTAACTTAGTCACGGTGTTTTCATAATCGCCCGATTCACTGCCTAACCCGTTCCTAAGTGACTTCACCAACTACTTTTATTTTTCTTGATTTTGTCATACAAAGATGTAACTGATAATGTGTTTCTGATTCTTCATTTATAATTCTCTATTTTCTGGTACAACCATAAAAAATTCGCAGAAATTTCATTTTCAACGGCCTTTATTTTGCTTTCTATTTTTTCTGTACGTGCCTAGGATTCGTTTCCTATATAAGACAGTGGGGATGGTAATAGTTTAGTGGAACTTCATTCGAGGTTCTTGCAGCGTTTTGTTTGTTTTTTTTTTATAAATTTCGATGTATAATTTTACATGTATTACTTTAAAATTTAGCCAATCTGTCCAACACATTGCTTTCCAAATGATGTGAAACATCTGGAATCTGGAATCTGGACATCTCTGTGGAATATCAGTATTATTTCCTCTCATTTCTATTTTTATTCTTAAATATCCTTATCTTTTAAATACCTTGTTTCTGTTTTTTTATTGAAATTTTAAACTGACTATAATTATTATATTTTTTAACATAAACGTGATAATATATTTATTGGAAACAGTAAAGATGGTGAAGTAGTATTTACTGAAACCCTTTCCACCTTGGAATTGAAGGAGATAAGAAAGCTGACCAAGCAGAAAACAACTTGCTAAGGCATAAACTAACAGAATAAACATATATTCCCATTGGTATCTACAGAAGTTATTGAATAGGACTTAAGATTAAACTGGGATGAATAGTGGAAAGCATTAACAATATTAATGTACACATGGTATGAACTGTTGCTCACGACTCATAACTAGACTAACGCAGACTAAGAAGTTTATATAGCCAACTTCTTGCACATTAAGAAAAATAGACAACATAAAATTTTAAAACTATACTTTGTGTTTAGATAATGGCGGTTGCTTTCAAAAAATTAAAATCAGAAATTAAAACCTAGCAAGGAAAGGATACGCAATGTATACTTTTTCTAAAATTTGCTTTTATAAAAAACTGTGTAAATAAGAGGGAACAAATTTTAAAATTATAAACGGAATATAACGTTGAATTTTAAAGTAGCGGCAACAAGATGTTCTGAAAGTGATGTTAGTCCGTGTTAAATATTTTATAAAAGCGCCGTCATAAAATTTTACTAAAAAAGGAGAACGAACAGAAACCGAGAAAAAATATTAACAACAGAAACAACAAAGATAAAATCTAATAAACTTGTTTATTTACCGGACCGCACGTATTTATTTATAAAATTAAACATTTTAAAATCTTTGTTAAAATGCTAGGGAAGACCAGTATACGAAACCATGAGAAAGATTACTGGAAGCTAATCTCAGGAACAAATGTTAACCTAAAGTAATTTCAACAAACTTTAATTACAACACAAATTCTCCTTCTAAAGTGTAAACATAAGGGACGCTAACAATTACGAATGTTAATAACTTCTTCTAAAACAGAAACGAAACGGCTTTCTTAATTCGGTGATTCAAAAAACTTAATTAAAAACCAAATGAAATATTTTTATTTGCTTTTATTTTTATTATTATTATTTTATATTTAATTAAATATAAATATACAATACGAAACGAAATTCATTTTTATTTACTTTAATTACTTTAAATTACCGAGAGTGTTGTCAAAAAAAACACTTCAATAAATTTATAAATTAATTCACAATTATTTGATTGTTTTTATTCTTTTTCCATTCAAAATGTTCTAGAAAATAAATTTCCAGAAATAATATAAACAACTTAACTTAATTAAGCTTCCATTTTATTTTATTTCTTAACAATTAATCGTACCTAATAATAATAAATTGGTAAATTGTTACAAAAAAAAATTTAAGAAAACCGCATTACCTTTGTCCTAAATAACCCGTAATACATTGACCAATTTGGTAATTGACCAATTTTCATGCTGTATCCTTGAATAATTAGTTCATAGTAAAAAGTTAAAAACTTTTGTTAAAAATTAACATAAAAGCTGTAATTTTGAACGTTCAAGTTAAGTAATTTTCTGACCAAACTCGCTAGGGCTGTTTCCATGAAAATTAGATTTTTCTGTTTTTCCACTGTGAAAAATACACCCTCAATATTTTATTTTGTGCAACATAACGAAAGAAATATTTTTGGAGCTGGTTAAAGAAACCACGAAATTCAATTTTTATTTTTAATTTTGCGCGAAGATGAATTAGCCACACAATACAATAGAAATTCTTTCCAAAGATAATGTTTTCTACTTATGGTTATAAAACGTGAAGATCAGTTAAAATCCGAGGGTGGAAAATGTTTTAATTTAAAAATAAATTTTTTACCTTTATGGTTAGTTAAATAATTATTAAATAACAGAATAGACAATAAGCATCGTGTTGTTATGTGTCAAAAAGTACAATTTTTATAAACGGCATCGATAAGTTTAATAACTAGTGATTAAAAATACCAAAGTTGATTGGAAATGAATTATTACTTTTTTGTTATTAATCCTAGATAACAAATAGTATGTGTCAGACAACTAAACGAAATCATTACTGTACGTGAATTTATAACCTAAAAGAATGAAAACAATATAAGTTTAACCACGAATGGCAATAAATTAAAAGAGTAACCAGCGTACAAACTTAGTTTTATATTTTACATAATTTAGTAGTAATAGGATTATTAAAGTAGTATCACTGACATTTACATTGAGATTGTTTTTAAAACATAAATGTAAATGTACCGAAGACTGTTAAATAAAATTAGCAAATAAAACATAAACTAAAAATAACTTACAAAGATATGAATATTAAAATTTATAAACGACCCACCCGGTTGGTCTAGAGGTAAAGTCTTTGCCACGAGTCAGCTGTTTAACAGCTGATTTTCGGAGACGATAGTTCCTGGTTCAAATCCTAGTGACTTTCACACTCTGTCATGGTGATTGCCCACCAGTATACATAGACAATGAACCTCTCACAAAAACAGATACGGTCAAGTATCTCGGTCTGACTTTTGATAAACGACTAACTTGGAGCACACATATCAAACGGAAACGTTTATTACTGAATTCCCGACTTAAACTTCTATATTCCCTACTTAACAAACGATCAAAATTACCAATGGCACAAAAATTACGCATGTATTGTTCTCTTTTGAAACCTATTTGGACATACGGATCCCAAATCTACGGTTCAACCAAACCCTCTAACTTGCAACGAATTTAAGCATTCCAGTCAAAAACATTACGCCTTATAGCAAAAGCACCTCTTTACGTTAGCAACAAAACCTTACATACAGATTTGAAAACACCACTTGTACAAAATTCCATTGAATACCTATACAAACGCTTTCACGACAAGTCACACGAACACGAGAACCCCCTGGTGAGTTCACTTTCCTCCGTCCATTTACCTGATAATCCTCCTAGACGCCTTAAAAGACGCTGGAGTAGAGACATGCTAATTTGATATACAAATTTCATTCTTGGGGAGGCACCAATGGGGGCCCTACCCTCTCATGCCTATCATGTCATTTACGTAATCACGATAATCATCACATTTGCTTGTTGTAACATTTTACAGTTGTAAATAAAAAATTAAAGAGAAAAAAAATCCTAGTAAAGGTAGTTACTTTTATACGGGTTTGAATACTATACAGTGGTTACCGTTGTACTTTGATGGTTGGGGTTCAATTAATTATACTTTCTCAGGAATGGTCGGCCTGGGTCTGTACAATACTACACCTCATTAACACGCCATACATAAATCATCTTCATTTCATTGGGTCATGGGGTTGCCTATTGTTCTAAATTGAACAGATTGCAACGTACACACATTAGGGATTAAAATAAAAAAATATAAACAATGCCACTTTTTTACAGTATTTTTTTCTTTTGGTTTTACGTCTGACTGTCAATGCAGACAGTGGAGTATAATGATACATGAAAATGTGTGATGAGAAAATGCCAGATCTGACCGGGAATCGAACCCGGGATTTTGGGGTAGAAGCCAGTTGCACTAACCACTATGGCAACGGGCCGGCCAATTGAGTAGGTAGGCTTATACATTATGAAGATATGACATAGATCATTCATTACCTATGCTAATATTGTAAAGAAGTGACGTTTATCTAAATGAACGAGAACATTCATTTCCAGAAACTATCCAACAGAATCAAAAATTATTTCACTATTGGAAAGCTTACAGCTTCTTAAGTAATATAAACAATAATATGGTCATCTTAATTTTTTTAAATCAAAAAACTACAATGAATCATAGTTATCCGTTTTATGTATTGTTATTTTGAGATGGTTAGCTCGTGCATCTATTTGTATTCTACCATCTATTTTGTTGTTGTTTAGGTCATCAATCAAAAGGTGCGTTTGAACTTCTAGAGTTTTCACTAAGTAAAACGTGGAGTAAAGTGTTTTACAGATGCCTTCGTCACCGAGTGGAAAAGTATGCTTATTAGCATGCCTGGCCTTTTGAAATGCATCTACTTTCCACCATGCTAATAACACCTTCACTTCATTCCCCACAGAATCTGGGTGTTATGGTAATAAAATTCATTACTCTCAGAGGATATAACTGTGGCTAGTCTTTAACATCTCTACCGCTTCTGTTCTTAAATGCTTCAGTCATATGATTGGCTGACCATGTGATAAGAACAAATTTGCCCATAACAGGCAGATGGAGTGTTAAATTTTGCAGTCGATCTGCTAGTTTCAGGGGTACAAAAAATAATTCTGTTTTTTATTATCTATTTTATACAATGTATTGTATTATGTAGTTAGTACGTTACATACCGCCCTATATTATGATATCACCATTTACTCAATTCTTTTCTCGAAATGTTTTGAAATTATTTACAGAACAAGTACGCACGAATAATTTCACATCCTAATTTGAATAGAAAATTATTTAAGATTTTCAAAAATCAAAGATATAGCCTACTGTTCTTCAAAAAAAAAATAGCTATTACCTTCTTTTTCTTATAGCACATATTATTCAGTTATTCTCAAGGTTGTATTTTCAGTACTCTCCCTTTCCACTGTTGATTCATACTGATATCAAAAAAATTCCTGTCTCCAGTTGTAATTAGTTTTGTTTATACAGTCATGATTTAGCTGTAAGGTTGTGTGAAACGTTAAACGCTTCAAGTTTAGTTTGCCCTTGTTGGGGGGGGGGGGGGGAGATTTCTAGTAGTGTATAACACAGACATAATAACATAAGGTTACATAATTTATAGATTAGAATACCTGGGTTAATATCTTTAAATTTTATCGAATTAACTTAATTTTTAGTATTTTATAATCATTACACATAATATCGTCGATTGATCTGTTCGGCATTGAATGCAACGATATTAGAAAAGAACCAGAAAGTTCCTACAAAAACATTACACAACCTATGGGCTCAAACTTAAGAAAAGTATAATTGTATCGCGATACAATAATTACAAATACGGGTTAGAAAATTTACAAATATTTGTAGTGATTTACAAAATTTAAATTATTTTCCGGAAAACGTTGTAAAAACGATATAATTGTCTTTTACATCCCCACAGCGGCTAGGGAATGTCCAGGTGGCTTCTCCTTACTTTTATAGGTAGTGGAAACACTGATTTCGTCTTTTAAGTACTATATGTTTACTTTCTTTTGTTTGTGCTACGTCTAACTGTTTTGGATATTAATGCTAATGTGACCGTGAAACGTTAAATTGAAAATGAAGGATAAAATTTTTCAGATATGCCAGGAAATTGAACTAGGGATCTTGGAAACAAAGCGAGTTGCGCTGACCACTACATCTACGAGTTTATTACTGAAAAAACAGTGCATGAAGGCCAATGCCTCCTCTTACCATGAAAATTCAGGGTTCTCCTTGACAAATTTCTACTTCTCCGCTAGTTATCATATGCTAATAGCACTTATCTTTCATTATTACAAAAAAAAAATTCTTTACTACTTGTTCATATATTTAAAATTATTCCAGATATTTTCAGAAGATTGCGATATACGTAGACCTAAATGGCTTAAAAAAATTAACAAATCATTAAACAAAATTTTTATAAACCCTTTTTTATAAAAAAAATATTAAGAAGATTTTTCCGACTTGTTTTAAATAACTTAAAAGAGGTAATATAAAAATAAATATTAAACTTCAGAAAAAAGTCAAGTTATTTTCAATTAAAATAAAAAAAAACAATATTGAAGTACATTGGATATTCAACAGGAAAACATTAAGAAGAAACATACAGAATTAGAATAATGAAAATAAAAAAAATCACTTTTGCAAACACCAATGGGGAAGAAAGAAAACACAGCCAGGCTCTGTGGTGAATAAAGTAAAGTTTCAGGGTGGAAAGTGCTTTTCAGAGAGCCTAGTATGCTGATAAGCATTATTTTCCACTCAGTGAGGAAGGTATAGATAAACCACCTTACACCTCGTTTTATTTAGTAAAGCCTCTAAAGGTTCAAACTAGCCTTTCGGTTTATGACCTACACACATTTTTAATTAAATTAATTAACAAATTAAATTTTGTGAGTAGAAAACTGATCTTTCTGTTTTTATAGGTAGGGTTAATGGCAAATTTATAAAGATTTCATACAAAATAGTCGTTTAAAAAAATAGTAATCAAAGGAATAAAAGATTATAAATCTATGAAGATTGAATTAATTGTATTAATGAAATGCCTTTATCAGGATGAGGTTACTTTAATTTTAAAGTATGGGAGGACTCTATAAACAGCGATGAAATATTAAGTGAATTTATTAGACGACCTAAAATAGGTAGTATAACACTATTATATAAATACGGACTAATTGGAGTACGTTACTTCAGTGTACAAGAGATACACTCGTAGTTTAAACTTACGCTTTAATAGTAGAACAAGAAGAGTAAGTACAGGTAGGCTATGGTTTGTTAGGTGGTAGGAAGTCGGTAACGAGGCCCCGTGAGGTAAAAGAAGAGGGTAGATGAGGGGATGGTGATTGGGAAGGGTGCTTAGTGCTTCATTATCGACCGACCGTCTACGACTACGAATACTCGTTGTCTGGTAGCAGCAAGGGAATGTCCAGGTGGCTTCTCCTTTACCTTCTAATGTATTATTGTCTCCACCCCGCTCACTTCACGCCTTCATAATCATTCTTCTTGCATACAATACCGCTACTCTGGTCTTTAATATAAAATGAAGAAAATAAAAAATAAATATACTAAAAGTTAAATTGGTGAAACAACCTTGGATGTCTTCCGTTCTCCATTAAGTACCCATTTAATTACATGTCTCTTTTAGACGTTAGTTACAGTAATTATGCAGTATAAGGGAGTTACCTCTAAATCTTTTGTTATTCCTTTGCTTGGTGGTTTATACTGACTAGTAATTGTAGCTGTGCTAGTTAAGATAAGAATATTCTATTAGTGTTATTATAGAAGAAAGTTCTATCTGTATTAAATAACTATTCAAAGAGAACACGCTCTCAAAAACAAAACGTATTAAAACCTCGATAATTGGTCATCTTCTATAATTCGACACACATGGGCATTTAAGCAATATATTAATTACAACACATTTTTGTTGCACTGACAAAATAACTATCATGAGCCTGTTTTATTAAGCCAATTCTTAACTTTCAACAATTCGCCTTAAAACTAATCTTTTTCAAAATTAAATTGTGGTTGTTTAGTCCATCAGCCGAAAGGCAGGTTTGAACCTCAAAAGATTTTACTAAGTAAAACGAAGAGTAGGTCGTTATCAGTGCTTTCCTCACTGAGTGGAAAAGTTTGCCTAATTAGCATTTCAGGACCTCTGAAAAGCACTTTCCACCCTGAAAATTACACATTCACTTCATTTATCAAAGGGTCCAACTGTATAATGAAATTCATTACTTTCAAAGGAGATAACTCTGACTAGTGTCTTTCACACTTCTACTTCTTCTGTTCTTGAATACTTCAGTCATAAAATTGGCTGACCATGTGATAACAAACAAAACTATATTTTGTAGTTTTGGAACTAGCAGATCAATTTCAAATAATTTTACACACCGCCTGTCTGTTGTGGGCACATAATTTAATTAATTAAACATATTTACTTAACAAACAATTATAATTCAGTAATATAATAATCAGAAGTTTTTGACAACAGACTAGACCGAGTGATATTTATACATGACTACGAATTGGTCACACTAAACTAACACACTATCACCTCATGACGAAACAAGAACCTAATAAATGTAGACACTGCAACACGAAATTAACTGTACAACACATCAAAAGTGCCCTAACTTCAACACTATACGGAGACAAATTCACTTACCGGACACTTACAAGATTGCGTTAGTGCCAAACACACACACACACACACACCATAAAAGCACTAAAATTTAAAAAATTCAGTCAATTTTATAATAAAAAAAACATTTATGAAAAATTTGATCGTTTATGATAGGTAATCGTTTATAATTATGTTAAATCATTATTTTTACTTTATAGTAATCCTTCGTTATGTTACTTGTTTTTGTTATGTAAACAAAGAAAGCCTAAAAACTAAAACTTGTAATTAACTAAGTTAAATTAAAAACCTAAAAACTGAAAATGTTAATGCGACGACTAAATGTTATTGCGCATTTAATTAAAATAACTGTAAAAAATAAAATTCAGTAAAATACTACATAGAAGAACCATTTAAATTCAAATTGTAACGTATGTGTTTTGACAGTGAGATAGTGTAAAAGGGACAATTATATTTGTTAAATAATGTTTGTAACAATAGTTTTTTATATGAATTTCCGTTATTTTTTATCGTATTAGATGGTTACTCACATTTAACTGATGTTTTCTATAAAAGGTAGGGTTTTGTTATGACCAATAATACACTTAGTGTTCACTAAATTTTAAAAAACAAATTTTTTTTTCTGGTAAATTCTTTCCCCTTTTATGTAAAATCACTCGCTTGTTCACGAGTTAGTTTGTTTAGAAAAATATAAAGCGAATGCGATTAAAGTGTGTTATGCATTAAACTAATTAAGTACTTAAAGTTGTACATGTACAGTAAGCAGTTCTCCGTAGTACATGAGTTAAGTTCAATCTTTGGTTTTGTAAGTACTGTAGCAGTTAATTAATTATATAATTAGAGATTGCCGCGTTTTGTTTATAGTTAAAATAATTTATGCTTTAAGTTAGTAATAATGTTTTGTAATTAATTTAAGTATTCTTTTCTTTAAAAATTAATTTATGACTGTAAAAATGTTGCAACCATTAAATGTGATGATAATGTTGAAATTACTTGAAAGGTATGAGACGGGGAGAGCTCCCATTGTTGCCTCCCCAAAAACTATAATTAAAAATCGTCTGAATTTTGATTAAGCTCTATTCAATTAAGTTGGAAAGTCTCTACTCCAGCGTACTTTTAGGCGTGTTGAAGTATTTTCAAATAGATGTAAGATGGAAAGTGAACTTCTAGTGGGTTATCGTGTTCTTGTGACGTGTGAAAGCGTTCAAATAGGTAATCAATAGAATTTTGTACGAAAGATGGTGGAAAATTTGAATCTCAGGATTTGGTATTAATGTAAACGGGTGCTTGTACAATAAGACGTAAAGTTTTTAACAGAAATGCCTGAACCTGTTGTAAATTAGGAGGTTTAGTTGAATCGTAAATTTAGGAGCCGTAAATTCATATAGTTTCCAAAAGAGGAAAATATTTATGCATAATTTTTATGCCAGTGGTAATTTTGATCGTTTACGAAGTAATTAATGTATAAGTTTATGTCTGGAAGTTAATAACAAACATTTTTGTCTGGCATGTGTAATACTCCAAGCCAGTATTTTATCAAATGGCAGACCGAGATAATTGATCGTATCTATCTTTTTGGGAGATTAATTTTATGTGTGAACTGGTTTGTAAAGTTACTTCATGTGGTTAAAATGGGCTTTAAAGAAACAATAAAACAGGAGATTTTTGTATCAGAATCAAACGAAAAATTATAATTTTTGTGTAAGAACATTTAAAATAGAAAAAAATTATGGGTGAAACAGTTTTCTCGTTCTCCTGAAACATTAAAGTTTGTGACTTGAACTCAATTTTCCTTGCACCCTACAACATAATTATTTCAGATTATGGTTACACCTGAATTGGTTAAGTTTAATAGAGATTACTTAATTATTCAATTTCTTTAACAGAAATGATAAAAATAAAACAACAATTTCGATGAGTTTAATTGTTAAATTTTACAGGTCTTAACTAAAGAATTAAATAAAACGCACATTTAATATTTTATCTGGATAAAATATATTGCCCCCCCCCCCAAAAAAAAAAAAACACCGAATATTAATAATTTGAACAGCGAAGTACAGGGCCATATTTAACTTTTAACGAGACTAATTCTCAAAATAAATGACAGTTATATTTACAAAAAGAATACCAATCAGTTTTTGAATTTTGCTTACACATTCATTTTGTATGACAAGTTGACATGCAATAAATTGATCAGCGCGATTGATAATCAGATTCAATAATAACATTTATTATTTTATCATTCAATTTAATCGGAAAACATATTTCAGAGAAATGTGAAAATGAAAATGTTTCATGTTATAAACTATAATTAGACCTTGTGGGCTTTTTGACCGACCATCACGTTTTAATGCATGACTTTGTTCGTGCGTTCAGAACGATGTGATTTGTATACAATATGGAATTTAGGAAGACTGGACACATTATATTGAATAATAAGTCTATTTTGATGTGGTCAACTACATTATCAGTGTTCGTTATTGTATTTAAATACCCCTCGAGTAATGTAAATCCATTGTATCTAAAATCTATTGTATATTTTTGAGGGTTAAAAATTTTAATCGTTTCTCAATCAATAATAATACTTTAATTCGTTTTCAATATAATATGGTACACGTTATTCAAACGTACTCATACCCTGGGCAATTTACACGCGATGATTCATTGTTTGGTAGACAACGTAATTTACACTTTCCCTCTTACGTTAACACATTAATACCACCATTAATACACTCATTGAGTCCTACTGAATAAAAAAAACTCCACATATTCTCTTTTTCCAGTTATAATTATATATTCTGTTTTAATCTACATTTCATGGATAATCTGCATAAAAAGGATAGATAATGTATTGAAAACTTACATTGTCTCGTTTTAAAATAGCTTAGTTACGAGTTGCGTTTGAGAAGCCACGGTGAAAGGTTGTGTTTTGTCTACCGCTCTCTTATCAGTATTGTGTACTGTCGTTTGCATTGCTACGATGCCGATCGAAATAAATGTGTACCGTGCGCGTATAGGCCTGCATACCGCTTCTGTTCACTATTGTCGGCCTAGTTTATTCATATTTAATTATTCTAGTTTTCTTAAATTTTTTGGCCCGTCTCTGGAAAACTGCTCCTTTTATGGCCTTGTTTTGTTAGTGATTTTAATAATCGGTGGTGTTGAAACTAACCCAGGACCCGTCACGTTAGAAGATTTATGGGAGAAAATGCGTGGTCTGAACACTATTAGCAACGACATCGGGGAATTAAAAAATACTATTAAAGAAGTGATAGCGTTTAACTCGAGTTTGCAGCAGGAAGTAAGCGTTTTACGCGAAAAAATTGTTACTGCCGAACGCGAAAATAGATTGCTTCACGTAAAAATGGACCGACTTGAGCAGTTTTCGCGACGAAATAATCTTATTTTCTATAATGTGCAGGAGGGAAAGGGCAAAGATTGGGATAGATCCGAAGAAATAGTGTCTAATATTATTAAAAATGAACTGGGTGTGAACATTTCCAACTATGATATAGAGAGGGCTCATAGACTTGGGCGTAGGTGTGGTAAAAACAGGCCTATTATCATTAAATTTAGTAATTATAAAACGAAAATGGCAATTTTGACTGCAAGTAAAAAACTAAAAGATTCTGGTATCGCTGTGTCAGAGGATTTCACTAAGAAAATTAGGGGAATACGCGATGAATTAAAAGGTTACATGTTAGATGCCAGAAAGCAGGGCCATTATGCTACAATAAAATATGACAAACTGGTTGTTAATGGAAAATACTATTGTTTATCGGACTTAAAGGGCGAAAATACAGAGTCTGGCATAGTGCACCAGTTGCCGGTCACTAACGAAAATACCTCTACTGAGTCACAAAATCTGGTTCCTTCAAGCGCCGAAGCCCACCTGAGAAGGCACGAAGTTGGTAATGGAGAGCAGGGGCGGCGAACTCCTGAGCATAAAAAATCTACAGACGGAATGCACGTGGCATTTTTTCTTAGCAAAGGTAGTGGGAATTTTAGCGCAGATACAGAAAATTCACCTGTAAAAACTCAAAATAGCACAGGATCGTCTAAAAAGGGAGCAGTCTCCAGGAAAGGGAATTGCACAAGTGATGTACGTCGGTGGCTTAAAGAGGGCACAGTTACTCGCAGCAAATCTAAAGGGCCCGCCCTTACATCGAGAGACAGAGTAGGAAGTGTATAGCGGGAGTGGAGTGCGAGGAGTGCGGCGAATGCCAGTAGCAGTGTGTCAGAACTAATGCCTGAACTTAGTATGGTAGGAACTCAAAATAACAACTTAGGTAAGTCGACCAACATTTTATTTTGGAATTGTCATGGCATCTCCACCCTTTTTTCTCTTGATGGTACAGAGTCATCGGAAATTAAAACAAATGAAATAATTTTTTTAAGTGAAACATGGGAGCATAATCCGTTATTAAATATTAACAATTTTTCTGAGTATGACTGTATCCAAAAAGAGGGTGAAAAACACAGCTCACGGGGCCGGGCATCCGGAGGTCTACTCCTACTAGCTAAAAAAGGCATAAAATTTAAAACACTCTCTATTAATACATTTTTTATATTTATTGAAATTACTTATAGGAATGCCATTATTATTGTTGGGGGCGTTTATTTGAACCCACAGTGCGTTGACGATGGCCTAACCGAACTATCAGCTTTGTTTGAAAGGGAGGCGGAACTGTTTTTCTCTTACCCGGTATTAATAGGAGGCGATTTTAATTGTAGGGTGGGAAATTTAAATCAGTCGCTAGACAATTTGAACTTTAATTACTCGAGGTTATCGTCAAACAGGATTTCAAATGACGAAATCGTTAACTCAGGTGGGAGAAGGTTAGTCCGTCTAATGGAAGATAATATCTTTTCTGTCGTAAATGGTCGTAGCATTAGCGATAACCCAGGTCAGTTTAACTTTTTTAACGAAAATGGTAAAAGTATAGTAGATTTAGTGTGGTCGAACTATTTATCGTTAGATATCCTTGAGGATTTATCTGTTTGCGACTTAATATTAGCTTCTGACCACTTACCGATCTCTGTGAAAATAAATGCTGATTTTATTCCTGGTAATCGCTTAAAGACGAGCAACAAAATCTGCCCCAAATATGTTTGGTCTGAAGAGCGTAAACATGATTTTAAAAATTCTATGCAGGTAAAACAGGTTCCCTCGTCTGACTTCAATGATGCAAATTTTATGTATAATACTTTAATAAATACTATTAAAATTGCCGCTGGGGATTTGGGCATGGTAAGACACTCGACTACTGGCAAAATGATGCCAAAAAATAAACCTTGGTATGATCACGAATGTCGATTCTTAAAAAGATCGTTATGCAAAAAATATAGGCAGGCAGAAGCTGAAAATTTTTCGGATGTATCCCTGAATTTGTTTTTAGAAGAAAAAGTTAAATATAAAAAAAATTCTTACCGTAAAAAAAATAATTATTATAACGATTTAAGAGAAAAATTATCGAACACAAAGAAAACGACAGAATTTGGCATGTCGTAAAAAGATTTCGCGGTGTGAGTAGCACTCCTAACTTAATAGGTCTGGGAGAATGGGTTGATTTTTTAAGGATTAAATTCTCACAAGGGGGAATGCTAAACGCGGAGTCCTACTACTTTCAAGATGCGCTGCATCCAGTACTGGACACTGAAATATCCCTGACGGAAGTATTGGTTTCATTACGGAAAATGAGAAATAAGAAATCTCCTGGATGCGACGGCATCGCATATGAATATCTTAAAAATTTACCAAGTGACTGGGTAAATTATATTGTGAATTTTTTTAATAAAATTTTTGTATATGAAGATGCAGTGGGTGATTGGGCGAAAATAAAGATATTCTTTCTACACAAAAAAGGCGATCGCCTAACTCCGACTAACTATAGAAGTATAGCTTTAATAATACACTTTTTAAATTATTTAGCCGCGTATTAGAAAGAAGACTGTCCGAGTGGGCAGAATTGTGTAAACTTTTACCAGAATACCAGAGCGGGTTCCGAAGGTCACGGGGCTGCATTGATAATATATTTGTCTTTAACTCAATCATTTACAAGCAGCTAGAACTAAACAACAAAAATTTTTATGCTCTTTTGTCGATTTCGAAACAGCTTTTGACTCCGTCCCCCACTGTACTCTTTGGAATCGTTTAGGGTTATTAGGGTTCAGTAGTAAAATTATAAGGGTTTTAAGTAATCTGTATAGGAATTCCGGTATTTTTGTAGAAAAAGACGGGGAACAATCAAAAGTAATTCAACCTTCTAGAGGAATTTTGCAAGGCGACTCGGCATGCCCCCTCCTCTTTTCAATGTATATTTGGGATATTGAGCGGTTTTTTAGGGATAGGGGTTGTCATGGTGTTCGCATTGACAATAATAACGACGTGCTAATGCTCCTCTTCGCTGATGACGCTATTATAATGGCGGATAGTGCCTCTGACCTAAGATATAAACTTAATTGTCTCTCCGAATATTGCAAAAATTTAAACCTAACTGTAAATATTAATAAAACAAAAATTATTAATGTTCATAAGGGCAGAACAAAAAAGGTGAAACCTTTTTATTATAGAGGGAATGCGTTAGAAATAGTCCAATCATATGGGTACTTGGGGGTTAGATTTGCGTCATCCGGCAGATTTGGATTATTCTCCAGAGAGGTAGTTAAGTGCTCTAAAAGCCATAGTGAATCAGTAATTCAGATCTTAAAGAAAGCAAAATCTGATTCATGGAACTCGAAGTTAAAATTATTCGATTCAATTGTAACACCCTCTTTAATGTATGCTTCCGAAGTGTGGGGCCTCAACTATTTAAATATTATAGAAACCGCCCAATTATATTTTCTTAAGCGAGTTCTATTCGTGGGAAAGACTATTCCGAGCTGGTCAATACGCCTTGAATTAAAATGTTTAAATTTATCGCACAATATTTTCATACGGACAATTAAGTGGTTTAAAAAAATTATTGAGATGCCAGACGATCGTCTGCCTAGATTGTGTTATAAAATGTTGGTGGACTCAAGCAATAATACGCTTAGAGAAGTAACAAAACAAAAATTTAGTTGGGTATTTCTTTTAAAAGAACAATTTCACTTGGCTGGTGTACATAACATATTGGTTGATGGGGAAGTAAGGGTAGAAGAACTAACGTCCAATTATATGAGTATAATAGAAAGCCACGCTAGCGCGGTTTTTGCGCAGGATATTCAAACTGCTATAAATACAAATTCCTTTTCTATGTATAAAGAATTAAACCCAAACTTTGAGTTAGGCGAGCAGTTTTTGTATAGTTTGCCAATGCAACATATGAGATGCATCACTCAATTGCGCTTAGCGACTGATATATTTGTTTATTTACATGTTAAAGGGAGGGGAACATTTATAAATAGTGATAAAGTATGCCCTATCTGCAACCTAAAGGAAAATGAAACAATTAGTCATATTTTACTTAAGTGTCCTATGTATAGAGATATAAGAATTAGTCTTTTTAGCAAGTATTTAAAAAATATCTTATCAGAAAGGGGAAAATTATTAGTTTTATTGTCCAATTTAAACAAGGATAAAATTAGTAATCTGTATTTATTTATAGTAAAAGCAATGGAAATAAGATTAATGATAATGGGAGAGGATAACACGTAACTAAATTACTTGTTCAATTATTCTATTAAATACAGCATTTTCACCAAATTTATATATTTTGTATTTGTTTTTGTTTAATTGTAATATTGTTTTTTCGCAACTCTATTTGTATAAGGTTAGTCCTTACAAACAAATTATTGTAAATTAATAAATAAATAAATAAATAAAATAGCTTAGTTACAGCAATTATAACAATATAATAGTTCTTTTTGCCCATAACAGACAGGTTGTGTGTTAAATTATTTTCACTCAATCTGTTAGTTTCACGGCTACGTAATATAATAGTTATGTTTCTTATCACATCATGGTCAACCAATTAAATGAGAAAAGCATTTAAGAACAGAAGAGGTAAAGGTATAAAATACACTAGTTACAATCATCTCTTCTGAAAGTAATGAATTTCATTATACAGCCAAACTCTGAGGTGAATGAAGTGAAGGGGTGATTTGCAGAAAGGGAAGTAGATGCTTTATCAGAGGATCTGGCATGCTGATAAACATACTTTTCCACTCAGTGAGGAAGGTAATAATATACCACAACATTCGCCAATCGATATTTCATGTTATTAACATAATAATATCTGTTCTAAGTTTTTTACGCTGAATAAAACGATAGTTTGCCCGTGCCGAACGATCGAGCGGTTACCGAGATACCAAGGGCTCAGAATATTGTTAATAAATCAAAATTTTAAAAATGTATGAATTTGAAATTTCGTACACGCTATAAGAATAAAATTGTCTATGTTGCGTTAAAATTTCAAACTTTTCGGTCAGATATTAACTGAGTTACATGCCTATAAACGCATGAAATTTGTTGTGGTAGCAAAAAAACCGGGTCTTTTTGTCTTCCAACCTCAATATGGCAATTTTTAAACAACAATAAAAATATAAGACTATTACAAGTCAACGCGAAATAAAATTAGCTAAATTTTAATATAAAGTATGTTAAATAAAACTCATAGTTTTGGAGATGCAAGGGTTCAAACTCGGGTGTCTTAGATTATGAAATTGATAGTAGACCTGTGTGTGACATACGGTAGAAGTAAGTCGTAGAATAATGTTCTGTTTAGTATTGCAACAAAGACAATGGGTTGCCAATGAATGAAACAGAATAAATTTAAATAAATTTGGTTATTATTTATTTTAACAAGATCCTGTAAGAACCTTGAATTAAATTCAATAAAATATTCATATTACGTTCAATAAAGATAATTTTGAGCGTTTACCCAATAATTGTTCCTCTTTTCAACCCAATTTTTGTTTGAATTCCATGTAGTCAAAAAGAAAACAAATAAAAAATTAAAGACATGGTTACCTGTTACTACAGATGCTTCTTACTGAATTAAAATATTTTTCATAAATACCTAAGTAATTAGTACCTAAGTTAAGAAATAACATATATGTCGATCAAGTAGAATGTATTTAATACCCACAATAATTTCTTAGTAGTAAGTGTAATCAAAGGTTTTCAAAACAACTAAATGAAGTTATACCAACTTTATAAATTCGCTAAGGTTTATACGAGTATACCAGAGTAACTTAATGTTCTTCAAGTGAGTTAAATGTTACACACGCCATTAATCAACAAGTAACACATAAATCATTGAGTACCTTTGATTACTTATTATTGCTATGAAATAATCGTTTAGTTTACCTTATAATATGCATTTTACAAGTGACGTACATGGGAACCTGAAGTAATTATTTATAATTAACAATGTTATAATAGTATGTATGAAGTAGATATAAATGGTTTGAATAATAAACACACTACTTAAACATCAATGTATTTAAAGGACCGTTATTTTGGTTCGTAATAAGAGTTATTAACTCCTACTCACCTCCTAAAATCACTCGCATTACATCGATATTTGTCTACGCTCAAGTAGCATACACACACACACACACACACGAGACAATATCAATTTACGATATTGCCTTTTGTAGCTAAATTTTGAAATATACTCGACAAAAAGTGATTCGACTACTTTAAACATTTTGACTTTTGCTGATATTTTGAATGATATTTACGGAGTCTGAGGATAATTTTCAAATATCATTGTATAATATTTTTATTGAGTTTTACTGTTAAAGAGATACTGATCATTTTAGTTTTGAATGAAAACAATGTAACGCCTCAGTTAAAAAAAAAGAAACAAACGATAGGCACCAACCGAGGCGAAGAAATAAAACAAACACAAAAACATCTGGTGTGAAACACTCACACAACTTTCTCTTGCCAATATAAATAATTAACAACAAATCTAACATTAGTAATAAAATATTAGAAATAAACAAAAAACTAACGTCAATAAACATAACCTAATTTTAATCATGAGTGAAAGACGCAAAATGAAAATCGACCTGTTTGACTTAAAAATACGAAAAATCACTCTTTCACGCTAAACTAGGCTCTGTAGAGAAAAATGCTATAAATAAAATTTATAGATCTTTTAATTTACTATAAAATTGATTATATACACTTTTGTCGTAAAATGAATTATAAGGCCGAAATCTTAAAAAAATCGATTTTTCACACATTTTCGTGAGAAAAAAACAGAAAATTGCAAATTACCGCTAAACTAAGCGTTATAAAAAAAATTGTTTGAAATAAAACTTGTAGGATTTTAAATTCTCTACAATTTTTATTATATAAATTGCTGCGCTAAAATGCATATTAAAGCCGTAATCTTAAAAAAACAACGTTTTTACGAGAAAACACCCTACCAAGAATTTCAGCAAATATGGCGCCTATCTTATCTTGTAGAGAATAAAAAATTGAGTAAATAAGGCGATTTTTAAAAAAATCGTAGGACCAGTTTTTGAGAAAATCGCAAAAAAGTGAAAAATTATACGAATAAACTACTACTTCCGGTTGACCGATTTTGATAAAAATGTTCGTGTCGGGTTCGGTAAGGGTATGTAACTTAAGTTTCAAGTTTCAAGTTCGTACGATGTTCCGTTCTTGAGATATTTTGTATACACACACACACACACACCAATCGCTAAAAACATGTTTTTTGGGTTCAGGGGGTCTGAAAACGTATAGATCCGGTGAAAACTCGATTTCGAAAAATCGACATGAAAACAATACTTTCCTTCCTATATATTCATATAGGCAAGAGAAAGTAAAAAAGTAGATAAAAAAAAACAGGAAGCGTAGAATCTTGGTTGCGACGGGGAAATCATGAATTAACAAGAGTAATAGTTGCACAAAATAACATTTTAATATTTAAAAAAAACATTAATTAATAAAAATATTTGAAAATAAAAAACCCAAGTTACAGTTTTATGGATGGCCCAAAATTTTACCAAAACGGTTTTATTCAAACAATATCAAAATTTACAATAGTTAATTTCAAAAACACAATATAAAAATTTAATTAATGCAAAAATTAACAATTTCATTAAGAAAAAAATAATTATTGGAGATTATAATTTTTTACGAAAGAAAAAGTGGAATCGTCCCACGTTAACAAAAATTAAAGAAATACAGATTTTAAAAGGTGGGTGCACCCGCAAAAATCCTTTTTAAAAAAAAATTAAAAATATATTTTTCCAGCATTAAGTAAAGTGTTGTCGACCACCCCAAAAAATTTTTTTAGTAGATTTTTAGATGAGATATAGCATACAACATCAAGATAACCAGTGTATCAAAATTACATAATTATTAAAAAAATTTAAATTTTCAGTTCTTTTATATTTTTTTTACAAAACTTGCAGAAATTACAAAAGAACACGGGAAGCCCCAAAAAGAAGCAGTAGAAGTAGGCGACACCCCTTTTTACATATGTATAAAAGTAGATTTAACCAGAAACATGCAAAAACTGTTCGATGAAGATATCTAAATATATATATACGTTAAAAAGGTACATTACCAGATCCACGTTTTTTTTTTTAAAGAAAAAGCAGGTCAAAAAAATAATGGGCCACGTCGCCATCCAACGCAAGAAATCAGCATAGATCAGCAGTTTTGCAACATAATGCAATAAAATTTTAAGATTTCATAACAATTGAAGATCCATTTAATATCTTTTGAAATTTTTTAATTATTTGAAGAATAAGCCATTAAAATAAACGGATAAGCAGATATAAAAGTAGAACTTTTTTTTTATTTTACTCGTTTTTTAATCTCTGTTCGAATATTCTAGCATTTTTTGGTTTATTTAAATTCGTATTGACAACTTGATTATTAACGACTAATTTGGGTTGAGGAACAGTGGATTTGAACTTCTAATAATTTTTCCAGGCCCTGGCCGGGAATCTAACCTGGGACGTCCTTTTTCCAAAGCATAAATAACCAAAGGGCCACGGAGAGGACCTCTATAACTTCTTGGTGAGCATTATAACGTTTAAATAAAAATGGCGTAATCAACTTTTACATAATTTAAGAAAATTAATCCGTTTAAAACTGAAATTACTTTACGGCCATATATGCAATATGAGATTTATTTTCTCGAACAGTGATTAAGTTTTTCGTCGTGACACTACACAATTTTCCTAATGTTATTATGAAATATCTGTATTGTACCTCGTGTAATTTATATGTATGAGCTCATTCGTACGGTTCTCCTTTCCACACCGTCAAATTCGACCAAATAGGAACGACAAATTTGTTTCCATCTGGCAGTGTGCCTATTCAAATCAATAATATAAATCCGTTTTTACTGGGAAATAATGTTCAGCTTTGAGTGCCCGAGTCGTCAATAGAATCATATCCTATTGTGTTCACTAAAGTACCCATTTGTCAGAACATTTTAAACCATAAAGATATCTCCAATGGAATTTAATTCACAATATGCTCCGAAGTGAAATTTTAACAATATTCATTTTATAATCTGTTTAGAAATTATTAACGACACCCTTCATTCTGACCTTCGTATTCCCTACGTAAAAGACGTTGCACGACAACTTTATCAAAGTTTCTTTGATAAATTGCAAAATCATCCAAACGATCTCGCTCGACAAATGGCCATTCAAAATTTTCCAAATTTTCGACGACTTCGCCGGCTATGGTGTAGGGATCTTCTTCGATAACATTCTGTTACCGTTCTTCCATTATCTTCAACATCACATCTTCTTAAGTTCGTCACTGTTGGGTTTCATTTTCATCAAGATCATCTCACTCATAGTATGATTACGTCATCCTGGAGGATATACTGCTGGGTGTGACCCCTCCTTCCACGCCTAATAATGACTCTCATCAAATCTAGTGATTGTGCTTTAATGTATAGTATAGTGTTCTAGATTTTAAAATTAAAGACAAAAAAAAAAAAAATTATTTGTTTGAGCTAAACGTTTATATTTTTCAATGATTTTTAAGTGTTTTATTTACTTATTAAAAAAATGTATTTAATTAAATTGTCGTTGTTGTTGTTTTTTAAGTCATCAGCCGAAAGGCTGGTTTAAAGTTGTAGATATTTTACTAAGTAAAACGAGGAGTGAGTTGGTTTACCATGCTTTCCTCACTGAGTTGAAAATTATGCTTCTCAGCATGCCAGGCCCTCTGAAAAGCACATATTTTCCTTTCTGCAAATGACATCTTCACTTCATTCACCACAGGTTCTGGCTGTATAATAAAATTCATTACTTTTAAAGGAGATAACTCTGATTAGTGTCTTCTATGCCTCTATCTCTTCTGCTCTTAAATGATTCAGTCATTTAATTGACTGACCATGTAATAAGAAACAGAACTGTTTTTTATAGCCCTGCAACTGCTAATTAACTTAAGAAAATGAATATCATACCATAATAAACCTACTAATTGTTCTTTATATTTACGTTTTTATTACCGTTTTGTTCAGTGTAAGCGCTAAGAATACATGTATCTTGTACTTTTAAAATTTTAACGAATAATGATGTTCATATGTTACAAAAATATTATAACTTTGCACAGACTGTGCCATCTAGTTAAGAAAATGGAAACTCAGAAGGAAGAGTTATTTTAAAAGTATACGTCGACTAATCCCTATTTGCGCTCATAGTCTGTTAGGGAACATTTTCTCAAAAGCATAATTAAAAAAAATTAAACGTTAATTAGCATACAACTTTGACAAAATTATCATTTCGCAATATTTAACAAGCTTTATTTTAAAGTAGGTACTTTAAAAAAGTAAAACTAAAAGCCTTTTTATGATGTTGTATAATTAAATTATTAATTTTCATTCAATTATATGTTCAAAGAAATCTTATTGCTAAAGAAAACCATCTACAGAAACTATTATGGGCATAACGTACACAAGTGATAATTTTAGGTTTAATTGAGGTATGTAGGGGATTCTTAAAGGGATAAAGAGAGAAGTTAACTTTAATTATACGACCTATTAGGTCTTTTTGTTATTTAGTATAACAATAACAATGATGATACTGGTGCAATTAGGGAAGATAAAAAGAAAGGGGTCGGACGTACACGAGTATTAATATTGTCTGTGCGTTTACTCGTGTTGGAAGCAAAGAGAATATTGTAATGTTTGTTATTTACAGTAAATGGTATTATATAAAATAATCAAGGGAGATGATGTTACTTGATGCAAGGCAGTAAAATTATAATGTCATGCAACATGACACTAATGTTTCAAAGCATTTCTGTTATCACAGTATTTATTCAAACAACGGTGTACGGTTGTATTGTGTCGGTGTGCGCACATCTGTGCGTCTGTGTGAGGGTAGTAACAAAGCCTAATTACAATATGATTTAATTATTATTCTGTGCATACGTTATCAACAATATTTCTCTTTGACAATTCCACTCCCTTTTAATTTGAATCGCATTGTTGATTGTTCTATTAGTTTTCAAAAATCATGTTGAATACTTCCCGTCTCCAAAATCGTTATTAAAATATAAATAAGTTAGATGCGTTTTAAAACCGGGGTGTTTTAAATTACATAAAGGTTACCGTGGTATACCTTGTACATGCCGAATTTTTACAGGTGTACAAAAACAAACAGTTTAAAATAAAATATTGACACCAAAAAGAAAGTATATTTCCAACAAAATAGTTATCTGTATTATAAAGTACTATAATCTATTTGAAATCAACGTGCGGGTGAAGGTCATGCCACTTCCTCACCTCGCCAACCCAACCAGTCGTCTGAATGATGCAGCGCGGAGTATGTGTGTGCACTTGTGCCTACGCCTTCATCAGGTTTACATTATTTCACTTCGTGAAGTACCGTACGCTTAAAACATCTGACGAGACCAACACATAAATGTCTTATTTAAACCAACTTAAACTTAAACTCATTCGAGAAGTTTAATTACAAACAAAAGGAAAACTGCAATGGAAAAAATCTAAATCCAGTTTTTCTTTTGTTTGTAATTAAAAACATTTCTCAAATGAGTTTAATTTTCATAGACGTTATTTATATCATTTTTTAGAATAAAATTCTCTACAATTTTCATTAAAATATTTCGTGTTTTTATTCGCAATTAAACAGAGTTATTTTACGCTAAACTTAAAAAGTATATTTTCTAAGCCTTTTCTTTAATGTATTTACGTAGTTTTCTTAACAACTAAAAGCGATACAGTTCTGGGACTCATTTTTTTAAGTTTCCCAGGTTAAATAAAAACCATGAGAAACCACCAAACATTTTCCTAAATTTACCTTTTCAAAATTTCAGTATTGTTTTATTTCACTCTTTGCTCAGGAATCAAGGCAAAATCTTTCGCCAGGCATAACTCGCCAACGAAGCATTTCCGGACGTATATTTAGACAAACATTTTGTTACATGTAATAACAATAGTATATACGTGGTGTAATTTGTATTATATTATTGTTATAATTGTTATTAATATTGTTTTATGGTTATTATAGATATTATATGTACGCACTATTACAACGTAATATGGAATAATAGAAAAGTCACTGAAATAGAAACACGGTCATTATACTATACGTCAGCAATGACTCTGTGATATTTTATGACTTTATGAAGCTTACATGTATTGTTTTAAGTAAACAAACATGTTACAGCACCTTTGTCACCACACACAGGCCTATTTATTTGATTTTTTATACTCTTTCGACCAGTTCAGATTAAAGTTTTGTATCATACAGATGTGCAGTTTCTTTGGCGGGCTTGTGTAAGTTTAGTTAATTCAATTGTTTAAGCGTGAAAGTTGAGAGGCTGCAAACAGTCCTAATCTTCGCAGACAATCCAAACAAATAATTTATAGGGTATATAATTATTTAAAAGAACTTGTGTGAAATTAATTCTTTGCGAACGGCGCTCAAGATTACATAAAAGGTAATTGACAGTTTATTTCTCAGTCGTATACAAATTTGTAACAATCCAGTTTCTGTATGCATGCTTTAAAACATAAAAGATAAATAATCATCTTTTTCGTTTAGGTAAAAAGGTTGGCGATGTTTTTATTAAGGTGCAGTTTGTATAAAGAAATATTAGGATAGAACTGTTCCAACGATCCGAAAGTTAAGCACAAAAATTAGGAAAATATATTGTGTAGAATAAAAAGGTTTCACATATCATAGTAGGCCTAATGTCTTATGTGTATCAGAGTAACCATTAAATTTCTTGTCGTTAATAGACAAAACTTTAGTCTGTAAAGAGAAAAGAAGTAGTTCAATTCAGTAATGCAGAAGTAGTGTAAGGGGTATTAGGAGAAATCTTGCGGAAGGGAAGAGGAAGAAGCGCATGACCTTCACCCGCACGAAGAAATCAAATGGACTTTAGCATGCCCCGTCGCGGCTTTGCATGCAAAAAATGAAGTAATCACTTGTTTTTTTTAAATATGTAGCAGAAAATAACAGAAAAATAAGCGAGATTCCCGTTGTTCCTCAGTTTCAGCAGTTTTTACTTTTTAAAGTTTTTTTGCTTTTGAAGAATTTCTTCCTAGAGATGTTTTTTGATAGCATTATTGGTAATGGAAAAAAAAACAAAAACACAACCACAAAAAAATTGTCAAAACCTAAAGCTTAAATCTATGTTGAATAAAATAAAAGTCAAAATAAAATATCAAATTGATCTCTCACCAATCAAAAGATAATTAAAACAAATTAAAGAAACACGGAACTTTACTTTTATAAAATACTCAACAATACAAAATTGTATCTACATAATAATATACAATAAAATGATAATGTGATGTTGTCACCAGCTGAGCCTTAGCACCACGTCGCTATTTGCTAAATCATATGACTTTATTTATGACAAATCTTTATTTGAATCAAATCAGCCGGTTTAAAAAAAGCAGATTATCTAACCTCATAAAAGCCTTAATGTAGGACATAAACATTATTTTCAACCTTTTAGGGATAACGTTTTAAGGGTTTCAATAGCCTAAAACCTGCACCGGCATCATAGTTGCAACATAAAAAAACTAAATGAAAATTGGTTCGGTAATTTAGGAAATAAAGGGGAACATACACACACACACATACATCGAATTTTATATACTTAGATATTGTAGTACCATTAAATAGTCTAAAGCAGCTAATCGTGGTCTAACTATTTTCCAACCCAAAACGCTATACACGATGATAAAATATACATATACGAGTATATTTTTATTCATTTTACATATTTTTAGTGGTACCACCTTAGTTCATAAGGTTGTACAATGGTTACTGAAAATATCGGTGGGTTTCACGCTGTTAAAAATTCCGGACTTTTGTCGGAAATTTTTACTGATATTTTCTCTTGGCAGCCAAGCGCACTAACTACTGTGCCATGAGGTAGCCAAAATTTTATAACATTAATAAGAAAATTTTACAAATATTTTTATCCTAGATATCTTAAACGGTATATTTTATTTTAATTAAAAAATGCATATATTTCAATTTTACAAATACTAAGAATGGTTTTTCATTGTTATTAACTGAAAACTAAATATTTAATCGGATTTCAAGTTAAAATCAATTTATCTGGACGATTTAACCACAGCAGTGACAAATAGTATAAGTTAAGAAATAAATGTGTTTTATAATAACTTGCTGACACTTGCATTTGTGATATTAAAAGCAATGTCGTGTTATTCTCATTTAAGAAAGAGAGGAAAAGAATAGCTACGGTACAAAATCCCTACAACACTTTTTAGAAGACTGAATGCACTGGTTTTCTATGAGTTATGGATAAAATGATTTTAACGTTACAAAAATATTTTAACCCAGATCTGAATCTAGAAATCTTGCATTATTATTTTTTGAACAAATTTTATACCGTTCTTGTTATTAAAATGTTTAACTTAAAATCCAAAACAAATTCTATTTTTTGTGAAGCTAATTTCGTTTAACTGGCGCCTAATACTGATATATATTTTACATTCTTGATTAATAATATTAATGCGTAGAAATTTTACACAAGTTTAAAAATGTGTAAAAATTACATTTTAAAATGAAATCATCAATAGAATTTCTGAATTTTTTTCACCACCCAAATTACTGAGCAGTAATAAAGTAGTTTATCGCTTAAACAATCAAGCCAAAATTTCCATGATAGTTACCGACTCCAACCTTTATAAACAATGAGTTTTTCTTTAATTCGAACGTAATGTGTTTATTGTTGCTGTTTAATTTGCATAGTTTATTTAACTTTCTTTTAGACTAGATTTTTCAATTTTAAAAACATTACATAAAATTTCTGATATTTGCATCGTTTTGTTTTTTGAGCTAATTCGTCTAATCGAATGTCTAATTTGAAATCGGTTAAAACATGGTTTTTTGGTTCAAGGGGCCTAGAAAAGTGTGTATCCGGTAAACGAATTGTTTTAATTGACATTAAAAAAATATATATACTTTTTACCTTCATACATTTTATATAGGGTAACAGAAAGTAAACAAGGTTTAGAGTGACTTTTACAAATTCTTTTCCAGCATTGACATACATTAATTTTGTTATTTCTTATTAACAGCAATAATTAATGGGTTTTTTGAAAACTAATTGGTGGGAGATTTTAAAACGTCCATTTTCTTTGAAAAAACTTGAATTTTTTACTTAAATTGACATGTATTAAAGAATAATGAGTGCTGAAATTTAGTGAAAAGACCAAGGTCTGGATTGACAGTTACAAATAATGAAATGAACAAATACAGATGAAACCTGCAAGACAGAAGTATACCGCAAATAAATAGTGGTTTTTTAAAATTTGTTTTAAAATGCAGGAAAGAAAATTGAAGAATTATCTGATATATACGTAACATTAAGATTACTTTACAGTCACAGTAAAAATAATGCAGTAATACAAACATACAAAAATTTACTTCTTTAAAATTTAACATAGGCCTACAATGAAAGTTATCAAACGTCAAAATTTTTATTAAAAAAAAATTTAATTTCCTCATTTTACTGTTTTCTCTTCAAAGTTGAAGGAAAATAATATCTGAAATACGAAAACCGATGACGTATATCAAATATTCTAAAAGTGACGTATTTCAGAGCAATTCTAAGGTTATTTATTGTTCAGCAACTTTTTTCTGGAAACCGGAAATAATTTAGTTCTTGTAACTCAAAAAAAAAACATTATTTAGTTACACTTTGCAAACATTACTAAGCAAACATACTGAGTTAAAACTTGTTTGTTTATTTAATTTTTGTTAATCCGCTATTTTCATGAATTTAAATAAAATGAATAAATATTCAAACACTAATATTTTTCAACTTACTTTAAAACGACCGTCGGAAAAATTAGTTTTTTCTAAATACGAACGCACGTATTTTAACATTCATAAAATTAATTTTTTTATGGAATTATTATTTAAATCAAACAAATACCTCGGCGTTGTAATTAGTGAGGATGGAAAGGATAGAGTTGATATCATGGAAAAGATAAGGAAGGGGAAAATATGATTAGATCACTACACCCAATCCTATGGAATAAAAACATAACTAAAAAAACAAAAAAAAATATATACCAGGCAATGATTGAGCCTGTCGTAACGTATGGGTCGGAAGTGTGGAGTGTGAATAAAATTACTTCTCAAGAACTTCTCTCAACTGAAATGATGTACTGGAGGAGAAGCTTAGGTTTAACGTTGCTGGACCGAATCAGAAATGAAACCATAAGGGAGAGGATGGGCGCAAAAAACACGATAATGGATGTCATCGGAGAGAAACAATTAAAATGGTATGGACATCTGCGCAGAATGAATGAGGAGAGAATACCGTTGAAGGTCTGGAACTGGATTCCTGCAAACAGAAATAAGCGTGGAAGACCGCGAAAGGAATGGATCTCCAACGTCCGCATTCAAATGGAAAGTAAAGGACTTTTTGAAGGAGACTGGATCGATAAGGAAAGATGGCGATTGGGATGCGAGAAGCGACACAACTGACGTTGCAAAAAACTCGCTATATATATATTTAAATCTCTTGGAAATTTATGCATTAAAAATATCCAAAAGGTTTAAAATGAAAATAATCCTTTTTTGTGATACTAATTTTGTGAAATAACGCTTCCTCACATTAAGATATTGACTGCATGTTACAGAATTATTTTTGTATTTATAACTAACTTAATTAAACCAATCTGGTACGAAACACTCACACGACTTTCTCTTGCAAATAATGAAAAATATAACCTATGTTTAATCATGACTAAAAAATGTAAAACGAAAAACAAACCTAATTTAATATTATGAGTGAAAGACTCTAAATGAAAACCAAACTTTGTAGGATTTAAAACTACGGATAATCACCTATTGACACTACATGAGGTTTGTAAAAAAAAATTGCTTGGAACAACAATATTGTAGATTTCTAATATTTTATAACTTTGTTTTTGAATATTTTTGACGAAAATTCATACGAGGCCTCAATCTTAAAAAAATCCAATGTTTTCATGGCTTCCTTAAAGGTTATCTGAAGTATCCAAACTCTATTAGGAACCGGTATTTTGTCTGAATTTGAACCGAGGACCTTCCATTTTATATCTTGTTCTAGCTTTAAATCACTGGTTATGAGAAATGTTAATACCTTCTTTTAAAATTAAGAAAAATTAAAAAATTTTGAAAAGTACTTGAAGGTTAATTTATTTTTTATAGAGTTTATAAATTCTGAGGTGAACTACATTTTATTAAGTATCACCAGAGAATTTATTGTATGGATCTCTCCAATTCCATTGGGATGGCTTTTACACACCCAAGACAGCATCTTTCACCCTCTTCGTTTATATAACTTTACGTTTATAGAAAATGACAACATTTGGGAATAGAAAGAATAAATAAAGTCTAACACAATAACGCAATATTCAAGACTAACATAACAGCTGCCCCCCAAAACATCCCAAGTTTTATAAATACAGCAATGGCAAAACGTGGTCAAATATTAGAACTCTGTAAATATACAAACAAATACGAAAAACAGTAGAACTACTTCCACATTTCCCCTACTTTATAAAGTAACAGAGAAAGCAACGTGAACATGAAACTGAACATTTTTAATACCGTACACTAAAGCAAACAATAATAATTCTACACTGAAACTCCAAATTTATCTCAAATCTTAAATTGATCAAATTTTAATAGGATTTTAAAAATTAGCCACACTAGCAGATTAACGTAAATGTTAACTTTCAAACACCGACTCATTGGTATTACGGTCAGCAAAACTTTTTTCTATACTGGTTTTTTCAGATTCGATTCCCGGTCAGGCCTGGTGAAATCTTTACAATACCTTACATCGTTACCTAACCACAAGCCGAAGCGTATGATGTACCATGGACCCAATAAAAATAAACAAAAACGAAACTTATAAATTTTATATTTTTTATATTCCTTACGTTATATTCCGTACGTTGCAATCTGTTCAATTTAGAACCATAAGCAACCCCATGACCCAATGAGATGAGGATGATATGGATGACGTGTGAATGAGCTGTAGTCATGTACAGACTCAGGCCCTCCTTCGACCATTCCTTAGAGAGTATGGTTAATAGAAACCCAACCACCAAAGTACACCGGTAACCACAGTCTAGTATTCAAATCCGTATATGATTATTATTATATATGATAATCCGTAGGCCTATATGATTATCATTATTCGCAGATGACCGCATCAGATGAATGCTTCACTTAAATTTTACCAATTAATGAAGATTCATGCCCATTTTCTTTAAAATTTCTTTATTCCTCTTTGTATCTAAAAAAATCAATTCATAAATTCTCTAGAAATTTAATTCTATAGTTGTTATTCTGCTTTTAAAATTATGGTTGGAAATTATAAATCTACTTGCCATGACTGGAGAAGGTTTCAACAAGAGAACGGAAAAATCTCATCTTAGTGCCATAAGGAATGTAATTACGACACAAAACATGATGTAATATTTTTTGGTGATTGATTATTTAATTAAACCCTCGCAATAAAAATATTTTACGTATTTTACAACTTAATAAATACAATTTCTGCCCATAACAGGCAGGTTGGGTGCTAAATTGTTTGCACTCGATCTGCTGTTTCCAGGACTGCAAAAAAGTTCTGTTTCTCATCACATAGTCAGCCAATTATATGACTGAACTATTAACGACCAGAAGAAGTAGAGGTGCAAAAGATACTACTCAGAGTTAAGCTATCTCCTCTGAGAGTAATGCATTTCACTACTCAGCCAGAGCCTGCGGTGAATGAAGTGAAGGTGTCATTTGCAACTAAGTGCTTTTCGGAGGGCCTGGCATGCTGCAAGCATACTCTTTCAACTCAGTGAGGAAGACAAGGTAAATCACCTCATCCTCGTTTTTACTTAGTAAACCTCTTGAGGTTCAAACCAGCATTTTGGCTGTTGACCTAAACAACAAATACCATTTATCAGAAGTTTTATGGTAATCAAATTCACGCATCCATTGCTTCTGATAACACTATTATTATATTGTGGTGTTTACGTTATCAGCCGAGAGGCTGGTTTGAACCTCTAGAGGCTTTACTTAGTAAAACAAGGACTGATGTGGCTTCCTCACTGAGTGAAAAAGTATGCTTATCACCATACTGGGCTCTCTGAAAAGCATCTACTTCCACCCTGTAAAGACACCTTCACTTCATTTACCACACGGTCTGGCTGTTTAATAAAATACATTACTCCAAGAAAAGATAACTCTGATTAGTGTCTTTAACAACTCTACCTCTTCTTTAATGCTTTATTCATATAACTACTTACCAACTGACAAGAAAAATACCTATTTTTGTAGCCCTGGAACTAGCAGATCGAGTGCAAATAATTTGACACTCCACCTGCCTGTTATGGCCAAAATATTACATAAAACACAAATTAACGTATAATTGTTTTTATTAGTTAATAATAAATGTTTGTGAACTAGATATATGAACGTTGAATGAAGTGGGAGTACGACTAGTTTAGCGAATTAACTTTATACCCAGGCATTAACAACAAGCCATTGTGTCATAGCTTAAATGACGCATAAAAACAGTCGGCTTAAACTTTATTCCTGAGGGATAAAATCGTTTAAAGCCAATTCCTATTAAATGGACATTACCAGTCCTATGTTGGTACTGAAATACTGCTTGTAATTCACCTGTTCTGATCACTTTTGTCAATGAATTCACTACACAAAAGTTTAAATCGTTACAATTAAATACCACTGCTCTAAACCTTACTATTGAGTGAAAATATTTTCAGAATATGCAATAATTTTGTAGCCGTGCGATTAAACGTTAATAAAAATCGTATAGGCTTAAAAATTACTAATTTTATTAATTGAAGATTTCGTAAAGAGGTTGCCTCATTATCGCACTTCGTAATGAAACAGATAGTACAAAAATACAAAATGTTTTACAACATTCAAGATTCTATAAAACATAATTACTCTTTTTGTTTTTCCAAAAATATATAAATTATGAATAAACAAATATAATAGCACTGAGATTCCAACCAGTTGTGTGCTACGACAGAAATATTTTCATCAAAATCGGTCTATCGGAAGTAGTAGTTTATTCGTGTAATTTTTTACTTATTTACGATTTCCTCGAAAATGGCACCAACGAATTTTTTAAAAATCGCCTCATTTACTACAATCATATTTTATGCTCTACAAGGTAGGGTAGGCGCCATGTCTGCTAAAATTCTTGGGGAGGCTGTGCTCTTGTAGAAAAAATTGTTTTTTACGATTGTTGCCTTAATATGCATTTTAGCGAAAACATGTAAATGTAAACATGAAAATTTAAAATTCAACAACTTTTATTTAAAAGATTTCTTTCTACTTTTATAACACTTAGTTTAGCAGTAATCAGTGATTTTCTGCTGTTTTATTTTCATGAAAATCTGTAAAAAAATGGATTTTTTTACGATTTCAGTCTTATTATGCATTTTACGACAAAAATATATAATAAAATTCAAAGCAAATTACTAGATCTACAACTTTTATCTTTTCATTTTTCTCTACTTATCGTCAGAGATGAATTTTTCGTATTAGGTAAGCCAAACTGAGATTGATTTTCATTTTGCATCATTCACTCATAATTAAAATAAGGTTATGTTTTTTGAGATTAATTTTTTTGTTTATTTCTAATGTTTAATTACTTATATTAGGTTATATTGTTTATTATTTACATTGGCAAGAGAACGTTGCGTGAGTGTTTCACACCAGATTTCTTTTTAATTATAGAAAGAATTTTTAACTATAGATGTATTATACTATTTTATTATCTTTTTAATAACATATTAATCTATTATCTAGGTGAATAAGTAAATTATGAACTGAGATGTACAAATATTAATTTTTATTGAAGTAGCCTATTATACATGTAAAATTATTACGAATAAATTTCAGTTTATGAACTTTCAAACTGATGCAAAATTGGGTTTAACCATAACTTCAATATTTTTCAATTACAAAAAGTGGATTTTAAAAACAAACAAGAGCTGTTTATGTACGAGATTGGGATGAGAAAGTGAATGGATCGGGGAGTGTCAAAGCAAGCACCCACTCGGTATTAAGCTCATCATAAAGTTTATTTAAACTTTATAATTAATGTAACCAAATAAAACTTCTTTTGCTTTTTGTAAAAATCCTTTGATTACAAATTAAATTAAATTGATAACGTTTTTAATTTAATACGTATAGCACAAGTTAATTATGTTAATGAGGCTTCCGAAATAATGTGTACCTAATTTAATTAATATTTCTTAAAATTCAAAATACACAATTAATCATCATCCGGTTAAACACCAATGCTGCGCTTTATTAAAAATCCGACATTTCAAATTAAACTGTTAATTACTATTTGATGCGAAATATTTCACGTTTAAAAACCAATCATCTATTCACTAAGAACTAGGGCACTTTTTTAATGTTTTATTTTTTTAGTAATAAAATTACGAGACTATTCAAAAAAAATCACCATGACAATTAAAAAAGAAAGTATTAACTGTAGATAATAATAATATAAATAGCAGATTATTTTGTTTAATGAATCTACATAAATTTTTGGTGGCTAAGAAGATAAGTGTAAAGTTTTTAATTGGAAAATCCTAGTTCCAATTAAACCAGTTAGGGTCTGAAATGAACGAAAAAGATTTTGAACGAGCGGAAAACATTTTTGGCATTACAATCAATATCAATGATATCTTAGGGAGAAGATTAGCCATAATCAAATTCAAAACTATTTTTAATGGAATGGAAACTATTTTCTAGTTATTGGGGAATCGTACTGATACTTTGTTTCTGATAAAAGTGGCACACCCGATTCAGTTTTTATCAACTACAAGTCACCACCTGCTTAAAGTCTGCTTATGATTTTAAGTAATTTAATAAGACCAAAGTTGGGTCGGAAAAATATGTAAATACAGTCGGACCTCTTTTTATCGAACTTCAATATAATCGAAATTTTCTATATATCGAACTATTTCCTAAGTGCGTAAAATTTTAATGGAAAAATATTTCTGTTTATCGAAAACAAATTCTATATATCGAACTTAATTTTAATGAAAATATAAATAGAACTCCATGTAGCTCTCCCATAACATACTAGTCAATCCGAAACATTAAAAGAGAGAGAGAGAGAGAGAGAGAGAGAGAGCAACGTGACAATACAGTACGTTGACGACTGTGGTAAAAGTATACTAGTACTTGTAAACTATGTACGATCAAAAATATGTAAATACAATGATGTGGAAGAAGCAGTTCTCAAACCGGTAAAAATGTTACGCGAAAAAAACATGCCTAAGCAAAAAAGAAAAAATGTTTTTTTTGTAGACAATTGTCCTGCACATACGTCTTCTGTCTCAAAAAAGTTATTAAACGTGAAGCTTGTTTTTCCCCGCTAAATACTACGTCGAAACTACAACCTGTGGTCAAGGTATTTTAAAAACTATAAAAGTGTAATATATATAAAACAGGTTCTTAAGAGACTTATTTTTGCGTTGGAAAATGACAAACTTATTGAAAACGTTATTAATCTCAGGCTGTCTATATCAGAATTTGTAAAGGTGTGCACAATGATGTAGCGGAATCGATGGTAAAAAAATGTTTTTTTTTTAAAGCCGGCTTCTCTGAAAAAACTGTTGTGGAAACAGTTAATGTAATACCTACCGCACATTGAGGATTGTTGGGTCCGTTTACAGTCGGCAGGTACGATCAACGACGATATTTCACTCAATGAATTTTTAAGAGTAAATGAAGGTTATTGTACCAAAATATCCAACAGATGCAAGTTTTTCATTTATTTATTTTTAACCAAAATATAGTTATCGTTTAAGTACAGTGCGTAGCTAGGTGTAAAGACAGTTGTTACAAAATTTTGAAATTTCTACGCTATATCGCTGTTGAAGACAAAATCTGAAGCCTACCAATCTTTGCTTTTAATGTTTTAATTTATGAAATTATTGTTTTTACTGTTATTAGTACTTATAACTCCTATTGTGGTCGCTAATAACCATTAGAAGTTGATGCGACCTTTATAAATAAAAAAAAAAAAAAAAAAAAAAAAAAAAAAAAAAAAAAAAAACTTATTGTAAACAAAATACTGTTTTTTTAGGCAATAATATGGGTACGGTCGAGTAATCTCACGTAATATAAGAAGTAATCTTAATGAGAAAAAACAGCGTTTCTCTTCATCGAAGTTTCTTTATATCACATTTTTTATAAGGCACCTACAATTTCGATGTGTGGAGGACCGATTGTATTTTGTATTATTATTGCATTCAGTAAAAATTATGTATACTAAAAATAGTTAAGAAACTCCAAATATACAAATAATTTAATTAGGGTTTCTACATATGTCGCTTTCTTCTCTACACCGGTTCCTGCTCACGACACTTCTATCCGTTGGCTTGTCCCATTCCTGAACGATCGTCCGGGTCCTCTTACAGTATATTCTTCAAAGCTTCGATTCTGTGACTTGATTAATCCATCTGTTTATTCTAGATATTCTATCATATCCTTTCCATTTGGGTCGTTTTCTTTCAATGTACGTGAAAATATCTTCCTTTATTGCCATCTTCTTTGTATTTTCCTATGCCTAATCTTTGCACCTTTTTGCATCTTACCCAGTATTTCATTAGCTATTTTTTGCTAGGTTCTTTTATTAACAACCCAAACTTCACCTTCATAGGTAAAATACTCGGATGATTATGTCTAATTTTTTAAAATTTTCTTTACTTTTAGTAGTAGGCCTAATGTCTATATTACACAAGCATTGATTTTATTTAATTTTTTATTTCTGTGATTTTTTTATTGTAATTGAGAGAGATATAGTACGCACAATAGATGAAATAAAGAAGGAGATCAATTTAAAGTTGAACGGAGTAATTAACATTTTACCTAATATTTAAATTCACGTGATATATAGCACGTATAATAGGAAATCATAATTGAATAAAAATATCCGATTGAAAAATCTGCACTGGCAGTTGACGTGTCTATTTTGAAGTATTTTTTTCTTCTTGAGTAAAAGACGGTAGATCTAAACGCGATCCAATTCAAGAGTACACCTTAAAGGCAAGATGGAAATGATGGTTTGTGGTAATGTGCCCGCTAAATAATATGCAGGGTAAAGGCTTGTCTGTACTTTGAATGTTAAAACCACCGCGAGCACATGCCAATATTTGACTATCGTTTCTTATTCCTGCTGTAAGACCTTTCAGATCTATTGAGTGTGATGCGCATTTTTATTATACCGTGAACTCAGAGCAGCTGTTTAACATATGGAAGCACGTAGTCTATGGGTTCCGTAGGCACAGAATCTCTATGTTGTTTTCTCAATATTTAAGCGTACAAATTTTCTCCTTTTATTTATTCTGTCTTTACTTTTTTCGATGACCTAAACACAATGTTTACTTACCTTTCAAAGGATTTATCGCGTTCTAAAGTAATTCACTACATAAAATATTAGCATTATTCAGGTTTAAATAGAGACAATCTCTTCTTGATAAAAACGGATATTTAAATCAAATTTTGGCTACTTCAAAATAGAGTGTTTGAATCCCACGTAAAATGGTTAGTGTACGCAAAAACCCCGGATTCTTGAGCAATCAATAATAACTCTTTGGTAGCAACTTCGTAATTTTAGCAAATACTGTAATTTTTTATGTGAATTCTGAAATGGAGGTTGCCAAACCGATTTATTGTAGCCTACCCCCGAGTTTTACAGGCATTTTTATCACTTTTTAACGGTAAGAACTCGAAACATGGACTCGGTCTGAACATTTTTATTTTATATCCCCACAAACATAAAATAAAACCCAAATCTCAGCATGGGTCAACAAAATGCTGATGATTTCCAGTTTTTCTAAATAAAAATATATTAATCGGACTGAATAAAACATTCGTAAAACTTCATCAGTTAATCTTTATGTTGGCTACAAATTGACTACGTATATAAATGCTGTCAATTTTTTAAAAAAAACCTTTCTCATAAAAAAATATTTTATATTTTCTATTATTCAGGAGTTCGAAAAAATAACGATGGATAATGAAAAATTTGCTCCATGAAAAGCTGTATTTAAGAAAAGAAATGTTTACCGGAATTAGTTCAGTGAAGTAGACACCCATCTCGACAAAAACTTTCCCCTTTTAATTAATATAGTTCCGTCAGACTACAGTGTTGTCTACGAAAAATTTATGAGAATCATATGCGAATAAATCAACATAGTAAGATAATCATTTACGATAATTAATAATTATTCACTAACAAAAGGCAATGAGTATAATAAAAGTTGCTTTGAAGTAAGTCATCCGAAAGTTTTATTTTGTTATATAATGAGCTTATATCACAACGGTGTTTCCCTGTATATCAGTTTTCTTAAGGTAAACTTTATGCACTTTATTAAAAAGTAAACTTGTTTCAATGTTATTATATAGTTGATAGATTAATTAGATTAGATCGTTATACAATTTTACAATAAATACATAAATATAATCAATTTGAATTTAGGTATAATAGTATAATTTCAACAACAAGAAAACAATTAGGTACTAAATTATCGTTCTAAAAAGAACTTCTCAGCATACTTATAAACACCGTAAACTGGAAAGCGAACCGTCAAGGGTCCGATTCTAGTGAAAGGTTTTACACATTGACAAACTTTGTTGCTTTCCAAAAGACACTGCACACAACATTGACCAAGCTTTTCATGTAGGGCCAATTTTCGACCAAGTAAGGCGACTTAAGACGTTTCTGAAATCTCTTTTTGCAGTCCTTATTCTCAGAATAGAAATTTAATAAAATTAATATTATATTAATATAATTCGTTATTTTATATTAATTTCTTATAATTCATTTTTTCAAAGTTTCGGCAGTTCGACTAATTAGCTACATACAATGAACATTTTTTATCATTTTCTACCCCGCGAAACAGCACGAAATCATCACTGCGAGCCAAAATTTTCGAAGGAGCCGGACTTACAAAATCCATCTTGTTAAGTTTACGTAATTAATCAATTCAACAATAATTGGATGGTATCAATTTACAAATTCATAAAAATTGGAAATAAAAAGCATCCTGGTCGTAAAACTTGATAAAACACCTCGTTCACCCTTACTGTTTACCGTTATTATAACTCGCATTATGAAATTTTAAAGTAACAATGGATGTCTATTTAAAACTGGAAAATATCCAGGAAGATTTCAAACGACTTATATTGCAAACTGTAAAATTTTAAATTGTTTATGTTTATGTAATGTAACTAGTACAAATATCACGAGAAAATAATGTTTATTTAATAAAATATTAGTTAATTTGAAATACAATTTAACTCATAATAGAGAGAATTAAATATTTATTTAAATCTACTATTAAATTAAAAATAAATACTAGGATTAAATAAATAATTACTATATTAATTACAATGTAATAGTCGTACAAATATACCTACTAAGATATACTGCTACGTTGATTAGGTCATGATAAATTGAAATGTCCCAAAACTTCTGAATCATTATAATAAAATAATTGATTTACCTGCAAAATAAATAAAACATATTCATATTAAAATCATTGTCTACGAACTATGTACTATTATAAAATAATTTAAATTTAAATAATAAATTTATTTATGATCTAATAAAACACGTGAACTAATAATATGCACAATCCAAACAATTTATGTTTTCTGTATAACTATTTCTCGGTATTATACTTTCATAATACTATGAGTGGTTACAGTACTAGCCTAGGTTTCTCATTTGCATTGTAGGTTTCTCAACCGCGTACAAGCTAGTTTTATAAAAATAGAACTTCCATATAGAAATAGTCTACTAGCTTGTGGTCTCTCTGGATGAAACAAATGGTAGTCTGTCCATGAAAAACTAGAATTTTAGAAATTAACCACACAGTTTTAGAAGCTCTTATTGCACTCGATATTCTTAGAATTCGTTCACTGTAGCCTTTCTTCTTTCGTTCACCAGATATTCAGTTTTTCTTTTGCTATTCATAGAACCATTTAAACCCAGAAATAAGTAAACTGAATTTGGTTTGAACCATTAACCTATGTATTTTTTCGGTTTATTCCGGTTTTCACAAAATTCCTTCTGACTTTTTTCAACCAATAAATCCGACTCCTTAGTCTATTATTTAGTGTCTTAAAAATGTGTTTGTCAACTGTTTATCATTTATTCCATATATGTGTCTGTAGAATTTTAGTCTTTTTTTTATCACTTCCATTATTTTTTCATTGTATAGATTGTACAACTTCGTAACGTGTATTTTGAGTCTACTATTTTCGGACGCATTATCATCTTGTTGAGGATTTTCCTCTCAATTTTTTTTCGTAGACCAGCTTTCCTGATCATTCTAAGGCAATTACTCACGTACACAGGTTTTATTACAATATTATAATGCCTGTTTTTGGTTTTCTTTCGAGTATTTTCTTCTATACTTCAGTTAAGGGATACCTCCTATCTAACCCATGTTAAATTGACCTCTATTTAGGTACACATTTCTGAGAAACCGTTAATATTTAGCGCTTAAATTTTTTTTGCCTTTTCTATGACATCTTGTTAAGCTCTGGTACTAGAGTTATTGATATAGAGCCAGCGATACCATTTCGAGAATTTTTTTGAAAAAGTGCAAAAACAATTTAATATTTTTTATTTTATTTCGAACTTAATAATAATACTGCAATGATTCTAGTACCATATATCAAAATGATACTGGGAAACATGCTCAAAAACTTTTAACCTTCAAAACCAAGTAGTTTTTGAGAAAACTGTACCTCTATGGAAAGTGAATTTGCGGGAAATAAGCTGTAAAGTTTTACTTAACCTAAAATCGGCCGGCACCATAATATTGATCCTCACCAGACAGTTCGGTTTCCTCAAATAATTTTTTTCTTTTTTTCTCCTGACTTGCCCCTTTTGACACACTTTCCATTGCCTTCCCAGCTTTCTGTGTTCTTTGAATATCGCAACTCTTAATTGTTTCCACAGATTAACTCAATTAAAAGAAATTCTGGTCAAAACATTACTTAACAAAAATCTGCATAGCTTCCGTAATTTCTATCGTACAGTTATAATTTTTATATGTTATTACACAGAAAAAGATAGAGAAGACAATGGCGCCAAAATTTAAAAAAATTGATTTTTTCGATTTTTTTACACAGCAATTCTCAACTCAAAAACCATGTCCTGGTAGTGTACATGGCATTGAAAAGAATGCAATGTATAGTAAAAAAAGTAATTATAAGTTATTAATGCTTTTCTAACGGCCACAAATAGTTTATTGCAATGACGTCCACAGACAGAACATGGTATAAATTTGTATTTAAGTTTCAAGGATGGTACAAGCCATGGGGGTACGGCCATACTAGTCAAATCCTCAATCACACACAATTTTTTAACACCTTTTTCCACTCCTCATGTCCAAGCGACCCTGATAAATTTGCAATGCAAGAGCATAAATTTTACCATAGGATCAGTGTATTGTCCTCCTAGACACATCATAAATTCCCAAATGTTTAGAGATTTCTTTAATAGTCTAGGTAATCGGTTTCTTATTGGAGGAGACTGGAACGGTAAGCACATACAGTGGGGATCCCGTGTATGTTCTCCCAGGGGCAGAAATTTACTAAAAGCTATAACAGAAAATCATCTACATTATATTTCTCCAGATAGTCCAACATACTGGCCCTCCGCACGTACCAAATTACCAGACCTCCTTGACTTTTTGGTTTGTAAGAATCTATCACACCTTCCTATTGAAATAACCACAGTAAATTACCTCTCATCAGATCATTCCCCCATACTTTTAACGGTTTCAGACCAACCAGTCTCTACAGAACGCAGACCGAGTCTTACTCCCGGGCCTATGGATTGGGATCTCTTCCAGTTCAATTTAGAACACGCCTTAGATATCCCATTATCAATTAAAACGGACACGGAGGTAGATGATGCTGTTGATTTATTTACTACCTCTGTTCAACAGTGTGCATGGAAGGCATCACTGCCATACCGTCCAAATGTCCCAGACGCCCCTCACTATCCCACCCATATCAGAGAACTTATTCGTGAAAAACGCCGCGCCCGTAACACTTGGCAGAGAACTCGCCTACCATCTGATAAACGTCGCTTAAACCGGCTGACAAACGAGCTGAAACAGCAAATTCAAACACATAACACCCGCTTATACGAAAATTATACTGGAACTCTGAACGAGAAGGATGGTAGTCTCTGGCGTAGCACAAAACGCCTACTACGGCATCACACGACATCGATGCCCCTTAGGATGGGTGACGGACCCTGGCTAATAACTGACGACGACAAAGCTGAATGCTTTGGTAGACATCTTTCTGAAACATTCACTCCCCATAATGACATCCAATCTGTACATCACCAACGCGTTACTCAGTCACTAGATGAACCGCTTCAATTATCCCTTCCGCCGAAATACTTTCACCCCTCCGAAGTAAAATCTGAAATTTCGAGATTACCACGTAAGAAGTCACCGGGATATGATTTAATAACAGCTGAAATACTTAAACATTTACCGCGGAAAGCGCTCGTTCTCCTTACTACAATCTTCAATAGTATATTGCGCACGACACATTTCCCCACTCAGTGGAAGTATGCAGAAATAGTAATGATACAAAAACCGAACAAACCTTTTCATTTACCTTCCTCCTACCGACCAATAAGCCTCCTCTCAGTACCTTCGAAAATTTTCGAAAAACTCCTTTACAAGCGCATTCTTCCGCTGGTTCATGATACACTACCTCCACATCAATTCGGATTCCGCACTCAACACTCCACCACACAACAACTGCACAGGGTGACTGATTACATAGCTTTGTCTATCGAACAAAAGATGTATGTGTCCGCAGGTTTCCTGGATGTCGCTCAAGCTTTTGACAGAGTTTGGCATACAGGTCTCTTACACAAACTGAAAGAAATACTACCATTTACCTACTATCTTATCATAAATTCCTTCCTATCTGACAGATTCTTTAGAATTCGTTTAGGATCGTCTTACTCAAATTTCTTTCTTGTCTTAGCCGGCGTGCCTCAGGGCTCAATTTTAGCCCCACTTCTCTATTCTGTATACACTTCAGACCTACCGATCCTACCCCAGACCCTCACTGCTACCTACGCTGACGACACAGCGATATTAGCCCGAGATCAAAACTCTATACACGCTTCACTAACACTCCAACATCATCTCAATCTTATACACGAATGGTGTAAAACATGGAAAATAAAACTTAATACGACAAAATCCCTTCACGTAACTTTCACACTCCGTCATGGTGATTGCCCACCAGTATACATAGACAATGAACCTCTCACAAAGACAGATACGGTCACGTATCTCGGTCTGACTTTCGATAAACGACTAACTTGGAGCACACATATCAAACGGAAACGTTTATTACTGAATTCCCGACTTAAACTTCTATATTCCCTACTTCACAAACGATCAAAATTACCAATGGCACAAAAATTACGCATATATTGTTCTCTTTTGAAACCTATTTGGACCTACGGATCCCAAATTTACGGTTCAACCAAACCCTCTAATTTGCAACGAATTCAAGCATTCCAGTCAAAAACATTACGCCTTATAGCAAATGCACCTCTTTACGTTAGCAACAAAACCTTACATACAGATTTGAAAACACCACTTGTACAAAATTCCATTGAATACCTATACAAACGCTTTCACGACAAGTCACACGAACACGAGAACCCCCTGGTGCGTTCACTTTCCTCCATCCATTTACCTGATAATCCCCCTAGACGCCTTAAAAGACGCTGGAGTAGAGACCTGCTAATTTGATATACAAATTTCATTCTTGGGGAGGCACCAATGGGGGCCCTACCCCTCTCATGCCTATCATGTCCTTTACATTATTATCATAATCATCACATTTGCTTGTTGTAACGTTTTACAGTTGTAAATAAAGAATTAAAGAGAAAAAAAAAAAAAAGTTTCAAGGAACAAAAATAACATAGTTTGAATGAGATTAAATTATTCCAATAGGTATTATATTTCTTAAGATTATAACTAAGCTTAAAATCTTTGTATTATTGTATTTAAATTTAAATTTAGTTAAACAATATGAATTTATTAAATATAATATCTGAATTGAAACATTAATTAAATATTAACTTCATACTCAATAATATACACAGCAATTAGTACGTGAATACAAATAACAATTACGGTAGGATAATGTATTGTATTGTGGGGCGAATAGAATATGTATTGTTATTGTTGAGAGAGAAGGGCGTAAGCATGAATGGTTATGGTTACAGAGAAATGCAGCAGGACTCTATCTGAAATGAGCGATAATAAATATAATAGAACATTCTAGTCTGTACAGTTATAATCGTAAGTATCAAATAATTAACAATACAAGAAACTGAAATAATTGTTACTAAAATGTTATATGTTACAATAAGTACGTTCATAAATAAGGTTGCATTAATATATTAAAATTATATAATGTACTATTAATTTCCTACGAAAAAACAAAAATCTTGTTTCGCGACCCTGTCTGCATTTCCAGAGTAACATTTGTAATCGGGAAATCGATCTAGTCTAGGACTTCAAATATCTGGGTAAAAACATCACAGGAAATAACAATGAGAAACTTAACTGGACAGAAACAGTCAACAAACTCGCAAAATCCGCAAAACACACACAAAATGTTTACAATAAAAAGTGTCTTTCAATAAATTCAAAACTCCGGCATTACAACACCGTAATTCTTTCGGAGATCACATACAGCAGCGAAACAATCTTCAGTCTTAGGAGGATAAACACGGAGCACAGAATCTCAAAATTGGAGCGTCGGATCATCAGGAGATGCCTGAACAAAAGATGTTTCTCTGATGGGATATGGAAGCCCGTTTTGAAAGAGGAAGTATACAGAAATACAAAACCTCTAGCAGACCAGATGAGGAAAAAGAGAATTTCCTTCTTTGGACATCTCTTGAGGACCGACTCTTCCAGAATCTCAAAACAAATCATCAAGTTTTTCCTACACAGAAAGACTCAGCCCCACTGGATCAGGGAAGTTAAGGAGGACATGAACGGACTCCAAATCTCACTTGAGTACCTCAAAACAAAATCCGGAAATTACCACAGGCTGAAGACCACAAGACTTGAACAGCAGAAACCGACGAAACGACAGAAGGTTGTTTATTCTGACAATGAACGGCACAGAAGATCGGATGGATTGAACGAATACTGGAGAAAGTTCATGGAGGGAAACATCAGGAAAGGGCTCTAAAAACTGAAAAATTGAACCGCAAAAATTGAAATGAATTTTTTTTTAAGTTGATGAACTTATGTAGTCCTATGTGGCTTAACAAAAAAAGTACTAAACATTAAACTTAAGTATTATAATTTTACAAACATTAATATAATAATTATACAATACTAAAAGTTAGTATTTGGAAAACTTCATAAAGTGTTTTCAAAAAAGATTTAAAAGTATGAAATTGTAGTAAAAATTTACAAAAATTCAGAACATAATAGCCTAATGTTGACATTTACATAAATACATGAAACTCACTAAATAATTTGTATTACGACGTAAAATCAGCTAGTGTAAGTATCCCATGAATTCCAATGCATAAAAATTGGGTGTGAAACACTAACACGACTTTTTCTCCCCAATAAAAATAATAAAACATATAATGTACGATTAATTATTAGTAAAAAATTGTTTAGGGCATCAGCCGAAAGGCTGGTTTGAACTGTAGAGGTTTTACTAAGTAAAACGAGGAGTGTGGTGGTTTACCATTTCCTTTCTCACTGAGTGGAAAAGAACGCTTATCGGCATGCCGGGCCCTCTGAAAAGCACAAATTTTCCACTCTGCATAAATGATACCTTCACTTCATTCACCACAGGGTCTGGCTGTATAATGAAATTCATTACTTTCAGAGGAGATAAATCTGATTAAACAATAAACAACATAAAATAAAAATATATAGGCCTAAGATACCTAATATTAATAATTTGGAAAAACGCAAAATAAAAATGAACCACCTTAGTAATTTGAAATAGGGAAAATCGCTAATTTTGACACTAAACTAAACGTTTAAAGAAATGTTTACAGTAAAGTTTTTAGGTTTTTATTTCCCACAACTTCAATTATATACACTTTTGTGCTAAAATGCATATTAAGGCCGCAATCTTAAAAAACCATTTACCACGATACCAAAGCCTTCCGAAGAATTTCAGCAGAGATGGCGTTTACCCTATCTTATAAAGAATAAAAATATAGTACATAAGACGATTTTTTGTAAACCATCGTAAGAGCTCTTTATGAGAAAATCGCTAAAAATGATTTTTTAATCAATTTAGTCTACAATTAAAAAGTTCAACTGTAATTTACAAGTAGTTATAAACAAAATAATCCAATTTATATTTATAATTTGTTAATAAATACTTTTATTAAAATGAAATGTCCATAAACAATCAGATCCCGAAAGAACCATAAATAAACGTCACAATATTCATTTACCGGCAAACAATACTTATTTATATAAAATAATACTCGTATTTTTTTAAAAACTTGCTTGATATTGTAATAAATGTATTTCAAACAATATTAAAACAAAATATTATAATACTGTTATTAGCATTCAATGATATATAATATAAATACAAATAAATTTATCATTTGGTTAAACAAAACAAATTATTATCAATGTAACCTCCTATATATTTTATACAAATACAAAGAGATAAATCACTAAAGTTATTTTATAGCGTTTGAATCAAAGTAAATAGTAACAATAACAATAATAATAATAAATTTATGTAATTATATAAATAAATACAGCAAAATTTTAGTTATATGATCTAGGTTACGGAATACTTGTAAGCGAAAAGCTGTTGTTATAATAAACGAAAGAGTAATGCCGTAGGATATACGTCCTATACTGGCGGTGGTTGTTTCCATTACAATTTACGATGCAAGTAACATGTCTTTTCATTTAAGCATAAAAACAAATTCCATGTACATTAAAATTAACTTTTTTCTAAAAAGTAAATATTTTAAATTTTGTCAGTAACGAAAATACATTTGTTTGGTGACTCCTTTATTGCGACGTAGATGTTCATGGTTAATGAAAAGTCACACACCACCGGGACAAAACATTTGTCCGCTGTAAAGAAGTGTCCGCTATGAGAAATACGTGTACTGTACAATTTTTTTCTATTTATTTTATTTATTGGGTAATGTAACGTGTTTAGTAAGAATATATAAAATACAAAATATTACGTTTATGCAATGAAAAAAAATTAATACATAAGTAGGCCCTATGTAGTATTACAGTACAGTATATGTATATAAAATTACCAAAAAAGAAACGTCTTATCTAATATGTAATATAAAAAAATGCATTCATGTACATTACTTACAAGTAATCCAACATCCCTTATGTCTGTATTTCAGGATAATAAATAAATTGATTAAACAATACCTATAGTAATAAAATCATTTTTCTGTGTTAAGAATGTATGCTAATTTATATATTAACCACTTATGCACTTTATGTTTAAACACAATTTTTATTTTATTTGTAACACATACTGTAAATTCTAGCTTATCAAACGTATTTTATTTTGTACGTAAAAATCGGTAATATTTCTTGTTTTTTTCCTTTAATTTAAGATCCGCGATTCGACATGGTCTTGCATTTATGATATCATTTTCAAATCTTTAACATCGGCTTTATGTATGAAATATTTTTTTAGTTTTCCAATATCAACTAAAGAGTCAGAAATATTACATACATTCCACTAACATTGTTTATGGACCAGTTTTGTTCGCTTTCCAGAAATTGAATTTTCAAAACCGTACAAATTAACTGTCCGATTCCGTTATGTGGAGGGTCCGTTATTAGGAAATATTTTAGTATTGTGTCTTACAGGAAAATGCCGGGACTTTTAAAATTGTCCGCTATTAGGAAATGCCCGCAATTCAAAAGTGTCCGTTAGTAGAAGTTTGACTGTATTTTATAGTACAAAAAATTCCCAAATTGCTCTTGACTGGCATAAATGCCATAAATTAAATTGAGGAGTGAATTAGCTAACTTCTGGGTTGTTAATCAGTTGAAAATGTAAGTTAGTGAGATTGTAAATTACTAAGGACAGAAAATTAACGTAACTGCTTTCTACGTCGGGGTCCCTAGTTCGAATCTCGATCACGTTTTTTTATTCCTTCATTAATCTTTTTCATCTATCACACTTCATCGTCTCCATTAGCATTAATGTTCAAAACCGTTGGAAGTGAACAAAAAAATCTTATTGCTAGGTTGATCCCCAGGAAGAAAATTGAATTTTCCTCCATCCACCACTAAATCTTGAGACGTAATAAAATCCACTTCATTCATAAACTACATCCATCACTAGAGACGGTGGAAAGGATAGGCGATTCCAATTTAACATTGGTTGTGGCCTTCGGGCCAGCCCAGTTAGTCTGCTGGTAGTAAGTCGCTATTATTTGTTAAGTAACATCGGTTGGGCAAGCAACTTTGTATGGTAACCAGTTGACAGCCATTCATGAACAAACTCTACTGGGGGTCCCTGTTCAAACTCATGCCTTATTCACGTCAAATAATACAGCAAAAGCAGCGATCAAATTGGGTAGTTGTCAAAAATGTACAGTTCCCGACAACAAAATAAAAGCTAAAAAAAAAAACATTGTTTGTATAGAGCAATACGCTTTCCGCTACTATCTGTCCTACAAACATACTTAGTATTTAATGAATAACTTATAAGTTTAGTTGTAATTGAAATTTAAACTAAAGTTAAAATGTTAAGTGACTATTATTTACAGAATAATGTTTGGCCCCAATATTCAATTAAATGACGCAGTATTTCCTACATTGGCTACCTAAAATTAAAAAAAATGAAATACTTTTAAATAAATATAAATAGTTGTCTTTGTGTGATTCCTCGTAGATCCGCGGAATTTATATTACATTAAGGGATTGTTATGATTGTGAAGTTATTGTTACGATATTTTAAAATAATTGTTGTGTCATTTATAGTTTTGTCTAAACAACTACATTAAATATTTATAGAACCTCTAATATTGTATCTAATATTGTATATACCACGTATTTATTAGGTGTCTTCAAGTTCTGTCCCAGGTGCGCCTTCCCACTATACTTAAATGCGTTACTAGATTTCATCTATCTGCTTCCATCTTTTCAATGATATAACTCAAAATATTATTTTTAACCCCATTTGGTAAATCAGTAAATTTGTAAGTCTACAGTTTTGCTTCCAGAACGCCTTGTTGGTCGTATTAATTTTAGCTCTATTTCTTTTATTCACCATCTAGCTTTCAGTTCCATAAGTCATTATGGTGCATACTATTTGTAGAATATTATTATTTTTGTGTTTTTACTTGTGATTATTCCGTATTACTGAATTTATACTATATAATGTGAAATACTTATGTATTTATTACATATTTATAGACAATTTAAAAAATAATATAATAATAATAATAATAATAATAATAATAATAATAAAAATTAATACTGACAGAAGGAAGTTTAAATGTGGATAACATTACCAATAACATGATTGTAATGTAAATTGTGTAGGTTTCCATTCAGAATCCACTAGACAAGTAGTGGATAGGATGTTTCAATAGACAATGGATGAGGAAGGAGGGTGATGATTCAGGATTGTCACCTGTGTTCAAATTTGTTCGATGTCGAGTGCATTTGAACATAGAACTGGGTGTACACAGGGCAAAACACTAACACAACAGAAACTTTGGAAAGGAAAGCGTTAATGAGAAACAGTAGATCGGCATACACACTCGGGTCAGTATGTAAATGCAGCAATGTATTGCCTACGCCGAACAGAACGCCGTAGACCCAGTAACTAACGCTTCCCTCGACCCCGACCGATACCATGGAACACCCATACAACATTATCCCTAATGTTACAATACAACGTATTCAAGTACAGAATACAGTATCGACATATATGTGCTTTAGCACGATGTGCCCGCATAAACACATATCTAAAAGCGGTGTACGGTGCAATCTATTCGACATTACTGCAAAACAGATTCGTGTTATTCATTTCATTCACTTTTCAAATTTCAATTTAAAAACTCTCTCACCTGCAATATATTTTTCTGGAAATTTCAATTTATAAAATAGCACTGCAGTAAAATATAGCTACCAATTACAACATGTGTCAGTGAATATGAAGTCAAGCAATTAATTTTCAATAACGTTCTATCATAAACATACTACTTACAGCAACTAACAGCACGTAAATCATTCAAATAAAAATTTAAATTTTGAATATCGATATTAAAAATAATGTTGTGTTCTTTAATAGAATTTACTTGTGTACTTGGACGTTTTAATTTAAAACGGAAATACTTAAAAATATTTATATCAAAATACACATTATCACTATTTTTTGTTTTGAAGTAATTAATTACGTATATCTTTTATTTAATAACACATATTTTACTTTTTAGTGCATACTTAAAAACGAAAAATGTCTTAGCAAAATTAACAGTTTTGTTTTTGTAAATTTAAACTTTTTCCTTTATAGTATCCCAATCAAAAATTAATATACATTAAAGCGGTTTCTTTTTTATTTTAAGGCCTCTTAAATTTTCGTAAATCGTTTAAGTTACCAACCTAAAAGTGGCATCAATATAAAGGTGCAAGAATATAAAAAGTAAGAAAAGTAGACAGCGTTACATTTCAATCGTTTTCCAAAAACACAGCGTTTTTTAAATTTACTAATTTTATAAATAATAACTTTTAATCTGCTCAGCCAGTTCCCAAGATTATTTTAAATTACTCTGCGATTGATTTCTATCGAGGCTTTATTTCTTCTTTTTCTTCTTTCCTTCTCCTCCACCTTCTCCTTTTTCAACACCACGACCAGCACCACGTTTTTCTTCTTCTTTATCTTCCTCTTCACTTCATAGACTAGGTAGCTTGGTTTGTTTCGGAAACCATTTCCTTCTCAGGCGTCAAATAATTCTGAACGGTAGTTTTGTATTCTTAAGCTAAACAGGGCACATTGTATTGTATTCCCTTCTCTTGTTCCAAACGGCTTAATTTTCTTTTTCTATATATCTGTTCTTCACGATGTTATTGTTAAATATATATTTTTTTAATTTGTATATAAAGGTAGGCTTTATACTGCAACCGTACATGTTGTTCTAGAGTATAGTTTTTTCATTTTGACATAATTTTATTTTAGTACACCCAAGTACAATTTCAGAAATTAGTGGCTGTTTTTCAACTTTCACCTTGATTTTAAGGGATATGGGTGAACTTATGAAATAATTTTTATTGAGGAGTTATTAAAACAAATAGCTGCATTTTCAGCTCAAAATTTTTCACCAAAATTTTCGATACAAAAATTGATGGTAAACTTTCCTTTCATCTAATTTACTTATTTTCTAAAGTACAATAAATCGCTATTAATATCTAATAACATAAAAGAAAATTTTATACATAATATTATTTAAAAAATAATTGTTAATTGTATAGGTATATTTTTTATGATTAACTACGACAAGAAAAATATTAGACATTTAAAATATCCTCAGAAGACTGTATGAGAAAAAGTTATACCAGAACTTACATGGACGACGAATAAATATTTATTTACACAATCAAATATAAATATTAAAACTTAGGTTTTATCCGTTCAGAATTTTTAGAATTCTTACCAAGAGTTTTCTTTACAAAAATTGACTTAAGAACTTATAAGTAATGATTATAAAATTAAATACTTCTGAAAATATTTATAAAAAAGTTTTTATCGTGCAATAAAATTTAATGATGTTTAAAAAGTTTTAATTCTTGTATAAGTTTGAATTATTAGTTGTTACATGAAAGAATTTACGGTAGACTACAGGTAATTATATTTAAGTTTATAAAGTTTCATCAACTACTTCGCGAGTAACAACTACAACGTTTTAGGGTACAGTATCGGTGAAATTCTCGCATTATAATTTCTCAGACTGCGTTAAGAAGGGAGCCAGATTAGTTTTACCAAAAGTAAAGTGTTTTAAGGATTATAAAACAACTGAAATAAATGTGTATCTTGGACAATTCGAATTGGTACAAGCAGCTTCGGTGTTTATCTACTCCACTCTTCGCCCCTCACCATGCAACGACAGTACAGTCACAAAAGTATACAATCGCTACTGTAATGTGCGACTCACGCACCGTCACTACGCTTTGTTTTCAATGTTGTTATTAATAATCTGTCAGATAATGATGTGAATAATTTGTTTAAATAAACATTGCACTAAAACGAGCAATATAAAAATATGAAAAATATTTGTTCTTGGAGCCGTGTTAATTTTTTGGATAACCATGATAAAAACTTAAATTTTTTTCATTAAAATTATTTTTTTTATCGTAATTTAATGTTTCTGTAGTAGATCTAGGTCTAAACTATTGAAAAACATTAAAAACCGGAAATCAAATTTTCAGTCAAAACCATCATTCAGTCTCCCCTTAAACCCTAGTATGTTCCAAACTATTCTCATTTCTATGCTCATTATTTAAATTGATACCAACTTTCAATATGACTGAGTGTTTCTGCTCCATACAAAGCTTCCGGTATTACCACCGTCTCATAGTGCCTGATTTTTTTATTCCATGTCAAGGCTTTTTGGTTATAAAGCTTTTTAATTTCTTGTAATAAGATTAATATTTATTGTATAGTATACTTGTGTGTGTTAAAAACACCAAATGCTGTTTTACATCTTTGATATGTGTATGGTATTCGTGCCGTCCGCATTGGCGTAGTTGGTAACGTACTCGCTTCTCATCATGCGGTCTTGGGTTCGAATCCCACTCAGGCACGGCATATTTTCATACGTTACAAAAAAATCATTTCATCCTTCACCGTCTGCATTAGCAGCAATTGCAAAACAGTCGGACGTTAAACCAAAAAAAAAAAATAATAATAATAATCATGATTAAAATTATTTCTTAATAGGTTAATGTTCTTTGGAAGACTCTAGAATGAAAACGGATGACATAAATAAATAACATTTTAAAAATTATAAAAAGGCTCTGGATAATTAGTTTATTGAAAGATTTGCCAATATTCCGACGGATTTTATTATAATTTGTAAAATCTGGTATGAATCTGTAGTGTTTTCTAATGTGTGATCCGAAAACTAGAATGATGTGATTTTATACAAAAGTATGATTAATTTAATAAATTTAATTTTTAGTTTATGTAACATGCCACCAACCTCTTACTTATTAACAATACAGTGAATTTTGACTTGTAATACTTTCCAGACCCTGCTCAGTATTTGAACCCGGGATCTTGTACTTAGTAGGCTAGAGCGCTAACCACGACGCCACGGAGAAGATATAGGTTAATGTTAGGTATAATTAATTATGGTTTATTAGTCTACTTTGGTAGTAATAGTACATTTGGAGTGCACTTACGAACGCCCAAGAGTACAAGAGCAAGGGTTTCCCAACAATTAATTGAGCAGGAAACCAATATACTATATAGACTAAACACACCGTTCGTAATCTTAGTCCCTTTATGCATTGATTAATTATTGTACAATTTCGACGATACTAAAATATTAGGCTATATTTTTGATAGAAAAATATTACGTGTTCAATTACACCTATGAATTTCCTGATAACCTCGTCACTGTGAAAGAAGCTGTACTGTAAATTTCAATGCTTATAATTTGAGCGATATATTAAAATATTTTTGACATGATAAATAATAATTTTTATAATTATTAACAATGTTATTCTTGAAACAAAACACACTTATAAAACGTGTTACTGTAAATTAATAAAAGGAGATTGTACCATGGTTTTGGGTAAATCACAAATTTGGGGGGACTTAGGCTACGATTTTCTTCCATACCCCGCTTACAGTGTGTTTAAATTTTAATCCTAAATTTCCCTTTCCACAATACACGACTGACTTTGGATAAAAAAGTAAAACAATTATACCACCTCATAGGACGCCATTCCCGATTACCGTTACGTTCAAAATTACTCATTTATAAATCATTCATTCGGCCAATTTGGACTTATGGAATTGAAATCTACGGAACAGCAAAGCCAAGTAATATCAGAAAACTACAGGCATTTCAATCAAAATTATTACGACTCATCACCAATACTCCATTCTACATTAACAACAGAATACTACATGACGACCTGAAAATAACACACATAAAAGATATGGCATACAGCTGCTACAGAAGATTCTTCGGAAAACTTCAAAACCATCAAAATCCATACATCAAAAACTTATCATCTCGTACTCTTCCTGGAAATCCTCGCCGACGACTTCGCCGTTCATGGAATAGAGACCTGCTCTTATAAGACAATGACTCGTGGCACCTACAAAGATTAGCCACTGGGTCTAATCTTTGTTATTGTAAATTTTCCTATGTTAAAACCAGCTCATTTGCTTATTGTAAAATTTTACAGTTGCAAATAAATAATTAAAGAGAAAAAAAAAAAAAAAATTTCCCTTTTAGTATCTTATTAACAGTTCCGAGGAAGGTGGAAGATTTTCTCAGTTTTTGGCTCTAGTGGTCACGCGGCGGGGTTTATAGTTGGTAGGCAGTACATCTGAAACATGGATTTTAGCGAAGGTACTACCGTGTATTTAGCCGTTTTGGAAGCGAAACTTTCTCTGTTTTTGAACAAACATCAAGATCGATTATTTTCGCTAATAATATATTAATATGGACAGTGTAAAGGTACACAAATGTGAAATAGAAGCAGAAAATCTCCGTAAGAAAGCGCCCAAAGATTTAAAAAGATAAATACAAGGAACGACGAGGTGACTTTGTTTATACATCGTACGGTCCAAGAATGTGCTTAAATTAAATTAAATGTTTATAAACCATTTTCTACAAATTTTCTTTTGTTACACTTATGATCGGACGAGTAGTGGACTATTCAGTTTGGAAATTCTCGCAAAAGTGTGGAAAGCGGTTGAAAGTAAAATAACCCAAAAGGTATTTATGGAAGAATTAAAATGATTTTCGAAATAAATAAATCAATTTGGGCAGAGAGCATGAAACAAAAAATACTTACCCCAGAAAAATCTGAAAGAATTGTGAATTGAATAGGTTTATAATACAAGATTGTGTAGATTAGTAATAAAAAATTGTCAATGAACAAAAATTATTATAAATTGGCTCGTTGATGTAGTGGTCAACGCAACTGGCTTCTACTCCAGGAGTTTCGAGTTTCATTCTTGGTCACGTCTGGAATTTTTTATCAAAATAATCTTTTCATATAATTTTATATCTATACATAATACAAAATGTATGTCATAAGTATCAGATAATAAAAACAATTTCGAAGTAATTTAAAAACAAAACAAAATTTAAAACAATGTAAGTTACATCTTATTATTTGTTAAAATTTGCTAATTTAATTTTTTTTATTGATAATATTTCATTGGTTTTTAAGTGGACTCATAGAAATATGAAATTTCAAGTAAAATAACAGGAAATTCAGTACACGCTGATAACATTAAACTCAGTGTTGTGATTTCAATATTAATTTTACAAAACATGAATAAAACATCATAATAAAAGCACGATCAATATAAATATAAACTGCTTTAAAATTTCAGGTACGTTCTACATTTTATTCGTGAATATTTTACTGACTGAAATAATATTATTTTTCCTTTGAATTCTGTTGTTTGTTCCTTGTCTCCAATTTGTTTCTTCCAATACCAGATGTATTAATGTAAAATCTTTAAATATCTATAGTGATCGATGATCTACAATTTAAAATTTCAGTTACTTAAATACAATATTGTTTTGTTAATGTACTTTTTGTAAAACATTCTTTTAATTTTTTATCCCGGTATATATTCTAACCATTGAAGTCATATATTATAGAGTTTAAGGCCCTTTTTCCCGTTTGGTTATATTTTAGTACATTTTAATGATAGATAATTTTTTATGTGTTTTATTGAAAAAATAAACTAGAAAAATCGTTTTGAAGATTTCCTAAATGACTAGATTCTTGTTAAAAAATGCCTACCTAAAATAATTTTAAAAAATTACACCCATCTATTTTATTTTAAAAGCCAGTGGTCTTCCACAGTCGTGAAGTCTTTTTTTCTGTATTTTGTTTATATTATTCACTTATAATTGGATGAAGGTTTTAGATGTATCTTTGCGCTCATGAGTTGTTATTTCAATTAGCAATTATTTTATTGGTTCTGTTTTTAATATTTTTAATTAGTTAACCTATCTGTTGTTAAAATCTCCGAGATTTGGACTCTCTACACAAAATTTAGAAGCAGTATAACAGTTATAGAAATGAATTTCTGGAAAAGAAGTTGTCAGTTGACTGTACTAGATCGAGTTAGGAATGAAGAGATTTTAATGAAAGTTGATAAAACATATTTTTGATTGAAAAATTGAAAAAATTAACTCATCTGGTACAGTCATCTTTAAAGATTACAAGAGAACAGTTTGCAACAGAATATTTGGTTATGGGTTTTAGCAAGACAAAGGAAACGAGAATTAGCTAGAAAAGAGATGGTGTTATGATAGCTAAAGACTGTAGAACGTTCGTTGTAATAATTATAACTTTTATATTACATAATTAGGTCTATATTTTAATTGGTCAGCCCATACGTGATCGTCCCATCTTACCACTAAATCACCAGGAATATAAAATACTTATGATGTACAGTTAGTTATTTTTGTATTTAAAATCGATAAAAGAATCTGCTTCTTATAACAGAACTTTCCAGATGGTTTTTTTGGAACACTGAGGGTCCTACGCAAAACCGCATCGCTGCTGCTTGCACTCGGCTAATAAAATGTTCGAGTGTTAAAACACAAGTTCCGCTGCCATTAAGTTCTATAGGGACAGCGATTGATGTAAAGAACATTATAACCAATTTGTTTAAATTTTGTTTTTAAAGTACCGATAATGGTACTTTAAATTACCAGCTTGTAGCCTACATCCACTTCAGAACTATACAATATCAGACAGTAAAGGAACTTAAATTTGCTTTGACTTGTTCAAAAACTCAACTACTCAGCATCAACTTACTTCGTCGGGGATAGATTCAAAATCTACTGTATAAATGTATTATAACCCACCGGGTTGGTCTAGAGGTAAAGTCGTCGCCAAAATCAGCTGTTTAACAGTTGATTTTCGGTGGTGAAGGTTCCTGGTTCAAATCTTAGTAGAGGTAGTTACTTTTATATGGATTTGAATGCTAGACAGTGGTTACCGGTGTTCTTTGATGGTTGGGGTTCAATTAACCATACCCACTCAGGAATGGTCGACCTGAGTCTGAACAAGACTACACCTCATTTACACTTCATACACATCATTATCATCTCATTGGGTCATGGGGTTGCTTATTGTTCTGAATTGAACAGATTGCAACGTACACACATTAGGAATTACGAAAAAAAGAAAAAAATATATTATAGTTTATTACTGTAACTATTAATATTCCAATTATTTTTATTTCAATTACGTACTATCGCCGACCGGGGCCGACGACACTTGGCAAAACCTTATTAGCGAAGTTCATGGCCCGGAAAAGGGCCGTTTAATTGTTTGGGGGTCCTGAGAAGGACAGTTATAGCGGATTGGTAACCTTGAAAAAGGGCCGGGTGTGTCTTGTTGTTGGCCATGAAAAGAGCCGTTGTAGATGGCCAGCAGTGAAAAGCCGGCGTGTTGAGAGCGGTGCCTGAAGAGTGACGGCTCGGCTACCGGATTCAGGCCTAGCTCTTCCTCAGCGGCAGTTGAGTACCCACTGCAGCGTGAGAGTGCTGGCCTCACAGAGCCTCGTAGTGTCGAGTCAGCGTAGGCCGTTAGCCAATAGCGCGGCCGAGGCGGTTCTTTTCGACCACGCGCTGAAATCGGTCTTCACTGTGGTACCATCAAGCACGCAGGTGCTTCTTTCGGTGGCCGGTAGGCGAAGGCTGACCGGTAAGGGAATGTGCGACCGCCACCGGTAGCGTCGACCAGGGATGGCTGCGTCCGATCTCGGCTGGGCTCTTCTTCCTTGTTCTCCGTTCGGGAGCTGGATGGCGAGTGCGACTCACAGTCTAGTGCGACCGCTTAAATTCCTTTCCAGCGAGTCTACTTAATGGTGGAGGGGAAGCACGGCTGCTTATGGTATTGGAACTGTTTGCAGTGCTGATAATGATGGCGTAGTCGGCGACAGTACATAGTAAAATCCCATGATCAATTCTAGTTAAACTAAATCTACCCAATTAACGATTGTAGTTCACGGTGTAATTGTTTTATTAAGTTTCATACAAAAGCAGTTCCACTAGTAGAGTAAATGTTCAGCAGTAACAATAATACAACGATATTCAATATTAATAAGTAACAACAACACTGTTGATAATGAAATTGTGAAATTCAAATACAATTCAATAACTGATATAGTTGTGATATATATAATAGACTAAACATTTCGTTATATCAATATTTCCCGTTATGACTTATTCTAGTTCCTCGGATCGTAACATATTTACAATGTGTTCACTTTGCGCTAGCTAAATATTGATATTGCTAAAAAATACATACGGTGTTATTTGTAATGTAATGAATATAATACACGGTAGAACATATGTCACGTTCCATTGAATTTACTATTAATAGAAATTGTATATAATTCCAACTTTTATCCCAAACTGACCGTGGAATACAACTGGACCTATCGTATTAAATCTAGTAAAACTCTTCGCATGCTTTTTTATGGTATGCTCAATTTAGACGAAAACTTTTAAGTCAATTTAACAAGACTGGCTACAAAATTTGCAGCAACTTTTTGTAGATTTCTTTATAACGTTGTTTAATAAACGAAAATGTGATTTTTCTCATCCTTGAATTATGGTCTCCTCATTTACAGTTCCGTAATCCGAGTGGTGATGTAGTTCACTTACCATTTTGCCATACTAGTGAACTTCAAATTGTAGCAGACCTCTATTGCGATGTACGAAACTAGATTATTCACAATGACCTACAATTTCTTTAAGTTTTAAACACAACAAATAATATTATCAACGTTTCCACAGAAAACTAGCAAGGTATAAAAACTAATCAGAACGTTTTCTCAGTTGCTTAACTGGATAGCCCTCCCAGAAAGCTAAAGAATTTGCTAAATAATACAATTTTTAAATAAATAAATTATTTTACAAGTTTTTTTTTATAGATTGTATTAATAATATTTACAAATAATATTCCGCTGTCTCACACTACTCAAACACGCTATTTAGGGTTACACTTAGACAGAAAACTTACACGGAACGCACATGTTACACACACACACACACACACACACATACGCCACAAACTCAAAACACGCTTCTATCAACTGAAACGCTTACTCCATAGACGTTCGAAATTAAACATGTCACACAAATTAACAATCTACGAGACAGTCGTAAGACTGGTCTGGACATATGGAGTTCAACTTTGGGGATCTGTTAAATCTTCACACGCAAACGTATACAAGCGATTCAGAACAAGATTCAACGAACGATTACGCAATACCCTTTTTACATTACAAACACAATGTTGCACAAAGACTTACAAATCCCATACGTAATTGATGTGGCGAAACAGCTATACAAGACGATGCATGACAAATTTAAATTACATGACAACCCTCTCATACAAAACATGTACACTAGGACGATACAGGGTCAACGCAGACGTTTATTGCGCCTCTGGCCAAGAGATCTTCTTGGCCAACTGTCGTACTGTGGTGGTAATTGCACGCTCCTTCAAGTAAATCAAGTTTTGAAACATTAGCTTCATATTTACAAATTGTTGTATTAATAATAACAGATACTAAATTTCAATTGAAAGTGTCAAAAAATTGTAGAATCAAATTAGTCTCATAATTTTCAATATTGTACTCATATTTTATAATAACAGATATTAATATTTTCGTTTGCATTTTCCGTATGATATTAACACATCACTACATCGTATAATTTAGAAATAAAATTAATGTAAAATTACATTAGAAAAAACCAAAATATTGAAGCTTCATCGATGGGTGGTCGCTAGGTCATGTCTTTCCTGTTGCCATTTGTATAATCGACGCAATTTTTTTTTTTGTAATCCCTAATTTGTGTACGTTGCAATCTGTTCAACTCAGAACAATAAGCAACCCCATGACCCAATGAGATGAGGATGATGTGTATGACGTGTAAATGAGGTGTAGTCTTGTACAGACTCAGGTCGACCATTCCTGAGAGAGTATGGTTAATTGAACCCCAACCAGCAAAGTACACCGGTAACCACTGTCTAGCATTCAAATCCGTATAAAAGTAACTACGTTTACTAAGATTTGAACTAGGAATCTTTGTCTCCGAAAATCAGCTGTTAAAATGCTAATTTTGGCGACGACTTTACCTCTAGACGAACCCGGTGGGTTGCGACGCCATTAACTTAATTTTTCTTATTAAAATGTGTACATTGTACAGATACAACACACTATTATAGTAAGTTGTGACGACTCAAAATCATTAACAGCTGGCTTTGTTTATGTTTTGGTCTGAAGTAAATGTAAATAGACCCAGCTGGTGGAAATAAAATAATAAAAAAACAATTTAATTTTAAGAAAGTTATAAACAAAATCGGATTGCTAGGCGGCTAGTAGGTTGTTAAAGAAATTGGTAGGAATATTTAGTGGGGCCTGGAGATTGAAAGGATGAGCAGGTCATCACATTAATGCTTAATTGTTCAAATTATATATTTAATACATTAGAAATACATAAATGAAACAATATTAGATAAAGATTTATGTATTATCATATTCATTATTTACAAAAAAGAAACATTATATGGAAAGTACAAGACATTAAAAGATGGTAGAACGACATTATTAAAAATAGCAAATAATTGTAACGTAACAAATTGTGTAAATGAAAGAGATTATACATTATAATTATATGAAGTTTAATATATTGATTTGAATTTATTCATTGTTATAATACAAAGTAAACAAACATTGTTAAGACAACATTTATATCAATTAATTCTACAAACTATAAATATTTTATCACATTATATTTGTATTTCACGTCTCAGGATCCCACACAGTTTTCCCTGTAAAATTAAGAATGTTAACCCAATTCAATTTATATTTATCACAGTAGATAATGAAAATTTTAAAAATGGAAATAGTTGAATTTATTACGAAATAAAATATTTGACTCTTAGAGATTCCTATTGTAGATATACAATATTTAAAAAATTGTTTCCTAGATTCCATTTGTTAAATAACTACATTTCAGCGATTTTATGAAATTTGTTATTACAAGTTTAGTTTTTCCTTTTAAAATAAATAATTTAACTTATTTGAACAACAAAAGACAATATTCATGACCAAAATCTGTAAACATGTTTGACCTGAATAGGCTAATAATAATAAAAAAGAAAGTTATGTTCGTGCATTTTATGAGTTTTATCTTAGAGTAGCTTTTGTAGTGGAGCAATCTATGATAAGGAACGAGGAAGAAGGTAGAGTTTTGGTACCAATCTCGAAACTTGTTTCACAAGTGTATGTAACTGGAATACTAAGGAGCCCTTTCATGTCACAACAACCGGGAACAACTTTGTTAACTTAAGATAGTCTGATTCTGATTTTACATTAAACTATATAGGACGTACGTATAGTAAGTATATTTGCGTTACACTCTTGCATCAGAATAATTTACTGATATGAAATCTTGATTCCTATTCAATTATAGAAATTATCACTTCATTATTTTAAGCTAAATAGTTTATAATCACTAGCTTAAAATTAAATCATTGATATATTATAATTATATATTAATTTCAAATGTATTAGAATCGATAAACCAATAAAATTGCGTAAAATAATGATAATGAAATATCTGTAAAAGACTATTAATATCACATTGATAAAATGAACTTGACAATATTAAAAAATATTTGATACAGAATTAATAAACACAGAATTTTTACCTTATTTTATTTTAGTTATAATATAAATCAAGAATTTTGAACGAATTTCCAGCGAACTTTTCAGCGAAAATTAAATGAGAAGCTAAGTTTTTGACGCGAAACCGTATAAAAAAGTTATCCAATTAGTTTTATGAAATAGTTCTTAAATGAAAAAAATGTTTGCAGGTGATTCAGTCTGTTAGATACTTATAAAGCTCGCACACCTTGGTATGTAAGAAACATAACTTTTTATTCGGACCTTTGCATCCCCAACGTAAAAGATGTCGCATGGCAGATTTATAAAGTATTGTTTGAAAAACTACAAAATCATCCAAATGAACTTGCTCAGCCTATGACTATTCAAAATTTTACAAATTTTAGAGGTCTTTGCTGTAGAAATCTCCTTCAGCAATATTCTGTTGCCATTTTATTGGAATCATCATCATCACGATTGTCTCTTCCTGATTACGTCATTGTAAGCGCTTCCAATGTAATTTTCATTAGACTCGTCTCCGAAAAATACTCCTACTTTCGTCTCCTATCGTGTTAATCAATTTAGCTCTTTATTTGCCTGCTGTAAAATTTTCTCAATCGTTCTTTCCTTTGTCCAATAAATTTTTATCACACGATACGAAGAATATGAAGAATATAATTTTGTTTATTTCTTGTTTACTAAGAGTCCAAGCCTCCATTTATGTAAAAGCAGTCACTAAAACTACACGAAACAAATAAACAGTAAAAATTTTAATTTACTAAACATACCAAGGAGAAATTAAACATGCAGAAGCACTTTCCTAAGAACTACTTTAAAATAAATGTTGCAATAGTAAAACGGAATCCAATTCAACCGATAATTTCAAATGGAAACTTCTTATCGAGATATATAATTTCATTTGATATTATTGATTTATCAAGTACAATGACCTGATTTTAATTAAATAAATATTAAATTATTGAAAAACGTTTATAGTTTTTTTTTAACTAATTAAAATATTCTCTTGTAGATTAACAAACTACATTCAATGCATAGCATACAAAATAGTGAAAACCCAATGTACACCTTTACAATTTACACGAACACAATGATTGCTTTCACTATGATTATTTTACACGAAGTATAAAAAAGATTCATGACAATTCAATACTAATCAATTGAAATTCTTTATAAAAATGAATAAACATGCAACTGTCATGTTCTAGCACTCCATTCATACTGTCATTCAATCAATAGCACTAGATCAATGTAAAATATTTCAGAGTTGATATTACAAGAAATTATTTCAATAATTATTTGTAATGAACTTTAACTTTATATAAAAGCAATATCGATAAATAAGTGACTTAAAAATTATTATTTCTATATTAATATAGTAAATTAAATAAATAATTTGTTTAATGAGAAATTAAACTATTTCGTTAACAATGATTTACAGAAAAAAATCTTCAAAAACTTCTTCATTTTCTTTAGAACTTCCCGTCAATTGTCATTCGTCATACTCCATGTTCCAAACGTCATTATCATTTCTACTTCATGTCCTTCCTCAAAAAACCTAGCAGACGTTTGTACCGTTGAACAAGCAGAGAGCCTTTCATAAAAACTGTGCTACATAGTTTAACACCGGAGTCTAGGTACGTTCGGGGTCTTGGAATTGTAAAAAATAATGAATAGACTTGTATTGACAAAATTATTAATTACAATTAATTATTAAACTTTACCTACTAACAAACTAACAATATATTATTATTCTTAAGAACCAAAACTATTACCTGTAAACAAACACTTTCTACTACCGCAGGCACAATTAGCACAACTCAAAACCGAACTTGTAACGAAAATATTTCGCACGGCCAGACACTTCCCGTTCAACAATTTCACCTGCTGACAGACTCATTACACAAGTGTCAACTGTTTTATACCTGCGGTCTAATTAGTTTCCAAAACGTTCAAGATACTTCACCGCTATTCTAGCAACTTATAGAAAGAAGAAAAATAAAACAACTTTTTTTACTACTTTCGATTTTCTAGAAATAAATCATTGCAATTCACTATCCTTGTTCAACACACTCTACCACATACAATACACAATTCTTAGAATACAAAAAAGGCAACCTATACGTAAAATAAACAACCGATTCTTAAATAAAAACTAATTACTTAACAATTTCTAAGCCAATCACAGTAATGTTACATTTGTTTAGCTTCCAGGTTAGCGCAGCGACATCTTTCACTAATATATAGGCTTCTACGTGTATTCTGATTTACCCGTTGGCGTATAAAGGTAAACTAAAATAAATCAACACAAGATACGTTCTCCTTACGATGTCAAACTTGTTCACCTGTGGTGATAGGTAACGTTTACATCCCCCAGGCAAGAGTGATGCAATAGTTGACTAGACAGGTGACTAATTTAGAAGCACTGTCTGTATACAAAACGTTTAAAACCGCCGCCACGTTGTTCGTTATTGTTTTATTAGATGATGTGGTATGCATAAGCCTTGGGATTGTGATTAGTTATGATGTGATATAGAGATGAAAAAAATGCCACACCTGACAAGAAAATTGGACCCGGAACCCGAGGTACATAGGCCTACTTATTATAGCCTACGTTAACTTTGCCCATAACAAGCAGGTGGATTGTTAAATTATTTGCACTTGATCTACTAGTTCCAGGGCTACAAAAAATAGTTCTCTTTTTATCACATCATATTCAGCCAATTATACGACTGAAACATTTAAGAACAGAAGAGTTAGAGGTATAAAAGAAACTAGTCAGAGTTATCTCCTCTGAGAGTAATGAATTTCATTATACAGCCAGACCCTGTTGTGAATGAAGTGAAGGTGTCATTTGCAGGGTGGAAAGTAGATGCTTTTCAGATAGCCTAGCTTGTTGAGAAGCATAATTTTTCACTCAGTGAGGAAGGCAATTTATTGTAAATCACCTCATTCCTCGTTTTACTAAGTAAAGTCTCTCTAAAGATTCAAAATAGCCTTTCGCCTGATAACCTGAACAACATCAACATACTTTGCAACACAAATTGCTCATTGACCTGTTTATATTTACTTACTGCAATAAGATTTCCATCCTTACTTAAAATATTTAACCAACAGTAGGCTACACAGTTTTCTTAATTGTTTACTTGAGTTTTAATTTTTTTACACTACAGTAAAATCTATAATCTATACTTATGTATAATCCAAAAGTAAGATGGCTAGAATATTTGTGTGCAATTCAAGTCTTCTTTGGCATTTTGAACTAAACGTGTGGATTTCTTGTTGAATTTAAGAAATATTTAAATCTTTCTGTAAAATATTGTTAGTTATGTACCAAGGTGATTCTGTGATTGTTCTGCTTAGTTTAGATTGAAACCGTTAGAGTGGGTTGTCGGTTCCCAAATTGAATCCCATTTATTCAAATAGTTTTATAAAATACTATATTAGTATGCCTAATTAATTGTTCAATGTGAATGTAGATCATTTTCCTAGAACCCAAAAAAGTTCTGTAAAAAATGTGTTTTTCAGTTCAAACGTTTGTGAGAATGAATACCAACGTATTTAGCGGAGTCTGCTTGTAGTATATGCATGTTTTTTTGTGTTAACTGACAGGGTTGTGTTAACCAACAGTACACAGTTTTCTTAATTGTTTACTTGAGTTTTAATTTTTTTACACTACAGCAAAATCTATAATCTATACTTATGTATAATCCAAAAGTAAGATGGATTATGTCTTTTGTAGTGTATATAAAATCATGTGGGTACTTTTGGTTTCGTTTGTCTTCATTCTCCATTTAATATTGTGCCAGTATTGTATTTTGTCCAAGGGAGTATTTTGTAAAGATGCCAAGGGAGTGGAAAAAGGGCATAGTTTGTCCAATATATAAAAAAGGAGATAAATTGCTGTGTAATAATTATCGGGGGATCACTTTGCTGGACATAGCTTATAAAATATTTTCCCGCATTCTGACAGTGAAATTGAGCAAGCTTGGAGAAGACATAATAGATGAGTATCAGTGTGGATTTCGACATGGCAGGGGCACTACAGACCAGATCTTCACCATTAGATAAATCATGGAGAGGTTTTATGAGCACAACATAAACTTGCACATGCTTTTCATAGATTTTAAACAGGCATTTGACAGAGTGAAGAGAGTGGAAGTGCTTGCAGCATTAGACAGGTTTGGTTTCCCAAAAAATTGATCAATTTAGTGAAACTAACAATGATTGAAACAAAAGGCATGGTTCTAACTGAAGGCAGAGTAAGTAGAGAGTTCACAGTCTGTGATGGAGTGAGACAGGGTGATGTGTTGTCGGCTTTGCTCTTCAATATTGTGCTTCAGAAGGCAATGGAAAGTATTGACAGAAAGGGCAACATTATGAATAGAATGACCCAAGTTATGGCATACGCCGATGATGTTGTCATAATTGCAAGAAGCATGCGGTCACTGGAAGAGATCTTTTTGAAGATCAAGGAGGAAGCAAAGACAGTCGGTTTGGAAATAAATGGGGGGAAAACCAAGTATCTAGAAATGAGCACCAGAGGATTGAGAGGACAAGGAGCAGTAAAAATAGGAGAAAGCATGTTTGAAAAGGTGACGAGCTTCACGTACCTGGGAACTGAGATCAATAGCAGTAACAGAATATCAAATGAAATAAAACGCAGGTTAATGCTGGGCAATCGTGCTTATTTTGCAAATAGAAATCTGCTTAAGTCAAAACTCCTTACTAGGAACACAAAAATTAAAATCTACAACACGCTAATAAGGCCAATTGTCACCTATGGTAGTGAAACGTGGACAATTCTCCAGGAAGATAACAAAGCCCTGAAAGTGTTTGAAAGAAAAATAGTAAGGAGGATATATGGCCCGGTTTATGAGAATGGTGTGTGGAGAATCCTGAAAAATGCTGAGATAGAGATGATACTGCAAAGAAGGAATATCCTCAGGTACATAAAGGCAAGACGAATAAGTTGGTTTGGTCACATCGAACGAATGTCTGATGAAAGAATGCAAAAGGTAATCCTGAAAGAGAAGTTAGAGGCAGTGAGAAGAAGAGGGAGGCCGAGAGCACGATGGCAGCAGGATGTGGAGAGGGATTTGAGATCGATGGGAGTGAGAGGATGGAGACAGACAGCGAGAGATAGAGGAGCTTGGAGGCGAATTGTGGAGGAGGCCAAGACCCACATCGGGCTGTAGCGCCAGGATAAGTAAGTAAGTATTGTATTTTGTCCAGGTGTCGTTGCAGATGCTCAAACGCTGTGTCTTCATGGATTGATTGTACAGCAGTAATTTCGGCAAATATAGTTAGTAAGCTATAGTGTTAGTTCCAGTGCGTAAATCGGTGGTGCATAAAGTGTACAGGACGGGGTTGTACTTATCCAATACAATTGATTTATTTATACACAAATTTTTAGAAAGAAATTGTTGTACTTTATAACATTTGTCATAAAAAAAAACTTTTTATAAATAATTTTAAAATAAATACAAATTATAATATAATAAGAATAATAATTTTAAATTATTTCTACATAATATTTTATTTAATAATTTACGTAATTAGCTTCTTCAGAATGCATAAAATTATTTTCCTTTAATTTGGTTTTTTAATAATAGAATACTGCAATAAACTTTTAATAATATGGTTTATTAAAAAGTTGTAAAATGTAACATTAGCAATAAAATTATTTCATTAAAATTTATGTTAACGTTATTTTTGGACGAATTATATTTCAGCAATAAGAATTAGAATGAAGAAAGTTTAATTTGTTATTATAAAGATACAGAAATTATTCTTTTCAAATATATGAATTATATTTTAGCAAAAATAATAATCAGAAAAATGAAGATATTTCATTTGTTATTTTAAAGAAAGAGCATTTATTTTTTTTCAGTTCCAAATTTTTAATTTGAAATTGTATTTCGCTTAAGTAAAGAGAAGTTATAATGAAATATATTTCTTATAAACTGTTAAGAAAATAATAATTATGAAAAATATACTTTAGTAGATGACTGAAAAGTTAATAAATGATTTAATAATAACTGTTTAAAGTGATAAGCGTTTAGTGTAGTAACATTTAAGAAACTCCAACAGTAAAAGCGAAATATAATTTAATTTAAAATAATAAACGAGTTGAAGATTGTAATGAAATACAGAGTACAAGTAATCAAAAAACTTTCTCAACCTATTTATAACATGATAAATAATTCATAAAACGAAAAGAGCTTTTAGGGAAAACGGGTCGAAACGGGATGATGACGATGGGGGTTGAGAGGAATGGACTTTCAGGAAGAGGCTGGCAAGAAAAAGAAAGAACCGGTGTGGCACCGTAGGAGACTCTACCCAAAGATCGAGTTTGCTGCGCGGTACACAAAATAACTCTATAGTAATAATATTCACTTGTAATAAATGTTAAACTCGGTATTTATTATTCAAGTTTATATTATTGAAAGTAAGTTGTGAAGAACAAAGTGTATAAAGTTAGAAGATTTTCTATTATTTATAAGTTTCCCACACTTAGTTCATATGAATTGAGAACTCGAAAACCATATTTTCACACAATTATTACCTTGATATACCTTGAATTTTTCATGGATGTTTATCGATCGCATTGACTTTTACTTACTGTGCCACACACAGCAATGTTACTACATGAGTAATGCATAAAATATTGCGGAACACAGCTTATCCCAAAGATAATTTATTTTTTAATACATTTTAAACTCTCCCGTTCGTTGGTACGACACGGACAAAGGTGTCTTACATTGTTGGTGCAAAGTAAATTTTAATTTAGTTATTTAAAAATACGATTGAATGATTTAAAAACATGAATAAAACATTATAACATAGTAATACTTTTTTAAATTGGCTTAGAATTTGAAAATAAATTAATATTTAGGGTTTTGAGATTATAAATATTATTTACAGTACCTTCTTAATCATTTAAAGATTGTTACTTGATTTCAAATAAATATTATCTGCATAAATTTGTTTTAATATACTCAAAATTAAATTAAATTTACAAAAAAAAAACGTGTCACGATATATTTACCCTGCGTAAACGAGTTTGTCCTCCTTTGTATCTTTATGATACTCAACTTCACATTTCTGAATCTATCCGTTATCTAGGTTTATATCTAGATAAGAGGTCACATTGAATGTACACATGGATAAAACGAGAAAGGCACTCCAGGAGAGGTTCAAACAGTTGTACAGATTTCTTTCACGCAAATCCAAGTTACCAACTACATCCAAATTAAGCATTTACCACTCCTACCTTCGACCACTGTGGAGCAATGCCAGTCAGCTTTACTGCTGTGCAAAACCATCGGTATTAGCAAAAAATCAGCGTTTCCAATCAAAGCTTTTACGGAGGATAGTTAACGCCCCCTATTATGTAATAATAGGGGGCCCCAATAAAACGCTACACTCAGACCTAAACGTACTCTACATAAATGACGTTTTCTTAAAACTCTATACAAAATTTAGGAAAAAACTCGTGAACTACCATAACGCATTGATCTCAAATTTGGCTACGCAGACTCTCCCAAACAATCCAATAAGACGTCTAAAATGTCGATGGAGCCGAAACCTCATCAATTAACGTAGTACTGTAATTGACTACCCATTACAGTGTTCTAAATGCTACACTTATCTATTCACGTCGGAGTTCTGTCACTGGACTGTGTCTCCACTCACGTTTATTTACCATGTTAATTATTTCCAAATTTTGTGTTATCACATTCACTGATTTTTTCCAACAGATTGTGAATTTCCTAAATAGAGAAAAAAAATTTTACTCAAAGTTAAGAAAATATTTAACAATTTAATAAATTTTATTTGGTTTATCTTTTTAAAAGAATTAAAAATTTTGAAAAGTAAAATATGTAATAAATTTATTTCAGATACATTAGTTAAGTAGGTACCTTTACTCTGAAATTATAAATCAGCTTTTATACACTTATAAAAATAAAATAAATGAATAATGTACTTGACTGCTATATTACTGACAAATATCTAAACAGTCAATACAATAACAATAACCTATACAGTTTAATTTTAATTTTTCTCAGCTGCATTGCTGCACCAATTTATACTGTATAACATTAGACTAGAAATTGTTAATGTGAGATAATTAAGTGAGACCAGATATTGTATATAAAGAGTGTACTGTTATGTGATTAGCTTTCTGTAACTGCTACCTGTTAAGGGATGGAGTGGTGGTGTATCATTCAATCGGCTCTTCTTGTAATTTTTTTATTCGTTTGAGATTAAGTTTCATAAAATTTCTAGTGTTTTCTAATCATTGTATTTGTGTACCTTCTATGATTTAGGTATTTATACAATTTCTCAGAACTTCTTAATTTGTTTCTTTTAATTATTGCTTCCAGAATTTGGAAGAAAGAATTTTGTATTTTCATTGTTTGTTTACTACTTTGCCTTTCCATTCCTTCTAGAAACCTAATAGGGTATATAAAAGTTAGCTCCTTTTGTCTGTCAGTTAATTTAGTTGAATCAGTAAATACTGTCTTACGAAGTGCTATTAGTGTGAATACACTACACACATTGTACGTTCAGAAAAGAGCTGTGCAAATGTGGATATTGTATTTGGTTGTAGGTAAGAGGTAAGTGTTAAGTGTAAAATTATTGCTAATCTTAATTAAGTTAGCTTAAGCTTTAAATTTTTGTAACTAACTTAATTGTAATTTGATAGTTATCTAAGGTTAATAACTAATTATAATTATTAATTTTGTGTGAATAAATAATTGTAGCCTACATGTAAGGACGTGTTTTTTATTTATTATAACCAGATTTCAAACGAACCTAGGCTTAAGTGTTACAATACCTTTTTGTCCAATGTAAATTGTATCGCACATAATTAGTCATTAATTAATTATGTTGCTGATATATAAATGTATTTTATATTAGCAAAGGAAATAGTTTATTTAAACATCCGTTAAAAGTAATCGTTATAAAAATAAAGAGAACAATCAATTAAATGTAACCGCTAGCTCATAAATATATATTATTATTCCCGACATAATAGTGATACATTTTTATGTATGTTTGTGTCGGCAAAAATTTGGTAAATGTTTGTGTGGGGAGAAGTTCGTTACTTGTCTAAATAACCCATTAAAAGTAAAATTAATGTATCGATGTTTAAGTAAGCAATCACTACACCATAATATTAATTTGTATTGTGTGTAGTAATTGCTTACACGTGTCTTATAATTTTTTAACGGAAAATGAGACCTTCGAAACTTAAAAGAAGCGTTCTCATTGGTCTGACGTCATACTTAGAGGGGGTTGTACCGAGTTTATTTATAGTGGGCAACTGTAATTTTTAGTGAGTTCGTTAATTAAATTTCAATAGATCAGAGTTCGTCTCAATAGATAGTTTGGCGTGTACTGTAACAGTCATAATTATTGTTTTGTTATTTATTTTTAAAGTTAATAAAAAAAACGGTATGTTAATAATTTATATTGTGAGCTGCGGGAACATCAATGTTACATATCAGGTTTTTATAAAAAAAAAAAATAATATAAAGTTTTAATTGTTAATATTTTTATATCTTGTGCTCATCAATTGTTTAAGTAATTAAAATATTTATGTATTGTAAAATTAATATGTTATTTTTATTTTTATTCTACATTGCATGAATTTTCCATTCCTTTCAATTATTCGACCGAAGTCACGTCTTTGGAACAGTATTGTTTTTTTTAAGTTTTAATTTGTTTTTAATTGTATGTTACCATACAGATTTTATAATGGTACAAAATAATACATAAGGAAGGAAAGTATTCTTTTCATGTCGATCTTCGAAATCGAGTTTTTACTGGAAATGCAGGCTTTCAGGCCCCTTGTACCAAAAACATATTTTTAGCGATCGATCTGTGTGTGTGTGTGTGTTTGTGTGAAAAAAAATCTCATGAACAATTAGATAGCTGTAGTTAAGTATATTCTTTACCAATGTGCATTTTTAAATTCCGTTAGCAATTTAATAGTGTATACTTCCCGAAATTGTAGCGATAAAACTTCAAAGATTGTATCTCGCTGAAATGTTCAATACAAATTCAGTCCGGTTTACCGAATCATGTTATTACAATAATAAAGAACGTAAAAAGCTAACAAAAAACTTGAAAAGCTTGCCATAACGTATTGTATAACGATGATCGATCTCACCAATTTAAAAAAGAAATAGTAACGAAACCAATTTATAAATCACTTTTACTATTACGTATAAAACATTTTATTAAATTTATTTATTATTAGTTTTACTTTTAAGCATTTTTATGTATAATTCCATTTTCTAAGCTACCAGATACTGTAAAAAATCGCTTTTCACAGAAGGTTATTTTTTTGTAAGACGTTAATGGATCGCGACAACTCCGTTTTCAGCTTTTATAACCTCGTTTCATCGCCTCGATTTTCATCATCGTTCCGTTATTGAATATTAACTGAACGTTGATATTTTCCATAAAATGCTAAAATTCGCAATACTTGGAAACGTTTATGGATTTAAAATTGTATCTAGTCGTAACTTTACGGTTTTCCTTCTAATAAATATTTGAAATCTTTACTGGCTAAAATAATCAGTATTACAATCTGCACAATGATGAAAATTGTCCAATTTTCTGGAAATGTTGTTACCGAATCGTTACTTCGCTTAAATCCACTGTCTTTCGTTTTTATCAACTTTTACTTAAAATTTTTATCAACAACTTACCATGGAAAATTCGTGTTCAAAAATCGACTGTTAAACAGTGACTCGAGGAAACGACTTTACTTTTAGACTTACACAATTTGTTGACTTAACATATTAAAATTAAAAAAAAATTAAACTAAGAAATTTAAGTACGTCTTGTTAATAACAATTTATTACATTTTAAATTTCTTAATACTAATATTTACCCTTTAGTTGACTGTTCACTTGTTTTCGAAGCAAATTTTGGATCAGTACGATGCCTACCAGGATATGTACAGGAAGGCGAGACGGTAAATAGTTTTTTTCAAAGTAGCCTACTTGTTTCACAGACAAAATCTTTAGACTATTATCGACTACTGTTGTTTATGAAACAGTGGGTTTCAATTTTTGTTTATATTTCCAAACCCAAACCGCGAATCGAATATTCCTTTTTGTAGTGCTGCTTTATAACTACTAGACCAACACCCCAAACGCGACCGAATCAAATTTAAAAAAACATAAAAAATACACTTATTTTAATTACATAATTATATATTATGAAGCTACTTACACTATGTATTTGTGAAATGATCCCGCTTATGCGAAATCAGAAGATTCAAGAAATTAAATTGGAAATGCGTCAACTGCAAATAAGTTATAATACGTATACTCCGAGGAACGTGCAAACGGAGACCGCTTTAGGATTTTATCACCCTTGGTTCTACAAAATTTATTTTATGGTTCATAGTGTTGGATCCTAACTGCTCAAAAGGTACCGGTATCATTATTAGAGGCTGCTAAGAAGAGATTTTTAAGAGCCAGATATCGATTGTTGAACCATAAAATATATAAAGATATTCGGCACAAAGTTAATTTGCCAGGGATGACATTAACCATTCGGAATTACAAGAAAGACTGTTATAGTCATTTGTTTTCAATGCTAGATTCTCCGATGTGCATCAAAAGCGATGGACATCTTACTCCTTTAACAGACAGTGGATTGCTAGGTTTTAAATTGGAATAGACCAGGATACCTTATCCCTACAGGTTATGAGAAATGTAAATGAAAATTATGATAAGCCGCCTCCGTGGCTCAATGATTAGAGGATTCCAATGCACTGTTAAGTGGAAAGTTCCGGATGAAAATTCCCGCTAGGATCTACTGTTAAAAATATAAGCATACATTAAAATCACTGAATCCGTACAGTAAAATATAGTTATCATTAAGTACTTAAAATAAACTAAAAAATTATGACAACGAAGATAGCCTCCGTAGCGTACTAATCAGTGTTCTAAACTACAAAACGGAAGGTTCCAGTTTCTGTACCCAGTAAAACCTAAACATTCGAATTAATTAAAACCCACGGCTATCGTTTCATTAGAAAATTAGTCACGAATGAAGTAGCCGATAATGTCATTTTAAATGAACATAATTCATTTGCAGAAACATTTAAAAGCATAATTCTTATGCTCAAGTAATATCTAAGACAAAATGTAATTTAATAAAATTTATGAAGCAAAGATTTTACTAAAATTTATATCATAAAAAATACCTTTAGATTTATTAAAAGAAGTACCTAATTTTGTTTTTTTTTTAATAAACTTGCATTTAGGTTATTTACTAAGTAAATTGGAAAATAAATACTCGTAAATCAAAACCTTGTAATTTCCGATAAATTAAGAACCAAATACACTACATTATTTATGTTTATTATATAGCTGCATAAATAACAAGAAATAAAATAAAATCATAATTTAAAAAAAATGTATGATAATAATAACAATAATACGAGAAATCAAAGAGAAAAGTAAAAACTAAACAAATTGAGTCATTAAAGATGTATAATCTAAAATAAGAAGTAAAAACTGTTAGTAATAATTCATTGTAAAACTATCTTTTTGTACTTTTTGACACGAGCAATATATTTTGTACAGAGTCGATAAAAAGAGAAAACGCTGGAATAGCGAGTAGCAGCCGTTAAAAGCATGTGAAGAGGCAATAAATTATAAGATTCAGGGGCTGGATACAACGCTCGTCCCGCGGGGAATCCTTAACTGCTGCTAACTACTCGGTCGGCCCAGCTTCGTACGTCGACTCCTAGATAAACTGGCCTTAGTCGCAAAGAATTGCTGCTATTCAATTGTATAAAAAATAGTATATAGTGCTCAAAACAACTTGAAATCTATATCAGTATAAAACAAACTCTCAATAATTTTATGTAGGCCTACGATAATAAAAATGTAATATCTATTTTACCGGTATTGTTACAACAGAGTTCTAAAAAAGAATTTTTAAAAATTCTTTCTATTTTTAAGTCGAAAACGTAATTAAGTAAGTGAGTACACTTACTAATTACTTCAAAATTTCAGTAGTATTAACGAACAAATAAATTCCAAATAATTAAAACCAGAGTTTCCAAACCGATGACCCGCGGGAGGGTCGGCAGCACATAATAAAAAAGTTAAAAAATTAATGGGTATTTTGCAAGGGATGTTCATTGAACAAGATGGGTTGAATAAATTCGATGATTTTCTGGTACTGAATACAAAATTTCTTTTCTGAGACATTGTTTCCTTTTACCGTGGGGAAGGGGATTCATACCCCAATAAACTGGATTAGACGTTGACCGCACATGATTCCATTTCTGGCTTAGTGGTTCGCAGAATTCTACGGGTCGGGAAGCACTGACTTATATTATAGTTAAGGAAATAAACAGTGTTTTAAGGAGTCGACACTAAACATTTAAGGAGTCATCGGATACATGGTAAAAGGAACTCAAGTAAAATTTTAATTTTATACTTTTAAGTTAGTCAAAGAGTTTTTCGTAACCAAACCCAAACCAACAGTTCCATGATCTACCTACGATGAACTACCCAATAATCCTACAACGCTGACTTCTGAAGTAGATTTAAAATAAAGATCTTTTGATCGGAAAAGAAAACAATTTTCTCCTGGCAATAAAATTCTCCACCACCCGTTGAATTAATTTCCATATTACTACAAATATAATTTTCTGAGATCTACTACTAACGAAGATGGAAAAATTTTAATTTCAACGTTAACAAGAGTAGAACAAACCCGTTATAAATGAACAGCATAACAGTTTAATTAGTATTGTCACATTACACACGGTTCACTTAAGTATATTAATAAACTCAGACATCTTAATTAATCAGACATGTATTTATTGAATGTTACAACCCTTATATAACCGTCAGACGTAAAGTGATGGACATTTTAGACTAGTTTTATTACTGAATGTTTATATATAAGGTCGAAGAGTGGACAGCCAGACACATTAAGAGTCAAGTCAGAGTGAAAGTGTGGTATAAATACAAACTATTTCGATACCGTATTTTAGACAATGAATTACAGACTGTATGAGACTACTTGTATGTGTGAGAAATCAGTGTTGGCATATAAAGGGGATATCGGTTTGAACTTCACTAAAATGGGGCAAACTGTCCGCATGTGAATCAAGTTCCATATATATGTACAGGAACGAATATAGCAGAGCAGATAGAGCAGCTGAGTGTCACCGGAAAGGGAGTAAACGGTTCAATGTTTATTTAAACAAATGGTGCACTTCATCTCTCGGTCTCCGCTGCCTTCATTCGGCCATGAAATAGGCAACGATCGTCGATGGTACAAAATCCCCCCCTTCGGTCCGTAACCCTCAGTTTTAATGATTTATGCCGGCGAATTGACGAGTATTCCCAATGAATAATTCTTTCAACAGAAAAATCGTTATGGCTTTTTCATGCTGACTGAATGAGATGGAATAATATATAAATCTCCGTAAAATAAAATACGAATTCAAACAGGTTCACTTTTATAAACTTCAATATTGCTCAATTTCTACCATACCCCAAATTGACAGCTATCACTATTTATATTTCCTCCGATAATTTTTCAGTTCTACCACCGACCCGACCGTTGCAATCAAAGTAAATACACATGGCTTACATATTTTCACACACACGAAAAGTTACAACGATAAAAAGTCGAATGAAATTGCCATAAAAACTAACATTTATGACAAACGAGTTGAACATTTTTCGACGAACGGATGATTCTTTAAACTTAAATCCATATCTTTTTAAGAAGTAAAGAGTAGTGATATTAATGGTCAATCGTTGTAAAAGAGATTTATTATTTTTTTAAATAATACTCTTAGACGACGAAACTGCCCAACCGTTTCCATTAATAGTATTCCGCTACCTCACACTACACAAACAAGCTACTTAGGCTTACACTTGGACAGAAAACTTACATAGAATCCACATGTTACACACACTCCACAAACTCAAATACGCTTCTATCAACAGAAACGCTTACTCGAAAGACGTTCTAAACCAAATATGTCACACAAATTAACAATCTACAAGACAGTCTTAAGACCAATCTGAACATATGGAGTTCAACTTTTGGGATCTGCTAAACCTTCACACACGAAACGTATACAAGCGATTCAGAACAAGATTCTACGAACGATAACGCAATGCCCCTTTTACATCACAAACTCAATGTTGCACAAAGACTTACAAATCCCATACGTAACTGATGTCGCGAAACAATTAAAAAGACGATGCATGACAAATTTGAATTACATGACAATCCTCTCATACAAAACATGTACACTAGGGCGATACCGGGTTCTCAGCATAGGCGTTTGAAGCGCCTCTGGCCAAGAGATCTTCTTGGCCAACTGTAGGACTGTGGAGATTCAATTAACGCTCATTCAATTAAATCAAGTTTTGGAACATTAGCTTCACATTTAGAAATTGTTGTATTAATGCTTTCTTGACCATCGGGACTTACAAGTCCCATTTAGTACCACTGCATTTATCTGTGCATTAACAGTTTAAATTGCCTAGTTAACCATCGGAACTTTTAAATCCCGCCTAGTCTGATTTTTCTGTAAACTGTAAGGGCTTCAAAAATACATCAGATCGTGTCACCTGTGTATTGAACGAAGCCATCAAATGTGGTACATTTGCGTCATTTCAATTGAAAGTGTCATAAAAGTACTACCGTTAAAAGTTTGCACACTGATGGACATTTTACCAAGAATACTCACATTGAAGTAAAACGAAGTTATTAAAAAATATCGTTAAAAGTCACTTCCTTAACTCGATCGACGATCACGTCTACAGAATCATTTACTAATTGTTAACATACAAATAAATCTATTCCGTCCGTTTGAACGTACGGGTAACAAATTTACCGTTACTGACAAATTGCTTCATATCCAATCTAAATGTTTACCCATTATTCCCAATTTGCTGGAAAGTCTAACGCGAAACGTTCCACAAGGCCCTAAAATACTACACATTAACAATGTTTCCTTTTGCTTATACAAGTGTTTTAGAAACAGACAACTTCTCGAAAATGAAATGCATTTTATACGCGATGTCAACTTACAATACTTACCTCAAAACCAACTGTTCTATGTTGTTGCCCTTAAAAAAATAATGTAATTTCCTATTGTTATTAACAAATTTACTGGTTGTGGATTCACAATAGTAAATTTACAAATGATACAAATTATAAAAAATAATAAATCGCTACGACGAGTAGGATAAAAAAAAATTCAGCAAATGTACAACCAGATAAAAATTGTTTTATAAAAATGCATCTTAAAATTTGGTAGTTTCACACGGTTATTGAACCAACAGTATTGTGCAGGATAGAAGTCAACGAAAACAATAAAGAAATCATAGAACATTTATTTAGGATTGAGAAAAAATTCGACGATCAATCATAAATCAAAGAGATCATGGAGTAGGCTACCTAATATGAAGATAATATCTTATCAAGAATGCTACAATATTATCTTGATGAATCGACTGAATAAACGATATTTACGTAATAAAACAAAAAAGATTTTTCGGACCTTAACATTGATGTGCAATAGGATCCTAAAACGAATGCACTAAAAATCAGATTAAGGGATAAAGTTTTTACTTATCATTTGACAGAAAATGAATTCTCGAAGAATTCAAATACAATTTCTTCTGCAATTACCCTTGTTTGTAAAATTTTGATTGAACAAAAAATAAAAAAAATTCAAATTCAAAATTACACACTTCTTTTAAAGTTAATACCGGAAGCATTTAATGGAACTAATACTTAAATACTTTAAATACTTTAATATGGAACTAATACTTAAAATTATCTTGAAAGGTGATATCAATAAAATAATCTATACTTATAAAAGAAGAAGTCCTGACTGACTGACTGATTCATAATCAACGCACAGCCGAAACTATAATAGGTACAGACTTAAAATTTGCAGGGAACCTTTGTTATGTTATGTAGGGGAGCACTAAGAAAGGGTTTCCCAAAATTTTGATTTTAACGGGAGAAATCGCAAAAAAACGACGTCTCCCATAAGAAATACACAGAGATTATATCGGATCTACGGATAAGTTGAATATAATAGAAAAAAAGCCAGAAAATAAAAACAGATGTTTGACAGGTAGGTATTCAACAGGTTTGAACATGTTTGACACGTTTTGTTCAACGCACTGCGGAAGGTTGGACTGTCTAATTCGTGCATGCTATTGATGAAGATATGGGATTATAATTTTTTTTCTATTGTATATAAGTCATGAGATAAAAGACAATAACTCGAGGAGTTTTATACTATTGTTAAACATAAAATTTTTCTTGAAATGTGAACAGTCAAAATTGAAAACCTAAATTAAAAGCCTCATACTATTTTTAACATAAGATATTTTGTAACCAATAACCTTTGCGCGGGCGAAGCCGCAACGGGGGACGCTAGTGAGCATAGAAAGGAGAATAGTTCGGAATATCCTAGGTCCTAAAAAAGAAGAAGACGTATTAAAATAGACCCTGTTCACACAAAAAGATAAATGCGAGAAAACTGAAAACATAATCCATGTTATGAGAAAAGGGAAACTAATATTTTTCGGACATGTGGCAAGAATGAACGATATAACATTGACAAAAAAAATTGGTAAAATAATTAATCTTAAAATCAAATCAGCATTGTTCACAGTAACATTCAATGAGCCTTAGAGATGCAAAAATTGGTACAGAAGACATACAGAACAGGAAAATTTTTAGAAAAAACCAAAGAGTGACCTTCGGGGGAGAGAATGAAAAAAAAGAGTCGTGAATCCCACAACATTGAACAATTTAAAAAGGAAAGATCCGAAAGAATAAAAGATTGTGGAAGAAAAGGTAACGTTTAAATTGCATAACAAGTATATTGACTTGGTGTGATCTTTCTTAGGGGCTATTCGTAAAAAAGTATCTTTTACTAGGTTTTAGACAGTCAAAATAAATTTTACTTATAAATATAAGGATGACAATTTTTTGTGATTTTCCAAAAGTTTAAAACAGTAGACATTGTTCTCTTTGTAATTTGTTTTCATATTTTCGCAAGAAATCGTTTCCTCATTCAGACATAAATCAGGATTTTGGAATGTACATAATTTTAACTTTTTCAAGTAGCTAAGTTACGAATACAGAAAATCTACAAACCAGTAGCTTTGTTCGATCTTTATAAACAAAGGTAGCATGATTTATTTAAAATGGGTAACTTTATAATATTATAATGGTCAGAAATAAAATAAAAAATAAAAACAATGCTCGAAATAAATGCATTGGATGAAACGGGTCGGGAACTAAAGGGGTTTCTACAACGGAGTCTACTTTTCTATTGTTACTAGAGAGACAAGATACAAGATAGGATACTACAGTTCTCCGGAGAACACACCAGAGTAAGCCGTCATATTTTAATAATTTATTTATATTACTCTTTATGTTATTCAGTAGTAAAGCCGGACAAAACCATCCATCCCTTTTTAACCATTCCTGCGACTCTTATCACCCCTTTTATACAAGCAATGATTAAAGAGAAAAACTAACACAGATGAGAGAGCTGACTGTCTTTGTAGGATTGTTACGCTTCGGATGGAAAGAAAGGAAAGATGGAAAATAATGCAATGGAAGGGTGTATTATTATTTTTTGCCGGATTATATCTTCAAAGTCGGAAACAAAAATTACTAACAATTTATATTTAGGGATTAAATAAGAACAAAAAAGAAATTTAAATCCAATAATAATAGTTCATTTTGAACGAAAAACTGAAATTTGCTTTAGACGTTTCCTTTCTGAAGAAATAACTTACTATTCACATTTCAAAAGCGAACATTTTAGTAATATTGTAGAACAACAAAAAATGCTTAAACAAAATTAAATTTTATATCATAAAGAATTATAAATGAAAAGAGTTGTAGATCAAACGAAATATATTGTTGATTACAATAATAATTTCATTTTTACAAAAATACTTCTTCCAAAGCTATATGCAGTACTACCTCGCCTATCAGGATCTTCAGATTATCTGGCCCCACCTGCATCAGGAAATGTTTATTACTCATAAAATCGCGATGTACAATCATCTTCACTTCATTAGGTCAAAGGGCTGTTTATTGTTCTGAACTGAACAGATTGCAAGGTACACACATTAGGGATAAAAGAAATGTTTGTTTATTTATTTAAGGTCGCACCAACAATAAGGTCATTAGCGACCACTGTTACGTAACAATTATAGTTTTTTTCTATTAAAATATCTTGTTTAACTGTAAGTTTCTGGGGTATATAAATGCACGTTATGTGTTCTTTATTCATCTGTTGATGTCCGTTAGCATGAGTTTCGTATTTCATGTTATATTTAAACAAAAATATTATATGAAATAAATTACATTATATATTTACATATTTTTAATTAAACGTACTTATTTCTTTCATACAAAAATAATTGTATTTATCACAATAAACATCTATGACAGCCGTTAGCTACATGAATACAGTTGACACGAGGCTTCTACTTTTACCGATTTGAATAGCATTATCTGTTCACATGAAAAAGTACACCAATTTGTAAACTATTGTTTGATTAATATTGATTCTTTTCATTAATTTTATAGTTTATTAAGTGTCAAGATTGAAACAATGAAGGTTAATTTTCATTGTTAATAAAATGTGAAATTCTATCAGGTAAAAGAATAATACGTACATTGTGGTAATTCAACGGTAAGTTATTAAAAATTTTAATTCCCTTTGTTTTATTTTATTAAAAATCTACATTCAATAAAAAAATTGTATTTTATTCAGTTACTAATTAGTATTTTATACAAATTTTTGGAAAAATTAATTGTTTGTGTACCGTATAGCAAATTCGAAAGCACTCAATGCTCAGTTGTTTCACTCTTTCACTTGATATTGAATTTTCACCTTCCCAATCAATTCGAGAGGTAAATTTTGGCATACTTGAAAATTTAGACTCCACTCACTGAATATTTAGTTCAAAATTCTCTTTTATTTTAGTCAACGGTAAAAAATACATACATCTTTCACTCTAAAACAGTAGAAATTTGACTGACATTTATTTTTTAGACTCTAACTGAACGTAAGACTGTATTCAATACTGTAACACCTAATCATAGGTTCGTTTGGGATCTGGGTATAAGGAAAATAAACAAATTGTTTTAAAAATCGCCTCATTTACTATATTTTTTATGTTATACAAGATAGGTTAGGCGCCATGTCTGCTGAAACTTATGGGCAGGCTGTATTTCGAAGAAAAAAAAGGGTTTTTTAAAGATCGCTGCCTTATTTCGGAGACGGAGGTTTCTGGTTCATATCCTAGTAAAGGTAATTACTTTTATACGGATTTGAATGCTAGACAGTGGTTACCAGTGTGCTTTGATGGTTGGGGTTCAATTAACCATACTGTCTCAGGAATGGTCGGCCTGAGTCTGTACGAGACTACACCTCATTTACGTCATACATATCATCCTCATCTCATTGGGTCATGGGGTTGCTTATTGTTCTGAATTGAATAGAATACAACGTACACATATTAGGAGTTGAAAATATGCATTTCAGCGTAAAAATGTATAATACAAATTTTAGCAATTTAAAAATCTGCAACTTTTATTTCAAATATTTCTTTGTATAACGCTTAGTTTAGCGGTAATTAGTGATTCACTGTTTATTCTTCATGAAAATTTGTAAAATAATCGATTTTTCTATTAGGTCTTAGTTTGTATTTTACGACGAAAGTGTATTATCAAACATGTAGGAAATTAAAAGATCTACGACTTCACGTATTTTTCTCTGCAAAGCCTTATTAAGCGTGAAAGAGTGATTTTCCGTATTATTAAGCCAACCTAAGGTTGGTTTTCATTATACGTCATTCACTTATGATTAAAATAAGGTTATGTTTTTTAATGTTAGTTTTTTTGTTTATTTCTAATGTTTTATAACTAATATTAGGTTATATTGTTCATTATTTACATTGGCAAGAGAAAATCGTGGGAGTGTTTTACACCAAACTTTTCTTTTAATTTTATGGTAAGAGGTATTATAGAATTATTGTATTTATGAAGGATAAAGGTGAAATTATTTAAAGTTATTGGGAACAACAAATTGTTAGTTAATTACAGACTCAAAAACTTATTCGGTACTAGATTTGTCAGAAATAATAAGATAGAAAATGTTTGTGAGTGAGCGTGTTGAATGTGAAAGTACGGCAACGTATTGAGTCGGAACTAACAACGTGTAGAAGAGAGAATTGCAACCGCAATGTAATCCGGCCAAAGCTTTCTGTGGTTTGCCCTGATCATTTGACAAACAGCAAGACTGTTAAACAGAGAAACAAACCGCCGAACGTATCACCAACCATCTTGTAACAAAACTGTTGTAACTAACACTCCCTTAAAATACCCTGAAAACAAACAAATAACCAATCTACCGCATAAAATGTGTTGACGGGATGGATTTATTAAAGTATAATTAAAAATATTTAACCAGCAAGCTGTCAGTAGCGATTTACTGAACCGAAGACGAAAGTTTGTACGCAATATAAGTATGTAGGCCTGCATTATATTCAATTTTTTTTAGATATTCAAAATTAAAAGTACTAAGTTTAAATATTTTTTTCAGTAGAAATGAACAACCAGTTAAATTTTATACCAATTGGTAAATAAGACCGTAAATTTTTAATTTACTTGATTGGTGAAACTTTTTATATCTTACAAAAATTGCTTTCTAAACAGTAGCTAGTAGATAAATGTGTGATTGAATTATGTATTTCAGGTGTTGTAGCTTTTTAACATAGTAATATAATAATATTACTTCTTCGGGAGTCTCCTGGACGCAATCCAAAAAAAGTAGATATACACATGTTTCCGGTTTATCAATGAATTGTGATTTTTGCGTTATCATAATTATACAATAATACGAACATCTGTACAAACGCTTTCACAACAAGTCAAGAGAACACGATAAGCCACTTGTAAGTTCCCTATCCATTTTATATTGTAATGCTCCTGTGAATACACCAAGGGAAAAATTTGTATGATTTAGTAAAAATTGTCATTTCAGGTTAAAATTGAGTTATAAGTAAAATTCAAAAAGTGTTGTGCTCTGGAAACACCGTAGAATAAGCTGGCAATCTCCAAATACGGGTTTTCGGGAATTTTTATGTAATTTAAATTTAATGTTTTATATGGTCTTACCTATATTTTTATTTAAGATTTTACGTGTAACTGAGAATTTTACCTCAAATTACGATTATCTTTGTTGAAAAATTTTTAGGCTTAAAGTAATATTTCATGTCAAAGGAGTTGGTCCGACGAATATCGGCTTACTAGCAGACAATAGATGTAAGGGTCACTACCTGACTTTTGGATCCAGCTTCTTTAACTGAAATTTTTGTTACAGTCCTCGGACTGAAATTCTGATCACAGATTCGTGATCAGGCTGAAATTCTAATTGAAATAAGTCTAAACAGCACGAAAATCCGTAAATTTAAACCGTTTTTAGCTGAATAAGTTAATAAACCTATGTTAAATACAGCAATGTTTAGATCGCTAATTATAAGAGAATGAATGATATTTTTGTAAATCAATTCACACTAGCCTTTAGATACTACTCAGATGAGCATATTTCATTAAGAGAAATTTTAAATTTAAGGCATTTCAGCGGCTGAAATCAGCCAAAAATGTTATAAAAATCATTTACATGTTATTCAAATGGGAGAACCCTCTCCAACATTTAATTTAATTACTCATTAATCGATTAAGATATGGTATGTGTGAGTGTGGAATCGAAGGGTCCACATGTTGGGAAATAGAAAAATAATTTTAGATTGTTAAAATTCGTCGTCGTTCAGATTTTATTAAAGTTTTATTTTGACGTATTTTTCCGCATTTTGCAAATTTACTAATTAGTTAATAATTAACGAACCAGTTACAATTTCCACATGGGACTAATACTCACATGTGTGTTTTCAGAATCTAAAGTAATTTCGTGCATCACTTTAGTTGCACACGCTAAATTTCAAGTTATTTTTTACAAATTTCTCGTCGGCATTAATCCGACTTTATGGATACATTTATTGGTGTTTTTCAAGACGTGATAAAATTTGAACCGACGAAGCGATTTACTTCGGATAAAAAGCATTGGATTCAGCAGAAAGAGCTGAAAATTTTGACACCACTCCGGACGCTGAAATCCAAAATTTTCGATTTTGAGAAAATTAACCGGTTGGTGGGGAATGAAATTGGTTCTGAGTGTATGACCAACCTATAAATCTTAATTTTCCCGATAAAAGAGGGTAGTTTTTAAAATCTGTAATTACATTTAAAAAATATTTATAATGTTTGTAAGTGCCAGAAACTTTACCCATGATGCCTTTCTAATATTTTGAAGGTTAGTTATAGCGTATTCAATAATCTAAAACATGTTTTAAGCAAATTTGTTAAAATTATCAACCAAGGTAAATACGAGAATTCGGGTGCTAGAATTGGTATCGTCAGGGAATTTTTAGATCATAAAACTGTTTTGCACCAAGAATCTAGGAGAGTCCGCCTTGAGATCTAATGCGTGTAACACGTATTTTCGATTTTGTAATTTTTCTAACTTATAGTGAAGTACTTAGTGGAAATTTCAACATGGCAATAGTCATGTCGTGCCGCATACGCGTGATATAGTGCGATACTTCATTGTGTGACTTTGAGTGCATTCATTGTGGGATACATAGTGCTGCGATTGACTTAAATTACTTATTTTTATTTTTTGAAAATAATTCCCGAGGATATTTTGTAATATTTTGAATATTCTTTGTATTTTAATTTGCATTTTGACCTTAAAAATATCGCCGTAACGTTGAACAGTTTGCTTTCATGAAAATGAAAAGGTCGGAAGATAAATTTAAAAATAATTAATGTTTTCATTAACGCATTTGTTCAGCCGGTGCTCGATCAAATTAAAGTCATTTGAGAACTATAACAAATTTTTACATGATGTGCTAAACGAATAATTAAATATTGGTTTTGATAAAAACTACAAATAAATAATAAATAATGACAGTAATAATGATGAAGTATTAGACTGAAAAGACAGCGTGTATAGCGTATAGTGAAACAACGAAGTGAAATCGCTAAAGCCACGTTCATCGCTATCACCACCGAATTGTCGCCCATACCGAGGACGCCAACTGCATTATCCAGGTCTGCGCCGAAGAGTCCCTGTACTGCGGGATGCATACCGATCACCGAGTCCCTCATAAGGATTATGTGTAGTGCGCGAAATTTTCATAACCCTTACTCAATGGATTATTAAAGAGATAAGTAACAATTTTTAAATTATTTTGAGCTCAAATAATTTATGTCTATGTCCATGTATGTTATTGTACTTTTCAGGAGTTATTAGTTGTAAGAACTAGGTTATATGATTGATCAGTATGTTTATGCGACGCAAGTATACGGCAGAAAGAATCTGCAACCCTGAGAATAAAGAGTAAACATTGTGTTGTCACTAAATTCATGTTAACTAGTATTTGTCGTATTTTTCAATTGTTTACGTTTTCAAATGTAGCGATAAAATTTGATGGCGCCCACAAGAATAATGTAATACTTGGTGTTTGTTTTACGTTAAATAAATTCTCATTAATTTTGATTTTGCGTACGATTCTTGTTAATTTAACCCCTAATTCCATTGGTGATAGTTGGTCAGATAAAGTTTGGGGTTTTACTTGTTTTTATTTTATTTTTAGGGACAACACAGTTCAAATCCCATTTAAAATTTTGTCTTTCAAAATTGTGAAGGGTCTTACCTTCCTTTTATGCTTTATTTTAGTGAACCCCGTTTTTTATGGTGTTGTTGGACAGCGTGGGGATAAATCTACAAATTTTGTAAATTTGACAGTTTTTTGGAAAATTTTAGTTTCTGGAAAGTTTTTCTTTTGTTTGTTTTTTATTTCGCCCACGTTGAGAAAACCGGACCGTTACAATATCTACCAAACAATCCCGCAACATGTCTAAGAAGACGGTAAAATAGAGACCTGTTAATTTAATTCAAAATTCAGAAGATTTTTAATAGAATTCTTGGGGAGTCATGCTACTATGTCATTTTAACAAAATTATCGTCATCACACATTCACTGGTTTCATAACTTTTAGTCGCAAATAAAACAAAAATGAGTAAAAATTTCGACTATTCCGAAAGCGGGAGAAAATACAAGGTTCCCCTTTCAGGGAAACGAATCAGCTAGAAACCAACTGAAAACAACTTCCGTCTTATTGGTCCCTCTGCTGACCACTTCGAAAGCGATTAGGCCTAATAATGTGTTATGAATTTTGAATTCAAACGGAGGCACATCAACAAATTTCCGAGAGAAGAAGATGTTATTTTGCTATATGACGATATCATCGCCTGGAGCATCACATGGTCTACTGAAGAAACTTCAACAGTCACAGCTGCGGGTTGCCACCACGCTAGTCTGCTTTCCCTGAAGACCAGCATACAAACCGCTCTGAAAAACGCCACCAATTTTCGACACGATTTTCTAACACCATTCAATATTTTTGTGAACTGGTAAAAATAATTAGTTTAGTTGAATTAGAGAAACTACTTCAAGGAATTGAAATAACCAGCCAAAACAATTTAGTGATCTAGCTATAAGAAACTACCAAACAACGACGATATTAAAGCAGACATAGCAAGATACGCCTATCTGATTAGCGAATAATATTCCATAATTTCTACCGAAAAATGTACTGCTGGGCACCATTTTTCCTAGTTATAAAATGTCTCACTACTGTTCCACCCTCTCATCACATGACCCCGATATATTACTTTCTTTGCGCTTAAAACTTTTTTCTTCTTCTCCATCATTCTCAGAATACTCTTGTTCGTGATACGATCTACCCAAAATATCTCAAAACACTTTGATACGACCACATTTCGAAAGCCTTCAATTTGTGAGTAACTTTCTTCTTCATGCCGTACGTCTCCACCCCGTATCGAAAGTTAGACTAGCATAAAACGTATTAATTCGACAAATACATACAAAAATCTGAACAATTCTACCAAACAACCAATTAAAGAGAGCGTACAGGAGACACCTTCATGTGGATTAGATACACAAAATTTAATTCATATAATCCAAAAATAACTGCCTGATGATCAGTTACACATTATATAAAAATAAATTACGATAATCAAATTTTCTTACAGTAAACTACTATCCTATTATGCTAGAGGAGGTGGAAATTATCTCATCGAACTATGGACAAAACCATGTACTAGGATAGGTTGGAAACTTTTAAATATCAAAAAATTAAAGTATTAACTACTAGCAGTAGCATTCAAAATCTACTATACTTACTTACTACACTAACTTAACCAATACTTTGCTTTTTACTGAGATTTTGATTGTATCAATTATGTTAGTTACATATTAATAATAATTAAACTTACACTATTTTTAATGAAAAACATAATTTAATACAACCTAAAATTTATTATTACATTTAAAAACAATAAAAAAGTAAAAAAAAAATACTTTTCTATTTTCCTCTTTTCTCTTTCGTTACATCTACATTTAAATATTGCTAACCATTTTTGTTATTTTCTCTCTACCTATTTTGACTATCCATTTATTTAGTTCCTTATGAAATTTTAAAGTCGTTAGATTTTTTAAATCTAACGGGAGCAGGTTATATATTTTGCGTGCCAAGTACTCAAAATGACGCTGGTAAAGAGCAATTCTCGCTCTCTCCGATAAGAGCAGATCTCTGTTTCGTGTGTGGTACTGAAGCCCTCTATTTTGCACGTTAATTACGTCCACTTGAACTCTTTCAATTATTTCTTTCATGTACAGTTTTCTTATATCTATGACATTGACATCTGTAAATATCTACTCCGTTGAATATCTACGCGGTTTATTAGATATCACTTTCAAAATACTTCTTTGTGTTCTTATCAGTGGTTCCATATAGCAATGAGCAGCTCCATCCCAACCCACTATACCATAAGGCAAAAGTGACTGCACAATGGCAAAGTATACTTTTAAAATAAATCTAATAATTTTATTATTATATTATGAAATTCAACACTAATGTATGATCAGCTTGTTTAATTCATTTATGTCATTTGCTCATACTTTTCGTTGTGTTTTAATTTATAGAAACAAGTCAATTAATAAAGAGAAAAATATAAATGGTAGGCTACTCACCGGCAAAAATTATTTTTCATATGTCACGTGCATATTATATCCGGCAATATATAGTAATGGATTGTCTTAAAAAACAAAGCTGTTTTACTTTGATGGTGAATAACCAATGATAAGGAAGGCCTACTATATTTTAATTATATGACAAAGAACAAGAGCGTTGATTTAGTTTGTCAATCCTTTTTTCTCTGTAGTAGAATTAGTCGGCTACAGTACTAGAGACACCATTAAAACGCAAGGTTTTTAAGGACGTACGTTTTTTTCGTAACACCTTAGGTCTATTGTTTAGTGTTCTAAGATTTCTTTTGTCAACCGTTTTCATTCATTCTACACAGGTTTCTGTAAAATTATAGTTTTCATTTTCTGCTTGTCTTTATTAATTGTTCGTTTTCTTGTATAGTTCTTCATATTCTCACGCAGGACTTATCATCACAGTGTGATGTCTGATTTTTCCTAACTCGAAAATACTTTTATCTTGTAAAGGCTGTGAGTTCGTTCAATTGAAGTATCCATCTGTCCTTACCTCCTCTTGTACGCATGTAACAATGCAAGTTTTCCAGTATTTCAAATTTACTGCAACTAGCTACTTAAAACTAACGAACAGTTTTTTTTTAAATATTATTCCTCCCCCCGCCCTTCACAAAAATGTTGTAGTCGCACACCGGCAATAACACTAAATTTTGTAGCATCCCTTATACAGTGTTTTAGAAACATTATTAATATAACTTAATCCCATTCATAATTTAAATATTATTTTAGTAACTTTCTTTGTATTTTAGTAACATATGACTAAAAAGTAGCTAATTTTAAGATTAGTACAGATTATCTTGGTGAGGCTGTTTTCACGTTAACAATTGTTTTATTAAGATTACGGCTTTAATATGCATATTAGCGCAAAACTTTTATTAATAAAAAATGTAGAGAATTTAAAATTCTACAACTTTTATTTCCAACATTTTTGTATAACGCTTAGTTTAGCGGTAGGCCTAATTAGTGATTTTCTGTTTTTTTGTCATGAAAACGTGTAAAAAATCGATTTTTTTAAGATTTCGGCCTTTGTATTCATTTTACGACAAAACCTACAACGTTTATTACAAGCATTTTTCTCTACAGAGCATAGTTTAGCGTAAAAGAGTGATTTTCCGCATTTTTAAGCCAAACAGGTCGATTTTAATTTTTGGTCTTTCACTCATGATTAAAATAAGGTTTTTTTTATTTATTTCTAATGTTTTATTACTAATGTTAAGTTATATTGTTTAAATTTATTTGCTTTGGGAAGAGAAAGTTGTGTGTGTTTCACACCAGATTTTTTTTATATTGAACTACCACTTTTTGGTTTACATACTATTTTACAGATCGTTTCATCTTTTAGGTGGATTTCACTACCAAATAGCCTGATTCTATGCCTGCGTCGTCAAAAAACGTACCAATAATAGCTTTTTTTTTCATTTACCAGCATTTTTTTTTGTGTATAGCGTAAAAAACACATGACCCAATCCCTTCACTGAGGAATGCTTACATTGAAAATATATTTAAAAACCATATTTTATAATCAGATAAAATAATAATCAGTTACTTCATATAAAGCGCATTATATTTTAACCAACTTGGTATTAATTAAATTAGATTAATGGAATTCAAATTAAAGATAATTTAAAAATTAAACCGATACATAATTTTTAATAAGGATTTGACTATTAGACTAATTACATTGATATGACGTAGCCGCGCCACAATTACCTTTAAATTATTATTGATAGATTCATTATATATTATTCCATTATTGCAAATGAATAATGAGTATAAAATGTAAACGAGGCAGAGATACGTTCAATAAATCACTTTGAGGATTGCTGTCAACTAAAATCCGACGCGCGTATAAATTAACCACATAAACAATTTGGCTTGAAAGAGGCACCAACGTATTCAACATCCCCTGTGTACGCAGTGAACGAGTTTAATTTGTACCTAGGATGTACACGAATTACTTTTTAAATAGTAACAATGAATTCGTTTGGATTGTTCTCCGACAAAGAAATAAAATAATACATTCAACGGGCCGATGGAACAGGTTAACAATTCCACAAAGGAAACAACAAAGTTTCCACGCGAACGAGAAAATATTTTATTTTATAAATTTCCATTTGATAATTCTTATGGAATTTTTATACCGAATTGATTTTGTAATATACAAAGCGCATTAAACAATGCTTTATAAAATTCTTGTTTCACGACCAGGCAATAACAACCACAAATTTGCTTGCAGCGTTATGAAATTGTGATAGATTTTAATTTAAATTACAATCCACGGTATAAAACATTGCTGTTGTTTCTGCACAAGAAATTTTAAATAAATAAATACAATTTCATAATTCATTTAATTTTACCGAGTCAGTACGTTAAAAAAAGCGTTAGGCCTGCGTCCAAAATTATATCACATGAAATATGTTCAAATTACCCGTTAGAAACGACTGATGTTGAATTTTGAGTACTGTTATTATGTATCGAAAACTCAGAATAAACGTTAAGAGTTTGTAAAACATGAAGATACCTTATGCAATGATGAAGTATTTATTTTATTTAACATATAAGGAATTCTAAGTTTTATTACAAAAACATACAGTAAAAAACTTTAGTAAATAGGCTACTTAAAAAATAAAATAATAAAGGATTACGTATATATGGAAAAAATTTATTTATTATCGGTAAATAATTAGGCTGAGTGCAGACTATAAGAAAATGGAACGAAGTTCCTGATTTTAAGTGGGTTGCACTAAAAATAAAGTAGAACTGGAAAAGCGTTTTGCAAAAATGGGATCAGACAGATGGGCCAAACTGGTTACCGAATAGTACACAGATTTTCATTAAAAATGAAGAGGTAGACAGAAGGCAATGTAGAGAAGGGACCTAACGATTTTCGTAGATATTTTGTGGGAAAGGGCAGCGCAGACAGGGGTATTTAGGTAAATTATGGAGTTGTTTTTATATTTATTTACAGTAAACTTCCTAGATAACACAGAAACACTAAGAAGAATAAAACGAAAACATCCAATAAAGTGTTTTTTAAGAGACACCACCTCAAGTAACACAATCATCAAGAGGAAATGTATCGGTGGGTATATCCTCCATAAAAAACAAATTCACAAATAAATAATTTGTCATTGTATTCGCTTATTGTTTATTTGTGTTGTTCAGGTCAACAGCCGAATGGCTGGTTTGAACCTCTAGAGGTTTTACTAAGTAACGGGGAGTGAAGTAGTTTACTATTGCCTTCCTCACTGAGTAAAAAGGGTATGCTTATCAGCATACTAGGCCCTCCGAAAAGCACCCACTTTCCACCCTGCAAATGAAATCTTCACTTCATTCACCACAGGGTCTGGCTGTGTAGTGAAATTAATTACTATCAGAGGAGATAACTCTGATTAGTGTCTTTTACACCTCTATCTCTTCTATTCTTAAATAGTTCATTCATATAATTAGCTGACTATATGATAAGAAACAGAACTATCTTTGTAGCCCTGAAACCAACAGATCAAGTATAATTAATTTAACACTCCACGTTATGGGCAATTTGTTTATTAGTTTTATTATTGTTTAATTATTACAAAACAATTTTTTAATTTCAAATTAAAAAAAAAAAAAAAAATTTGTTATTATGGTTATGTTTACTTGTATTTTCCCATAACAGGCAGGCGGAGTGTTAAATTATTTGCACTCAACCTGTTAGTTACAGAGCGACAATAAAAGTTCTGTTTCTTATCACATGGTCAGCCAATTATATGACTGAAGCATTTAAGAACAGATGAGGTAAAGGTGTAAAAGACACTAGTTACAGTTATCTCCTCTGAGAGTCATGAATTTCATTATACAGCCAGATCCCGTGTTGAATGAAGTGAAGGTTTTATTTACCAGGTGAAAATTAGATGCTGTTAAATATACTTTTCTACTCAGTGAGGAAGGCAAGGTCACCTCACTCCTCACCTTCACAAATCACGTCACTCCTCATTTTACTTAGTAAAACCTCTAGAAGTTCAAACCAGCCTATCGGCTGATTACCTAAACACAAAGTTTTACAAGATGGTTTTTCGCAGACTGGAAATTAGATGCTTTTCAACGGGCCGGCATATTGATAAGCATACTTTTCCACTCTGTGAGGAAGGCAAGTTAAACCACCTCACTCCTTATTTTACTTTGTAAAACATCTAGAGGTTAAAACCAGCCTGATGGCCTAAATACACACAGCAACAACGTTTGGATATCCTTCTAAAACATGTTTCTTTTTGGCTTTGGTGTCATGAAAATTAGTTAAAATTTGGGTACCAAATATTGTAAATTACCGCAATAATGTTCTACCGTTTAGAAAAAAATAGATAGAAAAGAATAAAATAAAAATGAGCACACTCACTGTTTGTGCTATACAATACCGAAGTGAATTTATCAGTTCATAAAAGAACGCAGTAAACACAGTAGTACTAAAAAGATTCAAGATGAAATCGAGGATTGCAGGGCTTAAGTAGCAATGAGTACAGCAGACATACATAAAGACAGCCAGGGACTCTGTTTAAGAAAGATCAGATCACAAATGAACGAATGGAATCGAAAACGTTAGAGAAGTGTAGGGCGTCATTAGGCCGGCTTACTTCAGCTCAGTTCTTGTGCGATTCTATTTGGAATCCCTCCAAATGTATTGTTACGTGATGTCGTACGGAGACGGCAACTAACGCACTCGTGTGAAATTAAGGTCCGCCGTCGCAACGAAAGAAATGTTACGCGATGACGGGAAATACCTCAAGCTTAAATCTTATTCTGGATTTGGTTGCAAGCCAAAAGAAGAAAGATAATTCTAATAAGTTTTGTAATATCCTCTGTTATTTATTATTTATTAATGTCCTCGCGTTTATCCTGGAATTTATTGTAGGCCCATTACAAAAACTGGTAATGTCTTGTTTTGTAATAAGGAACAATTGGTATTGTTCCCTGTTGAATTACACTGATTGATATTATTGTCGGGTAAATCCACATTAATTACACGGCTATTGTTATGTGCATTCGATTATGTACCGCATAAATGTAATGGATTTACTGTTTGCCAGGAAATCAAAACGTCACCAATTTATATACAAGTTGAGTAATAATTATTGGTGATGAAATGTAATCACCCAAAAGTTTTTTTAATCTGTCAACAAACATTCCTATACTGATTATTTCAAGCATTCATTCTTCAACTTCTTTTCTAGCCCTGTTTATCCAACACTGAATACTTGCTTCTTCTAACTTATTCCAAAAAAATTTCCGTATTGTAATATAATGTTTAGGTCAACAGCAGAAAAGCTGGTTTGAACCTCTAGAGGTTTTACTCAGTATAAACAAGGAGTGAGGTGGTTTACTATTGCCTTCCTCACTGAATTGAAAGCGTATGCTTATCAGCATGCTAGGCGCTCCGAAAAGCACCTATTTTCTATCCTGCAAATGACAGTTTTACTTCATTCATCACAAGGTCTGGCTGTATTGTGAAATTGATTACACTCAGAGGAGATAAAATTCATTAGTGTCTTTTACACCCCTACCTCTTCTGCCCTTAAATTATTTCAGACATATAATTGGCTGACTATTTGATAAGAAACAGAACTATTTTTTTGTAGCTCTAGAACCAACAGATCGAGTACAATTAACACACCACCTGCCTGTTATGGGCAAGTAATATAATATAGTTAATTATTGTGACGACGAGAATTATTACGGTAAAATATATCTGCAATCATTCTGTACGGAAGTGAGGCATGAACAACAACAAAACCCAACAGCGGAGAATCCAAACGGCAGAGATGAGTTTCTTCGAAGAACTAAGGGATGTACACGCTTGGACAGAAAAAGGAATGAGGAAATCAGGGCAGAATTGGGTAGGCCTATTTGCATCTTAAACAAAAAGATAAAAAATTATCGCCAAAGTTGGAGACAGCACATGGCAAGGATATAAGATCACAGGACCTAAGCAGGCACACTGGTATGCTTCATAAGGTAAAAGGGATGTCGGTAGACCTAGAAGATGGAGATAGATGATATAGTTTGTGAGATTGGAACAGGCTGCGGCCTAATCCTTGGTTGTAAGAACAAGAAGAAACTTTTTAAAATCTATTCACGTTTCGACCTTATTATATTTATTTTTATGAAATTAATTCTTAAAATAAGTAGAAACAGTGAAGTTTTATGGAGTATCACTAGACAGATATTTGTCATGGGATTTCTATACCGAACAAGTTTGTAATAAAATATCATCTGTGGAATTTGCATTAAAACATATACCCTAATCAAATGGTAAAAATTTCTAATATCAGTTTATCATGATATAATTCTGTCACGTATTCGTTATGGTATTTTAGAGTGGGATAATTCTAATGTACGTAATATGGACAGGGTTTTTAAAATTCAAAAGAAGCTATCCATCTCACATATTTCAGACCACTATTTAAAGAGAAACAGGTTACTGACTACAAACATTGACATACAGATTAGGAAAAATCTCTTATAACGCTATGTTTGGAGAGTAGCATTATACGGAAGTGAAAGGTGGGTGATAGCGGCTGTAGAAAGAAAAAGGATGAAGCTTTTGAAATGTGGTGTTACAGGAAATTTTAAAGATTAGGTGGGTGGATAAAATAAGTAATTTAGAGATTTTTAGACAAGTGTATGAAAAAAGAAGTATATGGAAACATCTTACCAGAAGACGGGATAGGCTTCCGGGGCATATCTTAAGACATCCAGGTATTGGTCTATCAATAATGGACGGTAATATCGAGGAAGTGAATTGTAGGGGGTGGCAAAGGTAAGAATATATAAAACAAATTACAAAAGATGTAGGGTGTTACATGTATGTGGATATGAAACGACTTGCGCAAGATATAACAGCTTGGAGAACTGCATAAAACCAGTCTCGAGAAAAAGATTTTAAATTGCTTACAGTCACCTCACTTATCATTTTATGGATACATTGTCACCACAATTTTACTGGTTATATTTTGTTTTACTATATTGCCAAATTTATAACATTAGATTTTATAACTACATTAAGAAAATGTAAATATTTTTCCTCAATTTCATTAAAACTTAGATTAGTAATTAGCTCGCACGCAGCGCAAACGCAATCACTAGTTTACATTAATTATATTATATTTAATTAACATTAACGAGATTAAGGATAAAAAATCTGGTGTGAAACACTCACACAACGTTCTCTTGCCAATGCAAAAAATTAACAATATAACCTAACATTAGCAATAAAACGTAAGAAACAAACAAAAAACAAACCTCAATTAACATAACCTAATTTTAATCTTGAATGAAAGACGCAAACGAAAATCAACCTCAGTTTAGGATTAAAATACGGAAAATCTCTCTTTCACGCTAATTTAGGCTCTGGAGAGAAAAATTCTTTAAATAAAAATTGTAGATCTTTCAATTTTCTTATAAATTTGATTAAATGCACTTTTGTCGTGAATTGCATGCTAAGGCTGCAATCTTAAAAAAATTGATTTTTATTACATTTTTTCGTAAGGAAAAAACAGAAAATCGCTAATTACCGCTGAACTAAGGTTTATATAAAATATTAATAAAAAATATTTTGTAGAATTCCCAATTCTCTACAAATTTTATTACTATATATATATATTACATCTTTACGTTAAAATGCAAATTAAAGTCGTAATCTTAAAAAACCAATTTTTTTACGTAAAAACAACCTCCCCAAGAATTTCAGCAGACATGGTGCCTACACTACTTTGTAGAGCATAAAAAATTAAGTAAACAAGGCGATTTTTAAAAAAAATCGTAGAAGCCGTTTTTTAGAAAATCAAAAAATGTGAAAAATTATTTGAATAAATTACTACTTCCGGTTGACCGATTTCGATGAAAATGTTTGTGTTGGGTCCTCTAGTATTATCTAACATAATTTTCAAGTTTCAAGTTCGTACGATGTTCCGTTCTTAAGATATTCTGTTCACAAGCGCGCGCGCGCACGCACAGACACACACAGACTAATCGCTAAAAACATGTTTTTTGGGTTCAGAGGGTGTAAAAACGTGTAGATCCGGTGACAACTCGATTTCGAAAAATCGACATAAAAACAATACTTTACTTCTTATTCATATAGGCAAGAGAAAGTATAAACTAGTATGCATTTTGCGAGATTAGTTTATATAATCAAATTTATAGGAAATTAAAAGATCTACAACTTTTTTTAAGCATTTTTCTCTACAAAGCGTAGTTTAGCGTGAAAGAGTGATTTTGCATTTATTAAGCCAAACAAGTTGGTTTTCATGATGTAAGTTATCATTCACTCATGATTAAAATTGGATCATGTTTTTTGAGGTTAGTTTTTTGTTTATTTTTTTATATTTTATTACAAATGTTAGGTTATATTGCTCATTATTTGCATTGGCAATAGAAAGTTGCGTGAGTGTTTCACACTAGATTTTTAATTTTATATTAACGATTCCAAATTTGTAATTTATAACAATGCAAAATAAATGTTGTCTAATAATAAGCATCGGATACACCCTGCCCATAACAGACAGGTGGAGTGTTAAATTATTTACACTCAATCTGTTCGTTGCAGAACTAAAATAAATAGTTCTGTTTCTTATCACATAGTCAGCCAATAAAATGACTGAATCACTTAAAAACAAAAGAGGTGGAGGTGTTAAAGACACTAGTCAGAGTTACCTCCTCTGAAAGTAATGAATTTCACTATACAGCCAGACCCTGTGGTGAATGAAGTGAAGGTGTCATTTGCAGAGTGGAAAATATGTGCTTTTCAGAGGGCCCGGCATGCTGATAAGCATACTTTTCCATTGAGGAAGGCATGGTAAACCACCTCACTCCTCGTTTTACTTAGTAAAACCTCTACAGGTTCAAACCAGCCTTTTGGCTGATGACCTAAACAACAACGGAAACACCACTTGAGAATTTCATTTCATGTTATAATTTAAATAATCTGGAATACATGTTAGTAGGGTTATTTAGAAAGGGAATAACCGCTACAACCCCTTTGACCACGAGGAATAAGTCGGTGCTAAGCGCCGGCGCAATCACTTATATAAATAATAATAATAATTATAATAGTATAATAATAATAATGGTTGACTTGTCAAGTAAAGACATGTAATAAAGTCCCTACATAATATACCTAGTTTTTCAAAAGGTAAAAATCTGGTGTGAAACACTCACACAACTTTCTCTTGCCAGTGCAAATAATTAACAATAAACCTAACATTAGTAATAAAACATAAGAAATAAACAAAAAACTAACCTCTAAAAATATAACCTAATTTTAATCATGAGTAAAAGACGCAAAATGAAAATCAACCTCAGTTTGGCTTAGAAATACGGAAAATCACTCTTTCTCTCTATACTAGGCTCTGTAGAGAAAAATGCTTTAAATAAAAGTTGTAGATCTTTTAATTTTCTATAAATTTAATTATATACACTTTTGTCGTAAAATGTATACTAAGGCCGAAATCTTAAAAAAATCAATTTTTCACACATTTTCGTGAGGAAAAAATAGAAAATCGCTAATTACCGCTAAACTAAGCGTTATACAAAACATTGTTTGAAATAAAAGTTATAGGATTTAAAATTTTCTACAATTTTTATTCCATAAAGTTTTGCGCTAAAATACATATTAAAGCCGTAATCTTAAAAAAACAACGTTTTTACGAGAAAACACCCTCACCAAGAATTTCAGCACACATGACGCCTACCCTATCTTGTAGAGAATAAATTAAAATAATTTAGTAAACCAGGCGATTTTTATAAAAATCGTAGGACCAGTTTTTTAGAAAATCACAAAAATATTAAAAATTACACGAATAAACTACTATTTCCGGTTGACCGATTTTGATGAAAATGTTCGTGTCGGGTCCGGTAAGGGTATGTAACTTAAGTTTCAAGTTTCAAGTTCGTACGACGTTCCGTTCTTGAGATATTTTGTATACACACACACACACACATACACACATCCACACACACACACACACACAAAGACCAATCGCTAGAAACATGTTTTTTGGGTTCAGGGGGTCTGAAAACGTATAGATCCGGTGAAAACTCGATTTCTTAAAATCGACATGAAAACAATACTTTCCTTCCTATATATGCATAAAGGCAAGAGAAAGTAAAAAACTCCGACTGTGTTATGAACGCCATGTAAAATTACGTTAAAGTAGATAATATTTTAAGAAGTGAAATAAAGAAATACTAAAGTTGGCCCATATTATAATAATTATTGTTTTAATAATATGAAACTAACCTGTTTTCAATCAGATAATTCATTTAAGAAGTAAATAAATAATAGTTCAATACACACACACGCGAACACACGAACACTTTAATAAAACAAAAACACAGCGGTATAAAGTTGTCCAGTAAAAATTTAACCAACTCACCCGCACCGTGCAACAAATTGAAATACCTGAATAAAGAAACACGTATGATAGATAAGATCATTGCGTCGTAGATTGTCAATTGTTTGAATGCGCGCGCATCACCAGTTGAACACAACCTGCGTTCACTGTCACAAAAACAGAAAAGGGTAGGGGGACTTTTTTACACAAACATGTACGAACCTGTTTTACTCAGTAACATTATTCGGGGAAAAACGTATGTCATTTTTATAACTAATAAACATCAAATCGTATAGTAATAGTTTCTTTTTTTTACTTTTCTTAATAAATTTTAATTTATTTCTCCTGACAAATTTTATCTAGTATTTTAGAAAGGCAAAGTATGGTATCGTGAAAAATATCAATACATGTACCCGAATACATACTACTTCATAACTTCCACTACCCAAAAAAATTATACATTGAAACCTCGAATTAACAAATTTTTTTTACGGTAACGTGATATTTTAATAAAACTTACTCTAAATTTTCTCTGTTTATATACTAAAAATTCTAAAATTTAAATTGGTTCAGTACTTTGGAATTCTCTGTGGGCTTTAAGTAGACTCTTGTGATTCCCATTGCCGGCCGCATTGGCGTAGTTGGTAACGTGCTCGCCTCTCATCATGCGGTCTTGGGTTCGAATCCTATTCAGGCACTGCATATTTTCATAAGTTACAAAAAAATAATTTCATCCTTCACCGTCTGCATTAGTAGTAATTGCAGAGCAGTCGGATGTTAAACCCCAAAAAAAAAATTGTGATTCCCGTATTTTCATTTTACGGTACCTATACAAAGAAATCGGCTGTATTTTTAACCCCCAACTGCAAAAAGTTTACCGTGTGTATCTGTCTGTGGCATCTTAGCTCCCGAACGGATGAACCGATTTTGATTTATTTTTTTCTCTTGCCTTTAAGTTATAAATAAATAAGAAGGAAAGTATTGTTTTCATGCCGATTTTTCGAAATTGAGTTTCTACCGAATATACACTTTTTCAGACCCCTTGGAACCTAACAAAATATGTTTTTAGTTTTGGCCCTTGTGTGAATGTCTGAACAAAATATCTCAAGAACGGAACATTGTAAGAAGTTGAAACTTGAAACTTAAGTACCTCTAGAGGACCCGTCAAGAACATTTTCATTAAAATCGGACAAGAGGAAGTAGTAGTTTATTCGTGTCATTTTTCACTTTTTGCGATTTTCTCAAAAACGGCTCCTACGATTTTTTTTTAAATCGCCTCATTTACTACATTTTTTATGTTCTACATGACAGGGTAGACGTCATGTCTGCTGAAATTCTTGGAAAAGGTGAAATGTCGTTTATAGCTTCAACTACCTATATGAAAGAATACAACGAAACACCAGAAAGAAAAAGCTAGCAACAATAGGCAAAGAAAAATAGCCGCTACTTTCGAACTCATGACCTGTACAAGAAGAAAGTGTTATTATATCATCCATCCTTTACTGGAGACACTGTTTAGTTAATATAGGCACCTGCAAATGTGCTGTACAGATTAGTGGAAAGTAAAGATAAAATGTTGTAATTATAAAATAATTATAAAATCCTACCTTCGACCAATATGGAGCTATGCCAGTCAGTGTGTGTAGCTATGCTGTGCAAAACTATCGGTATAAGCAAAAATTCAGCGTTTCCAATCAAAGCTTATAGTTTCAATCAAAGTAGAGGATAGTTAACACCCGCTATTATGTAACCAATAAAACGCTACACTCAGACCTAAACGTATTCTACATAAATAACGTTTTCTTAAAACTCTATACAAAATTTAGGAAAAAACTCGTGAACCACCATAACCCATTGATCTCAAATTTGGCTAAGCAGACTCTCCTAAACAATCCAATAAGACGACTAAAACGTCGATGAAGCCGGGACCTCATCAATTAACGTAGTACTGAAATTGACTATCCATTACAGTGTTCTAAATGCTGCACTTAATGCTACACTATGTTCATATATATACATTCACGTTGGAGTTCTCACTGGACTTTGTCTCCACACACGTTTATTTGTCATGTTATTTTTTTCCAAATTTTGTGTTATCACATTCACTGATTGTTTTCAACACAATGTGAATTTCCTAAATAGAGAGGAAAAAATTATAAATAGTCTGTGTGCCAGACAGTATTAATAAAGGTTATTGAGTAAAATATCTTATACTTGACAAATTTCTGGACTTTCATTGACTTGAACGCGTTAGGGTAGGTAGTTCGTTACAGATAAATATAAGAGAAATGTTAGGAATAAGATATGAGAAGAGGAAGGAATAATTTTAGAAGGACATACAGCTAAAAGGTTAAGATTGTAATCAAAGGAGTAATGGCATTCGTTCTCGTTCTGTTGAACCATGGAAGAACGATCTAGGTTGAATGAATGGAAGGATGTTTAGATGAATGGGGATGAATGAATACGGGAGACTAGTTTTAGAAATGAAGACGAGGTCGTCGTATATTAGGTCAAAATACGACCGAAAGACAAGAAGGGTGAGTTGTGACTGTGTAGAATTAGAAAAGCCACGGAGTAGCACCAACCATCACCATTTAGCGTTAACGTAGAGAGAAGAAGAAGCCAATCTGTCTTATCGTACCGTATTATCTTTTCCTGTTCGAAAAGCAGCCGTAGAGTTGTTGAGTTTTGCACAGCATTTCAACATTGCCTTTAATAATATAGCTTCAACCGACCAGGATAGTTTAGTTTAGATTTCAGCCCTGTTTAGTTTCTACCTCGCTCGGCGGTCTCATTACCAGTATAATAACAATGTTCTAACAACCACATCCTCTAGCACTGATTCTTTTTAACCTACTATAAGATTAACTTTGCTTGAGAATAAATTTACTATTTTATTTCTCTAAAAAATCATATATAACTAAATTTCTTTCGTTGTATAAAATAAAATGAAATTAATGCGATAAAGTAAAAAAAACTGCATTTATATCGAAACCACTAAGCACTATTGATTTTATTAAAACAAATTTCATAAAGAAATAAATACATTAAAGCAAGACAAACCATTTCTCTTTGCAACTGTTAATATGCACTACATATCCTGTGATCAATTCTGATTGTGTACTTATAACGGCGTATTGTAAGTGGTCTAAAATGTGTAATGACCCACATTCTAGAATGCTTTTTGAAAAAAGTATCGCAAAAAACCGTTAAATTAAGTGCTAAAATAAAACGTCTAATTTTTATTTGGTTTTAATCTTTTATAGAGAAACATTAAACTTTTTATTACGGTAAATAATGAGTACAAAGGTTTTTTGTTATTTAAAAAAATATTCTTTTAAAGTTGGGAAGAACATGAGAAAAATGTTTAAAAGGTATATACATACTGCTGGAAAAACTAAATACCTAAACGTTAATTTCACCGGAATGGGAAGTTCACAACCAATTTTAAACTAGGTTATTTTCTATGAGCTGCATATTTCATCGGCCACAATGATTTCGATGGGTTGACTGTTTGACAGTGAACAGCGAAACCCGACATTTTAAAATAAAATTGTGCCTGCCGTTTTCTCCATTCATCCAACAAAACCCTTTATGTCCTAACAGTTTTGAGCAGCCACATCTATTTTACAAGCAAACTTACAGCCGGCCGCATTGGCGTAGTTGGTAACGTGCTCGTCTCTCATCATGCGGTCTCGGGTTCGAATCCCATTCAGGCATGGCATATTTTCATACGTTACAAAAAATCATCCCATCCTTCACCGTCTGCATCAGCAGTATTTGCAGAAGAGTCGACCGTTAATTACAAAAAAAACATACAGATTATTTTGAGTTGGGTTTGATAAAAATTAACTGTAATACTACATTTACTTACTTAACGTTTTTGGGAGCGTTATAGAGACATTCTGTACACATATAATACTTTGCGTAATAAAAGTATTTTTACATTTTTATAAGTAATTCAAAAACCATAAGAAAAAAGTAAGTATTTGAGAAATGAGAAGAAAAATCCAAAATAAGTATTAGAATATCGGAAAATAAAATGAGTAAAGAATTTAAATCTAGATTATTAAGTTAAACAGAATATCTACAAAGACGGAGAAATAAAAATTAAATTGGAGAGAGCATAGTCTACCATCTGACAAAAGGGAACGGCGGTTAGCGCCACTGGCTTCTACTCCAAGAAACCCGGCATCGATTCCCGATCAGGTCTGGAATTTCTCCATCATTCATTTTTTTCTATTACCCTTTATAAGACGTAAAATGAAAAATACCCTTCATCGTCTGCATTAGTTTTAATGAGTAAAATATTCAGTCGTAAAAAACATTTGCAATAAAAATCAAACAAATTAATTTAAAAAAAATTAAGACACAATACAGTTAAACCCTGGAACATTACAAAAACTGTTATAACGTATTATCCATCAGGAAAACGTATTAGAAGAAACTAAAGATGTAAAAAGAAAAATTCCTGTAGAAAGTAACGATCTACAGAAGAATTACAAAAGGATATTAGTAATTAAAAATAAAAATAAAGGCTATTAGGGATTGGAAAATAGAAAAGATAACAGACTTCATGAAAAAGAGAGATAAATTCAGTTTTATGAACATATTTTATAAAATAAGCCAGAAAATATTTACGGAATAAATATTTGATAGATATAGATATTACAAAACACAGAAAAGTTGATTTATCGAGAATGAAAAAATATGAAGTAGTTGAAAGTATTCCAAATCGATAGGGAATGAAAGTGAATTAAAAAAAAAATACAAACGAGTTTGAGGGGTTCCAAGGGAAGAGATGACCACAAATGACAACAAGAAATGGTCAGAAGAAAGAATTTAGTATAGGAAAAATAGGTTTCAATGAAAAACTAAAATAGGAATCGTCATTAAAAATAATTTAATGCAATCCTAGGTGTAGGGCGATACGATAAAAGAAAGAACAAATAAATAAATTTTTAAATTAACGAAGTATTTAAGTTATTAAAAAACAATTTAACCTAGCGATGAACGCAAAATTACATTTTCCAATTCCATTTTTAAACTAAATTTAGAATACAAACTTCAATCAATATTACTAATCAACTGAGATCCTAATTATCATGGAGTGACTATAATTATTGACCAGCCTTCGGGCTTTTGGCTTAAATAAAACTAAATTAAAGAATATACAATTCGTAGAACAGAAATTGTAACGATTTGTAAATGCATAGAAACCGAATATATAATTGAGTTAATTAGTATATGTAGACTACATTTTCTCATTAAAAAAATACAGTGTTATTATTATTCACTTCTGTGAAATACAAAAAAAAACAAATATAATAATAACGAAACGCTACTTTCAATGAATTCATCAGTAAAACAAATGAAACGCTCTTGATTGGAGAATACACTGTCAAGTCGGTAGAATACAGCCAATCAATGGCTTGTAATTAATATTATTGGTTATTTAATAAATAATAAAATACAAAATAGACGACTGAACTTTATTAAGCTCAACTTGTTTTTACCCGTACACGTCCAGTTATTTTCAATAACAGATTTCAAATACATGAACCTTCATTTTTATTCGTTCTTGTAAAAGCAAACTGATATTAAAAATTGTACACAGTAGTTTTAATATACTCCACAATATTACAAACAAAAATTTGCAAGTTTGCTGCTTTATACTTTAATTACAAATCTTAAGAATAAATAAAAGGAGGTGAAAACTGCATTCATCCTTAACTTAACAACCGTGTCCAATACCATCGCTCTGATTGCGCAAGTAGGTGACTAATTAGAGATTCCGTTATTCTTCTATCACAGGAAAGCAAACATGCCTGTTCCGGTTCATACCTACCATGAAACAGACTTCACATTTCCTTCTAGACCAATCTTCCTATATACCTTATCGATTCGAGAGAGTTTCATCCTAGAAGCACCCTTCGTATAAGATTCCTCTATGTCTTTCTGTACTCCCTAATTTTAGTTTCAAATACTTGGACTCCCAGCTCTGCTCAAATATTTCTGTTTTAAAAGCTGTCTAATCTGGAACAACTTTTGAAAGCCCGAAGGAATTTCTTTGGTTTGCTGTAATAATAACCTATTTTGATGTTATATTTCAGTTATTTGTAGAAGCCCTTGAGACAACTTAATCAGGTATCTGAATTTGGATACATTCATTATGTTTTCTCCGCTGAACTCAATTTGTTTAATATCTTTTCTGAATTCTTTAAAATACGTATCCAATATTTTGTTTTATGTAGCTATAATGTCTTAAAATTTTGTTTTCAATCCATTCTGTAAAGGTGACCGTAGCATTTTAGGAATCGTTTTCATTAATTGTTTGGTTTATGTGCTGTTCTTTCCTTTTATTGTTGCCTTAAAAGTCTGTCCTTCGGTTGGCGTAGTGGTTAGCACAGCTGGCTTCAAACTGGGGCCCGGGTTCGATTCCTGGTCAGGTCTGGCAGTTTTTCATCACTCATTTTCATTATCATCATTATTCACCGTCTGCATTAGCAGAAATTCCAGAACAGTCAGACGTAAAACAAAAAAAAGTTACCTTCGGACCATCTTCGGACTATCTTCGGATTATATTGTGGAGAATCTTTCCCTCGAATTTTCCTGTCCGCTTAGACCTACCTTTACTGTCATTCTAATACATTCATTAGAAAATTTATAATTTCAAATCAATTAAAATACTACTTTTTTGTTCCAGGAGTTTCGTTTTCGTTTTAATAACCTATTCTACTACAATTTATTTAACTAAAAATTAATATTTGCGTAGTGTTAAACAGTGGAGTATGAAGACATTGTTAACAAAGTGAATTTTTTTGAAAAAGGAAAGAATGCATTTGTTAAACTAGACTAGATACAAAAACGTACTTTGTAAGATTCTTGCAGTCAGCTAGAGAAGTTCACATAGTCATTAATCAAATGGAGATATAACTCTTTTCCACTTAATATAAATGTCCAAAACTACATCAGTAAAGAAAATAAATGTAACAATCCGTATGTTTATGTGCAAACTTTAATTGCAGAGACAGGACAGTATTATTTTGAGTCAAATTTTCCAAATGATTACCATTTGCCAGTATAGCTATGATGTGGTAATTAGATATAAATGCGTGTAGGCTACTCGTAAAAATTACTTTTACTGTACTCGCACAAAAAAACTGTTAAGCCACGATTTTAAAATATGTAACTTAAGCGCTTATATTTTTATAAAATACATTCAGATTTTTCACATTTATCAGGAATAAAATTGCAGTTTATATTTCCTGCCAAAACGGTAATGTTGTTGTAATAGATGAAAACAAAAGTCATATGAGACCTTCCGTGGCGCAGTGGTTAGTATGCTAAGCTACAGAGTAGAAGAAATATTCGATTTCCGGCCCAGATCAAAAACATTATTAGTTCTACAAGCTCAAACCCAGCTTCTGAATCCCAAGTAATCGCTTATTACCAAGCTGTTGATATGACTTAATAAAATTAATTAAAAATAATCAAATAAATGGATATATTTTTTTATTGTAACTACGAACAATATTTTTCTTAATCTTAAAACACGCAGAGTTAGGGTTACCACAAGAAAACACCCAGTAGCTACACTTACTTCTTCAACGATAACAATACAGTAAGCGATTCGGATTATCGAACGTTTATTCGAACTTTTTTAACGACCGTTTTAAAACGATTAATTGCTGTAACGTATATTGCTAATGAAGGGTAAATTGAAAAATAAATTATACTATACAATTAAGTTTTATTGGCATATTACGTTATGGAAATAAAAGTGCTCTTTTGTTTTACGTCATTAAATTTAAGAGAGCTGATTATTATAGAAACATAGGTAGGCCTACTTTAATTCCCATGATAAAAATAACAATATTGTAGCTACCGAAAATCAAGTACACAACAAAATAGATTCATTTTACTATAGGGTTTTAGAATTCACTTAAAAAGTTACTAATTTTAGGTTGAATTAACTTAGAAACTGGTTTTTTGCAGTCAGGTCCTTAATCCTTTTCAGAAGAAGAAGCTACGTTTCAGTACTTTCTGGCTTTTTTAAAGTATGTCACAACAATCTCTAAGGCAGTAAATACTTCTGCGTGAGCAGACCATACGTAGTTGTTCTCGTTTATATCACTTTTATCCTAATCTTCACTTTCGTTCCAAATTTCTTGAACAATTATCAAGTTTAAAAAATATGAATATACGACAACAGTGCTGTTTGGACTTGGATTATTGATGAACAGATTTTCAACGCATGTTTTCAAAACGTAGTGGTTTAGTTCAGTTACTCTATTTTGAACCAGTTAGGCACCAGTGGTCAAATGCAAATGTTTTAGTTTTACAATTCAGCATCTGGGAAACAAAAATGCCGTATTTCAGAATTCCGTTTTATAAAAAATTTATAGAATTAATGATGAGTCAATCAGTCAGTGAGTCAGTTATTGGCTTTAGCATTTGCGTAATAAACAGACTAATTAATTCATATGTATATACCGAAAAAATAAACTATTTATTTTAATTTTAAGAATGATCTTATATTTGAAAATAACACTAACGACAATTAATTAAGTATTAATTAGTTTATTAAAATGAATTACATAGGAAGTAGTTAAAATAAGGAAATAAATATTTATATTTTAAATTAAACAGGTACGGAAATTTACTCATCTGTATCATAACATAGCGTTTCTAATTTTATATTCCTTTCCAAAAATGACGTCTCTTGGTTTATTTATAAAATACTGCACTGTAAACAAACACACAATTATTTACCGTCTTTTGAATTCAGAGAAAATACTGAATTCAAGATAATTTTATTAAATGAATTGTTATAATCAAAACGTATTTAATTAATTGATGATGTAAATTTACTCCGTTATTATTTCCGTTTTGTTTTATGATTTTGAGGATATATATGTATAATTATATTATATTTAGTGGAAGAATTATATATAATTATAACTGTCTTAAGTTTTAGGTAACTAAAAATCTAATCTAATCATTTGTACGTATAACTGCTGAATCGTTCCCTTGATAGTAGACAAGCTTACATCACTAGAGTGTGTGTCGTATTATGATTGGGAACTTCAATGTTTTGCATTACTAACAGCTCTACCTCGCCGTCGTCTTCTAGCGTTGCCGCGTATAAAGATAAGTATAAGATAAGTAAAAGTAATGTAAGGTTACTTCACAGAAAACCGTAAACAAAGTGAACTATACTCGGTTCATCGTTTTTTTTTAATCCTTATTTTGTGTATGTTACAATCTGTACAATTTAGAACAATAAGCAACCCCGTAACCCAATGAGATGAGGATGATGTAAATGAGGTGTAGTCTTGTACAGACCCAGGCCGACCATTCCTGAGAGAGTATGGTTAATTAAACCCCAACCATCAAAGTACACCGGTAACCACTGTCTAGCATTCAAATCCATATAAAAGTAACTACCTTTACTAGGATTTGAACCAGGAACCTTCGTCTCCGAAAATCAGCTGTTAAACAGCTGATTTTGGCGACGACTTTACCTCTAGACCAACCCGGTGGCTCAACCGGTTCATCGTAAGAAATATATGTCGAGTAAACAAACAGTGGTTCCCGAATCAGCTGATAAAGCGGTGACTCAGAAAAAATGCAACACTTTTAATGAAAACATCACAATGGTAACTAATATACGCGCTTTTAACGATGAGCAGAGTTAAACGATAAATGGAAATTTAAAAAAACACAAAAATATTGTAACACTATATTCTTAATTGAAAATAAATTATAATGCTCGTAAGAACAATGCGAGACAATACGATGTCAAAAGTGAACTGGCAGCAACGATGACATGTTCTTTGTCAGAAATGTGGAGAGAGATATAAATGGGTTTGGATTACCATAGTCAAATTCAATTGTGAAATAACGAGTGACTGGACTAATATTAGATGACTATCATTAAAATAAAAATGTTTATTTTTAAAGTTCTCTAGTTTCATCATACAGATCCGAGGTAATACATATAATTTGTAACCCTATTTATTTATGAAAAAGAATGGAACTAAAGTATAGGCCTGACGTTTTTACAAATTTATTGATCAGTACTTAAAACATCAGTCATGATAGGCCTATGATGTAGGCCTAAAAAACTTTTAAAAATATTTTGTATTTAAATACTTGAAAATATTGTTTTTACTTTTTAATCAGCAAGTACACATTCTTAAATAATGCGCATGATCAGTGACGTCATTATTTGTTTACATGACATAACTTTCTTTCGATGAACCAAGTATACTCAATTTTTTATTATCAAATCAGAAACATTACCTAAAATCTGTTCTTTTACAGAGAAACCAGAAGAATAGGTTATAAAGTTAACATAAAATATACAATTTACAACTTCATTGTAAATTACTTACTATAATTTTTACTTTATTGGTGGTAATTTTTATTGTATTACCATTTTCCTATGTCCCTCTGTCCATCCGCCACACCGAAATGTCAGAAACTACAAAAGATAGCAAAAAACGGTTTTCGGATTTGTAATCTACACAAAAAGTAAGTGAGATTGAATTGAGTTTGAAGTTCTAGTTTTCACCGGAAGTGGCTTAAAACCGGAAGTCAAGAAATTAAAGTCGGAATTTGGATAAAACAAAATAGTGCCATTTGATTCCTGTTAAAATTTAGATACAGAAATCCTTATTTTGCCATAAGTCCACGATAAGCCTTTTTCAAAATTTCCACCAGGTATGAAAAGCGTCGTCTAATATAAGGGATTATTATAAATACGTAAAATTAATAAAAACCACCAGAAACTGTCAAAGAATGGGTAAGAACACTTACCAATAAAGAAGTAATTTCGTCATTTCATCACAACACTTAAAACTACACATTTATAACATTTATTATTTCAGAGATGCAAACCTCCTCTGCTTGTCATGATAAAATTATAGAACACACACAGAAGTTCAGGCCTACATGTTTGAAAAAATACTCGTAAATGTTAAAATACATAGTCAGCTCATCCAACATTTAAAAGTACACAATTAATATATTTTTTAAAAAATTTTTGTCAACATTGTCATCGAAAGTCTGCTTCATCCTTTGCCATTACATGATTTTTTATTTTTTATACTATTATCCTGTCTTTTTCTATATTTACATTAGGAAATTTTTTTGTATGTTTTTTTTTTGTAAATTTTTGTTTCTTTCTTTTTTGTAAATTTAGTGTAGATATAAAAAGCTATTATTATAATAGAATAAATAAAATAAACCAACTCATACCCGCGCACAGGCTAGACCTATGCGGGTATTAGGAAATAACATAGGATAAGATTCATTGCAATTTTTAGCAATAATAAATAAATAAATAAATACATTTACGTTTTCAGAGATGTAAACTTCCTGTGTATGTCCTGACAAATAGAGGAATATAAATGTTATAATTATGTAATTTCAAGTTTTATGATGATCTGACTAGTGGTAAAGCCAAAAAGGTACTTCTCAGATGGTAAGTGTTCTTGCTAATTTTTTTTACCGTTTCTGGTAGTTTTTAATAATTTTATTTACACGTAATAAAACAAGGCATTTATTAACATATTGATAAATGCTAAAGTATTTGACAAATTAATATTGGACATTGATAATAATGTTACTAATAACATTTTTTAAGGCTATAAAGGGCTTCTGTCATCAACTGGAAGGAGACCCCTTAATTCCTTTTACCAAAGTCTTAAGGGAACCAGCCGGGATAGAAGGCTAGTGTCCTATCCATACATTCACGTTGTGTGGCCTGTTAGTAACCATGTGACCGTTCATCAGCACGATAACCGTCTCATGGTGAAAGGAACTGGAAGGGCTGCCCATTCCACCCTGGCAGTCGGTGGCTTGGGGCACTCAGTCTGCCAACCAAAAAGCTGAAAGCAGCAGTAAACTACGGCTTTTTCTTTCTGACAAGAATTATCGTCAGGAAACTCCTTCAAACATTGATTTACAGATTAGGAAAAATGTCTTAAAACATTATATTTGGAGTGTAGCATTATACGGAAGTGAAACGTCGGTGATAGGGGCTGTAGAAAAGAATAGGATAGAAGCTTTTGAAATGTGGTGTTATAGGAAAATGTTAAAGATTAGGTGGGTGGACAAAATAAGTAATTTAGAGGTTCTTAGGTGAGTGCATGAAAAAAGAAGTATATGGAAGCATCTTACCAAAAGAAGGGATAGGCTAGTGGGGCATATCCTAAGACATCCAGGTATTGGGCTATTAATAATGGAGGGTAATATTGAGAGAGTAAATTGTAGAGGGAGGCAAAGATTAGAATATATAAAGCAAATTACAAAAGATGTAGGGTGTTACAGGTATGTAGATATAAAACGACTTGCGCAAGATACAACAGCTTGGAGAACTGATGACAAAAAAAACATTTTTAGTACTCTTTAGAATTTTTATTTTTTAATTAAAAAGTAAAATAATGATGAATTATTATTTAATAAAACTATTATAACCAACATAATATATGAGCAGAATAATTATACATCAGTAACGTATCATATTTATAGGTACGAGAAAATACAGACTGTCGTTTTAATGTAATTGTTTGTCAGTGTGAGTGAGTATATGTAGCATATAGAAAATTCAATTCGGTAATACTGTGGCTAATTCCATCAACGTTTAAGCTGTCAATGATATGACGTAGGTGTATAAAATGATTCAATACGGCGTTCATGTTTATAGCTTTAAGTATTCTAACCTCTTTTCTATGCAACAAAGCCACCAAATAGCATTTTATTATTCTCTACCGTGACGTCAATTCAAATTATTGCTGGAACACAATGATCTTATACTAAGAAGGTTGTATCATCAGATTTCATTCTAAATTTAATTTCCAACCCACCGGGTTGGTCTAGAGGGAAAAACGTCACCAAAATCAGCTGTTTAACAGCTGATTTTCGGAGATGAAGGTTCCTGGTTCAAACCCTAGTAAAGGTAATTACTTTTATACGGATTTGAATGCTAGACAGTGGTTACCGGTGTACTTTGATGGTTGGGGTTCAATTAACCATACTCTCTCAGGAATGGTCGACCTGAGTTTGTACAAGACTACACCTCATTTACACGTCATACACATCATCCTCATCTCATTGGGTCATGGGGTTGCTTATTGTTCTGAATTGAACAGATTGCAACGTACACACCTTAGAGATTACAAAAAAAAAAATTTAATTTCTAACTTATTGTTCAATTGGTCAGTTATGTAGGCCTAAATTATAATATTTAAGTCATGTAAATCATTCTGTGATATTTTTAGTTATGAGTAAAGGAGCCACACAATATTATCTTCAGTCGAGGATAAGGCTATTCAGTAACTGATACTTAAGGATAGGTATTTGAAACATTTTAATTTTTGTAATTAGCTTCTAAGAGGAGAAGGTTAACTTACCTGAGACAATAAATATTATTTGCATACCTTCTTGAAAATCTACAGTTCTAGATTAGTGATAGACTTACACATAGGTCCTACCTTCCCTCTCAGAAAAATTTAGGAAAGATTAATCACTTGAATTTCGATCACATGTATAGTTACTTGATCACGAGTTTGCCTTTGTTTGCAACGAGGGTTAAAGAGGGAAAAGAATCAGTACGCATGAGTGACTGCTTTAATTTCAGTACAACACACACAACTTATACCTTAGTACTCAGAGCATATCATGGAACCTTTTGTAGGTTAACTGTACGAATATAAACTGTTTATTACCCTAAACAAAAATGGTAGTTTCTCGAAAACGTGAGCTATTCACAGTGCTGAACGAAATCTAATATGTAGTGTAATAAAATGCTGTGAAGTTGAAGCTAAACAAAAATGCCTTACCGTGCCTCTTAACAAAATCCATGAGCGAGTGGCTAACTTCTGTGATGTTTCTCTTTCCACAATTCGAAAAATAAAGAAGGAAATTAAGGACGTGAAGAAGCTATTCTTTGACGGTTTTGTTGACACCAGGTAAAATTGGAAACAGTTAGGTAGATACTAGTGAGACTGATAGTGAAGATGCCGGTGACAGCGATAGTAAAGAAAACGATTATACATTCGTAGAAAATTGTGTTCCAATAGAATAAGGTAGCTGGTAATTACAGTAAATCAAATATTTCTAGTCATGTAATTAAGCTATAGACAATATTACAGGTCAAATTTATTTCTTATAAAATTTATGAAGAACATTTTCTCGGAATAAACTACAGCTTATAAAATGTATGTAGAAACTGCACGGTAGTGAAATGTACGAGTAGTGTCTCACTGTTAAGAATGGAAGCACTGTCAAATTTTCACTTCCTACCTCACAACCAATTTATACGCTAAAGGCAATCTCGTGACTTCAGTATCTATACATAGAAGTAAAATCTAGTGTGAAACACTTACATGACTTTATCTTTCAAATGTAAAAAATGCAAATTATAATCTATGTTTAATCATGAGTACACAATGTAAAATAAAAAACATAACTTAATTTTACTCATGCGTGAATGACGTAAAATGAAATATGAACCTCAGCTTGACTTAAAAATACTTAACACCAATTTACGCTAAACATAAGCGCGGTAGAACAATTCTCGAAATAAATGACGTAGATTTTTCAATTTTCTATAATTACATAACTTTGATAATGTACACTTTTATCACAAAATGCATACTAAGACCGCAATCTTCAAATAATTCCATTTTCTTACCTATTTTTATGAGCAACAAAGAGAAATTTAGTAGTTGCCGCTAAACTAAGCATTGCAGAAAAAACGTATTAAATAAATATTGTAGGTATTTTAATTTTCTACAACTTTAATTCTATACACTTTTTCTCTAAAATACATATTAAGGCCGTAATCTTAAAACAATAAAAACAAGAGCGCAGCCACCCTGCGTATTTCAAAAGACCTTCAAACTTACCCTATTTACCTTATATTTAGAAGAAGAAAAAATTTAGTAATGACGCGATTTTCATAAAAAAATCATTAAAGCCTTTTTTTGAGAAAAATAACAAAAAATGAAAATAAGCACGAATAAAATACTACTCCGGTTGATTCATTTTAATGAAAATGTTTGTGTCAAGTTTTCGAGTGGTACAAAAAAACCGTTCCAAGTTTCAACTTTGTAGGATATTCTGTTCTTTAGATATTTGTTCGGAAACGCACAGACCAATCATAAAAATACATGTTTTTTGGCCCAGGGGCCTGAAAACGTGTATTTCAGGCCCGTGTAGTTTAGTGAGAACTCAATTTCGGAAAATGGACACGAAAACAATATCTACTTTCTTTTCTTATATGTTCATATAGGGACAAGACAATGTAAAAATGGGATTAACCAACAATAATCAAAAATTACTGATTAATCTAGCAGTTTAAGGTTTTAAGTAATTTATTCCAGCATTCAAGTCTGAAATTCATGAAATTCAATTTTACATCAACCCCACGTAGGCCTACTTACAGCTCGTTAATCTAATTCATAGATACGTGTACGGGCCCAGCGTGTCCCTGTTGAGTTGTTTACGTTTGTCATCCTCTGTGGTCTATGACAAATCTTAGCTCATCAACAAATTCCGGCACGGAGCTGGTAAGTGAATTGTAACCTAGACAAGATATTTATCTCGTCCTTTATGCGTCTCCTGTCTTACGTACAAGATTGGTGTAACATTACTGTGTTTCACTTTAAGTGATCATCTTGAACAACCTACTAAAATTAACTGGAAAATATTTTTTTGAAAATAAAATAAAATTTTTTTATAGAAATAAAATTAATGTTCACTGAACACGAACATTATTTATGCAACTCCACCCATTACCCACTAACCCTAGTTGTATCGCCTATTTGTTTGAGGACTGATTATTTAAACATTTCTAGCCTCACCAGCTTTTTTTTTTTTTAATTTATTTAACGTCGCATCAACATCAAGGTCATTAGCGACGACGTTGGGGTGTAACTGAGTGTGATGAGGATGAAATGATTTTTTGTAACGTATGAAAATTTGCCATGCCTGAGTGGGATTCGAACCCAGGACCGCATGATGAGAGGCGAGCACGTTACCAACTGCGCCAATGCGGCCGGCTTTTGTGATGAACTAAACAACGTGTTTATAAATTGCTGTACTTTTCTAGTAATGTCATTTTTTGTCACACTTCAATCCAAATCAGTTGATTTTACAAAAAAATATACCCTATGACAAATGGTAGTTTTTATAAATTTATTATTTTATTCCTAGTTATTTTCATATTTTCTGTTATAATATTTTCATATTTTTTATTCCTAGAACTCTTAACTTTCCGATTACACAGAGACCTAAATTTTAGTGTTTTTACTTTCACCAGAAACTGGCTTGGCTGATTTAATGAAATAAACAAATTTAATCCGTAAGGGATGAATAGACAAACTTAAATATTTACAGTTCAGCTACATGCACTTGTGAGATAAAAAATGGAGTAACTACTCTTAAGAATCTAATATTAATTCTATAATTTTGCAGAGAGCTACAGTTCTGGAAATCTGTGAAGGTATTTTTCGAATGATTTCTTAGAACAAAATTTATTTAATTTCATGTACTTGCTCCTACAAAGTAGAAAGACAGGAAGTACTCAAAAGAAATAAATAAATTTATAATAATTTGTACTAATAATTTAAAAGAAATACATTTTTGCCTTTTTAAAAAAATTCCAGTTCAGAAACATCGGCACTTGCAAGAAAAAAAATTTAAGTGGAGTAAAAAGATAAAATAAATAAATAAGTATTTATTAAACGGTGACTCTTCTTTGAAATAGACTTCATCAAATATGTAATATTTACAATTACATAAAAAATTAAGACAAAAAAAACGGAGACACAATATTTGCTTAATACATAGACTATAAATAAATAAAACAAACAAATTAGTCTGGCTGATATAGCCATGTACATTTTTATGATAATTTTTTATCGTTTTTCGCAGGAGAATGTATCTTATGACTACTTATAAATACAGTTAAGCCAACATTTTATTAATAATAACAGTTATAGTAAAATCTTAATAACAAATTATTAATAACAAACTCGAAAAAATTTTATAAATTTTTCATCCTAGACAACAAGGTTATTTAAAACTCACAATATCTGTTCAGTATATTTTTAAGACTGTTAGTTCAGAATAAAAGACATTATTTGATAATTTAAAGAAAGAAAAGAAGTGCTAGTAAGTACTAAGTAGTTCTGTTTCTTGACTCGGAATTCACTGCCATCTTTCGTATCGGAATCCTGATTGAAATTAATTTAATAAACAATATTTAAAATTTCGTTTTGCGAAATCTACGTAAAATTTAAAAAATATACAGTGATGTGGGCCTAATTGTGGTTGTTTTTGTTTGCTTAATATTACATAACAATCTGTTCTTTTTATTGATTTCTTTCTTAGTTAATTTGATAATATTGAGACAAAAGTACATCACAAGGAATGTTCCGCTAAATTTTGTTGAACTCTAAACATTCCTTGACTTCCAGTTATGCGCAACATCCGGTAGTAACCAGAACTTAAAACTCAGTCCAGGTTCTACTAACTTTGTCTGTGGATTACAAATCCGAAAACCGTTTGTTGCTAACTTTGTAGTTTGTAACATTTGGGTGCGACGGACGGACAGAACAAAAAGACAGATGACAGTTTTAAAAACTGCCACAAACGACAAAACCCATTAATTTTTTTTTTTGTAATTAGTGAGTTTTGGTTTTGAACTGTGTCATCATACAGTAAGTGGTCTAAAATGTATAACGAACCAACACATTAGATTGGTTTTTGAAAATAAACCACAAAACTCCGTTAAATTAAGTCTTTTAGTAAGAAGTCTATGTCCATAACAGGCAGGTAGAGTGTTAAATTATTTGCACTCGATCTGCTAGTTCCAGGGCTATAAAAATTGTACTATTTATTATCACATGGTCAGCTAATTATATGATTGAAGCATTTAAGAAGAGAAGAGATAGAGATGTAAAAGACACTAGTCAGATTTATCTCCTCTGAAAGTAATGAATTTCATCATTATACAGCCAGACCCTGCGGTGAATTAAGTGAAGGTGTCATTTGCAGGGTGGAAAGTATGCTTTTCAATGGGCCTGACATCCTGATAAGCATGCTTTTCCACTCAGTGAGGAAGACAAAGTTAAACCACCTCGCTTCTCGTTTTACAGAGTAAAACTTTTAGAGTTTTAAAGCAGTCTTCTGGCTGATAACCTAAACAACAAAAAATTTTTTTTAGCTATAATTCTAACAGCATATTTTTGGATGCAAAAAATGTATATCCCTTGCTATGACTTTTCCCACTGCTTGAAAACGTAACTAAATTCAGAATTAAAACTTGTAGAATAATATGAAACAACGGTAACATGGAAAAACAATAAAGAAATTTACTTAATTTTTTTAGGTTTAAAAAATAGTTTTTCATATAGCCTATCCTTTGTTCTAAATATAACTTTTAAAAAAATATATGATCATGAGATGATTAAATAGTATATTATAAAAAAAATTGGTATTAACTGGGATGCAACATAACGTAGCAAAATTAAGCAAGTTTTAAACAATTTTACGGTTAAATTAATACGAGTTGTAATAATTTGTTTCGTAAAGTTATTTATGAGAGTTTACGTGAATACGTCTAAAAAATAAAATGGATACATTACGTACAACATTCAGTGCGTGTTAGTTAGGTAATGTATGAACGAACACGGAATATTCCATCATAAAGTATATACATTCATTAAATTTGTTTATTGAAACGATTCTAATGAATGTTTAAATTGAAACTGAATTAGAGGAATGAAATTGTAGATTTATAAAGAGTTAAGAGTAGAAAGACGGGTGAGGTGGGTAGATACTACAAAGAGAGAATAATTGTTGACGGGAGGAAATGGAGAAAGATGAAGTAGTGAGAGAGAGCGATAGATCTTTGGTGGATGATAGGTGAAAGTAGCGGGAGGGTTAAGTTACCGGGAGAGTTCGAGTTCATTGTAGGCATATTACAATGGTGATCACTGAAGCGTTACAAAGATCTAACCCATCTAGCGTCTCATTTCGTCGAATTTTGGATGAGGGAAAACCTCTTTTTGTCTTTCCGACCGTAAGATATGACTTTTCTATCATAGGTTTTGTGTGTGTGTCTGTGTGTATATGTATGTGTAGAGGATGCCTACGTGAATTTCTCTCTTTATACTTGGTTGTTCTATTTATAAACGTATACGCGCGCAGTTTGGTAACGTAACCGTCACTGTACTTTACCCCACACGTATCTTCTCGTCCTCATCTCGCTTTTCATTTTGGAGACAAATTCTGGTAGGTTACCGCGGGAGACGGTGGTAGCAGATGCTTTTATCTCGTATCATAATATATTGGCATATTTGGTCGGAGCAACAAAAACAGTCAAACGTATTGAAACTACGCTGATCCTAACCTATACATCTCCCTTCACCCGACCATCCACAAATCCTATTTCTTCTACATGTCCGGCAGATATGATCGATGGATTTCTACCGAGTAAAACAATATTCCACTTTATATTTATTATAAAATTAATTAAATATTTAATAACAAAAACCCTTACCGATGTTATTTCATATTATCATGTAACATTTACATAACATTTAAAACAAAATGCCGACCGATCGATGTAAAGAAATAGTTCTTAATACTACAATATTACTTTTCTTTACTGCTAAATTGCGTGTACATAACCAATTCGATTTTCTTTGATTTATTTATTTATCAGAAAGTTACAGATGTATAAAATGTTATTCCCAAAATTTTATAAATTTATAATACTACGGTTCACTGTAGAGTAAATATTATCAATAAAATATTCAAACTAGGCATATAACATTCTATATTTGGAAATACTTAAAAACAAAACCGTTTAACAAACAAACATCAAATATTACGAGGACACTCTACTCGTTTTACTATTGTTATTACAATTTTCTTGAAAATTTAAATGTTTATTTCCCACTAAATCATTCCTTTCAGTAATTTTTTTATTAATTTCTAAGCACGAACGTGCACAGTTGAGTTATTACACTTGGAAATTACTATTGAAGACCACTTTACAATATAATTTTTATTGTTTAATGTACTCATGTCGACAATTAGCAGACAACGTGTAGAACTGAGCTCATTTCTTTATCTACCAGACCGGTTAGAGAGAGTAGAACAGTATTGTTATCTATACCGGATGTCCCACGGAATTGGAACCATAGAAAAATAGCAATGATATTCATTAGTTTTTTTAATATTTTCTTCTTACGAATAAATGAAGAATTTAGCAATCATTAGAAAATGTTTTGACCTTTAAAGCAATATCAATTTTAATACATTTAGAGCTGTATTTTAGCTTAAAATACACAAATACTTACATAAATTTGTAAACAGTTTTCTATTTAAGTATTGTGAAATTTATAAGTATCTTGCATTGTGTGTTTGGAGTAATGGTAATAGTGTGGTGTGGAAATTCTATGCTCTCTGTGTTCTAAAATCTGAGAACTGATTTGGTAAAACTCAGAATCTATTCTGAAAAGAAATTTTATTCAGAAAAACTCAGCTATTCCGTAGTGCTGAAAATAAACGGAAAATTTAAACGGATAAGAACTTGGAGAAGAAGTCGTACGCACCTGAAGAAGAAGTCGTCGTGTCGACTACAGTAAGTGCAGCTTGTTTCGTTGAATTCCACTGATCACTACACCACTGATCACTAAATTCATATAAACAGATTTTGGCTTTATTAATCCTCGATACGTTTGAAATAGCCAAGGTTCTTGAAGTTAGACCAATAGTTAAATACCTTGGATATTTATTTTGGTTCATTTACAATTTTGGAATTTACAATTGAATATTACTATAAGTATTTTTAGAATCAAAATTTCGAGTACTTATCAAATGTTTTGTTTTCCGACCAAAAAATAACGAAAAACAGTTCTCTACAATTTTAATACAAAATAAAATAACTTTGAACTGGCAAATAACGGTTAAAAAGAAAACTTAATAATAGTTTATATTTTGAAGTGCTTTTATTATGAGTTGAATAAAAAACCGAGGGTTCTTTTACAGTGAAAGAACTTAAAAGTTCTTTCACAGACCCGAAATTGAAAGAATATTTTAAAGAGTAGCCTATTAACGATAAATGAGGTAGCTGGTTTCAATTGTATCATAATGAGATATAACATTATTTAGATCAGAAGTTCTTTTTGCTTCACTGCAAACAATCCACGCGCTTCACTTTTAAATAAAAAGGTGACGGAAGAATGAAAAGATAAAATAAAAACATAAGCTCACAATATATAAAATGAGACTGCAACGTATTGTTGCGGAAACTCAGTTTCCTAATGAAACTAAGATATATCATAGAGTTAGGCCTACATGAATAACAACCTCGGACGGTTTCACTTTTTTAATAAAAGTGGCAGTAAATAAAATAACAACACAAAAACATTTTCAGCTTAAAATTAAAATAAATTTTTATTCTTTTTGTAGTAAACTAAAACTGCCATCAATAAATTTAAATGCATTTTTGTTATTATTTTTCATATTCATTATATTTGAAAATATTATTTTAATAAAAGAGATAATTTTATAAAACCTAAAATGTAATTATTTCAATATATCTTTGTTAAAACAGAAATTTTTTCATTCAATGTTGTCAACGTGTTGATCTAGACTCTAGAGGTTAAAGTCGTCGTCGCGGGTCAGCTATTACAAAGTTCTTTCACAGACCCAAAACTGAAAGAATATTCCTGGTTCAAATCGTAATAAAGGTAGTTTATTTTTATACTGGGCCTTCGGGTCAGCCCAGTTAGTCAACTGGTAGAAAGTCGCTATTCATTGTTAAGCAACACTGGTTGGACAGCGACATTGTGTGGTGATCAGCTGACAGCCATTCCTGAAAAAAACTCCACTTGGGTTCTCTGTTCAAAAATTCATGCCGAATCACGCCTAAAATACAGCAAAAATCAGTGATCAAATTAAGTGGTTGTCGATAAAGTACAATTCTGGAAAACAAATAAAAGCTAAAAAAAACTTTTTTTACACGGATTTGAATACTAGACAATGTACTTTACCAGTATACCATTATACTTTGATGGTTGGGGTTCAAGAATGGTCTGAACAATACTACACCTCATTTACGCATCATCTTCATCTAATTGGGTCGTGGGTTTGCTTATTGTTCTGAATTGAACAGATTGTAATGTTTAAACATTACAGATTAAAAAAGTTATAATGTGAGACATTTATTTCGGGAAAACTATATTTAGTTTCCAAAATCAAAATTGTGTTTTCTTCTGTAGCGCAGCGGTTAGTGTGCTATGTTGCAAGGTAAAGATCCGGGGATCGATTCCCGGTCAAGGTGTGGAAAATTATTATTATACGTTCAAACCGACCGTTCTTCAACCCAAAAGTAGTCGCTAAAGAAATCACAATAAAATTATTTTCCAAATAAAAATCTGCAAACCTTACATTTTAAGAAATACCGGTTCAAAATTGTGTTTTCTTCTGTAGCGCAGTGGTTAGTGTGCTACGTTGCAAGGTAAAGATCCCGGGATCGATTCCCGGTCAAGGTGTGGAAAATTATTATTATACGTTCAAACTGACCGTTCTTCAACCCAAAAGTAGTCGCTTAAAAAATCACATTAAAATTATTTTTCAAATAAAAATTTGCAAACCTTACATTTTAAGAAATACCGGGTGTCTCACGAAGGAGTTGCTATTTTTGAATCAATATGCCGGACGTATTGTTTACTCTACAGACTGGAAAATTTACAGTTATAAAAAATAGATATGTAAAAAAGTACCCTCGAGTTTCATTTTCATATGATCAAAAAAAAAGTGGCGGAAAGTAATTTTATTTGCAAACCATTTCAAGTTGGTGATTTGTTACAATGTTACTTAAGTAATAAAATGAAAGAAATGAAAGAAATACGAAAGTGATAAACGAATACAATTTGTCTCATTAACCTTTATTCGATCTGTTGTCTATCAATAGCTGTGCTGATCGATTTGGAATGGCAAAAACAGCTGTTTTTTTCTATCTGAATTTTATTGTAAATATACAATAGGATAGCCGTTCTTAGTTTACTCCTACTGTCAACAAACCAAAGCCAGCTACTACGGGGTGGACGCTAGAGTCCGCGACTTTATGGATGTCAAATTTCTGTTAAGTTAACTATATTTTAAATTATAAGTACTTAAAGTACTTAAAACATCAGTCATGATATGAGGTAGGCCTAACAATTAAATTATAAAAATACTTTTAAAAGTATTTTGTATTTAAATACTTTTGAAAGTATTTTGTTGTTACTTTTTAATCAGCGTGTACTCATTTTTATATATGCGCATGCTCAGTGACGTCATTATTTGTTTACGTAGGAGCAAGCTAAGAAAGTCTGGACTGTAAGTGGTTTTATTCACAAGATTATTGTTCATTTTTGATATTATTTTCTTATTCCGCCATTTTGTTTTGATAAATCATAAGTAAATGAAACCCAAGGGTACCTGTTTAAAATATCTATTTATTATAACTGTAAAGTTTCGAGACTGTAGAAGGTGTGATAACGTCCACCATATTAATTCAAAAATAGCAAATCCTCTTTGTAGGACAACCGGTAAATAAACACCTTAGTAATTTATGGAAAAAATTATTATCTGTTGAAAAATACAACACAGCAGTGTTGTTTCCGTATAATATTCTGGTTATAGCATATTATAAACGTTCATGGTTTTATTTCACCTTTTTCTAGGATCCAAATAATGCACAATCTTTCATAAAGTCGAAAGATGACGCAACTTTTCTATTGATGATAAGTAAATGGAATGAAGATCTGATACATACTTAATTTTTAATTTAATCTTGTTTTTTTTACAAATACAACAGACTTATTTGTTCAGTAAATTAAATTATCCTTTTTTTGTTTCTTCCGACTGTTAAGAGTAAAGACGATGAACTTAGGATGCAGGAAAAAAAGATATCAAGATCTCCGCAAAAACAAAGTAAAATAAAAACCTACAATTATATGTAAGTATATTACTGACTAATCACCATTAAAATCAATGTGATTAAACCACAGAAAGCATTTCTTATAAAGATATCGTTGTAAACATAAACTCTCATAGAAAGTTTAAGAAATTCAGTCAATAGTAAGCAAAGTTCTTACTAACTTCAATTTAATTGGCTTTATGTACATTCATTTTATGTAAATAAAAATATCTTATTTTAAATTCCTTTTAATAATCTGACTGAAAGGTAAATCAAGAATAGTTTCTAAGGTAGGGTAAATCTAACATTTTACTATTTAACAACATGTACGAACGGTTACAAGTAATATGTACGTAAGGGATATTCATTAAACTGTAGAATAGGTGAACTTATTTTTTTTTCAAATAAAATAAGAAACTTTAAAAGTTACGTAACAGCTTTAAGCATAAAATACACTGATTGAGTAATCACCAAAGTAAGTTTTAGATGCAGGTGAGTTTTCCTAATAGAGAAAGAGTCGAGATTAAATCTATGTTCTCTTTGAACACTTATATAACTTAAGTGTTTTTTAATCCCTTGCTGCATTACTTTTTTAACTACTATAAAACATTCTTTGCGTATAAATTGAAGCAAATTAAGTAGATCTGGCAATCTCTTTAAAAGACGAATATCCGACTAAATGATTTAAAGAAATCAATTCCCGACCAGCGTAAAGCTGTTTGTGTGATATAATTATTGACTTTTTTCATGGAATCCGAAATTTTATAATTACAGGAGTGAAAAAGGGGAACACAGAAGTTTAGAATTACTCTACTCAGTACAGAGAGTACGAAAAATAAATTTTCTAAAATACTTTTCTCTCATTCAGAGTCATCTTAGACCACATAAAGTAACTTAAAACATTTTTATAATCTCTTTTTGCAGTCCATACATTAGCATCCTTTAACAGTAGCCTTTTCCGCTTTCTTCTATTTATTTACTGCTCTGAAATCTTTAAATACATTTTTCCTTGAGAACTATTGCATAGACGCACAAAAAGTGCAGCGAACATTCGGAAACAAATGAACAACTACAATGCCAAGAAAACACTAGATTTTTTTATATAGAGCCACGAAAACGCTGTTCAAAAGACATTTGTTTTATAACCGGCTCCCAAATTGTACAAACTGCTTACCCAATATTATAAAAGATCATGAAGTTTATACCAGAATTACAGAGCACGTTACAACTCTAGTACATACTCTAGCCGATTCCCCCTACCAACATAGCGCATGCAGACGGTCCCACTACCTGCCTGATGCGAAGAGCCTACAGCTGCTTCCCCACCACCTTGTTAACTCGACGGAGAGGTATTTAAGGGAAGGCCCTTGTCCGCGTAAATACATACAGAATAACCGACATAAGTGAAGGGATGTGGCAAGAAGAGATGTGGGAAGAACGTTTCATGGTTTATGGTAATTATTAAATAATTAATTTTAATTACAATAATTACAAATTTTGTATTATATTATAATGGTTTTTATGATCGGCTCTTTAGTGACAGTAGACGATATACGACGTAAATGATACACCTGTTAATCTATGAGCTCACATCCTGTGATATTTTGATTCTGGACGACTTGTTGTTTTCTAGATGAACCATTAAATTGTCCTAACCTAAGGTAAGTAAAATTATAGTTAGGCAAACACAGCTAGTACATACATATCGATATAACTTTGTTAAATTGAGAAATTTAAATGTTCTGTTAATTTATATTTTAACTCTTAGGCAGCCTCATTATTAGCAACAAAATAATAGTTTGAACAAAAACTTATTCACGATAAAATTTAACATAATTCCTCGCCTCGTGCGTAAATTTACAAGTATAAATGCACATGCAATATACTGTAAAATAAGGTTATACATTCGTAAATCATTTTTTGGAAATAAATATAATAAGAAATTATTATAAAAAGCGTAAGCAGTAATCTGAACTTGGTTCTGTTTATTAAGTTCCGGGTTTATTCTAGTTTTCTCAGTATACTGTGACAATATCTAAAGGAAATGTGGGTTCGAGAATTTTTGAGAAAGACGGAGAGATTAAAAATGTTGCGTAAATAACTGAGTAAAAATAGTTTTAGAGAAATTGTCATAAAGGGTCTTGTATTGTCAGGAAGGGGTCCATTGTGAAAGATTCGGGTGGTTACCTATTTAGATAATTGCCTTTTTGTGACACCTTCCGTTCCTAATTTCTTTACAGTTGTTAAGATTTATCCAAAAGCCACCTGAAGGATTTTTTATTTTATTATTATATCGGAAATCTCTCTTTTCTCGAACTGTCCATTAATCTATCTATAGTTTATGGTCCAGAGGTAGTTTACATTTTTTTGTGATTGAGTGAGCGTATTCGACAGTGCATACAGGTAGTCCAGTACGTTAGAATAGGTCAACGATACTGCAATTAACTGGCTATAGTTTAACTTTTATTTATTGTGTGTCAATTCTGCAAGAAGTATTAAGTAAATTAATTAAATTATTTATTGTATTAGTTAATTATAGCCTAATTAGTTTGTTATTTATTAAGTAGTTTCATTGTAATATCTTGTAGATTGTAGTGAATTATTTAATTGTAATTCTTAGTTGTAATAAATATTTGTAATTTTAAACTTCAGTGTGTTAAATATTTAATTTACCCAGATCCCAAAACGGACCTTAGAGACAAGTGTCAGAATATATAAAAATACTAATCCGACACCTTTGGTCTACTGTCTGACGTCTTAAATATGTATTTTGTCATTCATTCTTTATAGGTGTCAGTAGAGTTTTAATCTTTGTTTTCTGATAGTTTCTAACAAATCGTTTCCTTTGAATCGATCGTTTTCTTGTACAGTTCTTCTCTTCCTTGTAACCTGTTCGTCTTTTATGAGGGGACCAATTATCTTGAGGTTGACTTTCTATCCAATTTCTCTGCTTCTCTTAGACAAAACTTCCCGATAATTCAACGACATTAATTTTTTCACAATATATAATCTAATATATAAAAAAATAATTTTAATTGAAACCCTAATTCAAGAAGTAATTCATCTACTTTAGAAGTAAAAATGAAAGCTAAGCGATGTAGATGAAGAAACGGAGACAAAATCAGAAGATCAACTGAACTGAGAGATGGACAAATAATGCGGAAGACCTACTATTAGCAATCCTTTTAGCATTCCTATTAGCAACCACAATTATTTCAGAGTATTTTCTATGATATGATATCGGGTTAAAGAAGGGAGGGAATGCCGAATCACCAAAAGCTACAACAGATATTGATACACTATATGAAATTCAATAAGTAGGCAGACAAGAAAAGAATCGTTGAGGAAATATACTGATGGTTAGGTCTACAGCGACCAGCATTTTTAATATGAATTAAACGAGAATTTTATATTCTTACAGCATCAATTAACAAGTTTGTTTTTGTTAATTCTTATTCTGTATTTATTTTAAATTAAAAGGCACAAATATTATTATTTGGCCATGAACATTGGTCCCCTTACTAACATGCTTACACATGTCGGCATTACGTGACTTTTGAAAATTACTTCATATCGGCTGACCTACGAGGTGTGGCTATTAAATAACGAGACTGACGTAAAAAATTTTATTTTTATTTTATACATAGTCACTTATTGTCACCTTCAGTATACACTCCTTCTCTATCCTTACAACGCTCCATGCAAATTTTCCATCGTTGGAAACAGTGCTGGAAGTCATTTTCTATCAGCTCCTTTAGGACACGTGCCGCTCAAAAATGTTTGAAATGAAGCTCGCAAAAATGTTTGTACTGACACTTTGTACGCGATTGAAAATGACCCAACTTTTTTGGAAACGATAATAACATATGATGAAACGTGGTTTCTTTACTTATGATCCGGAAACGAAGGGCCAATCCATGCATTGGAAGAGCCGAACTTCACCTAAAGCCAACAAATCTCGAATGAGCAAGTCAAAATTTAAACCAATGATGATGGTTTTTTTCATATGCATGGGATTGTGTACCTACACTGGGTTCCTAACGGTCAAACAATTAGTCAATATTACTACCTTGAGGTACTTTTCAAACTACGTCAAAGAGTAAGGAAAAACGCCCGAAATGTGGAAGGACGAATCATGGGTTCTCCACCAAGACAATTCGCCAGCTCAATCCGCGTTATCTGTCAAGAGGTTTCTAGGCAAGTACAGTATCTCAGTGTTAGCACATCCACCTTATTCACCAGATCTTCACCACATGACTTTTTTCTGTTCCCTAAGGTGAAATCTGCATTAAAAGGGACAAAATTTGCGTCTGTGGAACCTGTAAAAGAGAAAGCGGCACATGTCCTGAAGGAGCTGACTGAACATGACTTCCAGCATTATCTCTAACAATGGAAAATTCGCATGGAGAGTTGTAGGGGTAGAGAAGGAGTGTATATTGAAGGTGGTAATAAGTGATTATGTATAAAATAAAAATAAAATTTTTTACAACGTCAGTCTCGTTATGTAATAGCCACATCTTGTAATTGTTTTCTTTAAGCCTATAAGCAGAACTAACTTTTTTACAATAAATTTACAAACTAAAATTGCGTCAAACACTCCAACAATATATAAGTAAATAAGGTATAAAAATATTCTTGAATAATTGAAGGTTAGCTTGTGCAAGTTGGGTTGAAAAGTGGACTTTACTGTCATTAGTGAAAAACCAGTAATTGGACGTGAACAAAGTATGTCCACAAAGTGTCAACGTAACAAAGAATATAATTTCTGACATGAGAGTATGTTTATAGATAACATACTCTCATACTCTCTCATACATAGTTACACGATAAGTTACTTAACAATACGAGTAATTTTTAATTTTGGATACCAAAATAATGTTATTTCCTACACAGCAAATGCATACAAATCAATAAATTTTTGTTAAATTGAGTAACTTTTATTAGTAATTATTGAGTAATGTTTTATTCATTTATATTTTAACTTTTAGACAACCACTTTACTGATAAACAAAAAATAATAATTTGAACAAAAATTTATAAATCACTATAAACTTCAGGTCCATACACCTGTTTTTTACGAAGTTAATTTTATGTAGTAATTAGAATCAGGAAATTTTTGTCGCTTTTTAATGTTGTATCCAAAACCGAATAAAAAAAAATCTAAAAACTAAAATTAGACGAAAAGTAAAATTTATTGATATTCTCAATTGCAGAATTCCATATTAACTTCAAAAATATACTTAATTAACATGTATGACTATTAGGTTAATACCGAGTGGCGCTAATATTTTCCTTATGCAATGAGATAATAGTTTCGGTAAGTTGGCAGCAGCATGTATAACATTGTTTTGTTTATATCAATACTGGTTTGGTAGGATTTATCTAATGTTAATCTCAGCTTGGTAGTGTTTTGAGGTATAATTTTAATGTTTATGCTCCATAAGTTCGACCATGACTGCAGTTCTGTGGGTTATTTATTTATAAATTTATTAATTAATTATTTATTTATTTATTTGTAACCAGCGAGGAGTAGGAGGAGAAGAAAAAGAATTGCGTTTATTGGTAAGGTAAAAATTTTCGTAGTATAATCCAAGGAGATGTGAACGGGCCTGGTGTGTGGTATGGGAAGGTATTTCGAGTGCGGAATTAATAAAAACTTTTTTTTTTCAAAAAAACGTTAACTCGGAAATCTATTTAGGGTTTCTCGATGAAGTAACGTTGCTAAAACTTAAAAACAATCCGTTTTTAAATTTTCGATTTCTTATCTGGCTGCATGATGGTGCCCAGCCCACTTTGGTTAGGGGAAAGTGACAATCGGTACCATAAATTTTAACATTTCTTAAAATATATTTTGTAAAATTACAGCTGAATGGTTGATTTTTGATTACAAATACGTTACTGAGAACTTAACCTGGAATCAAAACTTGAACCTCAGATTTGAAGAGATACAACCACCAACTGAGTTATCGAGGTGGCAAAAGAGTTTCTTTAGAAACTATCTATAACATTTTAATTACTAATATAGTTTATTTTGACACGTCCTGCCCCATTTTCAAGAAAGATTTTTCTAATTTAACTGTAGGTATCAGATCTGCGTAAATTACAGTAATACGTTTAATTGCTTTATTACAACTAAAGAAAATCCAGCAATGAATAACAAACCTTAGCAGAAACCTTTCCCAAAAGAAAACAACTTTAAACCTAGCAAAGTAGATTAAAGAATTTCAAGTTTTCCTTTAGGATTTGCTTCAGGTCAAATGTACCCGGCATTATGTACGCTAATGTGGTGGATGGAAAATGTTAGATTTACTTCAACTGGTGCGCTCAGTCGCTAAGTGGTTAAAACGTTTCTGTTTTCAGATTCAATGTATAAAGTATTAAAACGGATTAACTGCTTCCTGTTTGAGTTAGATCTTATTTGACAATTTGACGGCACCAAAATACTATATCTGTTTACTCACGCCTGAATTTATTCTACATGATATAGTTATGTGTTGTGTTTCATAATACTGTAATTTGTTTGTTTCTATGCAAGTTACGTAGATTTCACTAAGTTATATTCTGTGATGAATAAAACTACTTTACCGAAATTATACTGTACGGTATTAGCTATTTTCGGGTTTTTTAAATGATTGAATTTCATAATTATAAATACAACGTATTACTGAACTTAATTAATGTCGTTTTATTTCAATTTCTTCTGTGTCCTTTTCGACTTCGTTAAGAGTGTAAACCTCCACATAAAGTCCACTGTTTAGTGCCCTAATTTACATGACCGCTTTTTTGTCGTCCATTTTAAAGTGTCCGTAAAGTTGTAGCCTTCGTTTTCAGATCATCTCCACTAATCGTTCGTTTTTCTTACTCCTAACTAATACGGTCTATCCTCAAACTTTAAACCCTTTTTGCATTGTAATACAAGAAAGTAAATAATAATAAAGTACTAAACGACCATATTAATACTCCATTTTTAACTTTGTATTTATATATTGTTGTTAAGGTAAACAGCTGAAAGGCTGGTTCGAACCTCAGTTTTACTAAGTAAAACAAGGCGTGAGGTGGTTTACTATTGCCACCATTACTGAGTTGAAAAAGTATGATTTTATCACCATGCCTTCCAAAAAGCACCTACTTTCCACTCTTACATTTTCTGGGAAATGCATGTACTCTAATGCATTTCCAATTCATTTTAAATTTTTAACAATGTTTAAAAAATGTCATTTTTAGGTTTTTACGTAAGCTTTGTTTTAACACTATGGAAATATCTGTAGAATAATTTCTAGTACAAAACTTTTAAGACACATTAAGATATAAAAACTAAAACTTCCCGTTTCCATAGCCCAGCGATTAGAACGCTAGAAATAGTGATTTCTAGCTCTCATAAAACTATGTTCTCTAATTTTTAACAATGCTTTGAAGTGTGCCACTGCAGACTAGAAAAGGAAAGTTTCACAGCTGGTGTTTGGAAATAATTACATATTACAAATTCACCAATTTCGTCACATTCACTAACTCCTGATAGTTGTTAATAATGAAAGCTAAACTCTTTAACATTTAAAAATATATTTTTTAATTACAGCACAATCTACATTCGATTCAATTAGAGAATGATATGTAGATGAGTACTTTCGATGCGTTATAAGTGATGAAACCTCTGAACGGAGGAAGTTTGTAAATTTTTATGCTGCTTCATATCTTTCCACGTTAAAGTAGACTTGGTGGTAGTCGCTGAGTGGCGTTCGGGATTTCTTAAAATGAGGTGATTTGATTATTTTTATGCGATTCTAATCTTCTTTGATATTGTATAATAAAATAATTTTTTTTGGCTTCAACTTTATTTTTATTTACAACTGTACAATGCTCTAAAGCACAACTAGTAAATGAGATGGAATGAATGAGGAATGGCTGGAATGTGACGTGAATGTGAATCGATCCAGTGACCGATTTCGGCGTGAAAATTTACAATGAATGTGTTGCCAATATTTTGATGATGATTTATAAACTATGATGAATGATTTTATATGAGATGATTTTCTTTTTTATGAAATGAAATAGGCATGACAAGTTAAATTGAAATGTTTTTTTTAGTTATTTTTATGGTGGTCGGAGCAGATCCTTATTCCACCTTAGTTTCAGTCACCTGTTAACAGGGAGATCGTTAATTGAAAGAGATTGGATATTTGGATTTATGTGGTCAATTGTCTTTGTGTGTAATGAGCTGTATGTTGCGTTTACAATGTCTCAAACCGTTGGTATTTTCAGGTCTTTGTGAAGGGTATGATTGGTCACGTAAAAAGGTACGTTTGTTATTGCTCTAAAAGCTTTTGACTGGTGCCTTTGAAGAATATTCAGTGTTGTATTGTGACAGGCTCCAAAAACTGGTCCACCATATAGCCAAATTGGCCGTACTAGTGATTTATAGAGAATGACTTTTAATTGTAGAGGTAGCGAGGACTTGCAACCTAAGACGCCATACAACATACGAAACCGTGAGTCTGAAATTGCTCTGACGTGTGCAACGTGTGGTTTCCACGTGAGACGTCTGTCAAGTATTAAACCAAGGTACCAAGGTACCAAGGTACCTTTGTCTGCAACTGTAAGCCTAGTATCATCGATACGTAAATTTGGGCAATCAATAGTCCAAAGTGTGAAAGTTACCTGTTGTGATTTTGAAATGTTCAGTTTAATCTTCCATATCTGGAGCCATTATTTGATAGCATCTAAATTTGTTCGTACTAATTCTGACTCTTTAACAGGGTCGTGCGATTCAGACAAAAATAGCAGTGTCGTCTGCATATGTGCAAGTGATAGTGTCAGGTGAGGTGGGGAAGTCATGGGTATATATGTTATAAAAAATTGGACTTAAAATTGATCCTTGACGGACGCCTCCAAGAATCGGAAAGTAATCAGATTTAGCTGAATCTTGGACAACAAAGAAAAACCTGTTTTTCAAAAATGACGTACAATTAGAAAATACGTAGCAGGTAAGAATTTTTATTAAAGAATAAATTTCTTTTTAAATTGTACCAATGTTTAAATCTTTGTGTACTAAACTGTTTTTTATATACCAAGATGATGCCCTGAATGTTCTGGGCGATTTTTATTGAAACCTTTACAAGATTTCTACGTTTTAGTATAAAAAATAAACTAAAAATCGAAACAAAAAGTTGAAAAGGTTGTTTATTATACGTAAAAATATATGTCCTGAGATTTGGCCTGAATTAAATTTTTATGATACTTTTAAAAAACGGATAAAAAAACGAACAAGAAACTGGAAGGAAAATTTTCTAAAATGATATTGCGCTTGTATTGTAAGGCTTACGTAAAAAAGGAGTAGAAAGAAAGATAGTATTTGTACATATTTACGAGACATATTATTTTCAATATAGCCTGATCTGCAATAGAGTTTCTTTGGAGGAGAAAACATGACGACCTATTTTATCTACATCGACATAAACGTTGTAACAAACCCTTTTACAGCCTAACGTCAGCATGAAATTGAATTCATGAGGAATGCTAGTACTGCTGAAATGTGCCAATGTTGCACGTTGAACGATCTCAAGTACTTACTACAGAATTGAAAGGACCTGACTGATAAATTCACCTCTTTAAACCGGTAATAAGGAAAAAGGAAAAAGGTATTATTATAGAATGGTAGATACTGCGCTGCATTTTCATCCACATATTATTAAATTTTTAATTTAATATTGTACAATAAAAATGTTCAATAAACAGTGCTACAGCGCATTTAATTTATTTCAAAACCAAACAATATAAATACGTGTTATTTAATAAAACACAAACCCATTTTGCAGATGAAAATTATATTTTTTTGCATTTTTTCTGAACCGCAAAATTCACAACCGGCATATTTTCACTTAGCCGACATTAAAATTAATATACTTTACAATTTATTTATGTGTAATTCTCTTCGTTCCAATGTTTTTACGTGTAAAAAAATTAATACAATCTGTAATTTTGACTGTAAAATTATTTTAATTCTGTTTAAAATAATTGATCACGAGTTACTAACAATATTGTAAACATTACAAATTAATGTTTTTAAAATTTTTTAATTAAAAAAAATTAATTATTGAAGTAAATGAACAGAAATTAAAAAATAAAAACTTTACTCTCAAAAGATAAACATTTTCATCGGAAGTTTCATATTAACGTAACTTAGATCTACATCCTGAAGATGTGGGATACCTAAGCATCTATTTAGAGGGACGGTTCACATGGACAAAATACATACGGACCAAACAGTACCAACTAGAACTTAAATTACTACAGCAATATTGGCTTGTTGTGAGGCGGTCACAGTTGTCAATGGAAAATAAATTTGTACTGGTCTAATACATTCATTTACGAGGTTTACTAGTAAGGAAATATTTCAAACGGCACACTTGCTCTCCAAGAAGCCAGCAAGCTCAGTTAAAAGATTCGTAACTCTCTGAGTTTAAAAATAAATATTACGTACTTTTTTAAATTTTAATGAAACAATCCGTGAGCATCACCGCCAGTTAGCTGTTTAACAACTGATTTTCAGTTACGAAGGTTCTTGGTTAAAATCCTAATATGGATAAACTTTATATTGATATTTACTAGATACTTTTTTTACTGGTGTACTTTGATACCGATTTGAAGACTACACAGTGTTTACCGGTGTACTTTGATGGTGGAGTTCAATTAACAATACTATTTCAGGAAAGGTCGGCCTGAGTATGTACAAGACAACATATAATTTACACGTCATACACAACATCCTCATCTCATTGGATCATGAAGTTGCTTACCGAGCTTAAACTGAACAGATTACAACGTACACATGTTAAGGATTAAAAAAACCAATCTTCATTTTAACACATCATGAAACGAAAAAAGTATCTAACTCAACGAAAAATTTCAGATAGCCTGGATCCAAGAAGTATAAAAAGAATACATAAACCTTATATCATTAGCAATAACCAGAAGGTTACACAGAAGTAACATTGCTCATTATTGTATTGTTTAAGACAGATTATTAACTTTTTTAAATATTTTATTAAAAAGGTTTGTGTTGTCTAGGTTACTAGTCGAAAGGCTGGTTTGCACCTCTAAAGACTTTAATAAGTAAAACGAAAGTGAGGTGGTTTACTATGCCTTCTCACTGAGTTCAAAAGTAAGCTCATCAGCATACCAATACCTCTGAAAATCACATATTTTCAACCTTGCAAATGACATATTTACTTCATTCACCGCAGGGTTTAACTGTATAACAAAATTCATTTTTTCAGAGAAGATTACTCTGAGTTTTGTCTTTAACATCTTAACCTCTTCTGTTCTTAAATGATTCAGCATTTAATTGGCTGAAAATATGATAAGAAACAAAAATATTTGTTGTAGCTCTGGAACTAACAGATTGAGTCCAAATAATTTAACACTTCACCTATTTTTATGGTTAGAAAAAGGTTTTATTAAACCATTTGTAAATAATTCTTAACAGTTATAAAAAGAATATGTTTTAACAGCGCAATAATAATTATTCGTGTTACTAATTACTATGAATTTATTACCGTTATTATCATTAATGTTTTTATTATTTTTTTTAGTTTACTGTATTACATATTAATATTATTAGTGAGTATAGTAATTTTATAGTTGCACGGAGGTTTTAGTTACAGTGTACTGCGGTACATTAAACATTAAAACCGTGATCGTGTCTGATTATATTGCGTGTAGAGACAATCAGTAAGTTAGCTGTTACATAAACATGAGGTTCCCTCCGCATCACCATCTCTGAAATGAGCCCCCTCTCACTGAACCCCTCGTCATTGTTTCACTTACCCTCTTCCTCCGACCTCCCTTTAAACCACTTTTACCTACCATCCCGGTGCCTCTACCTCTACCTGCATACAAAATCCTATATCATCCCTACTCCAACGTTTTCTAACTCCTCATCTAGCTTATGTATGTAAAGTCCTCGTAGAGCCTATACCCGTAAAGTGCAAGTGCTCTATAAGCTTACACACGCTGCGCTGTTATTGAACATTACTGTTTCAGTACCTCCATTAAAAGTATGAAATTATAATAATTATTACTTCGTTAATTACTACACTGCAATGCCACTTTATTCGTCCGTATTAAATAGCAAATAATAATCAAGCAAATAAATTACCGACAATAAATTTTATAGCGCGTTATTGTATTTACCGTAAATCATTTCGTTTCAACAAAACGCCATAAAATTATTATCGATTACAAACAATAAATGTAATTAATATCGACTGCCCGTAACAGGTAGAATGTTAAATTAGCACTCAATCTGTTAATTCCACGGCTAAAAATATAGTTCGTTTTCTTATCACATGATTAATTTAATGGCTAATGTATTAAAAAACAGAAAAGATAGACATTAGTCAGATAAGAAACTAGTCAGTGTTATCTCCTCCAAAAATAATGAATCTATTATATAGCCAGATTTTGTGGTAAATGAAGTGAAATTTTCATTTTCAGGGTTAAAAGTAGATGCTTTTCAGTGGGCTTGGCTAGCTGATAAGTACTTTTCAACTCAGTCAGAAAGGCAATAAGTAAATCAACTCATTCCACGTTTTACTTAGTAAAACCTCTGGAGGTTCAAACTAGCCTTTTGGCTGATGACCTATACAAACACAAATTAATATCGAAAGAGACGAATAATATTTTATTTCTGAAAAACGAAACAAATTTAACTCTACATTACATACGTGGTGGGGAATCACCTACATCTACTAATTTTTTAAAATACTTTTGTTTAAATGAGTCCCCAGACGCTGTAACCTCTGCATATCTTCTACGTCCAGTCTCATCATATATGATAGCGCAATCCGTTATTCTTTTGCCGTATTTATTAGTTCAGTTACACATTTCTTTGTACAAAGCGGAGATTCCTTACATGCACGTGTAATAGTTGTACCATTTGCTACTATTCAATAAATAATAATGAATAAATACTTCTGTTTACTATTTAAACTTTAGTTTATTTAAGCCTTGATTTATATTTTTTTTATGATATTATGGTGTTGTGGTGGTGCATGATACATCTTTCCAATCACCCCTAAATTTGTAATAATGTCTGCATAAAAAGAAGCTCTTATAATGAGTTTATTTTAAGTTTTTTAAAATAATTTTTAGTTTTTAAATGTTACATATACTTTTTTTAACTATTCCAAACTAAATTGTACACTATCTTAAAATTATATTAAAATAAACTTTATAGCTCTATCATTCTGATATAAATAAATTAAATAAACATTTAAATGTTTATAAAAAAACTAAATTATTATCATGTGATCATTTAATCCTACACATAGTGTTGTTCTCCCTACATGTGTAGGGCCACTTTATGAGAAAATAAGAAAAATACATCTTGATTTAGCCAATACTTCAAGGTGAGGTCGTAGGAAGGAGAGCAACAGGACAAAGAAGAATATGCTGCCTGGCCAACCCTAAGACTTGGTTTGACAAGAGTTTGGTGGAACTGTTCAGAATTGAAACGAAGAAGGTGCAGATAGTGGCGATGATCGCCAACATTCTAAATTGGAGTGGTACTTAACGAAGAATAGTGTTGCTATTCTTACTCGATCTAAGAAAGAGAAGTGAATCATTGCCTACATAAATTACATCATTTTTTTCATTTTTTCTCTAGTTTTCGTGTGCATTTCGTCAAATGTATTGAAATTGTAATGTATTCGTACTTTTTTGGGAAAATTCACTTCAGCGAGGATCCTCTGCCTACGCTAAAAAGAGTTATTGTGCTTCAGTAATGATTCATTTTTAAATAATAAAATAATAAACTACTAAGACGATTTTTAATCAAATTTTACAAAATACCAAGATAACTTAATATTACTATTAAATTCATTCGGTACCAAACTTTTTTAGCAACCAAAAATAACAATTTAAACTTCTTGTTAAGGACCAAACACCCACGGGGTTGGTATAGTGGTATAGTCAACGGCGTGAATGAACTGTTTAACAGCAAGTTTTCGGAGACAGACATTCCTGGTTCAAATCCTAATAAAGGTTACCATTATACGTATTTGAATTACAGACAGTGGTTACCGGTGTACTTTGATGGTTGGAGTTCAATCAATCATACTCTATCATGAATTGATTCTGTTCAAGACTACATCTCATTTACACGTTATACATATCATCCTCATCTCATTTGGGTTATGGGGTTGCTTATTGTTCTTGAATTGAACAGATTCCAACATACAAACGTTAGGGATAAAAATGTAACCCAATAAAAACTACTGAAACAGTTGTTTTGAATGTAATAATAGATAAAAGTAGTCACATTTATAGCGTTTGGGTTGTTATGCACAAGCTAGGCTTTCCTACATCAGAGCTTTGTAAGTTCGTCTTCTTTGAAAATTTTGGCATTCGCTGATGATTGGGTACTGATTCTATGGTGCAACCGGACAACGTAGTATTGAACGAATTCTTAGGAGATGGGCATCCAACCTACTTTAAGTAATGTTTGATTAAAAATTTTTGCGTTTGGACGATACAAAGAGGCCTGATTCGAACCGCTTATTATGACGATCATGATGAGGTTGTATTGGGAGATAATGGCCAATAACTTTGGTGTGTAAAACCTTGAAATTAAAATCTATATTGCACCGATCATTATAGTGGAGACGAGGATCTGTGGTCATACAAGACTCTTAGGCTTAGATAATTTTTTAGGAAGTGTTTATTTTAAATAAATTCTGAAGATTTAAATATCTGAATTCGGTGGTATCAAAATTTCGTGTCAATAGCTAATACATCATTAGGTAAAAGTAAACCAACAAACAGTTCCTTAGGCAAATAAGGACATAAACAAAAAAAAAAAAATGGAGGACTTGAACAACTTTCGTTTAAAAATTTGAATGAAAATAATGATTCACATTTCTTGTAAATTTTAGTCAAGTAGGGAAAACGGAGGAAGCCGCAAAGAAGCTTGGCCGACCTGTAGCCAGTAGAATCAGAAGCATATTGTTAAAAAGAAGAATAATGGTAAAAAGAAACATATTCCCTAAGAGATAACTTCGAGAATAGGTTTCGTAAAAGATATTATAATTTAAATAAGTAAGTAATTGATCAGAAAACAATCATTGTGTAACTACGGAAGGCACATTCATGAAAACAAGGCTAAAATAATTTGAAAGCAACAAAGAAAAATTAATGTAAAAATTAAATGAAATTAAAGAAATAATTTTTTTTTTTTTGGTTTTTGTAAGAAAAAACTAATATTATGTTATTTGGAACGGGTTTGTATCTACTTATGGATGTAAGAGCATGAGCTTAATTTTCCAGAGGTAAAATCTTCATACTTTCCTTTCACGTTATACGCTACTTAGAATTCTTGCGTCTAACGAAACAATGGCCTAATTTAAATTCAGCAGGAAATTAATTCCGTTTAAAGGAAATTAGTATAAGCTTTCCGTATACGCCGACCTATCATATCTGTCAGGTATGCCTGTCATGTAGCTACACTGGATGCCAGATTGTAGTTAACATGCACAAGTTGAATTGCCCGGTACATACCTGGGTTTCCTAGCATCGATCACTAATCACATTCCTAAAATGGTTGACATTAAATGGTATTTCTGATTGTACGGAATTATCTAACGATGCATTCATACAGTTAATTGAATGATTAATAAATTAATATATCTATTCTCAATTAATTATCAACTCAAATTATACTACTGAGGTGTACATATCAATTTACCAACCTTCAAATAAGTAAAGTGTACTTAACGTGTGGCAAGATAAATTAATTATGCTACTTCAAATAGAATTTAGTGTATATATTAGCTCTTATAAAACTAAGCGTTAGACTGTTTAACCTAGGTGCATCGGTTTAGAGTCCATTAGTCCCAATGTTCTATGATAACATCCATGATCCATATTCATCACTTGAAACAAAAAATCCGAAAATTCCTTTTTATTTTTCCCCGCATAAATATAATTTTGCCACAAAATGACCTAAGAAAGGTATATTGTGGCTTGATAAAATCTTGCTACGGAACGGAATCATCGCTTGGGATTGGGCCTTTCGTTCGACATTGGAACCACTCGTAACTGCTTAGAAAGCTTTGATCAAAAGCGAATTAAATTGTGATAGACAATTCCCTTCTGATTTATTATACAGTAGATTTCGGGTACTTGACAATCGGAAATTTTACATAAGGAACGTATTACTGTACATAAGATCTAATAAACTTTCTGTGCTACAGAAAATAACTCATAATTCATACCAGATCTGTAACCCGTATTGGATCAAGCCCCTAGATTGCATAAAACCATTAACAGCACCGCAGCACATTATGTAGCCTTAATCACATACCTTAATTTACCAGAGGCTATCCGAAATACTGATGTAACTCCTCAAATATACAAAAGAAAAGTAACCAACTGGCTAATTAATTTAGGGAGAGGGCAGTCTGAGGAATTAATTAGTTCTATGTATTCAAATTAATTGCTCTTCCTTTGTGTCAGGTAAAATTTTTTGTTAACATTGTCATCGAAAGTCTGCTTCATCCTTTGCTATTACATGACATTTTATTTTTACTATTTTTATTATTTTTTTAAATTTATTTTTTATGCTTTTATCTTTTTTTGTATATTTACGTTTAGGAAATTTTGTCGAATGTTGTTTTTTAATTTTTGTTTCTTTTCTTTTATGTAAATTTAGTACAGATATAAAAAGCTATTATTATAATAGAATAAAAAAATTAACCAACTCATACCCACGCACAGGCTAGACCAATGTGAGTATTAGGAAATAAGATAGGATAAGATTCATAGTACTTGATTTTAGCAATAATAAATAAATAAAATAACAATTTAACTTACTCCTAATTAAATATACGCAGATGACTAGTGGATAACATCTTACATCTTCAAAGGACGATGTGACGGTTGAATATAATAATTAGCGAATATTATGATTTTTGTATAAAGTAAGATTGATGTGTGTGAATTTAACATAAACAACACTTTCATTGAAAGAGTAAAGAGGGGAACATATATACTTGAGGGCAATAATAACTGTAACTAATGATCTAACACTATAAATAGATGCACAGATAGGAATGGCGAAGATGGTCTTCATAGAGATGTAGTATTTGTTATGAACAGAGAAGTATAGAAATTCAAATAAGATTCGTGAAATGCTATATCCGTTCTGTTCTTTTGTATGGATGGATGCTTGGATTCATAAGAAACGAGAAATAAACAAAATTTAAGCCATTGTATTATGGATATATCGACGTGTTTTAAGCAGTGTTGGCTATTCAGGTGAAGTAGGTGAAGAGCATCTTCACCTGTTTTCTGGATAGTATCGCGATTTTTTTATCTCACAGAATAAGTATAATTTATGTTACCTATGATTACTTTTTTGTTTTAAATGACTGCCCATAACAAGCAGGTGGAACGCTACATTTTTTGATCTCGATCTGCTAATTCCAGGGGTAAAAAATTAGTTCTGTCTTACCACTTGTTCAGCCAGTTATACGACTGAAGCATTTAAGAACAGAAGAGTTAGAGGTGTAAAAGATACTAGTCAGAGTTATCTTCTCTGAGAGTAATGAATTTCATTATGCAGCCAGACCCTGTGGTGAATGAAGTGAAGGTGTCATTTGCAGGGTGGAAAGTAAATGCTTTTTGTAAGGCCTGGCATGCTGATAAGCATAGGCTACGTTTTCACTCAGTGAGGAAGGCATGGTAAACCATCTTACTCCTCATTTTACTTAGTAAAGCCTAAGTAAGTTCAAACCAGCCTTTTGGCTCATTACCCACACAACACAATAAATGTGAAAGTGTCGTGTAAAAAAGTCCATTTAATTTTTGTATTTGCTTAGAGCGCTTTCTTATATTTTAAATTGCCTTTTTAATGTTTTTAATAGCCTTTTAATATATGTAATAAATGCCAAAGTAACTATTACACAAACCTAACCGACTAATGCATTACTTGCATAATAATCTGCCTAGGAACCAGTAAGCCGTACTGATTTGAACCAGTGATAAAGAACGTTACAGAAATAAGTATGATTGGACATACCTTACAACTTCCTAAGACTGAAATCAGTACAGGTTTTACTATTTCTTCTGGTATGTATTTTGTATATCTTACCTGAAACAAAATACAACACAAATTGTAGAATGATATTATATATAACAATATAGTAATTAAATAAGTAGGTCTAGATGTTTTGTTAATTTTCCAACATTCCCCAATAAGGAGAATACAGTTAAATATGTGGTATAGTGGAACAGATTAGAGTAAAAACGACCGCTTCGTGGTGTAGTGGTTAGCTTGCTAGCATACTAAGCGAGAAGTCATCGAAAAGGTCAAGAATTTTACAGTTTGAAAACTCTAAGTAATCGCTAATAATCTAGCCGTTGATACAACTTTAAAGAAAGCTAACAAAACTAAAATTTTAAAATGTAATTTGTTTTATACGTTTTAGCAAATATCACAAAAAACCATATAAAATAACCAAAGCTCATACACGTCTCTAACTTGACACCTTGTTTCTCAGTATACAAAAGTCATAAAACTTTTTCAAAATTAAAAAGAAATAATTAGCCCAGTAAATCTGAGACCCAATAATACATAAGTGTTAAAACTTATCCTCTAAAAATTTCCCTACGCTTTAAAAAAACTTCAGTAACAATCTATAACTGTTTTACGATAAACATAATTGAAAACCAATAAATAAATAAAATTATTTTCGACTAGCGTACGTTCAGAAAACATTTACATAGTGTTTTTTACGAGCTTCTCCTTCTCACAATCAAGGATTAGGTTTCCGCCTGTTACGACTCACAACAGCAACAAAACTATTGAATTATTTCCATCTCTTGCATGGTCTCCCACTCATCTCTCCTACCCTCCAGTCTATATTGCAAAACATTAAGGGGAATCCTTCCCTCAGGCATTCTCTCTACGGGTTACCTCCATCGATTTTGAAATTCTTTAATCTTCACATTCAGTTTGCAAACATCCAATGCCGTTCTAATGTCCTCATTTCTTAGTTAGTCCCTACGAATGCAACTCATTGTACTTCGCAGGAATTGCATCTCTGCCGGTTGTACTCTACTCTCTTGTGGACTGGATTAATCCACGACTCACTTCCATAGAGTAGAACTTGAACAGCCATTACCTTGTAAAATTTTATCTGAGTTTTTCTTGTCTTCCTTTCGAGGGTTCTGTTAATATTGATGCATACCGCTTCGAATTTGCCAACTTATTTCTTTATATCCAAATCTTGATCTGTCTTATGCAATCCAAAAATCATCCGCAAACAAAAAAACATTTAGGTAAATGTTATTGTTTTGTCTAATTCCCGAACTAACCCTGTTTTTCCATTGGCAGAAAATGTGATCCATATATTATGTTAAACAGAGTTATAAACTGCATCCTTGTCTCACTCCTTTACTAATCCTTATTTCTTTCAATCGATTCTTATCCGCATTTATTACTATTTGCGTATTGGTGTATAAACTTTTAATCTACTTTTTTCGAGTATTTTGCAGAAATTCCCTTCCTAAAGATCCTCTTCATATATTTAATATAGACACCTTTAATATAAAATTAAGACTTTTCTCCGATATTAAGTATAAATTTATTTTTTAATTAATAAAATTCATTATTATACTTTTAAAACTGAAAAGCTTTTCGTAGAAAAATGTTACACAATTAAAATAATAAGATAGCCAGGTTATTTAAAAAAATCAATGGTAACGAAAAACGATAAATTCTGGCTAAATTATTTAAGACATGAAACGGAAATTAAAATGGAGTTCTACAAAATTCATTACTTAATTTCTTATTGTAAAAATATATTTTTATTCTGTCAACAAAAAAAAATTAAAGTGAAGAGGGAAAAGTTTTATAAAACATACAAAAAAGAAAAATATATATTAAAAGTAAAAGATGACGAACAAATGAATTTTTCTTCGACATCTGTTCGTGTTGATGTTATGAAAAAAGATTTCAAACAGTCTGACGTTAGAAGTTTGTCGTAAAAATTTTCTTAAACAATATTCAAAAGATTTCTATAAACGTAAAAATTTAATTGGTTTTTCTTATGAAAAGAATATTATATTATTAATAATAATAAGAAATTTGAGTGTTAATAGTATTAACTGACTTGAAAATTATTTTTCATTTTATTTTTCTTCTCGACAATAACACTTCTTTAGATCTGTTATTATGATACAATAAAATGGCGTACAAAAATGAAGGCTTATCAATGTGCCAGTAATCACAAAACTATTATTATCATAATATTGTAGCTTTGCAGTTATCGGTGGGCATTCTTCCTCCAATCCTCTGTAGCACTCTCATTCTCTCATGCCCACCAAAACACCTCTTCCTACAACAACCCGTCCATTTTCTCTTGAATTGGTTTTAAATTGTAGCTCAACCATCTCTATCGTTCGGCTTTTATAAAACGGACTATGTTTTTTTCCCAGGAATTATTGTTGAAAATATTTTAATGATTACCTCAATCATTAACATTTTTTTTCATCATATTATATTTTAAAAAACAACATACGATTTCTTTAAAGTATTTAAAATAGGTGCTGAGTTATTAATTCTGGTTTTCTTCAAGTATACTTGAGGCTATTATTACCCAAATAGGCCTACACGTATCTTCCATTAAATTTTAGGCTGTTATTCGTAACACGTAAGCCGAAGCTTTCCTCGACCGTGTTTCCTATACTCCCAGTCTGAAAGAAGGATTACATGAATTCATTGAATAGCTTACGTAAAAATGTGAAATATTAGAAAAAAATTGAACAATTTTAATATTTTTTTTGTTTGCTGAATACGCAACGGTTATTCTCTTATTTTTTAATCAGTTTTTAATTTTCAAAGAAATATGGTAGCCTACAGGAATATAATGTGTTGTTTTGTAACACGTAGCCTTCATCAAACAGATCGAACAACTTGAAAGAAAAAGCTGGAAGAATAGACAAATATCAATAGAAAAAAACAAATTTGATGACAACTAATCAGGATCTCAAAATAAAAAAGTCAACACAAAATATGGGGCAATAAAAAAAATCGCATTATTGCCAATACCTTGGTGAAACGTACAAAAGATTCTGAAACCGCATTATCCATAATGAGTAAGATATTAAAATTCAAACAATTACACAACCGAATAAAAATAATGTTGTAACAAAAGAAACATTTCAAAATTAGTCAAAATTCAACAGTAACACATAGTCATTAAATCAACAGTATTGTACGGCATAGAAGTAAACTATAAGAATAAAGGATGCACGGACCAGTTACGTAAGTTTAAAAGAATTTACATAAGATAAATCAAGATTAATTCAAGATTGAATCGAGAATTCTACAGCTATATTAACGAAGCAATCGAAGAACAGATAATTAAAAGATAAATGAGGTTTTTCGGATACCTATAACCAAGATGAATAATAACATTTCGGCATAGAAGAGGATTATAGAAAAAATGCACCAATATAAAATCAAAACAAAAAATATTATAACACATACGCCTAAGTTCGTTCGGGATCTGGATGTAATGAATAATAAACAAACTTCCTAAGTTGATTAAGTTGACACAATTAACAACTTAATTACAGTTAATTAACCTTAGCTCACTAAAAACAAAGTAAAATTAATTGAAAATCTAAGTTTAAATTTGCCCATATAAGGCAGGTGGTGTGTTAAATTATTGACACTCGATCTGTTAGTTCCAAAGCTAAAAAAATAGATCTGTTTCTTATCACATGGTACATGACTGAAACATTTAATAACAGAAGAAGTAGAGTTGTAAAAGACACTAGTCAAAGCTATCTCCTCTGAGCGTAATGAATCTTATTATACAGCCAGATCCTGCGGTGAATCACTTCACTCCTCGTTTTACTTAGTAAAGCCTTCAGAGGTTCAAATCAGCCTTTTAGGCTGATGACCTAAACAACACAAAGCTTAAATTAACTTTACTAACAGTAACAATGATTTAACTATTAATAACTTACATCCAGTTATAGTAAAAAGATATTTTTCTAACGTACTTATTACCGTGTATACAAACACTTGTTAATAGCACTCACTGATTTACAACCGAGTTGCAACTTCAACTTAACTGATTTATAAAGTGGTACCACCTTTAAATACTTTTGGTGTTTGTCATTTAGAACGGCATAGATTTTTACATTACAAGACACAATGGGGAGACCCAATCTACGTTTTTCTGGAATTGTAGAAATTATCAATAACAGCCATAACAAAGACTCACTACCTCTTTTACAAAAAATACCAATCAAAATATTCCATTCACAGTCTACGAGATGTGGCTATTAAATAACGAGACTGACGTTGTAAAAAATTTTATTGTTATTTTATACGTAATCACTTATTGTCACCTTCAATATGCACTTCTTCTCTATCCCTACAACGCTTCATGCAAATTTTCCGTTGTTGGAAACAGTGCTGGAAGTCATCTTCTGTCAGCTCCTTCAAGACACGTGCCGCTTTCTCTTTTACAGCTTCCACAGACTCAAATCTTGTCCCTTTGAATGCAGATTTCACCTTAGGGAACAGGTAAAAGTCACATGGTGCAAGATCTGGTGAATAAGGTGGATGTTCTAACACTGAGATGCTGTACTTGGCTAGGAATCTCTTGACAGATAACGCGGAATGAGCTGGCACATTGTCTTGGTGGAGAACCCATAATTTGTCCTTCTACATTTCGGGGAAGAATTTTCCTTACTCTTTGACGTAGTTTAGAAAGTACCTCAAGTTAGTAATATTGGCTAATTGTTTGACCTTCAAAAACCCAGTGAAGGTACACAATCCTATGGATATAAAAAAAACAATCATCATTCCTTTAATATTGACTTGCTCATTCGAGATTTGTTGGCTCTCGGTGAAGTTCGGCTCTTCCAATGCATAAATTGGCGCTTCGTTTCCGGATCATAAGTAAAGAAACCACGTTTCATCACATGTTATTATCGTTTCCAAAAAATTCAGGTCAATTTCTATCGCGTACAAACTCAGTACAAACATTTTTGAGCGGCACGTGTCCTGAAGGAGCTGACAGAAGATGACTTCCAGCACTGTTTCCCACAATAGAAAATTCGCATGGAGCGTTGTAGGGATAGAGAAGGAGTGCACATTGAAGGTTACAATAAATGACTATGTATAAAATTAAAATTAAACTTTTTATAACGTCAGTCTCGTTTTTTAATAGCCACACCTCGTATTACTCACTATCCTTGCTCAAAACACTCCACCCCATAAAACATACAATTTCTTATACAAGCCAATTTATTCCTTCAACCATTTCTTGAATAATCAAGAACTGCTACTATGTTACAAACCAACCAATGAAGCGGAATAACCTGGGAACAGTATCAGCATCGCAAAAAAGTGTGATAAATAACCCATAAAAGTTTAAAAAAATCTAAAATGAAAACAAGGTTAGTAAAAGGTACAATCAGAGAATATGAAGGAAATATGGCGCAAAGTAATTGAATCGGTTATTTCAGAAACAACATAAGTCCATTTTTTTTCAATATTGAGTTAGCAGTGATTTTGCCATATTTTAAGGTAAATACATCTTTTTGTACAGAAAGAACATAAGTCCAATGACTAGAAAGGGTTCTATTTATGATGAGAAATCTTAGTCTAATGCAGAAACAACACATGTCCGGTACATGTGTTGTTTCTGCACTATATAGATGGCAGCACAAAAGTTACAATCAGCTGATTAACCTTATTAGTATCTGTGTTGCTGTTACTAACTGAAGAAAAATGATTGAAGAGAATCTAGAACAACAGTCTGTTGCAAAAAAGAGAAAAGGTGTGTTAAATGAAGATTTATACAAGAGGGAAGTTTATGTTTCGATTTCATGCAAAATTTGCAGCTTCCACTAATTCCAGTACAGGATACATTTTACTTACGGCAGCTATCAGTCTCTGTTTTTAATGTGCATAATATAAAAGAACAACGCTCTAAGTTTTACATATATCACGAAGGAGTAGCTCACAAAAGTCCTAATGAAGTCTGCACCTTTGTACTTGATTATATAGAAAATGAACTGGGTGTTAAAGACTGCAAAAATGCTGAGCTTCACTTATTTTGTGATGGAGCAGCAGGTCAGAACAAGAATCATACACTTATTCGCCTTTGCTCAGCTCTAGTGGCCATGGGGAAATTTAAAAATATACACCAATATTACCCTGTAAGTGGTCATTCGTATTTGCCATGCGACCAAAACTTTGGTACTATAAAAAGAATCATTAAAAAACATGACAGGGTATACAGTATAATGGAATATGTAAAACTGATACTGCAGGCTACAAAAAACAACAGATTTCTAGTTCAACTTGTGAAAACTGATGATGTTATTGATTTTAAACATTGGTGGCCATTGTATTTCAAAAGAAATTGCTTGTCTGATTGTTCTTATGGTAGACAAGTACCTCGAGACAAAAAGATATCACTAAGCGTGTCAAATTTCATGCAATTAATACATGAAAATGCAACACCAGGGAAGATAATATGTAAAAACTTTATTGACGGTGTTATCTCCCATAATTTTTCTATTTTGACAGTGAAACTAACTGATCTCACTTTGCCAGATAAAAAGGCTTACACAGGAAAGCTGTTAATCAACATTAAAAAAAAGAAGACATAAAAAAATTAATGAGATTCATTCCGGAGTATTACCAAGACTTTTACGACGAAATACTAAATTGACCAACCACAAATGCCGATGAAGACTCTTAATGTACTATAATCAATCAATGTATCATTTCATGTAATAATTACACATTTAATACCTTTCTTATTAATAAAAATAACATTTTCTTAAATAAAAATTTAGTTTTATTATTTGGAACCTGAATTTATTGCAGAAACAACATAAGTCCATAATGGAAAAGTGAAAATTTCCAGCCTATTTGAAGCCGCAATGACTTTTATGTATAATCCAGAGATTCAGTAAGTGATAAGCTTTAAAGCAAAAATAAAAATATTTCTTTATTCCAATTGTGAGATAAATTAGACAGTTTTTTTTACTTTTCCGAAAATTAGGTTTTGTGGACATATGTTGTTTCTGAAATACCCGATTCAATTATTATTTTAGACTGTACGGTCGCATTGTCGGCCTACTTGCAAAATACTTATAATACGTTTTTGTAATTCTAACGGAGGTATTACATTATTTTGGGATGGCAAAGAAGAATTTTATTTTTTATAACTATGTTGGATAAATAATTTTACAGTTTTAATTTATTGAAAACATTTTTACAATTCTTACAGCACTCAATCGTAACCTGGATAAATTTATTTACTAAATGAAGTAGAAGACAAGTTTTACATTTGTACTGACATTTTTTTTTAAATACGTAAAATTAATACATTATAAATACTTTTTTACTAACTTTACATTAAAAAATTAGAACCAAAGTATGTTTTTAATTAAATAAAAATATAGTACATCAAAAATTAACAACTATTAAAAACAAGCAAAAAGGTGTTTTCATTTACATGCTATTCTAATGTTAGGCAAGTAGAACATGCTCGGAATATTTCAGTACCATGTAAGTTCTCCATTACAGTGTCATGTTATTTATACTATTTTCGTCATTTCATGTGCCCTATTTTCATTAAAATATTGTTGAACAATAGAGTACTAAAACAGAGAGGTAATTTTGTGTAAATAGTTAAATCATTTTATAAGGTTAAAGAAAAGTCTCCTTCGGAGATATAGAAATTGAATAAATCTATTTTCAGATTGTAAAACTCGTATAAAATTTGAAATTCATTCTTTCCAATTGTACAAAAATCACGTATCACAAATAGTGATCTTTTGATTTATAAAAAATCTAGTTTGAAAAGCTCACACGTCTTTTCAATGTAAATAATCTTGCCATTGAAAATAATAAAAAATCATAACTGAATTTGATGATGCTAAATGAAAATCAACGCCTTTTGGACTTGATTTCGATGATCGATATATGGAAAATGGCTAAATAACATTAAATTAAGCTTTCTATAAAATAATATTTGATGTGTAAGTTGTAGGTTTTGTATTTTCTATTTATCATTGATTATAATACACTTTTGGTCTGAAATGAAAATTAAAGCCGCCCTCTTTGGGTTTCGAATGTGGATGTGAACTATTTAACTGATCAATTTTTAAAGTCGGATCAACAGCTCGGTTATTAACAACTACGGTAGGTAATGGTAACAGTGGACTTTAACTTGTGAAAATTTACATCCCCTATCCGGGAATCGAACTCGGGTAGGCTAGTTCACTACCAGTACGTTACAGAGGGGACCATGTTTAACTTTTAATGAACTTTATTACGTAATTCTTGTTCTGAATTTAAAAATTAAATGTTATTTCGCAGTATGGTAATTAAAAAAAGTTGTACTAAACTTAGTTTTTTTATGTGATTTCTCAGAAGTCAGAATTAATTTCGATCAGAATGCTTCTTATATATTTTCTGCATTTTGGTGCGGAATATTAGAAAATAATGTAATCGAATATCATTTTTGTTACATCCTGTAGTACACTAAAGGTATTTGGTTTGTAATAGATACATAAAACACTAAATACATGACAGTGGACTCACGAATATGTTTGAATAAATTACCTGATAATGTTCAATACCAAAATACACAATGCAGGGAGCTTCAATTTCAAGGTAGGTTCCATTGCATCGTATTAATCCACAGTACCTATGCTTTAAATTTTAGGTCAATCACGGCTTACCGGTAGTGATGCTTTTCAAAACAAAATCCATGGAATAAATATCAATACGAAGTGGTTTTTCACTGTAAATAGTTTTAAACATTGATATTTTAAAACGAATAGGTTATAAATATAAACATTATTATACCTAACATTTATATTACAACCACAATACTCTCTTTTAATAATTTTTCGATTACTTGTGTTGTTGTATTATTAACGTTATTATTACTTCTATAGTGTATTTACATGGACTATGCCTATTTTTGACACATCTATAACCGTGGTATATTCGTAGGCTGACGACTCGGCAATTCTTGTGAGAGAAAAGACCGCGGATGAAGCTTCCAGGTTGGTGCAGCGACGTCTTTTATTAACACAGGAATGGCTTATCCATTGGCGTATTAATGTGAACACAAATAAATCAACACAAGTTACATTCGACTTACGACGTGAAACTTGTCCACCTGTGGTGCTGAATAACATTTACATACCTAAGGCGAGGGTGCTACGATATCTTGGCTTGTAGCTTGACAGGCGACTAACTTGGAAGCATTATCTGTGTATAAAACCTTTAAAAATTAACCTCCACCAGAAGCTACTCTTCTGCTTAATTAACCATCGATCAAAATTGAACTCGGGTTTTAAAGTTTAAATTTACAAAACGTTTTATGGCTGATCTGGAATTATTGTGTCCAGCTCTTTGGGGCAGTAACAGAGAGTAACTTAAATTCGATCCAGAACATTCAGTCAAAATAGTTAAGACTTGTTTCTGGTACTCCTTTTTACTTTCTCCTGTCCTATATGAATATATAAGGAAGGAAAGTAATTTCTTATTTAATTTTCATCGGATATACACGTTTTAAGGCACCATGAACCAAAGAATGTTTTTAGCGATTGATTGTACGTAAACAAAATATCCCAAGAACAGAACATAATACGAATATGTTGTGGAGTGGGTTGAATAAAAGTAGTGAATTACGATGAATGAGATGTTTTGATAGAAGTTCTAGGAAATCAAATGTAGTAGAAATGTTTGTTTTTATTTCAACTCCTTTTATGATGTTCCGGAATAGCGGTGAAGGATCTTGATTGTTTGGGAAACTAATAAACCGCAAGTATGAAAATAGTTAGCGCCTACGTAGTCGTTCAGCCAATGCTTGAATTGTCAATGGAAAATAGTTGTCAACCGATTCGAAATAGTGTGTACCAGTACGGGTAATAGAAATTTGTTATGGACAGGTAAATCAACAGTTTTGATTGTTTGTTGTTACAGTGTCTTAACTATACTCAAGTTTAGTTTAATCTTAAGTTTTGTAATTGCTTTAATTAACGTAATCGAATAATAGCTACTTGTTAGTAGTCTAACTTTGATAATTAACAGTAATTATTAATATTAAGTCAATAAGTGATTGTTACAGTATGTTTAAAGAAAATCTGTTTAATATTTTTTATTATAGATCCGGAACGAATCTTGTCTTAGGTATTACAGTAGGCCTATATTGTAAATCAACGTAGTAGGCTAATTAGATTGATATTTTTAAATCAATAAATTATGGGGAAATTATTGGGAACTTATTTAAAGGAAAATTGCATTACTTTCTTTAAATTTTTATTATAAAATATTTACAGTGAATTTTAAATGGGTATTTGAATTCAAATGGGTATGAATTTCTTTGGAATACTTTTTTGTGAATGATATTTTGTTTTCTCAATTCTGAAAAAAGCTAATAATATTGAAATCTTGATATAGCTGCTGTTATTAAAACTTTATCTGTTACGACGAAACAATAGTTAGCGAATAGTGAGTGATAACAAAGTTAAAAACTTTGTATTGCAATTATTATAATGCAATTTGTTGGACCGAACGCTAGGTGATGGAATACACTATAAACACACTACTAGCTCATGTAAATAACAACAAAATTTAAACTGTGTTCAGAATATGCAAATTCGTTTATGCAGATTCGCTTTTCAGAGACAAACTTCATTTACCAGACATTTATTGAAATCCCGATAGATGCTGTTTCATTCACAGATACAATAATGTAAAAGTTGTAATCTTTCATCCCATTATAACTGCGTTTAAATTGAAAAACATCGTCGTAAAATACAATACAGGTTTTTTAAATTGGTTTTTAATTCTATTATGTAATTTATACATCATTTAACATGTACAGAAAATGTTTATTTTATTTTTTACAATATTTTTATAAACTGCATTAGATTCCTAGTTGGTTCCAATTAAATATCTAATAAAACATTCGTGTAGCTGTAAGTAATCACGGATACAAAACAACGGGTGTTTCAAAAAAGACACAACCGTTACATTAAGAAGGTAGAAGAAACCCATAAGTAAATTTTATGACTCCTTATATTGTTGTTTAGGTTAACACCCAAAACACTGGTTTGAATCTAGAGGTATTAGGTACTAAGTGAAACGAGGATTAAAGAGGTTTATCATTGCCTTTCTAAATGAACGGAAAAGTATCCTTATCAGTATGCCAGACCCTCCAAAAATAACCTAATTTTTACCCTGTAAATGACAACTTCACTTCATTCACCACAGGGTCTGGCTGTATAGTTAAATTCATTACTTTCAGAGGAGATAACTCTGACTAGTGTCTTACCTCTTCTGTTCCTAAATAGTTAAGCTATATAATTGGGTTATTATGTGATAATAAATAAAACTGTTTCTTTGTAGCCCTGGAACCAGAAGGTTGATGCAATATTAATTGAACACTCCACTTTCGTGGTATGGCCAGTCCTTACAATGTCAGTTGGATTTTTAATTATACTATGCAATTCATATATGATTTTAATAAATATGTACAGATCATGTTATATTATTTTTAACATGTACAGATGTTATATTGTTTTTAACAATATTTATTAACTGCATCAGATTCCTTGTTAGTTCTGATAAAAATCGTAATAAAGAACATTGGTGTACCTATAAGTTGTCACTGATATGAAATAACGAGCGTTTAAAAAAGGATGCATGCGTAGTATTATTAAGAAATTAAAAAACCCGTAGGTAAATTTCATGTCTGCTGAATTGCATGTCAGTTGGAGTCACTGTAACCAAAGTAATAAAAAAAACTTGTAACAATTGAAATGTAATATTTATACACAAGTGCTATTCCAGTATCCGTTCGTCCTTATTGTGTCAATTTTATTGTTTTCCACAGACGAACGTGAGTGTTTGTTCTTACACCAGCAGAATAATTCTTGAGGAGGTATTTAAAAAATGTCGTTTTTAAAAACAATCTTTATATAGTTGACCAATTAAAGGGGAATACTGGACCTGAGATTTATAACATTCATGAGCAAACATTAACTTACGAAAAGAGGTTACAAATGTTACGAAACGGTCTTCGTTACCGGTTCACTTGAATATGAATTTTCAATTGTCCTTTCCTTTTCAAATGGCCTCCGAGATCACCTGATTTGAGTCCATTGGACTACTTCTTGTGGGGATACTTAAAAAACAAAGTTTACAGAACGAAACCTAACAGTATGCATGAACTTAAAGAAAGAATTCTAAATGAATCTGCTGGAATCCCAAGGGAATTCATTCGTAATGCTGTATCTAGTTTTTACACACGTACATCATATTGTCAATAAGTAAGAGGAGGCCACTTTGAACAACTATTCTGAGTCAAGAAACATTTGGTAATTTTATTTTCAATTATGTAACTCATTTTCACAGTTAGTTCCTTATAACACTAACCTTAAACCTTAAACACTAACATTTACAAAAATAACAATAAGTATTAGGCTAACTGGTAACAAATCAAATACTGTAGTTTTATAATGCAATAAATCAGCCGTTAAATTGTTTTTCCGTAGTTCTTAATGAAAATAATTTCCTTTTTATGAACGAGTGGAGATATTAAAAAACTTATTATTTTCAATAATCTTATGTGTAGTCGTTCACTTGCTACCTAAATTGCCTATGTAGGCTCAAAGACGGAGGAGGGAGAAATGGCCGTTCTGCACCGATCTGGATAGTTGAATGGTAATATCTCAAAAACGAAAAAAGATATCGATTTCCGGTTTTCACCATTGAATTTATTTTGAAATTTTAGATCGAAATCATGTATCATATGACCATCATCCTATTTAAATTAAGAAAGTTAAATCCAATATGGCGGATCCAAGATGGCGGACAAAAATTTCAAATATCACCTAGAATAGTTTTTTTGGTGCAACAAGCAATTAAAGTCATTCTGTTCACCTAGTCACGCTCACTTTTCTGTTATTCAGCCGTTTCCAGACTTAATGGACACCCGGTATATAGTACACTCATTGAGTTACTAATATAAAGTCAATCTAAAAAAATATTTTCTTTAAAAATCAATAACATATTTTTAACATTAATCATACATTTAAAATAATAAATTGTTTATGAAAATATTTAAAGAACGTACAAAGTTTGGTACTTAACTCAATTCTGGACACATTAAATTAATCAATTAAAAAATAACGACATAATAAAATTTAAAGAAATATTTAAATAATCTGCCATAGCTGTACCGTTACGAAACCTCTGTGTGAAATGGAGGATCTTTCAACCAAAAACAAAGAATTCACTTCTTATTACCATATGATATGTAGGCTAATTATCCACAATACAGGATTTATCATTCTATTGATGACATTACCTCTGCCAACGTTTTCCAAAATTTTGTCTGGTGTACCATCAGATTTTAAAAGCATGCCAATATATTAATAGGTGTACAATAATTTAATAACTCCATTATTGGTTTGACGGTGGGTTATGAAAATCTCCATATTCTTGAGTGAAACCCCAAAACACTTCCGCTACAACACTTAAGAATCCACAACGCAACGAAGACGGCCACGAAATTTGTGAATTTTATTAACATAAATTTCAATAAATCTTACAACTTACAATTCGGCATCAGCCGAAATGCGGGTTTGACTTTGAACCTCTAGAATTTGGTTCCCAACCGGTGGTACGCGAGACCATTTCTGGTTGTATGCAGATTTCTTTAAAATACAAAAATTAAAAAATTAAACTTTCAATTGTTGTTCTACGCTGTGGAGAATTTTTACTTTTGTAACTGGCATCACTGCTCCTGAACCGTCAATCAAAGATAAGATTACTCATTTACCAGGAAACTAGAACTCTTCAACACACAAACAGAAAAAAGGACATCTCTTCCTTTACGATTCTGTCACCATGGTTACAAGACAATGACGTGACTCCTAGTGATGCTCTCCTCTTAGACATTGTGGAACATTTGAAGACTCTAAAGAAGAGTTTTGAAAATTACTTCCCAGAAACCCGCTCTACAAACGATGACTGGATTAGGAATCCTTTTTCACAGAAAGACGTGCCATCCAGCGTGGAAGCTAAAGAAAGTTTCATAGAACTTACCAGTGACAGTACAATGAAAGATATTTCAAAAAACAAAATTTCGTCTCTTTCTGGATGTTTACAAAGAATGAGTACCTTGCTTTTTTCAATCAAGCTCTTAAGCTGAGATAGAAACTATCTTAAAAAATAAACAGCAGCAGGTTTCTCACTAAGATTCTTTTCATGGTATCAATGTTTAAATTTGTTTGTATTTATATTAATTGATATACTTCGATTTGTTTAGTTATTCTCATGACAGTTACATTGGCATTGTCATAGTGTAACAGATAATCTTTACTTGTATGGCAAACTATTGTCTATTTTTTATATTTTAAATAAAATAATATTACTTCATAAAATTTACAATACTGTGAAATGTGAATATAATTTATTTTTCTTGTCAGGCAACCACCAGTTATGGCTATTTTATTTATAGTTATAACTGGTGGTACGCCTAGACACTGAAAAAGCCTAATGTGGTACGCGAGCACTAAAAGATTAGGAACCACTGCTCTAGAAGCTTTACGAAGTTAAGCCAGGAGTGAATGGTTTACCACTGCCTTCATTAATGAGTGGAAAAGTACACACATTGGTATCCCAGACCCTCTGAAAATAATCTATTTTCCACCCTACGAATGACACCTTCACTTCATTCACTATAGGGTCTGCTGTATAATAAACTCTATTACTCTCAGAGGAGATAATTCTGACTAGTGTCTTTTACAGCTCTACCTTTTCTATTCTTAAATGCTTCAGTCATATAATTGGCTAACCACGTGATAAAAACAGAACTATTTTTTGTAACCTTGGAACTAGCGGATCGAATGTAAATAATTTAATACTCTTCCTGGCTGTTTTGGGCCTAACGTGTAAGTGAACACTTTATTATAATTACACATGTTTTATGACTTAACGATTCACAATTATGAGGTGAATTGATAATACGTCAATCATGTTCTGTCTTAATTCAAATGGATTATCCGATCGGAGACTAGCCGTTAATTACTTTTCATGTTGTGTTTAATTGAATCGTTGTTTAACTTTAGTGAGTTGTATGAAAGGTAAAGCTGACGTCGGTAATGAAATGGATTGTTGTATGAAAATTACAATAGGATAAAGTTAGATTAGTTCTTTGATTTAACTAAAGTGACTTGTATACCGCAGTTAAAATGATATTCTCTTTCCCAGTATTAATCAGTCATTGCTATTTACTAAAATACAGTTAAATTTATTGACCGACCTGATAAAAGTGTATAACGGTTTTAGAGACAAGAATAAATCAATAAATCCTCATTGACAAGTTACATAATACGTTTCTACATGTGTGAAAATAGGTGTACTACTCCATAAAAAACAAAGGGATTTTCTACATGCACTAAGACAATACTACTTTATTTATGTTCTACAAAAAAAGATCTTGTTTAGACCAACAGTTTGCTGTATCCGTGGATTGGAACTGAATTTCTCTGTGATGAGTTTCTCTAGTTTTCGGACTTGCTTAAAATCCAAAAACCGGGACAAACAAAAACGATGACCAATCAAAATAATTGATTATTTTTTAGAACCATTCTGCAAGGAAAAATACATGGAAAACGTGGACTGGCAGAAGAAAGGTGTCGCGGCTTCAAAATCTCAGAACTTTGTTTGGAAAGACCTCAAAAGAGCTTTTCTTGCAGTGCAACGAACAAAGTGAGAATGGCCACGATGGTCGCCAACATTTGGAAATGATAGGCACGTGAAGAAGAAGAAGAGGAAGAAGAAGAAGAAGAAAAAAAAAGAAGGAGGAGGAGGATAAGAAGAAGGAGGAGAAGCAGAAGAAGAAGGAGGAGGAGGAGGAGAAGTAGGATTTTATGTTTTCTTCCAAAAGCACACTATGTTGTCTTATTTTTGCACCTCTATTATTTCAGCTGTTTGGTTTATTTTCCCGCATTTAATTACTTTCTCAAGACAGATATATTTGTCGGAAAGCTATTTAACTGAATCATCAACTATAATATAATATATATATATATTCATTTAGATAATTGTTTCTTAATTTTGTACGAAACAAAATATTTTAGTAAGTAGAAACAAGTCGTCAACTACTATATAGTTAGGTTATTTATATTATCATGATAACTGACCACAGCAAAGTTGCGTATGATATACCACAACAGAATTTTCAAATTTTGTCCCGTTTATAAAATTGTACAACAATCTGTCCAATTCTTTACCAGTTAAACAGAGACACGACTATTGAAATGATGTTAAAACTTGATACTAATTACAAACGCGTATTTTGTAAAATTAAATTTGAACAAAAATCTAAAAAAAAATCAGTATTTTTATTTACGATCGATTTACATACATTTCCATTTACACATGGTACAAGTATATTCATTAACATACAGAATGTATTTACTTGGAAACAAACAGTGAAAAACTCAGTCATTTCGGCTGAAATTTATCAATACAGTAACCATTCACTTGTAATCAATTGTAATATAAATTAACGTACTAAAATTACAGCTGCCATTCGTAAATACGTTCTCTTCTATTTCAACCAAATCAATAGTCCACTCCTCTTCACAATGTTACCTACATTATGGGCACTTCACTCACAACGATGCTAATTGAGTACAGCCAATTACCACTACGTTCGGCCAATGGCTACAAATTGGTCTCGACCCATAAAACAATACCAAATTAAAATTCTGATCATCATAAAAAACTTTGGTAACTGCTTTTGTTATTTTATATCTGAGAATGCATTATATTATCTGAAAAGTGGAACAAAGCTGTCATAAAATTATACTGTGACAATATCTAGAGGGAATGTGTGTTCCAGAACTTTCGAAGAGGACCGAGACTTTTAAAATGTTGACGTAAATAATAAGGGTGATAAATGGGTTTCCAAGAAGTGGTTATAAATGGTTGAAGTAGGGGTGGACCAGCCATTTGTTGTGCGACTGTTGTGAGAAAGTCATGTCGGGTGCCTATTTGGATGATGACCTTTTTGTGGCACCTTATATTCAGTTCTGATTTGTTTGAGGTTTGTTGGGATTTGTCCAGAGGAATTTTGTGTTTTTGTTATGTTGAGGATCTCTGTATTTCTTGAAATCTCCTTAAATCCGCCTATATAGGCGACGCGATTTATTTAGTGAGTTAGTTCCGTTTTGTCTGTGATCCGTTTTTGTCTGTGAGTGAATTGCGTATTGCAAACAGTGCGTTAGAAAAGGTCAACGTTACTGTAAATTACTGTCTATTGTTTAACGTTTAATTATTCTGTATCGTTTTTGTAAGTAGTATTTAGTAAACTGGTTAATTTTAATTATTGATATTAGTTAATTATAATTAGTTTGTTATTTATTACAAGTTATGAGTTTTTATTATTAATTATAGTTTTCAGTTGTAGTAAATACTTAAAATTTTAAACTTTAGTGTGTAAATTATTTAATTTATCCAGATCTTGAAACGGACTTTCGAGTTAAGAGTCACAATACGTCCATTTTTGGTTCGATTTGTCTGTACTTTCTGATTCCGTCAAAATACGAAACAAACTGAAAGGATCTTTCCAGTTGATTTACAAAACTGTAAATATAAAACCAAGGTAGCTACTACATTTTGACTTAAAATTAAGCAACTTTTAACACAGAAATTATATATTTCTTGCAAGTAGGTTTAGGTGGATATTTATATTTTCATATTCAGAGATTATATTGTTTCTTGCAAGTAGGTTTAGGTGGATATTTAGTTTATACACCGTGAAATTGAATGAATAAAATAACTGAAATATTATCACACGTGGTTCTTTACAATAGCATCAATCAATTCAATTAAACAAGTAGATTAGAAGTTACACGAAAAATGTACTAACAAAATAAGAACGCGAATGTATAGGCTAACAGTATTAAGACCAAATTATCACCTAGAGCAACACATTTAGAATAATATTAACTTTGCCTCTTTAATGGCAACTTACGTTCTTCAGGTTATACATTTTTGAGACACCATCTAGTTTCGTTCCGAATCTCTTTTCGAATCAAGCGATACCTTATCGTTTATATCGGTAAAGGTGTTTAAACTCCAAATGGAACTGATTCACATCAAAAGAGTTAGTTGTATGCAATTGTAACACCTAAACTAAGGTTATCACAGTATCTGAGTATAATAAACAATAAACAGACTTCCTTTACACTTATAACAATAATTATTTTAATAATTACAATTAATTAAGTCTTATTAATTGAATTAGTTAAATTTTTAAAATTAAATTACTAACAAACTACAATTAAATTACTAAATTAAATACAATACGTACTAAACTCGACAATAAATTATATATAACGTCTCTAAACAAAAAAAAACCATAAGTTACTTGTCCACAACACTTGCTACCACCCGTACGCGTACGCACTATTACGTAAATCCTAAACCGGTCCTGTAACGAAACTATTTCAAACGGCCCAACAACAAAAATTCCATTCATAGTCTACGTACCTAATTGCTAACTCACTACAAAAGCGCGAACTGTTTTTATACCTGCGGTCTGATGGTTCATCAAACAACCAGGACTCTTCTAACAGTTTTTCCACTTTACCAGTACATAGTAGAAGGAATCAAAATAAAACAAACGTTTCTACTAGTTTTGATTTCCGAGAATTCCTATGCAAAACATTTAATTAATCGCAATCCAATCCATGTTTGATACACTATCAATAAATCTGTTGTTATCCATGTTTGATACACTCTGCTTCATAAATTACACAATTTTTTTACAATAGACTATCCATTAATCATCTAATCCATTTATGACTTCTTTCGAAATGAAATCGATTTTGCTGTTAAAGAACACACAATTATAGATAATAAAGACAGCCTTGGTGGTGAAGGTGGCTCGGTTATAAAGCCGTAGGGCTCAAATACATTTCCCGATTAAGTTATACAAAATTTACGAGCTGTGACCAAAACTACGGTCAATAATTTTATTACAAACAAAGTAATAAGCTTACATCAAATTTTAATTAATCTTCTTTAAAATACTATCCCACGTTTATTCCTCGATTTGAAGAATTTCTTGAAGGCTTCTTTCGGAAGAGCCTTCTGCTGGTCTGAAGTGGCCCTACTCGGGAATGATGTCAAAATATTATTTGCTTTTAGCACGGATTTTATTTTCGGGAAGATTCAGAAGTCACATGGTGTTAAATCTGGAGAGTAAGGCGGATGAGAACAGTGATAGCAATAGTTTTTCGGCTAAAAACTCATGGAATAGAAGTGTGGTGTGGCACGGGGGGTTGTCGTCAGTAAAACGTCGAGGAAAAAATTTCGCACTCACACGTCTTATTTGCAAATTATTGGTTAACATGCTTTGCATGGATCCGTAAAACATGATCAGTTCTTTGGTAAGCGCTCCAATAGTCAATTCCTGTTTGAACGAACCAGTTTTTACACATTTTGCACGTTTTCGTCTGTTTTTTGAACGTCCTGAAATTTGTTCGTCTTCGTTGTCATGAACATGAACTTACTCTTCCGGTTTTGGAAGCCAACTGACTAGTCACAACATGTTCAAACTTGACAACGACTATCTCAAAAAATCAGACTTTCGGACTTATTACGTAATATGGCTCTTAATCGTAATAAAATTTCGGAGCATATTTTTTGATCACACCTTGTATACTTGTATATTTCACATAATTACAGACTCTAATAGCTAATTACTTAAGATGCAGTAATTTAAGAAAAATAATTAATACGGAAGAATGTTAATTACGGATGAAGAAACAAAAGGCGGCGTCATTGAAAGTTGATTAACAAAAGCGGCGATGTCATCTGCTTGAATCTGAGGAACCAAAACATCGTTGTGAACACGCCTTTAGTAGAATAATCAAATAAGCCTGGGTGAATATTATTATATCAACTCGCCCGCTTCTTCACCACCCATTCGTCTTGCCGAGCCTTCGAGTTTCATCATTTACCAACACCATCACCCCGCCGTAGCCGACTCTTACTTGAACATCCGTCAAAATAATGGAGATTTTGAGGTGGTGTTTAAACAATGGAGGGCATTGTTTCCCTGCCAACACGGCTTATTGGCTGTTTGACTCCCTAGCTCGCGTATTCGTAGGCTTCAACACTCTTCCCTCTCTTTTAGCAATAGCACTCTTGTCAGTTTTCGTGACTTTCCTTCAAAATTTCATCTCATATCAGAGAAATCAACAGGGAATTTCAAAATAATTTCACCGGGTTTTTAAATAAAATATAAAACGTTTTAACACTTCCATTACGGCCATCATATGACAAAATATTTACATAAAATTCTGCTACGTCTAGTACAACCAATTTCTATTTTATAACTATTCCTAATGAGGTTACAAAATGTTTACAAAATAAATTCTAAAATGTACTACTGGATGATTATAAAAGATCATATCATAATCAATTATCGTCGGTACACCTCTTGACTTTAATATTGTATTTTTATCAAATAAAAAAAACCAGAATATTTTTCTCAATTTTGTTATTCATATAATTGTTAAAAAATAGATAGGTTTTCTCTAAGTTGTTTTAAATTTTAAAAACACAAAAACAATAAAGAAACCAGCTATAAGCCAAAAACCTTCATGAAAGTTGACTAGCCAATTATTTTATTTATTTATTTTTGTAAGGCTTACGTAGAAAGTTTATGTAAAATTGTAGCGAAAATCTTTTTTATTGAGTAATGATAGATACAATCGTAATCATCATGCTTAGTTGTGAAAAGCTAATGTTACTAGATGTTATACAAATGATAAAATGTCAGACCTGACCGGGAATCAATTACGGAGTTAGCCTAGAAGCCAATTGTCCTGATAAGTTCAGAACCGGCCAAAATTTGTTTAGCTCAGATTGTAGACTCAAACAGCTGAATCAGGTTAACATTTTAAGGCAAAGGTACTGCTACGATTAGTGTGCTTACCAAACTTTTTAAAATAATATAAAATATGCTGTGATGTAAAAATATTTACTGATTATGTACAGCTGCACAGCTTTAATTTTAAATAAATAAAGCTTTGATTGGAGTATCGTCTTCATGGAGTCAATGCTCCAAGCGATCTGGATGTAACTACCATAGTCAGATGTAGGCCTATAATGCAGCAAAGCCGTCAGTCCTTTCACAAACACAGCGTTCCCAAAGTCAATTCTTGCGACTCATAACTAGTTCCCTGAATTACGTATCCAATAGAACACTACACGTTCCTTACGTCAATGACACATTTCTAAAATTGTATTACAAGTTTATTGACAGACTTAAAAACCATAATAATCCTTTAATACGCAACATAAATTCTCCCAATCTACCAGGAATTGCACAAAGACGACTGAAACACCGAAGGAGTAGAGACATGATACACTAATACAACTCTAACAGTTGTTGGCCAATACCGGCCGCATTGGCGAAGTTGGTAACGTGCTCGCCTTTCATCATACGGTCTTAGGTTCGAATACCACTCAGGCATGGCATATTTTCATACGTTACAAAAAATCATTTCATCCTTCACCGTCTGCATTAGCAGTAATTGCAGAAGAGTCGGACGTTACACAAAAAAACAAACTCTAACAGTAATTACAAATTTAATATAACGCTAAAATATAACTTATTTTTAATTATCTGGAGCTCTTCCCCTGCGTGGTGTCCTCATTAAGGTCATTTACGCGGATTTTTATGTATTTTTTTTCAAATTAATACATTCTGTTAACATTTTTGCTGGTTGTATTTGCAGAGTTGCAAGATAATATAACTTATCAGTTGCACAACATTATCGGATATCAATGTTGTACGGTATTTCATGTTATTTAATAGTATTACTTTTATACGGATTCGAATACTAGACAGTGGTTACCGGTGTACTTTAATGGTTGGAGTGAAATTAATAATACGCTTTCAGGAATAATCGGCCTGAGTCTGTACAAGACTAAACCGCATTTACACGTCATGCACATCATTCTCATATCATTGAGTAATAGAGTTTCTAATTGTTTTTAAATTGAACAGATTGCATCGTACCCACGTTACCTATGCATTTTTTAAAGTTATTTATTTTGTTTATCAGATGTTTTTGTAGTACAATGTTTACAGTAAACGATTTCTAATAAAATAATTTTGTTTTATGGATTTGTTGTAAATGTATACCTGTTTAATTACTTTTCGTTTATTTACTCTAGTTAATTGAAATAACATTTTAATGCAGTTTATATAAGCAGTAAGATTTCATGTTTAATTTGTAAAATAATGTAATAAAATTTGTCTACTTTGGCTGGTTTTTAATTTAGTAGAATGGATATAATAAAATATTAAATAGTAAGTTCACGTTATTATATTTACCATGCAATTCAATTTTCATCTCGTTTTACTAGAATAGGTATTGAAGAATGCCGTAATGCAAAATGTTACGTACGGTTATTTGATTCTAAATAGAATTTACCAGCTAGCAACTATTAACTGTTCAAACAGAAAAGTTATTTTTCGACTGGAACTTTTTTGTCGGAAAAGAAGTTATAAAGTTTTCTTTTCTAACACTAACAGCTTTTGTCTTTCTATTTCCATGCGTTTGAGAGTATTGTCTGTTCGACTGACTCTGTTTCCGAAACCCCGACAATAGAAACCTTCATAAGTTAAATTTAACTCAACAGAATAATATATCAATCGCAGGTACTACCAACAGCAAGCCATCTTTTCTAGAATTCAATCTCAGCCTATGCAAGGAAATGGAGTTTTTTTTCGGTTAAGAACCTTTTCTAAAACTTGGCCAAATTGGAACATGTCACGGGCATTTCCTCAGTTCATTTCCTCTGAACCCTGTTCCCATTACTGCGTCTCTGCCTCGTGAAATCCTTCCGATTGAATCACAATTTCACCGTCTTAAACTTCAAAGAAAAGAAAGAAAAATAAAGAAACCGTTAATTGAATTTCTTGAAAAGATACCAACACACTACGAATTTATTCAACTGTTATTATTTCCAACGTAATATTCTTTCTTGTAACACTTTTATCGAAGCTATCTAATTGCTGTCTTTTAAAAACTTCACAGATAAAATACACTAAACAATTTTACGCATTTTAAAAATATCAAATCTGATTATTAAGAACATTATTATACCGTTTAATCCAGGTGTTTTTGGGATCTGAGTATAATAAACTATAAACAAATTTCTTCTTAAACTTATAACAACTATTTATGAAAAGAATAATTAATTACAATTAGGTAGTTATTACGCTTATTTTTACTGTAAATAAAAATTAAATTAGTTGAAGAGATAATTACAAGAGTTTTATTACACGCTTAAAACTAAACTTACTAAAAATAAAAGATGGTTATTTACACTTAACAATAAACTAATCTTACCTAGAAAACTAGCACCTGAACTTCTTTCTAAATGTCTGTTCATTCTTAAGCATTTTTTTACTGAACCAGTTTCAATAAACGAAACACATTTAACCATGATTACCATATGACTAACTTACTCATTAAGGAGGGTAGTGCCATATATGCTTACAGAAAAATTATTATTCCAGAAAAATAAACACACTAACAAACAAAAATAACTCTCCCCAATATCTGGAACGTAACACAAAAAAAAGGAATAGACTGTTGTGTTGTGTTATTTACGTCATTTACCGAAAGGCTGGTTTGAACTTCTAGAGGTTTAATAAATAAAGTAAGTAGTGAAGAATTTGCAATTGCCTTCCTCACTCAGTGGAAAAGAATACTTGTCAGTATACCAGGCCCTCTAAAAAGCATATTCTTTCTACTCTGCAAATAACACCTTCATTTCATTCACAACGAGTTTCAGTTTTATAATGAAATTCATGACTCTCAAAATAAGTAACTCTGACTATTGTATTCTACACTTCTACCTCATCTGCTCTTAAATGCTTTAGTCGTAAAATTGGGTGACCATATGATAAGAAACAGAACTATTTTTTGTACCCATGGAACTAGCAGATCGAGTGCAAATAATTGACATCCACCTGTCTGTTATGGACAATGGATAGACTACAACAACAATAAAAGAATAATAATAATAATCGATACATAAGAATTTTACCTTTGTATAATCGTTAATAAAAATAATTATAGTAAAATACATGTATAATTTTATAATCATTTTTACAATAATGGATTACTTGAAATTCCCTTTTTAAAATGGTTTACTTTTTATAACAATTAGATAAATATACATTTTATTATTGTACTCTTTCTGTAGGTATGGTACACCAAATATTAATACATATTTGTGTCAATTTCTTAGGCATTCTTATCTTTAAAGTAGAATTACCGAAAATCTCATTTTCTGACAGTTAATAATTTTGTAGTTTTCTCATGTTCTATTAAGAAATGTGTGAAATTTTCTCAGTGTCTTCATGACTGTAAGGTTAACTTTTGATTTATCCAAATGTAAAATTACTGTATAGAAGTTGAAATTTGGTTTCAGGGTGCCTGAAAACTTGTATTTCAGGTGAAAACTCTATTTCAAAAAATCAATATGAAAAACATTACTTCCTTCTCTGTGTATTCACATTAGGGAAGAAAAAGTAAAAATGAATTAGAGTACATTAATCAAACAATAACAGAATTATTGTTTAGGTCATCAGCCGAAAGCCTGGCTTTAACTTCCAGAGGCTTTACTAGGAGTAAGATGGTTGACGAATGCCTTCTTCACTAAATATAAAAGTATACTTATCAGCACGCCAGACCCTCCGAAAAGAATTTATTTTCCAACCTGCACATGACACATTCACTTCAATCTCCACATTGTCTGTGGGAAATTCATTACTTTCAGAAAAGATAACTGTGACTAGTATCTTTTACACCTCTACCTCTTATTTTCTTAAATGCTTCAGTCATATAATTGCCTGACCATGTGATAAAAAACAAAGTTCGTTGTAGCCATGAATCTAGCAGACCGAGAGCAAATAATCTAACACTCCACCTGCCTGTTATGGAGGAAAATTACAGATTAAAGGAGTATGTTGTGAAAGTTCAATGCTATGTTAAACTTATCTATTCATTGTTCCTTGTGAACAGACATCGGATTCTTAGCAGTTAATAAAAAAACTGCAAGGCAGACATTTACACAATAGAGCTGACGCATATATCCAGTGCTATAAAAACCATAATTACTAAGCCAATTTTATAAAAGACTTTAGGGATGTCAAATAAGAGAAGATTTACAAAATTGGAAGTTTACAGAAATTATTAAATAAATCTGTATAAATCGATTAAATGGTAGGGAAACCGAAGCGTCAAATTGTCTGACATAAATCCATCGAACTTGAAGCGGGAAACGACTAACAAGGATATACGAATATAGACAGGATCATTTTAACGAAGTGGGCGTTAATACAAGTACAACGTACAAAGTCGATTGATTTGGTCATAGAAACGGTATTATTTTTTTCACTGAAAAGTCTAATATTTTTATTTAGAGATCATTAATGAAATAAAAACACTTTTTTTAGTGTTCGAGGGAAAACTTTTGTTGATATAAGTGCACCATGAACAGGCGGTTTTAAAATTTATGTAGATTGATTTTAAACAACAATTATTTTAAAATCTCAAGAGTCCGTCGAAAACGAAAAACAGTTTTTTTTAATTCCACTTCAATTTTAAAATTCCTTTTAAGTACATTCAAAATTTTTAATAAGGTAATTGAAAATACTTACGTACAAGCTCATATTAAGTTATTGGTTTAATTTTTATTTGTTTTTGGTTGTAATATGTTCTGAACTGCGTATCTTAATCGACAAGTATTTATAGAAAACTACTGAATAGAAACTTTAGGTGCATAAGAAAGTTTTAAAATCTACATGGGTCATGAAACATAGTTAAGTCTATTGGGGTCAGGAAGTAAATACAATAACCAAAATCCTACAAAGAATTCCATCAAAAATATTACCAGAAACAAAACAAACATCATGGCACGTTTTCCAAATGTTCAAAGACCAAATACAAACAAATTCGATCATGAAATAAAATAAATCGTTAACACAGCCGGAATGTTTCTGTCAGATTTAGGTTTTTAAAAATAAGTGTTTTTTGCCTAAGTCGGTCTCAGCACCCACTGGACTGAATCTACTTACCCTAAGTTTAAAGTTATTAAGCTCTCCATGATTCGGAGATTTATCCATTCATTCGTAGATTCAGGGATTTTATACTTTTTTTGGCTTCTTCTTCTGTTCTTCAGTTGCATATCCGTTCCGACTGTTGGCAACCATCATAACAATTCTCACCTTATTCGTTGCACTGCAAAATAGCTCTTCTGAGCTCGCCCCAAACCAAGTTCTCAGATGTCGAAGCCACGACACCCTTCTTCTCTCAGTTCCTCGTTTTTCATAGCCTATATTTTTCCTACAGAATGGCTTGCAGTAACGAATATCATTGGTTATTTCGCATGATATGACCCCTTTTCACGAGATTTTTTGGCTTAGAAAACCAAAATATCTGCCATGTAGAGGATTTATGTGATTACACGTCGGGTGTGTGTTTATTATAAAAAAAAACCCAGTTAGGAAAAGATTTTATATTTTGTCTAGTACGAGGGTCACTCGTAAAATAAGGTTCCCTAAGCTGCTGAGACAGAATGCGATGTGCTGGGAGAAATCTGGCAACACTGTCTTACTCATCAGCTCTCCCTCTCTTTTTCCGCACCGCTCCCGCCTCACTACGTCGATCAGTGCCGGCCTAGCAGCCTTCGAAGATGGAGTTCCCTATCGCTGTTACCGCCAGATGCGAAATTCGCGCTGTGATACGTTTTTTACATGCAAAACGGATTTCACCTATTGACATTCATCATGGAACAACAGTAAACTCTGACAGATATTGCGACACATTAAGAAAACTGAGACGCGCGATCCAGAACCGCCGGAGAGGAAGATTGTCCAGTGGTGTGAGGCTTCTTCATGACAACGCTCGACCTCATGTCTCACATCAAACTCAAGAACTGCTGACAGATTTTGGCTGGACTGTTGTGGCCCCCGCCCATACAGCCCGGACCTAGCCCCAAGTAATTATCACTTATTCCCAAAATTAAAGGAATACTTGGGTGGCCTACGCTTCAGTACCGATGATGAAGTTAAGGAAGAGGTTACTCGATTCCTCAAAAGATTGGCGGCAGAATTCTACAACATGGGGATAGAAAAGTTGGAGCATCGTCTGCAAAATATTTTGGACAGAAAAGGCGATTATGTAGAAAAATAGCGTAAGTTTTAAGCTTTACATTGATGTATAACACTAAGATAAAAAATATAGCTGTCTATTTTTAAAAATTATGGGAACCTTATTTTACGAATGACCCTCGTATATTTGAGAGGCACGTTGGGCAATTTAAAAAAAAAAACCTATAAAATTTGGCATATTAAAAGAAATATGTTCATGATGTCAACATTGGAATATAATATCTAAGAGAATTGTTTAAAGTTGGCTTAATCTAGGTGGTGTGATTTATTGCTGGTATTTTCAGGTATTCTTTTTGTTTGTATTTATCTAGAATTGTCTTTATATTTCTATTTTCTTCTTTCTTTTGTTGCTTTATTTGTTTCTAATTCTAAGGCAGGGTATTTAAAGCAGCTGGCACTCCTGTTGGACAGTTCGTAGTACAATATTATATCTAAGAAAATTGTTTAAATTTGGTTTAAACTAGATGGTGTGATTTATTGCTGGTATTTTCTGGTACTCTTTTTGTGTGTATTTATCTAGAATTGTCTTTATATCTATTTTTTTTTTTTTTATTTTGTTGTGTTATTTTTTTTAAATTCTAAGATAGGTTATATAAAGCAGCTGGCACTCCTTTCGGACAGTCGTAGTAAAACATTTTTTACAGATAATCAGTGTTATTATTTCAGATTGAACTAGTTGGCCTGCCGATATTAAAGTAGTTTCGTTTTGTGATAAATAAGTGTTCATTCATTGCAATTTTCTGTACAGTAAAACTATAGGTAAGAATTAATTACTTTGTTTGTAAATGGCCATATTTTCTTTTTAGTTAAATCTTAATTTAATAAAATTTTGTAATAAATTGTATTATGTGTTTCATTGTAATTTACTAGTAGGTAGTGTAACAGTAGTAATTTAATATATTTATTTGTTAATAAATACTAAAATAAATTAGTTTAATACAAAGTTTTATAGTTTTAACAACCCAATAGTTAAAAGAACCTGTATTAAACGTTGTAATACTACAAAAATTAATTTTGTTAGAATTTGGTTTGTAATTTTTTATTTTTCAGTAATTGCAGATTGATATTAAAAAATAACAATGTATATATTTTAAAAAAAACCTATGATCTTTATAAAAGAAACTTAATTTAATAGCGACCAATAAATTTTTGCACGGGAACATATGTTACATGGACTGATAATCAAAAAATCTATTAACTGAACTTCAAGTTAACGGTAAAGATAAGAGGGAAACGCAATCTCAATAGTAACTTGAATAGATCTAATGTAGAAGCATTGTGAAATGGAACAGGCTGTTATCGTTTCAAAAAGAAGAACAAGAAGCAGTGAAGGAAGAGAAAGAAGAACAGCAAAAGCGACCGGGAGCAATCCATGTTTCTTTTCAATTGTTTCAGTAAACTCAGCTGCAGGGAATCCGATACCGGGTATGGTAGCTCTTCCCCATCTTCCCTTCATCCGGTCCGCTGCCGACTGTTCCACATACGTACACGGGACTTTACAACACAAACTTAAAAGTTACCTCCCGAAGGATCTAACTTTATTCTTTCCTATATATATCGTTATTGTTTATATATTGAACCGTTTATTACTATTACAATCCCTGGATTGCCACGTTCCACCTATCTATTTACTACTGAAAACTATTCCGGGAATTTATATTTGAATAAACTAACGAATAAACATTTCCCTCTAAAGTGGATTACAAAGACATGTAAAGTTTGTGTAGTTTTATTGACTCCGTTACAGTGATTGGAGTGTAACTCCCGTTTATTGGCTCCTTTATTTATACCGTTTAAAAGACCCTATTTATCTGCATTAAATTTACATTTTCTTTTCTTAAACTATCACTTTTTCTATTGCAATTGATTTCAGTTCACTATTAGAATAACAATTTTTGAACAAGAAAACTTTACTTACCATCAAAAACTAATTTTTCAGATAATAAAACATTTCATAAGATTTACTACTTTATAGTTCTACATTAGAATTTTTTTTTCAAAAAAATGGAAAACGTATAGAGTGGAACGTCAGTTATCCGAACTAATTGGGACCAGAGTGGTATTGATAATCAAATACGTTAAATACTGTAATAATTTGATACACTGTACCGTAACAATGTAATACAACCTAAACGGTTACAATGTAATTTATAACCTAAATATTTAATAGATTATTTAAGGCTAACATAAACTTTAATTTAATAAAAACACTAATTTAATGCATTTATTACAAATGTAGAGTATACTAATATGCTTTTCACGGTTGATGAGCTCTGCTGTTTCACACGTTTAGACCAATCAGAACGTTTGCCAGTGTTGTCAGATTGTACCTAGCAAACATTACGCGCGCATGTGTATAAGAGCCGCAATAGTGCAATCTCGACTTGCATCTCGTACTGAACACACCGATATAGAGGGCGTTAACATGCAATACTTCATAATATAATCAGCTAATTGTACCGTGCGTTCGGAAAGTCGCTGTGCACTGGAATTGTGACTATGGATTTATGAAAATATGTAGAAAGAAATGACTAAGCATTTTGGAAAAAAATTTTTACGTTATTGTTCTGATATTTTAGAGAACTTTACGCATCAAATAACACAAGTGGAAATGAATAATGGTTGGTTCCAACAAGACGGGGCAACAGCACATACATCTAACATCTCAATGGCTTTCCTGCGCAACGTGTTTGGTGAACGAATAATTTCAAAGAATTTGTGGCCTGCAAGATCTCCTGATCTGACTCCCCCCGATTTCTTTTTATGGGTGCGGCGAAACAAACTGTGTATCGGAACAGACCACACACGATTGACGAACTTAAAGCCGCAATAACGGCATACATTCAAGGAATCACTGTTCTTCAGTTGCGAAAGGTGTTTGCAAACAAAATGAAACGAGTGCAATGCTGTATTGATGCCAATGAAGGTCATTTCGAACACCTTCTATAAACAATGTAATCACGGTTTAACAATGTAATTAAGGTATTGAATAAATTTTTTTCCAAAATGCTTAGTCATTTCTTTATACATATTTTCATAAATCCATAGTCACAATTCCAGTGCACAGCGACTTTCCGAACGCACGTTATATTTATAGGTTATAATTGTTATTGAAAGACCAAAAAAATGGCTGCCGAAATATTTAATAGAACTACGAGACCAAGTATTGGCAACGTTGCTGGCAAATCATTGGCTAGTTATAAAGTGGGTAGGGAGCAATGTATACATTCAGAGCTAATCAGCCTTGAAAAAAAGTATAAAGTTATAAAAACAAAATGAAAAATAGAGAATTTCAAAACTGAATAAATTAACGAATAAACTTCGGTAAAAAAAATCCTTTATGAAATATTTTTTAACGCACTTTTCCATACTATAGCTAGTACTATATATTTAAAAAAATTAATTTTCTAAACAGTTGCCACTGGTGCAAAGTTCAAAAACAAACCTAAGATGTTGTACAAATGTTTCAATGAATTGTATGTTCGTATTTTGGTATTAAATACTACGTATTTATTTCTATCTATGGTAGTTTGGATGATTGACGTTCGGATGGTCCATGCTCTTGAGTATAATATGAAGAGCTGAAAGAATAGATTGTATTGCCCCGGGTATATCATTTCAGCTCTGACTGGTGGCGAAAACAGATTGCATTGGCTCCCTCGCACGTCCACCCTATTACCTATAATTACCTGCTATGATCTACAATATTCAAAGTACGGTGTCATTGTATTGTGCTTTACCAATAGTTTTCACAAGTTTGAACTATTACCTATAAGTGCTTTTCATTAGGCTATTCGGCCCTTTATCTTTTTTGGTAATATTCAGTTTTACTTATTCTGCATTTTATATTTCTCTGTAACCTTTTATTATTTGTTCCCAGATTTCTTGAGAATTCTTTTATCTTTTTTGTAATACAATCTATCCTTTTATTATTTGTTTCTAGACCTCAAAATCACCACACTTATTTTATTAATGAAGTATATCCCCTTATATACATATAGAAACACCCGCATGTTAACTATTCAGTTTAATTTTCGGACAACGTGAAGCAAAATGTGATTAAAGACTTATTATTTATTTAAACCGGTTATGTATTTTACGAGTTGAGTGTGGCAGATCTTCGTACTACAAAGTGTGAGTACAATCTTTAGTTTTTTAAGCAAAAGTTTATTAATTATTTCATTGTAAATAGTCATCTTTAATTTTTAGTTAATTTTAGTATTAGTCTTAAATTTAATAACAGTCTGTAATCAATTCAGTGTAAGTAGTTTAAGCGTAAGTTACCAGTAGTTTTAAATGGAATGATTTATTTTAACTTATTATTTTGTTTATAAATAGATTTTATAAATATAAAATGAAGTTTGTTTATTTGATGATACACAAGATAAGACCGACAATCGAACACAGAAATCCTGGTGCAGAAGCCAATTATGCTAATGCTACATCACGGGCCAGCCACTTACGCTGATGTTTTTGACATGAACTTCACAGGCTGAAAACGGAACGTGTCGAACTACCGACTTCAGTGTTTGCGCGGGAAAGCACTTGATACATGAATTTTTCCTCTAATTGTACAAAAGTCAATAAATTAGAGATCATTGATTAAGAGAAAATTTTGAAGTTGCCTACGTAAAATTTTAAAATACAGCAATTTAAGGTTTAAATAATCTAAATATACTTCTGCGTATGGTCAAATGAAATAAAGTAAAACGAATTGTGGTATAATAAAATCAACGTGTATTCCACTTTTATCTCCTTTCCAATTTGTCCAAAGAAGTTAATTAAGATTCATTCCATTTGCAAAGATTTCCTGAATGTTTAATTAAAATTTTCTTCAGCTTAGCTTAAATAGTTCCTGACGTTCAACGGTTGTATTAAATATTTTTAACTCGTTTTAAGCTCAAAAAATTAAACAAATTATTACGTTTACAAACAATTCATAAAGTTGCTTTAACATCGAAATAAAATTCAATTAAGAAAATCTCTACCCGAATGTGATTCAGAGAAAAGAAAAATGATAATACTTAAGCACTTTTAAAATTAAGATCACAAGTTCAGATAAAAGTTTTCTTTATGAAAAAACATTATTATAGAAGAGAAAGATTTAAAAAACAAAGAAAACAATTTTTATGTTATAATTTTATAGAAATAGTGCAGGGACCTTATCTGTATTACATTAAGTAAAAACATAAAGTAAGTACATGAGTACAACGTCTATCACTTATCAAATCAAATTACCGTGCAACTTCTACTGAAATCAAAGTGATATAACAATTGACACAAACATGCGGTAATTTTTTATGAAAATTATTACGGTTCGCGAACGAATGAACAGAATAACAGTAAACAAGTCTTTTGAAAAAAAAACTAAGCTAATAAAAACATAGTTTATTAGTTAGTAAGCATATACTACACTAAAGAAACCTTTTATAAAAAGTATTTCTCTGGGCATGCGGTAGTTAAAAACTAAAAATCTGGTGTGAAACACTCACACACTTCCTCTTGCCAATGCAAATAATGACCAATATAACCTAACATTAGTAATAAAACATTAGAAATAAACAAAAAACTAACCTCAAAAAACATAACCTTATTTTAATCATTGGTGAAAGACGCAAAATGAAAATCTACCTCAGTTTGGCTTAAAAATACGGAAAATGACTCTTTCAAGCTAAACTAGGTTCTGTAGAGAAAAATGCTCTAAATAAAAGTTGTAGATCGTTAAATTTTCTATAAATTTAATTATATGGCTACTCTTTTGTCGTAAAATGCGTACTAAGACTGAAATCTTAAAAAAGTCAAATTTTCACACGTTTTCGTAAGAAGAAAACAGAAAATTGCTAATTACCGCTAAACTAAGCGTTATACAAAAAAAATGTTGTAAATAAAAGTTGTAGAATTTTTAATTTTCTACATCTTTTGTTGTATAAATTTTGCGCTAAAATGCATATTAAAGCCGTAATCTTAAAAAACAATTTTTTTACGTGAAAACAGCCTCACCAAGAATTTCAGCAAACATGGCGCCTACCCTATCTTGTAGAGCATAAAAAAATTAGTAAACCAGGCGATTTAAAAAAAACATAGGACCAGTTTTTGAGAAAATCGCAAAAAACTGAAAAATTATACGAATAAACTACTACTTCCGGTTGACCGATTTTGAAGAAAATGTTCGTGTCGGGTTTGGTAGTAGTGTGTAACTTAAGTTTCAAGTCCGTATGATGTTTCGTTCTTGAGATATTTTGTTCACACATACACAGACACACAGACCAATCGCTAAAAACATGTGTTTTGGGTTCAGGGGGTCTGAAAACGTGTAGATCCAGTGAAAACTCGATTTCGAATAATCGACATGAAAACAATACTTTCCTTCTTAAATTATTCATACAGGCAAGAGAACGTAAAAATTAGGACCCCGATTAACTAAGCATCCGTACATTTATACTGCCATTATCTTACAGCAAATCGTACGGCAGAAAACATTGAAAGTGGAAGTGTGTCGAAGGAGATTGATACTGTGACAATATCTAAGAGGAAAATGTTGGTTCCAGAATTCTTTAGCAGGACTGAATCTTTGGAAGTGTAAATGTAAATAATAATATTTATACTCTTATGTAGAAAATCTTTCTTAATCTAGTAATTTCGACAGGTTAGGTATTTAAAGGCTCTTCCCGCTTAGTCAGTAAGTCATTCTTGAGGAGTCATCAGTGAGTGAATTGTGTAGTTAAAGCCAACTGGATACGTGTATCAGTTTACGTTTTGTGAGATCTGAAGCTAATGTAGACATTGTATAATTGATTGTGAGTAGGATCTAGGTTAAATTGAGCACAAAATAATCTTGTTACTAGTTTATTTTTATTTGTCTTTTATGACCACAATGGATCACGTTAGTCAAATTTGAAAAGCTTCTCCTTTTCATATTCTTTATCTTGCTGTTTTGTCAGTAGGTTCTTAGGATTCGTCTTTCGAGTTTTAGAATATTGTCTATTGCTTTTGTCTTGGTCACTTTTGCTAGAGTTTCGCTGCCGTATGTAACTAGTGGTTGTATGACTGTTTTGTAGTATTTAATTTTTGTTTGTATAGATAAGCAGTTTTAGTTGTATACGTTTTTGGTTATTAGTTATTATTTAGATAATTTTTTCCGTCTCTCTCCCCACGCTATGTTTTCTTTATTGTGTGTTATGTGTTCGCCTAGATATTTAAACGATTTAACTAGTTCCACTTGGTTTCCGTTTGTGTTTACTGAGTTTATGCAGAGTGTCTCTTTAGCCATCATTTTAGTTTTTTCATAAGAAATTTTTATTCCAACTTTTCCTGCTAATTGTTCTAGGGTTTCTGTCTGGTGTCTAGCTTCCTTAACACTCTCTGCCATTAACGCCAGAACGTCCGCGAATCCTAGACAGTTTAACCTGATGTTATCTTTTTCCCATTCTATTCTGTTCTTATGTTCTTAGGATTAAGTTTGTACCACTCTCGCGTGATAAATTCCAGTGAAAACTTGAATAGCAAAGGCGATAGTCCATCGCCTTGTTGCAGTCCTGTTTTTATTTTCAAACTTTCTGATAATTCTCATTTGAAGATGACTTTAGATTTTGTGTTCGTTAGTGTTAATTTGATCATTTTGACCAGTTTTTGGTGTAACCGAAAATGTCTTACGGTTTTAAGCATAGACGGTCTGTGGATACAATCGTAGGCTTTTTTAAAGTCAATAAAAAAGATTATTAGTTGCTTGGACTTGCAGTTTGTAATTGTTTTGCCAAATTTCAATTAGTTTCTTGTGTAAAAGTTCTTTAGTTTTTCTAGATGCATATTTCCAAATTTCAACTGTAGTTGCATCTTCGCCACTTGCTTTGTAATTCTTCATATCTTTTAGTACTGTTAGCAGTTCGCTTCAGGTTGGTGGGTTTGTAATTTATTTTGTGTAATAAATACTTATTTGTAGGTAATTTTAAGGATAGTTTGTTAACGATTTATTTTACCCATATCCCGAAACGGACTTTAGGAGTAAGTATTACAATACTTTGAACCGTTTACAAGCGAGGAATTAACCCCACATTAATTCGATTCGTTTGTATAATAGAGTAAGGTACCAAAACTCTGACGGACTAAAGACTTAACTTTCCTATACAAGTTCTCAAAAAAATTCGGCTCGTCATTGACTGACTGTAATCGGAAACATAAAAATATAAACTTTTCAGGCTTCTACTTATTGTACGACTATCCTGCCATATCCACCCACCACATCAGCTTAGTGACTTTTCTTTCTTATATATTAATATAAGGCAAGAAAAATCAAAAAGAGCTTAGTAAAAAATTTAAATAGGCTTGGGACAGATGAAAAATAATAACGATAAAAAATAAAATATCATAATGTGGTCCTTAGTACGGTGAAACAATAAAAGTAGAAACAAGCATTTTTAGTCATCAAAATTCGATAGTAAATTTTTTAACCTAAAATTTACATCAGCATCGCAGTTTCCATCATGTAACATATTTACCACAAAATTCCGAACTAGATTCAAAGGAATCCTGGATTATGACCTCCTATGAAATATTATTCAGAGATGTGCGGGATGTAATTTCCCCAAAACTAAACAAGATGTTCACTAGAGCAATGTTACATTTAATACAGTATACTATTTATTTTTGAATAAAACTGAAAAACATTTTTTATAATCCGACAAAAACTGTTGATGTAAAAAGTTCAAAAACTCCGAGTTGGTTATACTTGCATCAACCACAGATATATTTAATTGGAAACAATTCCACAAAAAAATTCTATCATTTACAAAACGGTTATAATTATATGTTTACATTAATGGAACAAAACTATTAGTTCTTTTATTTCTACCATAAATATTGCACGACTAGATTAAAGTACGAAGTAATCCAGGTAGAAATTTTCAAAGTAAATGTTCACCATTTAACCGACGGGGGAATTATTTATGCGGTATTGCTTATTTGCGTTTCTTTTGTTTTATACCGTGCGTTCGGAAAGTCGCTGTGCACTGGAATTGTGACTATGGATTTATGAAAATATGTATAAAGAAATGACTAAACATTTTGGAAAAAAATTTATTCAATACCTTAATTACATTGTTAAACCGTGATTACATTGTTTATAGAAGGTGTTCGAAATGACCTCCATTGGCATCAATACAGCATTGCACTCGTTTCATTTTGTTTGCAAACACCTTTCGCAACTGTATAAAACGTTATGCAACGTGTTTGATGAACGAATAATTTCAAAGAATTTGTGGCCTGCAAGATCTCCTGATCTGACTCCCCCCGATTTCTTTTTATGGGGTGCGGCGAAACAAACTGTGTATCGGAACAGACCACACACGATTGACGAACTTAAAGCCGCAATAACGGCATACATTCAAGGAATCACTGTTCTTCAGTTGCGAAAGGTGTTTGCAAACAAAATGAAACGAGTGCAATGCTGTATTGATGCCAATGGAGGTCATTTCGAACACCTTCTATAAACAATGTAATCACGGTTTAACAATGTAATTAAGGTATTGAATAAATTTTTTTCCAAAATGCTTAGTCATTTCTTTATAAATATTTTCATAAATCCATAGTCACAATTCCAGTGTACAGCGACTTTCCGAACGCACGTTATATTAATGTAAAAACTATCATAAAACTATCACAGTATGCGTGTATTCAGAAATCAGCCTTCTTTATAACATTAAGTAAAAAAATAAAAACTAAAAGATAAAACTCTTATTGTTAATAAAACAAATTATACGAGTTACTGCTAATAAAAATTGGATACAATATAAAGTTCTTAGTTTATTTTTTTCTTTATATAACTCTATATAACTTATTAAGGAAGCAATACTAATACTGTTGTTTTCAAATCCAATTCTGAAATAAAATATGGAAAGATATTACAAAAAGTTTGCGTGTTAGTTTATTCAGAAATATCCACCGTTGAGCCATTCAGTTAAGAGTCCGACCTTTACTACATGGAATCTATTCTACCCCAGCTTTCTCAATGTAACTTTATACCGTACTCTGAAATTATAACATTAAGCAAAAATTTTTTCTACATCAGTAAGATTGCGTGTAAAACACTGTAGCAAGGCCATTCACGTGTAACGTAATTAAAATCGCATAGCTAAAAAATGTACACTTAATTGTCGCCCCATATTTAAATAATTTTAAATATTTTATTTGAATTAAGTCCAACAAATACTAAGTTAAAAAGGAAATGAATTAGTTATTTAAATAAAATAATAATCTATTGAATTTTTAATACAAAAAAAATTATAATGGTTTATTTTCTCACCAACAAAACATATTATACTTTTAAAAGGACTTTTTATTTGATTGTGTTTGAATATTATTATTGAAATTCAGTACATTTTTGTACAGGGTGATTCAAAATGGACCTTTGAAAAGACCATCATAATCTCCTGACTTTTCCCTTGGGAAAAGTCTATGAGACTTTTCCCTTTGGGGTTGGATTAGGGCCGAGTCGTCTTGTTGTCGTGTCGTGTGTTGGATTAGGCGGCTCCGTGTTCGTTTCAATCTGTTCAATTTAGGAAAAATGAACACCTCATGACCCAATGAAATGAGGATAATGTACGAGGTTTGATCAAAAAATAACGGGAATTTTAGTTTTTCTTAAAAAACTTTTTATTAATTCATTTATATCAATTTTGTCACCTACAAAGTTATCCCCCTCAGATATAATACACATGTGCCAGCGCTTTTTCCAATCTTGGAAGCACTTCTGGAACTCACTTTTTGATATACCTTTCAGCTCCTTTAGTGATTCTGTTTTTATGTGTCATCAATGGTGGCAAAACGTCGTCTTTAATGGTTCTCATGATGTCATACCCTTATACCTATGTTTCTTCACCTGTTATGACCGTTTGCAGAAATTCTGGATCAGAGACTTCATTTACCAATTTTTGGGCGATATCCAATCGACGTTCATTTTTTCGAAATTCAGTAATTTCGAAACAAACTTTGCTGCCACGCGTTACATACAAAAAAACCCGAAAAATTGCTTAACTTGATTCAAATGATACAACCTCTGTATTAGTGATTCTGCGATCTTTCAGAATCATTTTCCTCACATCTATGACGCAGTCGTTGGTTATTGATGTGCTAGCACGTCCAGGGCGGTCGTAATTTTCAACAATTTGACGGCCATTTTTTAACCTTTTGTACCACTCGTAAACTCTTGTTTTACTCGTAGTAGATTCACCAAAAGCCACTGTCAACATTTCGAATGCGGACCTACACTTTATATCATTTTTCACACAAAATTCAATGCAAACTCTTTGATCCATGTTTTTTGTAACTAACAAATCGCCGAGCAAATGCAGACACGTGTACTCTTTTCAACTACTAACAATAAACTGTACATTCAAAATGGCTGCAAATACGAAAGTACGTTAGAAACAGGAGTACCAACAGGGTAAAAAAACATTTGGAAATCGGATTAATGGAACCCGTGAAATTAAAATCCCTGTTAATTTTTTAATCAAACCTCGAATATGATGTGTAAATAAAGTGTAGTCACGTACAAATTCTGGCAAACGATTCGCGAAAGAGTACAGTTAATTGAATACCAACCATCAAAGTACACCGAGAACTTCGGTCTCGTTTCCAAATTCGTATAAAAGTTAACTTCACTAGGATCTGAACCAGGAAAATTCGTCTCCGAAAAGCAGCTGTTACACAGCTGATTTGTGGAGACGACATTGCTGCTAGACCAACCCGGTGAGACAAGCAGCGGAATAAAAAAATACAATTTTAAGTACTCAATAATTAAACATTTTTACAAAAATTTAATATATGCACGCGTCACACGCTTCTCCCTAAGGGCTCATCTAAAGACTTTTGACCTGAAAGCACGAAGCAATTACTGTATTTTTGTTTGTAATATACCGTGCGGCCGCTTCTAAAAGCTGAAGCAATAATTATTACAAAAGAATTTTACAGTTTGTTACCTGTAAAATATTTCAGAACTGTTGTGTTTTAGATAATATTTAAAAAATTCAATAACAAACAAAACAAAATAAGCCAAACAAAACTTATAAATTTGTCATTAATTTCTATTGAATTTACACTGGCTGTTTTTGTAGACTAGCATCTGTATAATTATCCAATTTTTTAGAGTTAAAGTTAGACAGTAAATCTTTAGCAGATTGTTGTAGTTAATAGTTATTATCATTATTTAACCGGAGATTGCATTTTTAAAGCAAAAATACTGTACATTTATTTAGTGCAGGCTTTTTAAAGTTAAAATCAAAGGTTATTTTAAAGAATAAACATTAATAGGGTGGTATTTCGAAGACGTCATACTAAGAAAATCTACTTCATGGCGTTGAGTTTGATGAAACGGAATAAAAACGGCTTTACAATGGTTTTTAAATCGCCTCATTTACTACATTTTGATTCTCTGCAAGATAGGGTAAGCACCATGTCTGCAAAAATTCTTGAAGAGCTGTGCTTTTGTAATAAAAAATGGTTTATTAAAGATTATAAACCTAGTAAAGGTAGTTACTTTTATACGAATTTGAATGCTAGACAGTGGTTACCGGTGTATTTTGATGGTTGGGGTTCAATTAACCACTGTCTCAGGAATGGTCGACCTGAGTCTGTACAAGACTACACCTCATTGACACGTCATACACATCATCCTCATCTCATTGGGTCATGGGGTTGCTTATTGTTCTGAATTAAACAGATTGCAACGTACACAAATTAGGGATTACAGAAAAAAAGATTAAAGATTATGTAGAAAATTAAAACCTAAAACTTTTATTTCAAACGCTCTTTCTATAGATCTTAATAGCTATGCTCTGTAAAAAAATAATGGATAAAGTTCTGTAGACATTTTTGCGTTAATTAGTGATTTTCCGTTTTTTCAATTGCTACGAAGGTTGATTTTGCGTCATTTACTCATCATTTATATTAGGTTATGTTTTTCAAATCATATTGTTTATTCATGATTAAACATAGATTATAACGGTCTTTATTTACATTGGCAAGAGAAAGTCACGTGATTGTTTCATACCAAATATTTAGCTAAAGAATGAACTACAGAAAAAATGTATTTAACTTTGAAACACCCTGTATAATTATATTTTGTACTTTCGTTTTTTAAGTTGCTGTAGGCTATTATAGACCTTATGAGTTATTACATTCTATCGTGATAATTGTATTATAAAATATATATTTTTTAATATTATTAGTATTGACTGCTGAAACATTTTATTTTAGTAGTACCTACTCAGAACAGTTTTATTTTTGTATAACATTGTTCACTATGTTTCGTGAGTATTCAGTGGTTGTTACAATACAAAACAGTATAGAATTATTCAGTTTCTTTAATTCGCTTATTAAAAATGGAATGGGAAAGAATCATGTAAAAGATTTTTTTGTCTTTAAATTTTATAACAGTACTGAACATTGAGCTGCACAATTTCGTATATGATATTCAACGGTCGGTGGGTAAAATAACTTCAAGGAGAAGAGGTAACCAGTGGTATATTTTCCGTTTAGAACTACAAGTGCAGTCCATTATCCAGACCAAGAGGTATCTGCTCCATTTTCACTATGGACGTCGCACAGTATTTTTAAGCTCTTATAGCTAATTTGGATGGTGATTTAGTCGTTCGAGAAATTTACTATAGAACTCGATTAGTTCCTTTACTGTCGAAATTTTGAAATTGTCGTCGAGGATTTTATTGCTTACATAAAAAGGAGCGCCAAAAGCAAGTCTTAAAAATTTTGACTGAAAGGATTGGATCGATCTAATTACGTTACTCTCTGCCGCTTCTCCAAAGAGCTAGAGACCATAACTCCAGATTGGTCTCAAAAAGTTTTTTTTAATTAAAATTTTAGAATGGAGGTTAAATTTTGATCGAGGGTTAATTAAGCAGAAGAGTAGCTTCTGACAGTGGTTACGTTCTGAACATTTTGTACGCAGATGATACTTTCCAAATTAGTCGTCTCAAGCTACAAACCAAGATATCGCACCATTCTCTACTGGGGGATACGAACGTTATTCAGCATCACAGGTGAACAAGTTTGACGTAAGGTGAAGGTAAACTGTGTTGATTTGGGTCCACCTTAATACGTCAACGGATCAGCCAGTCCTGTATTAGTAAAGTACATTTTTTTAAAAAGCGTACTCTTAGTCTACTTTAACTGATGTTGATCAGGAAGTCTGTTAAATACCTTAGCAATTACGCCTGCTTACGAGTGGGAGTGATTCCCTATTTTATTTTATAACGTAACATTTCTGATGACGTAATAAGTGATTTGATTTTGATTGATGAGCGGATAGAGAAAGCTAGCAACTAACAGAGAGGATTAGAGTAGATTGTAGAGGAAGCCAAAACCTACCAAGGACTGTAGAGCAACAAAACGATTATGATGACATAACAATTTTATGATTTCCACAATTACCCGCATCTAGTATAACCGGATTACATCCACTTGTATTAGTTTGGTTAGTAATTAGAGCAATAATCTATTATAACTTTACAAAGAAACAAAACGTTAATAAATTGAGTATTAGTGCTAATCGAATGATTTTGTGTACCTTTATTTGGTTAATAATCCAATAATAAACAGCTTAGATGAAAGAAATACTCGGTTACCTGTAAAAAAAAACAAAAATGAATTTATTAACACAAATAAATTTATATTGTACTTTCTTTGTGCTATTTTACAAATTTGATCAGCTCTGAACGTACACATTGCCCCCTAACAACTCCATAGTTAGTCAGTGACTTGCCAGCAACGTTGCCAAATACTTGCTCTCGTAGCTCCGTTATAAATATTTTGTCAGCCTTTTTTTTGGTCGTTCAATAATAATAATAACCTATGAACATACAACCAGCTGATTTTTTTAATAAAGTATTGCATGTTAACACGCTTTATAATCAACGTGTTCAGTACGAGATACAACACACAAGTGAAGTACTTTTTTGCTTTTAAGCGAAAGTCAATTCAAATTCGTACAATAAATTACTGTGTATATATTATGTTCTTCTTCACCGAGCAAAGATTAGGCAACACCCAGTTCCGGTCTTTAAAAAAACATCCATCTTCTCCGCAGCCGTTTCAACCGCTTGAATGATACAGGTACAAATGAAAATCAAAATCAGATGAAATGAATGGTTACGGTAGAAATGAAATGGAATGGTACAGATAGTACTCTTTAGAAATTTATTGGCGTTAACTACTGATGTGCTTAATTTGGGAAGTTAACTTCAATCTCATTTCTTTAATGAAGTAGCCTACAGTAGATAACATATATATAGGTCAGTTCTTATCACCGTGCTTCCTCAAATAAAAATCTGGTATGAAACACTCACACAACTCTCTCTTGCCAATGCAATTAATTAAGAATATAACCTAACATAAGTGAAAGACGCTAAATGAAAATTAACCTCAGTTTGGCTTAAAAATACGGAAAAATCACTCTTTTAAAGTTGTAGATCTTTTAATTTTCTATAAATTTTACTATATACATTTTTGTCGTAAAATGGACACTAAGGCTGAAATCTTATAAAATCGATTTTTTACACGTTTTCGTGAGAAAAAAACAGAAAATTGCTAATTACCGCTAAACTAAGCATTATACAAAAACATTGTTTGAAATAAAAGTTGTAGGTTTATAAATTCTCTACAACTTTTATTATACCTATTATTTTTGCTCTAAAATGCATATTAAAGACACGAACTTAAAAAAAGCAATATTTTTACGAAAAAACAGCCTCACCAAGAATTTCAGCAAACATGGCGTCTACCCTATCTTGTAGAGCATAACAAATTTAGTAAACCAGGCGATTTTTTAAAAAAGTCGTAAGACCAGTTTTTGACAAAATCGCAAACAAGTAAAAAATTACACGAACAAACTACTACTTTCGGTTAACCGATTTTGATGAAAATGTTCGTGTCGGGTTCGGCAGTTGTGTCTAACTTAAGTTTCAAGTTTCAAGTTCGTACGATGTCACGTTCTTGAGATATTCTGTTCACTACACACACACACACACACACACACACACACACACACACACACACACACACACACACACACACACACCAATCGCTAAAAACATGTTTTTGGGTTCAGGGGGTCTGCAAACGTGTAGATCCGGTGAAAACTCGATTTCGAAAAATCGACATGAAAACAATACGTTCCTTCCTATATATTCATATAGGCAAGGGAAAGTAAAAATTTGTATGTTTGGAACTTGTATTACTTGAATTCGATTTTCGTTTTACATCGGATTGCTAACGTTCTAAGAGGACAAAGCACTAAAACAAGAATTAAATTACTAAATGTTTTGCATGGAGGCCTATACATAACTTAAAAATATTTTATAAAGAAAAGTTTTTCTTTTCAATAAAAATGAAATTCAGTTACATGTATTATTGCTCTAAAAAATGAATCCTACGAAAATATATTTTATTAAATACTTCCCGAAAGGAACTAGATTTTATGACATAAGATATCCTGCCTAAAAATGATTACGGATGCCCTTCATGTAATCCTGCAGTTCTAGCGGCAGCTAATCATTTGTTTTCTTTTATTATTTGAGGATTTTGTCAAGAAAGAAAAAAGGAAAAACATTTTGAACCAGCTTTTATTTGTTAGAGTCAGCGAGAAAAATTCTGTTTTCGGTTGAGCAATGTTTAGCCATTAACATTAAAAAATAGTACTAGTGGTAGTAAGATAGGAAAGAAGTAGGTACAGTAAGAGTGGTGTGTTTTGTTTTGTGAAGGAGAGTTGGGAGCTGGGAGCTGGGAGGTGGTACTATGGGAGATAGAGAGTCCCTTAGCTACAGCAGAATAATGGGTACCATCGTTCCCCCCGACACAACGTTAATCCCACACACTTACACACAGATACACTTTAAACCTTTTTAATGTCTTTAATTCTCTATATAAAAATTCTTCTTTACACAGAAATTAATTGTTCTTAAGATCGTTCTTTAAGAACTCGTTAAAATGAAAAATCATTCAGCGTTTTAATTAATATTTCAAAAATTTCTTTCACTGGAATAGAGTAATCTACGTTTCCTCAGACTGTCTGCATTCAATTTATACAAACGGAACTTCCTCAAATTGTATGTAATCTAAAAATAACATAATTATCTGACTAACATTACCTTTGATCAAATATTTTTAAGACTCGACCTGAATAAATTTCACTACTTATTTGATAAAAATACGTTTTCATTTTCCCAGTTTTATTTCAAATGTATCTTTACGTATATATATAATAATTGTACAAGTATTATCAATAATATATCTGACGTTTGTTCAAAAAATACCGGGAATCCATGTTTTTTGTAAAGAAAATAATCTATTCGTCTATACTAGTGAAATTCAAAAAAAATCATCAAAAATTAAACACTTATGCTTCTTCTAATCCCCAAAAAAAGTTTGGAACTCAATCTTATAGATATAATTTAATCTTCTAGCTCCTTTACTCTAATCTATGTTCGAAAAATTGTCGCCCTTTAATATTTTCTTTAATTTTTCAATCAAGAAATTCACAAGGACCTAGGCCTGGCGAATATGAAGTCGTAGGCATCATGATAGAGTTGATTTTAGCCAGAAATTCACGAACAACCGAGGAAGTCAAAGGAGGTGCATAATTGTAAAGCAAAAGCCATGAGTTGTTTTGATACAAATCCGGATGTTTTTAAAAACTGCTTAAAACAAACAGCATTGAATTTGTAGGTAGTAGCCTCCTCTTTGTTGATTCCGTTATGTTTTAACAAACCCCGTATAATGTATGTTGACAAAAATTACTTTCTAGACTTTAGGCTTCTTGGGTATATTTTTCCAGTTGCAGTGAAAACTCATGTTGGGGTCTTATACTTCACATTATTTAATTTTATAAATTTAATTTGGTTTTGCAATTGCAATCATACTGATAAAGAATAAAATCTAGTTTTTTTCAAAAAAGAAAGTTTTAGATGCTTATGGATGATCACGATGGGAGACGAGCATTGCATTTTTTACATGATGAGAAAACTTGCCGAAACATATGAAAGGAATGCAATGAAAATAAATTTTGGAAAGACAAAATATCTGATGGTTGAGGATGAGACAATGGATCTGCAAACAGGAGAAAACTTGATCAGGAAATGTGAAGAATACAGCTACCTAGGACGTTTGGTAATAGAAGGAAATTCTACGAGTAGGCAGGACATCCAAAATGGTTGCGCAGAACAGACTAACAATATGTTTCTCAGAGGAATTGACAAGAGCAACTCTTTCCTCTGGTCAAAGCATATCAATTTGGATACATCAGACAGTGGTTCAGAGCGTTCTGCTGTACTTATCAGTGACTTGAAAGATGATAAAAAGGGATAAATTGAAGATAAATGCAATGCAGATGGATTACCTACATAAGAGTTGTCAAATCTTGAGAATAAAGCGAGTCAGAATTGCAGAAGTAAGAGAAACATAGTGAAAATGAACAGGAATTAGAGGAAGTTGAGAAAAAAATGTTTTAAATGGTTGGATCTTGCACAAATGATGGAGAATGACAGATGGTAAAATGAACTAAAAAACTGGAATCCGACAGGCCGCAGACGACGTGATAGACCTCCGGAACAATGCTGTGGTCACCTGTGGCGTGGCATGTACGACATGAATTTCAGTGAGGAAGTTAGATGCATTGAGAGGGCATTTCGGGTGCGAGAGACAACCAAAGATGTAGCAAACTTTAAAAAAATGATAAAAGTTTATTATAACACGTAATTTTCCGAAAATTAGATTTACAGGTCCAGTTGACAGGGAAAATGCATAAATCATTTTTGTATGTTGCACAAATTTTGATCCGTCCATGATCGCATTGGTGAAGAAGTAAAAGCAATGTTGTTTTTTAAAGATTTATCCTAAATTTAAACGAACACAAAACTAAGTAAAATGTGTTGTAAAAATATTTCGTGACGATAGAGACATGTTTAACTGCAACTAAAATTTTATTCGAAATTTATCTGAGCATTTGTAACAAAAATATGTTATTTTACGTGAAGGCATATTTTTTGTATCCCTATATGTATTCATTTTTGTTCGCGAATCTATCCAGAAATTTGAACCTCTTCGCTCTCAAATAATCGAGTGTTTGTTGGGTGTTTTCTCAACTATAAAATCGGTGAAAGTTCATAGAGCTGCGAAGTGAAGTTTGGGTAAATATACAACTACTCCAGATGATATTCAGTCAGTTATGAGTCAGATTCGACAAGCGTTAGGAGAGATACCAATCGTTGAAGATTAATTAAAGAAAGCGATCATTTCGTTTCATTATTATTTTCGTTTTTGTAATCTTGTAATGATTAGCGTGAATTTTTTGTTATAATATTTAATGAGTAGTTAACACATTTACCAGTGCAAAAGCCATACATGTCTATTATATAATTTAAAAAAAAATCTTGGCGCTGATCATCCGCTTAAAAGCCATCGTTGATTTTAAGTTAACATATAAAATTAACTTGGCATCAACATTTCTGTAATTTTAACAGTTAGATGCAACTTTTCCTGTTCATTTTTCTCCCCTCTGATCAAATTTAATGAGTATTATGAGAAAAATTATAAAGAAATACAATTTAATTCTTGGAGTTTCTACTCTTAATGAAGGTTGTCTATTAATAGTACCACAATTTAGACCTTGTACACCAAAACTCAAAAAAGGTGCAACTGTACTTTTCTCTTAAATTCTTCAACCACGAGACTTAATATCTTTCCGAATTTTTTTCCGTTATTTTACGCGATATATGTAATCAATTTGAGTAAATTGCATTGTTCTCCTATCAAGGTATAGGAATTTTTATCGTTTTTGTAATCTTAATAAGTTTTATCTTCTTATTTACGAGACGCAGGACTTCACCCAAAAATCAAAAGCCTGGATTTTGTCAATCGTTTTCTAAGCGTTCATCCTTTATTCCATGAAAGATTATTGTAAAAATATACCATCGCACAAGTCTGTTTCGAATTTTCTAATACAAATACAATTTTCTTCCTCTTCTTCTTTTTCTTTCAATGTTTTAGCCTATTGAAGACCACCTTAAATTATTTTTTCTTAAGCCTGATGTTTGTTTACTGTTTATCTTTTTTTTTCAGTAAACCCTTTTCCTTCAGTTGTTATTTGCAACAACTGAGGTAATTTTGTTTTTTCCATGTACATTCATAATGAAATTAAAATATTTTAAAATTAAAACGATAATAAAATGATAATTCTAAAATAGAGATAATCCAATGTACTTTTCATAGTTTTCAAAATAAATAAATGGTACTTAATTTCATCACTACGTGACAGATATTTCCAGGTTAAAGGTGACAAAAACAATTTCAGTAACGCACATATACTAATTGTTCTTGTTTATTTGGATTTGTAAAGAAGGAAAATGACATTAAAGGGCTATAAAGAATGGTGTATTAAATGTCAAGGTAATTAAATGACACGGTATACGGGAATGTGTGCTTTCCGTTATTAGAAATTTCAGGGTTTAATTCAAAGTAAAATAATTTAATTTTGTAGGATGAAGTGAACATTTGTTGAATTGTATTCTGGAAGACAAATTAAATAAATTACAAGTACTTTAATCAGAGTGGTAAAGAGGAATTCCAGAAATTTTAGCGGGTCTAGAACGGTGTCTTGACTGTCTCAGTTCCTATCCTTTTCGCCCATCCGCCTATTTGGTTGAGTTTAAAACCGCGAAGCCGATGTCCCGGCAAATTAAACACAATTCTCTAGTCTGCTACCACTTTTAACATATAACTCATACCAAAGTAGTGGAAATTTGGATTTTATTATGAAACTCAGGAATAAAATGTTTTATACACTTTACGTCGTATAACTTACTTCATGTTCTTTAATAAAGACCCACTTTTTACGCTTTTAAGTTATCATGTGTAATATACCTAACTGAAATAATTTTGTCTTCAAATAGACTTTAATATTTTTAACCTGTGAAATTGATCTTTCTAATTAGAAAAAAGTTGTTAATGTACTTAAATTCTGCTTACTTTTATAATTTCTGTGTATGTTTTATATAACAATTGGATGATCCATTTTCCAGATATCGTAAATAATTTTAAAAAATGAATAAACCACTCACATGACTTTTTATTGCCAATGAAAATAGTGAAAAATATATACTATATTTAATCGTGAGTAAAAAATGTACAATGAAAAATACAACCTAATTTCAATGCTGAGTGAATGACGTAAAAATGAAAATCAACCTCTGTTGAACTTAAAAAATACGGAACTCACTAAATGACCCTAAACTAAGCTCTGTAGAAAAATAATGCTTGAAATAAAAGTTGTACTTTTTTAGTTCCTATAATGTTAATTATATTACACTTTTGCTCTAAAATTTGTTAAGACCGCTACCTTAAAATCGCCATTTTTTACTACAACAGCACAGCCTCCGATAATTTCAGCAGACATGACACTTGTTCTATCTTGTAGAGCATAAAAATGTAGCATATGAGACGATTTTCTTAAAAATAAGTAAGGGCGTTTCTGAGAAAATCTGAGAAAATTTCTGAGAAAATATGAATTACTACTTCGGGCCGAGTTTGTTCGTGTCAGGTCCCTTACTGGTATCTAACTTAAGTTCAAAGTTTCAACCTCGTACGCTATTTTATTCTCAAGATATTTTGTTCACACACACACAGCATCGGTAAAATCATATAATTGGCTGATTTCAAGAATTGGCTGAGGTCAACAGCCGAACGGCTGGTTTGGTTTGAACCTCTAGAGATTTTACTAAATTAAATCAAGGAATGATGTGGTTTACTGTGCCTTCCTCACTGAGTTGAAAGAGTTTGCTTATCAGCATGTCAGGTCCTCCGAAAAGTACCCACTTTCAAACCTGCAAAAGTCACCTTCACTTCATTAACCATCTGGCTGGGTCTGGCTGTATAGTAAATTTCATTACTCTCAGAGGAGATAACTCTGACCAGTGTCTCTTACACCTCTACCTCTTCTGCTCTTAAATATAGGGTGATTCAAAAAGAGCGCCGGTTTTTAAACGGCTGGTAAATTTTTGTTTATCGGTTGGCAACATTGTTTGACCACATTTCTATTTTGGAGAACATTCCGATTGACGATTCAGTTGTAGTTTCTCTTGTTCGCAGTGTAGTACTCTCGCAGTCTGTGTCTAACCATGGAGACGTTTACTATTGCGCAACGAGTGTTAATCGTCAAAACATTTTACCAGAGTGGAGAGAGTTATGCGGCTACTGTCAGGCGACTTCGCAGTACTCTAGGACGTAATGAAGCACCGAATGAATCAACAGTTCGCAGGCTCATGAAAAAGTTTTTTGAGACGGGTTCAACAGTCGACCTTAAAAGTTCTGGACGTCGTCGTTCTGGCCAAACTGAGCAGAACGTTGCGTTGGTTCGTGACAGTGTGGCTGTTAGCCCAGCAAAATCAATACGTCGCCGTTCTCAACAATTGGGTTTAAGATGTTCTTCTGTACGGAGAATTCTTCGGTACGATCTCCAGTATCACCCGTATAAAATTCAGTTGACGCAACATTTGAAAGTGGCAGACCACCAGAAGAGACGACAGTTTGTTGACTGGGTATTGAGAAAACGGCAGGATGATGACACCTTCGCAAACAAAATCATTTTCAGTGATGAGACGCACTTCCACTTAAACGGTTTTGTTAATAAACAGAACTGCCGTATGTGGGGTTTAGAAAACCCTCGCGTGGTTAATGAAAGGGAAATGTATGCACAGCGAGTGACAGTTTGGTGCGGCTTTTGGTCGGGCGGTGTCATCGGCCCTTACTTTTTTGAAAATCAAGAAGGACAAGCCGTGACAGTAAATGGAGACGATGATTAGGGAGTTTTTGTGGCGTCATTTGGATGGAATGGACATTGACGAGTTGTGGTTTCAGCAGGATGGTGCCACCTGTCACGCTGCACGAGAAACAATGTTGTTGCTCCGTGAACGGTTCCAGGATCGCATCATTTCTCGTAATTCCGACCATCAATGGCTACCAAGGTCGTGTGACTTGACGCCTTGTGACTTTCCTCTTTGGGGTCATCTGAAGTCATTGGTGTATGCCAATAAACCCCGAAACATCAATGACTTGAAGGAGGAAATTCGACGGGTTATCGGGCAAATGGAAGTCGAAACTTGTCGTGCAGTAATATCCAGTTTCATGGACAGAGTTGATGCGTGCCAGCGCAGTAGAGGAGAACTCATGCATGACATCATTTTTCATACATAAAATCGGAAGGAAAGATGAACTTGTTGATGTATTTATTTTCAGTTTTTCAATAAAATAAATCTCTTAATTTGATATATCAAAACCGGCGCTCTTTTTGAATCACCCGTTAGTTCAGTCATAAAATTGGCTGACTATGTGATAAGAAACAGAACTATTTTTTTGTAGCCCTGAACCCAACAGATCGAGTGCAATTAATTTAACATTCCACCTGCCCGTTATGGGCATAATTGGTTGATTATGTGTTAACAACCAAAATTATTTTTTGTAGCCCTGGAAGTAGCAGATCACACTCCACCTCCCTGTAATGGGTAATTTAAAACCTTATTTTCTTTTCTTACTTTATTATTGTACTCTTTGTAAATATGAATATCATCAAAGAATTGAATGGATAAACTATGAATAAACGTATACCATATTTAAAATTTAACTGTAATCTTTCCGTAGTTAAATGGTTTGATGTTACGTTTTACGTTCTATGAAGAAAAGATTTTGCTACACATGAAAATACATGATTCCTAGAACCGTAAACTAGTCTTATTACAAACAGAAACAATAACAATGAACAATATTTAATTCTGATATCAATGAACTAGAAAGATTAAATGCCTGATAAATATCTTAGTACAACGAATAACCAATCAGATTTGTTAAATATAAACGTTAATTAAATTAGATATGTACTGGTGAATTCGGCCGGAATAGTAGTGTTACTTGTAAGTAGCTTTTCTTGTCTAGTTGAGTAAAACAAAATATAGGTTATTATATTTCATAATAACATAACTAAATACATCTGTAAATTGTATTATACAAAATTAAACTAATATTATTGTATAGGTGAAAAGTTCAAAGCTACTTTACAGAGAATTATATTTCATCATAACAAACGTGTTTCCTTAAGCTTAATTTACATATCATATTATATTGTACTGCATTTATGTATTTTTGTATTAATTATTTTAATTTTATTCTCTCTTTAAATATATTTAAAGTATAAAATAATAATTTATTGTGATAGCAAAAAAATGTTGTACCGGATTTTAACTGACATTTCACTCTGAAGTCTTTATAAAATTAGGAACAACTTTTGAAATTCGAAAGGAAACTCATTTTTGTTGCCTGTACGCTGCATTCTTCTCTTGACCGTATAGTTTAAAATTGGACGCAGACATTCAAGAAGGAAACAACCAAAAAAAAACCAGGAATTTGTTTATTTTCGTTAGAATCACTCTAACAAGTCTGTATTTTGTTATTCAATGGCAACATTTAGCCCACTAACATTTTTAATAATATAAATTGTTTTCCATTTTGCAATAAGATACAAAAGCCTCATTAGCTGATTCACTATTACATTTTCATGTGTTTTGAAAATTTGGTAGTAAAATGTTTTAAAAATGTTCCTTAGAACACTATTTCTTAATAATAATTTTAACTGATGTTAAAAACAAAATAAACTTTGCAGAAAAATACTGTCTACTTAAAAATTTTCATCAAGTTGACCAACTAACATGTAAGCCGATCATTTTAATTGCATGACAGAACCAACTAGGTACTATCTCTTTTAAGGGGAGACTGTACTTTGTATCCCGCCAGTGGTAAATTTTCTATTTTAGGTACATTTTTCATACGATTGATGTAAGATAGGGAAACGAAATTTTACACACTTATAGTTGTAAGGTGAGTTTAGCTACTGATATTTTTTTCAATTTAATCTGTTGGACCATAAAGTTTTTAAAAGAATAACGAACAACATAAAATTTTTACAATTTATTTCTACGTTTTTGGCATATTACTAATTTTTTGAGCTCCTGAAGAAGTAAAAACAATGTCGGTGAATGTGCATACACATGATAATTAACTGGTAAACATTTCAGCCTGGTAGGTTAAATGCCTAACCTACTGAGAAAAACTTACCAAAGTGTTAAAAATCTACATTTACGGGAAAAGGCACAAATAAAAACAAAATGTACACAAACAAGTTTCATTTTCCATCAACAGTTGACAGCTTTCTAACGAAGCTACACTATCAGCGGATAATATGAAAAATAGTGAAGCAGATGTTTAAAAAAAACTAAAATTCTTTTTGCACTAAAACGAACAATACAAAAATATGAAAAATATTTGTTCTTGGCGACATGTTAATTTTAAGGATAAACCTGACAAAAACTTAATTTTTTTCATTAAAATAATTTTTTGTTGAAATTTAATATTTTTGTGGTAGATCTAGGTCTAAATTATTGAAAAACATAAAAAACCGAAAATAAAAATTTTCAGTCAAAACCATCATACAGTCTTCCCTTAAATATATAAAATTTAAAAGCATGTTTTGTATGTAAATTAAAAATTTCATGTGGAGATATTTGGATAGATTAGACAACGATAAAAATTTATTAGCAATCAATTCACTTGACAATAGTTTAACTCTTAAACACCAGTTGATAGAGACGACAGCTGAAGAGGGCAATTGAATGGCTAACAATGGAAGGATGAGTGCAGACACAATTTTCTAGATGACTCAAGAGTACAAGAACCCACTGACAAGACGGAGTTGGGAAGACCAAGGAAAAGGTGGTTGTTGTTTAGGTCAACAGCCGAAAGGCTGGTTTGAACCTCTAGAGGTTTTACTAAGTAAAAACGAGGAGTAAGGTGGTTTACCATTGCCTTCCTCACTGGGTTGAAAGAGTATGCTTATCAGCATGCCAGGCCCTCCGAAAAGCACTCACTATCCACCCTGCAAATGACACATTCACCTTATTCACCACAGGGTCTGGCTGCATAGTGAAATTCATTACTCTCAGAGGAGATAACTCTGACTAGTGTCTTTTACACCTCTACCTCTTCTGTTCTTAAATAGTTCAGTCATATAAGTGGCTGACTATGTGATAAGAAACAGAACTATTTTATTTAGCCCTGGAACCAACAGATAGAATGCAAATTAAATAACACTCCACCTGCCCGTTTTGGGCAAGAAAAGGTGGATAGAACCAATAAAATTAACTTGGAAGTTGAATGGCGTAACTGCTCATATGAAAGAAAAAGAAGCAGTAGTTAACTTAGCAGTAGTTAACTTAAAATTCAAGGTTGAAACGTTAAAATGTTTTGAAGTTACCTTTTGAATACTGTAATAAAAATTTAGCGTAAAATTTTTTTACTTAATCTTTCCTTACATGAATGTATAGGAAAGGAACCATAAAATGCCCGACACGAACATTTCCATCAATATCAGTGAACCGACAGTAGGAGTTTATTCGTACGGTTTTGACAAAAATGGTTCCTACGATTTTTTTTAAAAGTCGCCTAATTTACTATATTTTGTATGCTTTACAAGCTAGGTTATGCGCTTTGTCTGATTAAACTATTGGGGTTGTGCTCTCAGCGTAAAAATTTTTAATTTTTTTTAAGGAAAACATGTATTGTTAACTAGAGTTGTAGGAAATAAAAAGACTACAACTTTTATTTCAAGTGTTTTATTCTACATCGCTTAGTTTAGCGTCAATTAGTGAATTTCTGTAATTTCCTTATAAAAATTGATAAAAAAAATATAATTTTTCAAATTTACGGTCTTAGTAGGTCTATAGATTTTACAAAAAAGTGTAATATATAATCAAAATCATAAGAGTTTAAAAGAACCTACAAATGTTATTTCCCGCATTTTTCTGCAAAGCCCGGTTTAGCGTGAATAATTAGTGATCCACCGTATGTTTTAGTCCTACAGAGGTTGATTTTCATTTTGCATCATTTACTCGATATTAAACTTTGAATAAATTTGACAGAGGTTAAAGATCATTATTGATGATTGACTTTCTTCAGATTTTCACTCTATTGGCAAATTATCAGTAGTTATTGTTAAAAAAAGTAAAGATTTTATGTAAAAGTTGCTGAAATGCATTTTTAAAGGATAGGTTCAGAGTAAGATCATTGATGCGAGTTTCTACTTTGTCTTTTAGTACCGGTCCGCTACCAAATTTCGGAAATGATTCTGACATTGACAAATCTATTCCCTGCTGCTTTGAAGAGTCGTTCAGTAGAAGTTGCAAACCTGGTTCTCAAAATATTTTGCCAGGATATTCTGCTTGGTCATTAGTGGCTACGGTGGAGTATGTATCTAGAACAGTTGATTTTAAATTGTAAAAATTTCCAGATCCTAGCCAGGAATCAAAACCGGGACCTTCACGTGACAATTAATCATTTTTGTTGCGCTTTATTTAACAAATAATTCGCATAAAAATAAATCTTTTTTTTGCAATCCCTAATGTGTGTACGTTGCAATCTGTTCAATTCAGAACAATAAGCAACCCCATGACCCAATGAGATGAGGTTGATGTGTATGAAGTGTAAATGAGGTGTAGTCTTGTACACACTCAGGTCGACCATTCCTGAGTGAGTATGGTTAATTGAACCCCAACCATCAAAGGACACCGGTAACCACTGTCTAGTATTCAAATCCGTATAAAAGTAACTACCTTTACTAGGATTTGAACCAGGAACCTTCGTCTCCAAAAATCAGCTGTTAAACAGCTGATTTTGGCGACCACTTTACCTCTAGACTAACCCGGTGGGTCAAAATAAATCTTAAGTACTATAACTAATATCTCTTCTTTAATACCTACGGATTATCCTGAAATTGTATTATTCACGGTAGTTGCGCCACTCCTTATCAAGGATTAACGAAGATTTAATGTAAGTGGACAAAGGAAATTGGAAAGATACGAAAAAATACGTTCAATGGATTTACATAGACTAATCGTTAAAATTTTCGTCATGGTTATAAAAAACGTAAAGGTTGTAATGTTAAACATAAAAAGAATAGTCAGAATGTTTTATTTCGGAACGATTTTGAGTGGTACAAGATAAGTACTTTATTTCATTTTATTGCTCAATAAATAAAAAAATTAGATAAAAAAAAAGAAAAACAGTAATTGTGAAGGAACAATAAAAATAGCACCACAATAAGGTTTGAAGTTTTTCATGACTCACACCCCGACATATATTTCTGTTTAACCGGTAAACTTCAATACGTTTTTATCGGCTTATGATTCAAATTCAAACGCGTAATTTGAGTCTCACATAGCTTTACATGGGTCTGTAAAACAAAGAATAAACAGTTCAATATATCTGTGTAAATGAAGTTGTCATATTTCTTTTACTTACTCTTTGATCTTTCACGAACATCAGGAGCGCCTATAGCGAAACAATCAAACCGAAATATTTTCTTTTTCAACCTGGATAAAATCGACGCTGCACTTTGTTGTTACAGATTTCTTTTGTTATTCAATATTTTTTAACGTTTTGGAATAAAACATTTCGGTATTTAATACAACACATTTTCATTGAGTAATCATTTCTACGTCCAATTACTAATATTTACTAAAATACCTCCATGGATGAAAATGTTTGTGTGCTTGTAGGAGGTAATCTGAAAAATTATGAAACCGATTTCAAAACGTTTTCACTGTTCGATAGTTTAAAGCTTTCTGAGTAACATACGCTATGGCAATTTGTAATTTTTCACTTTCTTATCGTTTATTTACTATCTGTTAAAAATAACAACAAGTAAATAGGAAAAAATTAACCTGTATAGATTTACACGATTTTAATAAAATGAACTATCAGTCAGTATTAAAATTCCATCATTGATTCACCGGGAGAACGCTTTTTGATCAATGGAGTTTGAGCCTCCTCGTGGGGTCACCTGGGATGAATCGCAAGCGCATATTTTGTACGAGCAGGTTGGTGTATTTGTAAAATTAAGAATGGATTGATTGCATTGTAAAATTTTTGTGCTACTGTGACAACAATTCGTGACGAGTGGAACGTTTAGATCGTTTATTACGTAAAAAGGGGCATTGTGTTATCTTTCGGAAAATTTGATTTTGAAATGCTTAAATAAAAATATATGCAATATTTAAATTTAAAATAATCTGTGATTGGTAAAATTAAGTCATTATTAATGTTGTTTATTTGGTGTAAGGTAGTTTGGGAAATTAGTTCTTGTTTCTATCAAGCGACCTTCCCACTGTTGCAACTGAAAATTGAGATATGCAGATGCGCACTTTAGTGTGTGCAAGAAGAAACGTAAGCACCTTGGGTGTTGTGTGTACAGTGATTTCATTAGTGTTTAAAATCCTCATGGTAAAAGAACTCTACTCAAAAATGTTACAAAAATTTTTATTTAATATTTAATAATCTGCGTCTGATGCATTCCACAGACAAGTAAAATTTAAAAAAAACCTCCTCTAATTCTACGTATTTTTCATTACCCGTAATTTTATAGCCCTTGATTTTAAGTTTCTAGCCTCGTTATCCTGTAGATTATGCTATTAATGTCTGAGTGTAATTTTCTTTCATATTAGCAACCGTTACTTGCTGCGCTTCATGGTAAACTAAAATTAGAGCGGTTAACTTCTCACACAATCTTACACGATGAATGTAAAATTACGACTGTAAAAGTAACACCAATTAGTAGTATTTTTTCCATTTAATATGAATCATAAGAAAAAGAGTAGTTAAATAACATTTCTTAAAAAATGGCACAATCTCTTTGATTTTTCACAAATTGTGATTTAAAAAAAAAATGAAACGATAGATTTATATCAAATTTTAGGGTGTACTGTACTGCACGTGATACCTGACTGTTTTGTATGTGACTAAATCGTATACAATTGATAATGACATACAGACAGATATTAATTAGACAAGCCAAACAAATTTATACCGAAAAATAAAATAAATAAAACAAAAGATGACTTCACTTTACCGATCCCATGTTTTCTTTTTAATTAAAAACTATGTAGGATAATGAGATATTCTATTTTACTCAGAAACCTCTAATCTTTCAACGAGTCAAAGGACTTTATAAACCAGTCGATTTGTTTCTGAGATTGCCCCGCAAAAACAAAAATTTCTTTATGACATAAGAATTGATAGACAGAACAGCCCCGCATCACCTGAAGACACAACACGGAAAATTTGGAAACGTTGACAGCTTTAAGTAGCTACCTCGGGGAGATAATACAACCAAAGACCAGCGAAGAGGAAGCGAACAACAACAGATGAGAAAAGATTAGAAAGATTAAAAATTATAATACTGTGAAATACCTGCGTGTCTGTGCGCGAAAGAGTGCCTTAGAATAACCGTTAAGGCTGGTCTAAGAGAAGCAGAAAAATTTTAGAGAAAGATCCTCCGCAAGATAATGGGCCCGAAGTTAGCAAACGGACAGTATAGGTGACGAGGTCGAGATAAACTGTTTAAGGAAATATTTTTATTTTATTTTTTCTCGTCTAGTAAACGTCACACAATCACAACAATGCCTCAATTGATAACCGATGAAACAGTTGCTTAAAGGCTTCTAAATCTGACTAACTACAACCCATCTCAAATAACTTATAAAAATATAAAAACTCTGGTGTGAAACACTCACACAACTTTCTCTTGCCAATGCAAATAATTAACAATAAACCTAACATTAGTATTAAAACATTAGAAATGAAAAAAAACTAACCTCAAAAACATAACCTTATTTTAATCATGAGTGAATGACGCAAAATGACAATCGAACTCAGTTTGGCTTAAAAATACGGAAAATCACGCTTTCACGCTAAACTAGGCTCTGTAGAGAAAAATTCTCTAAACAAAAGTTGTAGATCTTTTAATTTTCTATAAATTTAATTATATACACTTTTGTCGTAAAATGCATACTAAGACCGAAATGTTTAAAAAATCGATTTTCCTCACGTTTTCGTGAGAAAAAAAACAGAAAATCGCAAATTACCGCTAAACTAAGCATTATACAAAAAAATGTTTGAAACAGAAGTTGTAGGTTTTTAAATTTTCTACAACTTTTATTATATAAGTTTTTGCGCTAAAATTTATATTAAAGCCGTAATCTTAAAAAAACAACGTTTTTACGTGAAAACAGCCTCACCGAGAATTTCAGCAAACATGGCGCCTACCCTATCTTGTAGAGAATAAAAAATTGAGTAAAATAGGCGATTTTAAAAAAAATCGTAGGACCAGTTTTTGAGAAAATTGCAAAAAACTGAAAAATTATACGAATAAACTACTACTTCCGGTTGACCGATTTTGATGAAAATGTTCGTGTCGCGTTCGGTAGTGGTATGTAACTTAAGTTTCAAGTTCGTACGATGTTCCGTTCTTGAGATATTCTGTTCACACACAGACACACACACACACAGAGAGACACACACACAGACCAATCGCTAAAAACATGTTTTTTGGGTTCAGGGGGTCTGAAAACGTATAGATCCGGTGAAAACTCGATTTCGAAAAATCGACATGAAAACAATACTTTCCTTCCTATATATTCATATAGGCAAGAGAAAGTAAAAATAACCGAAATACATTTTACTTTTTTTGACAAGTAATCAGAATAGAAGTATTAATAAATTATATTTAGTATTTTTGATAAAATTATTTAGCAAAGAAATAAAATAAAAAAACGTTTGTTAGTGAGGGAACATTCGAACACTCGACTCTTTTATGATAATATCATAATCAAAACTTTTAGTGACATCTAAATGCAGCTGCTGAACAGACATCTACGTATGCAAAATTTGTCTAATGTAAGTACCGCACTAAATCGAAATTAAATAACATTTACCTTTATTTATTAATAATATTAAATTATTAGCTAGGTCTACGAAAATCTTTTGTAGATTCATTTTTATTCTGTTTTCTAAATGACTGGAGTAATAAAAGTAAGATTACACACTTGTAATAAGATTAATGTTGACATAGAATTGCCCATGTTAATTTCCATATACGTCAAATCTGTCGGGAAGCACGTGTATAAAAGATGAAAACTCATAACAATATTTAATTTAATAGAATTAGTATTTATAAAGCCTGTTAAAATCGTATTTAAGGTTTAGTTATATTAGGATGTTATCAAATTAAAACTGGAACCAATTAACTCCCAAGTTCTTATTCCAATAAGTTTTATTTCTGTTATTTTATCCGCTAGATGATCGACAACGCTACCCTCTAGTCAATCAATAAATGTTAGGACAGCAACCTGATAAATTGATCAACTGACAGCCGTACAAAGAATCCCTTCTCAATACTTCCTTTCAACTTCGAAGTAACTCTATTTCAACAGTAATTCAACTAACAAAATCCGAAAGGAACATATTGGGGAAGTATTTCATTTTTGATACGACAGCATTGCTCGAGAAGGTAAAATACTACACTACGTACGTTTATTGCTACGTTCGTAGTAATTGCACTCATTAAATTTCCACAGAACTTAAAAATATTGCAATGAATATAGCAATGTTCTCATTAAAATATAAGTTCTAACGACGCTTATACAGTAGAACCCTGTTAATTCATCACATTCGATAATTCGTCACCCCTAGCCTATGGAACAATTGTGATTGTTTTTAGAAAACAACATTGGTAATATGTTTCTAGGTGATAAATTTTAAATAAATTTTTAAAATTTCGTGTTTGGGAATAGAAAGTAAAAAACTAAATATGTCTGGTACGCTGGTACCGCCCCTTCGGTGGACTCGCGTATATGTGGGGCATGACAAGAAGATCGACTCCCGGTCGCCAAGTAAATTCCCGGTGGTTGTTTTAATTTTAAAAAATATCAATAAATGTTCTATAAAGAGTTTTTGATATATGTTTCTAGGTGATAAATTTTAAAAATTTCGTATTTGGGAATGAGCAACTAAAACAATGATTAAAAAGAATATCAATGAATTAGTGTGTCTATTATTAAGTCCCAAAATAAACGGTACCTCCATTCTCCCTTCTAAAACAATACCCGTACTCCATTCTAAAAAAAAAACCAAAATACTGTCTTTTTTTTCAAAAACAGCTGAAGTTTATGAGCTGTTTACGTTTGCTTTTCTCGCCAAACTTTCATGGTTTTTATTTATAAATTTAGACAGCTTGCAAAAAAATTACAACATTAAAAAAAATAAAAAATAAAAAATTTTACAATAAATCCAATTTCTATATTTTTGAAGAAATATTTTTGTTAAAGTTAAAGGTTGTAAAATTGTTTTCAATTAACCGTAAAATAAAATTTTTATCTGATATAGTCTAATATACTTTACTGTTACTGAATAATTTCTGTTACTATTATTTCATTAATATATTAGCATGGTGAGTTCTGGTAATCCAAACCTGGATGATTAAAATGCCTTCTACATTAAAATAGGATTGAGTAATCATATTTTGATTTTAAAATAATTATTATTGGTTTATTAATTTTCACCTTCATTAGTTTTACATGAACCACCTGCCAGTGACTTCACATTATTTGTCTTCATAAATAATTTATTATTTTGAATGATGACCGCCGCGGTAATTATCATCGTAATGAGAATGATGTTGATCATGATGATGATGATGATGTTGGTAATGCAAAACGTATTAAACATTGTTATTTATTACTGATACACAGTGACCATGTTCCTAAATGAGTCGCTATTTTATCCATGCAAGCTTAACTGCTGAATAATTCTACTCCCCGTTTAATTGGAGATTATTAGCCGTATAAAATGGATAATGTTTTACGAAATAATTAATACTTTCATAATATAATTGATGTAAAACAATGTTCCGCTAAATGCTCTTACTTACATTCTATATTTAATTATTGTTGTAGTACTCTAATAAGCATTTCGAAATCACTTTGTTTTTGACATAAGTCAATAACACACGTGCACGAACTTTGTGTAAGATAGATCGATGGAGAATTTTATTTACATGACCAAAGTTTAAATTTTTAGTTATTTTATGCAACTAAATTTAGACCATGATATACAGTAGGCCCTGGTTAATCCGAACTAATAAAATCCGCCGCTTTTCGTATTGCAAAAAAATATGATTATCAAGGATGCCATTTAACCCTTTATAGGGCAGTACTACGGGGAAAATATATAAGTTGTACAATGGTAAATTTTGCTTTAGGCCTGCAGGACCTTGAATAATGTATTTCTAGTGACAATAATAAGTTATTTCTTTGTTTTGATGATTAGTATACCCTGGTTAGTATATTTACAAAGGAACGTTTATTGAAATGGGAATCACATAGTCTAGGTAAACCTGTCATTTTGACGTTTATAATATGAAAGTGATAAACGAAAGTGATAAATGAAAGTTATAAGTGAAATGGGGTGATAAAGGAAGTGAATGAGTTTAATTACCTGGGCAGTAAGATCACAAATGATGGAAGGAGTTACAGGGATGTCGCAAGCAGGATTACCCAGGCTAAGAATGCTTTTAATAAGAAGAAGAGCTTATTCACTTCTAGGAATGTTAGTCTTGATGTAAGGAAACGCATGCTGAAGACATATGTGTGGAGTATTGCAGCTTACGGGAGTGAAGCTTGGACACTTGGTGTGAGGGAAGAGAGAAGATTAGCTGCATTTAAAGCCTGGTGCTATAGAAGGATGTTGAGGGTCAGCTGGAGAGAAATGATGACGAACGAACAAGTTTTCAGTAGAACGGGGGAGGAAAGGAGCTTCCTAAAATGGATCAGACAGAGAAGAGCCCAGCTGATAGGCCACATACTCCGACATGACAGTATGTTGAAAAGAATAATCGAAGGAGTTGTGGAGGGGAGAAATTTGCGGGGAAGACCCAGATTGGAGTACATGAAGCAGTTACTAGAGGACATGGGATGTGCTTCATATTGTGAGTTGAAGCGGAAAGCAGATGACCGAGGAGCATGGAGAGCAGCTGCCAACCAGCCTTATGGCTGTTAACTAGAGAGAGAGAGAGAATATGAAAGTATATTATTGTTGTTGTTTAGCTCATCAGCAGAAAGGCTGGTTTGAACTTCTAGAGGCTTTACTAAGTGAAACTAGGAGTGAGTTGGTTTACCATGCGTTCCTCACTGACTGGAAAAGCATTCTTATCAGCACGCCAGGCCCTCCAAAAAGCAACTACTTTTCACCCTGTAAATGACACCTTCACTTCATTCACCACAGGTTCTGGCTGAATAATGAAATTTATTACTCTCAGATGAGATAACTGTGACTTTTTTTACACCTTTACCTTTTCTGTTATTAAATACTTCAGACGTATAATTGGCTGACCGTGTGATAAGAAACAGAACTATTTTTTGTATCCCTGAAAGTAGCAGATCGAGTGAAAATAATTTAACATTCCACCTGCTTGTTATGGGCAGAAAGTATATTATATTTTACAAACAGGAACCACACAATAATAATTTATGAAATATAATCGGAATTAATTTTTTACATATTCATATTTTCTGTAGAATATAATATTTAACATTTTTTATGACTGTCAAATATATGATAAACATTTTTCCAACTCAGTTATAACATTTTATAACTTTGTTATAATGTATATTAGTTGCAATTTACATGGCTCAAACGAACCGCTTAATTATTGGTAACATTAATTTAAAGGGACGTAAATAGTAGTGTATTTTAATACTAGTTATAGTACGTCTGAGAATTCATAAATTTCAAACAAGCTTTTGAATACTGTCTGCTTATAATAACTAATGCATAAAATATTTCAACCTAATGTATTTCCTTCTATTAAAATATTCAGAGTTTGTAAAAGGTTTCGTTATCTTTCTTTTATACTTTTTTTGTTTGTTTAACGTTAGTCAAAATTTTCCAGATGTCATTTTTAATTAGTTAATTACAGCAATATAAAAATACAAGCACTGAAAATAAGAGCTCTGGATATAAAAAATGATATAATTATTTTAACAACAGTTCTTGTAAGCTGAATTTTCGTTTTTACAATAGGAACATTTTTCAGTATTACAGGTTTGACATTTCGATTATTGCATCAATTACGTGAATTCAAATGTTTCAAAAAGTAAATTATGCTCCTTAAAAATTTAAACATACCGGGAACAATTCATATTTTGTTTAGTTAATTCCTATAGCAGATATAATATACAAAAATCTTCTAAATTAAAAAAATCCGATTTTCACTGCCTTGATAAAAAAAATAATAATACCTACTGTATTATTGTATTTCCTTTATTTATATTAATAACAAACGTTTATGAAGAAAGACAACAAAAATATTAAGTAAAATTTCGTTGTGAGTGCACGAAAAAACTCCTCATTATTTATAAATATTTGAAAGATCTACCCTTTCTAAAACTTCAAAGGAAATACATTTTATATTTCTGTAAATTGTCCACGTATAAAAAATTACCCAAAATTCAATAAATTTTGTTTTTATGCTGAAGTTACAATCGTAAATAGAATGTTTACAGTAATTTTATTTTTTTTAGATTACACATTGACTTTAGGCTTACATATGTCATACCTAACTGACAACGCGGAACAATTAAACAAAACGACGTATACAAAAAATTTGATAAATAAATAAATATAAACGATAATTTTGACAAATCTACAAAATATGTAAAATAGAAAGATGAAATAGACGGGTAAAAGGTCTTCTTGAAGAGGACCATTATAGAACAGTAGTGATAACTGCAACCTCAAAGTACATTATGTTTTTGAGCTATTTAATGTAAACTAAATAATTGTTAAAATATTTTGTACTGACAGATGCCAAATGTTAAAAAAAAACGTTTCCAATAAACATAGGCCATACAATTTAGAATTAGTTTTCATTTAGCAAGAGGATTGTCTAGCATCATTCTAATAGTTCTGACCAAACTGGTGGAATTAACGAAAAAAGAATATGAGGCGAATAGTGTTAGACATTTCAGGAAATTTCCGAGAAGTAGATCCCAAAAATATGGGTTGATCAAATATGAAGTTTAAAAAGACCTTCGGCCCTAATGTTTAAGGGGACATGAACAATCCCACACACCACATTTTTAATTCTTACTATCATTTAAAACCAAATATTATTACTATAAATCTATTTTGCACTTAACAGCCAGGTAAAGTATTAGATTATTTGCACTTGATCTGCTAGTTCCCTGGGCTACAAAAAATAGTTCTGTTTTTTTATCACATGATCAGCCAATTATATGACTGAAGCATTTTTTTATTTTTTGGTTTTACGTCTGACTGTTATGCAATTTCTGCTAATGCAGATGGTGGAGAATGATGATATATGAAAATGAGTAATGAAAAAATGCCAGACCTGACCGGAAAGAACAGAAGAGGTAGTGGTGTAAAAAACGCTAATCAGAGTTATCTCCTCTGTGAGTAAGGAATTTCATCATTTTATAGCAAAATCCTGTGATGAATGAAGTGAAGGTGTCATTTACAGGGTGGAAAGTAGGTGCTTTTCAGATGACCTGGCATGCTGGTACACACACTTTTCTACTCAGTGAGGACCGCATGGTAAACCAACTCACTCCTCGTTGTAACTAGTAGAGCCTCTAGAGGTTCAAAAAGCCTTCCGGCTAATGACCTAACAATATAAATCTAATAATTTATGTATAGTATACTTTTCTATAAATGTTTTTAGATGATATTTTGTCTTGGTTGTTACAAGATATGTTTTATTTTTAGGGTTGAATGAAGAAAACATTATGAAATCTCTAGAGGGCAAAAAAAGTTAAAGTGAACAAGAGACGGTTACAGGATCTAATAAAATTATTGTGAGATTAAATACCATAGCTTTTAAGAGAAAGAATCATGTTTACCAAATTCTGAAGTTTTTTTTTGTAATTTACGAATTAACAATATTCTTAATAAATGTACGATACGATATAAAATGGTATACTTTTTGTGTAATGAAAAACGTAAAATATGTTGTTTTAAAAGATTTTTTCGGTACACTTGGTGTTATAACCCTCCCGATAAGGGGAGTGAGTGGGTAAAGGTTGTAAAAGCGAAGGGTAGGTAGTCGGATTAAAAAGAGAAGAGGATGGTACAAGCAAGCATTCGTGTATCATGTAGGCCAAGGGGCAGCTAAACGGGTGGAATTCCATTCATCCTCCTGAGAACTATCAAACGACCCGTGTAGACCATCTCAATATACCCTTACAACCGACCGGTCGGCCGAACGGCTTCCTACGCAAACGGCAAGTCGAGCAAAACGCTCTTGTGTAAATAGGTAGAATAAATATATTGTAACTTCATTTATTTTGTCCCTTGCAACTAAAAGATAAATAAATAACCTTCCTTCCTGTTTTTATTCTTTAATAATAGAAACAAAGGTTTAAAAAGTGAAAATTCGACTGATTAGATTTTTGTGCGGAAATTTGTTTCTGTTTTATCAAGCCTTCCAAAACAATTTAACTGAGTACTACAGAGTAAACACATCGTTTAAAGTTTAAATTTTTTTCAGATTAATTTAATTAAGAAATAAGAGTTAATCTCAAGGTGAATTAATTTTTTCATTTGCAATATTAATGTTTCTTCAATTTTGAAAAGATGGTTAAAAGGCTAGACAATTTTACGAAATTATAGTGCAACAGCTCTCTAAACAAATTTTTCCATTAACCGTTTCTTTTTGAAGAGTGTCTTCCGACTAATTTCCAAGAAAGTTTTTTTAGCTGCATAAGAAACTCAAGTTAATAAGGAATCCAAAACTTCGCCGTTGCAGTCAGCTGATAACCAACAGAGCTATAGAGAAGACCAGGTATGTTTTTATACAGGTAGGTACAGTACGTGCAAGAAACGGCCCTGCTATATGTTGAATAGCAGCCGACTTCAACTCCAGTCGATGCTCTGAATCTGAAGAGATGGTGAGATCATGCAACTGACAAACGTACGACCAACACGAACGAAAGGAAATATATTATTGTATCACGCGGAGGTTCCGGGTTCGATTCCCGGCCAGGGTCTGAAAATTTTTAAAGTTAAAAAACCCACAGTTACACATCAGACCGTAGTCGCTAATGACCGAGCTGTTAATGCGACTTTAAATATAGTAAAAAAAATTAAATAAGATTTTTTACAAGTGACAGGGTTTTCAACTGGACATTTTGTGCAGTACATGTAAATACGGCTTTGGTTTATAGTATTTTATAATATAATTGCAAAATGAGTGTGTGTGTATACTGTATTACGATTGTATTGTTTTAATGATATGTAATAAACTGTATACTGTAAAATTTTATTACATTTAACGTATATCGATGTAGAAAAACCAAAATAAACACAAAGTCATTCAATGTCAATTCATTTTTATGTTGTGACACTGTTTACATCTAATCTTACAATACGTTATTAAAATCGGGTTCGATTCCATGGATTTCCCGCTTCAAAGTTTAGAAATTTCTATCATTTACTTTCACTTTTTTCTTTGACTTCAGAAAATTTTACTTTTTGTTTTTCGTCAGAAATATTTCTACCCTCTTTTATCTTCCACTGTCACTTTTTTGATTGACGTCAGAATTATTCCAGGTTTTCTATTATCTTTCCGTTTCATTATTGTTTAAAAGTTGATTTTTAACTTTTTCTTGTACCTGTTGCTACTTTGATTTTTGCCTTATTCATTAACGATGTGGTTACTATTGTAATATAGTCATTGTTTTAATAAATTTAGAAAACGGCATCAGGTACATTTATGACATATCGCCTAACGTAATATACACGCAGGTTTGCGGACAATGATCACATTCAAAACTTTCAAAAATACTTTTAATCGTCTCTGCCTTTTGACGGCATAATACTATTCTAAAGAAAAAGAGGGGGAAATGAAATTTAACTTACTCAATGAGTAACGAAATCGGGTTTACTCAGCAGCAAAAATTTAAGGAATTGTAATATCAACAAAAACATAAATTACTATAACTGCAATATTATTATTGTAATATTAATTATAGTTATATTATTATGTTAATATAATATTATTATATTAATATAATTACTATTAAAATGCTTTGTATTATTATTAATAATAATAATGATTAATACAATGAGAATAAACAAGACCTTAGAACAGGGGTATCGTTTGTTTGCGTGATATGTGATGTCTGTTACAATCACAGATGCGGAAATCAAATCGGAGGATTTTCAAGGCTAATAAAAATACACTTTAACAAAAACGCTGATCGGTAAAGTGGACAAGGAGACCATTTTGAAAAATTGTGTCACATCTTAGTTCCGCCAGTTTTGGTGTATTTTTTAGTATTGAAGCCTGAATTCTAAGTAGGCATCAAGAATGGAGGTTGCTGAATAAGATGCGATTGTTAAAACCTTTAAGATATTATCATTTACTGAACTATGAAAGAAATGGAGATAGCTATTAGGAATGAACTTCATGTTCCAAGGGTGATATAAACTACTGTAACATACAGGCAAAAGTGATAGTCTACAATCATTTTTTCCGGATCACAGATGATCAAAGAGCAGGTGTTTTCTTACTAGCCAACAGGGCTGGTGGTATTGGACGACCTCGGAGGAGATGGACATCGACTTCTTCATGAAATAGCAGTCTACTGAATGTAAATTTGAAACAGTATCCGTATCCGTAATCCGTATTGTTTATGATTACAATAAATAATAATAAAATAGTTTTAATTAGCTTCATACAATTAATATAAATTGTATGAAGGTTTTGTTATTACTAACAAAAAACGAAATGAAATAATTCAATAACTGTTAACACCTAATACACTTTTATTATTACAATATTGTGTAAAATGAACTGAAAAATTCTCTCAGTTAAATTCAAAATATTGTTAAACCTGTATTTTATCTCGCATAAAATGAGAGCTGTGGGATACGACCATATTTCCCTCGATAATTATAATTAATGAGTCGGTAAAAAAATGAAATAATCAACAGCATATTTTGTAAGTTTTAATAGCGCTATTTTACTAATGGAATTACTCTGTTTGTGCAGTTCATCGGCAGCCTACCATCAGCAATGAATTAGACGACAGCAATATTTACTTTTAATGTTATTGACATAAACAAAAGTACTTTTTAAAATGAAACCACTTCGATAACAAAACAATCTTTAACAAAAGAATAAAAAATTATTTATTATTAAAGGATACTTAAATACATTGAAAAAATCACGAAAGGTATTTTTACACGGAATTATAAAATGTTAACGTTGTTTAATGACTGAAATTTTAAATCATTTTTATCTTTACATTTTTAAGTATTCTAAAAATAAAATGTGTAGTCATGTTTCCTACCCACTTGTTTCTTGCTATTTATTTTTAATGTTGACCACTTATCTGTGTTTCTAAACCTACCTTGATGTAAACGAATTATGTAATATATAATGAACAACGTTCTTTTAATTGTCTATACGGTTTGCTTTAAAATTAACAATAATGAGTAGGTGTACTTTATAAACTTGTTTTGTAGTTTTACTTCTTTTTTGAAGTCCTGCCTTTAAGACATTTTTTGTGTACAAGGTGCTTTTACTTTTTTGTTGGGCGTTTTGTAACTGTGAAGTAACAGATCTAAAAAATAACCGAATTATGTTACTAGGAAGGCCGATAAAATAAAGACAAGAAAACCAAATATTACATTTTTACAGAAGTCATTTCTCTATCTAGAAGAGCGGTTCGTTAACATACTTTTATCCTACATATACATTATTAGCCTTATGTCTCCGCATCTACTGAAACACAAACTTTAAAAACATATTCTGTCGATCTACGAGCGAGAACTTGAGAAATTTTTCCAAGTTTTAAAACAACAGTTCTCTGGTTAGTTTTTACTTTCGTTTTATGCGATAGTTTTTCTGTTTCTAGGTGCATTTATTGAATTAAATCCCATAAAATTAAAATTTCTAAATTTTATTAAAATATTTTTGTTAAAAATATACTGTAAAGTAGTAGTTTTAGTTATAAAATAAAAATAGTTTTTTAATTATTCTCTGTACGTGCACTTAATGTAACTTTTTTTGTATTGTTATTACAATTATTTGTGTGAATTTAATTGTATTTATCATTTATATTTTGTTAAATAGTTATAAGTATTTTATGTAATTTTTTAAGTAATTTTTTGTATACTCCTTTGCGCGGTTAGAACTCTTTGTAAAGAAGCGTTTTTGCGTATGGGTAGATATATTTAGTTAAAAATATTGTATGTAGCTTAGTTAATTAATAAATTTTAATGTATATATATTTAACTAAATAAAATAAATAAATAATAAATATGAAATATTGTTGGTATATGGTTATTAGTAAGTCATCTTGCGTGCCGCCGACATGTTGCGTGTTGACGATGAGACAATTTAAGATGTTGCAACTTTTCCTTCCTTGAATGAACATTAAAGGACAGCTAAGATCATTCCAGAGAAATTGAAGTTTTGGATAAAAAACGCCAGAGTAGTAATTACATTTCTAAAATCGCTCTTTTGTTGCAAGGACCTGAGCCGAGAACTCGGGCAGAGCATCAACCTACCTTTTTTTCCACATTACTGTATGATATTCTATGTGGACCTTGATAAACACCAATAAAAAGAAGATTACAGCATGTAAAATTTGGTTGTATCGAATAATTTTGCAATCTCTTTGGTTGACCAACTAATGATAAAGTTATTGGGAGAAAGTCCGTATGAGATATTGCTGGTGATTGAACAACGCAATACGTCTGCATAATAATCAGAAGACGCTGTAACTACTTCAAATAACTATGTAGTAAAGTTTAGTTGAAGCATAAATTTTGTAAGTAATTTAATTAATCTAATTGTATCTGATAGTTAAATTTAATCATGAATTGTAATTTATTAATTGTGTAAATAAACAATTAATTGTTGTAAGTATAAATTAAGTCTGTTTATTATTTATCACACACAAACCTGGGCTTAGTTGTTACAATACGTTTCTTATTTACCAGGAACACAAACGTGAATCGATCTTTCATGAGGACAGAATAAAGAAGATAATAAAAAATTGAGAATAGGCACAGAGCCTATTGTATATTGTGCTCTGCAATTTTAATTCAAATTTCAATTCAAAAAATTGATATTTATTAATAAGGCCGATAACTTATTATAAAATTTTTCTATTTTATAACGAACTGTTAAGAATTATGTTGATAAAATGAAACTTGAAATAAAAACAAAATTAGCCGCTTATAGTCAGCAAACTGTAAGCTCGCAGGTTTGATTCCTGGTCAAGGTTCAACAATTATTACACGTTGATACCCAAGCTAGTCGCTAATGATGTGAATAATAAATAAAACTGAAGAAAAGATATAAAGTACAGATTATTAGACTAAAAAATGAATTTGAGAATTGGTTGGAAAATACACTACAAAATGTTCAAAAATAGTATTTTATTTATAAAAAAAATTAGAAATAAAAAGATATTGTTAAGTGATAACGTCGTTTTTCTATTGACCAATCTAAATATGGTTTCAACGTAACACGATATAAACAACTAAACTAATGAAGGCTTCTGAAAATTTAATTAAAAGTCCAACAAAAACATTCTTGACACAATCAATCAATAAAATAATAACAGTTCCTACCAATATACACGTTGCCCACGACGTCGGTGACATAGGAAACCAATCGATATTTACCTCATCGACTACCGAAGTGAATGGCAGATGTAAACGATTAACTTATTGATTGTTTTCTGGTAGGTACACTTTCTAATAATGTATAGGCCTTTAAAACTTTGTGATTAAAAATTTCAATTCAGAGAAATTTTGGAATTCTAGTTAGACGCATTATTTTCCTTTAATAGTTAATCATCACTTCATGGGTTCATTAGAACTGATAAATAATCACATTTTTCTACTATAGGACAATCCTCCGCTCGCTGCGCTTCGAAGCAGGAATTTATGCTTAAAGCGTTTAACTTCTTAGACAATCTTACACGTTGACAGCAAATCACCCTGTACAAATCAAACCAATTAGTTCTGAAAACAGGAGTGTCATCACTGATGATACTCCTGTGATATTCACCGGTAGTGGAAGAGAAGAAAGAGTAGGTGCAAAACCTATTTCTAAAAAAATTGTAAAATTTCTTTGACTTTTGAAAGGATCACATAACTTTCTATGAAGAAATTTGATGTGACAGTTTTGGATATATGTTCCTAAAACAATTTTTTAAAGTAGTTTTCCTCTCATGATATCTACATAATACAATACACTGTAAAAAATAGAATACGCAGATCAATAAAATAACTACCCAACTAGAAGTAAACTAACCAAAAAATGTATTCTTTTTACTAATTACTAATTTTTTAACCAAAATTTAAAGAAATTATGTAATGACATGTAGCCTCTTCTAAGAGGAAAAACTAATTTGAAATCGGTTGGGTAGTTTTCAGGATTATCTTGTTATATAAACAAATAAAAAACGTTATTTCTTAATGTTGTAGTTTAGGTCATCAGCCGACAGTCTGGTTTGAACCTCTAGAGGTTTACACTAAGTAAACCAAGGAGTGAAGTAGTTTACCAATGTTTTCCTCGCTGAGCGGAAATGTATACTTATCAGCATTCCGAAAAGCATCTACTTTCCACCCTTCAAATGACAAATTTACTTCATTCGCCACAAAGTTTGGCTGTTTAATGAAATTCAGAGGAGATAACTCTGATAAGTGTCTTTTACACTGCATTTTACGCCTCTATCTCTTCTGTCCTTAAATAATTCAGTCATTTAATTGGCTGACCATGATAAGAAACGGAACAATTTTTTGTAGCCCTGAAAGTAATACATTGAGTGCAAATAATTTAACACTCCCCTGTCTACTACGGGTAAATTTCTTCATATAAGGGTTAAAAAAAAGTTGTAGAACTAAGTACTTTTGAAATTGGTGTAATTGAAGGTCTTGTTCTACTGAAAAATGTTATTTTCTAAATTGTAAAAATTTCTTGCACGAAAATCAGTCGAAACATGTCGTTGTCGAACATTTGATGTAATTGCAATGCTTTTTCGACTACAGTGCTAAAGAAAGAAGACCAGAGTGTAAAAATGAAGTTGTAAACAAGACGGAGAGAAATAGTCATACATGGTTTAATTAGCATACGTTGAGTGGTGGGGTTACTGCCATCGGTAAGCTCATGAAATTCAGTAAGTCGTACTTACCACAGTTTGATATTTATTTATCACTGGGATTAATGAAATGTCGAAAGGTTATAAATGTGCATAAACCTAATAACGTTACAAATAAGTAACGAACGAACCAAAGTTTCTGAATAAATTGAGAGTATAAAACAACGTGAAGTCATTGTTTAAAATAAGCCTTTATCTTCCTTGATTTACGAACGGAGGAGAAATTTACCAGTAGATGAAACGTTTAATTTGCATTTTACTGGTGAAAGTGTTAAGGAGTAAGAGAATAAGATTAAATGGAGAAAGAGAGAGTTTATTAGAGAGAGAGAGTATGTTAATAGAACACCATCTGTAGTACATAGGAAGGAATTAATTTACAACAATTAAGATTCATTTTATCAACTGAAACAACTTTTCACTGGTTTTATAAATAATAAAAACAATGAAAACTTATTTGCGACGATTTCATTACATCAATTTATTATATAGTGCAACTACATTGTTGTCATTTCTTTCTTTTGTCCTCACTTGCAATACGAAATAAAAGTAACAGTAAAATTCTAACCCGAGTGACAAATCCAAGTTTTACAAATCCGTGCGGCGTAGTTGAATAAGTTTAGTGGTGTCGGTGGGGCTTATTAGAAGTTCACTTTCTAAACAAGTTGAAGGAAAAGTTTTGGTCTACATTAAATGCATGTAGGTATATAAGAATATATACGTATAACAATAGTATCGCCTGAATTCACTGTTAGTACCAAATGTAAGTAAAGCAATGTAAGCGGATGGTATCGTAAAAACAAGAATTGTAAAGGAAATATGACATGGATACGAAGAAGCCAACCGAGATCTGGTATGCGTTAAAAACTTTTATTTTTCTTTCTTCTTTTTCGTTTTTCCTAATGCTTTCCGCAAAGAAATAAGGTATAGGAAAATTTCCCTAACATTTTCAAAAGAAAAAGAAAAACAAAATTAGCGTAAAGTCAATGTGATTTACTAAAAACGTAAAAGTCTTTCAAAAGAAAAAACAAACCCTACAAAGTATTGTTCTTTTTTACTCCTTAAAAAAATCATAAAGAAATGAATCTTATATTTGATTTTCTGTTTCAAATATAAATGATTTAATGTAACATATATTTTTAACTTTATCCCCATTTTTGAATAAAAGCTAATTAGGGTTTAACAGATCTTGCCATTATTTTTACTTTCTCTAACTCTGTAAAAAATATATGTAAGGAATGGTATATTTTCATGTAAGTTTTTCGAAATAAAGTTTACACAATAAAAGTTTTCAGGTCTCCTAAAACCAAAATATATGTTTTTTTTCTGATTGGTCTATGTATGTGTGTTGTCTGTGCGTGCAAAGTGACTCGACAAACAGAAACTTATACTATGTTGAGAGTCTCCAGGGTGGATCGTTCCTCTAATGAGGAGGTACTAAGACACATGCGGAAATCAAAAGAAGTCATGAACAGATAACGATTAGCAAGCTTGAGTATTTTGAATGTATAGGGTGATTCAAAAAGAGCGCCGGTTTTGATATATCAAATTAAGAGATTTATTTTATTGAAAAACTGAAAATAAATACATCAACAAGTTCATCTTACCTTCCAATTTTATGTATGAAAAATGATGTCATGCATGTGTCCTTCTCTACTGCGCTGGCACGCATCAACTCTGTCCATGAAATTGGATATTACTGCACGACAAGTTTCGACTTCCATTTGCCCGATACCCCGTCGAATTTTCTCCTTCAAGACATTGATGTTTCGGGGTTTATTGGCATACACCAATGACTTCAGATGACCCCAAAGATGAAAGTCACAAGGCGTCAAGTCACACGACCTTGGTGGCCATTGATGGTAGGAATTACGAAAAATGATGCGATCCTGGAACCGTTCACGGAGCAACAACATTGTTTCTCGTGCAGCGTGACAGGTGGCGCCATCCTGCTGAAACCACAACTCGTCAATGTCCATTCCATCCAAATGACGCCACAAAAACTCCCTAATCATCGTACGGTATCGGTAACAGCCACACTGTCACGAACCAACGCAACGTTCTGCTCAGTTTGGCCAGAACGACGACGTCCAGAACTTTTAAGGTCGACTGTTGAACCCGTCTCAAAAAACTTTTTCATGAACCTGCGAACTGTTGATTCATTCGGTGCTTCATTACGTCCTAGAGTACCGCGAAGTCGCCTGACAGTAGCCGCATAACTCTCTCCACTCTGGTAAAATGTTTTGACGATTAACACTCGTTGCGCAATAGTAAACTTCTCCATGGTTAGACACAGACTGCGAGAGTACTACACTGCGAACAAGAGAAACTACAACTGAATCGTCAATCGGAATGTTCTCCAAAATAGAAATGTGGTCAAACAATGTTGCCAACCGATAAACAAAAATTTACCAGCCGTTTAAAAACCGGCGCTCTTTTTGAATCACCCGTTACAATGCGCAACAATAAAAATGGTTTACTCCAATCTTAATTACAAGGAAGATTAGGTGGACAACGTAGCGTTGGTAGAAGGCGTATTTACTGGTTAAAAAATTTTAGAATGTGGTACTCGAATACTATAATACGATAACTATATACTATATACGATAATACAATACTATTTCGAGCAGCAGTGGATAAAATTCAGGTTGTTAGTACGGTGGTCAACATCCGGAACGGATAGGAATATAAGGAGAAAATAAGATCCTATGTTAAAACTTAGAACTTACGTTAAGGACAATATGGGAACCTGACAAGAAAATTTTCATCAAATAAAAATCGGTTATCTGAAAGTATTGCAATTTTTCACTGTTTTGTAATTTTCTCAAAAACCGTCAACTACGATTGTCTTAAAAATCCCTTTATTTTACAACATTTTTGTGCTCTATAAGGTGGATGGGGTAAGCGGCATGTCGATTGAAATTCGTGGGTTGAATTTGTTTACGTTACCAATGACTGTTTGCACAATGACCTTAAAATTTCGTACGTAAACGACTTATTTTGTAAAATTTACACAAGATTCCGTATGAAATTATCAAATCATAGCAACGAACTTGTAGGCAACCTATACCTACCATACCTTTCCGGAAATCCCCGCAGACGTCTTCACCGACGATGGAGTAGGGACATCATTTTGTAATAAGTAATTTCCGATTGCATACACAATTATCTAATCCGTTCACAAAACATTTCCAGCTGGAGCCCAATGTTGAGTGGTGGGTCTCCTCTAAGTCTTAAAGCGCATTTTATTCTATTTCTTAATCATCTCATTCACTCGTTTATATGTACAGTTGTGAATTTTCCTAAAAAAGTCAAAAAAAAAATTTCGTGGGGCTGTGATCTTGTAATTCTTTTTTTAAAGATTGCACCCTTAATATAAATTATAGGGAAAAAGAGTAGGTATCTAATTAAAGTTATACGAGATTTGGAAAACCTAAAATTTTTATTTCAAGTTTTTTTTCAACAGAGTTTCGTTTAGCGTAAATTAATGATTTTGTATATTTTTCTTTTTAAAAATACAAAATTGTTTAACAAAACATTTCTAAAATGCTACACTTTTAAATTTATTATTTAAGTAGAATTTTTTACATTGTAAAACTAACCCGCGTTGAAAACGGGTTTGTTTTTACAAAATTGCAGCCTCGAGGTTTAGTTAACGTTAAAAATGCATTGAACCAAAATTAACGTGGTTTAATTTTTATCTTAAATGTTTTTCTATCCGATAACGCTCAGTTTGGCAGAAATTAATTTTTTTTTAAACTTCACATTAATAAAAAATTAAACTTCCCCTAAATATTTAAATACATTGTATTGTATAATCAATAAATAGAATATTTTATGATTGCAAAACAAAACGAGCGTATTTTGTTAGTATGCAATAAAACAAGTTATAAAAATAATTAACACTAAAAAATCATTCATCCAACTTGTATGTAAAAGAAAAGAAAATATAATAGGCAATAAAAGTAGCTACAATAATATTAAAACAGCCTTATTAATTTTCATCGAAATAACATGAAAAATTTACTTTTTTTTTGCTTATTGTTCTGAATTGAACAGATTGCACGTACACACATAAGTAATATATAAAAAAATATCTTATAGGAAAGGAGGACAAGTGGATTAACGGAAACAATTGGAAAAAAGGCTAAAATTTTACGGACACCTGTATAGAATTGATAATAACTGGTTGACAAAACAAATTATTAAGATACTAAATAATAGATTTAAGGTGTCGGTTTAATGGTTAAACGAGGTCAGAAAGGATATTGATAAAACCGGAATAAACCGAGAAAACTTAATGAACCGAACAAAATTCAGACAACTAATTGCAAACTTTTACGGCTTTCATGAAGAGCAAAAACAGAACACCGGGTGGACCGAAGAAAGAAGAAAAGCCTACATTGATTGATTGATTGATAATAATGTGGGCTGCAAAGAGCTTCCAGAAAGTTCTAGTCACCTCACATTTTCTAAAATTGGCCCTGTATGAGAAAAAAATACAAGTGAAACACTTTTACTTCCTGCTCGAAATATTATACTTTCAGTTTCATACAAGTTAGGGCAGTTTTTAGAATACCCAATAACCCTGCTCATTGGAACTAATTGGGACCGGGACTTGTTCGGATTTAGTAATTATCGGATTATCCAAAATTAATTTTCAAAATAACAAAAAGTTCTAGTCACCTCACATGTTCTAAAATTGGCCCTGTATGAGAAAAAAATACAAGTGAAACACTTTTACTTCCTGCTCGAAATATTATACTTTCAGTTTCATACAAGTTAGGGCAGTTTTTAGAATACCCAATAACCCTGCTCATTGGAACTAATTGGGACCGGGACTTGTTCGGATTTGGTAATTATCGGATTATCCAAAATTAATTTTCAAAATAACAAAAATAATCTTAAAACTTATAAAATATGTAACACGGAGCAGTGTTTTTTTCACTTTCAAAAGCACAGGAAGAGACACTGTAGTACGTAGTGGAGCGTAATAACACTGCACATAGAGAGATCATGTTTAAAAGGCGCAGGTGAAAAAATCATTGACTTTTTTCGGAATAACGAGAGCAAAAAATTACTGATTTTATACCATGGAGTAAGGAATTGTAAGTTTTTTATAATCGCTAATGAACTATAAGAAATGTTTTACCATTTAAATGATTTGTATTGTAAGTACACCATTTAAAACTTGGTTTTTAAATCTATTAAAATTATCTTCTTATTGTATAACTAAAAATAAAATAAATTACATTTTTGAAACACGTTTTATACGTAACAAAGAAATTAAAAAACTAGAAATCAGTCTGGATTATCTGTAATTTTGGATTAACAGAGTTCGGATTAGAAGGTTTGTTTATTTTCTTACTTTTCAATAACAAAAAAATCAGTTGTCCATAGCTTTATATTATTTTTATACATTTTCGGACTTAAATTTAAATTTTAGTACAATGGAATATTAAAATACTGTCTGAAGTTACCATGTGTCAGTGAAACAGAAAAATGACACTTTAAAATGTTGATGAAATTTTTTGTAAAGTTAATAGTAAACGAAGAAAAAAATCGGATAAAATCTTTTCAATTTTTAAATTTTAAAGGATGAACACGAAAAATGCATTTCAGTGATTAGAAATATTACTACTGTTTGAAAAATCAATAAAGGTATAAAAATAAAACTTCAAAAACTCTGAATTCTTTGTAAAATTTATGGAATAAAATTGTAACTGATAAGTGACGTTGCACAGAGAACGTCGCATACTCATCCATCTATTGTAATAATTTGTTCTTCACGTTTGCGATAAAATGTAAATCGCGAAGATTAAATTTCAACAATCTTGGAGATAATTCTACAGAACTATATCTATAATTATTATTACAATTAACCCTAGCTTCGTTTGGGATCTATATAATAATAAACAGACTTATTTAATCTTATACTTATATTTATATTTATTTTAATATAACCCTACTTATTTATTTTAATAATAAACAGACTTTCTTAAACGTATAACTATTATTTATGGACACAAAATTTTTAATTACGCTTAAATATTAAACTTAAATTGCTAACAAATACGTCAAAATATTCTGCTTCCTTTTACAAAATTTTTTAAAATTATTTTTGGGAAAGATGTCAAAAAGCACAACCATTCTGTGTACAGAAGTTATGTTAACGTTATAAAAATCAAAAAGATTATACCGTTTCACTAGGAAATCAATTTTGCCTACTTTTTATTAAAACTCATACTACTAATTAAACCAACTATTTGTTTTCATTTGTTGTGTCGGGATTTTGATTTCAACAATTTCAAAAGGTTTAAGTTAAAGAGCGGAAGGTTGCAAGTATCTAGTTATACTTAACCATTAAGTATACTTACGAAGAAAAAAGGTTATTATAGTACTAACGTATATTAACAAAATGTTCAATATATATATATATATATATATATATATATATATATATATATATAGTGGCGACTATTTACAACACTATGGGTCGTTTGTCGCAGTCAAAACGCCATTTTTGCCTGTCTTGCCATGACTCCTCCTCCATGTTTCTTCTTCCCATGGCTCTGTCAATACCTTCCATCCATCTCCCTCTCGGTCTTCCTCTTTTTCTATTTCGCTGCGGTCTCCAGTTCCACGCCTTCAGTGGGATTCGTACGTTGCTCATTCTTCGCATGTGACCATACCAGTGCAGTTGTTTTCTCTCAATACGGTCTATTATTGAGTCTTCAATGCCCATTATCTCTCTTACTCTTATATTCGTTACCCTATCTCGTAACGTCAATCTGCAACATCTTCTCCAATATCTGTTCTCCACTGTACTGATTCTATTTTTCATGTTTTGTGTAATGGTCCACACTTCTGCCCCATATGTCACCGTACCTTCCACTATTGCTGAAAATATTCGTTTCTTTATGTCTTTTCTTATGTTGAGACTCCACAGAGTTGAGTTCAGTTGACCAGTTAATGCCTTTCCTAATATAAAATGCCTTTCCTAAAATATTAATATTCACAGTAAAGTAAAGAATGGAACAGTAAATATGAATAATATTTACTTTATTCACGTTATTTACAAATATCTAAATTATTCAGCGTTTCAGTATAAAGCCCTTCGAGCTCTAACAGCTGCGCCCTGTTACGTGACATAAAACCCCATTCAAAACAATCTTCATATGTTAACAAATTAAAGAATAAATTTCAAAATTTAGTTTACCGTATTTTTGGAATTTGCTTGAACACACGATTCTAATCTGTCAATTTACAAAGCAGTGCCACGATATGAAGGCTACAATGGAAGTATTCATCAGACTAATTATTTAAGTAAATTAAATTTCTACCTTGATTTTCTAAATTTAGCATCATTATTTTATGTGAACTTTTACTGTTTTTCTTTTATAAAATATTCTCTACTGAGAGTTAAAGTTTCATGTCAATTTTTATTTTTAAGCAAATTGCTGTATTCTTTTCTAAAAAACATATTGTCGGTAAATTATGTTATTAAAACACAATAAGGAATCTTTTTTGTCAGTTCTTGTTGCATTGTTAATTTATTTATGGCTTTGAAATGATATTAATCAATAAAAATTAATATATTCTAATTTATATGTCTGATTATTTCTAAATTTTTTTGTAAAATAAACACGTCTCTTTAAATCATATTTTGTGATTTCCGATTCCTTTTTACTCTTTTGTAGGTTTACATTATTAGAAAAAATCAAGTGTAATACACTCACAGGACTTCCTCTTTCTGATGTAAATACGGAAAATGTAACTTATATTTAATCAGGAGTAAACAATGTAAAATGAAAAACATTACTTAATTTTTGTTATAAGTGAATGACGAAAATTAGCCTCTCTTGGCTGACTTACCGTATATCATTAAAATAAGTATTTTAATGATATACGGTAAGTCAGTAATTGACGCTAAACTAACATCGGTAAAAAACAATGCCTAAAAAATGAAAGTTTATAGTTTTTGATTTTCTATTACTTTAGTTACTTAAATTTTAGTTCAGTCTTTCAGATTTTCTACAAGTCTATCTATATATGCATTTGTCGCAAAATGCATATTAAAGCCGCAATTTTAAAAAGAATTTTTTAACAACGAGAGCGGAGCCCTCTACGAATTTCAGTAGATAAGCCATCTACCCTATCTAAAGATATAACCAAAATATAGTAAAACAGGCAATTTTAACGGAAATCATAAGAGCCGTTTTTAAACAAAATCGCAAAAAAGTGTAAACTGCACAAATAAACTAATTTATGTATCTCCGGTAGACCGATTTTAATGAAAATGTTCGTGTGGTATCCTCTTGTGTAATCTAACATAAGTTTCAAGTTTCAACTTCTTACGATTTTTCGTTTTTGAAACTCACAGTTCTCAGGAAATCGAAAAATGAACATGCTCGGTGAATAGTCAATTTGGGAAAATCTTCATAAAAATTATACTTTCCTTCACTATATTTCGTACAGTTGAAAGAAAGTAAAAATGACGACAAAAAATTATAACAAATAAGTTAATAAATTGGTAAACGATATTACAGGTAAAAAGATAACTAATAATGATAATTATTAATAGATAATTCCAGGGAAAAAGAACGGAACCCATACACCGAAAGAACGAATCATCATTTATTTAATTTTTTTATAAAACCACAAGGTACTACATTTTATGTACTCTACAAACACACACATACATTCTTACATAAACACACACTTCCTCTCTTTACCCACGGGAAATACCCAATTTAATGTTTCCTCTAAGACACTATTTGTCATATTTTTCTGGAAAGAGTTTTTCCTTATTCAGCTTCAAGGATGATTAGTTCAATTTTCAATCAGTTAACTCTAGAGTAAAAATAACATGACATATTAACTTATATAAAATAAATACCTACGTAGGCTATGCCAAATTAATCGTTCTACGTTTTATATTTTCTATAATTATCTTATTGTATTTCTATTTATGAACCATATTTTATACAAAACTCATCATTTTAACGTCTGTTTATAAAATGTATTAAAAAATTAAGTTGGTGGAAAGGAAAGACAAAAGCTTAATGATTTTTCTTCCTGAATGATAAAATTTGTTAAATATTATAGGTACCTTGGTCCATACACACTTTCTCTCTTTAAACACAGGAATTACCCAAATTATTGTTTCCTCTACGATAATATTTGTCATGTATTTTTTAAAAAACATCTCTATTAGTTCAGAATGTGTAATTAGTTGAATGGTGTTGTCAAAAATTTTAAACATAGTGGTTTCTTTAGATTAGAGCTAGATCAATAAATTGTTCACTAAATTACTATTGATTTAATAGTAATAATAGTAATTTTGGAATATCGAAATCGATGAAGAAAGCACGTAGAGAGAGTGCCTGAGGGAAATATCCCCCTCAGTGTTTTGCAATACAGACCGGTGGGGAGGAGGCATGTTGGGAGACCAGGGGAAAGATGGCAATAATTCAATAGTTTGTCGTTGTTGTGAGTCAGAACACGTGACTGTAAGAAGAAGAAGAAGAAGAAGAACTAATTTTATAGAAGGTTGAGATGAACTAGTGTGTGTATCCTGAACTTCTTCAAATGAACTAGTTTATGTATTGCATTGATTACGGCTGCAACAAGTCAGTACAAGTATTTTTACTGACTTAATGTAATTTTTCAGCTGTTCAAAGTCAACTAGCAAAAATTTTCAGAGTGTGCATTAATAGCTTAAAGGAGGACACCAACCACTGATAGAGGTTTGGATAATTTAAATCGTGTTAAATTAAATTTGTACCTACTAATTATAATTCTGCTGCGGTTCCAATCAAAATATCTCAGGACAATCACATTACTAAAAATCACCTTAATACATAACAAACAATATATTATACAGAGATCTACACATTTCTACAGTTCAATATACAATCAACTCTTCCAGTACAAAATTCCAAAGAAGACTCGAATCACTTCGCCATCTCACTTAGAAAATTCAATCGACACTCGCCGACTGAAACGAACACATCCCACGGACTTATTTTAAAGCGACAAGCAAACCATAAATTAAATCCACGAAGTTTCCGTTTTGGTTTTTTTCAGTCATGACATAATACAAAAGAAATTTATCTACTCATTATTCTGCTTTAGAATAGATTGTAGATTTTGCTATATCATGTATCTACTCCATCGGGGTTACAATTGTCTTTTCTACTATTCACGGTATATCGGGAGAATTTCCGTTGCGTATTAAGAAATTGAAAATGACTATTAAGTACGTCTCTGAACTTACGGTACAATTTTAGAAGTGTATCGTTGACGTAAGCGATGTACAAAAAACATCGTGGAGTGATCTTGAGAAAGCTGCATAAGAGTAAATTGAACATCCAAAATAGATCCTATAAGTACGACACAAGAAGCAAACACCTACTTCCCCCAGATAAAGTGAGAGGTTCGCTGTCTGAGCGACACTTATCTCCCTTGGCCCCCAAACTTTATAACCTGCTAATTAAACAAATAAATAAACAGAATAAAATTAAATTTAAGAATGAAATGCAGAAATGGATAGTTAATGTCGGAAAGGACAATATAGAAGTGATGCTACGTAAAACACAAAGTTAACGGTGAGCTCGCGTACCATATTTTTTTGTGGTAAATAGTTTAAAAAATTAGTGAAATAATGTTTTTTTATATAAATGTTGGCACATGGATTTTTAATCATAGTTGGATATGTCAATTTTCACGAACTCAGTCATTGGAATAATAATTGTTGTAATAGGAATGGATGTTTGCATAAAAATAATGTAAAACTTAAGATTGAAATTATGTTTTTTTAAATAGTATTTTATTGAATACCAACACGATGAATTAGAAGTGAGTCGCAAGAATTTACATTAGAAACGATGAATTTGTGAAGTTTAAACAAGAAAATAATGTTTCAATTTAAACTTGCTAATTGTTATTTATCAACAGATTGTTAATTAACTAAATATAAACAAATTAAAAATAAAAACGTCTTGACTAACTGAAAAAGTATTCTAGGAAAAATAACAAGGATATGATGCAAGTAGGGTAAAAAGCTGGAAGCTTTTCGAAAGATTTTAAAATAAATTCATCATTAACAAGTAAACATTTTTAATTATTCAATAAATCCTCCATATTTATTTCCAGTTTTCGTAGTACTAAATTTCTGGAAGAGAATTACACGATCGACTGATTGTTGAACGGTCTTAATGTAATTAAATACTTTTTATATTTAGAATACTGTAATTGTTATTAAGATTAAACATACTTTTTAATGAACTCTCAGAACGGTAACGCGTGGATTTACCTAGTGTAGTATTTCAATTAGTAGCAGGAGTACGAGTGCTTAGTTAAGTTTCTGAAGAAAAACGTGAATAATATACCAAGTAAATTAATTACAACCTACACGAGTGAGATTTTTATTTTACATTATAACAAAAGGTTTATAACGCTCGAATGCGTGGGATAGAGATGCAAGTACTGTGTTTAATTTTAACAAAGACGCATTCGTACATAAACAATTTGTTTGTCATGACATTAATGATAAATTTGTTCAGGTTAATCACAATTTAAAAAACAAAATTGTAAGTACCCACCTACATTTGAACTACCTATATACTTATTGTATAGTGTGGAGTTATGGACTCTTAAACAGGGTCTTTGAGATGTGGGTTTACAGAAGGATGCACAGAATATCTTGGATAGAGAGAGTCACAAACATGGAAGTCCTAAGGAGGATGCAGAATGGAATGGAAGTGATGATCGAAATCAAGAAGAGAAAGCTGGTGTATCTCGGCCATGTCTTGAGGGGTCCGAAATATGAAATCCTTCATCTTGTCATCCAGGGAAAGATTGTGGGCAAACGATCGGTTGGAAGAAGAAGAACCTCCTGGCTACGGAACCTGCGAGAGTGGTTTAATTTGTCATCCATCGACATATTTAGAGCTGCAGTTTCCAAGGTCAGGATTGCCATGATGCTAGCACACCTTCGTAATGGAGATGCTACATGAAGAAGAAACAGGGAAACATCAGGAATATTGAGCCATTTGAGATGTGGTGCTATAGGAGAATGTGGAGAGTGTCATGAACGGAGAGTGGCAAATGTGATTGTATTGTTGAGACAGGATAAGGAGTGTGAATTGATAAGGTCTATAAAGAGAATAAAATTGGAGTATCTGGGCCATGTTATGAGAGGAGATAAGTAGTCATTACTGAGGCTTATTGTTCGAGGAAAAATTACCGAAAAAAGAAGTGTTGGGCGTAGAAGACTCTCCTGGATGCGAAATCTGAGGATGTAGTTTGCCGGAGCTGTTCAGAGCCGCAGTCGACAGGATCCAAATTTAAATCCAGGAAATTATGATCCAAATAAATTTCGTATAGACTATAATATATTCCTATTTTCCTCTAAAACAAACACTCAAGATTCATAATTTGGAAAGAACCATATGATTATATTTTACCCAATTACAACCCTACAGTTACTCTTACTTCTAATATACACATAAAACACTTAATGAATTGGGGTAAGTTGGTTAAAACATTTTTGAAATAAAAATTAAGAATGTTCTGATATCAATTGAAAGGGTTGGCAGAAGAAAGTGCTAACCCAAAAAATGTCCAGTTTGATTTTTCGTAAATACTCTGTAGAAATAAAAAAGTTCAGCACGTATTAAACAGAATAAAAATTTACCATCTTATGAAACTAGATTAACAGAAAAAACTAATTATCAACAAAAAATTCAAAAACATGATTAGTAGATTTCAGTAAACTTTTAAAATGGCATTGCGTAAAATTATGTTGAAGTCGGGTAGCGTAAAATTATGTTGAAGTCGAGTAGCACTGTCTTCTCCCGACCCCTTCAATTCTTATCTTCTAAATAGGTACAAAAATTCTCTTATTTTCTAAAATAAAAACTCTTGTTTACTAAATTACAGTATATTACTAAGAAGAAGGTCCTCCGAAAGAAAATACGAAAGCTAGGCTAAGTAGAAATAAAACAAAAATTTCCTCATTGAAACAATAAAATACTGAATAAATTATATAATTGTATTCACATTCGCATGTATTTTAACCCTCTCAGCGGTTTATCGGACGCCCGTAAGTTATGCATAAAGTGCCAATGTCCGGATAACCGAACATTTCCAAAAAACTTTTAAACAAAAATTAATGGAATAATATATTTTGAAACCACCTCTGTGGCGTAGTGACTGGCGTGCTAGCCTAGAAAGCGAAAGGTCCCCCTGGTTCAATTCCAGCTAGGATCTGGAAATTTTAACACGTTAAAAATATCGTTATGGTACCAAAACCTACTGTAATTGCTAATGACCAAGCTGTCGATGTGACTTTAAATAAACTGAAAAATGTTTTTTGAATATTTTCAGTTTTAGAACAATTTTATTTATTTTTTATAAACTCAATAAAAAATAATTTTTAACACCAAATTTTATTTTTCTGTAACGTTGACATTTTGGTCGGCAATGGCAGGCTTACACCTAAATGTTTTCGAAATAAGGGCTGGCAATTTTTGTACACCCTTGTTAAAATTAAATGGCACTTAACATCAAACTTTGAAATATTTTTTTAGCACTGAAAAGGTTAATTGGTTTACAAAATGTTAACGAAATTTTTAAAATATTTGTTTTTTTATTCAAAAAGTAGTATGAGAAATTATATTTAATTGTGAACGGTTTCTTTTATAATTAATTTAGTTCAAGTAATTTGTAGTTGTATATTGTAGCAAGCCGATAAGTTAGTAGCGTTGAAACACTCAGAAGTTTAGTAACATCGGTTTGAGGAGCAACTTGATAAGATAATCGCTAAACAACCTACAACAAATAGAATACACCATACGAATTCCATTCAAATTAACATCTACTTCTCGGAAATTTAAACGCAAATTACGGATAATATAAAAATGTGTTTTAATTATACAAGAAAAAATTTCTAAATTCAAAAATAATTCTTTAATATCTTTATGATAAAAAACGTAATCTTTAGTAAAAACGTAGAAATCTCGTATAATCCAGAAAACTGACTAAGGTATTATTTTTCTTATTAAAAAACTCTCGAGTAGCGGAAAAAAATAATAAAGTATTAAAAATTAAAAAAGTTATTTTCCGAGAATATAACCTTAAAATAATATCAGATAACCGTCCATCCAACGGTAAATTCGCGAATGCGCAAATTCTCAGTTTTCCAGGAGAGCAAAGAACAAATTTAATGCTTTGTTTTTTAACACACTTCGTGTATTTTCGTAACTTTACTAAGGATGTATCCCCCTAACCGAACAAGATACCTAATCGCGAGTTTACGACAACATGCGTTGGGTTGTATACATCAGCATGCGCTACCAATTCATACTCGCAGAATTTGCACATTCGCGAGTTTACCATTGGAGAGACGTTTATTAAATTAGGAGAAGATTATTTTATGTATTTATCTAAAGCAAAAGGAAGTAATTAGAAATATTGCAGCAGTAATTATTTCAAATCATAAAAATAACATTTACTAACTATAAAAGTAGATGAATAAGTTAAACGATTAGAATTAGGACTCGGTTCCACCTTTCCATTTTATGTACAGACATAAAAATTAAACATGTTTAAAAAACTTCTTTTTTTATATTAATGTATTAAAGTCGCGTGAATAGCTTGGTCATTATTGACTATGATGGGATATTATTATTTTAAATTATGTTGCGGTATTGTTTAGGTTAACAGCCGAAAGGTTGGTTTGAACGTGTAGAGGTTTTACTAAGTAAAACCGATAAGTGAGGTGGTTTAGTCTCGCCTTCCTTACATTTAAAATTATATATTAATTTATCTACTATTATTCCATTCAAAATAATTCCTTCAACAAATTACAGTTATTAAGAAATACCTGATTCACCACTTTTATCATATTATTATTCGAATGTATCAATAGAAAGAATTAATTATAAAAATAACTTTTACGATCAAGTAACATCAAAAGAAATAAATTCTCAGCTAGTGACAGTTTTTTTTATTTTTTCCACTTAAAGTATGTACGTTGCAATCTTTTCAATTTAAGAACAATAATCAATCCCACAACCTAATTAGATGAGGATGATTAATGTATGACATGAAAATGAGATGCAGTCATATACGTACTCTGGCTGACCATTCTTGAGAGGGTATGGGTAATTGAACCCCTCCCAAAAGAAAATCTTCAAAGTACTCCGATAACCACAGTCTAGTATTCAAATCCGTATGAAAATAACTACATTTACTAGGATTTGAACCAAGAACCTTCGTCTCTAAAATTTAACTGTAAACAGCTGACTCGTGGCGACGAATTTACCAATAGACCAACCCGGTGGGTTTGATTAACGATAGTACTTAAATTTAAATTAAATAAAATTAAAAATACAGAAACTGTCACCCCCAACAGGTAACGTGCCCAAAAATGTATAAATTATTGTTGATAATAGTCGTAATATATAGAAATAATATAAGTTTGTGAAAATGAAAAATGTATAATAAAATTGAGACTTAAGAAATGACTTGTGTAACTCAAAATATATTACAGAAACCAATTTTTTATCTAAAGTAACTAGTTAGTTCAATAAGTACCTTGTAAATTGAACAAGAAATTCAAGTTTCATTTTATTACGCGGTTTTCCATAAAATTTATAAGAAAAAATTTAATAAATTTTTTGTACATAATATAATTATTCAGTTTCGCTTGTAACAGAAAATGTCGTATGATACTTGATAATTAAATGTAATATTTCTGGGATTATCAATTGAATATTATTTGAGATTAACTTTTGTGGCTTGGTAAATTCGACAACTGAGTCGAAGAATCGAATTTAATTCCTGAACAATGTTTCAGAAAAGTGCATAGACTACTACTGTATACCGAAATTATGTGATGTTCCAAAACATTAAAATAATCACTAATGATGTTAGAAAACTGTAAATATGATGTATAATTTTTTATAAACAGAACAAAACTCACTTCACATCACCATAACACATTTAATATAATCTAGCATTTCTTGAATAATTATTTAAAAATCTGGTGTGAAATACTCATACGACTTTCTCTTGTCAGTGTGAATAATGAAAATCATAAGCTTTGTTTAACCATTAGTAAACAATGTAAAATAATGCAAAATAAAAATCAACGTTTATTCGATTTGAAAATTTGAGAAATCACTAATGACGTTAAAATAGGTTCTGTTTAAAGACAATGTTTGAAATAAAGTTGTAGATTTTTTTTATTTCCTATTACATTAGTTATACACTATTTTTGCAATGCCAGAATAATTTAAAAATCCCATATTTTTACCGAATTTAATGAAAAAAAAATATAGAAAATCACTAATTGACGCTAAACTAAGCGTTATAAAACGAAACATTTCAAATAAAAGTTGTGGGTTTTTTTAATTTTCTATAACTTTAATTACAAGTACATACATTTTTGCCTCAAAATGCGTATTAAGGGCACAGTCTTGCAAAAAACTATTTTGTATTTTTTTTATTATTTCACGAAAGTACAGCCACGCCAAAATTTAGCAAAAATGTCACTTACCCTATCGTTTTGGGCATAAAAAAACTTAGTATTGAGGTGATTTAAAAAAAATTGTCGTTGCCGATTTTGAGAAAATCGCAAACAAGTGAAAAATCGAACAAATAAACTTCTATCTCCTGTTGACCAATTTTGATGAAAATGTTCATATTGGATCCCTGTAATGGTACCTAATTTAAGTTAAAAGTTCCAACTTTGTACTAAAATTCATTCTTGAGATGTTTATTTCACGCACGGACCAATCGCTAAAAACACGAGTTAGGTTCATGGGGCCTGAAAACGTTCAAATGCGTTAAAAACTCGATTTAAATAAATCAACAAAAAAACAATACTTTCCTTCCCTATATATTCATATAGGGTATGAGGAAGTAAAACCTGGCTTATCAACGTTCAAAACGAGGAAAGGTATTAGATTAGTTCATCGTTACGTAAAGATAACTATCCTCCGGTTTATTACTTCAGTCATGTTTTACCATAAAAAATTCAATTCGAAACTTACTTAGACGACTAACTTCAAATAACCACGTTAATATTAAACGTAAATTATTATTAACTGACTCACTTAAGAAAATTTACTAATTTCTTTCAACTTCGATTTCTATTTCAATTAAACTTTAATTTTCTAACGTACAAGGCTTTGTTGAAACCAGTTTGGACGTACGTTAATCAGATCTACGGCGCAAAAACTGTTATGATAAAAATTTCTAAGGTTAATTACTGCCGCTCCACTATAAGATTTCAACAAAACTTTTCACAAAAATTTGGATATCCTTTATATCACCAAATGCTTTTAAAGCTTTATCGTCAATTTATAGATGAATTAAGACTTAAACAAAAAACTGTTGATTCAGTAGCTAAGTTCTAGTCACTTGCCCGGGAATCAAAACCGCGAATTTAAATGACGCTGGCTGCGGACATAATATACCTAATATTAAATCAACCATTTAAAATTTTATTTAGGCCCCTACGTAAAAACTGAAAATAATAACGAATTTAAAATAAATAAATTACCCAAATAAAATATTTATTTCCATATAAAACGCTGATAAATTGGATGGTGTTCTTCTACAAGTAACTTAAGTCATTGTTTTAAATATTTGTTTTGTTTCATTAGGTGTAGTTACAGTTGTAAAAATCAAATTAAATATAATGCAGTATATATTTTGTCTTTTATGTTTCCTACGGTACTGTACATTAAGCTGCACAATTTCCATGAACGTGGATATTTATCATACATAACTGTATTATACAAAACTGTATATTACACAAAATATAAGACAAATTAATACTTCAATATTTAATTTTTTACAAAGAAAAACAAAGCTTATTAAGTTAACAAAAAAAGCTAGGCTTTTTGTAAAATAATTTACAGAAAGTGGTGGAACCATATGAAATACCAAATTAGGTAATTGAATTTGAAATCTTTATGAAATGTTTATTTCAGAAAACACGGTATTCAGTATTTAAATTTATACATACATTATATATCTGTTCAATTAAAGGAAATGTTCCTCGGTGTTTAAAAAAAGTATTTCCATGAAATTAAAAAAGTAGAGAATACTGAGTAGATTTTAGATACTTATTCAGACATTAAATACTTCAAACAAGGGATGAAAAAAATGTTGTGGGTAGTTAAAAAAGCTTACATTAAAGTAATATATTATTTAATATTTAATGGATGTAAATGTTTCTTTAATAAATTACATAAATATAATTACGCAGTTTTAAATTCCCGAATTAATATATTAATAAATTTCACGGAATTTAAATTGTTTAAATAAAATTGTTATAAAATAAATTAATATGTTAATAATGTCTGAGTTTTTTGATTAAGAGGATTGAATTAAAATAATTAATAATTAGTAAAAGATTTAATTTATGTAATGTATTTCACAGAATTTAATTATGAGGATGTAAATAAAAAATCTTAAGTAAGTAATAATTATATTAAAATTGATGTCAAAGCATTTTGATTATGTACAAGAAAATATACGATTTAAAAATCGTATAATTAAAGTTTCCTTAGATATTCAAATACGTAAATATTTATTATATACATAACAAGTCTTTAAAAATAAATTTTAATTGGTTTTAAATATTAATTTAATAAGTTAAAAAGAATTGTTATTACATAGGAAAAGAGTATTTTTTCGGGATAATGTTTTAATTAAAGTAATTAAAACTTTGTTTCTTGTTGAATTAATTTTTATAATAAATAATATTTTAAAAAGAGTTTGTAAATAGGATAACGGCATGGTGACGAAAAGTGTTTTTAATATATTATGATAAGTGAATAATTGTTATTAAGTTATAGAAAATTATCAAATTATTGTTAAGTAATTTAGTTCTTGCCTTGATGCTCTGCGATAAGAAGCCTCGCTGTAGCAGCGGCTGCCAACCAACAAATACCGGCGAATCCCCAAGCCATTACACATTAGGGGATGAAAATATGAAATATGACGTCTATAATATTACGATGAACACTTATTTTAAAACACAATGACACAATGTTAATTTTACATGGTTTTAACTGTTTCATTAAATTATGTTATTGAAGTAAAAATTTATCTTCCAGCATAAACAATTATAATCACTCATTCGATAAAGAGCGATCGGAATTTAATCCGGGGTTTAAGTGATAACGACCACCGCGCCCTCGCGACCCGGCAGCGACTGGACACACAGCGCACCCTTACACCGCACCGTCACACATAGAGAAAGCCGCATGCGCTAAACAGACGTACCCCGCATCAACACTGTTCCATCCCCGAGCCTATCTTACGGTGCTGTACTGTACTCAGTTCCGTATCTATTTCAAAATAATTTACATATTTAATTCCCATTGAATAAACATTTTATAAATCGAAACATGTACCATCCATTGTTATATTTTAACCCTCCTCGTCATGACATCGCGCTTCAATTCTATTATACAATGTCTCATTCTGTCCTTTCTTCTTACGACAACTTTCTTCCCAGAAATACTAGAAAAGTGTACAGAAAAATCTTGCACTAAAAATGTTACTGATTCTACCAAAGTACTTCCTCATTCCTGAAGTCAACCCACTGGGTTGGTCTAGAGGAAGAGTCGTCGCCAAAATCAGCTGTTTAACAGCTGATTTTCGGAGACGAAGGTTCCTGGTTCAAATCCTAGTAAAGGTAGTTACTTTTATACGGATTTAAATACTATACAGTGGTTACCGGTGTACTTTGATGGTTGGGGTTTAATTAACCATACTCTCTCAGGAATGGTCGGCCTGGGTCTGTACAAGACTACACCTCATTTACACGTCATACACATCATTCTCATCTCATTGGGTCATGGGGTTGCTTATTGTTTTAAATTGAACAGATTGCAACGTACACAAATTAGGAATAAAAAATAAATAAAATAAAATAAAATTCCTGAAGTCAGTTTTGTAATGTTTAATATTTTAATGATTGGAACAATTTGGACCTAATTATGAAAGATGTATTGGCTTGTTGAGAGGCAGTCATAGTTGTCATTTGAAAATACAGTCATGCAGTACATTAGTACAATACAAGTCAATATTGAAACCCATTTGGACATATGAAATGCAACTTTGGGATACATCTACAAACTCAAACATTGAGATCTTTGATTGATTCCAGTCAAAGACCATCAGACACATGATAAACATAGCCTGTTACGTGAAAAACAGATTTATTTATAGAGATGTTAACTTAAACACAGTAAAACAAAGACTTTAAAAATTCAATTTTAATTATTTAATTTTGTTTATTCCTAATTTGTGTTCATTGCAATCTGTTCAATTTAGAACAATAAGCAACCCCTTGACCCAATGAGATGAGGATGATGTGTGTGACGTGTAAATGAGGTGTAGTCTTGTACAGACCCAGGCCGACCATTCCTGAGAGAGTATGGTTAATTAAACCCCAACCATCAAAGTCCACCGGTTATCACTGTCTAGTATTCAAATCTGTATAAAAATAACTACCTTTACTAGGATTTGAACCAGGAACCTTCGTCTCCAATAATCAGCTGTTAAACAGCTAATTGTGGCGACGACTTTACCTCTAGACCAACCCGGTGGGTTATTATTTAATAATTATGTAAATTCAGTTATTTTCATGCCAGCGCACAGGTGGTTAAACCTTTCCAGGCATAATTTCCGGTAATTTTTGTGAAGTAAATAAAGAAGAGGAAAAAAATACGGAAATATATTTTTTTTAAATATATACAATTTTTGTTTATTTATTTCTCTTGTTTGTTTATTTTCTTTTATATATATTTTTTACTATGTGTCATTTGTTAAAAATTTAATGTAACTTTAATTGGGAAAATAAAGTTAAATTTCAAATCCATTTTGGACCGTCTTTAAAAACATAAATGCATAAAAACTTATTAGACATTAATTTATTAGGCATAGAGTATATTCTAAATTCCATGTTATGAGATTTAATTTTTTACACTTGCCATATCAATTTTTCTTTCAAAAGTTTGTGTAATAATCGTCTATATTTAATTTTTGTGTCACTTTTATTATTATTATTATTATTATTATTATTATTATTATTATTATTATTATTATTATTATTATTATTATTATTATTATTATTATTATTATTATTATTATTATTATTATTATTATTATCATTATTATTATTATTATTATATTTATAATCATCAAAGAGGTCAAACATTGATGGGTATTTGACTTCGTTTACTTTTCATTTTCATTTTTTCATTTTTTATAAAAAAAACCTCATCTCGGTTGTTTTCATTTTTTTATAACAAATTGTTTACATCAGAATAGCTATTTATTTCTAAAAAAATTAAAAAGATTATAACATAGCAGCCGCTATGTTAAAGAAAAAACAAAATAAGAAAACATGAATTGTTTTTTGTTTATTTTTTCATATTATTCCAATAATTATGTCATGAATGGCATATTAATTTTTGGTTTTGATTATATTATTATTATTATTATTATTATTATTATTATTATTATTATTATTTCTTGTTAGATCCTACTAGGGATGCATTTCTCTTAGTTCCAGCCAGTTTCCGGATGGCCCATGCTGCCTTCATTTTTTCTGCATGTGATCTTTTTCGCTCCTCCGTCCAGGCTGTTCCCGTTCTCCTCGGCCCTCCCAAGCACTTTAGATTCTCAATTTTCTGCTTCATTTCTGTTCTATTGAGAAGTGTTTCGCCCGTAATGTCATTCACCAGCATCGTCTCGTGGATCTCCTTGTGCCATCTCGTTGTAGTTTTCCTGCCCTCCCAGTACTTCCATAACTGCTTCGTTAGTCTGGAGTCGTGCATCCTCGCTATGTGGCCGAAGAATGCCAGTCGTCTCTGCTGGATGACTTCTCTTATGGGTGTGGTGAAGGAATATACTTCTTCGTTACTTCTGAGCCTGTATTCTCCCTCTTTATTTTGAGCCGGCCCGATGATTCTTCTGATGATTTTCCTCTCGGTAGTTTCTATCGAGCGCAGGTGGATGTTAGATTTCAAGTGGTGGGTTTCCACCGCGTACAGCACCTCCGGTCTGGCAACCGTCTGGTAGTGTCTTATCTTGGCATTACGCGAAATTGATCTCTTATTATAAACGTTCTTGGTGAGACCGTGTGCTTGTGCTAGCTTTGTAGCTTTTGCTTGAATCGCAAGTTTGCCAGAGTTGTCCAGCGTTATGATCTCGCCAAGATATTTAAATGATTCAACACGTGAAATTTCGTCCTCTATCAGGAACTTAGGTGCGTCTTTTTCGTTGGACATGAATTGGGTTTTGTTTTTAGAGATCTTCAAGCCGATCTTTCCCGCTTCTTCCTCCAGTAATCGTACTTGTTCTGCAGCGTCTTTGACCGTGTCTGCTATCAGTGCGATGTCGTCTGCGAATGCTAACGCGTTGACTTTTATCGCTGTTCCAACTTTAACTCCTCTCGGAGCTTTCTTATTCCATTCGCGCATGACTTTCTCCAGTGCGCAGTTGAACATTAATGGAGAGATGCCGTCGCCTTGTCTAACGCCTGTTCTGATGCAGAATGGTTTGGAGAGTTCAGATCTGAATTTTACCCTCGATTCCGTGTCTGTGATGGTTTGTTGGTAGATGTTTCTGGTTTTGTTATCCAGGCCGAACTCCTGTAGAACCTCGATCAGTGTGTCCCTATCGATGCAGTCGTACGCTTTCATGAAGTCGACGAAAACTATCGTCAACGACTTATTCGCCAGCTTTCTTCCTTCGATGATCAATTTGAGGTTGATGATCTGTTCTGCACAGGATCTTCCCTTCCTGAAGCCTGCCTGGTATTCTCCTAGATGCGGATCGAGTTGGGGTTCTGCTCTGCTGAGGAGAGCCTTGGATAGAATCTTGTATGTAACTGGCAAGAGAGAAATTCCTCGGTAGTTGTTCGCATCCGTTCTGTCACCTTTCTTGTGCAATGGATGGATAATAGCTGACTTCCATTCCTGTGGGATTTTGCATGTCCGCCATACCGTGTTGAGTTCTTCTACGAGAGGTTGTAGTTGTTCGTCTTCCAGTATCTTCCAGTGCTCTGCGACAATGCCATCCTCTCCTGGAGCTTTGTTGTTCTTCAGCGTCTGAATGATTCTCTTTATTTCTTGAAGGTCAGGTGGGCTGGAGTCTCTGTTGGGTCTGCTCTCGTTTGTCGGCCATTTCTTTAACGGTTTCGGGCAGTTGAGGAGTGTTTCAAAATACTCCGCTAGGCTCTGAGCGTTTTCTGCATCACCATGCCCGAGTTTGCCGCTTGTGGGATTTCTGATATTTAGGGATGGTGGAGAGTATTTGGTCAAAGATCTTTTGAATGTTTGGTAGAAGTTTCTGGTGTTGTTTTTCTTGAAGGATTCTTCCAATGACACCAAGTTTTCCATGAGATATTTCCTTTGGCTGTTCCTGAATGTTTTGGCCGTCTTCCTTCTTTCTTCTTTGAAGGTCTCAAATTTAGAGGGTTTCGGGTGGGCTTTCCAGTCTCTCCATGCCTTCTTTCTGTTGTTTAAGGCTTCATCGCATTCGGGATTCCACCAAGCATGTTTCGGCCTTCGTTCCTGTGGTGCGATCTCTAGAGCTTTGGTCGTCATTGCAGCTTCTAATTCCTTAAGAGGAATTGCTCGGGGGAGTCCATTCCTGAACCTTTCCTGATGTTTCTGCAGGAGTATGGGGTTCATTCTAGGTTTTAGATTTTGACCAAATTTTCTCTTTCCCAGCGGGCGCATCTTAATCTTAATTTTGCTGAGGTAGTGATCCGAGTCAATGTTTGCCCCTCTCAGCACTTTGACGTTAAGGATTTCCTTTGCCGCCTTTGCTGCTATTGCAACATGATCGATCTGAAATTCACCCAGAGTGGGGTTGGGTGATGTCCACGTCTTTTGCTTTCTCGGTAGATGCATGAAATACGTTGATTTTAGCTTCAGCTTGTTCTGCAAGCATGTCTCTATCAGCCTTTTTCCGTTTGTGTTTGTTCTCAAGTGCGCCGGGTAGTTACCCACCGTGGACTTGAAGCATTTTTCTCTTCCAACTTGGGCGTTGAAGTCCCCAAGTAAGATCGTGGTGTCTTTCTCTGGGATCTCGTTGAGAGTATGTTCTAGCAGACCCCAGAATTCTTCTACTTTTTCTGGATTAGTTCTGTTATCCTTATTGGTGGGAGCGTGCGCGTTGACCAGAGTATAGCACCTGTTTGCGCACTTGATGGTTAACGTGGCGAGTCTACTCGAGATGTTCCTGAACTCTACGACTGAGTCAATCACTCTTAAATTTATGGCGAAAGCTACGCCTAGCAGTGGGACGGTAGGTATCACTCGCTTGCCTGGTTTGGACTTGTAGATTCTGTAGCCCTGTGACTCGAAGGCGTTTGAATCGGTGAATCTAGTTTCCTGAAGGGCTATGATCTGGATTCTGTGTTGTATCAACACATCTGTTAGAGTCTTCAGTTTGCCAGTTTTCAGCAGAGAGTTTACGTTTAGAGTGGCAAAGTACTGGATGTCCTTGTGTCTTAATTTTGGCTTTAATTTAGTGCTTAGGAGCTCCGATTCTCCTTCACATGATGTTGCAGGCTCCCCAGACTCCGCTGGCCTGCTGACCGTTCTCTCGAAACGGGTGGATTTCCTCTTGCTGAGGCTGCCACCTGGGGTACTAACTTCCGTTCGTTTGTGCATCATGATTGGGTGAACTATAGAGAGATAGTTCTGGTTTGGTGGGTTCCGGCTTGCGCCTTCCTCCGTTTGTACGACTGAGGTTTCAAGCCCCAGAAGAGAGATTTTCCTCACAGTTTTCTCTAAGTGATTTCGCTCCGAAATCTCTGTGTTAATTTCCATTTTAGCTCACTCGCACGGTTATCCAACTTGCCGTGCGAGAGTTTCCAGGAGTTACCAACTTCTTCTGAAGAAGCCCCTTGGTCGATATTATTATTATTATATTATATTATTATTATTATTATTATTAATATTATTATTATTATTATTATTATTATTATTATTATTATTTTACACGTTGTAGACCCTTGTGGATTACGTGAAGCTTCTACGGTTCTTCCTGCGGGCTCTCCATGACATCTGCATCTTCTCACTCAGGGCTCTCTTCCTTTCTTCTGTCCACGTAGTCCCGGTCTTCTTGGCTCTGATCTCTGGCTGCATTTCCCACTCGTCTATTCTTTTTCTGTACGTATTGCGGTCTGTCGCGTCTTTAGAAGTGAGTTGAGCGTAGTCAAGGTCTCTTCTTACTTGTTTGGCCCATGTCATGCCTGTAAGATTTTCTGTAGCAATAAGAATCTGGTGGGTAAGTCTGTGTTTAGGAAGTTGTTGTATGTGTCCATAGAATTTAAGTCGTCTTTTTCTAATGTCTGCTGAAATGTTTGAAATTTTCTCTGTGGTTCTGTTGGTTTGTAGCCGGTATCCATCGTCAGTTTTTTGTGGTCCAATTTTTGATTATATATATTTTTTTTTTAATTTTGTTTAAATGAAATTATAGCATTTCTATCTGGAAGACGGTAGGTCAAATTTTTATAATACTGGCCTGTACGCAGTCGATAACTCTACAAATAAAATGAGCAACCCAAGTTGGTAAATCTTTTTCATTCATTTTTATCACAGTTGAATTTTAATTAAAAAGATTTAATTACGTATTAAGTCCTATACTTAATACGTATAATTCATGTATATTGTTGTTACATTGAATGTTTCTGACACTTTCTTGAAATGAAAATAGAAAACTCCATTTCTGATTATAAGTAGGCTCGGAAAAGAGTATAGGTCTGAGTCACAAAACGAGAAAAACTAAGTATATTGAAAATGTAATATTTTCTTTTAAAGATAATAGAGACCGGGCTCGTTTATCTGCAGTGAAAAGAGTTTTGAGCCCTCCTACGGTGGCTTTGTTTAATTGGAGCATCTACTCTACTGAACGGATGAAGATAGCTATATGGCATACAACTGATGGAGTAATATTTCCTACCTTCCTTACTTTGAAGTAATATTAGCATACATGTGGAACGTATTAAATATAAAACTATTCCAAGTGGTAAAAAATCCACAGATGCCAATCTTCCATTCCTTCACGAGACAAACAGGGCAGCTAGGAGAGTCTATACTAAAATAGCTGAAGGATTCAAAACCTTCTAAAAAGCCCTACGAACGATAAGACTAGAATGAACACTGGATAGACATAAACAAGAAGGCCTTGTTTATGCTTGCTAAGTTTAAACTTGAAAGCCTAAGTGAAAGAATGCTGAGAATGTAGGCTGCAAAAAGAGTTTTCAGAAATATGTAAAATAACTTTCTTCTTTTTCTTGGGCATATCCCCTACTGGAGTTTCTGACCCACTTTCCATTTGACCTCTGTTCATAACCGTTTGTATAAGCTCTCCCATAGAACGTAATCCAGTTCACTGATGAATGTTACAAAGCCACCACAGCTTTATTCTTCCCACATCTCTTCGACCCTCAAACGAAGTCTTACACACTTTGGAATATAACTAATGTGGTAGAAAATGACCCTAACCAAATCAAATAAAAACATAAAATAGATTTCTGTATCAAAACCAAATGAAATTGACAGTTTGTAGTTTAAAGGTATAAAACGAATCAATATAAATAAAATGATTTTATCGTTCTCCTGAAAACTTTATTTTTTAACTTTTACTTGTTTCGCTTCTACTCTAAAAATAGTAACTGAACTATATATAAGCTGTTACCAATAGAATTATTTAAAAATTAAAACTGAAAAGCTGATAAGACAAGCAGTACTTTATTTTCATAAAAAATTAATTTAATTATTTTTATTCGACCATTAAAACGGTTTAAATGCACTGAGTACTTACAGTGTTTATACAGCAGTTAATCATGTCTACCAAAGCTATAAAACTGTATGTAAACTCGTGTTCTTGGTTTTATATTTCATCTTTGACGACCGACACAAAATTAAATTGGTCAACGTTGCAAAACTATAAAATCGAATGTAAAAATTTTAACTAACCCATATTTTGTTAATTGTACTTTTATCATCTTTTTTAATATTAATTGGAATATAAAGTTCCATTTTAAAACGTTGTCGAACATTTTAAAAGTAATATTAGGCCGAAACAAAGAAAATATTAATGTTCGAAAAATAAAATGACGAAAACTTCTGTTTTATGAGATAAATGTAGCTATAATATTGTAGAATCAATAGAATATTTACTGGCAGTTTTAATACAGTTAAAAATCCTGTTCCCTTTCAGGAAAAAAATTGTCAAAGTTTGCTCCGTAGTAAAATATTACGTTGTACTTCACCTTTACAACCAAAATAATTCAAGGGATTTTTATAAATGATTGTAAATAGATCTATAACAATCTCAAAATCATCAGCGAACTTATATTTTGTCACCGACCACGGCCTACGACACAAGGCGAAAACTTGCTTGCGAATATAGTGGCCCTGAAAAGGGCTGATTAATTGGTTGGGGTTCGAGAAGAACCGTTTTAGAAAGCAGTTTAGTGGCCCTGAGAAGAGCCGTTGCAGGTGGTCGGAAGTGGCGAGCCAGCGTGTTGAAAGCGGTGCCTGATGAGTGACGGCTTGGCTACCGGGTTCAGGGATTGCTCTCCCTCAGCGGCAGTTGGGTTCCCACTGCAGCGTGACAGTGATGGCCCCCAGAGTTCCGCAGCGTCGGGTCAGCGTAGGCCGTCGGCCGATACAGCGGCCGAGGTGGTTTTCTCCGGTCCCGCGTTGAACTCGGTATATTCACCGTGGTGCCATTACGCACGCACAGGCTTCCTTTGGCGGCTGGGTAGGTGAAGGCTAATTAATGCGTGATTGTGCGTCCACCACCGGTAGTGTCGATCACGGATTGTGGTTCCGGTCTCAGCTGGCCTCTTCTTCCTTGGAACTGGTTCCATCCAGGAACTGGATGACGAATGTAGACGGTGCGAGAATGTATCGTCCACCACCGGTAGCTCGACTAGAGATGATGCGTCCGGTCTTGCCTGGTCTCTTTTTCCTTGTGTTTTCGGTTCTGGAGTTGGATGGCGAGTGTTTCCCGTAGTTCAGTGCGGCCGCTTAAATACCGTCCGGTGAATCAATTACATTGAGGACGGGAGACACTGCGGGCTGCGTATCGTCAGCGCTTCCCGCGGCAGATTCTAGGACCGTCTGTAGCGCAGATAAATGTGGGATCGACGGCGACAGTTTGTACCATGTAAAACTTAATATGACGGACAATAAACGTTATACGTTGCGAATTGAAAGAGTTCTTCGTGATAGACTATTGGTGTAAGTTTTATTGTTTTTTTAAGTAAGAATTAATTAATTTTCTAATTGTGAATGCATATTTATTTTTAGTTCACTCTTGGTTAAGTTTTGAAATATGTTGTATTAATTTTTATATTATTAAGTTAAGTGGTTTATTCTGATTTTCCAGTTATTACATAAATAGTAATTAATGTAAGCAATTAAATTTACAAATACATATTTTCTGTAAACTTATAAAGAAAGAAATCGAAGATCCAAAAATACGTCAGAAAATATTTTTCGCTTCCAATGATGTAATAAATTACTTAGGAGACAATAATTATACATTATGGATCTTTTCATAACTATTATTCAGAAAATTGGCTGGTTTTGCGAAGTTAATTAACTGCCCGCACCGTTTAAAAGAATTCCCTACTTTTCTTAATAAAGAAATTCTAAATCATTCGATAATAAAATTTTGACAGGTGGATTAAAAATTTCTTTTGATTAGTTCTTTAGACGGAATTAGCGAAGTTGAGTTTAGTTTTAATCTAGTGGAGACTAGTAGATAGCTGGAGTTGGTTGGCAGTAGCAAAGTGATATGCCTTCCCGTCCTTATCTTATTAGTTCACGCTAAGAGAGCTTATCTTATTAGTTTGCTCAGTACCGATACGTTGCCTACCAGTCGCATCTGATTTCATATCTATTTACACAGAAAATTAATGCTGAAACATTCGGCAGAGTAACTCATCGTATATAAACAATTTAACAACCTTGCACTTACAAATTAATTTTAGGGGTAGTTTACTTTCATCAACTTCAAAAATAAAAATATGCATTTCAACACCTAAAGCTAGATTCGTTCGGGATTTGGGTTTAATAAATGATAAACAAACTTATAACAACTTATTACAATTATTTTTTGAAACAATTAATAAAAATGAATAATTAACTTAACCTACTGCTGTTATTTTTGTTTTAAGGTTGTCAGTCGAAAGGCTACTTTGAACCTCTAGAGGCATTGCTAAGTAAAACTAGGAATGAAGTGGTTTATCATTGCCTTCCTCACTGAGTGGAAAAGTATGCTTATCAGCAGGCTCGGCCCTCTGAAAAGCATCTACCTTCCACCCTGAAAATGACACATTCATTTTATTCACCACAGGGTCTGTCTGGATAATGAAATTCATTACTCTCAGAGGGGATAACTCCGACTAGTGTCTTTTACATCTCTACCTCTTCTGTTTTTAAATGTATATAATATTTAGCTGAATATGTGATAAGAAACAAAACTATTTTTTGTTTTAGGGCTACAAAAATGTTTCTGTTTCTTATCGCAAGGTCAACAATTATTTGACAAACATTTAAAAACAGAGAGGTAAAGATTAATAAAGATGTCGATATATTACTTTAATATTGTTTAATATGCTTTAATATGTTTCAAATTTATTTAGCTGACTTTAGTATAGTTTTCTCTCTTTGAAATAAAGCTATTATACCAGAATAATAATTTATATACGTTTTTAACTAATAAATTATATAGTAGTCTGCGAATAGGGATATAACAACAGGTTATACGATTATAACGTGTAGTTTGCGGAGGGAAAAATATAATTAACAAACGTACTCCTTTAAACTCGGTAACCCTGAACAACTATTGCTAGGCAACGTGTCATACGTTAACAATCGCATCGTACAATGTATACTCCACATACTTGTCCTCGTATCCGCGGGTAATTCGTTCCGATACATACCTCGGATACTATCGAACATCGGTAGTATCCATTGTTAACCATTTTAAAATTATGTTTCAAGAGCTTACCATACAGTATATGGTTTCAGCGATGTAACGGGTCTACATAAAAATATGGATTTCAATGTAAATATAGTAGCCTACTATTACAAAAATATATAATAAATAATTTTTTTTTTTTGACTTTAAGAAAAATAAACTACAACTGTGTAACAATTTAACACAACCAGCAGTTATAATGTCAATAGTTTTATATAATTATCTTGATGTCACTTGTGTGAGGTAGTCGCCCAGCGGCAACCCCTCAAGACGATTCACAAAAGGTCTCTATTCCATTGCCTTTTCAGTCTTCTAAGTGGGTTGTGTGGTAGGTGAGGAGCGGACAATGATTGAATTTGTGGATTTGTATGATAGGGTAGTTTGCTATGAAAACGTCTGTATAGTTTCTTTATTGTTTCGTCCACCGTTTCAATGTTAAGGTCTCTATGTAATGTTTTGTTACTAACGTATGTTGGACAGCCTGTGATGATGCGTAAAGTTTTGTTCTGGAATGTCTGAATACGTTTTATGTTAGATACTTTAGCTGATCCGTAGATCTCTGAACCGTAGGTCCAAATATAATAAATAATATAGCGAAATAAAAAAATAAATAATTAAAATGCAATATGTAAAATAAAATGTTGTAAATATAATAAATTAATTGAAAATAACCCCAAACATCATGGACACCCAACATTTATTTGTTAAAATTTATTTTACTGCACTCTGTAGTTTATTGTGTGTAAGAACTTACCAATTTTATGAGAGTTTTTTTCGCTCTCGTTCAATGACAATGACGATGATGATGATGATGATGATAATAAAAATAATTATGAGAGAATCCTTGGTTTTGCACGTTCTGATGAATCATGAAACATTTCATTAGGATCAATTTCTTTGGAAGATAGAGAAGGGTTCATCAGAATACACCCTTCTTTCCGAATGATTGAAACGTTTCTATTTGTTTGTTTTTAAAATACAAACATAAAGCTGTAGCTAGAACAGCACTAACCATAAGTTTTTCTAAAGGTTCCCCACAAGTAGTACGTAATTTTAAACTGCGGATAATAAATCACCGGATACGGGGGTCCGACTGGAGTTTAAAAATATTTGTAAGGTAGGTTGTTGAACTGTAGTACAATAATTTTCGATAGATAAGAGAATTGTTTTTTATAAGTTTTTTATTTAGTTTATTAAATGTCGCATCAACAGCTTGGTTAATAGTGACTAAGGTGAGTTATACAACTGGAACAGTGGGTTTTGATCTTTGAAAATCTACAGACCCTAACCGGGAATTAAACCTGGAACCTCCGCAAAAAGAACATTGATTTACATTAAAGGTCTTTTTTAAGCCGGAGTAAGAAAAAATGATTTTATGCCCCATCTTCTCTTATATATTGTGACAATATCGAAGAAGGGCATGGTTCGTGAAATTTCTAGTATTTCATTCATAAAATGGTAAAGAGTGGACAATAGAATGAAAAAGTACCAGTAGGGCAATAGTAACAATAAACGTATACCTATTTATAAAAGATGCATGAGAAGGTTGGGTTATTGTTGTATAAAGTATTTATGAAAGAGCCGGTTGATTAAACTTTCTATTTACAATAGATCTATTGTCGACTTGTTTACAATAGATTTTTCTAGGACTCATTTATAAAGGGTTTTTTGTACTTTATTATTTGTATCAAATTTCGGTGTCTTTCGGTAAGATTCTTTTTTGATTTACTATATAAAGAGACCCCCGAGCGCGGTCAGTTAGTTAGTATCCGTTTTATCTCTGACGAGTGTTTATTGCGTGCTATCGGGGCGTTATATCAGGTTAACGGTTCCGAGGTATTGTTATACTATCTTTTTGTGTATAATTATTGTAAGTAGTACTAAGTAAATTATTTAAGTTATTTATTGTGTTACTCCATTATAATTAGTTTATTTTTTTTTAAGTAAATTATTAAGTTATTTATTGCATTACTTCATTATAATTAGTAAATTATTTATTTTGTAAATCTTTTAGTTGTAATAAATATTTGTAATTGTAAACTTTAGTGTATTAATTATTTAATTACCTAGATCCCAAAATGGACCTTAGCAATAAGTGTCACAATATGCATCCCGCTCTGCTACGACAAAATACCTTCTCTACTTAGTGAAGCAAATGAAAGACTAGTTCTTTGATGCTAGTGTGGCAGGAACGTATTGGAATCTTAGTTTACTGCGCTTGATCTTACAGGCCAACGAATATACGTCAACCCTAAGGATCTTCATACCTGCAACGAAATGTAAAAGATTTTGTTAATTGGGAATTTGGAAACAAATAGCTACAAATAACAATGGATGATGACCAATCTGTTCGTAAGAGCTTCATTTAAAAATAAGACTAAAATCAATCCAGTGGGAGCTGAAACCAAACTCGACAAAATATTCTTATCCTTTTAGATATATATTTAATATCTCTTTATTCGCACTGTTTATGATTATTTATATTCATTATTTATTGACTTATCTATTAATTTGTATTTAAAAATCTATTTTTCAGTGATGTGAAAACTTGAGTCTTGCTTAAATTTATGGCACCACTTCGGGTTTTTTTAAATAATAAGATTTAACTGACTTCTTAAACCTGCTAGGCATCATTTTTAGTAACCTTATATTATTTTATATTTTATTTAATAACTCAATCGATTTTAGTTATTATATGTAACCTACTTCGTTAATGAAACTCAGAATTTCGACCGCTGTGTGCATAAAGATCTATTAATTTAATTCTAATAGATCAACCCGTAGATTTAGAATTAGCTGAGTCGGTAACATTAAATTAACAAAATGTATTAACCTTACTTTTAATGATAGAAAAAACATATTCAGGAAGAAATCAACACAAATGAACTAGTATTGTTTTAAGCTCATTATTCATTAAAAATCATACTAATCTAAAAGGATTCAGCAAGAAAAATTATTTTTGTAACTTCTAATTGTTTTTTTAAAACTTGAGTCATTACCCTAAGTGTTTTATATAACTTCTAATAACTTAAAATACCTAGAGTAAATATATGGAGACTATTAAGAAAGTATTTTTAAATGAATAGATAAAGTTTTATACTGAAAATAAAACGTTAAAAATTAAAAAAATATGAATGATAAATTTCTAAGATTGTATACCTTCTATTAACACAATATATAGATATTTAAAAAGTAGTTATAGTGTCATTAAATAAATAAATAAATGAAAATATTTCTTTAAAAAACTATGGTTGATAAAAGGGAATGACAAAGTACAAATACGGATAAGCCTATAATACAATATGAGCACAGAAATACCTGTAACTAGCACAAGGTACAGTATTACTGTACAATGCAAAATATATAACTGTAATTACAGTTACCTAATATCCTCTTGGTAGTTGGTCCCCTAATCCCAGATCAATATCGCAAATCCAGAGACGGTTTCTAAAATGAGAATTTTAATTACAGAAAAGAGAGAACGACCAGAAGAGAGAGTTTGTTTTAGATACAGTTTTGCGTTATCCCAAGGGTATGTAAAACCTTTTATTTATTTTTTTTTATTTTTGGTACCGATGCGGTGAATGTTATATGAATAGACCTGCATCATTCACATACCGTTTTTAAGCCATAAAATATTTTAATCAGATACAGTCTACACGCTTCATTAGAAATCATGTTTTGTTTAAACCTGTCCATCTGAATACGAGGTGAAAACTTTTAATGAAACAAATGCAAATCCGTATAAAAACTGAAATTCGGTAAATCAAAGTCAAAAACAAATCAACAAATTTTAAATAAAACGAAATATTTAAAAAAACAATCTTTATATAAAAAGGCGGAATCTGATTTTTTGTTAGCCGGTTCCGATAGACCAATTTGTCGAAACTGCGATGCACCTTTCATTGTTAAATATAATACTGAAAAAGCCCCACACTTCCTGGACAGTCCAGTAGTTTGCAATCTAACTGATGAACCTTAATGAACCTGACAGACCTTAAACTAAAATTAACTACAAATAAGACACAGTTACTATAACAAAAATTATGTTTTACCTGAATACAACCGCTCATTATTACTCATACGTACAAACACTTCTATTATAAACACATAACTAGTACGGCAACTCAATTAACCAAGTGACATATACTTATTAATTTCTCATACTGTACTGCCCTGCCCGACAAAGAGTACTTTTTTGTACCGACTTTAGAATTTTTAATAAGTCAGAGAATTAACTAGAAAAATAAACAAACCTCTAAAAATATTCAGAAAAAATAAATAATCGAGTTCTACCCCTTTCCGGACAAACATCAATGAAAGAGGACTAATCATTTTGAAAGATTACAAAATATGACGCCTTCGCAATTTTTTCTTCTACTTTAGGTTTATATCCGTTCCGGATTTTGGCCACCATATTAAAAATCTTAATTTTATTCACTGCTGCTAGAAACAGTTGTATTTTCGTTTTCGGGTACCACATTCTGAGATTTTTTTAACCAGGAAATACACCTTCTGCCCACGCTACGTTGTCCAGCTATTCTTCCTAGTAATATAGATTGGAAAACCCATATATTTTTCCGTTGCGTATTTTAATTCTTTTTTAGATTCTTTAGAGTTTTGCATGCGTTTCAGTATCTTCTCATTGGAGACACAATCCACCAAGGAGACTCTCAGCACCCTTCTGTAGAGCCACATCTCAAACGCTTCAAGTCGTTAACTCATTAACTCGTTAAGCGTCCAAGACTCGACACGATAAAGCAGATCCGAGAAAACATAGTATCGCAATAGTCATATTTTTGTTTTAATAACAGATCGTGTGTTTTGAATACTTTGCTCATTCTATTGAATGTCCAGCAAGGAGTTTCAATGCGTATTATAATCACTTGAGAATGCTCCCACCTATCATTCAATGTTATTCCCAAATACACTATATTATAAATGTGCTAACACGTTCGACATTTATTTTATTTATTTTTTTATTTAACGTCACATCAACTGCAACGGTCATTAGCGATGACGTTCGGGTGTAACTGTGTACAATGGAAGATGAAATCAATTTTTGTAACGTATGAAAACATGCCATACCTGAGTGGGATTCGAACCCACGACCACATGATGAGAGGCGAGAACGTTACCAACTACGCTAATGCGGCCGGCAAGTTCGATATTGTTATTATTCCAAGGTTAAAATTTAGCCGATAAATTTTACTATTAACCATCCGTTTGATCTTATTTAAATTAATATCGAGATCATATTTCTCACTGCTTGTTGTAACGCTATTCAGGAGTTCAGGAGTCTTGTTAAGGAGTTGCAGTGCAGACTCCAAGTTATCCGCAAATATGTTGATGTTATAGGCATATCGCATTTACTCACATTATGAGTAAACAAACTCTCCATTCAGAGAGATGCCAAGTTTCACATTCTCCAGTGCTTCATTGAAAATACTTCGTGGATATGATGAAGTGTATTCTATTTTAAGCAGATATAATTTGAAAGAAATTAATAACACCGGATTTTTCGATTACAGTAAGTATTTATGGTGGGCGATTTTTTTATGATTTTAATAGAATTTTTAAAAAAAAATTTGGAATGCATTTTTTTGGCCTATTGACCTCAGTACATCGACTGCCACAGTCGATAAACTGACGAAGTTAAGTTAGAAATAATTAAAAGAATTTCAGTCACAGACGCTGAAAGATTGCAATATTAGATAAACTTGCTTCTCCGCACAGTTCAATTCCGTACGTACATACTGGTTTTATTATAATTTATATATCAGCAACGAGTTGACCAGGCAAAGAAGCAACTTATTTTTAATCAATTACCTAATATAATCGGCGCAACTTAATGCCCAACTGCTTTCGTTTCGACTGAATGTGTTTTTTCTATATAAGTTCCCTTCCTAAGAGAACACCTAAGTACTTAATGTCTTCCGTCTGGGATATACAGTAAATGCTGAACAAGTCTTATTTTAAACAATGTGAAAGTAACAATTTTTTCGTTAACTTTATGTCTTATATCTTTATGTCTTGTCTTTATGTCTAACAGCATTAGGAATCGAATCAGTGACCACTTTGGGTTAAAAACCGGTTGTTAAGGCATTTGCACCGGGGTTTGCACTATTTTGTAATCCTCTTTGTTTTTTCTTCCTCTTCCTTCTTTCTTCTTCTTTTTGTTGGCCTACTGCTAACCTGCATCCGTTTCTCCCTCGACCACTTATGCAACTGAATTCATCACGGACATAAGCGTCCTTCGTTTGAGGCTTAATATAGGGTGATTCAAAAAGAGCGACGGTTTTGATATATCAAATTAAGAGATTTATTTTATTGAAAAACTGAAAATAAATACATCAACAAGTTCATCTTACCTTCCGATTTCATGTATAAAAAATGATGTCATGCATGTGTCCTCCTCTACTGCGCTGGCACGCATCAACTCTGTCCATGAAATTGGATATTACTGCACGACAAGTTTCGACTATGTGGGACAAGTTTCCGTATGTGGGGTTTAGAAAACCCCACATACGGCAGTTCTGTTTATTAACAAAACCGTTTAAGTGGAAGTGCGCCTCATCACTGAAAATGATTTTGTTTGCGAAGGTGTCATCATCCTGCCGTTTTCTCAATACCCAGTCAACAAACTGTCGTCTCTTCTAGTGGTCTGCCACTTTCAAATGTTGCGTCAACTGAATTTTATACGGGTGATATTGGAGATCGTACCGAAGAATTCTCCGTACAGAAGAACATCGTAAACCCAATTGTTGAGAACGGCGACGTATTGATTTTGCTGGGCTAACAGCCACACTCTCACGAACCAACGCAACGTTCTGCTCAGTTCGGCCAGAACGACGACGTCCAGAACTTTTAAGGTCGACTGTTGAACCCGTCTCAAAAAACTTTTTCATGAGCCTGCGAACTGTTGATTCATTCGGTGCTTCATTACGTCCTAGAGTACCGCGAAGTCGCCTGACAGTAGCCGCATAACTCTCTCCACTCTGGTAAAATGTTTTGACGATTAACACTCGTTGCGCAATAGTAAACTTCTCCATGGTCAGACAGAGACTGCGAGAGTATTACACTGCGAACAAGAGAAACTACAACTGAATCGTCAATCGGAATGTTCTCCGAAATAGAAATGAGGTCTAACAATGTTGCCAACCGATAAACAAAAATTTACCAGCCGTTTAAAAACCGGCGCTCTTTTTGAATCACCCGTTATTTCGGCCTAGCAACTAACGTGAAGCTGGCAACGGCTTATGTATTTCGAAACGAGGCTTTAAACTGTGCTTATGTCGGTTAATATAATTATTTATCTGTGTGTTTGTGTATGTGCTAAACTGTCTGCTAACGTATTAATAGTAATTCTTCGTCGGTCGCCATCTTGGGCTCACGCACATGTTCCTGCTGCTGGACTTCAGGCTATTCTGTTCGATAACAAGTAAGTGGACGTTTTATGTTTGTGATACTTAATTTAGTTGCTCAAGTGGTCATTCTTCTTTGTTGTTTGTTCCTATGTTTTACTACCACGGTCTTGTACGCGGACCCCTGTAAAGGCGTACTGGTCCTCCTATAAACATAATTTCGAGCCAAATTCCTTTTCTTACTTTACAAAACCATTCAGGCATTTTTACAAGGTGCTATCCTGAACACCGGTAAACGTGTTACAATTTTCAAGACACTAGTTGGGAATCGAATCTAGGACGTTTTGCTTTGTAGTGTTGCACGCTAACACACGAAAACGGTCATGGGAAGATTTATTAATTTTGACACTTCAGTTTGTTACGTCTTTAAGTTACCATTGATTTACTACTATTTTATTTTTGCTTCCATTAAAAGTATTGTTGTTGGTTAGCGTGGATTAGCTTAGAAAAAGCTGAGAACTAAAATTTTGTAGAGAATGAATAAAAATAAAAAAATCTGTTATTAGCCAACTGGTTCCGTTTAATTTCCTAATCCTTTTATACGGCTACAAAGTTCCAAAAATTCCAAGAAACTTTATTTTATATTTGATTTTTTTTGTAAATCATTTCAATAAATATTCATACTCTTATTTAAATATTGTTAAGAAATATTATTCTGTCAGGAATATATTAAATTATTATAAATGTTAAATTGATTAAAATTTCAAATTTGTATCCTAATTTATTGATTAAAATTAAGAAACTCTCTAAGTAATTGTGACCACTGTAAGTTCATGCATTTACATAAAGGGTTGACTATCTTGCCGTTAATTGCGATAATTAATTTTCAAAGAGAAAGTGACAAGAGATGAAAGTTTTTCTCTTTTAATTTGTGGCTGGTGTTCTTTTAAACGAGAGGGTATCTTAAAAAACCCGTTTCATTCCTTTGATCCTTTGGTTAGTTTGTAATGTTATCTGAAGGTGGCCGCCTCATCATTAGAACGCAAACTGACATCCTTTGAAATTTAATGCCAAGAAGATCACTACGGAACATTTAAAGGGGGCCATTGAAGAATGTTATTTCGAGGGTTAGACACTTGAAAGATTTACACTATCAACTAAACCTTGTGATAGAAAATTAATTTAAACAACACTCATTGAACATTGTTCTTGTAAAACGTACCTTCGTTAATTCATATTTTAACAATTAAACCAAATAAATTCAGTTTCATTTACGGAGTTGTACATGTAAGATCTTCTGTAGTTATAGAAAACGTAAAAAATTACATCAAAAATTTACCACGTGAGTTATTTAACTACAAATTTAATGTTAAACGGAGATTTCCCAATACGAAATAAATACAAACGTTTTTATTTGTTCGATTTTCTGTAAATCCCTATTCAAAACACCCAATCCTCGCAACCCATTATCCTCGTTTAATACACGTCACTTTATAGAATAAAAACTTTTTTACAATAAACAAATTATTTCCTCAACCATTTCTATTTATTTAATGTTAACGTCATCGCCGCGTATCAACTGTTTAACAGCTGATTTTTGGAGACGAACGTTCCGCGGTTCAAATCCTAGTCAAAGTAGGTACTTTTATGCGGATTTGAATACTAGACATTGGTTACTGGTGGACTTTGATAGCTGGGGTTAAATAACCATACTCTCTCAGTACTAGTCGACTTCGGTGTGTACAAGACTACACTTCATTTACATGTTTTACGAGAGAGTACCCAAAAGAAACCGGAATTATGTTTCAAAAAATATTTATTTTCAATTTATTTACAAAACAACCTTATCCCCTTCAAAATACTCTCTATTAAAACTAATACATTTATCCCGCCGTTGATTCCACTGTTCGAAACATTTTTTTGTAGTCATCTTTAGAAATGGCTGACAGCTCCTCCCTCATATTTTTCTTGACCGCTTCAATGTTGTCAAATCTGTGTCTTTTATTGTCCCTATTCATGCGTGAAAATATGAAAAAGTCACACGGCCAGGTCAGGTGAGTAAGGTGCGTGGGGCAGCGAAACCATGTAATTTTTAGTCAAAAAATCTTTCACCGAGATGGCTACGTTTGCAGGTGCATTGTCGTGGTGGAAAAACCAGTCTCCTGTCTGCCACAAATTGGACCTTTTTTTGACGAACACTGTTGCGCAATCTTCTTAAAACTTCCAAATTGTCAATCAACGGTGTGAGAGCACACGCTCTCAAATTTTTTAAACATTTTCGTTGATTTGGGCAGTTGATGGACGTCCAGAACGAGGTTTGTCATCAATCGACATGTCGCCAATTTTAAACCAAGGAAACCACTCGTATACTTGAGATTTTCCCATAGCGTCATCTTTTTAAGCTGTTTTCAACATTAAAATATAGGGTGATTCAAAAAGAGCGCCGGTTTTGATATATCAAATTAAGAGATTTATTTTATTGAAAAACTGAAAATAAATACATCAACAAGTTCATCTTACCTTCCGATTTCATTTATGAAAAATGATGTCATGCATGTGTCTTCCTCTACTGCGCTGGCACGCATCAACTCTGTCCATGAAATTGGATATTACTGCACGACAAGTTTCGACTTCCATTTGCCCGATAACCCGTCAAATTTCCTCCTTCAAGTCATTGATGTTTCGGGGTTTATTGGCATACACCAATGACTTCAGATGACCCCAAAGATGAAAGTCACAAGGCGTCAATTTTGTTTGCGAAGGTGTCATCATCCTGCCGTTTTCTCAATACCCAGTCAACAAACTGTCGTCTCTTCTGGTGGTCTGCCACTTTCAAATGTTGCGTCAACTGAATTTTATACGGGGGATATTGGAGATCGTACCGAAGAATTCTCCGTACAGAAGAACATCGTAAACCCAATTGTTGAGAACGTCGACGTATTGATTTTGCTGGGCTAACAGCCACACTGTCACGAACCAACGCAACGTTCTGCTCAGTTCGGCCAGAACGACGACGTCCAGAACTTTTAAGGTCGACTGCTGAACCCGTCTCAAAAAACTTTTTCATGAGCCTGCGAACTGTTGATTCATTCGGTGTTTCATTACGTCCTAGAGTACCGCGAAGTCGCCTGACAGTAGCCGCATAACTCTCTCCACTCTGGTAAAATGTTTTGACGATTAACACTCGTTGTGCAATAGTAAACTTCTCCATGGTTAGACACAGACTACGAGAGTACTACACTGCGAACAAGAGAAACTACAACTGAATCGTCAATCGGAATGTTCTCCGAAATAGAAATGATGTCTAACAATGTTGCCAACCGATAAACAAAAATTTACCAGCCGTTTAAAAACCGGCGCTCTTTTTGAATCACTCGTTAGTTTCAGCAGCACTTTTACCAAGTAGAATACAAAATTTCACAGCTACACATTGTTCACTTAAACTTACCATCATAAAAAACGAAATAAAAACAAAACAGCGCTAACAAAAACAATCACTGCAGATGAATATTGAACTCAAAGTGAGTTGGAATCACTGCACTGAAGTCGCAATTAGTTGCGCTATACACGTCTGTGTGGCAGAAAAGCATACTACACAAGCAGCGCCCACGGCAATGCTATTCCGGTTACTTTTGGATACCCCCTAGTACATATTTTATCATTCTCATCTGATTGGGTCATGGGGTTGCTTATTGTTCTGAATTGAACAGATTGCAACATGCACATATATTAGTTTTCAAAAAAAACCTTTCTAAAATGTCACTGTACAATGTTACAACTTTTTTTATCATTTTATTTTGAATTCATAACAACACAAAAAAATTTTACATTAGGACCAAATGTTAAAAAATATTATGGCACTATTTCTGACAAAAATTCCAGTTATTTCATTCAATTCTGAAGGTCTTTTAAAAAAGTTATTAAAATATCTTCTTGCCCTTAGTTTTTTTCATTATGAATAAAATATTTGATACAAATTTTTTTAATGGTTTTATTTTATTTTAATCAAAAAATTTGCAAAAATATTAATTTTTATGCAAAATAATGTAAACTCGTAGCATTTCCATGAACTTTACAAAGCCAAAAGGGTGTAAATATTTTTTTTGTATTTTTAAGTTTATTCAAAAAATATATTAAAAGCTGTAGTAACGATATTTATTTAGTAAGAGTTGAAAATTATTTTATATTTTCAACAGCAAAAGCTTCGAATCATTGTAGAAGTCGCCTGTAAAAACTTTTCAATATATACTTTTACTTATATTTTAATGACCTTAATTCTAGTGTTTGTTTTATACAAAATATTAAGTCCGTTTTATTATGACATAACTTTAAACAAATAGTATTTTTCGTATCAAAAATTAATCTCATCATATATACTCTGAAATTTGTAGACGTATTTAAAACTAAAATTTACACACGTGAATCTTACAAACTTCACTCATTTGAGAAAAGAAATATTTCGTCCCATCTTACGTCACTTTCTTTCATATGGGTTTTCAATAGTTATATGTTAATGCATACAGCAACATTTGCGCTAATATAATTGTTGCTTTTGGTAATTTCTTCTAATTAAAAGATAATTATTCTCATAAGACTGTGGATTAAAAAGTAATAAATAGACGTTAACAGACTATCATGGAAGATAAAAGTGTTTAATATTAAAGTAAATTATTTTATTCGAGAATAAAAAGTACCTGGTAATTTCACAGAAGATGGGTGAAATTCATTAACAAAGGACAATGGGTTATTGATAATATTTCAGTTTTTATTCAGTAACTCGTCTATATTATGATTAATGTCTTATTACAAATCGTAATGAAGCACATAGGATCACTGTGCATTTATGAAACCACAAATTCCCTTACACCTTTTTAGAAGGTTCGAATTTAACGTCAGTGTCCGACCAGACGAACAATTTAGCACGGTAAATCGACGACCAACTATATGTTTTTTATAGTTCATATTACAGCCAAAATTAAATAAAAAGCAGAGAAATGATTTAGGCTACATTAAGTACAATAAATCAAGTAATTACGTGTTATTTTTATTTGATTAGACTTTAATTAACTAATTGGAATTTAGATATTTACTTTATATCAAAGCAAATTTGTTACATAATAATTTATCAGTAGGTATTATTATCTATTAATTCATTTATACAATGAACAAAAGAGTTTATTACTAATATTGGAACTCGGAATAGGATTTATGTTTTGTTTTAGACTTTTAACGCTACACATACTGTTTTTCATTGAAGATAATCGCTTCTGGCTAGATTACCTTGATTTTCATTGCCAAAATTTATAATACAATACATTATTAATATTGTAACATTCATTAGAGGTAGTGTAGGGATTTTTTCAATAAAGACGGGTAGATGTTGAAATGAAATAAAACAAGCTGTTAGTGAACGAAATTCTTTTTTATTTAAAAGATAAATGTATGTCATTACGTATGGGATATAACAACGCTCAAATGTACGCTGCGGCTTTTCACGGTGGCACGGATCCGAGTGATCCAATTTTAAATGACTCAGCGCATAAATCCGGAGGAATTTGAGTAATGGCATTACTTATGTTGACTTTAGGCCATCATTCGTGTGCGGCTTATTGGTATAGACCTACGACTTCAGGAAACTCCGCAAGATAAAGTCTATCGGGGTCAAATCACTCGATCTTTGTGGCCAATTCACGTCACCTTTGCGAGAGATAAGCATACGCTCAAATCGTTCATGCAGAATATCCATCGCGGCGTCCGCTGTGTGGCACGTACCAACTTCCTACCACTTGTCGTCTACGTCCAAATCATTCGATTTGCGCCAAAATAAATTGGTTATCATGGTTCAGTAGCGCTCGCCGTTGACAGTGATAGGCTCACCAACATCGTTTTCAAAAAAGTACGGGCCAATGAAGCCACCGGCCCAAAATCCGCACCCAACAGTAATTATTAGTGGCTCCATTACCACCTGGTAAACCTCGTATGGGTTAGTGGCGTCCCATATACGACAATATTGTGCTTATTATTATAGCCATACATCCACAAATGCGCCTCGTCAGAAAAGATTATTTTTCGGCCAAACTTTGGCTCCTCTTCCATACGCTCTGAAGCCCAGTCAGCGAACAAACAGCGTTGTCTATGTTCATTATCTTTAAGCTTCTGGGTCAGTTGGATCTTGTTACGGGAGCTGGCTCAAGTCCCGAAGCAAAATTTGCCAAGTTGAAGTCTGTGAAAGGCCAAGTTCTTGTGCACGGCAAGGAATTGTCTGCCTCAGGTTCTCCTGCATACTTTCACGCATCGCGGCAATGTTCTCGGCCAATCTGGCGTTCTTTTGACGTACGGCTGTTGGCTGATTGTTTAACAAACCGGTCGTCTCGAATTTGGCTACCAAACGTTGGAGAGTCGACTTTGAAGGGCCACCGCGTTTGTCGTAAAGGGACTTAGCGCGTGCAATTTTTACGCAGACGGACACTCATTTTGATAACAAAGTTTTATTATATGGACGTGCTGCTCAATCGTGTAACTTGTCATGATGATTTGGCATGTGAAACTGAAAAATAAACAGTAGGTTAGGCAGACGCCACCAAAACAAAATGGTCGCCACAGAAAACCAACATAGACCCGCCGAAAATGAGAAACCCGTATATAATTTAAATCACTAATTTAAAAATTTTTTAATTTTATTTTACTATTACTCAATTTTCAAAAGATGTCTACTAATTTTGCAAAACATTATACTGTAGAAAATCGGGGTTGTAATTTCTTAATCACGATTAGAGGGTTTATTAGCCTCTACTCACTTTACTGGTAAGTCCCGATAAAACTCAAGAATAACAACAGCTTCAAAAATCTCATTGAGTAGTCAACATCATTTACTTGTTTTTTTTTAACTTTTGTCAAAAAATAATAGAAAGGACCTCGGGTTAAGTATAAGGGATAGTCCTGGCCGCTCGGGAGAACATTTTCATTAAGTCTATACTAAACTCTTTGCTTTCTATACAGATTCTAAAGTCAGTATGGATGTAGAATGTGGAACTCCAGGAGTATAGCGAAAAAACCAATAAAACCATTATGCGCTTTCAAAACAGAGTGCTGAGAAGCATATCAAATGCCTCCTGATTTATCACGAAAAACTGTCACCTCAATTACCAAAAAATAATACTTTACCTCAAGAAAAATCTAGAAATTATTTATACTTGGTTACTTGTAAATCAACAACTCTCTTTGGGAAATGAACAGGCTTTTAGGAAATGTAGAGAACAAGCTTGCTTTTACTGTTGTTCAGTAAACCTGGAATAGATATGTGCTGAGTAATGAAATTTAAAAAATAAACCGAAAAATATTTTGTTTTTATTTTAATCGCATTAAATTTTTATCGTAATTATCTGAATTCTGACAAAATAATAAGGAAAAGTTATAAAAATATATATTTTTTGAGTAACTAAATAAAATTGTGAGCATGAACGTTATTTTCATTTTATGGTCTTTATCTGACCACTTTATTCAGTTTTATGTATTTTATTGTTCTTTAGTTTCCTGTTTTCAGTACTACTACCTCATTTCTCAGATCTTAACTTTCTTTGTTTGACATTTCTCTTCGTATTTTCTGTCTGTTGATCTGATCTTCAATTGCAGTCTGGTTTGTTTATCCTTGAGTCTCTTAATGTTATTTGTCTTCTTATTCAAATCTTATATTTTAATGTTTTATAATTCCCTTATATCTTTTCCTTGGTTTCTACAATCCTTTTAATGTTGCTCTTACTGCTCCATAATTTTTTTTACTACTTTTCTGATATTTTAGTTACTTGGTGTCCTAATTAGATGTCCAAAGAATTAGATCTCTTCTTTATTGCCTTGCATGTTATTGGTTCTATTTCCTATAGACTGTTTCGTTGGAAGCTAGTCTCCGATGTCCGTTTTCTCGGTGTATGCATACTCATTTGGGAAATAAAATAATGTAGTTTTTAGTTTTGTATATTTATATAAATATATTAACAGCTACACTGTCAACGAGTAAATTGTAATTCAATATTAACCCACGTAAATTTAAAATTTGTTCACCAGGTAACAATGTTATTTCGCTCCATCACTTAAAATCGAACATGAGACCTTCGGTTTAAATACGACCCAATGTGCTTACTGATGAATGCATTACTGATTGATTCTCAGCGGGATTAAATTAATCAAAATTGTCAGAATAACGTTCTGTATTACATAATGTATTTGTATGAAAATAGTAATTCATAGTATTCAATATGAGAACAAGTGGTTTTGAAGCAGACAGAGAGAACTACGATACAATAAAGCTTTATAATAGGTTTACAAATACACTAGCCAACAGTTCATGCAGTACACGTGGAGAAATCTATTGTTCACTTTTAATAGCATCGTAAACAAAATGTGTTCGTACATAAACCTATCTACTTAATATACATTTCTTTTGATTGGCAATCGACCTGAGTTACCACAATTACAATGTAACTGCATTCAATACTATCTAATCGGACTAAATGCAAATAATTTAATTACAATAATAACGGATGTTTCAAAAACGATGCACCGTAACATTGAGATGGAAAACTAACGTATAAGTAAATTTCATGTCAGTTGGTAACACTGTATCCAAGGTTAACAGCTTGTAACAATTGAAATGGCTTTCTTTTCCATGAGTGCTTATCCACTATTTTTTGTCACTATTGTGTTACAGATGTCATTTTCCAAAGACGAACGTGTGTTTATTGTTGAGAAGCATTTTGCTTATAAATCTTACGAACGAGTAAGAGACGAATTTCAATAATAATTTTCTTATTATAAAACTGTTTCAAATAATTTGAAAGTCCTGCTTTCAAAAATATTTGGATGCCACTATCTACTACTTTCAAGGCTTTTAAGTATTGAGATCTTGGATCGTGTTTCTTTTAGTATTAAGGCGTAGTTCTTGGATGGGTCACCGGGTCACTTGGATGGCTATGTTACCAGTCCAAACTGCCGAATATGGATTAGTAAAAATCCTCACGTGTTTCACGATTGACCAATACACGCTTGTAAAATTAGTGTTCGGATAATTTGAGAATAAAAATAACGCCTAAAAATGAGTTTCGCCCATTTTGAAACACCCGTTACTTTGACCAATCGATTACATAATTCTGTGGTTATGAAATTCATTAGTGAATATCATGAATACGATTAGGTGTCAAAAATAATTAGAGAAAGAAATTATGGTAACGGTAGTCGAAAACATTTTTCTCTACTTCTTTTTCTTACTTATCTTCTTTTATTTTTACTATTCTCCTTCCCCTTTTTCTTCTTTACCTTCCTCTTTTTTCTCCTTCTTCGGCTTCTCTTTTTTTTCTTCTGTATCTCTTACTCCTCCTCCTCCTCCTCCTCCTTCTCCTCCTCCACCTACTTCTTCTTCCACTTTTTCTTCTTCTTCTCCTTCATCTTCCGTTGCTCCTTCTTCTTCTTCTTCTGCTTATTCTCCACCTTCTTCTGCTTTTTCTTTGCCATCTTTTTCTTCTACTTCTTATTTTTCTCTTTCTCTTCCTTATTGTTTCTCTTTTTCTTTGTCTAGTTCTTATCCCCCTTCTCCTCCTTCCACTATTTTAAAGAAATAATTTTAATTGTTCAATTTTTACTTTCTTTAATAAGTACTTAAAAAGTTTAAATTATACTAAAAGAAATCTATTTCTAAGTCCATAACACATTAATTGCTGGAACTAATACCGAAAAATTTGTGTAGAAGAAACAACGCATTCTGAAAATTTTCTACCAATTAATCAAACCTAGAACTTTTAACTTTTCAGCTCAATACGACCGATTGAACAAAGGAAGAATTAAATTTTAACTTAATAAAAATATTAAATTTTTATGAAAAAAATTAAAGTTCTATTGCTAACAAGAATAATCAAAAACCAAATTTAGAAATCTGAAAACATGTTCAAGGAAAGCAAACGCTTGAAGGCCTTCAAGATTTTTTTTAAACATAAATACTAAAAAATAAACACGATAATGAACACAAAACAAATAATAAACACTAACATAATTAAACTTGATATAAAAATATCATGTTTTGCTTTCATTAATTAGAGAAATATTATTCTTTTGAATTTGTAAAAACAATCCTAAATAAAAAAGAGAGAAATGTATTATAGGTTTTACAACCTCTGTCTATTTGTTAACTTATTTTTGTACCTTAAAAGAGTTGTAAAATAAAAGTTTGTTTAAAGAAGAACTTGTTATTAGTTTGAAAAAGTTCAGATAAAAACAATATATTTTGAGTGAATGTATTTGATATTTGTAAAAAAGAAAAGGAAAATCAGTAAAACAGAGAGAAATCGAATAGCCCCCAATCAGCAATAAAGGATGAAAATCAAAAGGGGAGAGAGAGAGAGATTGGTTATGTGTTAGAATACGGAAGAAGGAGAGTGTGAAAGGAGGTAAATTACCAAGTAACTTGGTAGCTTTGTTGCTCTTCTCTATAGAGCTATAACGGTAACGTTCACTTACACTGCTCGTACTTCACAAACACCTAAGTTATTAAACACTGAAAATACTGGACAACAGACACCCTTACTGTATCCATACTTTACTAAACAGCCACCTTCTATCACCTGAAAAACCTAGTGTTGTTGATAACTGTAGAGCACTATACCCATTCTCACCTATTATATTACCTTTGTACCTCTAACAACGAAATACCTGCTTAATATCTTTGAAACCGATACCTGCTTAATTAGTTTTCAGCTTACAAAATTAAAAATTAATTTATATTCAAAGAATTATCAATTTTTACTTTCTCTTGCCTACATGAATTGTTTTCATGTCGAATTTTCGAAATCAAGTTTTCACCGGACCTACACGTTTTCAGACCCCTGAATCCAAAAAAACATGTTTTTAGCGATTGGTCTGTGTGCGTGTGTGTCTGTGTGTCTATGTGTGTGTGAACAGAATATCTCACGAACGGAACATTGTACAAACTTGAAACTCGAAACTTAAGTTAGGTACCACTAAAGAACCTGACATGAAAATTTTCATCAAAATCGGTCAACCGAAAGTAGTAATTTATTCGTGTAATTTTTCACTTTTTTGTGATTTTCTCAGAAAAGGCTCCAACGATTTTTTAAAAAACGCCTCATTTACTAAATATTTTATGCTCTACAAGATAGGGTAGGCACCATGTCTGCATAAATTTATGGGGCGGTTGTTTTGTCGTAAATTTTTTTTTTTTAAGATTGAGACTTTAATATGCACTTTAACGCAAAAATGTATATGATAAAAGTTGTAGAGAATTTAAAATCCTACAAATTTTATTTCAAGCATTTTTTTGTACGAGTATAATGCTTAATTTACCGGTAATTAGCGATTTTCTTGTTTTTTTTTCACGAAAACGGGTAAAAAATCTATTTATAAGGTTTTCAGCCTTAGTAAACATTTTACGATAAAAGTGTATAATCAAATTTATAGGAAATTATAAGATCTACAACTTTTATTTAAAGCATTTTTCTCTACAGAGCCTAGTTTAGCGTAAAAGAGTGATTTTCCATATTTTTAAGCCTAACTGAGGTTGATTTTCATTTTGCGTCTCTCACTCATGATTAAAATTAGGTTATGTTTATTGAGGTTAATTTTTGTTTATTTTAAATGTTTTATTGCTAATGTTACGTTTATTGTTAATTATTTTCATTGGCAAGAGAAAGTTGTGTGAGTGTTTCACACCAGATTTTTTTCCCTTATAATAAAGAAATCAAAAATATTTTTAAGTCTTGTTCCTGAATAACGAACGGAATTTCAACTTTTAAAAAAATTTTGGGTTTGAAAATAACTGTTTATGTATTTTACATATCTTACTTCCAGGGTAACAGACTAGCGTTGCCCAGAGAAAACCTGTTGAAGACTACGACGAAAACATCTTGTTTTCTCTCGCGGAATCGTCAATGAATCTTTGTTAAAGTCCATCGGAACCAAGTGGCTGATAACGATTGCCTTTTGCCCAAAACAGGCAGGTGGATTGTTAAACTATTTGTATTTTATCTGTACTCCAGGACTACAAAAAATAGTTCTGTTTCTTATGACATTGTCAGCCAATTAATTATATGACTGAAGTATTTAACCCTCGAAGTGGCTGTTACATTTTGTTAAATTGGCAGACTATTTTACAGAAGGTGTACGGTATTTTTGTTATAATTCTCAGTTAGCTAAATATACACTAAATACTAAGTATTATATACCATATTATTCAGAGAAATAAGCAGATTATGATTATGTAATTAGTTTTTGCTGTTGATATAAACTGAAACAAAATGTACAAAACAAGTGTTTTTGGTTCAAATGTTTTTCAGCTGTAGATGTTTAAACACAATATCATATAAGTCATGTAGTAAACTGATATACCTAAAATCCAAAATGTAGATTATGTAACCCATTTATTTTTCTACTAATCTTCCAAAACTGAAACCCAAATTCCAAGGGATTAATTTGTTATGGCTTATAATGTAAAACAATGCTTGAAGTGACACAAGAAAATAAGTAGTACGCACAAAATAATTAGTAGGCCTTTTATTTTTTAGATTCTTTGTTCATTTTTTGAAAATAAAGTTACTACCGAACAATATTACTTAACTAAACACATTATTTTTGTTTTACGTCTGATTCTTGAAATTTCTCCTTATGCAGACGGTGGAGAATGATGAATTATGAAAATGAGTGTTGAAAAATGCCAGACCTGACCGGGAATTGAACCTAGGACCCCGAAACTAAACTATAAATACTACATACAATAAATTTTTTTTTTTTTTAACAGTAAGAATTATTTACAAACAGTTTAACAAAAACTTTCAGTAAATGTGTTGATGATGAATAAAACTTGAAGTGAATGAAGGTGTGAAAAGAAGCGAATGAAGACGTGATACTGATGATCTGTGTAACTGATGATAGAAAATTTATTAGATGAGTAATTTTAGATTAATGAGAGTTAGCAAGATTTAGATTATTAATAAATAAGAGTTGACAACCGCAATATAATTTTGTTTTTGATCTTAAAAGGATGGTTAAACATTTTAGATCAGGTGAAACGGAATGGAAGATCTAATATTCTCGCCTTCTTGAGTCTTTGATGTTCAATATTGTCATCGAGAAGATTTATAGCCAAATGATTGGAATGAGTGTCCAACTTGGTTATATACTTTTCACTCCGACTGCTAATTTCTTCTCCCACCGTAGGTATGCCCAGGTCATGATGGAGTACTTCATTAGGCACATACCAAGGTGCACAGCATATAAGTCGAAGAAACTTCGATTGGAATCTCTGTAATATTTCTACATTAGATGTACTTGCTGTGCCCCAGAGTTCAATTCCATAACTCCAAACTGGTTTTATCATCACCTTGTACAGTGATGATACATACAATAAATAAGTAAATAAACAATATTCCCGTAAATACACAATAAAAACGCGCACTTGTTTTAAGCACGAAATGGCGACGAATAAAACATCAAAACACAGCTGATGAAAAATGGCAAAAATATTTTTTACTAGCGCTCCACATAAATGATTATAATCTTTTTAGTGCTCCCAACTGCTAACGGTTATATGGCTTATACAGTAAAGAATACGCGATTTATAAAATGCACAGCAAAACCGACGAAGCCTTCTATAACTTCTACAACGGGGAAATGTGTCGATTTTTTGACGGTTGCCACTTCGAGGGTTAAGAATAGAAGAGGTAGAGGTGTAAAAGACACTAATCAGAGTTATTTTCTCTAGGAGTAATGAATTTCATTATAGAGCCAGTGCCTCTGGTGAATAAAGTAAAGGTGTCATTTTCTGGTTGGAAATTAGATACTTTTCACAGGGCCTGGGTAGCTGATAAGCATACTTTTTCACTCAGTGAGAAAGGCATTGGTAAACCACCTCTGATGACTTAAACGAGCTAATGAATTAAACAACCACGATTATCTACATAGTTATTCCGCTAGCCTGTTTACCAAGGAGAAGCGCCAATTTTCATTTCATCTCGAGAGGTAAAATTTGCCCATTTGTTTCACAGGGCTTGAAAATAAGAACATTTGCAATTCCAAAACTCAAGAGGTAAAACAGACAATACGTTAAAGTATGAAGTAGTATTTTAAAAATTATATCAATTAGATAACAGCATTGAAACGTTTAATCCTGATTCTTTCAGGATCCGGATATTAAAAACTATAAGCAAATTTCTTGGTAAACTTATAATAAAAAATAAAAAATTACAATAACTTTTACGCTTATAAGAAGGTTTTTTATAACTTACAATTTAAGTACTTAGACTAAATCGATTACAAAATGTTATTAAATTGAAGACTTCAACTAAACTTAACTAATATTAAATGATGGTTATTTTACAATTAAATAATAAATTAACTGTTACTAAGAAAATGATAGAACTGTACTCAAATTTGTAGTACGGAGAACTGGTCACTTTTAAAACGTCAAGTAGTAAACTGAATTTTTAAATTAACAGACTCAATAAAATGTACCTCACATTGTACAAACACTGACTAATAGTTTTTATATAACTGTAAACACACAATTAATTTCAAAAATTTGATAAATACAATATAATGATAATCTCTATGCAATGTTTGGTATTACAATAAATATTGTTGTTGTTTAGATCTTCAGCCGAAAGGCTAGTTTGAACCTCTAGAGGCTTTACAAAATAAAACGAGGAAAGAGGTTTACAATTACCTTCCTCACTGAGTTGAAGAGTGTGCTTATCAGCATGCTACGCCCTCTGAAAAGCATCTACTTCCCACACTGCAAATGACACCTTCACTTCATTCACCACAAAATCTGGCTGTATAATGATGAAATTCATTACTCTCAAAGGAGATAACTGTAACTAGTGTCTTTTACACCTCTTTCTCTTCTGTTTTTAAATTCTTCAGTCATATAATTGGTTGATTAAGTGCTAAGAAACAGAACGTTTTTGTAACCCTGGAACTAGCAGATCCATTGCAAATAATTTAACACTCTACCTGCCTGTTATGGGGAAACAACGTATTTATACATTATCCTTAATAATTTCACATCAAATTTTCCAGTCTCAGTAAGTTTCTTTTGTCGTGTTTTCAACAGAGTTTTGACAACGGCTAATGACCGTGGTAGTCAATACCCGCTAAATAAACAAAAAAAAGTAATTCATTTTGAGATGAATGATGGAATAATAATAATAATAATATTCAACTGACTCATCTTAAAGTTAGATTTGATTAAATTATGATATCGAATAATTGTAAGTAAAGAAACAGACAATTGTTATGAAACAATAAAAAATAGAATACTCATGATTTGTTAATCAAATGAAATAGGAGACAAAAGACTGGGTAAAAAGTGATCAATAATAGTAATTGAATAAATTGGTCCAATTACGAGTTCATCAGGAAATTGATAACAAGAAAAGATGGTTTGTTCTTTAAATTATTTTTTCGTAATTACAGAAACCATACTTTTACAATTTTAATTTTATTCATTAGTCCGCCAGCATAGGAATAGTACGTTATTAAAGAAAAAAATGAACAAAAAAATTACAGAATTTAAAAAATTTAATTAAATACAGTATAATATAAAGAACAATAGGTTTTTTCATAATAATAATAAAGAATTCCTTGCTTCTGTGTTTAAATCAGTGACCGGAAAGATAATGGACCGATGAAAACAAAATGCACTAAAATTAAACCACGCTCTCTTATTCTCTATCGTTTGCATCTCATACTAAATAAAAAATATACATTTATCTTTCATTTGTGAAGGTCAAAGGGGGGAATTTTTTTTTTACTTGTTGATGATACGTTAAAAAAATTAAATATGAAAAATTCATTTTCAAACATTTTTGATAACGTCAAAACCTATATAAAATTTTAAATCTAACCCGTATTGCTACATCCAAAATGAGCTGAGTTAACGCAATTTAACGGCCGTTTTAATTTTCCATTCCTTTGATCAAACATTTATATCACTAATACATCCTTAATAGACAAATGGTAATATCTTAGCTAATTTTGGTAGTAAATGAGCACTTGTTGTTGTTTAGATCATCAGCCAAAAGGCTGGTTTGAACCTCTAGAGGTTTTACTAAGTAAAACAAGGAGTGAGTTGGTTTACCATTGCCTTCCTCACTGAGTGAAAAATTACGCTTAACAGCATGCCGGGCCCTCTGAAAAGCACAGATTTTCCACTCTGCAAATGTCACCTTCACTTCATTCACCACAGGGTCTGGCTGTATAATGAAATTCATTATTTTCAGAGGAGACAACTCTGATTAGTGTCTTTTGCACCTCTACCTCTTCTGTTCTTAAATGATTCAGTCATTTAATTGGCTGACCATGTGATAAGAAACAGAACTATTTATTTTAGCCCTGCAATGGACAGATTGAGTGTAAATAAATTGACACGCCACCTGTCTGTTAAGGGCAGAAAATGAGCACTATTAGGATGAAATTTAAATTCTATTTATAACTGCTACGATTTGATAAATCAAATCGATGTTAATGATATCAAAGCATGGTTCCCTGTTATCTCTCGTTTTGTACTCCATATTTACGTCTAACTTCCCTTAAACTGATTTCACATCCACAGCAGTGTACTCAGACGATAAGATTGTGTTGTGCAGCAGTGAATCACCGGAGAAAATATCATTAAATATCCAAAATCACTTGTATGAACTGTGGGCATGGTTCAAAAACTGGAGAATGAAAAAGTTTTTTCTCTAATTCTTTATTTACAACTGTAAAATTTTACATTAACCAAATGTGATGATTATGATAATTTTTTAAATTACTTGTTAGGCATGAGAGGGGTAGGGCCTCCATTGGTGCCTCCCCAAGAATAAATTTGGATATTAAATTAGCAGGTCTCTACTCCAGCGTCTTTTAAGGCGTCTACCGAAATTATCTGGTAAATGGAAGGTGGAAAGTGAACGCACCAGTGGGTTCTCGTGTTCGTGTGACTTGTCGTGAAAGCATTTGTATAGGTATTCGATGTAATTTTGTACAAATGGAATGAAAGTTAACGGCTAAAATCTGTGCAAGTCACGTAACCTTGAAAAAAATTCGTCCACCTGTATATTTCGATAACAATTAGATGTCACAGAACAATAAAGTTCGATATTTATAACGTGACAGACTTCAGGATACCATACTAAACAAAAAGTTTAAATTCTAAATAATCGCACAAAATTCATCAACAGAAAATCAAATCTACTATTAAAATTTAAGTTACTAACGTATAAAGCCTATTTACTCCCTACCTAGAACAATAGTATCGAGATTTTTGAGACTGCAAAAAAAGTCAAATTCAGAAAAATGAAGCTGTTTAAAAAAACACCTGATGACAACAATAACTCCTCATTCTTCTTCTAGTACCAACAATCATTGGTTATCATGAATGGTTACCTTGTTGATGATGAACGTTTTGTTGACAATTGCTCGGAAAAATTGTGTTGTAGATATTCCATACAACTACCATAAATTTTAAACCACAAAGTTCTATTGCTTCCCAGACCACGTTTCCTGAGAGTTCTACTCTCAATGATAATTTTCAGGATGTCATTTTTTTGAGGATGTCTCATAATGTGACCAAAAATATTCTAGTTTACGACGATTGATAGTCGTAACTATTTCTAATTTTTTAGCCATGCGAATGAGAAACTTTGCTTTAACTGACTCAGTTCATCCAACTGATCTTCAGTGAGCACTGATGCATCCACATTTTGAATGCCTTCAAACTTGTAAACATTATTTCAGTATGTCTCCACGTTTCGAAGTTATGTAAGAGAACGGATAGTCTTATAAATGGAGTTAAAAAGTTTCTCACAGCTGTTATCTCTATACGACCCAACAGTTGTAAAAATTCTGTGATTACCTGATGGGTCCAATTGCTTTTCCATTTTTTTGCGAGCTTTTGCCCAACATTATTATTACATAACATTACATTCTGACTAAAAATTTTATTTTGTAACACAGCTACTAAACTCAAATATTGAAAATTTTACAGAAAATTAACAGATCACATCAATCCTCTAATACTGAAAATGTCAAGACAAAATTTAATTTGCTCTCCTCTCCAAAGAAAGCGGGTTATAAATCCATTCATCTAACTGCAAAAGAAAATTAATTTTTACAAAGCTTAAAAAATAACATGTTTATTTTTTATTTTAGCTACGTATTTTATCAACTAAAATTTATTTTCGTTTTTGTAATTATTTTATTTTGCCTTGTTCACATTTTTTTAAATGTCACTTCTTGTTACTCATGTAAATATTTTTTGAAAAATTAATTTTGTTTATGATACTGTATTTTGTTCAATTTAAAATATTTTACAGGTATTTAGTATTGTTGTTCTATATATTTATTATATCCATTTTAATCAATCTACTTTTTTTATTATCTCACGACGCCTACATAATATTCCTTGATTCTGCATTGGTAATGATAAATATAAGGTGATATAGAGAGGATAAAATGACCGAAAATATCGGGAATAAAACCCGGGACTCTTGGCACAGAAATCATTTTCACTGATCTCTGCACCAATGTATTCACATCGGGAGGTTTTGAAATACTTTGAAAGCACAACTATTTTGAAAAATTTGAGGTGACAAGACTAATACTAATATCTACCATACAGTATGCAGTATAGTATTCAGATGAACTAATGTCCCATAGCCGTGGGAGTGAGAGAATGCATAACGCTCTCACTCGCACAACCCATACGGGCCGTTCCAATAACATTGTCTTATAATTTTACTCATTGTTGTGAGCAAGCATTTATGCACGCAGTAAACTAACAAGCAAGATAACGACTGTAGTATATTTTCAGATTTGGATTATAACTGTAAAGACCTTTCAGCGCATGCGTAGTTATGCCACATGTCTCCCTCTCACTCGCTCGGCTATGGGACATTAGTTCGTCTGATACTTATACCATACGTTGGGTAGTTGTTAAATAATAGTAATATTTGTAATCATTATTAGTAATTTGACTGAATATTATTTTATTATCAAATCAGCGAACTAAAAATTTGTTTTTATAGAGAAATAAGAACAATAATTAATAAATTTAACATTGAATATAAAACATACATCATTATTATACATTAATTAGAAACGCTACTTATAACTATTTTTTAATAATTTAATTATGAAATGATCGAAAATTGCTATAAATATGTGTGTTTGTTTGTAAAAGTAAAGTTAATTATTCTAATCTGGTACGCAATTTTAACTCATTCTACCTGTTAAGTTTCATAAGAGTGTAGTTACCGCTTGCGTGAACAGATTATATATGTTTCGTTTATACCATGGTATCCTAAGAGCTGTATGTACAAACTTTGTCTGATAACGTTCTGTAACGTCAGTATTGGAATTTTTTATTGTCTCCCAGAGTTGTAGCCCGTACGTTACTATCCATACGTTAATCTGAAAAATACATTCCCTTTAACACGTTATCACAATTAGAATAACGTTTTCATAGATGCGTCTTCACATATGTAATGCTTTTTTAACTTTTATGGCCACACATGGGACCATTTAAAATCAATCCTTGGAGTTCTTTTTCTGAGCTGCTTTTCTTTTTTACAAGCATCTTTTTATATTTCCAGATCTTGCTTTTCTTTTCTGATCTGAATAAACCTTTCTTCCTCTTGTTTCCATTTTAGATTTAAATATTGCATTTTTATTGTTTAGGATTTTTATTTTTTTCTGTTTTATTTCTGAGATCGTCTTCTGTTATTTCTACCTCCTGTATATCTTCTTTTACTTATTTTATCCAACTTAGTAGGGTTGTTAGTGTAAATTACTTTTCAATTATTAGTCTTAAAATTTGGTACTTGGTAAATGACCATGTGAAACTATGGAACTCTCTTTTTTCTCATCACATCTCATTTATAGTATTTATATAACTAAACTCAAAAGAAAATACCAAATATTTTACAACACAAATTAAATCAATCATACGATATATCTCTTGTTTCCTATAGAAGTAAACTACGTATAAAATATTACACGCGAGTAATATTATTGTATTTTCAAAAATAATAAAAAATAAAAATGGGAAAACGGGTGAAATATTGAATAATGTATGCAGAAGAAGTTCAATAAAAGACACATTGTAAAGTAAAATGCAAAGGAAACAAAGAATGTGACATCAAGACTGTATCTTTGCACTGTACAGCGTACACATCGCTTTCGTAAAAGTCATTCTGACCTTAATGTATTCCACTAGGGTTTCAGACGGTTCTTCCGCTTTTGATAAAACAGAGATATCAATTTTTGCTAACACGGTAGACTACGTTTTTATGAACAAGTATTTGCTCGAGACATGTGAATTAAATTTCACGGAATTATTTAAATATCTCAAAATGTCGACATTATTTAAATTTTTAACATCGTTTCAGTTATAGAATGTAGGTGAGAGAAATCCCAACTGTTCCTTTTTGGAAGAACTTCACCATATGATACTTTCTATTATCATGTTCAAAAACCCGATTGGTGGGATAACTTTGTCGTCAAAGCTTCTACGACAGAAATGATATTATTTACCACAGAACAATGTTAGACTAAAGAATAAAATGTTAGTATCGTTTAGTTTTACAGTACAGTAGATACCCGAATAATAAAGTTTTCACTCGTGTAATACATCTGTATTTATTGTTTTTCCTTCTTTTAAAATTGAATACATTGTAATTAAACTAAAATATAATTTCCTAGAAAAAAATAATAGTTTACAGTTAACGTCACAGTATTTCGATTCTTTATTATAAAATAAAAATATATCACAACCTTAAACGACTAAAGACTTCAGGCCTATTCTTACACCTCAAATTCTCAAACCTATTTATAGTTTGGTAAACTAACCTTCTAGAAAGTTCTAAACAGTATGTTTCAGAACTTTTTAAACAGTAAACACAACACATATACCAACATAAATATTACATTGTGTAAGTGTTACAGTGAAACTTCAACTAACGGACACTTCCGAATTGCGGACATTTTCTAATAGCAGACAATTTTAAAAGTCCCGTCCATTTCCCGAAAGACACAATACTAAAATATTTCCTAATAACGGACCATCTACATAGTGGACGCGGACAGTTAATTTATATGGTTTTGAAAATTCAATTTCAATTTGCTGTTTTTAGGTACATTTTTCATAGAGTTGGTAAAATATAGGGAAATTAAACTTTACATACCATAGCTGTCGGGTTTCTTCTCGAGCTATTGACATTTTTTCAATTTAATCTTCGGGCCATACCTTTTTTTTTAAAAGTATTACGAATAACATAAAATTTTTACAAATTGTTAAATAGTTGTATAACAAAAACCCTACCTTATCATACACAATAGAGCGGCCCTTTTTAAATAAACTTTTATAACTAGCCTTATTGTTACTTTTTCACTCTATTATCTACTCTTTACCATTTTATAAATGAAGAACTAGAAATTTCTTGAACCATATTCGTCTTCGATATTGTCACAATACATTACAGTCCTGTATGTCAAGTGAAAATTGTTATGGATAAAAAATGGGGAGGTACTATTGCACAGAACGCAAATACGACATTGAATGGGCATTCACTTGGAGTTTCCAAGGGAAACTGTACAGTACCCTTGACCAAGACAGCCAAAATTATACTAAACTTATTTGACTACAAATTGATTTTTAATATAGTTTAGTGTCCCCATTCACAGCCCAACTCATTAGGTGTCCACTTAACAGTGTATTTCACTTTACAGAGAAATGAACGGTGAAAGATTGTAGATCAACTACAACATAATGTATTTTACATATTATTTTTGAGAATAAACTTTAATAAGTTTGAAAATAAATTTATGAATGTATAGTTATTATAAATGAATATCAATACAGTTTGTATTAAACAAACTACCAATAACTTTCTCGACTTCTGCATAAAATATTTTATTAAAATATACTACTTAAATATAAATTGTGATGTAACTTTCTTTTACTAAACTATACGAAAGAAACAAAAGAAAAAACCCATCAAAGAAGTGAAATTACTAAACATAGAAAGTAATTTTAAGATTTTTAACGCTTGGGTGGTATTTACAAAGTTATAAAACACCAATCCTAAGATGTTAGATCCATTTTGCGAGGAAGGTACTTGTTTTGAAATTAGTGAAGGCACTTCAGCCCTGACTAATTTGAAGTGTAGTAATGAAACATCCATTATTGAGACTGGCCTGCCAGGAAATTTCCTTCATCTCCGCCCCTTTTCACCATGTTTAAGTTTCAGAACAGAATTAAGTTATGCAACTACTTAATAATTGTGTTAAAGTGGCTGCGATGGTTATATTGTCCAAACATAAATGCTAATTACATAACGTAAATGTCACAACCAATCTAATAAATACTTCCTTCGTGTAGTCCTAATGCAAACAGTTCCCGTTACACATAAATTTCCTCTACCAAATATAAACTACTTTAACAATTTCGTTACGGTAATTTAATTTTCTGGTGAATCAATTTACAAAACGGAGTGATTGTTTTATAATAGAAATACTACACATACATTCTTATTGTTTTCAACGAAAATATATACTCTCCACGAAAATTATTCTAAATTTATAGTAAATTTTCAACTAAATCTTAAAGTTCATTAATCTTAAACCAAATCTTTTGTTTGTATTTGATAAACTTTGATGTTTATTCCACCGTAAACTCATAAATTTAATATAATAAAGCGCATCATGTTTTAAACTATGAAAAAATATGGTGTGAAACACTTACACGACTTTTTGTTACCAAATTAGATAATGGAAAATATAATCCATGTTTAATCATGAGTTAAAAAAGTTAATTGAAAAACATAAACTATTTTTAATCATGAGTGAATATTGCTAAAAATCAGCCTCTGTTTCACTAAAAAATTATGAAAATCATTAATATTACTGATGATGATTCTAAACTAAGTTCTGCAGAAAACAATGCTTGGAAAAAGTTGTAGATGTTTTAATTTTTTGTAACTTCAATTATATCGTTTATGCTTTTGCCCTAAAATACATTTAGGTACATTCTTAAAGATTCACGAATTTTTATCGATATCAGTGATCAAAATATAGAAAATCATTAATTGCTTCTAATCTTGGCGTTTTAGATAAAAAATGTTTGAATAAAAGTTGAAAGATATTTGATTTCCAACAACTTGGATTAAGCTGTAATCTTAAAAAATATTTTTTACTACGAGAGGACAACTTCAAAAATATTCAGTAGACATAAACGCTTACCCTATTTTGTAGAGCACAAAACATTTTTCTACATTTTTTAGTTCATTCGTGCAATTTTCACTTTTTTGCAATTTTTCAAAAATTGCTCCAACGATTTTCATTAAATCGCCTAATTTACTATATTTTTTATGGTGGTAAAAAAAATGATTTATAAAGTTGTGGCATTAGTATGGAATTAATGCAAAAATTTTTGTTGTTGTTGTTTAGGTCATCAGCCGAAAGGCTGGTTTGAACCTGTAGAGGTTTTACAAAGTAAAACGAGGAGTGAGATGGTTTACCATTGCCTTCCTCACTGAGTGGAAAAGTAACTTATCAGCATGCCGGGCCCTCTGAAAAGCACATATTTTCCACTCTGCAAATGACACCTTCACTTCATTCACCACAGGGTCTGGCTGTATAGTGAAATTCATTACTTTCAGAGGAGATAACTCTGATTGGTGTCTTTTACACCTCTACCTCTTCTGTTCTTAAATGATTCAGTCATTTAATTGGCTGACCACGTGATAAGAAACAGAACTATTTATTTTAGCCCTGCAACGAACAGATTAAGTGTAAATAATCTGACACTCCACCTGTCTGTTATGGGCAGGCAAAAATTGTATCTAAGTTAATCAAAGTTAGATAAGATTCAATACCTTCAAATTTTACTTGGAGCACTTTTTCTACAGACCTTAGTTTGGCATCAGTTAGTGGTTTTCCTAATTCTGAGGATTTCATGGGTGGAAAAGATGACGAATGTGGAGGTGTTGAGACGTATGCATAGAGAAAGAGAAGTACTATTAACAGTGAAGAAAAGAAAATTATTGTATATGGAACATGTCATGAGGGGAGAAAAATATAAAATATTACAAGTGATTGTCCAGGGGAAAATCCAAGGAAAGAGATCCTTGGGAAGAAGACGAAAACCCTGGCTGAAAAACCTAAGAGATTGGTATGGTTGCAGCAACAACGAATTGTTTAGGGCTGTGACATCAAAGATAAAAATCGCTCTGATGATTGCCAACCTTCGAAGCGGAGATGGCTTGTGGTTTTTGAACCGAGGTTGGTTTTCGTTCATTTATCTATATTTGCTCATGATTAAAATAAGTAGTTTTCATTTTCAGCAGTGGTGTGTCGCGCATCGATCAAATTCCAAAATTAGGAGAATTGGCGTTCAAGGAGATATCATGTATACCATATCCCGGAAGCAATTAATTGCTTTGGCCATTCGCAGAGGATGGTAGATGGTAGGTGGTCAAAGAGGGTATGAAAGTGGACGCCAGCCAAGAAGAGAGGTAGGCCTGAAGCAACATGGTTAAAATGACGTGCAGGAGACAATGTCTTTGCGGCGGCTCTCCGATGGGGACTGGCGAGACAAGGATGCGAAATACGGCTGGGACTGTAAATCCTTGCTTGAATATACATATCGTTTTCATTTTACGTTGTTTCAACTCATGATTAAGCATAGTTATACTTTTTATTATTTACTTTGGCAAGAGAAAATCGTATGTGTGTTACACGCCAGATGTTATAGTCTATTTGTTTTTTGCAAAGATTACAAATTGAATTTTTAAGCACAGAATTTTTCTTGTATAGATACTTAAATATAATATTTGTTAATAATAATAATACTTTTGGGATTAGAGCAGTGAATCTTAATAAGTCTTTTCTCTTATTTTCCATAAGTCCAAACAATATCTTTTAAAACAACTTAAGTAATATTGTTCTACTTTCTTTTTTAAACTAAAAATTGCTTGTTAATATCTCGATTGTACGACTCGGGTGCATAGCAAAGGTATGTAAAGCATTTACGTATTCAAAACACAAGATCGAGTTTTATTCCAGTTTGCAAGTTCCTGTGAAAAGATTTATGTAATCCTGTTTTTTATATTAAATATTTCTCTCCGTAGATTAAACAGCTCTATTGTATAATCAAAATCACAAATATGGTTTTATTTTTAAAAATAAATCACCATGAATATACTTTTAATTGGGAATAATGAAAATGTAAATTTTTAGCCCACATTTCTGCGATTTATGACAAATAGTCTTAGATACGTTAAAACCGAAAAGCTTCACAGAAATGTTTGGAGATTAATACTCTACCATATTTTTAATCAATTTTTGAAACTATTAAAAAGTTAATTTGTGCCTCTCCCTCTATTTCAACAAATCAATGATGTTGTGGATTTACTAAATTACAAATCGTCAATGTAAAAAATTAGTTACGCAAGTTATAATGCCAGTTAATTATAAAAATTAACAAAATACAAAACCATCTATTTTAATGGTTCGTCTTATTAAGAACCGTTATAATTATTTTATAATTCTGTTATGATTCATTAAGAAGCTTTCGTATATTTCATAAATAAGGTGAATTAATTTCATGAAAATTAACATAAAGGGTTTCTCACCAGTCTTCTTACAAGATTGTATTATAATGCAGGTATACAAAGAGATTCAAATTTTGGAAACAGATCTTATTACAAAGGTGACGCTTGAAGAAATTTGACAAATTTCATCTTTCATAGAATTATTTATGTGATATGTGATGAAACACTTCATATTCTTCATATAAACCTACTTACTCTATTTATTAAATTATTTAGAATTTGAATAATTTACTCCATCTGTGGTTTACATGTGTTTATTTTGAAAATAAACTACTTACAGAATACCTTAATATTCGTGAACGTTAAGGAGAGACTGTACTTTGTATCCCACCAATGTTAAATTTAATATGATTAGGTACATTTTTCAAAGGATTGATAAACGATAGGGAAATAAAACTTTCCACACGCATATTTAACGGGTGTCTAGCTACTACCATTTTTTCAATTTAATCTCTCGGACCATAAAATTAAAAACAAAATAACGAATCACATAGATTTTTAAAAATTTATTTTCCATGATTTTTGCATATTACTAATTGTTGGAGCATTTAAAAAAGTCATAAAAATGCCGGTATATGTGCGTGTACAAGATAAATAACTGGTAAAAATTTTAGCCCGGTAGGTTTAATGGTTTCCGAGAAAGATGTACGTAAAATTTTAAAAATCTAAATTTACGAGAACAGGCAAAAACCAAAACACCAAAAACAAATCGTACACACATAAGTAAATTTCCCATCAACAGTTGGGTAGAAAGATGAACTAACAGCTGAAAATGTAAAAAATAGTGATGCAGATATTTAAAAAAATAAAATTCCCTTTGTTTTAAAACGATCAGTATAAAATTATGAAAAATGTTCGTTCTTGGTTGCATGATAATTTTTCTGGGCAGACCTGGTAAAAACTTAATTCGCTCATTAAAATAATATTATTTTTGACGTAATTTAATGTTAGCCTATTACTTGTAGATCTAGGGCTGAACTATTGAAAAAACATAAAAATCAGTAAATAGAAATTTTCAGTCAAAACCTTCATAAAGTCTTGCCTTAAAAAATTATATTAGACCTATTATATACAATCAAAAGTTCCCATGGCAGTAGTATTTGTCAATAAAAATACCACGGTAGTATTAGCTGAGAATAGAATCATATGCAGAAATCTATTTCTTAAAAGTAATTTTTTCAGTACTTTCTTATAATAAACAGAAACTTTTCGGCTACTTCCGTCATCCTCAGTTCTTAACATCTCCTTTATAACGAGTTTAAACAAAACTTTTCGCTCAAGTGGCTACGTAATTTTTTTATTGTAGATTGACTGCAACTATAGGGTGATTCAAAAAGAGCGCCGGTTTTGATATATCAAATTAAGAGATTTATTTTATTGAAAAACTGAAAATAAATACATCAACAAGTTCATCTTACCTTCCGATTTCATGTATGAAAAATGATGTCATGCATGTGTCCTCCTCTACTGCGCTGGCACGCATCAACTCTGTCCATGAAATTGGATATTACTGCATGACAAGTTTCGACTTCCATTTGCCCGATAACCCGTCGAATATCCTCCTTCAAGTCATTGATGTTTCGGGGTTTATAGGCATACACCAATGACTTCAGATGACCCCAAAGATGAAAGTCACAAGGCGTCAAGTCACACGACCTTGGTGGCCATTGATGGTCGGAATTACGAGAAATGAGGAATGAGACGTATAGAATCCTCCAACTGGTGATGCAAGGAAAAATCGAGGGAAGGAGACAACCCAGCCGTAGGAAGACGTCTTGGATCAAGAACCTCAGAGAGTGGTATGGGAGTAGTACAAGTGAACTGTTTAGAGCAGCCGTCTCCAAGGTGCAGATAGCCATGATGATTGCTAATCTTCGTTAGAAGAATGCAACTACAAGAAGAAGAAGATGCGATCCTGGAACCGTTCACGGAGCAACAACATTGTTTCTCGTGCAGCGTGACAGGTGGCACCATCCTGCTGAAACCACAACTCGTCAATGTCCATTCCATCCAAATGACGCCACAAAAACTCCCTAATCATCGTACGGTATCGGTCTCCATTTACTGTCACGGCTTGTCCTTCTTGATTTTCAAAAAAGTAAGGGCCGATGACACCGCCCGACCAAAAGCCGCACCAAACTGTCACTCACTGTGCATACATTTCCCTTTCATTCACCACGCGAGGGTTTTCTAAACCCCACATACGGCAGTTCTATTTATTAACAAAACCGTTTAAGTGGAAGTGCGACTCATCACTGAAAATGATTTTGTTTGCGAAGGTGTCATCATCCTGCCGTTTTCTCAAAACCCAGTCAACAAACTGTCGTCTCTTCTGGTGGTCTGCCACTTTCAAATGTTGCGTCAACTGAATTTTATACGGGTGATATTGGAGATCGTACCGAAGAATTCTCCGTACAGAAGAACATCGTAAACCCAATTGTTGAGAACGGCGACGTATTGATTTTGCTGGGCTAACAGCCACACTGTCACGAACCAACGCAACGTTCTGCTCAGTTTGGCCAAAACGACGACGTCCAGAACTTTTAAGTTCGACTGTTGAACCCGTCTCAAAAAACTTTTTCATGAGCTTGCGAACTGTTGATTCATTCGGTGCTTCATTACGTCCTAGAGTACCGCAAAGTCGCCTGACAGTAGCCGCATAACTCTCTCCACTCTGGTATAATGTTTTGACGATTAACACTCGTTGTGCAATAGTAAACTTCTCCATGGTTAGACACAGACTGCGAGAGTACTACACTGCGAACAAGAGAAACTACAACTGAATCGTCAATCGGAATGTTCTCCGAAATAGAAATGAGGTCTAACAATGTTGCCAACCGATAAACAAAAATTTACCAGCCGTTTAAAAACCGGCGCTCTTTTTGAATCACCCGTTAGTTACTTGAAACTAACGAACAGTTTTTCTTTAGCGATATTATCCCCCCTTATGCATATATTGCAGTCACCCACTGGTGCTAGCACTTATTTTCTAGTGACACTTCACAGTGTTCTATAAACTTAGGCCTATTAATTCTTAAACCTTTAACTTAATCCTATTGTTAATTTAGACATTAATTTAGTAACTTACATGACTATATGACTTAAAAGTAGCTTAATATTACTTGTAGTTAACCATTAGTTTTAGTAACTTATATAGACTACATGACTTAAATGTAATTTATTCTTATTTATAGTTTAACAGTACTTTTATTATTTTTCTTAAAACACTAAATCTACCAGCTTAGTTCTTTTACTCGTTGCTACGTAAAGAAACGTAATGTTGTAGTCCTAAATTCGGGGGAAAACAAAGATATTTAATCGAGAGATGCATAAAATAACAATATTTAACGCTTTTGCGAGCCGATGTAAAATCCTGAAGAATCAGAAAATCCCTTTAACACTAAAAAGTTTCTTTATAATCAGTGTACACTTCCCACCCTTTCATACGCTGCACAAACATAGTAATTAATAAAAGGTCTGTCAGAGAGTCTGGCCGAGATACAAACATTCATGGAAAGACTAATGCTGAGTATCGAATTGTCAGATTGAGTAAGAAATTAGAATATTCGGCACTAACTAAACTATCGAACTGAAACAATAGATGTAAAACAACACGTGGCTTAACTAAAATCAAAAATAAGCGATGAAAGACACACAATGAGGCAAATTGATGGAACAAGGAGACTAAACAGTGGAAACCTGGCTGGGAAAGAAAGTTAGAGATTTTTCTCAAAGAAGCTGAACAGATGACTTAAAACTGGTGCCAGGATTTAACTGGTCAGAAAGAGCATTGAACAGAGAGTTGTAGAAGTAGAAGGGGGTAGATGACATCCCTGCTTTAAACTCTTGGACACTAGAAGTATCATGTCGTTACATAACAAATAACTTGAAATAACATTAGTTTTCTTCGCTTGTTCAAAACAATAGTTAAATACACATATTTTATCAAGATCTTTATGTAATTATTTCTTCATACAGACGAAAGAGAATGCAATGACTGGTATTTTAAAATAGATTAACATTTTAAGGTTCAACCGAAGTTCACGTTGATCCGAGTCAAAAATTTCAATCGTACAGTAATTTCCATTTGTATTGTTCATACTGGTCCATAACAGGCAAGTGGAATACTAAATTAATTGTATTCGATCTGCTAGTTCCAGGGCTAAAAAAAATAGTTCTGTTCCTCATCACATGATCAGCCAATCATTATGACTGAAGTATTTACGAACAGAAGAGATAGAGGTGTAATATACACTAGTCAGAGTTATTTCCTAAGAGACAAATGAATTTTATTACACAGCCACAGGCTGTGGTGAATGAAGTGTAAGTATAATTTTCAGGGTGGAAAGTAGGTGCTTTTTAAATGGCCTGGCATGCTGATAAGCATACTTTTTAACTCAGTTAGGAAAGCGATAATAAACCACCTCATTCCTCGTTTTACTTAGTAAACCCTCTAGTGATTTAAACTAGCTTTTCGGCTGATGACCTAAATAACTACAACATTGTTTGTACTACATTTTTATAAATCTACCATTTCGTGTATCAATTTGTCAATAGATTTATTTTGTGCAAAAATACGAGGTGTGGCTATTAAACAACGAGACTGACATTGTATAAAATTTTATTTTTATTTTATACATAATCACTTATTGACACCTTCAATATACACTCCTTCTCTATCCCTATAACCCTCTATGCGAATTTTCTATTGTTGGAAATAGTGCTGAAAGTCATCTTTTGTCTGCTCGTTCAAGACACGTGCCACTTTCCCTATTACAGCTTCCACAGACTCAAATCTTGTCCCTTTTAATGCAGATTTCATCTCAGGGAACAGGTAGAAGTCACATGGTGCAAGATCTGGTGAATAAGGTGGATGCTTAATACCGGCCGCATTGGCGCAGTTGGTAACGTGCTCGCCTCTCATCATGCGGTCTCGGGTTCGAATCCCAATCAGGCACGGCATATTTTCATACGTTACAAAAAAAATCATTTCATCCTTTACCGTCTGCATTAGCAGTGATTGCAGAACAGTCGGATGTTAAACCAAAAAAAAAGGTGGATGCTCTAACACTGAGATGCTGTATTTGGCTAGGAAACTCTAGACAGATAACGCGGAATGAGCTGGCGCATTGTCTTGGTGGAAAACCCATGATTTGTCCTTCCACATTTCGGGGCGTTTTTTCTTACTCTTTGACGTAGTTTAGAATGTACCTCAAGGTAGTAATATTGATTAATTTATTGACCTTCAGGAACCCAGTGAATGTACACAATCATATGGATATAAAAAAAAACAATCATCATTGCTTTAAATTTTGACTTGCTCATTCGAGCTTTTTTGGCTCTCGGTGAAGTTCGGCTCTTCTAGTGCATGGATTGGCGCTTCGTTTCCGGATCATAAGTAAAAAACCACGTTTCATCACATGTTATTATCATTTCCAAAAAATTTGGGACATTTTCAATCGCGTACAAAGTGTCAGTATAAACATATTTGCGAGCATCATTTCAAACATTTTTGAGCGGCACGTGTCCTGAAGGAGCTGACAGAAGATGACTTCCATCACTGTTTCCAACAATGGAAAATTCGCATGTAGCGTTGTAGGGATAGAGAAGGAGTGTATATTGAAAGTGACAATAAGTGATTACGTATAAAATTAAAATTAAGTTTTTTACAACGTCAGTCTCATTATTTAATAGTCACACCTCGTATATACTATTTATTAATCCGACTTAAAGAAAATATTTTACGTTATGCTACTGACCTGGTATTTGAATTTTATTATTTTATAATTAATTTGCGTAAAACCAGTAACTGCAGTGTAGTTATTCATTGTTATGTACGTATGTCTACTTCGAAATAGAGTTGGTATTAGGCCCAAAGTGAACGTGGCCAGCGCGTTGGCATCGTTCAATTTATATCAACCCACACAGATGTTTCTGACACCTGTAACTTCCTGATACTCAAAATATAAGTTAACTTCTACAACTCGCCGTAGCTACAGAATTAATAATTAACTCCGGTAATTATTTTATGACTAGATTTCAGAATAATAATCACAGTTGAATTTTTATTTCTAATTTCAATTGAATTATACGAAAATCATAATTATTTTAAACTGAAATTTAACGTGGTAAAACACAATCATCGTGATAAATAAACCAATTTATGCACGAGACAAGTTATTTCAGTATTGTAATCCGCATATTATTATTATTATTATTATTATTATTATAAGTTGAATATTACAAACTTATTGTGTTAATTATTAATTATTAGTCATATAGACTACTCTACATTATAAATATTTGTTATCGATGGGTCGCGTAGGAGGGGAATGTTATTGATTATGATGGCATTGATTGATCTACAAAGCTGATATTTGTGTATAGCACAAATAATATTTGTGTATGTGCTAGTAGCAGTCAGAGCCCCATAAGAAATACACTCTTCTATACTACTTCATTGTATCAACTGAACGTACAAACGACTATAGCCTTCTCAATAATACTTCATTACGTACCGAGTCCAGTGTACTTAAGTAGTAGTACATAATGAAATATTATTGAGAAGGCTAGTAGCGGGCCGATTCTGCTCCTCTCTGATAACTGGAGGTTATCAAGTTATAGGCAGACAGTACATACTCAGGCCTACCATTCCTAAATTAATGTACAGTCCAGCCTCTCTTAGTTTGCTCCTAATGTAAACAAATAATGACGTCACTGAGCATGCGCATTATATCAAAATGTGTACACGCTGATTAAAAAGTAACAACAAAATACTTTCAAAAGTATGTAAGTACAAAATACTTTCAAAAGTATTTAAGTACAAAATACTTTTAAAAGTATTTTTATAAATGAAATTGTGAAGAGTTGGGTTCTTTGGACATCTTAGGAGACTGCCAGAATCCAGATTTACCAGACAGGTACTGGATTTCTTTTTGAGAACCAAAGTCAAGTACGCCTGGTTTGAGGAAGTTCAACAGGATCTGCAGGACCTCGATATCTCAGAGACACAGATTTTGAACAGAGAAGAAGGATATAAGATCAAAAATCCAAACACGAAATTTCCAGAAGTACCTAAAAGGCAGACAAACAGACATTGGACTGGGGAGGATAGGGCGAGAGTGTCGCAAAGGATGAAGAACTACTGGGCGGATAGGAGAAACAACTAGGGATCTTCTATAAATCGATTAATTTTGCTCCAATGAGGGCCTAAAAAAAAAAAAAAAAAATGAAATTGTTAGGCCTACATCATATCATGACTGATGTTTTTAGTACTTTAAGTACGTATAAATTAAAAAATAGTTAACTTAATAGGAATACGACATCCGTAAAGTCGCAGACTCTAGCGTGCACCCTGTAGTAGCTGGCTATCATTTGTTGACAGTAGGAGCAAACTAAGAACGGCTGAACTGTAGTTAATTGAACCTCAACCATCAAAGTACACCGGCAACCACTGTCTAGTATTCAAATCCGTATACAAGTAATACTACCTTTACTAGAATTTTAACCAGGAACCTTCGTCTCCAAAAATCAGCTTTTGTTAGACAGCTGACTCGTGGAAACGACTTTACCTGTAGACAACCCGGTGGTTTAATTCAATTCATTAGTATAATATTAATATTAATAAAACAATATTTATTTAAAATTTCTAAGTTTGACATTCAGCTGTTTTCTACAACCTCTATTTTTTACTCCAGATAAATCAACATAAAAAAACGGTACAGTTTTCTTTGTAGAAAACTACTTGATGTCTTTTATTTGAAACTATAAAATGTTTTATAGTCTTTTGTCTTATTTTATTATTTCTGTTTTATTGTACATGACATTTTAAAAGACCAAGCGTAACAGTGTGAATTCACATATTTTAAAACTATAGAAGAAAATTTAGTTTAATAAAATAAATCTTTAAATTAATATCATAATGCCAGTGCAATTAATATGATTAAAACAAATAGGAGACGTACCGTGTATTACATATTGACAAAATGGATGACAGTTCAGACGAAGAGATTTATTTTTCAATAGCCATGATTAATATGTCTGTTGGAGTTTTTGATCTGTCGGATGTTTCTGCCATTACAGTTTACTGTGCAGTTATTTCAACTAAGAACTATTATTCTAACGCAAAGTAAGTTATAAATATATTTAAAGAGTTAACTTTGTCATATCAATTCGACATTATATTTTACTTTAATGAAAAATTACAATACTTCAGTGTTGTATTTTATAATAATTTGATAGGTTATTTTAAATGTTACTTAATATGAACTGAGTTAACAGAATCTAATTTAATAATGTATTGTTTAATACATGAAAGAGAATTAAAGCTAACACAATGAATATAGTATATTTTAATAATTAAATTTCATACAATTTAATGTAACTTGAGTTTGTACAGACACTATGTCACACTAATTATTTTATTAATTATTTGTGACGGTGTATCCAAAAAGTTTGAAAATCTAGCTTTGATGAAACCGGAGGGACTTTTTTTTATGAAAACTACTGGTTAAAATTGAAACCAATTAAAGGCGATTTGTACCCTAGTTTAGCGAACGAAAAGAAGATGAAAGATTGTCTGAAAAAGCGGATTGTTTAGTTGGTATTTGAACAGAATAAATTTAAGCTCTTATGTTTCTTTGTGTGTAAGAATTGTTTATTTATTTATTTTGTATTTGTTACACATGCGGCTGACCATATATCGTCCATCCCCAATGGTAAACTCGCGAATGTGCAAATTCTCAGTTTTACTGGAGAGCAAAAACAAATTCAATGCTTTCTTCTTTAACACACTTCGTGTATTTTCGTAACTTTACAAAAGCTGCATCTCCCTAACCAAAGAAGATACATATTCGCGAGTTTACTACAACATGCGTTGGATTGTATAAATCAGCATGCACTAACAAACTCATATTCGCAATATTTGCACATTCGTAAGTTTACCATTGGAGAGACGATATAACTGACGTAGCCTATATATTCTAAATGTTTGACGTTTGATGGAGTTTCTTTAAGAACTTGATATATTTTATTTTAAATTGTTAACGACCCTATGGGTCTACAACCTTCGCAGCCAGGTAGTTATATTTTTATTGTAATAAATGACGCGAAATCTGATATAATTTAAACGTAGTTGATAATACCGATTTTTCCGGTGGCAGTGAGTTTTTTTGTGGATGTGTTACGTTTTATATTAATTTTATATAGACCTACTATTATATTGTTTTTTGAACAGAATTTTCATGAAGACTAATGACCATGGCAGTCTATACCTGATAACTTAAGTTTTTTTAATTTAAACTACAAAAATACGGGTTTTAAAGTCAATTTTGTATATGCGACGTTGCCGTTACGCCTCTCAACGCATGAGTAAAAATAAAATATTCTACCGCGATTTACTATTACTGGTAACCGGGCCGATCAAGGTGGACGTAGAGCAGTCAGTTAACTTTTTTTTGGTTTAACGTCCGACTGTTCTGCAATTACTGCTAATGCAGACGGTGAAGGATTAAATGATTTTTGTAACGTATGAAAATTTGCCGTGCCCGAATGGGGTTCAAACCCAAGACCGCATGATGAGAGGTGAGCACGTTACCAACTATGCCAATGCTCCAGGCGGTACCAATCAGTAGACTGGTTGACTTTGAAGCTACTTCGTGATTCATCTTATATTCTGTAATACCAGTGCCTAAAAACATAAATGGACCCACAAAAAGAAAACATTTTCTCGGAATAAACCACAACTTACAAAATGTATGTAGAAACTTCACGGTAGTGAAATGTACGAGTAGTGTCTCACTGTTGAGGATGGCAGCACTGCAAATATATAATTTCCCTTCCTCACAGCCATACGCAAAAGGCAATCTCGTGACTTCAGTATCTATACAATGCCCACCCAGGTTTATAAAGATTAAGAGCACAAAAAAAAGAAACTCATGCTAACGGACGTCAAGAGCGTACATAATGTGTTTTTGTAAGTTAGAGACTAACAGTTAAAGAAGACATTTTAATAAAAAAATGGGTTAATTATTAAGTAACCTGTAATCGCTTATGACAATTATTGACATTACCTTAAATAAATAAACTTAATAACTATATTTTACACATTTTCTCAGTTATAATAAAAAAAGTATAATGTTTTTTTTTTTTTTTAATTTAAAACCCCTAGTTAGAAATCGAATAGAGGAATTATTATTTACCGCTTAAATTTAAATCCGATTAAACTAGAAGGTTGACAATGAAATTTTTGATTAGGTATAATTCTCTCAAACAATAATCGGTGCTTTACAATATTGTATAAACTACAGGTTAGGAAATTCAATAATGATTTTTCCACTGGTTTAATTTAATTAAATTTAAACATAAATGTGTAATTACTTTATGCGAACAAAATGATAAATTAATCACTAGATCCGTTTATGAGAATTATCTGTAAACTATTATTAATATTTCACTATTTGAAACGGCCACAAAGCAAATATAATTTAACCGTATTAGCACAAAGTATGTTCACAGCGAGTAATAATATTGTGAGGCAATAATATAGGAGTGAGAAACTGATTGTGGCAGCGGTAGATGGGGAGACGGGTTATTGTACAGAGATTGAGAAACAGTGCAGGTACGTAGCAGAGGTCCTTTGATGTGACGGTAAAACCCTTTCCATTGTACACAGCGTCGACCGATTCTCAAAAGCGACTACGATCGGCCCGGGGCTATAAGTATCCCTAGAGAGATTGTGGATGATGCACTCGGTATGATCAGAAGAGCCTTGCACGTCGCCATCGTCCATTGTAACCGCAACAGGAAGGGATACACTACGATTTCCCACACGGGATTTATTCCATATTCATCACTGGCGTTATTCCACTCTTGCGGTTCAGGCTACCTACCGTTCAGTTGCGCAAGCAAAGAATACGGTACCGGTACATAAATTCTAATTAAATTACATTTTGTATTATTACTTTGGAGGTTGACCACTAGGCTTCCTCATTGAACCGCATAAGTGAACAACTAAATACCCTTACGCAAAATTCATGTTTTATTCGGATTTTTAACATCAACAAAAATCTGGAGTGAAAAACTCACACGACTTTCTTTTGCCAATGTTAATAATGACTAATATAACATGTGTATCGGTTTTTGTTTATTTATCTCAGGGCGTAACTAAATGTACTTGAATAAACTTTGACCCACCGGGTTGGTCTAGAGGTAAAGTCGTCTCAAAATCAGCTGTTTAACAGCTGATTTTCGGAGACGAAGGTTCTGGTTGAAATCCTAGTAAAGGTAGTGACTTTTATACAGATTTGAATGCTAGACAATTGTTACCAGTGTACTTTAATGGTTGGGGTTCAATTAACCATACTCTCTTAGGAATGGTCGGCCTCAGTCTGTACAAGACTACACCTCATTTACACGTCATACATATCATCTTCATCTCATTGGGTCATTGGGTTGATTATTGTTCTGAATTGAACAGATTGCAACTTACACACATTAGGGATTAAAAAAAAAAATATCTTTCAAACGACGCTACGTAAATAAAGAAAATACGATTTTTTTATTATTGTTTAAAATTTTATTAAACTTGTAATTCTAAATTTGACAGAAATAATTTTAATTATTTAATTTGTTCAATAGAAGGTTGTTACCTACTGGTCGTTATTTATGTGGCTTCAAGAAGTGATTGATAATTAAATTATTGCCCATAACAGACAGGTGAAGAGTTAAATTACTTGCACTCCAGCTGTTAGTTGCAGGGCTAAAAAAGATAGTTCAGTTTCTTATCACATGATCAGCCAATTAAATGACTGAATCATATAAGAGCAGAAGAGGTAGAGGTGTAAAAGACACTTAATCACAGTTGTCTCTTCTGAAATTAATGAATTTCATTATACAGCCCTGTAGTGAATAAAGTGAAGGGGGCATTTTCAGAGTGGAAAAAAATATGCGCTTTCAGTGGGCCTGGTACGCTGATAAGTATACTTTTCAACTCAGCGAGGAAGGCAAAGGCAAACCACCTCACTCCTCGTTTTACTTAGTAAAACCTCTTCAAGTTCAAACAAGCCTTTTGGCTGATGACCTAAACAACAATTAAATTATATTATTATTATTATTATTATTATTATTATTATTATTATTATTATTATTATTATTTTAAGTTCCTAATATGTGTACGTTGCAATCTGTTCAATTTAGAACAATAAGCAACCCCATGACCCAATCAGATGAGGATGAAGTGTATGAAAAATAAATGAGGTGTAGTCTTGTACAGACTCAGGCCGACCATTCCTAAGAGAGTATGATTAATTGAACACCAACCATCAAAGTACACCAGTAACCACTGTCTAACATTCAAATCCGTATAAAATATTACTTTCTTTTGTAAAATATTTAAATTTTCATTTATTTAGGCCTACTATAAACGTTAATTTAAATTTAGAATAATTATGTATATAATGATTAAATAAAAATTTTTAAAAAAATACTATAAAATTTATTGACCCACCGGGTTCGTCTAGAGGTATAGTCGTCACCAAAATCAGCTGTTTAACAGCTGATTTTCGGAGACGAAGGTTCCTGGTTCAAATCCTAGTAGAGGTAGTTACTTTTATACGGATTTGAGTACTAAACAGTTGTTACCGGTGTTCTTTGATGGTTGGGGTTCTATTAACCATACTCACTCAGGAATGGTCGACCTGAGTGTGTACAAGACTACACCTCATTTACACTTCATACACATCATCCTCTTCTCATTGGGTCATGGGGTTGCTTATTGTTCTAAATTGAACAGATTGCAACGCACACACATCAGGAATTACAAATAAAAAAAAATTTATTAACTCAGATTTTGAAAATGTTTATATTACTAATATTTCTGTTATGGCCAATAACAGCTGTTTCTAAAAATGTAGCCTACAAATTGACTACTACACCTCTGTTGAATCATAATAAACAATGTGACATTAAAAACATTACGTAATTTTAATCTTGAGTCGATGACGCAAAATGATAATCAACCTCTGTAGAACTTAAATGGTAGTTATGTTTTAAGCAATAATAGATGAACGCATTTATCTATTATTAGTTATTATTCCATTATTATAAATATGGCCACCTTCGTAACGTAGGGGTTAGTGTGCTTGCCTCCTACGCGTAGGTCTCGGTTTAGATTCCTGTTTAGGGTCTGGAAAATTTTACAAGGCAAAATCCAATGTTGTCGATACATAACCCACCGTATCGCTAATGACCAACCAGTTGATGTGACTCAATAAACCAAAACAAAAAAAATTTGTTGTGAAACACTCACTCATTTTTCTCTTGCTAATGCAAAAATAATGAATAATATAATTTGATGGCCTCCACTCACCCCTTACAGCCATCCCAACCTCCATGAAGGTAACTAACAGGGTAGCGGGGACGACCTACATGAGTAGAGCAAGTGCAGCAACAGATAGAAATCCTTGAACGCTGCACTTACCTATCAGGACGTAAAAACATGGAACGTCAAAAGAAAACACTAACTCATATATCTAAACTCACAAGTAAAAAAGCGCAGGGATTGACAATGATACCACACCTAAGTATGTAAAGACAACAATGATGAGAAGAAAAGAAACACTAACTAAAGACAAACAACCGAGCTAACGGCGAAGTAAAAAAACCAATTATCAAAGGAGGAGTCCAGTATGACTTTATAACGCTGGTAGGCTACTCAATTCACCTACCAACTTGTCATATGGCTGTCCCAACTGAATCAATCCATCCAACATAACACAGTTTCCCTCTTAAACGTTGATATATTCTTGTTGAATATATCAACCCCGCAACCGTCAACAAAATTAATAATGTTTACGCATCTTGCCAGGGGAGATATCCACGTCTTTACCCTGTAATCCAAAAGCCTGTGCCCTCTGGAGTTCGCATATGGCACCCTTACGCTACATGCGCAATATCGACACTGATAGCTCCATGAATTGCCTTGTATAAAAACATGGCATCTGCTATATCCCGCCTCTTATCCAATGTCATTATACCCACTTGGGTACACTCCTCTTCGTACTGATCACCCGCCTCACACATGCCACGCTGGCGCAAGTAATACAGCAACCTCTTCTGCACAGCTTCAATACGCTGGTCGGTGTATCCTGTATCATAGTTCCAAACAACTGAACAATACTCTAACACCGACCTGACATATGCTTGATAAAGCCGGAGCAACGTCTCAAGCCGCCGAAAACGACGTCCAACATAAAATAAAATTCCTAAGTTTCTCCTTGCTCTGGCAACTATTTTATTTACATGCGCTGTGAAGAGCAACTTGCCATCGAAGTGCACTCCCAAGTCACGTACGCTTTCGACACGGGATATAGCCATACCGTTAATGCAATAAGTATATTTGACTTTTAAAGTCTTCCTCGAATATGTCATTACATTTGTCTTTTTAAAATTAAGAGGAAGATCATTGACAACAGCCCATTCATGAATACTGTTGACATCCTTCTGAAGCACTTTAAATTCATCAGCGGAATTAACTCTTGCGCACAGCTTCACATCATCGGCAAAAACAAAGATTTTTGAATTCAGGCCTTTTCCTATGTCATTTATGAAAAGGATGAACAGCAGTGGACCAAGATTTGAACCTTGCGGGACCCCTGATGTGGCTACAAATTCACTGGACACCTCCCCAGCCACCTTGACCCGAAAAGTTCTGTTGGAGAAATAAGAGCCGAGCCACCCAAGCATAGCACCCGTCACACCATAGCGCCTGAGTTTACTTAAAAGAATAGAGTGAGACACCGAGTCGAATGCCTTCATGAAATCAAAGTAAACGACGTCGACCTGCTTCTTATTTTCTACTTCTGGGGCGACAAAAGACAACATTTCAACAAGATTTGAAGCTGTCGATCTCCCTGGCATGAATCCATGCTGACTAGAATCGACATATCTACTCAAAGAAGCATATAAATAGCGATATACCACCTTTTCGAAAACCTTAGCTGTTGAGTTCAGAACCGAAACTGGTCTATAATTAACAACTTCCTGTAGGTTGCCCTTCTTAGGAATAGGAGACACTAAAGCGCGCTTCCATGCCTCTGGAAATATACCAGTCCTTAGACTAAGCTTAAATAGATATACAAGTACCGGCGCAATCAGGCCGGAAATTCCCTGAATTATGAAAGGAGGAATACCATAAACCCCTGCCGCAGACCTAGCCCTCAGCGACGCAATACATGACATGACGTCTCTCTCGGTGATGGTTGGGATATCAACACATGATATAGACTCTTCCCCCTCATCTGCATCACCTACCTGAGCCGCACTCACCGGCCGGTAGACAGACTGGAAATACCTACCAAAGACCTCACACAACTCGCTGGCCTCAGTGATAGTCCGATCGCCTAGTTTAATAGGACGCACATCCCGTGATTCCCGAATGAAAGACTTCACGTATTTAAAGAGATTGGCCGGCTTAACATGCAATTCAGCCTCAATATTGCCAGCCCTGACAGCAGTATCTCGCCGAAGAATCTGCTTCACCTTCTTCCGGAGAGAAGAAAACTCCTCATAATACTTCGGTAACCCAGTCCTCTTAAATTTCTTGTGGACACTACTCTTGTGCTTCAAACAACGTATTAACTCACGCGAGAACCAGGTAGGATAATCTTTTAACTTTTCTCTTTTTTTCGGTATATACTCGCTAATACAACCAGCCAAAATATCAGAGAATCCACCAACAGCTTCCTCCAAACCAGCCGACTCATAAACATAACGCCAATCAGCATTCTTTACACTATTATAAAGTCCCACGTAGTCGCCCCTAGCATAATCATACATTCGTCCACTGCCTCCAACCTTAACAGCCTCGCCGATACTTGCTACAACACAAAGGACATCATGATGAGGATCAGGATAGACAAAAAAATCAACCTCCCTCGTCACACTAACGTCCACATTGGAACAGACTAAATCAAGGACCGATTTCGCCTGAAGGGGCAGATGAAAATTGCACTGAAACAAACCATGATCGTCAAGAAAGTCAAAAAGAAGCTCAGCCTTCTTCTTTGCATAGAAATGTGCCCTCATATTCAATGTACGATCAGCCCATTCAACCCCAGGAACATTAAAGTCTCCCACAATAAGCACCCTAAAGTTCCTAAACTCCAATTTTTCGGCCAGGGCAACAAAATAGTCTTGAAATCTCTCTGGCGAGGAATTGGGAGGAAAGTAATGGTTGCCAACGAGCAAATTGACACCGTCTCGCATCCTTATCTCAACCCAAACACATTCGGCAGCTAACTCCAAATCCGCTCTTCTGAAACTCTTAAACCGCTTACTAATCGCAGTAATGCATCCTCCCCCTCGAGTTTTACCCGAAGCAGAAACACATCTGTCAGCTCTATATGTCATCCAGTTATTTGGGAAATACTCCGCCATAATAGATTCTTCATTAAAAGCAGTTTCTATTGCAGCAACAACGTCACACTTCGCTCCCGCCACAGATGCAAGAAATTTCTCAGATTTTGTACGTAAACCTCTTACATTCTGATAAACAACACGCAATTTCTTGCTATCCATTAATTTTTAACATCTTGAACCCCCTCCTGGTCTTTGTCAGCCTCCCTGAATATCTGATCAGGCCTCAAACGTCCGTAAAAAGGTAACACCAATATCCCTCTGGGCCATACCTCAGGAGCAATCACCCGCTCATATTCCTCAAATGGTACTTCAACGTGAAAAGAACTGTAACCCTCCTTCATGGTATTGATCCTCGTGCATGTAACAGCCTGCACTCCGGATCCCTCCCTCAGGAGCTCCTCAACGTCAGACGCTTTGGCACTGGGGTCAAATCTTGTCACAAATAAAGGTTTCATCCGTGTCTTAACTAAATTAGTGTGCGCATTCCCACTACCAAAGATAGCTTTTTTGTTCACCTTAGAACCTTCAACATAATGTTTTTTAGGGCGCTTCCGGGGCTCAATCCTCACCCACTCTTCCGATCGAGACTCATCCTGAGATACCTTCCCAATCGCTATCTGATCAGCAACCCCGATCACATCCTTTACTGCCTGATCATCAGGCACCTCACTGTCCTCATTTACAACAACCACCTTCGGTCTGTGCCGTTTACCCAGTTTTCTATTTACACCTGACTTCAAAACTGCACTGAACGCTGGCTGTGAATCTTCCTGCAAGACTTGGATAGCCGGAGAGGAGACAGTCAATAATTCAACCTTTTCTCTAAGAATGGTATTGTCACTTCTGATTTGATTTATTACTTCTGCCGAACCATCAATACGTCGTGACATTGCAGCCATCTGCTGCTCCAATCTGGAGATAACGGCAAACAATTCAGGCAATAGTTCCCTACAGCGACACACTATACTAACGCAAACGTCATCATCTTGATCTTCTACAACTCTCTCTTTAACTACTCCTTTATCTTTACCTAATCCAGACAACAAACCTGAACCTGACGAACCAGATCTATAGGGTGATTTAAAAAGAGCGCCGGTTTTGATATATCAAATTAAGAGATTTATTTTATTGAAAAACTGAAAATAAATACATCAACAAGTTCATCTTACCTTCCGATTTCATGTATGAAAAATGATGTCATGCATGTGTCCTCCTCTACTGCGCTGGCACGCATCAACTCTGTCCATGAAATTGGATATTACTGCACGACAAGTTTCGACTTCCATTTGCCCGATAACCCGTTGAATTTCCTCCTTCAAGTCATTGATGTTTCGGGGATTATTGGCATACACCAATGACTTCAGATGACCCCAAAGATGAAAGTCACAAGGCGTCAAGTCACATGACCTTGGTGGCCATTGATGGTCGGAATTACGAGAAATGATGCGATCCTGGAACCGTTCACGGAGCAACAACATTGTTTCTCGTGCAGCGTGACAGGTGGCACCATCCTGCTGAAACCACAACTCGTCAATGTCCATTCCATCCAAATGACGCCACAAAAACTCCCTAATCATCGTACGGTATCGGTCTCCATTTACTATCACGGCTTGTCCTTCTTGATTTAAAAAAAGTAAGGGCCGATGACACCGCCCGACCAAAAGCCGCACCAAACTGTCACTCGCTGTGCATACATTTCCCTTTCATTAACCACGCGACGGTTTTCTAAACCCCACATACGGCAGTTCTGTTTATTAACAAAACCGTTTAAGTGGAAGTGCGCCTCATCACTGAAAATGATTTTGTTTGCGAAGGTGTCATCATCTTGCCGTTTTCTCAATACCCAGTCAACAAACTGTCGTCTCTTCTGGTGGTCTGCCACTTTCAAATGTTGCGTCAACTGAATTTTATACGGGTGGTATTGGAGATCGTACCGAAGAATTCTCCGTACAGAAGAACATCGTAAACCCAATTGTTGAGAACGGCGACGTATTGATTTTGCTGGGCTAACAGCCACACTGTCACGAACCAACGCAACGTTCTGCTCAGTTCGGCCAGAACGACGACGTCCAGAACTTTTAAGGTCGACTGCTGAACCCGTCTCAAAAAACTTTTTCATGAGCCTGCGAACTGTTGATTCATTCGGTGCTTCATTACGTCCTAGAGTACCGCGAAGTCGCCTGACAGTAGCCGCATAACTCTCTCCACTCTGGTAAAATGTTTTGACGATTAACACTCGTTGTGCAATAGTAAACTTCTCCATGGTAGACACAGACTGCGAGAGTACTACACTGCGAGAGAAACTACAACTGAATCGTCAATCGGAATGTTCTCCGAAATAGAAATGAGGTCTAACAATGTTGCCAACCGATAAACAAAAATTTACCAGCCGTTTAAAAACCGGCGCTCTTTTTGAATCACCCGTTAGCTGCAGAAACAGGAGTACCTTCACCTTTGGTTTTACGGGAGCAAACAGTACAATTATACTTACTTCCACCATTAACAATAAGAAATTCTAATTCTTTCTCTGAGACATTAGCACAAAAAATATGAAAAGTTTTATTACAATCCCTGCACGATAGCCTTTTTTGCTTCCCATAATAGGGTTTGTCACATTCACCACATTTTATTGAAGAGGGTGCCATCTTGTCAAAATAACTACACTAACACTAACACTAAGAATAGATAAAAACTTAAGAACTACAACAAACAAGACCTACAAAGTAGGAGTCAAAAGCTTAAAAACTTCGTGTGATATCAGTTACCGTATCTGTTAAAGAAAAAGGCTCAACCCTTGGCTAGGGTGAGAAAAAGGGGATCGCTTCCCTGACCTGCCAGAGGATCTGAAATAGTTTGACCTCACGACCTACCTCGAAAAAGAAGATGTTAGGGGTCCTAAGATGTTAAAGAGAGAACCGCCGTCGGGGAGAATGAGGTCAAACCCACCGAAACGTCGGTCCTTTTAGCCGCACTGAGTAAAAAGCCAACCGGCTAGCCCGTTGACAAAAACCCCAGTACGTTGCCCAGCCCCGACCGGCCCAGCCAACAGACCGAGAACACCCAATCTGCTGCAGGCTCAACGAGGAGGTAGGACACACTCACCTGAGAAGATGGAAAGACGGCCGCTGTAGGCTAGAAGTCTTAGATTAAGAAAACCTAGAGTAGACACCTAGCCTAACATAACATTAGTAATAAGACTTTATCAATAAGCAAACAAAATAACCTCAAACAACATTTAACCTTATTTTAATCATGAGCGAATGATGTAAAATGAAAACCAACTTTAGTTTGGCTTAATAATGCGGTAAATCACGCTTTGACGAAAAACTAGTCTGTAGAGAAAAATGCTAAAATAGAAAGTTGTAAACCTTTTAATTTTCTATAAATTTGACCAGGATAACTTTTGTCTTAAATGCATACTAAGGCCAAAATCTTGAAAATCCATTTATTTACAGATTTTCATGAAGAAAAAACAGTAAATCACTAATAACCGCTAAACTAAGCATTATACAAGGAAATGTTTAAAATAAAAGTTGTAGGTTTTTAAAATTTTCTACATCGTCGATTATATACACTTTCGCCATAAAATGTATGCATTTTATGCACAGCTTCTCCAAGAGTAGTAAAAAAGTAAAAAGTAGAAATGAACATGTTTGTTCGTTTCAAATTGAATATAAATTATAGTTGGTACGTTAATAAATGATAATATTATAGTTGAAAGTATTTGAATGTAATATTATACAGTAAATAATAATTATAATAATATGATAGTACAAAATGCAATTCTTTTTTTAAAATGTTGGTCCATAAATAAAAAGGGCTATTCATGAACCAACATCTTAAATACTGACCATTGCAGTGAATACAAGATAAATTTATGGTATACCAAATTTATTATACCATAGTTACGGAACAATTTTTTTCGTTGCATAGTAATTACAATACATAGTAATTTTAATTTAAGCTCGCTGAATCGTATAAAGAATATAAAAAGACTGTGTATGATGAACCAACAGCCAGAAGAAAGTAAATAAAAGGCAAATGCACAGCTGGACGCTACAATACAAAATATTTATCACACTAATATAATAATAATATAATATATATAATATATAATAATAATAGGAATGGTCGACCTGAGTCTGTACAAAACTACACCTCATTTACACGTCATACACATCATCCTCATCTCATTGGGTCATGGGGTTGCTTATTGTTCTCAATTGAACAGATTGCAACGTACACTAATTAGGGATTTAAAAAATGTATATATATAATAAAATAATCCCACCGAATTGGTCTAGTGGTAAAGTCATCGCTGTAATTCAGCTATTTAACACCTGATTATCGGAGAGAAAGTTATATTTTCTATGTACTGTACCTAAAGCTCACGGTAGGTTTCACGCGCATCAAAGCCAAAGCCGCCTAACAGCGCTTCCTAATGACGTCACTGGTTCACCTAACAGTATTAGTTATGGACGTAATAGCGGCAATCGCTTACTCTGATTAAATTTATGCGAGTATAACAATAAAAATGGAGTAACTATTGTATTATTTATTAATTGAATTTCATGATAAAAAAATTACAGTTTTTGCTAATAATGAAATCTATATTAAATCTATATTGAAATCAATATTATAGTACATACAGTAATATTATTAACTTAAATAATACACAAAACAAAAATTGTTCGGGCTGCCATGTAATTCTCCCAATTACGTCATTGCGTTGGAGACGGGCTGGCCGGAGATGTATGAGTATATCTTGAGACAGCACGTTAATTATATTTTTCAGATGTTGAAATTGCCGGAATATCGTTTACCGAAAGTATTAGCATTGGAAATTATAAAGAAGAATACATTTTGGTACAAGGAATGGAATATAATGGCAGGTAGAGCTTATGTTAACATTGAGTATAAGGATTTGAATAATTGGGTTGTAAATATGGAAAAAGTTCATTGTTCGGAAAAACGGTTATGTAGGAATCGGTTGATGAAATCAGAAAGGACAGCGCGCTGTCACTTGATTCACAAGCAATGATATGTAGATTTAGGGGGAAAACATTATATTAGGGATGAAGTTAAGATCACGCATATCAAATGGATTTTTAGGGTAAGAGTAGAACTGGTAAATTTAAATTATAGGTTAAGGGGTAGGGATATGCGATGTTCATTGTGCAATATGCAAAAAAACGAGGATATTTTTCATTTCGTAGCAGAATGTCCAATTCTAGCTGAAATACGTAGGAAATGGTTAGGTCGAGATGCTATGACGAGGCCTATGTTTAAGGAGTACCTGAATGGGGAAAATTGGGTGCAGTTGGCAGAGTATTGTCGGGAAGCCTGGAATTACAGATTTTCTCTTACATCGGAATTTAATTATTGATTAAAAAAATAATAGATAAAAAATTGAAAAAAATCACACTTGTTGCATGTACTGTAATTATGTACTCGTATTATAGTTGTGTTTAATTAATCGAATGAATCCTTTTACGCAGGAGTCCTTGCCAGTAAGAAACTTATTGTAATAGAGAGATCAAAAATGTGTATTGCTTTCTTATTTTGTTATTGATTTAAAGTTTGTCATCTAGGTTTACAGATAAGGTTATTTACTTTTAAAATGTATGCTGCTTACCGCGTGAGTATACGAGTTTTCACGATTTTTTTTTACAGCTGATTGATCAGCTGTTATTCCCAACCTACATATTAGTTAATATTTTATGCAGTTAAGAATGTGCGTCTGTTTGATTTTAAATAAAGCGAAATTTCAATATCTATTATTCATTTTTTCCTGAGTAATTCACATGAATCTTTTCAGAGTTAAATTTTCTACAAATTTATTTAAGAAAAAATATAGCTTTATTTACCATTTATGGAAGTAATCTTACGTTAAACACAAAAATGTGTTATTTCTTTGCACCAATTCTTGTGTTTTATGTAAGATATCTCTGAAAGTACTGCATTTACAGTTCTGGAACCAATTTTATTCAATTTTCCAAATCACAAAACATAAGAAATAATCGTATTTTTATCTTTGTAACTACCTTTAACATTTTTATACGGCCTTACTTCACCGAGGGTACAGAGTTCTAGGTGAAATTTTTCGCTAGCCGTAACTCGCTAACTAAGCGTTTTCAGGCATATGTTTATATGAACTTTTTTTCTTATTTTTAGCTATAGAATGAGATCCCAAGAGATTATCTTATATTTTTGAATCACCCTATATATTATACCTATATTATTTATGTTTTGTATGGGATAACGTGAAGATGTCACCGAGTAAGACGAAAGATACCTTGATGTTAATACTCTGAGGTGAATTTTGTACATAATTTCTGTTTGGCTATTCTTAATGTCATTTAAATATATATGTATACACTATAAAAACACTTATAGGTACTAGGGTGGTATTATAAGTACCTGTGTGTGAATTTTGAAAGTTTCACGAATTACTACGTAAAACGAGGAGTGAGGTTGTTTATTGTCTCCGTCATTGAGTGGAAAAAAGCCTATGTTTATCAGCATACCAGGCTCTCCGAAAATCATCTACTTTCCACCCTGCAAATGATACCTTGGTATACCTTCACTTCGTTCACCACAAGGTCTGCCTGTATAATGAAATTTATTACTCTCAGATGAGATAACTCTGACTAGTGTCTTTTACACCTTTACCTCTTCTGTTCTTAAATGCTTTAGTCATGTAATTGGCTGACCATGTGATAAACAAAACTTTTTTTGTAGTCCTGGAACTAGAAGATCGAATACAAAAAATTTAACACTCTACCTGCCTATTTTTTGTTTTACTCCTGACTGTTCTGCAATTTCTGCTGATGCTGATGGTGGATAATAATGATAATGAAAAAGAGTGATGAAAAATTCCAGACTTGACCAGGAATCGAACCCGGGACCCCGGTGTAGAAGTTCAGTTATAATAGGCTTATAATAATTTCAATGTATTTATAGAACACACGGAAAAAGACGAAACAGCCTGAAAAAGATTTCAATCGGATACCTAAACAAATCAACCGTTATATTTTATTCAGTTTATTGATTTATTTTCAGTCTTTGCAATCCATAGACAAGGTTAAAACTTATATAAATGTTTGTTGTTTTATTTCCAGCTTGTCGTTTAAGTGCACGTCAATTATTATCCTCTACAATTTTTTCAACAATTATTTTTGTTTAATACTGCATTCATATTTTAACGTACCTACTACCTTTAATTATAGTGGTTAAATAAACAACAAAATTTTATATATTGACTTCATTCTTAATCCTATAGAATTATATAAATAATTACAGATGTTTTGGGAAATATTACTTTTTTAATTGTTCTTCTTTAATCCGTTTGTTTGACATTGATTATTAGGCCTACTTTACTATACCGGCCTCCGGGCCAACCTAGTCAATCAGCTGATAGAAGATCACAATTATTTGTTAAGTAACATTGGTTGGGCAAGCGACTTTGTATGGTAACGAGCTGACAGCCATCCATGAGAAACTCTACTAGGGTTCCTGTTCAAACTCATGCCTTATCCACTTCAAAAATACAGCGAAAAGCAGTGATAAATTTTAAAAAACCTTTACTATACCGTATGTAATATCAATAGAAACTTCTGTAATGCATCTTTGCACTCCCACACTGGTAAAGTGGTTACAGCAGTTTGTATAACGTACTCCAAAACGTATACTACATCCGTACTCTTGATTATATCAAATGGGTAATCGGCATAATATAAATACAATCTATTTTTACTTCTATTGATATAAATTATTTTAATGTTAAAATAAATAATTTACATCAGAATAGTTCAAATGCTTTTAGTTGATTAATTAGATTTTATTAAACACTGCTGTGTTTACTTTTTATAATTTTCAACACAAAATGTTAGGCTGTTTATATTATAGTACAAAGAAATTCACTAGTTGAGTTGGGGTTTCCATTTAGTGCACAAGAGATTAAAGCGTACTGCAGTACCGGTAACCAATGAACGTGATAATTTACACATGTACCGAATGGTACGTGGTATATATAAACTAAAATAGGATTATACAATTGACCACAATAACGTAACAATAAATAAATTCTTACAAAAGTATGAAACACTAGTAAAAGTTTAGAGGCATAATTTTCTAACAAGCAGTACCTATGTTGACTACTCGGAATAAGAAGGAGATAAGTAGAGGGAATGTGGATAGTGCAAGCTTCTATTGAAATTGCATGTAGTAGCTATACATAGTAACCGTGCATTGTTCTACATTTCCTCGTCCAAGGTTTTATAAGAACTTTTATCAGCGTTTGGGTAACTGTAACATGTATTCTCGTATACAGGTCTATCATATTCAATAGCTAGCCACAGACGTAAAGATTTATCGGCAGACTTAGCCGTTACGGTTAAATCTCGACAGTTAAGTTTGTACGGATTAAATTTTGACTCACACAAACATGTAAAGGTAAGTCTGCGGTAACTCGGCGCGGTTAAGACTAGACGGACATCGCGCCAGTCCAAACCCGTGACTCTCCACTAACTAGTGAATTAAAAACCTCGCGATCAAGTCCGTGAGGCCACATCTGTACAAACTTAACCGCTCGTTGATGGGCGTAAACTGCGCATAAATCCGCGAACTTGGCAAGTCCTTGGACTGTTGAGCAAGTCAACGGTCCAAAAGATAAGTTGCACGGAGTTTAGTTTATATCCGGTCTTGTTTTATGCGGTGAGAGTATACATGTGGTTGTAATATGCTTAGTACTAGAAAGAAATAAGCTTTATGTTACGCTATGCTGCGTATGTATTTCATGGAAAATGTACCAAAAGAACGTTATAAGTGGGTTAAAAACTGGTTAAATATGAAAAGTCGTATTGGCCACATGGTGCTACTAAAAGAATTAAGACGTAATCAGCTAGATGATTTTCGAAATTATTTAAGAATGGATGCAAACACTTTTAATTTTTTGTTATCGCTGCTGAGAATTAGTCTAACAAAGAAAGATACAATTATGGGAAAAGCAATTACCCCTGAGGAACGTTTAACAGCAACATTAAGATTCTATAATGTTGAAAAAATATTTTTTTCTTGTTACTGTGCTACCGAACCTAACAGACTTGGGTAAAGCTTTGCGCGTGGTAGTGCAACACTCTTGCTAACATTAATGGCAAAGATTTCTCCGCAGTTTTAACCGCACAGATATCTGTAACAGTCAAGTCCGGCGCGTTACGAGTCCCATTAACACACGGTTATTTACACAGTTTCTCAAGAAAGTATGCAAGTTTGCCGATAAATCTTTACGTCTGTGGCAAGCTAATATTGTATTCACAGTAAATAATTAATCACATAATTAATCTATAGAAGGAAATATGTATTTACGTTTTCTTTATAAAATTTAATAAAAAGAAATGTCAGTAGGCTACTACAATAAAATATTCTGGATTGCATTCAACTTTCTTTTGGTGAATGAAGAAAGTATTACAAGTTACTACACGGCTTGTCTGAGTTATTCACATAAGAATTATTAGTTATTTAAAGTGGGATCATTCTAAGCTCGCTTAGTTGGTTGGTGGCTTGCGTGCTGCTCTAAATCTGTCACTGAATACAATTGTATTGATTGGTTTATAAGTCGAGATAAAAGAATATGCTACAATAACTTACTATTTTATGTAACAAATCCTTAAGAGAATAAATTGGGTCACGCTCACACAAATTTATGTAATACAAATAATTGAAAAATATCATAAAGGTCTCTTAAAAAAAAAAGAGAAGTAACGAGAGCTTTTGTTTAGAAAAGCAATTTGCATACAACAGACATTTATTTTATAATAAAAAGTATCTTTTTGAAACATTACGTTTATAGTTTAGCGTTCTATAGAAGTGAAAATTGATCTATTCTTCACCTCAGTCCCCTTTCTGTAAACTATGTTGCTAGTTCTATCGTACACAACAAGGTTTGATATTTAAGTTGTGGAGTTGGTGACTAAGTCGAACAGTAAGTCGGCTCGCCTTCGACTCATGTACTAGCCGATGTGTCGCACTGGAGTTGTTAACGTCTAAGGCGAATTTTCGTTGAGTGCCTACATCTTATAGTTAGTAGTTTTGAGGTTTAAAATTAAATTTACTGGTAGGTTTAGGTTGAGGAGTGACCCTGCCGCTGCAACCTTGGCCAGTTGTGCTCTAAAAGCTTTTAAGTTTCGTTGACTTACTAGCAAAGCAGAATTTGCTTAAAATAATAATCGGTTCGGTGCCGAGTATTTTGGTAGGACCTAAGATTTAAAACGTGATGTCTTTTTTAAATTTTCGTTCAGTCCACTTTAATAGAACTCGGCCTGATGTAACGGTGTTTTTGCATTAAAAGTAAAGGGCGTTACTCCCGAACGTTTTTTCCGATCCTTTGCGAGTTGATGATCTACTCGATCTGTAACAAAAGTTCCCCGGTCAGATATTAAAAGACCAAAAGCTAGAATTGTAAAGGAATTTAGTGGTTGTCAATGACGCAACACTGGGGGTACTCGTCCCCTTGTAGGCCTAACTTCACAAAAATGAATTCCTAATAACGGGAAAAAGTTAAAGAAGAGAAGAAGGAAAAAAAAGAAGAAGAGGAAAAGCAGAAGAAGAAGTGGTTTAGAACCACTACTACTGTACTCAATGTTTATTTTTTTTTTTTTTTTTTTTGAATCAAGAGTCGTATAAATGTTTCAGGAAAAATTGATAAATTTATTTTATTATAATTAAAACAAAATACATGTATATCTCCAATCAGACAACGAACATTTAAGAAAACAATTAAAATTCTTAAAGATCTTTAAAACCTTTAAAATTCCTTAAAATTCCTTAAAATATTTAAAATTGTTAAAATTCTTTTTATTAAAATATCTCTTGATAAAAACTTGTTGCGTGTATTTAAATCTTTTGTTAAAAAAATCATAAAATACGTCTTTTCTCTTAAAGAACTTAAAATCGAGTCTTTAACAATCCTTTTTTATATTTCAGTTAATTTTTCTGTTTTTTTTGTATTGTTACTCACATCTGGAGGTGGTAAATCATCTGGTGTATTTTTGTTTATTTTGAGGTATAGATGTGACAAGTGTTGACATATTTATAGTGAGTGTATGAAGGTTGTGTGTTTACGTTTGTGTGCAAGTGTGTTTGGTTTTGTATGAGTGTACGTGTGTACGGGTGTTTGTGTGTATGCGTGTCTCATATTACACTACTACTACTACTACTGGTGTAGGAAGTAGAAGAAGCAGAAGAAGAAGTGGTTTAGTGGCGGAGAAGAAGAAGGAGACTGTGCAGAAGGAGGAGGTGGACGAGGAGAAGGAGGTTTACAGACGAAGAAGGAGAAAAAGAAGAAATACAAGGAGAACTAAAAGGAGAAGAAGACAAGAAGAAAGAAGAAGGAGGAGGAGGAGGAATAAGAACAAGAAAAGGAACAAGAACAAGAAGGAATAAGAACAAGAAAAGGAGAAAAAGACAAGAAGAAAAAAAAGAAGGAGGAGGAGGAGGAGGAGGAGAAGAAGGAGGAGGAGGAATAAGAACAAGAAAAGGATCAAGAACAAGAAGGAATAAAAACAAGAAAAGGAGAAGAAGATAAGAAGAAAAAAGAGGAGGAGGAGGAGGAGGTGGAATAAGAACAAGAAGATTGAGAAGAAGAAAAAAACAAGCTATAGAGACGGAAATTTCTTCTAAAAACTGCTATTTTGGTTTATAGGGTCATGAGATGGAAAGATGAATTAAAATCTGCGCATCGGAAATCTTGTACCAATCGCCATACGCTCTCTCTCACTGTACAGCCTACTCTATAGTACTCTGTACAGAGCATTAAAAATCACAAAAGTTTTAAAAAATACTACAAAGAACTTAATAATTTTTTTTAAATTGCAATCGTACATCAACCGAATAAGTTTGATACAAGTCAGATTTGCGATTAATCGTCATCAGAAAATCATTTGACAAGCTAATCAGATTTAAACTTTCATAACAAAGATTTCAAATCTTATTACTCGTTCAATTACATAAATTGTGCAATTTGTAGTCATACGATTTCTATTTTATTTTCTAATAAAATTGGGTTTGCTTTTTAATATGGCTTTATTCCGTTGTTTCTATCGTATTCAAAGCTTTTGCAGTGATGTTCTATTTGTCCACATAGTTTTAACCAATCAGGAAATACGTAGAACTCAAATTGAAAACGTTCATCTTTTTAATTTGAACATGTCTGAATTATTTTATGAGACAATAAAAGTTTACTGATCTATTTAATTTGTAGTTTATTTCTCAAAACGGGAACAACAAAGTTAAATTAAAAGTAGATAAAACATTTTAATAAACGAAGAGAAATGATTGTATGACATACTAAATGCTCTAAAATGTTGAATACAAAATCCTCTTAAATATATAAAGTTTAATTTACTTACCTGAATTATATATGTTTACAGTAAACGAATACTGAGAATTGGGGCTATTTAAGGAGCTTCCAGAAACGTCAAAGTCCGCTTCATGTGGTCTAATATTAGCCATACACGAAAAAAATCCTGCATTGATGTGTAAGCCTACAAATGACAAACTCTAATTTTATGAAAACAATGTATCAAGAAATCAGCTCGGAAATGACAAAACTAGATTTTGGGAATGGCAATTCAGAAAACTATATTCGAGGCGCAGTTGTATAAGCTATTGAATTTTGCTGGATGGAAAGTGGAAAATCTTGAGTTCGTTCATTTTTAAATGAACTGAAAAATTTTAACTCTTTAAAACCCACCAAAATTGTTTCATAACCGATAAGAGTCATACCGATCAGTTCATGCAAGTTTGGAATTTTTGTTTTTTTATAATTCTTAATGTGTGTGCATGCAATCTGTTCAAGTTAGAACAATATTTTTTTTTTTTTGGTTTAACGTCCGACTGTTCTGCAATTACTGCTAATGCAGACGATTAATGAAATGATATATATAATAATGAAATAACATAATATTAATGAAATGATATTTTGTAACGTATGAAAATATGCCGTGCCTGAATGGGATTCGAACCCAAGACAATTTAGAACAATAAGCAACCCCATGACCCAATGAGATGAGGATGATATGTATGACGTGTAGTCTTGTACAGACCCAGGCCGATCATTCCTGAGAGAGTATGGTTAATTGAACCCCAACCATCAAACTACACCAATAACCACTGTCTAGTATTCAAATCCGTATAAAAGTAACTACATTTACTAGGATTTGAACCAGGAACCTTCGTTTCCGAAAACTAGCTGTTAAACAGCTGACTCGCGGCGACAACTTTACCTCTAGACCAACCCAGTGGGTCTTTAGAAATTAACAAATAAATTTTGGCAGAATGTATAAGAATATTAAATTTCAATTTTTTGAAATTAAAATGTGTCGCCCGATGTGTATCATGCCATTATAATATGCTACATTTAAATAAAATTCAATATAAATTTTAAATATAATATTTTGAAATTAATTATTTTAAATGATAAAGTTAAAAAAAGAAGTGCCTAAATTTTAATACACATAAACTCAGCTGATTGAGAAGAAAGAAAAATAAACTAATGTTAACAAGAATATAAAAGCCCGCCTCCGTAGCGTAGTGGCATAGCGTATAGAAGAGATCATAGCGTATATGATAGGGCATAGCGTATATCTCTTCTATACGCTATGGTAGTGGTTAGCGCGTTAGCCTACCACTCGGAGGCCCCGGGTTCGATTTCCGGCCAGGGTCTGGAAATTTTTACAAGTTAAAAACCACTGTAGTCACTAATTACCGAGCTGTTGATGCGATTTTAAAAATAAACTAAAATAAGTGGAATTATAAAAGTGTATGAAGACACTACTTAAAATTAAGTATAAATAAATAGTGTGTTTAAAATAACGTATTGTGTTAATGAATATATTTGTTTTATTCAAGTAACTAATGTTTTGAATTACTATACAATTTGTCTAAAAATGCATCACCTAAGTAAAGAATGCTTCAGATTATATTATTGAATGGCACAAGAAAAACTTAAATATTTGGTGGCCTAAAAAGGGTCGTTTTTAGCGTATGTGTGTTTCAAGGTAGGAAGAGTCGGTTGGTGAGCAGCTGCTGTGGTTGTAGCTGTCAGTCGAGGCGGTGAAGACACGGTGACGTCTCGTCCTCCAGCGGATATGTCATCTCTTCCCTCACAGTAGTGCGTCGATGGCTACTTCTTCGGAACCCAGTGCACGGTTAACTCATATGGTGTTACAGTTAGTTCATCAATGCACGGTTAACGGACCGCTGCTGTGAATATGGCTAGCAACTACAGGCGACTGTCGATCTCGGTCGGCCACGGTTACGCTGTCTAGTTGGCGAGCGGAAGCAGCATCTTCTCTCTGTTGTTGTTGTTTAGGTCAACAGCCGAAAGGCTGGTTTGAACCTGTAGAGGTTTTACTAAGTAAAACGAGGAGTAAGGTGGTTTACCATTGCCTTCCTCACTGAGTAGAAAAGTACGCTTATCAGCATGCCGGGCCCTCTGAAAAGTACATACTTTCCACTCTGTAAATGACAACTTCACTTCATTCACCACAGGGTCTGGCTGTATAATGAAATTCATTACTTCCAGAGGAGATAACTCTGATTAGTGTCTTTTACACCTCTACCTCTTCTGTTCTTAAATGATTCAGTCATTTAATTGGCTGACCATGTGTTAAGAAACAGAACTATTTATTTTAGCCCTGCAACGAACAGATTGAGTGTAAAAAATTTGACACTCCACCTGTCTGTTATGGGCAGATCTTCTCTCTAACGGGGTCATAGATGGGTATTCGTCGGATTCCTGTAGCCGTGTGCCGATACTTGTTTCAATTGAAAATATAGAGTGTATTCACTGGAAGACGAACCGAATGCTCCTTATGTACTAACCAGAGAGCAGAAGTTGGGCAGTTACTCGCTCTCTGTATTGTCAGAAGCGTTGTCGGTCGATGACACAGTATATAAGTTGACAAAATTGTCAGCGGGAGTAAGACTAGACTATATACGGGGGGTAGGAAGTGCTACTATAATATGTGCTTTTCTAAATACATCATAGCGACAGCTCTAACCATGACATCATGTTGTAATGTTTTACTCTTACATTGATTTATTATGTTTACAACAATGTCGTTTTATAAACATCCCATTGTATTATTTATTGATTCTTAATAATTATTATCCTAAATAATAAACATTCTTTCTAAATAAGTCATAATACTAGGCCTAAGCTATATTTAATATCCTTTTTGGTCATTAGTAGTCAACTGAATTACTGCACTCTGAGATTTGTAGTAATAGACTAGTTAGTCTGTGAGTTCCGTCGATGCGAGCTTATTTTCGTGAGTAATACTAGTTTTACGGTTATTTCAAAATTTTATTGGATTTTTATGGTTTTCATATTTAATTATTTTAGTAAAGTTATGTTAAATCGCAATTTAACTTTAAACAATTCACTTTCTTTAAATAATTACATTACTCCTTATTTATTTAGTGTGGCGGGTCATGAACTGAATTTTATTACTTAAGTGTTGTGGTGGTTACATTTTGAGTTAGACGCTTGATACATGTCTTATGCTTTTGGGTTGGTTGATGTAAGTAGGATAGATAGTATACTGTCCTCCGCATGATAGGAGCAATCGGCAACTTATAGCGCGTTACCAGTGCCTAATTAGATAAGCCGATAGTGACAAATGAAACTTCAAAAATGATTAAATGATTTATTAATAGAATTGATCTTCAAATTTATAATAAAAAATACAGATTTTACTGCTATATAACTACTGCAGTTTTAGGAGGAGGAGAAAAAGGAATAGAAGGAGGAGATGGTTGTGTGGAGAAAAAGAATTTTGAAAATACTTCAATGTTATATTATTCTAAAACGTTTGCAGTACTAATAGAATCACTGTAATTTAAAATGTAGACTTATTTTAATAACTAAAGAAATATTTATACATGCTGTAACTTCTTTACATAGGAAACCGTACTGTTGAAATAATTATAACAGACATAAAAAATTAATGCACAATCTTATATACAAGTTTTTCATTAAGTTTTCGTTGTAACAAGAGTAAAGTAAAAGTAGAAACTTTAAGATAAATAAAAGTTCTTAACAAAACAATACTGTGTTGTATTCTTTTTAATAAAATAAGTAAACATAAGAGAAAACTAAAAGTACATGAAAGTTAAGATGTAGTACCTATGTCGGTGAATTTTGTTTCAGTAAACTTCACTTAAACTGTTAACAGAAAATCTTTTATTTGTCACCGGCAACGAAAGAAATTGAATACACAATGAACCACAATTCAATGAACTAACTACACTACACTTTGTTCACCGTCCACATTTTATTTCTTTTTTTGCTTTTTAGTTCAAGTCTTCACTTGTAACCTAGGTAAGATGTATTTCATTTTATTTTTCTTTGTCTTATCTTTTTAAAAATAAATACTGTAGTAGAAGGAGTTTGTCTTCATTTTTAGTGAAATAAGCACACAAGTCAAACCGACATCTGTGTTGCAGCTCATTCTAGTGACACGAATAAATAAATAACTTTTCTCTGTGACATATTCGGTCTAATTTGAATGCACTACCTTACCGTGGTCATGACTAGACTGCATATCGTGACTGGTACAAATCATTTTCTGCATTATATTTTTTTAATATGACTTCAGAGTCAACCCATTTTCTATTGATTTATACTCGCTTATCAAAGTCAACTTCTCCTTCTCTGAGCATGACGTACAATTACTATTAATTTTTTATATCATATTTAAACATTAAAAAAATTTAATCATACTAATCTTGTACTATAATTACTAAACCTGATGATAAAATAAAGTGTTTTATTTTTACATAAAACTCATTTAAAATCATTTAAAAGCAAACACGTTACTTTTGTTTTTATCCACATTCAACAAACACTTTAAACTAATAAGAATTTATTTCAGAGATTATGAATTTGAAGCTAAATTAACAAACTGCATAAGAGGATTTCCAGATTAAATGCATAAACCTTTTCAAAATGAAATAATAAACTATATTGAACAACATAACTGACATGTTTTCTATTTATATTTCAATGCATTCAACATAAAAGTTTATAAGACGTTTTTTCAATTTTTTCGGAAAGATTATTCATAGAAAAATTTCAGAAAAATGAAAAAGAGTACAAAGTTCTATAGCGTTGGATTGGACGGATATATAAACGAAAGACGAAAACAAAAAAATTATATCTTTAATAAAAATAATTTATACTTTCTCTTGCCTCATAGTATAAGGCCCTTAGACCTGAAGAAAAGTTGTCACCGATGGTTCTGTGTGCGTGTGAACAATCGTAAGTAGTTGAACTTAAGTTCAAATTAACAAATGATAAAAAGATGGCAGAAACTTAATTTTTTATAAATAATACTGGTTTTAGACTTTAAAACTTTTAAGATTTTATAATATACTGGAAAATATTTTTTGTTCACAAAAAAGGTTTAAAATTTTAACTTTGTCGTCATTCGATAAGTTTACATGAAACAAAAACGGAATATAAAGGTCAAAAATTGATTTTCTGTAGTAGGCCAGGATGGTTACATATTCCCATAAATTAATTCTGTAAATCTGCATACTCACTCATGTGATATGATAGGCCTTAGGATCTATTTGCAACAGTATAAATAAATTATTTTCGTTCAACCTCCTTGATGGATCAGCTGGTACAGTATTCAGCTGATGGTCACTTATTACAGTTTCAATTCCCAACTAGGTTTTAGAGTATACTAACTTTATTTTATATTACCAGTAAAACAATCTACAAATTGAGAACAATTAATTTACTATTTCATTTTCTAACGTGTATAATACGTTGCAATCTGTTCAATTTAACAACAATAACTAACCACATGAGAAACCCATGACCCAATGAGATAAAGATCATGTGCATGACGTGTAAATGAGTTTTAGTTTTGTACAGACTCAGGCTGACCATTACTGAGAGAGTATGGTTAAATTAACCCCAACCATTAAGGTATACCTTGGTCTAGTATTCAAATCCGTATAAAAATAAACTACTGTCACCGGATGGCGACATTTAGTGGCGAGTTGAAACCTTTACATTTTGGTGGCCCTGAAATTAGCTGGTTAAGCGGTGGTCGTCTTGATGGGAAGCGTCGGTCGTAGTCGTCTTGGCGGTCGGAGGCTGGGCGACACGGCGTGTCGTCGTCCAGTAGAGACATCCTCTTCTTCCGTCGCAGTAGTGCGTCGATGGCCCAGGCCGATCATTCTTGAGAGAGTATAGTTAACCCCAACCATCAAAGTACACCGGTAACCACTGTCTAGTATTCAAATCCGTATAAAAGTAACTACCTTTACTAGGATTTGAACCAGGAACCTTCGTCTCCGAAAAGATATAAAAATAATATTGTAAATCTGTTAAAATCAGTGATTAATAGCTGATTTTCGGAGAAGAAGGTTCCATGGTTCGAATCCTAGTAAAGGTATATTCTTTTATACAGATTCGAATACCAGACAGTGATTATCGGTATACGAGGTGTGGCTATTTAATAACGAGACTGATGTTGTAAAAAATTTAATTTTAATTTTATACATAATCACTTATTGTCACCTATACAACCACTATTATCCTTTTCTATCCTTACAAACGCTTTCTATCCTTTCTAACGCTCCATGCGAATTTTTCATTGTTGGAAATAGTGCTGGAAGTCATCTTCTGTCAGCTCCTTCAGGACACGTGCCGCTTTCTCTTTTACAGCTTCCACAGACTCAAATCTTGTCCCTTTTAATGCAGATTTCACCTAAGGGAACATTTTTCTTTTTTGTTTAACGTCCGACTGTTCTGCAATTACTGCTAATACAGACCTTAAGGAACAGGTAGAAGTTACATGGTCCAAGATCTGGTGAAGAAGGTGGATGTTCTAATACTGAGATGCAGTACTTGGCTAGGAACCTCTTGACAGATAACGCGGAATGAGCTGGCGCATTATTCTGCTGGAGAACCCGTGATTTGTCCTTCCACATTTCGAAGCGTTTTTTCCTTACTCTTTGACGTATTTTAGAAATTACCTCAAGATAGTAATATTGATTAATTGTTTGACCTTCAGGAACCCAGTGAAGGTACACAATCCCATGGATATAAAAAAGAAACAATCGTCATTGCTTTAAATTTTGACTTGCTCATTCGAGATTTTTTGGCTCTCTGTGAAGTTCGGCTCTTCCAGTGCATGGATTGGCGCTTCGTTTCCGGATAATAAGTAAAAAACCACGTTTCATCACATGTTATTATCGTTTCCAAAAAGTTTGGGTCATTTTCAATCGCGTACCAATCGCGTACTTGTATCAGTACAAACATTTCTGCAAGCTTCATTTCAAACATTTTTGAGTGGCACGTGTCCTGAAGTAGCTGACAAAAGATGACTTCCTGCACTGTTTCCAACGAAGGAAAATTTGCATGGAGCATTGTAGAGATAGAGAAGGAGTGTATATTGAAGGTGACAATAAGTGATTATGTATAAAATTAAAATAAATTTTTTTACAACGTCAGTCTCGTTATTCAATAGCCACACCTCGTACTTCGGTGATTGGTGTTCAATTAGAAAATTATCTCAGGAATGGTCGGCTTGACTCTGTAAAAGACTAAATCTCATTTACCATTTACACCATATATATTATTCTCATCTTATTGAGTCATAGGGTTGATTATTGTTTATAAATTTTACAGATTGTAACGTGCCCATTAAAAGAAATTAAAAAATAAAAAAGAGTCCGTGAATAAATAATGGATAGTTATCAAACATAGTAAGAAGTCAGGCAGACGGTTGGTACTTCTTCAAGCGGAGAACACGGGTTGGTAATATTTCAAAAAGATGGCGCCACTTGCCAGATCCCAAATCCTGTGAAAAGCAGTTCTTATTTCTAGTAGTGGTAGTATCACTACAAGTATTGTCTGATGTAATGTCTTTCTCAAGTTCCTTTTGCGGGGTGTTCTCCCTTCCCCTCATCCAAACCCCTTTTATAGTACCGTATACATACACATAGATATGTGATTTCTCTCCTTTGGCGTCCCAGCCAAGAAATTTACTCTATTCGATGATCCAGAACCGTTGTTTGGCTTTTAACCAAGTATTGCATTTTAGATTTTGTGATAACATATTAAATATATTTGACGTTTCAGCTACCATCATTTTTCAAACATTTTCATTTAATAATCTAATATTTTTGGGTAGTAAGCTACAAAATAATTTTATAATGTTACAATATTAACAAAACATACCGAATTACTTTTACATTCCTATTACATAAAAAAAACTACAAATGTGTGGATTAATTGGACAACGTAGCATGAATGATATGAAGAAAGTGATTACCCACGACTACTGTAGTTTATTTCAAAATTATTTTCATAATATGTCAAATTTTAACCCTGTAGTAGATTTTTGTTCCATTTTCCCTTTAATTTCTAGTGGAGAAATTCAGGTAGGTGTGATGTATGCATTCTTTTAATTAACTCGTTTTTATGTTTGTCAGTTTTTTAGTAAAATCGTCTGTGAAACTCATTGTTGATACTAAAAACGTAAGGGATTCGTAATTTGTTGTATAAGGACTTATTACGAACGTACCAAAGGGAGTTGGTCATAATCCGTAGTACCTTAGATTGAACTCCTCGAGTACAAGTCAAATTTTTATTATCATTTGAACCAAATATTTGTCAAGTATATGACCAAATATGATTTAAAAAATACTTGTAGACAAAAATTATTTGTTTTAAGGGAAGACAGTACTTTGTAACCCGTCAATGTTAAATTTGCTATTTTTGGGTACATTTTTCACAAGATTGGTAAACGATAAAGAAATGAAATTTTACTTGTAGTTGTCGGGTTGCTCGAGCTACTGACATTTTCGCAACTTATTCCGTTAAACCATAAACTATAAAAATAGAATAATGAATAACATAACATTTTTACAAATTTTTTTACAGTATTTTACATATTAATAATTTTTGTAGCTTTTGAGGAATAAAAATACCGGAATATGGGAATGTCCAAGATGAATAACTGGTAAAAATTTCAGCCTGGTATGTTTAATGGTTTCCGAAAAAATGGACCTTAATGTTAAAAATCTAAATTTACGGGAACGGGCAAAAACACAAAAAGGCATAAATCAAAAACAAAATTTTCACAAACAAGTAAATTTCCTATCAACATTTGGTTAAAACTTGAGCCAACAGCTGAGAGTATTAAAAACAGTAATGCAGATATTTTAAAAAACTAAAATTCCCTTTGCTCTAAAACGATCGGTATAAAATTATGAAAAATATTCGTTCTTGGTGACACGATAATTTTTCTGGGTAAACCTCCTAAAACCTTAATTTTTTCATTAAAATAATTTTTTCACGTAATTTAATATTTTTGTGGTTTGAACTATTGAAAAACATAAAGAACCAAAATTAAAAATTTTCAGTTAAACCATCATACAGTCTCGCCTTAATGGTAGGTAAGGGGTTTTCTAATAAGGCTGTGTAAAATTTTTACTCTGTAGTTTAATAGTTGTTGCTATAGTTTAATGTGGTTCGACTAGACTAAACATTTGTCAAGTATAACCCATAAGTCTGCCCATGACAGACAAGTGTAGTGCTAAATTATTTCCACTCAATCTGTTAGTTCCAGGGCTACAAGAAATATTTTTGTTCATATCACATGATCAGTCAATTAAATGGCTAAATCATTTAAGAACAGATGAGGTAGTTGGGAAAGACACTTAATCAGGGTTATCTCCTCTGAAATTAATGAATTTCATTATACAGCCAGACCCTGATTTCATTTTAATGGAGAAAAATGTGTGCTTTTCACAGAGCCTGGCAGCTGATAAGCTTACTTTTCAACGCACTGAGAAAGGTATAGGTAACCATCTCACTCCTCGTTTTTCTTAGTAAAACTTCTAGAGGTTTAAACCAGCCTTTCTACTGTTGACCTGAACAACCACACTACCTTTAAGGTAAGAGTGTATGATGGTTTTCACTGAAAATTTAAATTTTCGGTTTTTTATGTTTTCAATAGTTCATACTTATATTTACAAGAAAATCATTAAATTACGTCAAAAAATTATTTTAATAAAAAAATTTAGTTTTTAGCAGGCATATCCAGAAAAATGATAATTTCATCAAAAAGTAATATTTTTCGTAATTTTACACAAATCGTTTTAGAGCAAATGGAATTTTAGTTTTTTTTTAAATATCTGCATTACTGTTTTTGATATTCTCAGCTGTTGGTACAGCTTTCTAACCAACTGTTGATGGAAAATTTACTTGTTGTGTACATTTTCTTTTTGATTTGTTCCTTTTTGTATTTTGGCTGTTCCCGTAAATTTAGATTTTAAAATTTAGGTACATTTTTCTCGGAACCCATTAAACCTAGCTGGCTGAATTTTTTACCAGTTATTCATCTTGTACATGTACAAATACTGACATTTTAATAACTTCCTCAGATGTTCCAACAATTACTAATATCCAAATAACTTATAAAGAAATTTATAAATATTTTATGTTATTCGTTAACTTGTTTTTAATTTTATGGGCACACAGATTGAATTAAAAACTCTGAGTAGCTAGAGAAACCCAACAACTAAAATTGTGTAAAGTTTCATTTAGCTATCTTTTACCAATCTTACGAAAAATGCACTTAAAAATAGCAAATTTAACATTGGAGTGATACAAAATACAGTCTCCCCTTAAATATTTAACTTGACTTTACTGTGGGATTTACGAGTTTTATTATAAAAATAGGCAGACTCGGAATGACGAAGAGAGAGGAAGTAGGCCTAACATTTACAGATTTGTTAGGGTTGTCTACAATTTTTTACATATTAAGCTATATAGAAATTTAGTTGACAATGTTGAAGAGTCAGAAAAGTATCATGGGTAGTTATAGAGCAATAAAAAATGACGGAGTCATCAACAAAAGTTACTGTCAAGCCTTGGAAGAACTATAAGTCCACCGTGAAAAGTGTACAGAGGAAACGGAAATGAGTTGCCCCTCGAGACACTTTAGCTTGGTAAATTTAAACACGAAATATTATTTTAAAATTACTAACTGTTTCACTTTAATAATGCATTATAATCTTCTATGCTTATTACCATTAGTTTTCTTACTGAAGTAATCAATTATTACTTAAGTAATAGTAATAATAAAGAATAAACGAGAATATATTATTATTAATTAAAGTACTACATACGAAAGTTAATAAGTACTAGCTAATTTAAGTCTAAAGAACCTTTACAGTACATTAGTAAATATATGCATTTGTTAACACGTATTCATGCTCAGTTTTATAAGTTTAAAAGCAAAGCAAACTGTTTTGGTTCGTGTGTTTGTGTGTGTTCGTGTAATCCGGTTGGCACGAACGATGATTATGGTGTCTAGGGAAAGTTATTTAGAACTATGCAGTGCGCTAGAATCAGTAAAACGTAGATAGATATTCGCAGTAAGTATACTCGTAGCAGTTATAATGTTGTGTACAAATGTGATACATCATATGCACATATATTTAGTAAAACGGTGGTACGTATCCAATTAAATAGTGTTTGAATTTTCATGCTTCAGTTGACATGTAAACATCCTGTCTTAATACCTTCAGATATTGAGATACACACAAGGAACCGGTGAGTGGTTTGACATCCAATCCGCTCATATACTTACGTATACATGTCTTACCTAATTGTAGATCTTAATTAATTTACCCCTAGTCTGTCTTTCTTCGTCTTTAAAGGACAATCCTTACCAAACAGCGTAACGTCAGTAAATAATATTATTTTTATGTAGATCAAGTTTACTACTGTCACCACTAATTTCTAATTAATCATTTACTGTGTTGCCGGCCTTCAATACTTCTTCCGGCCTTTGTCGGCGCGTTAGGCACTTTGGTGGCGTACCGACAAACCTTCCGGCTGCGCACCGACAGAGGCCTTTGTCATCAAGGTCGAGCCAGTTACCGCCCTCTACCACAGCGCTCTCGGCAACTATATAAAGAGCGCTACACTGAGCCGAGGGATTCAATTCCGATCCAGACAGCAGACAAGACGTCCACTACGGCACACGGCTGCAGGACTCCAGCGAAGACTAATCAACAACCCGGCAAAAGAGTAGATGATGCTTCCGCTTGCCGGCCCGTCACCGTAAGCCGTCGACCGGACCGTCATCGCCCGCTGATGCGAGCGATGCTCACAGCGGTCCCTCGACCGAGTCTTACGCTCACCGGACCCGACGAAGCAGCCGTCGACGAACTACTGCGAGGGAAGAAGATGACGTCTCCGCTGGATGACGACACGCCGTGTCGCCCAGCCTCCGACCGCCACGACGACTACGACCGACGCTTCTCCAAGACGACCACCGCTTAAACGTCCCTTTTCAGGGCCACCAAACAAATAAGGTTTGCCACTTAATGTCACCATCCGGTGACACTACTAAAATTAATCACTCGATCCTAATTAACTGACTAAATTAAAATTAAGAAACAGTACATAATGCTTTCCCCAACTAAGTAAAGTTAAACTTCATAAAAAAATGTAAACCATTCTGCCAATAAAAATCACCATGGATAATTTTTTTTTTTTTTTTGGTTTATTTACGAGTAAAATCGCATCGAAAGATAGATATTATAAACACGAATTTTAAGACAAATAAATAAAAAACAAAGTAAACTAAAAAAACAAAGAAGATCTTAGAAATAAAACCGAAAAAAATCCTAAACGATAAAAATACGAGATTTAAATCTAAAGAGGAAACTAAAGGGAAGAGGTTTTATTCAGATGAGGGAAAAACGAGATCTGAAAAATATTAAAAGATACAGTACTTAAAAGAGAAAAGCAGTTTAGAAAAAGAACTGCAAAGATGTATTTTAAGTGGTCACATGTGGCCGTGAAAGTAAAAACAAATCGCATCAGTAGCTTGGTTATTAACAACTATGGTGGGTTATATAACTAGGTAAGTGGTTTTTGATTTGATAAATTTTCCAGACTATAAACGTAAGTCGAACCCGGGATCTCCGCGTTGTAGGCTAGCGCACTAACCACTACGCTACGGAAGCGACCAGATAACTTTTTTTTGAGTGTTTTTTAAAACACTCAAATTTTATGTTTGCGCTAAATTATTTATGTAACTTTACTTACAATAACCTAAAATAAAATGAATAAAATTTCTAAAAAATTTAGTTTTGAAACAATTTTTTAACTTTAATTTTTTATTTGGAACTGTAAAATTAAAATATGCTCGACTAAAAAATTGCTGAACAAACAAAATTAACAAACTGACATGATGTAAATAATTAAAATTAAAGTCCAACGACACGGTTTTACTATTCACAAAAACGAGAAATAATAAAATATATTAAAAAAATTTATTGTTTACAAATACACTTTTATGAGAAATATATTAACTATTGGTAGGCATATTTGTAGATCTCGGGAGAGCCAGGGAAGGTACATAAACATTTAATTCAAAACATTATGTAATACCATTATGTAATGGTGATATTGGACATAGTTAATTTTCCTCATAGCTGGATTCCGTATAGTTTTAGGTTGGATTTGAGTATCATTAATTTTTTTCAAGAGATAATTTTAAATGTTTTCGAAACATTTCAGATTAAGAATTCGGTACGTTTTACAAAATGTATTATTTATTCATAAAATTAAAATTTTCATTTTCTGTTAAAGTTTGTTATCTACACTATTTTTCTATTCCCAAATATCTCTTTATTACTTTTTATTCGACATTCTCCAGCCAGAAAACTTTTGACCTGGTTTCAAAAAACTAGTTAAAAAAGAAAATAGCCTACGTATCTGCAGGGTTATACCATAGGTAAATTTATGAATGTTAGGCAGTTTACAACAGAAAAAAATTCATTGACCTGAAACTAGTGGGGGAACATTTACTTACCTTAGTTAAATAACAACTAATTTAAGTTGAAAAATATTAAGTTATTCCGAGGGAGGGGTAGGGTTTTTTCAGTTGTTAGATCAAGTGACCATGCGGTGGTTTTTGGCTGGTTGGCTTTGGTTGGTTGCGACCACCTTGGGACTAAATGAGGATGCCTCAATTGAGTCCAACATTTTTTCCCATCGTGAGTGAGTGAACATGAGTTTTTCTCGCTGCCTCGATATAAAAAAAATTATTCACATGGCAAGATTCAAATTTTTCAATTTTCTAACGTAGTAACAACCAATTCCGCACGACTTACAGTTTAAATTTACTGTTTTTTACTTTCTCTTGCCTATATGAATATATAGGAAGGAAAGTATTGTTTTCATGTCGATTTTTCGAAATCGAGTTTTCACCGGATCTATACGTTTTCAGACCCCCTGAACCCAAAAAACATGTTTTTAGCGATTGGTCTGTGTGTGTGTCTGTGTGTGTGTGTGTGTGTGTGTGTGTGTGTGTCTGTGTGTCTGTGTGTCTGTGTGTGAACAGAATACCTCAAGAACGAAACGTCGTACGAACTTGAAACTTGAAACTTAAGTTACATACCACTACCGGACGCGACACGAACATTTTCATCAAAATCGGTCAACCGGAAGTAGTAGTTTATTCGTATAATTTTTCACTTTTTTGCGATTTTCTCAAAAACTAGTCCTACGATTTTTTTTAAAATCGCCTATTTTACTCAATTTTTTATTCTCTACAAGATAGGGTAGGCGCCATGTTTGCTGAAATACTCGGTGAGGCTGTTTTCACGTAAAAACGTTGTTTTTTTAAGATTACGGCTTTAATATAAATTTTAGCGCAAAAACTTATATAATAAAAGTTGTAGAGAATTTAAAAACCTACAACCTTTATTTCAAACATTTTTTTGTATAACGCTTAGTTTAGCGGTAATTTGCGATTTTCTGTTTTTTTCTCACGAAAACGTGAGAAAAATCGATTTTTTTAACATTTCGGCCTTAGTATGCATTTTACGACAAAAGTGTATATAATTAAATTTATAGAAAATTAAAAGATCTACAACTTTTATTTAAAGCATTTTTCTCTACAGAGCCTAGTTTAGAGAGAAAGAGTGATTTTCCGTATTTCTAAGCCAAACTGAGGTTGATTTTCATTTTGCGTCTTTCACTCATGATTAAAATTAGGTTATGTTTGTTGAGGTTAGTTTTTTGTTTATTTCTTATGTTTTATTACTGATGTTAGGTGTATTGTAAATTATTTGCATTGGCAAGAGAAAGTTGTGTGAGTGTTTCACACCAGATTTTTTTAATTATTTTAAAAATTATGGTGAAAAAATTAACCCAGAATGTTTTGTAATAGTTCTCAATCCCTCGTAGCTTAAAACTATGTATTTTACCATTGGTTCTTGTAACACTAATGTACAGTTTAACAACTTTAGATCTGTAAATTATATTTTACATAAATTTATTTCAATACAATTATACAAAATTTAGTAGAAAAGTAAAAAAATTCAGTAAATAATCGGCTTGTGTCGAGTCTGTCACTAGCAATTGTTTAAACTCGTTATTAACGAAATAACAACTCCAACAGCAACAGGGGTTTTAGGCTGTATTGTTTTATTTTATATAGGTACATGTTTTAAGCATTGTTGTATGCTTTGTATTATAAGTTATACTTCATTCTGATGGTATTTTAAACAAAAGCTACAAAAGCCAAACCGTAGTATTGCAATAAAAATTAATATTTCGTTCTGTGAAACATTATGAACATGTACTACAATGTTCATAGTACATATAAATGTATTCTATTATAATGAATATATTTTTATTTATTTGCGACTAAAGTTATGTGTAATATTTTTGTATTATTTCTGTTCTTTTACAGCACGAAAATATTAAAAGCTATTAAATTATTTTATTTATTGTTGGTTTTTAAATTTCAACGTAGTATTTAATTTTATTTTACCAAGAATAAACTGTGCATGGATTTTAATTCACTCTGCTTTTAAAAGTTACTGATTATGGACAAAAGAATACTAAATTATGTCTCTGTACTTTTCCAACGGTACCCTTGCTTTTAATTATTAGTCTTACAATATTGTGATTTATACTTTCATAAAAGCACTTTATTTTCTTACATTTTTCTTAAGACGGTATTATAAAAAACATGATAATATAATAAAATTTAGTTATTAATGTGTTAAAACATTACGTCTGTTTGAGCACAAAATCAGTGCCATATAAACAACGAGCCCGTTAATCCGAAATTTCAGATGATCCAAACAGATTTATAATTTCTTTTTAGCATGCTTTGTATGTACAAAACGTGTTTTAAATAAAACTAAGTAATTATATAATGAAATATCTGCTGTGAAACACTTACACGACTTTCTCCTGTCAACGTAAATAATTCAAATTATAACCTATGTTTAATCAGTATGATATCAGTATCAGTATCAGTATCATGATCAGTATGATGATCAGGATCAGTATCATATGTTTAGTAAGCAATGTAAAATGAAAAAATATGATGTAAAATGATTCATGTAAAATGAAAAAATGTAAGATAGTCCCACGATAAGGTTACTTTTTTGAATTAATATGCCGGACGTATTGTCCACTACAGACTGGAAACTTTACAGTTATAATAAATAGATATGTTATGTAATAACATATTATTATTTAATAGTTATTTAATAGTAAATAGATATGTGTTACATGTTGAGAATATCAGCGACATTATCAGGAAATATAGGAACAGTTGGAGGGAACATGTAGAGAGAATGGAGGAGAGTAGGATACCCAAGTTTTTGTGGCGCTATAGAGCGAGAGGAAGAAGAAGAATTGGGAGACCGAGGAAGCGATGGAAGGACCAACTGTAGGAACGCATCGATCGGAATGGACTCGAACTTTCCAATTAGAAGCAATAATTTATGTATAGACGCAGGTTTAGATGATGAATTTTACTAAATTACAAAGTATACTTTTAAAATATACAATCTTTTAACAAATGACAATTTCAAAAGAAAGCAACAAAAGAAGAAAACAACTACCATTGCAACGGAACAGGCTGGGTAAAGCCTAAGCCGTATAGTTGAAGATGATGATGATAAATAGATATGTTAAAAAAGTATCCTCGAGTTTCATTTACTTATGACACAATTTGCTTATTAATCAAAATAAAATGACGGAATAAGAAAATAATATCAAAACTGAACAATAATCTTGTGGCCACATATTTACGGTGGTTTATCTTATGACATATCCCATCAGACAATATAATGAAATTCATTACTCTCAGATAAGATAACTGTGACTATTGTCTTTTACACCTATACTTCTTTTGTTCTTAAATACTTCAGTCATATACTGTAATTGGCTAACCATGTGATAAGGAACAGAACTATTTTTGTATCCCTGGAGCTAACAAATCGAGTCATGGGCGGACGTATGTTAACCAAATAAAATCAAGTTATTAGCTTCAGGGTTTCATAAAACAACAGCATAATTTTTGAAGTCAAGATATCGAAAGATTTGTAACATTGCACTTTTCCTCATTCTGAGCTATGGATGAAGTTACGAGGAACTAAAAAGCGGCTAGAAGAATAATAAATTTGATTGAAGTTTTCGACAGGTTTGACAAGTGCAACGGAACTGTACGTACTCACGTACTTGTAATGATAATAACAATACATTGCCGTTAATCGTTGTACGTTTTAAATAGTGTACCGTTCGTTTGTTACCATTATTACCATAATGTTCTGGACTCCTTCCAATCAGCTTAATTGAAAAGGGCGTAACCCGTTTGACAATTTGGTTCATGCATTTTAATGCTATTGAAATGAAAATGAATACATATGAGCCTATATATTAAATACGATTCGAAGCCTAAAATTGCAACCTGATGAAACTAATTACTGGAGTATATGTAATAAATCCTGTTATCAGAGAGAACATATTCATGCGTCCCTTTGCTCTTGTCTACGGGTTAAATAAACAACTGAATATAATGGCATAGTACAGTAGTCCAATTTGGACGTTCAGTCGGTCTCCCACGAATAGCCACACCGGCGGAATTTCAATTATAAATTGTAACACATACGATCAGAAGGTACCGACAGGCAAAATATGTTAGTTCACAGTCGCGATTCGGTCGTAAACGTTTGCACTAGTATACATAGACCATTTATTTCTATTTTCATTGACCTACATGGACCATTTATGAACTTCACTGTCTGGCTACAGGTTTTCGTACAGCAAATGTCAACACTAACAAGTCCCAGTTCATACTATAAGAGTGTAATTAATTTAAAAAAGATTTATTGCTGAAGTGCTCTGTTCCAAATAGAATGACTTTTTCAACCAACTATTCATCACTTTCAAACTGTTATCATCCGTAATGACACTTCATGTAACTCAAACATTTCTCTTTCATTTCTAAATAAAAATTTGTGACAAACTGAATCGAAGATCATTCTTTGAAATACAAAACTATGTAGTACAAGAAAAAGGACCAATGTGTTTTGGAGTCGTTCTATTGGCTGATTATCTTACCAGGCTGCACACCGTTCTTTGGGAGGAAACAGCTGAGTTTAACCCTTTATAGGGCAGTACTACGGGGAAAAATATACATGTAGTAAAATGTTAAATTTTGTTTTATAGGGACTTGAATAATGTACTTCTAGTGCCAGAATAGTAAGATATTTCTTTTTTTATGTCAAGCCCTGGTAAGTATACTTACCAAGGAATGTTTATTGAAATGAGAATCACATAATATTTAGTGGTAAGAATGCTTATAAAAACAACTTTTAGCCCTATATAACAAAAAAAATGTGTCGAATAACTCATATTAACTTTATATTAGCATGAATGCTTGGTTTCCAGTAAAAAATTGGAATTTTCTAAGCACTGTACAAAAGTAACTACAAAACAACACTGTAGCTTACGCTGGTATAAATCCTTACCACATTCGTGTAACTCACAAAGTAAATGGTCAGTGCGCGCTTATTTCAATATGTGGATAGCCTATTATTACCAGAGAACATCTATAAAACCATAAAATGCCAATAGGACTCAACTGCATGGCTTATTCGTTAAAAAATCGACCTTATTTTCAATGTTAAGTAGGCCTATACCTACCACAGACCAATAAAGGATTGAGTCATTAAGTGTCAGAGCCCTCCAATCCTAAGTATTATTATTACGGTAAAAAAAGTACTACGGTACTTTACTTAAACCTTGAAGTATTTAATTCTTTAACATTTAAATTAAATTAAAAACCTATAAACAACTAAAAATTGTGTTAAGAAATGGCTTCAATATTATTATTATTATTATTATAATCATTATTTAAAAAATAATTTTTTAATATAGTGTATTTTTTCTTAATTAATATTATTATTTTTCAGTTTTTAATCTGAATTTACAATTTGTTTAACTAATATGTGTGTCTACTGTTTTTGTTTCTGTAGTTGTATCCTACACAGTATTTTTTTTAAATTTTATAATTTTAGTTTGATTGATTGATTGACCTTAGGTTATTATTTTGTACTTTTTCTTGTTTATATTAACTGCGTTTACGTTTATAACATTGTAATTAATTTTCAGCACGTAATAAATACCTATGGACATTTAGAATTAAATATTATAAGTCTCTTATGTTATGCGAAGGAAAAAATTGTCGCAAGACCACTTTATGATAAATTTCTTGAAAAACTAAAAAAATCATTCAAGCAATCTCGCTCAACATTCGCCATTCAAAACTTTCAAAATTTTAGATCACATCGTATTCTTTGGTGTAGGGACCTCCTTCAATAATATTTTGTTCCCATCTCGTCATCGCCGGCGCAGCCATTGTCATTTTCATCAAAATTTCGACTAATATCATCAAGTTTATCCTCGTGTAACTACGTCATCCTGGAGGAAACGCTGCTGGGTGTGACTTCTCCTTAAATGTTTAATGCATACTCTCACTAATTCTAATGACTGTGCTATAAAATATAGTTTTAGATTAAAAATTGAAGATAAAAGTCTGATGTGAACACTCGCATAACATTTTCTTGCCAATGTAAATAATGAAAAGTATAACCTGTGTTTAATCATGAATAAACAGTTTAACATTAAAAACACAGTCTAATTTTAATCATGAGTGAACGACGCTAAATGAAAATCAACCTCTGTTGGAACTTCGATATTTTGATGAGGCAAATACGGAAAATTATTAATTTACCCTAAACTAAGCGCGGTACAAAATAATGCTCGAAATAAAAGTTGTAGTTTTTAAAATTTTCTATAACTTTAGACAAGCTTTTGTCTTAAAATGCATAATAAGGCCGAAATCTTAAAAAAAATCATTTCTTACCATAAGAGCACAGCCCCTTACGAATTTCAGTAGACATGCCACTTACCCGATCTTAAAATTCTCAGAAAGTGTAGTAAATAAGACGATTTGTAAAACAAATCGTAGAATCTGTTTTTGAGAAAATCGAAAAATGTTAAAAATTACATGAATAAACTAGTTCTTCCAGGTGACCGATTTTGATTAAAATATTCCTGTCGGGTCCACTGATAGTAGACTACTGAACTTAAGTAAAAAGTTTTGACTTTTATAAAATATTCCATTCTTGAGATTAAATTGTTCACAACACCAATAGAAAAACATGTTATTTTTTTGTTTCAAAGGACCTGAAAACGTGTATTTTCAGTGAAAACTCAATTTCGAAAAATCTACATAAAACAATAATCTACTTTCTTTACCTATATTTCATACAGGGCAAGAGAAAGTGAAAATACATAACTTTTGTATGCAGTAATCACGAAACATTCATTCAGACAAGTCTTCGAATTTGAAGAACCGCACAACTGATTGATTAATAAAAATAATATACTTTGTTCTATTAATAACTTATTATTACTTATAATCAGACATCTAACATCTGTGAATTTAAAACGTAAATTAACTAGTGTTTAAATAAACTTAAATTAATCAAATTTAAAAACTGACTGAATTAAAAGTTTTATTGTTGATTGAAATTTTACACTTGTGAATAATATTATGCTATTTTTGTTTGCTCCTAATTCTACCTAGTGGGTATTGTATGTAGACTATATCTACTTATCAAATGAAAGAGGAAAAATTTAAATTTGTATGTTGCAGTAGTAGAAAAATATTGTTGCGAAGTATTTCAGTACTATATCTTAAAATTTGTTTTGACAATCATTCAGTAATAGTATTATTTTTGTACAGATTCTAAGTAATAAGTTTGAAAAATATGTGCATTTTTTACTAGATTCACAAGAAAAAGAATTATAATGTACAATGTAATATTATAATACATGTTGTAGTTTTCCCTATTCCTTTAAAATGTTTTATTTTCTAAACACATGATTCCATCCAATTTTTTCCTTGTAAGGATCACACATGTATTTTTCATGTAGCTGCGACGTCCGTTAGATTTATTTTATAGACGACACAAAGATACACTGGTATGTACGTTTAAAATCTCACAGTAGAATCTTTGTACGGTAGCTACAGAGAAGAGCTAGACAGTTCGCTTTGGCGGTCTGGTCAGGAAGACTCCACAGCTCGGCATCGTTCCAAGCCTGCTGAATTTAACGATCCTTGCTCTCTCTCTTGGAAATTAAGACTTGTATAAAATATAGCCTTCGACTCGGTAGAAAGCAATGAAAATAATAATAAAAGTGCTGATTTTCTGGGTAAAGTTCCGAAAACCTTTTTAATGAACTATCCCATAAATATTCCTTTATACCATTTAGTTACTTTATACATATATTTTGACTTCTATAAAGCTAATATTCCCTATTAAAACTGAAACGAAAATATAAGTTGCTATTAAAATAACAATCTTCAACACTAACTCCCCTTTCTTTCTTTCTTTTATTCTATATGAAACACGGGCTCTTAATTGCCAATTAACTTGCTACTATATATATATTTTTAATTAAATTTTTATAACTGAAAAATGAAATTATCAGATTTATTCAGTCCGTTAGTCTACTTCAATTACTTTGATTTATTTATGCAAATTAAAATATTCTTTTATTATGTACTCCTACGTTTATTAAATAATCATTTCGGTATTTAATAACAGGTAGCCTAAAAGTAAACAGCGGTTTTATTTTACAATTTTATAACCATAAGTAAAATAGTAATATTGTGACAATATCGAAGAAGGGCATGGTTCGCGAAATTTCTAGTAAAATGGTAAAATGTTCATAAAATGGTAAAGAGTAGATAATAGAGTGGAAAATTAACAATAGGGTGGCTATAAAGGGATACCTATTCATGAAAGTTGTTTGAAAGGACTGCGCTATTGTATATGATAAGGTCTTTGTTGTACAACTATTTATGAAGAGTCGGTTGATTACCTGTTTACATTAAATAAGACTTCTCTGGAAAGGACGTTTATATCGAATTTCGGTGTCTTTCGGGAAGATTCTTTTTTGATTCACTATATAAAGAGACCGCCGAGGCGGTCAGTGAGTTAGTATCCGTTTGATCTCTGACGAGTGTTTATTGCTTGCTATCGGGGCGTTATATCAAGTTAACGATTCCGAGGTATTGTTATACTATCTTTTTGTGTATGTGCTTTGTGTATAATTATTGTAAGTAGTACTAAGTAAATTATTTAAGTTATTTATTGTGTTACTCCATTATAATTAGTTTATTATTTATTTTAAGTAAATTATTAAGTTATTTATTGTATTACTTCATTATAATTTGTTTATTATTTACTTTGTAAATCTTTTACTTGTAATGAATATTTGTAATTGTAAACTTTAGTGCATTAATAATTTAATAACCTAAATCCCGAAACGGACCTTAGCGATAAGAGTGTCACAATATTAATAATCAGATAAGAAAAATAATAATGGAAACCAACTGAAAACGAACACGAAAATTCTATGGACACCTATAAAGAATGGATGACGAACGGTTGACAGAAGAAATCTTTAAGCCACTAAACAATATACCTAAGTTGTCAAATGGTTTAGATAAGTAAGGAAAGATATACCGAAAACTAGAATAAACTGAGAAAACATAATGGATAGAACAAAATTCAGACATCTGATTACTGATTTTAAGAGTTTTCTCGAAGAGTAATAACACAACACCTGGTGGACGGAAGTAAGGAGAAACACCTCCCGCGAACGAATCCTGAAAATGTGGGCTGCAAAAAGAGCTTCCACAAAATGTTTAACATATTCTATGCTGAACAATTATGAGGTATCTCTCCCGTCAGGCTGATTACTCGTGCAGAGTATTCTTCGTTTGCTTTATGTAGGGCCTACAACTTATGTTACTAACGTTTTTATAGATTTATTTTATTTGCGACCTATATATGGATTTATGTTTGCTAATAATATATAAGACAGTAAACAATTTAATGTTTTTTTAGGTTTATTTTCGCCTGTTATAATAAATGTATTTTTTGTTAGAATTTTTCCAGTTACTGTTACGATTTACGCATAATTTCTTATACAATTATTGTAAACTACAAATAAGTTAATATATTTTTAAAGTAAATTCAAAAGTGTAAGCTATTTTACTAAATTCACGGCTTCAACTGTACCCTGAAAACCCGTTAAAAATACTGAACGATTGAAATACGAGGGTAGAAGATCGTGTAACGAAAATTCAAAAACGAACCGAAAGGTTACAAAGAAAAATTCATTCTGTGGGCTAAATAATAACAAAAAACTGATATCCGACAGGCGGTGTCTTTAGTGTCAGAATTATTTAAAATGATAACAAAACAGTTCCCGCTATATGAGACGGCAGCCTGGCGGTAACACCTACCGATGACCCACTAGGCACGTCTCTACCCCTGAATGTGTTAAACTAACTAAAAGACAGAATGTAAGGGGGAAAATAGTCAAATACTAAATATAATTATTTGAATAAAAGTAACGTACGGAAATTGTAACTTCTAATCGTTCTTCAAGATTTGTTTCAGACTGTTCCGATGTAACTGTGTTGATACTCATCATATTTGCTTTCAATATGTCACATAGATTTAGGTTACCCTGAAACAATAATAATCGAGGCTTATAAAAATTGTTACAAAAAAGCTATTGAATGTTTGTAGCAGTTAATCAGTATAAGTTTGATGTAGTTCTATGGTATAACACCAAAAACACTATAATTTCAATTGAAGAAAGTGTACTAAAAAGTATATACACTTTTGTTTATTTTATCTAAAATAATTTATTTTTAGTTATAAATTTTTTAATACAAGAAGTTACTTTGGTTGTTATTTTGTGAAACGTATAAAAGTTCCACCTATCGTTTGGATAGATCACACCATCTAGTTTTTTTACTTCTTGGGGTTCTCTCTATTGTTCTGGGCCGTCATTCTGTCACTTTCCTAGTCTAGCTTTGTCCACGTTGTCATAAGATGACCTGCCCATATCCATTTACATTTGTCTATTTACTCTGTTTTGTTTTACTCTTGTCCTCTATCAGATCCATTCGTTGGTCTTCTTTTCCCGCAGCCGTATTCCTACAAAATGCTTCCTCCATTCTCCTCTGAGATATTCTTATACGTCCTGTTGTTCTAGTATTTGAACTTTATGTCTTTGTACTAATTATCAGAGTCGGTAAATTATACTGGTTTAATCCTCGTGGTTTTTGATTTTGGTAAAATTTTAATTTACACTGATATAATTTTCCGTTTGCTGCCCAGCCTTTATTTTTTTATTTATTTTCACCAGATATTTTTATCAAATGATATTTTTGTCCTAAATATATTATTATCCTTTTTAACTTCAACTTTGCTATCATCTAAATTAGATTTTGTTAGTTTACTAGAGTTGGACGTAATTTTTGTTTTATTTTCGTTCTTATTAAAGTATAACTCTCTGCATCATTGAGTAAATATTTATTTACCTCGCTTTAATAATTTGATGGTTAACGAAGAAATTTTATAATGAATGTATTAGTAACAAAGGTAAAAAAGTTGAAAACTTGTAGGACTACAGCAAACTGTGTTCGTATACAGTATTTAATATTTATTAAAGAAAAATATAAGGAAATAAAGAAGTATAATATTATATAAGGGTATACGAACGAGTACAATGGGTAATGTCCCCTTTTTAGAAGAGTTTGTGGGAGGAAGGGAGAACAATGTTCATAAACTTATTAAGAGACGCGGTTTAAATTGGTACTTAGAGTGTGTGATTAAAAAGGTAGAACGGATTAATCAGGAGTTTCAGATGGGATGTAGCGGCGAGGATAGGATGTTCTAGTAAATAGTTTATATGTAGATAGATGCAAATCCGGGGTAGGTAATGGTCGCGGTGATGTGGAATAGCGGGGCTCTGAAAGAGAGAAAGGGGGTCATAAAACGCTCTAAGCCCTGCGGCCGCCTATCGCGCCAGTCTAAACCAGTTTTAGCGCCCCTTCAAATTAAAAACAATACCCTTCTCTTTACTCCTCTCTTAACTGCGCATATACACAAACATCTCTTCCCATCCTTTCGACATTTTACCCTATTTTAGTCGCATTCCCCTGGGAAAACATAATTATGTTAGACCTCCTTGCATAAGTGTCGGTCCTACATTATACTTACACCATCGCAACCTTCCCGAGCAACGCCTTGCTAAAATTTTAAAATATTAAATACAGACTTGAAATAGTACCTAACATTTTTCCTTTTTCTTCTTATCTCCTCCCTTCCGTTTACCGTCCTTATTTACCGACTTACTTACTCTCGGTAACCCCACTTTATTTTAACGAGCATCAGATTCATGAAATATCCCGAAACGTTATTATTCTTAAAAAGAAACTCCTACTCCCACTTATATCATATAATAGTGTAACAGGTATAATTTTTCACTTCCAAAAAAACACTGTTCACAATCGCTTAAGCAAGGATTTCGTATAAAATAATTTACACCTACTAAGAAATAAATCAATATTTTCAGTTAAAATAGATACGGAACTGATAATAAATCTCTCAGATTTCAAATCAGAGGACTCTGTCCCCTGCCCGATTACCTTCCCGAACATGGTTCAGGCTACTTTTAAGGTTCAATATTAGAATGATGGATCCAGCAACGTATCTTTTAGTTGTAAGCTTTATAAAAACTCATAAAAATGTCTCTGGACAAAAACCTTTATTTATTTTTATATACATCTTCCTAAAATAAACTGTATGTAATACTGTTCTTTAAAAGCGGGAAAATAAGCCAAACAGCTGACGTAGAGGAAGGTGTACGTATAATAAACAACGTCGTGTGCTTTCAGAAGGAAAAGTAAAATTCTGAAAAATCAAAAAATTGCTTAATGAATATGAAGTTCCGTTTTTAATCAGTATGTACTTCCGTCTTCTCATACGCTAGATAAACATGTCGTTTACAAAATACCCGATGGAGAGCTTGGCCAAAACACAAACAAAGAAAGACTTCCCATAAATTTCAAATTGAAAGACCATAGATGAAATTAAGATATTCGACAGAAAACTACAATAATAGATGTAAAACAGCACGTGGTATAATTAAAATGGTGATGGGCTGGACACACAATAAAGCAGATAGATGATCAATTTAACATGGAGATCCAGCAACGTATGTTATGCTATGAAAGAGAGGTAGTCACTTTGATCATTTACGTTCATTTTCCTCTTATATGCTTTACCTTCAGCGTTACCATTAATGTTGAAAACAGTCGGCTGTAAATGCAGAAACAGTTCGCTTACTTGACTAGAAAATTTATTACAACTTAGCTTAGAAATGTTAACGACTTCTGGAATACTTCACTCTGACATTTATGCAGGCCCGTTGGTATTACAGTAGTCACAACTAGCTTCTATGTCAAGTATCCCAGATTTGGTTCCCGGCCCGGTCTGAAATTTCTTTGACACTATTCTATCATGTTACCTTTGCCCATCTGTATTACAAAGGCTTGAGGTAAACAAAATACTTTTAAATTTCAAAAAGCCCTCTCCCCTCTCTTTGAAATCGTTCAGAGTTAAATTTTTTGAGAAGTTTTAAACGATTTTTCTGAGGTGGGTTTAAAAGTTGCAATACCATTGTCCCCTTCACCCCTTCTAATCAATCTCGGCACAACTGTTAACTCGACTTCACGAGGAAAAATGCTACGGAATTTTACCATGAGAAGAGAAAGAATCACACACACAACGTCCGCCAAATATCCATCAAATGTCAGTGAACATATATCTCCCAAGTATCAGCAAATCATGAAAGGCGTTATTTCTTCCTTTAACAGGATGTGCGTTTATATCAAATGACAATTTTTAATTCAATCAAACTATTACAAGAAAGTATTGTCCATAACAGGCAGGTGGAGTGTTAAATTATTTACACTCGATCTTCCAGTTCCAAGGCTACAAAAAATAGTTCTGTTTCTTATAAAATGGTCAGCCAATTATATGACTGAAGCATTTAAGAACAGAAGAGGTTGAGGCGTAAAAAACACTAATCAGAGTTGTCTCCTTTAAAAGTTATGAATTTCATTACGCAGCCAGACCCTGTGGTGAATGAAGTAAAGGTGTCATTTGCAGGGTGGAAAGTAAATGATTTTCAGAGAGTCTAGCATGCTGATAAGCATACTTTTCCATTCAGTGAGGTAGGCAACGGCAAAAATCACCTCACTCTCGTTTGCTTAGTAAAGCCTCTAGAAGTTTAAACCAGCGTTTCGGCTGCTGAAGTAAAGGTGTCATTTGCAGGGTAGAAGGTAGATGATTTTCAGAAGGTTTAGAATGCTGATAAGCAAACTTTTCCATTCAGTGAGAAAAGTAATAGCAAATCACCTCACTCTCGTTTACTTAGTAAAGCCTCTAGAGGTTTAAACCAGCCTTTCGGCTGCTTACCTAAACAACAATACAAGAAAGTAATGTCTTTCGTACGGTAAGCAGACTGCCTCAACTAACCAAAAAGGTAAGTGTGATTGACACAACGAACGATACGGCTCCTCTTCTACTACAAAGATTAATCGACGACAAAAAGAGAGAAGAACTTGCTGTTTCCAGTAGATGACGATTTACTTAAAGACTAACGTTCCTTCTTAGGACCACACTATACCAGTAGAAAAACAACCAAACTACCCGTTTTAGGGTCATCTTATTAACACTACGATAATCCTTTAACTGTACGAGATGTGGCTATTAAATAATGAGACTGACGTAAAAACTTTTATTTTAATTTTATACATAATCACTAATAGTCACCTTCAATATACACTTCTTCTCTATCCCTACTACGCTCCATGCGAATTTTCCATTGTTGGAAACAGTGCTGGAAGTCATCTTCTGTCAGCTCCTTCAGGACACGTGCCGCTTTCTCTTTTACAGCTTCCACAGACTCAAATCTTATCCCTTTTAATGCAATTTCACCTTAGGGAACAAGTAGAAGTCACATTGTGCAAGATCTGGTGAATAACGTGAATGTTCTAACACTGAGATCCTGTACTTGGCTAGGAACCGCTTGATAGATAACGCAGAATGAGCTGACGCATTGTCTTGGTGGAGAACCCATGATTTGTCCTTCCACAATTCGGGGCGTTTTTCCTTACTCCTTGACGTAGTTTAGAAAGTACCTTGATGTAGTAATATTGATTAATTGTTTGACCTTCAGGTACCCAGTAAAAATACACAATCCCATGGATATAACAAAAAAACAAACATCATTGCTTTAAATTTTGACTTGCTCATTCGAGCTTTTTTGGCTCTTAGTGAAGTTCGGCTCTTCCAGTGCATGCATTGGCGCTTCGTTTCCGAACCATAAGTAAAAACTACGTTTCATCATATGTTATTATCTTCTACCTGTTCCCTAAGGTGAAATCTGCATTAAAAGGGACAAGATTTGAGTCTGTGGAAGCTGTAAAAGAGAAAGCGACACGTGTCGTGAAGGAACTGACAGAAGATGACTTCCAGCACTGTTTCCAACAATGGAAAATTCGCACGGAGCGTTGTAGGAATAGAGAAGGAGTGTATATTGAAGGTGGCAATAAATGATTATGTATAAAATATAAATAAAATTTTTTAAAACGTTAGTCTCGTTATTTAATAGCCACACCTCGTATGTAAATACCGTTATAGAGCTACCAAAACATTATATTATATACAAAGATACAGAAAGAATACCATCTTAGTATGTATAAAATATGAAACAAACCTGATTATCATCTGAATTAGAATTCGAAATATCGAAATACAAATTACCGAGGCAAATAGTTTCATTTTAAAATCTTTATTACGACCGTAAACATACTATAATAAAATGTAAATAAGATGTTAATCCTTTCGTTATTTGTATTAAAAGATGCAATCTTTAAATTTATCGTTTGTTCCAGGGTAATATGTAAAGTAACAAGCGATAAATTTTCAAGACCGTAATTCTTTTATCTATTAAAACAAGTTAAGTTTTGGATGCGAAAGGTATTCTCTATTCTCTAACATAATCATATACAATCCATTTTACAAACTCCATTTGAATGTTATAGCCCATTGAGTACTAGTGCTATTACTATTACTACAGCGTCTACTGCAATACTCTCCGTATCGTACATGTTACACAAGTAAAGCTATAAAAGTACAGGGTGTGCAAAAAAATGAAATAGCTGAAAGTTTCACTATTTAACAAAATATGTTTTACAATGAAATTGATTCATCTCTTAACCATATTACTACTATTATGAAATATAGTACGAGGAACCACACTAACTGTTTAACTAATTTTCTAAAATTGAACAACATTTGACTAATTAATTTATGCCAAGAAGCATAAGATCATCCTCAGACCATTGAAGCACTTTAATTATTAGACATTAGTGACTAGGTCTGAGCCTGTCAATTAAGTATTTTAATCATAATCCTAGGTACTTCAGATGTTTGTTCCACCTAGTGAAACCGCGTTCTCGTCTACCACAGAAACAAAAAATTTCTATGTACAAGACTTTGCTGAAACCACTCTGGATGTACGGAATCCAGATTTTTGGTGCTGCTGCTCGAACCAATTTAAACAAAATACAGGTATTTCAATCTAGATACCTATTTAAGGCTTGACACTGGAGCACCTTGGTACGTGAGAAACGACACACTTCATTCTGACCTTCGTATTCTCTACGTAAAAGACGTTGCTCGACAACTTTATCAAAGCTTCTTTCAAAAAATTGCTAAATCATCCAAACGATCTCACTCGATAAATCCATTCAAAATTTTCCAAATGTTCGACGTCTTCGCCGTCTTTGGTGTAGAGATCTTCTTCAGTAACATTCTGTTACCGTTCTATCATTATCTTCATCATCAACATCACATCGTCTTAATTTCTTCACCTTTGAGCTTTCATTTTCATTTCCATCAAGATCATCTCTATCATAGCAAGTTTATGTCATCCTGAAGGATACGCTGCTGGGTGTGACCCCTCCTTCCACGCCTAATAATAACATTAATCAATTCTAGTGGTTGCACTTTAGTTTATAGTACAGTGTTCTAGATATATAAAATTAAAGACATAAAAAATGTATTTTAATATAAGTTATTTTAAAGGTAAGATTTAAATAATAAATATACTGTTTTACTAAAATACTACTGTTACTAAAACTACTACTAAGTATACTAAGTATACTGTTTACTAAAATACTGTTTTAAGTAGTTTTACAAACGAAGATTACGTCGAATTTGGCAGCATAGCAGACACCCAGATGACAAAACAAGATTCAATCGTGCAGCACAACATCTAAAGTACACGCTTCAAGAACTGCGTAATCATTATTTTCAAGACAGGTTGGTTCAATTATCTCCAACAGCAGCTACTGACTATTCATTATGGAAAGCTACAAGATACATAAAACGATCAAAGAAACAAATTCCACCTCTTCGTCTAACGGATGGAAATTGGGCTAGGACCACAAAAGAAAAAGTGGAAGCGTTTGCGGAATATCTGTCCACTGTCTTCCGTCCACACGACGATGATCTCGATCGAAAATTAGAAGACATTTCAGAACATCTTGAAGCCCCATTTCAGCTATCACCTCCTATCAAATCTTTCACTCCGGCTGAAGTGATAACTACAATCCAAACGCGCCTGAGTTCCAAAAAAGCCCCTGGCTATGACCTAATTACCGGTGAGGTGTTAAAGCAACTCCCAAGGAAGGGAATTTTACTCCTGACATTCATTTTCAACGCAATTCTAAGGACGGGTTGCTTTCCATCTCAATGGAAAGTTGCCAAAATAGTCATGATTCTCAAACCTGGCAAGGAACCTACCGAAATTACGTCATATAGACCGATCAGTCTTCTATCCGTGACATCAAAAGTTTTTGAAAAATTACTACTTGATCGTCTAAAACCTTTTTTTGAAGAAAGTCTTTACCCGGATCATCAATTCGGTTTCCGTGAAAGACATTCTACGATAGAACAGGTACATCGGATAGTTAACCAAATTCGATATACCTTAGAAAAAAAGGAATTTTGCTCAGCCGTCTTCTTAGACGTAGCTCAGGCCTTTGACAAGGTATGGCATTTAGCTCTTCTACACAAAATTAAATTAAACCTGGATCATAATTATTTTCCTATTCTAAAATCATTCTTAACCGATCGTTTTTTCCAAGTGAAATTTGATGATGAGTTATCGACCTTGCACCTAATTCGTTCAGGTGTACCTCAAGGTAGCATTTTAAGTCCTTTTCTATACATGCTATTTACAGCAGATATTCCTGTAAATGAACATGTAACAACAGCAACTTTTGCCGATGACACTGCTATTATTGCATCTGATGCCTCACCAGTCCACGCTTCTGAAAAACTACAGCAACATCTAAATGACATTCAAGACTGGTGCCAAAAATGGAAGATCAAAGTAAATGAACAGAAGTCTGCACACGTAACCTTTACGATGAAACGAGAATCATGTTCACCAGTAACGTTTCGCAACAACGTAATTCCACATTCAGATGATGTGAGATACTTGGGCATCTATCTAGACAGGCGATTGACGTGGAGAAAACATATATGGACCAAACGGAAACAACTTGGACTCAAATTACGACAACTTTATTGGCTTGTTGGGAGGCGATCACAGTTGTCTTTGGAAAATAAATTGACACTGTACAAGGTGATGATAAAACCAGTTTGGAGTTATGGAATTGAACTCTGGGGCACAGCAAGTACATCTAATGTAGAAATATTACAGAGATTCCAATCGAAGTTTCTTCGACTTATATGCTGTGCACCTTGGTATGTGCCTAATGAAGTACTCCATCGTGACCTGGGCATACCTACGGTGGGAGAAGAAATTAGCAGTCGGAGTGAAAAGTATTTAACCAAGTTGGACACTCATTCCAATCATTTGGCTATAAATCTTCTCGATGACAATATTGAACATCAAAGACTCAAGAAGGCGAGAATATTAGATCTTCCATTCCGTTTCACCTGATCAAAAATGTTTAACCATCCTTTGAAGATCAAAAACACAAAATTATATTGCGGTTGTCAACTCTTATTTATTAATAAACTAAATCTTGCTAACTCTCATTAATCTAAAATTAATCATCTAATAAATTTTCTATCATCAGTTACACAGATCATCAGTATTACGCCTTCATTCGCTCCTTTTCACACCTTCATTCACTTCATCCGTATAAAAAAAAAAAAAAAAAATTGTACGTCACCAGGACCAAGAAGAAACCCTTCATCAACTATAACCAAACGATGACATGGAAGCAACGCTGCTGAGTGCTGTCTTCTTCAAGTTTAATTCATCATCAGCACATTTACTGAAAGTTTTTGTTAAACTGTTTGTAAATAATTCTTACTGTAAAAAAAAAAAAAAAAAGTAGTTTTAATTTAGTTAATACGTATAAAATTACAATTTACACAAATAAAATGTCTTTGCACACTTTTAACGTCAGATTTTTTCACCTTGTATAATAGGGCCAACTTTAGTCTAATTAAGGTGACTTTAGATGTTTCTGGAAGCTCTTTTTACAGCCCACATTTTCAGCATTGGCTCACAGTAAGCTTTTCTCCTTTCTTCTGTCCATAGAGTATTCTGATTTTGATCTTCATAGAAGCCCTTAAAATTCGTAATTAGTTGTCTGAATTTGGTTGATTAAGTTTTCTTCGTTTATTCCCGTTTTCTCAATATCCTTTCTCACTTTTATAAACTATTCGAAATCTTAGGTCTCTATAGTTTAGTGTCTTAAAAATTTGTTTTGTCAACCGGTGGTTATCCATTTTATGGAGTCAGATGTTACACAATCATATTTTGGTAAAAGTTAGCAGAGGAAGGGCCTATCACCAGAATTTTACATTCCGTTTTATGGAGTAATTGCATATTTTGTGGCACTAAAAAGAGAATATTCAGTTTTTTTGTTGAAAACTCCTGTATGTATAGCTCAGAGATTTTGACTCTCCAATTAAGATTGAAAAGCAAAATAACAGCGATTGAAATGAGATTCTGGAAAAAAAGTTGTCGGTTGACTGTGCTAAGTTGAGTTAAACTCGAGGAAATTTAAAAGAAATTGGACAAAAATTTTATGAATTGATAGAATTAAAGAGACAACTTTTCTGGTACGGTCATCCGTAGAGAATAGAAAAGGATAGGTTTCCAAAAAGGATTTAGTATGACTTTCAGTTATTGGGTGGAAGCAAGGACAACACATAAATGAGTGGATTGATTCTATTATGAGATCTATGGTGAGGAAAAGCTCAAGGGATGAAGATATGTTCAATAGAAATGAAAGGTGTTTTGAGTTTCAGTAAATGGCCTTGTTATGTATATCAGCCGCTATATTAATTTTTCGTTTTTTGTACAGTCTCCTCACACTCCCCTACAACCGTCCGTTTCCTCCCACTGATATGACCAGTACAAGGTATGTAGAGGGGGTACAACAGATTGGCGATTAGCCTTCGTGTGCTGTACATATAATTTCAAATAAAGTTTCTCTCTCAATTATTTTTATACTTTTTTGTTATAGAAATTATTATTGGATTATGTATAATAATAATAATATTAACTAAATACCACAATTAAACATTACAATACAGTAATCAAACCAACAATTTTATATGCCGGTGAGACCTTGACACTTAACAGGAAAACAGACATAGAAAGCTTAAAGAAAGAAGAAACAAAAATAATTAGAAAAATTCTTGAACCTAGATGGACCGAAAACGGGTACAGATTACAGAGAACTTCTAAAATTGAAGAATATTCCAACATAGAGACAGACATGAGGAAAAGACGCCTTCAATTTTATGGCCACATAATGAGGCTTCCTGAAAATAGACTCAAAAAGAGAATAGTAAAATATGTGTCATCACTTGTTAATAGGGGGAAATGGATACAAAATGTTAAAAAAGATTTAGAATTGGCCAAAATCACCAAAGAAGAAATTCTCATAAGAGACAATTTTAGAACAAAAGTTAAAAAAATGGGAGGTAAAACCAGAGACAAAAGCTCCAAGAACCGGAACAAAATGGAGTGAACAAAGAAAAGCTGAAATCTCACAAAGAATGAAAAACTGGTGGGCAGATAAAAAGGACAAGAAATCCCAAAAACAAACCAGATTTACTTAGCGTCTTCCACTTCGGGAGCTTTACGACTAATAATAATAATAATAATATTAATAAAGTTACAAAAAAAATACATTTAAGTTTTTAATATAGGGCTACTCTTTGGCCGCCTCCGCGGTTTAGTGGTTAGCGCACTAGCATACAAAAAGGAAGTTCCTGTGTTCGAGTCTCGGTCAGGATTTGGAAATTAATATGTTAGAATATATAATATTAAGTTAGATTTGAGTCGTAAATATGTTAATAAAACACTATGTAAGTGTCATTATTAAATACAAGGTGTGTCTATTAAATAAAGAGACTGACGTTGTAAAAAATTTAATTTTTATTTTATACATAATCACTTATTGTCACCTTCAATACACACTTCTTTTCTATCCCTACAACGCTCCATACAAATTTTCCATTGTTGGAAATAGTTCTGAAAGTCATCTTCTGTCAGCTCCTTCAGGACACGTGCCGCTTTCTCTTTTACAGCTTCCCCAGACTCAAATCTTATCACTTTTAATGCAGATTTCACTTTAGGGAACAGGTAGAAGTCACGTGGTGCAAGATCTGGTGAATAAGATGGATGTTCTAACACTGAGATGCTGTACTTGGCTAGGACCTCATGACAGATAACGCGGAATGAGCTGGCGCATAGTCTTGGTGGAGAACCCATGATTTGTCCTTCCACATTTCGGGTTGTTTTTCCTTACTCTTTCACGTAGTTTAGAAAGTACCTAAAGGTAGTAATATTGATTAATTGTTTGACGTTCAGAAACCCAATGAAGGTACACAATCCCATGGATATAAAAAAACAATCATCATTGCTTTAAATTTTGACTTGCTCATCCGAGCTTTTTTGGCTCTCGGTGAAGTTTGGCTCTTCCAATGCATGGATTGGCGCTTCGTTTCCGGATCATAAGTAAAAAACCACGTCTCATCACATGTTATTATCGTTTCCAAAAAATTTGGGTCATTTTCAATCGCGTACAAAGTGTCAGTACAAACATTTTTGCGAGCTTCATTTCAAACATTTTTGAGCGGCACGTGTCCTGAAGGAGCTGACAAAAGATGACTTCCAGCACTGTTTCCAACAATGGAAAGTTCACTTGGAGCGTTGTAGGGATAGAGAAGGAGTGTATATTGAAGGTGACAATAAGTGATTATGTATAAAATAAAAATTTAATTTTTTACAACGTCAGTCTCGTTATTTAATAGCCACACCTCGTATATGGTGTAAATAATCACGAAATGGTGACTGCATAATTTTGGGGGAAGTAATGATAACACTAATAAAAAGTAGTTCGTTAGTTTTATATACCTAGTTGCAATTAAATTTTTGATACACTTTACTCATTGATTTTGATGCTATATCCACAGTAAGATTCATAAACTTATGTAGTTAACAATGTTGAACAACTCAGATTGGAAAGAACCAAATTTAAAGTGGTTTGCAGAAAATCACAACTTGCCATTCAACTGAAAGTTGGGAAAAGAAGTATTTAATTCAAACTTGTAGCACTGTTAATTATCTTTAACATTTATTATAAGTATTTATATTATAAGTATTTATATTATAAATTTCATTGTAAGAACATAATTTCAGAATCAAATGACTTTGATGCGGTTTTTACACTCTTCTTGGAGTTCCTTCTCCTAATGAAATTTAAGTATAATTAAAGCAACTTTGAACTCGGATACTGTTTCTCTGAGTACATGTATAAAGGAACAGTTGTTAAATTTGCTTAAGTTCTTCAGCTTGTCATCTCCTGGATTTGTTTTTCCAATTATTTTTTTCTGTAAAATCAATTGGAGTACGCCGTCTCTTTCTCCTCGCATAATATGACCGAGACACTGCAGTTTTCTTGTTTTTATTGTCATAAGTTTTTTTTTATTATCTAGCCCAGAACTTCTTCAATTTTCTCTTTGCCCATACTATTCTCAACATACAATGGTACTTCTTCTTCTTCTTCACGTGCCATCTCCATGACGGAGGTCGGCTATCATAATGGCGATACGAGTTTTGTTGACCGCTGCTTTAAAGAGTTCGTTTCAGGAACACCTGAACCACTTTCTCAAATTACACAGCCAGGATATCCTTCTCCTGCCCACCGATCTTTTTCCTAATATTTTGCCTTGAATGATGAGATGCAATATCTGATACCTTGGTCCCCTCATAACATGACCAAGGTACCTTAATTTTCGTGCTTTAACTTCCTCCATGAGTTTCAGCTGCTTTCCCATTCTACTGAGGACCTCTTCATTCGTGATATGCTCAGTATATGAGATCCTCAACATTCTACGGTAGGTCCACAGCTCAAAAGCCTGTAGTTTCTTCTCACTGAATCTATTGAGAGTCCAAGCTTCCACACCGTACAACAGGACAGGGAACACGAAACATTCAAGGAGACGCATTCGCAATTCGAGATTTATATCTCGTGATGTTAGTACCTTCTTCATTCTGATAAAAGTAGCGCGTGCTTTCTCAATTCTAATTTTTATTTCAGCACAGTGATCACCACTGCAACACACTCGAGCTCCAAGGTACGTGTATGCATCCACTCGCTCTAGCACATCACCTCCCACCAGAAGATCCCCCACAGGAGGTGGTGTGTCTTTTGTAATTACCATGTACTTGGTCTTTCTTGTATTAAGACTCAAACCACTCAGTTCACTCTCAGCAATGACATGGCTGAGCATTCTCTGGAGATCTTCCATGTTTTCTGCCAGAAGGACAGTATCATCTGCATACCTCAGATTGTTGATGGATATGCCATTTATTTTTATTCCTCCTGTCTCCTCTTCTAGCGCTTTGCTTATCACTCTCTCGGAATAGATATTGAACAGGAGCGGCGAAAGCACACATCCCTGACGTACCCCATGCTTGATATTTAGCTCTTTACTGTACTCTGACTGCACCCGTACTGTGGCCTTTTGGTGGAAATATAGATTACTTATCAGACGAAAATCGCGTGCATCTATTTGAACTTCTTTTAAAATCTCAAATAATTTTGTATGTTGCACCTTATCAAAAGCCTTATGGTAGTCAATAAAACAGGCAAATATTGGCTGATTTACATCCAGGCAACGCTGAGAAAGAATATTGAAAGCAAACAGAGCTTCTCGTGTGCCCAAGCCATTTCTGAAGCCGAATTGAGTATCTGACAGGCTTTCTTCCAGTTTTCTGTGTACTACCGGAGGTACTACACGGTACTACACGGTATTACCGGAGGTACTACGGTGTACTACAATGGTACTACCGGAGTTCAAATGCTTCAATTTTAACAATTTTAACAATCTTATATTTCCATACAAGAGAATTGTAAACACGTAACATTCCTCAAGTCTGATTTGAATTTCTAAATCGAAATATTTATTGGTAACTACCTTCGTCATTTTCAGAAAGATAGTTCATGCCACTTATATTTTTTTATCTTTTTTATTTTATTTTATCATTATACATAATTTGCTCTATCATAATAGCTGCCATTTCATTCCAGTATAGATTTTAATTTAAATATGATGTTTATATCATATCCAAATAACCAAATATCATTCATAATATATAATATCATAACCAAATAACGCGCCTAGTTAAATTTTCAGCCACTATGTGAAACGTTAAGAATATGTAAGAGAAACTGGTCCAACCATTTACTTCACATGCCAGCACACAGACATTCTCTACGAGCATGGGAATATCAAACCAGAGGGAATCGAGGCTGGGGAAGACCTAAAAAGAGATGGATGTCAGAGCAGGCCATTTAGCCTAATCCTTGACAGCTGATGACGATGATGTTTATAGATTTTTCTGTTTCCAAAAATTTGAATCAGTCGATTTTGTTGGTATGCAGAAAAGTTTTATGCCGGCTAAACTAAGTACTGCACCAAAGTATCAAATAAAAGCTGTAGCACTGTTGAAAAACTTACCGTGTTTTTTATTTCTTTAAATTGAAAAATTAGGCAATTTAACAATATAAATTATTAAGTTTTTACGTTTATTTTTTGCCTTTTATTGAAAATTAAGTCTGTAATATTTCAGAAACCAATTTTTGTACTCTACTGACAATCTTAAAAAATGTTTTCAGAGGCTTAAAATGCTTGTTGCCAGTGACACCAAAGTAGGTAGGTACTAAACTTATTTTTATAAACCTAAGTATGTTTATTACTGTAAAAATGTATAACAAAACATATTAATATGTCAAATTTTTAAAACAAAAATTTAATCCTTCTCAATCCTACGAAAATATGGATATCATCTGGACCCGAGAATCATTTTTATCATCTACAATAACAAAGAAGCAACGCTGCTGAGCGCTGTCTTTTTCAAGACATAAATTTTAAAAACTTTAATGTCTCTACTAAAATTATTTATATATAATGTCTCACTAAAATTAATTAGAAAAATATTGCTTCACTGATATTATTGTGTCGTGCTTTGAGGTATAATAGTTATTTTGGTCATACCTATTTACCATTTATAATTTAGCTATTTATATTTTTATTTACTTAAACCCATAGTGTACAAATATCACAAATTGTTATTTTGTACGTTACTGTCACACTGGAAACAAGCATTTTAAGCATCTGAAAATATTTTGAAAATGACCAGTAGAACAACACGTGTAACTGCAGTTGATGAAAAATTAAAAGGACTGTATTTAGAATACGATTACGTAAAAGGTTAATGAGTAATATCTAAAAAACGAAAGGAGATTCTGTTATCGGTTTTTCACTAGATATTGAAATGTTGGTCAAATTTTGCTTTGAAAACATGAATCATATGGCCATAATACCATTAAGAATAAACAAGTTAAATTCAATATGGCATAACCACGATATGTGACAAAAAAATCATACACAACCCAGAGTATTAAGAGTACAAAATCTTTTATAAAATGGCAACAAAGATTATTAAGGTTCTCTAATCACACACAATTTTCTAAAATTACGATATCATGGAAGCCCGATATATGCTTAACTTTCTCCAGATTCTTTTTTCAAAATTTCTGCTATACGTTAAGTTTAGATTTCCAAAATGTTGCTGCTTATTGCTCTCATACGAGGTATGGCTAATAAATAAAGAGACTGACGTAAAAAAATTTTATTTTTATTTTATACATTATCACTTATTATCACCTTCAATATACACTCCTTCTCTATCCCTACAACGCTCCACGCGAATTTTCCATTATTGGAAACAGTGCTGGAAGTCATCTTCTGTTAGCTCCTTCAGGATACGTGCCGCTCAAAAATGTTTGTACTGACACTTTGTACGCGATTGAAAATGACCCAATTTTTTTGGAAAGGATAATAACAGATGATGAGACGTGGTTTCTTACTTGTGATCCGGAAACGAAGCGCCAATCCATGCATTGGAAGAGCCGAATTTCACCGAGAGCCAAAAAAGCTCAAATGAGCAAGTTAAAATTTAAAGCAATGATGATTGTTTTTTTTTATATCCTTGGGATTGTGTACCTTCATTGGGTTCCTGGAGGTCAAACAATTGATCAATATTACTACCTTGAGGTACTTTCTAAAATACGTCAAAGAGTAAGGAAAAAACGCCCCGAAATGTGGAAGGGCAAATCATGGGTTCTCCACCAAGACAATGCGCCAGCTCATTCCGCGTTATCTGTCAAGAGGTTCCTGCCAAGTACAGCATCTCAGTGTTAGAACATCCACCTTACTCACCAGATCTTGCACCATGTGATTTCTACCTGTTCCCTAAAATAAAATCTGCATTAAACGGGACAAGATTTGAGTCTGTGGAAGCTGTAAAAGAAGCGGAACGTGTCCTGAAGGAGCTGAGAGAAGATGACTTCCAGCACTGTTTCCAACAATGGAAAATTTGCATGGATCGTTGTAAGGATAGAGAAGGAAAGTAAATTGAAGGTGAAAATAAGTGATTATATATAAATTAAAAATAATTTTTTTTACAACGTCAGTCTCTTTATTTAATAGCCACACCTCGTATAAGTCTTGTATTGAATATTGTAGCTGCAAGGCTTGTTGCAACAGTGCGATTTATAATTATAATTATTTACAACTACCAATTTATTCTGATCTGGCTAAAATATTCAATGAGTAAAATTTGTAAAAAATTAACCACACACACACATTTACTTACTCAGAGAATGAGCACACAATACATGGCAGGAGATTTTGAGAGGAAAAGAGTTGTGATATTCTGTTCACAAGAGCGCGCGCGAACGCGCGCGCACACACACACACATACATACACACAACCTAATCGGTAAGAACAAGTTTTTTTAGGATTCAGGGGATCTGAAAACGAGTAGCCGGTCAAAACTCTATGTCAAAAAATTGACATGAAAGATTACCTTCTTTCCTAATTTTTCATACAAGAAAAACTAACAACAGACTATAAATTCTCTTATAAAACCGTTAAAATAACAAGAATGTTTACGTTAATATTTAAATTATCGTTAATGTAAAGACAAAAGACGTTTAATTTAAAGTTAAACGTTTTAAATGAAATATTATAAAATGGAAATTTTGAACACTCACTTTTGGATCACCGTACTTAACGTGGAAATAAGGATGTACTGTGTAAAGCAAGAAGCAAGAAACCAGTATAGGAAGAGAAATAGAAGCAGCTTTATAGGTTTTTAACTGTTTTCAAAGGTAATGGAGGAGAAATTTCATATGAACTCGTAAGAGTTAGTAAAGGAAATTTTACGGAAACGAACTAAGTGTACTTGAAAAGTGGATTCTAATTGTTTTAGAACGTCAATTATTATCTATTTAATGCAGTAAATTTTCAATTTAGTTTACAACGACTATATAACTTAGGTATAAATTTTGTAAATATTTTCTTGCATTGTCTCAAATTTATCAGCTATTTTAACAATTTAATTTACTTGCTTTTAAGTGCCTATAAAATACATTGAATATCTCTAAAGTTTTTGTTTATACAGCATAAGTTATTACTTAACTATTTAATTTAGTATTTGTCATCTAAATTGGAACAATAAAATTCATTATTTTATTTATACCATAAACTTGTGAAACCCAAATGGGTATTTTTAGTTGTTATATTTATAATTCAGGAACTGTCCAATTTTTAATCAAACTTTAACGACCATTTTACTATTTATTTATCATTTGTTTCATAAAACAAGATCCTACAAAAGATAATAATTTTACTATTCTACTAATCTTAGTGCTGTGAATAATGTTAATAACGAAAATCGCAAGCTTTGAAAAAAAGATAGTGAAAAAAAATTAAACAAAAAAAATTCACCAATTGATTCGATAGACATAAATGTTAGTACAATCTACACAGTGATCACCAAATAGCGGACTGCCGACTCATTTTTAGCAGACCGCTAGCTCTAGAGAAGAATATTTTTACGCAGATCTAATTTTCGTGTGTTGTGTTGTTAAGGTCATCACCCGAAAGGCTTATCTGAACCTCTAGAGGCTTTACTAAGTAAAACGAGGAGTGAGGTGGTTTACCATTGACTTCCTCACCGAGTGGAAAAGTATGCTTTTTAGCATGCCAAGCCCTCCAAAAAGCATCTACTTTCCACCCTGCAAATGACTCCTTCACTTCATTCACCACAAGGTCTGGCTGTATAATGAAATTCATTACTCTCAGAGGAAATAACTCTGACTAGTGTCTTTTACACCTCTGTTCTTAAATGCTTCAGTCATATAATTGGCTGATCATGTGATAAGAAACAGAACTATTTTTTAGCCCTGGAACTAGCAGATCGAGTGTAAATAATTTAACACTCCACCTGCCTATTATGGGCAAGAATTTTCGTGTGTGAAGTGAAATTTTTACGTTTAGTCTGTGTACATGGTGAGAGCAACTGGTGATGTCCACACGACATATACCCTAGTTTTTCTGAAGAGAGTTGATGCTCGCTGGGCAAGTTTATGGCCGTGATCAGGGTGAAAGCGATTCGTGACAGCGCTGCACCACAAAATACAAAAAACGAAGACTTTTGTACACAGGCCTCCAGTAGTTTGAAACTGTTCTTGCATTTTATTGTTCAAACCTTTTCAAAATCAACAAAGTATAAAGATTTAGCATGATCGGCATAACTAGACTGATCCCCATTATGCCGATTGTACATTTTTACAATAACACAAAAAATATGTGACAAAAATATGACTTAGGCGAGTCTACATTTTTCATATTCTATTTTCCGTGCATCCTACAGTCCATTGTCTTCTATTTTCCCAGTCATCCTTTCTGAGATTCCTTGCTACCATAGCTTCTTCAGCTCTCTTTATCTATGTTTTTCAAGGGTGATCTCTTCTTCTTCTATTTCTTCAATGCAAAATTTAAAGTTATTTTCGCTGCCATTCTTTGGACACCCTCTTATTAGATAAACTCTTTGGTACATATTTTGTCTACTATAGAGTCCGGAGAATCGGTCCAGTGCTTTACATCTTTATTTCTCACATGATTCTCTAAAGACCCTGCATAATCTTCGTAACTAGTCCATGTCTAAGGTTGGAGGCCTTTGTTTATTCCTGGAGCTCATTTGCCAGCATTCAGCATCATAAAATGTCGTTACGAGATCAAATACAGATGTAGGAATTAATTTTTTATCCTAATCTGTATTTTACTAGACAGTGCACACAATTATTCTTTGAAGAGCTGCTTTTTGCCCTGATTGTTTTTTGAATTCCCACTCACTCATAATCTCAGATTAAAAATTGACCCCAAGAATTTATACTGGTCATAATAACCAACGACATAATTCTCTAACAAGAGATTTTCTGGTATTTCAACAACAATAAAATATTCTTTCTCTTTGTATTTACACGAAAAACGCATGTCCCGAACTTATACGTCATAAATGAAAGATCATCCTCATAATTCGCATCATACCTCACGGCTGGTCTAAGGTGAAGAAGGCAACTAACTTCTACTCCAGGGGTCCTGGGCTCGATTCCCAGTCAGATCTGGCACTTTTCATCATTCATTCATCTATTACCTTTCATTACCTGCATTAGCATTAATGTTCAAAATAGTTGAACGTAAAACAAAAATCCATTTTTATCGTCCTAATAAACTCCAACAGATATATACTTAATAAAAGCCTAAAATACTTTTAACGAGAATGAATTTCATTTTGGGAGAGGTAACCAGAATTTTTAGTCTAGTAAAAGCTTATAACAAAATTAAAAAATTAAATGCGAATATTAAGATAAAAACATCCTAGTAAAAGAAAAAAATTATAGGTATTTTTTTCTATCAAAAAATATTTACCTATCAAACAAAAACTAAATTGTAACGACTAATTAATCCGTTGTGGATGTATGGAGCTTTCATCAATAGTTCGGCAAAAAAATTAAAACGTAAACAGGATAACAGTTGAAAACAATTTTACGTTTAATCACTTAGTATACTTCCTATTACGTCAGAAATTGAGACCTTAACGTACGGATTATCCTCGACCATTAACAAATATTATGCGCTCGTTTCCATTTACAATTACCTAATAATCACACTAATCCAAAGATACAAACATCGTCACACCCACATACGCACACCTACCACAAAATTCACAAAGAAGATTAAAAATCTGGTGTGAAACACTCACACAACTTTCTCTTGCCAATGTAAATAATTAATAATAAACCTAACATTATTAATAAAATATTAGAAATAAACAAAAACTAACCTCAAAAACATAACCTTATTTTAATCATGAGTGAATGACGCAAAATGACAATCGAACTCAGTTTGGCTTAAAAATACGGAAAATCACGCTTTCACGCTAAACTAGGCTCTGTAGAGAAAAATCCTCTAAACAAAAATTGTAGATCTTTTAATTTTCTATCAATTTAATTATATACACTTTTGTCGTAAAATGCATACTAAGACCGAAATGTTAAAAAATCGATTTTTCTCACGTTTTCGTGAGAAAAAAAAACAGAAAATCGCCAATTACCGCTAAACTAAGCGTTATACAAAAAAATGTTTGAAATAAAAGTTGTAGAATTTTACATTCTCTACAACTTTTATTATATAACGTTTTGCGCTAAAATGCATATTAAAGCCGCAATCTTAAAAAGAAAATGTTTTTACGTAAAAACAGCCTCAAGCAGAATTTCAGCAAACATGGCGCCTACCCTATATTGTAGAGCATAAAAAATGTAGTAAACCAGTTGATTTTTAAAAAAATCGTAGGACTAGTTTTTGAGAAAATCGCAAAAAAGTGAAAAATTATACGAATAAACTACTACTTCCGGTTGACCGATTTTGATGAAAATGTTCGTGTCGGGTCCGGTAGTGATATGTAACTTAAGTTTTACGTTTGAAGTTCGTACGATGTTCCGTTCTTGAGATATTCTGTTCACACACACACACACACAGACACACACACAGACACACACACACACAGACCAATCGCTAAAAACATGTTTTTTGGGTTCAGGGGGTCTGAAAACGTATAGATCCGGTGAAAACTCGATTTCGAAAAATCGACATGAAAACAATACTTTCCTTCCTATACTATATTCATATAGGCAAGAGAAAGTAAAAAGATGCAGGAATAGGGATATTAATAAAACAGCAACGAGGGTTTACCACTCGGGGATTTCCTCGCTTAAACCAAAAACAAGTCATTAAACACGCACATCATAGATACTGCTGATTGTATAAATATATACATATATATAGCTTAGTTGTAGTTGTTACTAAATAAAGACCAAATAAAACGGAAACGCTAAACATAACCAAATAATTTTTTTTTTTCTTTCCTAATTTGTGTACGTTGCAATCTGTTCAATTTAGAACAATAAGCAACCCCATGACCCAATGAGATGAGGATTATATGTATGACGTGTAAATGAGGTGTAGTCTTGTACAGACCCTGGCCGACTATTCCTGAGAGAGTATGGTTAATTAAACCCTAACCATCAAAGTACACCGGTAACCACTGTCTAGTATCCAAATCCGTATAAAAGTAACTACCTTTACTAGGATTTGAACCAGGAACCTTCGTCTCCGAAAATCAGCTGTTAAACAGCTGATTTTGGCGACGAGTTAACCTCTAGACCAACCCGGTGGGTTAAATAATATTTTAAAGAAACGAAATTCATATAAAATTCACCGGGTTAGTCTAGAGGTAAAGTCGTCGCCAAAATCAGCTGTTTAACAGCTGATTTTCGGAGACGAAGGTTCCTGGTTCAAATCCTAGTAAAGGTAGTTACTTTTATACGGATTTGAATGCTAGACAGTTGCTACCGGTGTAATTTGATGGTTGGGGTTCAATTAACCATACTCTCTCAGGAATGGTCGACCTGAGTCTGTACAAGACTACACCTCATTTACACGTCATACACATCATCCTCATCTCATTGGGTCATGGGGTTGCTTATTGTTCTGAATTGAACAGATTGCAACGTACACAAATTAGGGATTGAAAAAAAAAATTCATACTCGGTTCATCGTAAGAAAGATATATCTAGTAAACAAACAGCAATTCCCGAATCAGCTGATAAAGCTGTGACTCAGAAAAAATGCAACACTTTTAACGAAAACATCACAACTGATACGTGCTTTTAACCATATGCAGAATTAAACGATAAATAGAAATAAAAAAACCAAAAAATACTACAACACTAAATTTCTTATTGATAATAAATAATAATGTACGTAAGAACGATGCGAGACAATACGATGTCAAAAGTGAACTGGTAGTATAATATAACGACGACGTATTCTTTGTCAAAAATGTGGAGAGAGATTTATGGGTTTGGATAAGTCATCGTCAAATTCAATTGTGAAATAAAGAGTGATTAAATTATTAATATTTAATGACTAATCATTAAAATAAAAATGTTTACTTTTAAAGTTCTTTTGTTTCGTCATACAGATCAGAGGTAATACGTATAACTTACGAGTATAACACATTTATTTATGAAAAAGAATGGAAATAAAATATAGGCCTAACGTTTTTATACATTTATCGATCAATACTTAAAACATCAGTTATGATACATGATGTTGGCCAAACAGTTTCATTCATAAAAATATTTTTAAAAGTGTTTTATACTTTCAAAGTATTTTGTTGTTACTTTTTAATCATTGTGTACACTTATTTTAATAATGCGCATGTTCAGTGACGTCATTATTTGTTTACTTGAGATATCTTTCTTACGGTGAACCGAGTATACACTTTCAAAGACAGCCAGCAACACCAGACTCAAGGCCAAAAATATGGAAATACAGAGAAAATAAATTCAGTAAGAATAAAAAAATCTCGCAGAATGAAAATCTATTGGCAAAAGAAATTGTAAAGGCATCCAAAAGTTGACTAAAATGATCCTACGTGGCTGCAAAGCAAAAAAAATATATAAAATACTTAATACTTACATCGTAATATGAACCAAAAACAAAATATGTTATTTTTATACGCGAATCTCACTTTTTTCATTAAAACGAGTTTATGTAATTCATTTTTTTATAATACTAAAAAACCAATCAATAGCCGAAAGAAATTTTTCATTACTTTACAATAAACAGCAGCTAAAAGTTCAAAGAGTTTCATTAACTGTCTCAGAGCATAGTTCACAAAGAAATTCATTTCGGAAAAAACGATATGTTTTCTTTCTATACAACCAAAAGTTGTTAAGCCTTTATGAAATATTAACAGGCTTATAAAACAGAAATATGATACGAGCAACGGAGAAAATATAAAAACAGCACTTTGGAATTTTCATTTCAAATTTGTTTGAATGTTAGGAAATGTTAACCGTAACACTTTTTCCTGATAAAAAGTTTACATTTTTGTCACTTTTCATTATTTTTACAAAAAAACATTATAATAACAACCAGGGAATTAGATAAAGGTAATGAGATTTAATTGACATGATTTGTAAAAATACATTTGCATTTATCGAAAATATAGCTAGTGAATTTCGTGATCCAGAATAAAAATCGTATACATCAGTAACCTACGACTCGCCGCTTCTCTAATTAGAACCATTATAATTGTATTTTCCACTACAGTTTCAAAAATAAATACATAAATATTTTTAACAAAAACAATTTTAAAATTGTATATACTTATTGAATATCCACTGAAAATTGTCTCGTTTCGATTGAATAATCCTACGTTAAAGTATTTTTACTTTCTCTTGTCTATATGAATATATAGGAACAAAAGTATTGTTTTCATGTCGATTGTTAGAAATCGAGTTTTCACAGGATATGCACGTTTTCAGACCCCCTGAACTCAAGAAAAACATGTTTTTAGCGATTGGTCTGTGTGTGAACAGAATATCTCATGAACGGAACATCGTACGAAGCTGAAACTTAAAACTTAAATTAGATACCACAAGAGGACCAGACATGATCATTTTCATCAAATCGATCAACCGGAAGTAGTAGGTCCTAAATATTATATCGTAGAATTAATCACGCAGCGGAAGATAAAGGGCAAGTGGAACGTTGGCAGACGTCGGGCACCCTGGTTGAAGAACCTGAGAGACTGGTTTGGTTGCAGTTTTACAGAACTGTTCCATGCAGCAGCGAATAAGGCACCTAACAAGGTTCGCATATTGATGATGGTAGGTCGAGTGTTACATTATTTGCATTCGATCTGCTAGTTTTAGGACTAAAAAAATAGTTCTGTTTCTTATCATATGGTCAGCCAATCAAATGACTGAAGCATTTAAAATTAGAAGAGGTGTAAAAGACGCTAGTCAGAGTTATATCCTCTGAGAGTAATGAATTTCATTATACAGCCAGACCCTTTGGTGAATGAAGTGAAGGTGTCATTTGCAGGTTAGAGATAAGATGCTTTTCAGGGGGCCTGGTATGTTAAAAAGCGTACTTTTCCACTCAGTGACGTAGACAATGGTAAATCATCTCACTCCTCGTTTTACCTAGTAAAGCCTTTAGAGGTTCAAACCAGCCTTTCGACTGATGACGTAAACAGCAACACATAATGATGATGATTTCTGATGTTCGATAGGAGAGGGACTTAAAAAAGAATATATGAACAACAACTAGTCTGATAGAGGCATTTGAAACTTTAGTTACACATTTATAAAGGAAAATAAATTTTAATATTTTATAAGCAACAATTGTAAAACAATTTGTTTTAATCTACATAAACGATTACAGGATTCTTAAAAAATGTGAAAATACAGTAGGCCATTGCAATTGTATGTGTTGAATGTAACGTAAATACGTAAAGATAAATAGCGGGATTAATTTCATAAAGAAAAACGTTAACAGTAATACAACGACGAAATATTTGCATGCAAGCTTAAAGTTAATGCGTTAGCCAGCGTAGCGTGCGGAGTTAGGCAGGCAGATAGATTCCGTATTCGTTTGTTTCGTTTCGTGTAACGTTAGGGCTATGTTTACGTTTACATGAATATGAGGGATAAAGGTAGAAAGAAATTTGGTTGATAAAAAAAATATAAAAATAAATACGAATGAAAACATCACCGTTTTTATTCGCTTGTTTCACAAGCGCGCGCGCGCGCTTGTGTGTGTGGGGAAGTAGAGTAACTTTGTTTACTGTCGACGCACAAAAATAAAAAAAAAACTGGATCATCAAGAAAAGAGATTTACAATTCAAATGATTACAGTTTTTCGTTTTTTTTCTGAAACGGAAAAAAATTATTATTTAATGTGCCACCGGTATTTTGATTTGAACCGGTAAATTGACTTTCATGGGTTATCTATCACCAGATACTATAATTACCAATAGTGGAGGGTGGACCCACATAATGGGTAATCGCCCATAAAATAAATTCCCCCATTCCTTTTACTGACATAAATCATGAGCCATACCCCTCTTCACTACAAATAAGTGTTAAAATTTAACACAACAAATATAACAACATTTAATGTTGTTGTTCAGATCATTAGCCAAAAGGCTGGTTTGAACCTCTAGCTCAGTGTTTCCCAACTGGTGGTCCGCGGACCAAAGGTGGTCCGTGAGAATCAGGTGACTACTTATAAAAATTAATATTTTCCCGTAATCAAATCAAAGTTACGATTTTCATTGAACAAGTTTAAGTAAATACATTCAAAATTCAGATTAAGTAAAGGTAGAAGAGTTGTGGTGTAAGAAAGCCCTGGGCTTCCCCAACATTCGGCAAGTAGCTTTGCGGTATCTTATGATTGTTGTTCAACCACTTATATATGTGAGCAGGGCTTCTCTAATTTATTGTTAATAAAAACAAACAACAAAATTGGTTAAGCGTAAGCAGTGATTTGAGAGTAGCTCTTAGCAAGAGCCTAAAACCTAGAATTCCTCAGCTAATCAGAAAGATTCGTGCACAAAAGTCGCATTGAAATTTTTATTTATTTTTATTTTTTAATTTTCATTGTTATTTTCGACTAAGTAAATTCTGTATTCCTTATTTTATTAAAAGACAATTTACAATTAAAATATTTTTACTTTTTGTGATGTACATTGTACCATACTTTCTGAAAATAACAATTATTTGTTTGTAATAATAGTTTCTTAATTAATAATAATAATTTGTTTCTGAAAATTTGTTTTATTTAATCACCTTTTAATTTGGTTACAACTGATAAGATATATGCAATAATGTAATGAGTGGTCCGTGGTAGTTCACTTTCAGGCTGAGTGGTCCGCAGACCACTGCGGGTTGGGAACCACTGCTCTAGCTAGAAGCTTTACTAAGTAAAACGAGGAGTAAGGTGTTTCTCAGTTTTTCAGTGCCTTCCTCACTGAACATAAAAGCTTGCTTTTCAGCATTCCAGACCCTCTGAAAAGCATCTAATTTTTACCCTGCAAATGATATCTTCATTTCATCCATCACAGGTTCTAGTTGTATAATGAAATTTATTACTCTCGGAGAAGATACCTGTGACTAATTTCTTTTACACCTCTACCTCTTCTGTTCTTCATATAATTCGCTGACCATGTGATAAGAAACAGAACTATGTTTTTTAGCTCTGGAATTGGCAGATCAAATCCAAATAATTTAACACTCCGCCTGCCTGTTATGGGCATAAGTGTTAAATATTTAATACTAAATAATTATGTAATTTTTTCATGTTATTGAATTAAATCTACAACTGTACAACCCTGCACAAGTATTGTTACATGCAATAAACATATGGCAAATGGAAAAACAGAGAGACAAGCTGTAGAAACGATGGTTACACCAGGAATCTTATAATTTTGTGAGGCATCTACCGGTTCGATATTAGTTTTTCTTGTTGTAAATATTTTTTTTTATTTAGTTTATTAAATGTCGCGTCAACAGCTCGGTTTTAGCGACTCCGGTGGGTTATATATTTAAAGGTTTTAACTTGTGAAAATTTCCAGACGCTAGCCGGGAATTGAACCCGGGACCTCTGCACTCTAGGCTAGTACGCTACCACTACGCTACGGAGGTGGCCTAATAAAAATTCTTTAGATTTGCATATTGTCATATATTATTTTTGTTTTTGTTTTAGTGAATATTTTAATTTTTATTTTACGTCTGATTGTTCTGCAATTCCTGCTAATGTAGACAGCGAGAAGCATGATAGATGAAGATAAGTGACGAAAAAGTGTCAGATCTGACCGTGAATTGAACCCGGGACCCCAGCATAGAAGCCAGTTGCGCTAACCATTACGCCAACCATTATAAAAGTAAAGGTAGTGTAGGGTACAGTGCATTTTAATGTACATAGTACATCCTAGTTTAGCACACTATTTTAATAACCTTGTTGGTTAGGTCATCAGCCAAAAGGCTGGTTTGAACCTGTAAAGGTTTTACTAAGTAAAACGATGAGTGAGGTGGTTTACCATGCCTTCCTCGTTTGAGTGGAAAAGTACGCTTATCAGTATGCCAGGCCCTCTGAAAAACACATATTTTCCACTCTGCAAATGACACTTTCACTTCATTCACCACAGGCTGCATAATAAAATTCATTACTTTCAGAGGAGATAACTCTGATTAGTGTCTTTTACACCTCTACCTCTTCTGTTGTTAAATGACTCATTCATTTAATTGACTGGCTATGTGATAAGAGACAGAACTATTTATTTTAGCCCTGTAACTATTTAAAAATATTAAAAAATAAAATAAGTATTTATCTGTACGTTACTGTAGAAAATTATTGACAACACACCGTAATACAAAAGTTTTTTTTTAAGTTTATTTACTTAAAGTCGCATCAACAGCTTGGTCATAAGCGAATACTGTGGGTTTCGGTACTGTAATGGTGGGTTTTAACGTGTTAAAATTTCTAGACCCTAGCCGGGAATCGAACCCGAGATCTTCCGCTTTGTAAACTAGTGTGCTAGTCACTACGCCACACTACATTTAGTTGTTCCCGTTACTCTTCCTATTAGTTCAATTTGTGCCCGACTGAGCGCGGTATTGTACAAGGATCTCGATTCTGACCTAGCAACGCTACTACACATTTTCCATCACTCGTAAGCAGTGGCGGTCCTAGCGGGTGGGCCGGGTGGGCCCGGGCCCACCCATTTTTAATATGACATGACTGAAACAATAAAACAACGAGGATTTTTATTCACAACAAAATGGAAAACAATAATGGTTACGATGTTTACGTATCGCAAATGAGACGAATTAAACCTTATCTGTGGCCATCTATGTCAGGGCAAAGACTTAGTAACCTGGCGATTGTATCAATAGAAAGAGAGTTAAGTTTTCCTTTAATGTCGGATCCAGATCTAGTTGTGGACGAGTTTGCAGCTCAATAAGGAACACGGCTACAGTTCAGTTTGTTTTAAAGTAAACAATAACCGAGGGTTGACTAGTTTATGTGTTACTATTTCTTCATAATTTTGACCAACATAGGCCTAATGGATTTGGACTTGATTTTTATATTTTCAAACAGTTTTTGTAACTCATGTAGGCCTACTGTATTTAAAGTGTTTAATTTAGTAAATTTCTTATAAAAATTACAAGGTTGTATTTGTTTATTCAATACTAATCCTGAAATAAAGATAGAATGTACTCAATCAGTTATCTACATGTTTTCAAGTTATAAAATCATAGACAAATATATATGTTTTACATAGGTAAAAATAATGTACATTACATATAAATATATAAGTGGACCCACCTAGAAAAAAATTTCTGGGGCCGCCACTGCTCGTACGTAACTATGGCTTGTTGATATCAAGAAAAGGCATTAAGCCTGCAAGATATTTTTTAATGAAATAAGCCCTTTATTATAAGTAATTCAAATGTGTGAATTACAACCTATCTGTTATTCGGAACACAGCACGTAAATGAATCAAACTGACAAACTGATGTTATCTTCCTACTTTAAAATATAAACTCGCAACTCCAGCGGCGCTTTGCGCCGCTTACGTGTCTCGGCATCAGAGAGGTAGGTGGATCAGTATTCATAAGTACAACGGTAGATGAATACGGAAAAATTTTTTTATGTTTTTGGAACAGCGGTCACAAAAAGTGAAATAGACTATTACATTATATTATGATTAAAAAAATCTTCGTCCACAGGCCTACTATAATCTCGGAAAGTATCCAAAAATATTAATCTTATTATATTCACAAGGCACGGGTAATTTTACAGATGGCTGAGAAATAAATTAACTCCAAAAACATAGGAGCCTAACATCGCTTATTAAGTGCGATTAAAAATAAGTTACAGAGCCTGGACAAATAGTCTAACGTAAAATGTAATATATATCACCCGCATAAGAAGGACAAACAAAAACATAGGCCTATAATAACCAGGTACAGTTTTTTAAACTATTTTGAACAATTTTTTTCCATTTTTAAATAAACCTATTTCTGACCACGAACTATCTTTAATAATGTAATTTAGTAATTTGAAAAACAAAGTAATTACACAGAATTAACGACGATTAGAACTAAGTATTGCATTCCACGGCTAGGTTTGTATCTCAAATAGCCTACTCTTAATAAAGTAATAATTACATTAATGAAGATTTAATACTGGTATCAGTAATAACTATGATTTATTAAACAAATTAAGGTATTATTAAAGGTTATTTCGTATTTTTCCCAAATTTAATTTATCTTATTTTTTATTATTTTAAAAATAGTAAATTACGAAAATTACAAAATCCTTGAATTAGGGATGGACTAATAATAGTCAACTAATGTTGTCAACTGGAACGAGTCATTTTTGTAGTGTAAACTAACAAACACTCCTTTTTTTTTCTGTTCCTACATATTATTATACGACAAAAACAAAGACTCCAATAAAAGCTTTTAAATTACACAATGTTTTTTAGTAATTAAAGTTAGAATATTTTATAGAAGACAAGTAAACCAACTAATAAAGTAAACTGTTTTACTTCATGCGGAAAATTTTATGAAAACAAACTGTAATTATTGATAGTTTACGTAATACATTATACATCAACAGCCGGACAATATATGGAAGTTTTTCGCATTACATCATGACTGTCTTTAATTTAGAGTTGTCTCAAATTGACTTCAATTTTCCGATTTAACAATATTTAGCCCAATTGAAGGGTATCTAAAACCGGTAGGCTACCTAGAAACAAGTTAAAATAAAACGTAGCCTACTTATGACCCGTTTTCTCAATTACTGCTGCAGTTAGCCAACTGAAAATAAAAACACCTATCAAAAAATGTAATTACAAGTCTGATAGTAAAAATAAATTTTTGATGTGTAACCTTTGAGATAGGCCTATAACAAAATTGAAAGCATTTGCAAAAATGTCAAAAATGTATCAATACTGGTTTTGAAAACCCAGGTAATTTTTTTAAATTTCCGACGATTTTACTACAGTCATTTAGAATGGGTATAAATACTATGTTCCCAAAATTTCAGTTATATACTACCTCCAAAATTTCTGAAATAATGGATCATTTATATGGGACAAACTAATTTGTAGGAGTTCTGCATCAACGATTTAATATTTAACAAAAATCTATTTAAAACTTTGAAGCAACCTCAATTTGTACTAAAGGAATTTGCAGGAGTATTTGCAAGTTATTTTTCTACACTGATTTGTGAGATCATGTAGGAAAGCACAGCCTTCCCATTTCAGCAGACACGGCGCCTACACTATCTTGTAGAGCATAAATAATGTAGTAAAGAAGCGACTTCTAAAAAAAATCGTAGGAGCCGTTTTTGAGGAAATTGTAAAAACGTAAAAAATTACACGAATAACCTACTACTTTCGGTCGACTAATTTTGATGAAAAGGTTCGTATCGAATCCTCTAGCAGTACCTAACTAAGTTAAGTTTCAAGCTTCAACTTCGTACGATGTTTCGTTCTTGAGATATTTTGTTCACTCGCACACAGACAAATCGCTAAAAACATATTTTTGGGGGTTTAGGGGGCCTGACAACGTGTATATCCGGTAAAAACTCTATTTTTAAAAATCGACTTCATACAAAACTTTCCTTCCTATACATTCGCATAGGCAAGAGAAAGCAAAAATTGACTTCATCCAACACACAGGAATCGCCTGTTGGCATCAAATCGGAAGATCGTAGTGGCTATTGAACTGGTGCTTCGTAATAAAGCCTTAAAAATTTCAATACGGCTAAATCTCACCTGAAGAATTAACAAAAACAGAAACATTTGGTCGAAACTAAGTGCAGAAGTTGTTTGAATACAGTGTTGTAGAAATAAGTAGGCCTATCGCTACTCCCAAATGCAATACCTGACATTTTGTGAATCTATCCAATCTCTTCAGAAATAGCAAACAAGTCGTTCTTTCAAATGTTAATTCTCATACATGTTAATTCAAATGTTTTACATGTTAATTCTCATTATATACCTATATATAGGTTGTTCTACGGAGGGCTGACGTCCATTAACTCCAATGGTGGAATTTTGTAAATATTCTGAACTGTATTTAACACAAACCATTGCAATTATTCTTGGACATTTCTACTGAATTTCAGTCTATGAAGGTTGTAAGTTCATTACTATGCCCATAACAGGCAGGTGGAGTGTTAAATTAATTGCATTCGATCTGTTGGTTCCAGGGCTACAAAAAATAGATCTGTTTCTTATCACTGTTTCTTATGACTGAACTATTTAAGAACAGAAGAGGTAGAGGTGTAAAAGACACTAGTCAGAGTTGTCTTCTCTGAGAGTAATGAATTACACTATACAGCCAGATCCTGTGGTTAATGAAGTGAAGGTGTGATTTGCAGAGTGGGAAGTGGGTGCTTTTCGAAGGGCCTGGCATGCTGATAAGAGTACTCTTTCAACTCAGTGAGGAAGGCAATAAGTAAACCACCTCACGCTTTGTTTTTACTAAGTAAAACCTCTAGAGGTTCAAACCAGCCTTTCGGCAGTTGACCTAAACAACACAAGTTCATTACTATCTATTTTATTTAAAGAATTATTGAAAATTTTATTTGAACTTGTAAAATAGTAGGGCATTTAACAAGGAGTTCAATTTATTATGAGAATTAGGTGAACCCACGTGGATAACTGAAATGCCTGTTAAATTTTGTACAGGTTGTGTATTTATATTATTAAGATGAGTAATTTAATTATGTATGGGAAACAAAATCAAAATTATAATTTACAAGAAATGAGTCGTTATTGCCATATAAAAACCTACCAAATCATTAAAAAGATCTTCCGTTGCAGCTTTTAAATTAACTAACAAATTCAACTAGAAAAACTACTTTATATTCTATTGTAAAAATATTTAATTTTTTACTGACGTGGTACAGCTGCTATAATTTTTCTTATTTTTTACCTTTTTCATATAATCCTACTTTCTACTGATATGTTTCGATGGTTCCACCAACATCAGAGTACAAAAAATTGAAACTAAACTATTTTAAAAATTTATTAATATTCACAGATGCTGTATCTTAAGTTATTTGTATAAATTGACTGAAAGACTGAAAATGTAAAAACTATAAAAATGACTAATAGAGTTTTATACAAAAAAATTTAATACATTTTTTTTAAATGTTTAGTTTTAATTTTATGTACTCAGATTTTGGTAGATCCACCGAAACATGTCAGTAAAAAGTAGGAGTCTATATTTAAAATGGTAAATAACAACTGATATAGCAGCTGCAACAGGTCAGTGAAAATATATATTTTTACAAAAGGATTGAATATAGACTGGAGGATGTATTACAATGATTTATTATATTATTTTAATGAATTTTTTAATATCCGCTGAAATTAGTATCTAGAAAACTGTATTCAACTGTTTCGTTCGAGTGTAATGTATTTGTACAGAAATAAAGTTCATTGTTGCGCTAGCCTACAATGCGGAGGTCCCATGTTCGATTCCTGGCTGGGATCTGAAAATTTTCACAAGTTAAAATCCACTGTTACATAATACTGGGTTACATCTGTAGTCGCTAATAACAGAGCTGTTTATGAGATTATAAATGAACTAAAAAATAAAGAAGTTTATTATTTAATAATAAAATAACAAAAACAGAAAAATTATTTATAAGAATGATTAATATAGCAATATTTATATTAAAGAACCACACAAGTCAATGCCAAGTGCATAAAATATATTTTGTAAAATAACAATGGAAAATTATTATTCTACACTTAACACCAACAGAAAATTTCATGGTCAAGACACACATTTCCGATTACTTACAAGAGCTATTTTCTTTTAATATATTTATAACAATTTTAAAGATATAATTTTTAATTGGTATTAATGCTTGTAGTTTTCAGAATAGCAAAAGGAATGATAAGAATTTGTACAAATATTAAAAAATAATGTGAAAGGGAAATAGAAAAATACAGCGTAATTTATTTTGAAGTACTACTTGTATTTTACATCGTTGAATATATATTAGTTATAATACTAATAATAATAATAGTATCCTGAAGCCTACAGTGGTAATCAATATTAAGTACAATGACTAAACATATTTTATTAGACCCATCATGTAAATTACACTCTAGGTGTCCTAATCATGGCCAGTACAAGCGAATTGTGTGAAAATTTACAAGCTGAATGTTTTTAACTATTAATAAAATTTACGCTGTAACAACGTGCAGCACTAGACCACACAGGTACCCCCATAAAACAGCGGTTTAACTGTCATATGACGGCTCGTTCCGTGAGGGGAATTTCGGATGAATGGATGGCCATTCGCGTTTGCTTGTGTGGTAGAGTGCCGTACGGGGCTCTCTACCACACAAGCAGAATTTAGTTAACGTAAGTATGAAGTACTAGCATACCCCGCGCGGCTTCGCCAAGCGAAACATGTGTAGGCCTAATCAATTTTTTGTAAATAAAATGTAACAAAAATTGTATAGCTGCTAGTCGCTGTATACTCCAACGTACACACACAACACACACAAAACGACGTTTTGATAATTTGCCCCGCGTACGTCTCTGGCCATTATCAAACCCCTCATCTACTTTAACAGCAATACGTTCTCACATGTACACACACACACAAACGTATACATATTTATGAAAATCTTCATTAGAGCCCTTGCGGTTATCATTTTTGAAAATTTAAAAATAAAATGCTATGAATATAAATACGAATATGCTGTCAAAATTTCATGAAAATCCGTTTAATAGTGATGGAAGTTAGCCTACACAAAAAAAAACACGCTTTGTCTTTACAATATTAGTACAGATTGTCTCAAACCACACGGGGCTTGGCCTAAGTAAAATCCGGCAGTTAAGCAATCCTACTTGTCCGTCTCTTAGCAAACGTCTAGGGAAGGATGCGCCCTTTCTTACTGTCGATCTTATGGGAGAGTAACGTACGACGCCCCTTCGAGATGCGACGCTACGATCTCAACAATTACTCCCCACTGAGGCCGGAGGAATCTAGACGTTATCAGTAAATAAAGTAGGTAGATACGCCATAGACCACACAAGACGTACCTCAACAAAACGGTGGTACCGCTACCCTATACCCGGCTTCCCTCCACGAAGCTCATCCAGGGTAAACGTATGCAACCGGCCGTAATGTGAAAGTGGAACCGAACCTGGAAGACTTCGGGTTAATCCCAGGTTTAACGGAAAAGAAATTTATTATTGTAATAAAATAAATACATTCGTCTCCATTTACACAATGCTTCACATTTTAAATAGCATAAGCAAACAAATACAATAATTTTAAAAGTATCTTTCATCCGTCAAGATCAGATCCACAATCAAACTTTTTCAAACTTGCTAACCAGAGTATTGATTTTGTTTTATTAAAAATTTCATTTCAGGGATTTATTTTATTACTATATTAGGTGGTGATAATTTTATTGCCGTGAACACTGATCTCAATTATTATTATTATTTTTTATAAGTACACTAAGCTTTATTTATAATTGTGTAACCCGAGGACCCGGGTTCGATTCCCGATCAGGTTTGGTATTTTTTCATCACTCACCTTCATCAATCATTCTGCTCACCATCTGTATTAGGAAAAATTGCAAAACAGTCAGACGTAAAACAAAAAAAAATTTATGATTGTTTTGTAATATAAGTATTATCTGATGACAGAGTAAGTAGGTGTTAAATATTATATTTATTAAAACAGTGAAAAAAATTCTATGGAAGACAAACATTATTTCCAGATTCAAAGCAATAAACTAAAATTATTGAATATGCTTTTGAAACAACCAGAATAAACCAATCCTAATACAGATTACAGATTTCAAGAGCTTACATGAAGAGCAAAATCTGGTAGTGGATGAACGGACAAAAGGAGGGACGAGTACAGTAAAAAAATTCTGAGATTGTGAGCCGGAAAAAGAGCTTCAAGATATGTTCAAAGTTGCCTAACGTAGTCAAAGATGTTATTGTTTAGGTCATCAGCCGAAAGGCTGGTTTGAACCTGAAGAGGTTTTACTAAGTAAAACGAGGAGTGAGATGGTTTACCATTGCCTTCCTCACTGAATGGAAAAGTACGCTTATCAGCATGCCGGGCCTTCTGAAAAGCACATATTTTCCACTCTGTAAATGACACCTTCACTTCATTCACCACAGGGTCTGGCTGTATCATGAAATTCATTACTTTCAGAGGAGATAACTCTGATTAGTGTCTTTTACACTTCTACCTCTTCTGTTCTTAAATGATTCAGTCATTTAATTGGCTGATCATGTGGTAAGAAACAGAACTATTTATTTTAGCCCTGCAACGAACAGATTGAGTATAAATAATTTCACACTCCACCTGTCTGTTATGGGCAAAGTCAAAGATGGTAAACAACAAAAAAAAAATTAAATTCCACCGGTGACAAATGACAAAGATACATTTTAATTATGATGAACCTGACGTAAATAACATAATTTTTAAATAATTGCTTGGAACAGATAATTTGAATTACTTACCTGGGTAATGGTGGTGGAGAAAGTATCAAGGTTACATAATCAGAGTGGGATCGGAAAGAAGGGAGGTATAAATATCATAGCGATATAAAAGGTAAGGAAGAATATTAGTAGTACAGTCAGTGTCATCTTGTTGGAAATAAAGGTCAAGTTATAATCACATGGTCATCAGTTTAAGAGTTAGATTTTTAATTTATTAAAAATCAAACAGTGAAGTTTCCAGTGAATTCATTTATTAATTAGTAGAAATTTAATTTATTACCGGTCAGTAAAATGTATTTTTTTACCAAAGGTGATGTTAGTATTGTTGTTATTGTTATCCTCTCTACAAGTTACACGGCATTATCTACAGAAATTAAACCATGTAAAAGTAAGTGAAATTATAAATTAATTATCAAAAATAAAATGAAAATTAATTAATTAATTGTTGTTATTAAGGGAATTTATAAATAGTACCTAGATACTTGTTAAAATAAAACTAACTAATGGCCGGTTTTTGCAAAAAAAAAAACTGTTACGATAGCTAACTGAATTTTTGCAGACTAATCAATGCATATAATTTACAAAAGTGGTAGTAAAAATACTCTTTTTACTTTCTCTTGTCGTATATTTTGAATGCATTGGGATGGAAAGTATTATTTTCACGCCGATATTTTGAAATCGAGTTTACACCGGAAATACACCTGAATCTGAACAAAATATTTCAAGAACGGAATACCGCTCGAGGTTGAAACTTAAAATTTAAGTTAGGTACCACAAAGTAACCCAAAACAAACAATTACATCAAAATCGGTCAACTGGAAGTGGTACCTAGTTTATTCATGCAATTTTTCACTTTTTGCGATTTTCTCGAAAACGGCTCTCACGATTTTTTTTTTAAATCACCTCATTTACTACATTTTTGTGCTCTACAAGATAAAGTAAGTGTCATGTCTGCTTAAATTCGTGAAGGGCTATGCTCTCGTGGTAAAAAATGTTTTCTTAAGATCGCGGCCTTAATTTGGATTTTAGGACAAAAGTGAATATTAAAGTTGTAGGATGTTAAATGACCAACAACTTTTATATCAAACTTTTTTTACAACACTTTGTTTAGCGTCAATGAGTGATTTTCTGTTTTCGCTCCTTTTTTTGGTTTAACGTCCGACTGTTCTGCAATTACTGCTAATGCAGACGGTGAAGGATGAAATGATTTTTGTAACGTATAAAAATACGCCTTGCCTGAATGGGATTCGAACAAAATTTTGCTCATTAAAAAAGGTAAACAGTGGGATTTTTTAAGATTGCGGCCTTCTATAGTATATTTTACGACGAAAATACTTAAGATAAGATAACATAGACTTAAGATAGGTACAATGAGGCGATTCAACACGAAAAGTTTCATCAAAATTGGTCAACCGGAAATAGTAGTTTATTCGTGCAAATTTTCATGTTTGTAGAGCCCAAAAGGGCTTTATAAGGTCTGGTAAGCGGGATATCTGCTGAAATTCGAGGCGGCTGTGTAAAAAAAGTGTTTTTTTTTAAGATTGCAGGCTTAATAGGATTTTAGGGCAAAAGCTTTTACAATCTAATTAAAGTTGCAGAAAATTTTAAAAACTTACAAATCATGATCTACAGCTTTTATCTACAGCGTTAAATAGTGATTTCCCCTATTTTTAAGGCCAACAGAAGTTGATTTTCATTTATTCATGATTTAAATTAGGTTGTTTTTTTATTTTACATTGTTTACTCATGATTAAACATAGGTTACATTTTGCATTGTTTATATTGGTAAGAGAAAGTCATGTTATTCGTAAGATTTTTCTTTTTCTATACCTAAGCATGATCAAGGTTAAAATCATCACAATAAATTCTGAACAGTTGCTATATCAATGATACTCACATGAAAATTATAAAGCATCCCACGCCATTAACGTTTGTTATTACAATTACGGAAATAAACATGTAGTAAATTATTATTTGTTCATTATTGGTATTATTTTTACAAGTATTATTTTTACATTCAGTGTAATATCAGTCAAAGTTTATTTAAAGGATGTAAAACTAGTTTATGACACATGTTACACTATAACAATTAATTAATTTATATATATATATATATATATATATATATATATATATAATTATATATATAATTTATATATAATAATATATATATATATATTATATCATTTATATATATAATTTCATTCTCACAGGAAAACTACAGAAATTTATGGCTAATTTAATTTTATAAAGATTCAACACGTACTTTCACATATAAACGTACGCATTATTAGAGTTAGTACACAAACAAAATTACAGTCTATAGAATACTTTCTAGAATTATGTTTCGCATAAATCCGGTTGTATATAAAATATCAGCTCCTACACTCATCAACATGAATCCATGCGTTCACTGTTGGATATTTCGGTCCCCTTATTGTTATCCACTCTTTCTTATTTTGAGCTTTCTTCATATACTAGTAGATACCCGACATTCTTATGACATTGTCAGTTCGATGAGTCGGAAGTTTTCCTCTACATCGTTTCTCTGTTCTTGGTCTCCATTCAAGAAGTCTCCTTCTTTATTTCATGTAGACCTACATCGTTAGGATCACATATATCCTGCTAATCTAAGTATATCTATCTAAAGTCCAGCCTCTCTTAGTTTGCTCCTAATGTAAACAAATAATGACGTCACTGAGCATGCGCATTATATCAAAATGTGTAGGATACACGCTGATTAAAAAGTAACAAAAAAATACTTTCACAAGTATTTAAATACAAAATACTTTTAATTATTTTTTCTAAATGAAATTGTTAGGCCTACATCATATCATGACTGATGTTTTTAGTACTTTAAGTACCTATAATTTAAAATATAGTTAACTTAATAGGAATACGACATCCGTAAAGTCGCAGACTCTAGCGTGCACCCTGTAGTAGGTGGCTTTTGCTTGTTGACAGTAGGAGCAAACTAAGAACGGCTCAACTGTACTCGTATATATCCTATCTAGTATATCCTATCTAATATAAGTATATTTAGTTAAAAATATTGTAAATAGCTTAGTATAGCAATAATTGTATTATGTTTAACTAAATAAAACAAATAAATAAATAAATAAATAATCTTCACCATCATAATCAATACTCTTAAGGGGAGACTGTACTTTGTATCCCGCCAATGTTAAATTTGCTATATTTAGGTAGCCTACATTTTTCATAGGATTGGTGAAAGTTACGAAAATGAAACTTTACACACTTATAGTTGTAAGGTGGTTTTAGCTACTAACATTTTTTCAATGTAAAGTGTTGAACCATAAAGTTTTTAAAAGAATAACGAATAACATAAAATTTGTACAATTTTGTTTCTACGTTTTCTGTATATTACTATTTTTTTTTTGAGCACCTGAGGAAGTAAAAACAATGTCGGTGAATGTGCATGATAATTAACTGTTAAAAATTTCAGCCTGGTAGGTTAAATTGTTCTGAGAAAAACGTACCTAAGTGTTAAAAATCTAAATTTACGGGAAAAGGCACAAATGAGAAACAAAATGTACACAAACAAGTTTAATTTCCCATCAACAGTTGGTTAGAAAGCTGCACTAACGCACTAACTGCAAAGAATATTAAAGAATATTAAAAATAGTGAAGCAGATATTTAAAAAAAACAAATTCTTTTTGCACTAAAACGAGCAATATAAAAATATGGAAAATATTTTTGTTCTTGGTGACATGTTAATTTTTTAGGACAAACCTGATAAAAACTTAAATTTTTTCCATTAAAATAATTTTTTGTTGTAATTTAATGTTTTTGTGGTAGGTCTAGGTCTAAACTATTGAAAAACATTAAAACCCGAAAATCAAAATTATCAGTCAAAACCATCATACAATCTCCCCTTAATTCATAATCAAATCATAATCCTCTTCCATTTCTCAATGCGTTATTCTAACTTTCTTAGTTAAACGCAATTATCAAGAACAATATTTCAGCAACATAGATAATAACCGGCAGCAAAAAGTCGGTCAAAACCTTTTCGTTTTAGATCGGCAGGTTAATCTCTTTAAGCTTTCCATGTGCTATTAATCTTAAAATTAACTAGAATTAGAGATCAGAATTAGAGAATAGAATTAGATTAGAGTAGAGACCGAAACACGTTAGTGATATTTACTTTTCAAATTTTAGCTAAAAGGGTACTGAAGTTTTTTAATACAAGTAGAACTGCATCGTTCTACTTATGAAACAAATTTGCCTTGTAAGTGCAGGGTTAGACCTACAAGGTTGCCTACCGGTTCAAGTTCACGTAGTCCGAGCATTAAATGGTTAATTTGAATATAAACGAGGACAAAATACAGGCTTAAACGGCAAATAAAATATAAATAACTATATATTACATAAGACTATGAAATAATAATCTGTCTGCTGCTAGCGATAGCAAAATAAAATTACAATTGTTCATCAGTTTCTCAAAAAAAGGATGTATAACCACGAATTTTAAAAAAAAATCTGAATGAGAAATGTTCAGCTTCACTGAACATCTTTATAAAAGTTTATTTTTTAAATGAAATCACCATAGGCCATAGGATATTTTATTATTAATCGGTGAAGAATGAAAATTATAGGAAGGGAAATGTGCGTCAACAAAAACTGTTCTGACCTTCGCATGGAACTATCAAGGAAAACAATACGGAAATATTGAATGGTTTTAATCGTTTGAAAATTCATTGAATTATCAGTTCACTTATGCTCTTCTAGTAACATAAGGTACGAGTACATTTAAAAAAATATAGCCTACAGCCTAAATATTTAGGCCGATATTATCTATATACAGCAACAAAAACAACCTGTAGTTGAAGGTTTACATCTGAATTTAGGTGAAATACACGGTTCGTTTTATTAACTTGCTTTTATGGGGACTTGTAACCAGAAATTTGGAAAATTATTTTTTTAACCTATAATTCCCCCAGGGGCACCTATTTATATATATATAAATATGAATGGTCATCTATGCATATATATGTGCGTGAACGGGCAATCTTGACACCACAGCTAAGAGCAAATCTTACTTCAAAATAACACTCGTTATTTAATAGCCACACCACGTATAATGTAGTATTAGTACAGCATCTAACATAAACAGAAATAAATTTTCCAATTTTATTTTACGATAATGACACAATATGAAATTATTCTATAAGTATTATTTGAACAATAATTACTTTTACCATATCTGTCATTATAATAATTAACAATTAATAGCTATATTACTAGATTGCAAATCATGAAACCTCTCGGATAATTACGGTAATCAAAGTTAATTTATAGTGGTGCATCTAGATGTTACTATTATTATAGTCTTCCTTAAAACGAAGGCCAAACTTCCTCAAGCCAAACTCTTTCATAACAAAGAAATAACTTACATCTATTCTACTTCTAAAATGCCTCCAAGTTAAATCTATTCTAAACTATAATATAATGGTCGCAAAACAATTGACGTGCTTCATTTTAATTAATCACAATACAATTTTATTGTTTATTATTCTTTTTGTTATTCGTTCATTATGATTGGCCAAAAAATTATTTGCAATATTAATGATAGCTTAGTTGAGATAATACTGGTTTAAATTTAAGGTGTCGTATACAAAGACTGAATTTATGATCATCAGCGGGGAGGACATGAATGGTATGTCTCTGTACGTAGACGGGATTAGAATAGAGCGTGTCTCGCAGTATTCATACCTGGGCACCATTACTAATGAGGCATGGGACAACTCACAGGAAATACAGTGTCGTATTGGAAAGGCTATCAAAGCAATGGGTTCGGTGTTTCGGTACCGAGATCTGACATTGGGCACGAAATTACGGTTCCTGCAATGTGTTCTTTGTTCTTCAGAATGGTGTGAAGACTTGAACAGGGCGACTGCACGCCGGTTTAAGGCTTTTGAACTTTAGTTATATACGAGAATATTGAGAATTTCGTGGATGCAGAAAGTCACTAATGTTGAAGTTTTATTGAGAATGAACAAGGGTCCGTCAAGTAGCCCTAAACGTTTCATTTGGTAGAATCGAGATTTAAGGGGAGACGGCACGATGGTTCTAACTCAAAATTTCTATTTTTAGTTTTTTATAATTTTCTATAGTCTAGGCCTAGATCTGCAAAAAAAAACATAAAATTACGTCAAAAAAATAATTTTATTACGAAAAATTTAATTTTTATCAAGTTTACACAGAACAATTATGTTACCAAGGACGAATATTTTTCATAATTTTGTACTGATCGTTTTAGTGCAAAGACAATTTTGGTTTTTAAAATATCTCTATCACTGTTTTTTGTATTCTCAGCTGTTGGTTCAGCTTTCTAAACAACTGTTGATGGATTCACTTTTTTGTGTAAGTTTTGATTTTGATTTTTGCATTCTTGTTTCTTGCGTTTTCCCGTAAATTTTGATTTTTAACACTAGGTACATTTTTCTCTGAAATCAATAAACCTACCAGGCTGAAATTTTTACAAGTTAATTATCTTGTATATTCTCATATACCGACATTTTATGACTTCCTCAGGTGCTCCAAAAATTAGAAATTCGTAAAAAACGTAGAAATCAATTTGTAAAAATTTTATGTTATTCGTCATTTTTGAAAAAAATGATATGGTCCAAAGATTAAATTGAAAAAAACTGTCAGTGGCTCGAGAAGAAACCCGACAACTATAGTGTGTAAAGTTTAATTTCTCTATCTTTTACCAATCTTATGAAAAATGTACCTAAAAGTAGCAAATTTAACATTGGCGGAATACAAAGTACAGTCTCCCCTTAAGTTTCTGACGTGTTTTTGTTACGTGCGTTCTCCAAGTAAGTCGCCTATCAAAGTATAGGACTAAGTAGCGTTTACCATTATTATGAGACAACGGAATGTCATTCAGAAAATTAAAATTAAAATTAATTTAATTTTTCAGCCGGATGGTTATTGAAAAGACAAAAATAATTTAATAAACCTACTCCAGATGAAATTTTTATGACATAAATTTTGTTGTAGACTAATAGAAAATTTAAGAAAAATTTGTTATCATTAATAATCAATTACTGTAATTATTATAGTTGTTTCCTTTAATGTTATAATTATTTATTTCTGAAATGCAACTACCTACAAACTAAGGAATGTAATGAATAAACAATATCGTACTACATAAAATAAAAATGAGATAAAATTAGATACGCTAATGTTCATAAATAGTTTGGTAAGATGAAAACCTCAATAAATAATACCGTCGTGTTATTTATGGAATAGGAATTCCGGAATTTCTTTAATAAACGTGTCACAAAAAATTAAAGAAAAAACAGATATTATTTATTTAATAACAATCAAAAATGCAAGGAAATCAAGAAACTAAACATTGAAATTAAAAATCAAGGTCAGCTGATTTTATAATAAATAGGCCTACATTGATGTAATGTAGAACAAATACAAAAAAACACCTATCTTTCAAATATAATAGTTACAAATAACGTGTGGTATGAACTTTAATAAAAAAATTTAAAAAAATAGGAAATCAGTAAAACATAAATATTAAAAACTATCTTCAAATCAAGGTAAACAAATTATAGTAGTAGGCCTACCAACAAATTAAATTTTTTCACCAAAAAATGTCGAATTGATCAAATATATTTTATTAAAACTAAAAATCTAGTGTGAAATGCTCACATGACGTTCTCTTGCCATTGTAAATAATGAAGAACATATTAATCTAATTTTAATCCTTATTGGATGACGCTAATGAACATCAACCCTGTTTTTTTTTGTTTTTTTTTTTTGTTAATCTTTTGTAGGACTTTTGTAAACCTCTTCTTGGAAAATCACTGTTGACGCAAAACTACACTCTGTAGCAAAAGACGTAGAGAATAAAAGTTGTAGAATTTTAATTCGTGTACAACTTAGAATCAATACGCTTTTGCTCTTAAATGCATATTGAGATCGAATCTTAAAAGAAATTCTTTTTACCGATACTATGAGTATAAATATCACTGATTGACGCTAAACTATAAGCTCTGAAGAAAAAAATCGCTTGATTTAAAAATTGTAGGTTTTTAATTTTCTACAACTTTTAATACCGATAATACTTTTACCTAAAATGCATATTTAGGACTCGATCTTAAAAACTATTTTCTTACCACAGATTACAGCCCCTCTAATTTCAGTAAAAATGCCGCTTACCCTAAATTGAACACAAAATATTTAGTAATAAAGCGATTTTTAAAAAAATATCGTAGGACCGTTCCTGAGAAAACCGCAAAAAAATGAAAAATTGCTTGAATAAACTACCTACTACTTACTCTTGGTTGATCGATTTTGATGGAAATGTTCGTGTCGTGTCCTTTTATGGTACCAAATTTAAGTTGTTAAGTTCCAATTTCGTACATTATTCCGTTCTTCGGATATTTTGTCTACACGCGCGCACGCACACTAATTGCTAAAAATATGTTTTTTTGGGTTCAGGGGATCTGAAAACGTGTATATCCCGTGAAAACTCAATTTCGAAAAATCGACATGAAAACAATACTTTTTTTCCTATATATTCATATAGGCAAGAGTAAGTAATTATCATAATTCAGTACGATTTTAAAAGATCCGATTTTTCTCTTGCCCGAACTAATCATTATTTTTGATAGCCCGAGCTAATCATTATCTGTAACTAAAATATTAAGCATCCATCCAATAGCAGAGCAGAACGAATGTTCACAACAACTCCAAAAATAATTGGAATGAACTGTAATTATATAAATGTTAATTAAAAAGGGAAATCCCATTTTCAAGTCAGAAATCTGAAGTTATGCACAAATCGTTTACCCATTTAACTAAACTTGGAAATGATGATTAGGCCTACAGAACGCAAAGCAGGCTGCTTGTAAAAAGTTTACAAAAATAATGTTGTTGTTTAGGTCATCAGATGAAAGGCTGGTTTGAACCTGTAGATGTTTTACTAATTAAAACGAGGAGTGAGGTGGTTAACAATTGCCTTCATCACTGAATGGAAAAGTACGTTTATCAGCATGCCGGGCTCTCTTAAAAAAACATATTATCCACTCTGCAAATAACACTTTCACTTCATTCATCACAGGGTCTGGCTGTATAATGAAATCCGTTACTTTCAGAGGAGATAATTCTGATTAGTGTCTTTTACACCTCTACCTCTTCTCTTCTTAAATGATTCAGTCATTTAATTGGCTGACCGTATGATAAGAACAGACTTATTTATTTTAGCCCTGCAACGAACAGATTGAGTGTAAATAATCTGACACTCCACCTGTCTGTTATATGCAGAAAACTGATGTAGTAACCAATTAATCATTTGCTTCATAAAAGTGTAGGCTACTACAAAATTATAACAGAGAAAGTATACATACAAATTGAGGAATGTAGATATTTTGTTTTGATAGAAAGTAATTTTAACATATAGCAGTTTCCAATAAAACTGAGTTATTCAATATTGGTTCTTAAGTGACAAGGTGACAGTAGTTAGACTATTAACCTACAACATGAAATCTGAAACTTTTTGCCTTTATTCCACTCTTCATACATTTACGCAAATGTCCTCACTGACACTTAATGCCGATCATTTTTATCGCTAAGGAGTAAGAAAAGTTCGAAACCTTAAAGCAATATATGTTATTTATAAACCTTGCTAAAGAACTGAAGTTTTGAAAATCTGCTTGTCTATTCTGTACACGATACGTAGAAAATATAGAGCAGTTTAATTTTAACCAGTTAGCCTGTGCCCTTAACACAGAGAGGTGGAGTGTTATATTATTTACACTCGATCTGCTAATTCCAAGGCTACAGAAAATAATTCTTTTTCTTACCACATGGTCAGCAAATTATATGACTGAAGCGTTTAAGAACAGGAGAGGTAGAGGTGTAAAAGACACTAGTCAATGTTATCTCCTCTGAGAGTAATGAATTTCATTGTACAACCAAACCCTGTGGTGAACAAAGTGAAGGTTTCATTTGCAGGGTAGAAAGTAGATGATTTTCAGCATGTTGATAAGCATACTTTTCACTTAGTGAGGAAAACTCTCAAGAGGTTCAAACCAGTCTTTCAGGTGATGACCTAAACAACAACACAGGTATGAAGGGGTGATTACCCAATGGCAAAAGAAATTCTAAATTTCCCAAAGAGATATTGTTGTAAAACTCAGCGTAGGTATATAATAACACTAATTTTCATTCACCAAGTGTTGATTACAAGCACAATTTTTATGTGACCTCTAAGAGGGTAGCAAAAAAGCTGCGCACAGTGCAGGTGCAATAATCAGTTTTAGCATAAAATTAAGTACTTTTTTCAATAACTGTATTTACCAACAAAGTCTTTACAAATAAATTTCTACAAATGTAAATAAAATAATATTTCAGCATAATTTATCCAGTAATAATTTTAATTTATGCCAACATTTGTTTTAATTATTTTTTTATCAAACATCCTATGTAGGATTATAAACAGCCATATTATTTAAAATTGAAATATATATTTCTAACCACCAGAATACGGTAATAGAAAACAATTGTTTTCTGTTATACGGTAACAGAACTGTTATACTGTAATACGATAACAGAAAACAATTGTTTTCTGTTACCGTATTCTGGTGGTTAGAAATATATAATTATTTCAATTCTATTTATTTATGTGTTCCTTTTTTTATTTACAGAGTTAGAAGATGTTTTACCACCTGCCGTGGAAATTTCCAACTGTGATAAACCACCATGTATATTAAAATCCAAAACAAATGTTTCAATTACAATTTTATTTACTCCAAGTAAGTCAATTAACAATTTGTTTTTTTAATAATTTATCTCTAATGAAATAAATAGTAATAGAATCATCATCAAGGAAACATCACCAAATAATTATTACAATGTAATATTGCTTAGTCATATTTTAATAATGTACACAAATTACATCACATTATTATTTGCATGCATGTGTACAAATAACAAATTAACCAATTCATACTTTTCAAAACATTAAATAATAATTAAAAAATAATATACTACAAACAAGTACAACTATAGTCCAAATTAAAACTCACATAAAAATGACAAAAAAATTCTGAGTAACACTAATTTAAATATTGGTTAAATATGTGATATTTTTTTCCACTTTATTTGTTTTTATTTACAACTGTGTGATTTTTACAACCAGTAAATTAGCATACAATATATATTTTTAAACATGACGTTCGACGTTAAAGGGTACATCATTAGTAGAGCTCCTGAAGTTAATTACTAAAGTTAGCTTTTTCATAATTTAATCATTAATACTAATTAATTAATAATAGTAATTTTAATTACTTTTTATGTTTTTATTAAGTTTAATTAAATTTGGACTACACTAAATTAAGTTAACCTAAGACTCTGCTCCACCTCCTGCTGAGCCAACAATTTTAATTGCCTGGTAAAAATGGAGAACTTAGTTCACGAATCAATGGGTTGGAGTTGTTATGTAATTTTAATTTAAATCATTGATACATTTCATGTATGGAGTCATAAATAAATGGAATTTTTAGGTCCGAGTGAAGTGTGTTATTTGATACAAAAAATGGAGTGTTAACTTGCGTACGAAGCAATTTGATTGAAACCGTTGATGGATGACTGATGGTTTTGATAAACCATAGATCTGGCAACTGTACATCCACATTGGCTTAAGTAAGGTCTGACATAACAGAAGTTTTAGAGGAATTGGCAACTTCAATCCACGAGATAGAAGGCGACACAGCTGTTTTTATCTACCATCTAATGCTTTACAGTTTTTAATGGTTACATGTTCAATCCATGGTGGCTTGGGTGGTCTGTAGAGATTCTAATAAATATTTAATTTAAATAATTTATACGGACTGAATACTATACAGTGGTTACTGGTGTTCTTTGTTGGTTAGGGTTCAATTAGACATACTCTATCAGGAATGGTCGGCATGAGTCTGTACAAGGCTACTTCTCATTTTTATGTCATACATATCATCCTCATCTCATTACATCAAGGAGTTATTTTACTAATTGAAAAGATTGCAATGCACACACATTAGGAATTAAAAAAAAATTAAAAATATTGGTATTCAGCCAGCTTGTCAGTCATCTCGTAGAAAGGCACATTTAGGTTCACTGAGTAAACTACAAAAACCAAATTTCGGTTTTTTGGAGCTTGACGTTTTCAGGTTTTCTTATCTTTGCACCTTTAAAACGGTTTTTTTGGCATGTTATTTAGCAAAGAAATAACATAAATATTTGGTAACCCGAAAATTTTTAGGTCGCAACCCCAGGTCGCATGAGAAAACGAAAAACTCAAAGCATCATACATTCAAACCTCAACATTCAAAGTTGAAATTTTTAAACTTTAAACATTAACTTTCATATCTTCAAATACCAAAATATAGTGATCCACTCAACCCCTTTGGTGGCCGAACTTCACCTTGTGGCAAATGGTTCTGATCCACTTATGAATTCTGATCCACCTACCCCTTTGAGGCCGAGACACGGAAGCAGCGCGAAGCGCTGCTGGAGTGGCGAGTTGTTAAATAACACTCATTGAGAAAATTACAGTACTTAATATGGTAACCAGTTGACAGACATAAAGAAAATATATTGCTGGGTTTCCCTGTTCAAAGGTATTTTTTATTCAAAAATAAGATCATTGTCATCACTTGTCAAGGATTAGGCTCAATGGCCTGTTTTGGCATTCATCTCTTTTTAGGTCTTCCCAAACCTCGCTTCCCTCTAGGTTTATATTTCCATGCTCGTAGAGGAAGTCTGTCAAAAATAAGATTCCAGCAAAATGCAGTGATCAAACTGGGTTGTTTAAAAATGAAAACAGTTCCCAATAAAAAAATAAGGATAGAAAATTGATATTAAAACAAAAGTTTATTCTAAGTAAATTTTGTTAGTAGGTTACATTTAATGTCTTAACATCATTTTGGCGACTGTTTTAGATTAAGGGTAGTGGTTTGAACATGTATATAATTTTTTTTAAACCCTAATGTGTGTATGTGGCAATCTGTTAAATTTAGAACAATAAGCACCCCTATGACTCAATGAGATGAAGACAATATCAATGACGTTTAAAAGAGGTGTAGTCCTATACACACTCAGGCCAACCATTTCTGAGAAAGTATGCTTAATTGAACTACACAAGAGCATCAATTATATGAATATCAGTCATTCGAACCACCATCAATGTAAAACGATACATATTTACGCTTGCAGAGGCCTGTTTTGCCCTAGAAACTGCAATGCTATGGTGCAAAACACAATCTAGATTTAGTCCTAATGAAGTGTTGTTACTAAAAAGTTAACAGTATAACATGGGAAAAAATTCAGAAGCCTCTTATTCTTAGAATTAACGCTTCCTATACCCTTAATTTTCATGTATGCTTCATTTTCAAAAAATCGGCTGCATTATGTGAATTCCACCGGGTAGGTCTAGAGGTAAAGTCGTCGCCAAAATCAGCTGTTTTACAGCTGATTTTCGAAGACAAAGGTTCCTGGTTCAAATCCTAGTAAAGGTAGTTACTTTTATACGGATTTGAATACTAGACAGTGGTTACCGGTGTACTTTGATGGTTGGGGTTCAATTAACCATACCTCTCAGGAATGGTCGGCCTGGGTCTGTACAAGACTACACCTCATTTACACGTCATACAAGTCATCCTCATCTCATTGGGCCATGGGGTTGCTTATTGTTCTAAATTGAACAGATTGCAATGCACACACATTAGGAATTAAAACAAAACAAAAATAATAATCATGTGAATTCTTTAATAATAATGCCTCAAAAATGTTTTCATACAATATACATGACCATGACACTCTCAAAATTATTCAAAAAAGGGAATCAATTTTTTTCGAATAAGGAAGATTTTTCAAACAGATAGAGTAAAAATCGACTTAGGGAGGATTTGAAATTAGGGACATTTGATAGTATTAAAAATAGTTTTTTATTTCTTTTTTCTGGTCATTAGGCTCTTTGGACACTACAGCTCACCAAATTTTTTGTTAAATATTGCACAACTAACTATAACTTCTATTTTGTTTCAGAAACTGATGTAGGAGTAGTAACAAATGGCGTAACAGGGAAAATTGCAGGTATAGCAGCGCCATTCATTGGTGTTGATGGAACAAGTGCTTGCACTGAGGTATATTTACCGGGCAGTAACACTCCTGCAAATTGTCCACTTAAAGCCGGAGAAAAATATGTGTATAGGAATTCATTTAAAGTATTAGAATTTTATCCAAAGGTAATTTGTTAAATATGTTTTAACATTTAATCCGGGATCGTTTGAGCTCTGGTTAAAATAAATTACGAACAAACTTCTTTTAAACTTATAAAAACTATTAATTAACTTGCTAATTAAATATAGACTACTAATTACAATTAAATTACTTCAACTAAATTAATATTATAAAACGTTATTACAAACTTTAAGCTTAAACCAAATGTAACTATAGACAAAATGTAGAAATCAAAGATAACAGCTGGAAATGGAAAAGCTAGGATTCACAGAGAATGACTATTACAATGAAATAGAATTTAGAAGTTAAATATTTTGGTTAAAAATTTCTGCAAAACTAAAATCAGGAAAGAATAACAAGGTTAAACCCAACTATTCAAATTAAAGATGCAAAACGATTTCAGAGAGAATGTTAAGATATTGGAAAAAAGACAACATTCATAAAGAAGAAAGAATCCTGAGTTATTGAATTTTTAAAAAAGAGGGGGCAGAAAATAAACAGTTCATTCTAACATATGAGAAGTTTAGTTTGCAATCAAGAATTCCCAATGTATTCCCAATATTGTATAATGCATATTTTGTACCAATACTGACTTTTGTAAGGGGCAGAAATGAAATTCAAGAGGTGTAAGCTAGGAAAGAAAAGAAGAAATAAAATTTAAAAAAGATGCAATTATGGAACAATTGAAAATGAACAGTCTGACAAGGAGAGTTGGACAGATAATACAATAAGTTTGGTCATGTCAGTAGGATGGAGGATAGACTGCCTAAACGAATGCTGTAAAGGCCAGCTACTGGCTTGTGGCCCCTACAGAAGAGAAGAAATGATATTCAAAAATATTGTATTTTAAAATACAAATCACACGGAACTCTCTTAGCCCATTCAACTTACAATGAGTGTTTGTACGAACCATTCCACTATCTAAAAACTATGCCTAGTGAACTGACTTTAAATACGGTAGAAAAAGGAACTTTAAAATTAGCCAAAATAAAGGACCTTAAAAATTTATTTGTTTATTTAAAAGAAGACAGTAAAGCCTTTTACCAAGACTTCCTGGATAAACTTAAATAATGACAGACAGATGAGCCGACTGGCAAAATGAGCTGACAAGTGAATAAGTTAAATGATGGACAAATTTGGTAATAAAAAAATAAAAGTGACTGTTTTATGATTGTATAATATTTTTTGTATGTTTTTTCAGTATCAATAAAATAATATCAAACCTTTTATTACACAGCCAATGTTATATTTTTTAGTTTGGAAGTATTTTTTATAATACTAAAGTAATTAAATAAAAAAGTTAAAACTAATACAAAATTTAGAAAAACCTGAAAGAAAAAAACATATTTTTATAAATGAAAGAAATTCAAAGGCCCTTTTTCTGAAGATTAGAAATAATAAAAAATTTTGGTTCTGTATAAAAAGGGCATTCAAGCCATTGTAACATATTCTAATATTAATGGTGATTTTTGTTGATTTTAACAATATATAATCATGTTAATAAACCTGAAGATATTTTATTTCTTATGGAATTGTTTTTGCACTGAGTTTGTATACTACTCATATTCCATACTTGCCAATAAACTTTAATCAACTGAATATCAAAACAAGCTTTTTGCATGAAGGCCCTTGTTTCAGCTATCGCCTCAATTATGATTTACAAATAAATTTTTGAAATGCATCCTGCCAACCATTAATATAAATTATAGTATAAATGAAATTTATCACCTTTCCTTTTGTTGCTTTTTAAAGTTTAAAAAACAATTTTAATGATACTGCTCTGAAGAAGGTGGTACCACCAAAATGCGGGTAAGTTTTGTAAACTTTAAAAAGCAATCAAAGGTATGGTGATAGATTTAATTTATACTGTAATTCAAGATTATGATTGTATAAAAGTTTTTTTTTTGTAATCCCTAATTTGTGTACGTTGCAATCTGTTCAATTCAGAACAATAAGCAACCCCATGACCCAATGAGATGAGGATGATGTGTATGACGTGTAAATGAGGTGTAGTCTTGTACAGACTCAGGTCGACCATTCCTGAGAGAGTATGGTTAATTGAACCCCAACCATCAAAAGTACACCAGTAACCACTGTCTAGCATTCAAATCCGTATAAAAGTAACTACCTTTACTAGGATTTGAACCAGGAACCTTCGTCTCCGAAAATCAGCTGTTAAACAGCTGATTTTGGCGACGACTTTACCTCTAGACCAACCCGGTGGAGATAAAAGTTAAGTGTAGAATCATTAATGTTAAAAACATGCCTAGACTTATAATAAAATTAAACTGAAATTTATTTTTTCAGGTAAATGTACTCGTAAGATGGTCGTTGAAGGACAAAGCTACAAGAAAAGAAATATTATGTTTTGAAGTCGATGCAAAAATTACAAATTAAAGTTTTTACCAATAATAAAATTTAAATACAATAATAAAATAATTTCTTAAAATAGTCTTGAAGCATCACGATAAAATTTTGGAATTAAAATAAACAAAAAATTGCATAATTTATTGTCGTTCCTACTTAGACAGAGATACCTGAAGTCTGTCATTTAATATCTTATAAAAGACAGATATTTTTTTGTATATTAATATAAGGTTCCGTTTTTTTTTTAATTTTAAATACATCACCAATAAATTTTTAAGTTAAGTTTTGTTTACTTTATTTCTATCCAACTTTTGTCACATATCAGTGGCTTAATAGTACGAGGGTCGTTTGAAAAGTCCGTGCAAAAATAAAAACTGCTTTATTGTTAGGGGGTAAACCTTTTTTATTTTTCGACATAGTCTCCTTTTAAGCTTATACACTTCGTCCAATGTTGCTCTAGGTTGTTGATCCCTTCCGAATAATAGGATTTGTCCAAGTCTGAGAAATAGCCATTCGTTCCTGCAATCACCTCCTCGTTTGAATAAAATCGTTTTCCCGCTAGCCATTTCTTCAAATTGGGAAACAAATAGTAGTCCGAGGGAGCCAAGTCTGGAGAATAGGGGGGATGTGAAACGAATTGGAACCCTATTTCCATTAATTTTGTGACCACAACTGCTAAGGCATGAGCTGGTGCATTGTCGTGATGGAAAAGGACTTTTTTGTGGGCAATTGTGGGCGTTTTTTTTTTGCAGCTCGGTTTTCAAATGGTCCAATAACGATGAATAATATGCACCTGTAATAGTTTTACCCTTTTCCAGATAATCGATGAAGATTATTCCTTGTGAATCCCAAAAGACAGTTGCCATAATCTTTCCGGCCGAAGGAACTGTCTTCGCCTTTTTTGGCGCAGATTCCCCCTTCATAACCCATTGTTTAGATTGTTCTTTGATCTCAGGAGTGTAGTGATGTATCCATGTTTCATCCACAGTGACGAAACGAGGCTTAAAGTCCTGGGAATTCTTCCGGAACAGCTGCAAACCGTCCTTGCAACACTTCATACAAAATTCTTTTTCATCCATTTTTTGAAAATCACTCGACTTCCTCGATTAAAACGAATGTCAAACACAAAGAAATAGACCGATCTGGCTGAAACTACACATGTGTTTTTTCAACAGATGCTACTAACTAAACATATGCTCGATATGTGCCAGTAGTGCCATATATCTGACTTGCACGAACTTTTCAAACGACCCTCGTAAATACAGGTCATACACTTCTATAACAACGCTAACATAATTTTTGGTTCTGGCAAGCGAGTCTGAAAACAAATGTATGAGAGAACTTGAGTAGTGCTGTTAATAGGAGTACTTTAGTATGTACAGCAGTTTATTGCAGTAAAATTTTTACTGAGTAAGATAAGAACAGATATTTATATTTCAATTTGTTATACTTTATTTCAAGCATTATTAACCAAGTTTCTTAAGGGGAGACTGTACTTTGTATCTGGCCAATGTTAAATTTGCTACTTTTAGGTACATTTTTCACAGGATGGGTAAAAGGTAGGGAAATTAAACTTTACACACTATAGGTGTCGGGTTTCTTCTCAAGCTACTGACATTTTTTTCAATTTTATCTTTGGACCGTACAAAAAAAATTAAAAATTACGAATAACATAAAATTTTTACAAATTGATTTCTACATTTGTTGTGTATTACTAATTTTTAGAGCACCTGAGGAAGTCATAGAAAAGTCGGTATATGTGAATATACAAGATAATTAACTGGTAAAAATTTTAGCCCGGAAGGTTTATTGGTTTCTGAGAAAAGTGTACCTAGTGTTAAAAATGTAAATTTATGGGAAAACGCAAGAAACAAGAAGGCACAAATGAAAAACAAAATTTACACACACAAGTAAATTTTGGGGTAGTTGGTAACGTGCTCCCCTTTCATCATGCGGTCCTGGGTTCGAATCCCACTCAGGCACGGCATATTTTCATACGTTACAAAAAATCATTTCATCCTCCATCGTACAAAAGTTACACCCCAACGTCGTCGCTAATGACCGTTGCAGTTCATGCGACGTTAAATAAATGAATTAAAAAAAAAGTAAATTTCCCATCAACAGTTGTTTAGAAAGCTGAAACAACAGCTGAGAATACAAAAAACGGTGATGCAGATATTTCAAAAAATAAAATTGTCTTTGCACTAATACGAGCAGTACAAAATTGTGAAAAAAAATTCATTCTTGGTAACATAATAATTTTTCTGTGTAAACTTGATAAAAACTTAATTTTTTCATGAAAACTGATTTTTTTTATGTAAATTAATGTTTTTCTGGTAGATCTAGGCTTAAACTATTGAAAAATATAAAAAACCAAAAATCTAAATTTTGAGTTTAAACCATCGTGCCATCTTCCCTTAATTTTTTTTTTTTTTACGTCTGACTGTTCTGCAATTACTGCTAATGCAGACGGTGAAGGATGAAATGATTTTTTGTAACGTATGAAAAACTGTCGTGCCTGAATAGGATTGGAACCCAAGACCGCAAGATGAGAGGCGAGCACGTTACCAACTGCGCCAATGCGGCCGGCATTCTCTTAAGTGTAATATTTTAAGGAAGTTAATTATTACATTAAGATCTCAGTTATCCAAAATTTTCTCATCCGACATTTGGATTATCTGACATGACTGACTGTGGGAATGTGAATTGATAAGTTGTAAAGATGCCCTCGTTTGGACAAAGCCAGTAATGTAATGTTGGCCAGTTTCAGTTTAAATTTATAAAAATATTATAGTTAGGCTAGCAAATTTATTTATATTAGGCCTAAGTAAGCCTATTAATGGTTTAAACAAGAATTTATTGTTAATGAATTTTAATACTAAATTGGTTCAATAAATGAAACAAAAAAATATGTTACACTATTTTTATCGAAAAAAATTGAAATAAAAAATATTTTAAGTCATCACTCAGAATTGGCTGTGGCCTAATCCTTGTTCGGAAGAAGAAGAAGAAGAAGAGAGTTATTACAACTTTAACAAATTTTGAATTTATCTCAGGGTTTTTCAATTTACATATTTGTTAGTTATCTTTAAATTCATGTATGAATACATAAAATAAATTATACATGAAAAAATTCGGAATTATAGACAAATAAAATCAAATTAGACAAATGACAATCGGTATTAGAACTGATTATAATTATATATTAATAGAACTGACTATAAAATATAAATGTTGAAAGTAAATTATTTAAATTTGTTATATTTGTTAAATAAAATATTAATCTCAGCTGTAAAAACATATTATGATTAATTAAGCTTTACCTGTATTTTTGTTTATCCAAACTCTGTAGTTTGTCAGTTGATAACTGCTTAACACATTTTCACTACCCCTGTATACATTTTTTACTTTAATTTTAATATTGTTATTGAATAAAATACCGAATTGATTTAATAATTATTATTTATATAAAAATATAAATTCCGTTTCGATTTTCTACTAAAAACATCATTTATTTCACTTGTTGAAATAGATTTACCTATGAATATTTCAAACTTTACAGGCAATCGACACGATCCCCCTTTAACGCTTGGGTTACTACTAAGGGCAAAAATCCGATTTCATTTGTTTTTATAAACTTTCATTTTCCGTAATTGGAAAAGTATAAGAAAATATTTATACAGACTTTTAAAATATGCTTGAAAACTAGTTTATTATGTGATTTTTTTGTAGAACACTATTCTTGAATGAATGACTAAATAATTTTTAATTTGTTTATTAATTTTTAAATTGACGCGGTGTAAGTCACTTCATTGATTCTTCTAATTAGATACTGTTTTGACTCGCGCTTTTGTAATTATTAAAGATGAGTTTTAGTGAATTTATTTTATTGCTGAGCAATTATTTTTAAATAATTAAAATATTATAATGTTATTTTTTAAACGAAAATGGTCAGTAATTACAATTTTAAAAGAATACAATTTAATTTAATGTACAAAATAATGATGGTACAGTCCGGTTCAGTTCACACTAGACATAACCTATAATGCTATTATTATAAAAATGTGTTAAATATTCTTTGTATTTTACTTTTTCTGAACTACCCAAACTCTGTAGTCTGTCTGTTGACAACTGCTTAACACATTTCACTACCCTTGTACACATTTTCTACTTTAATTTTAATATTGTTATTAAAGCTAAATATTAAAAAATCGTTGATAGTATTAAGGTGCCTACTTTAATTTGTTATTTTTACCAATAGTATTAACAACTTTGCCCATAACAGGCAAGTGGAGTGTTAAATTATTAACTCTTGATTTGCTAGTTCCAGGGCTACAAAAAATAGTTCTGTTTCTTATCACATGGTCAGCCAATTATATGACTGAAACATTTAAGAACAGAAGAGAGGTGTAAAGGACACTAGTCTGAGTTCTCGGAGAGTAATGAATTTCATTATACAGCTAGACCCTGTGGTGAATGAAGCGAAGGTATCATTTGCAGAGTAGAAGGTAAATGCTATTCAGAGGGTCTGGCATGCTGATAAGCATACTTTTTCCCTCAGTGAGGAGGGCAGTTGTAAGCCACCTCACTTCGTGCTGTGTAGTGGTTAGCATAACTGGCTTCTAAGCTGGGGTCTCGGGTTCGATTCCCAGTCAGGTCTGGTAATTTTTTCATCACTCATCTTCATCTATCATGCTTCTCACCATCTGCATTAGCGGTAAGTTAATTGCAAAAGTTGACGTTAAACAAAAAAAACAATGTGTCTTTTACACCTCTACCTCTTTTGTTCTTAAATGCTTCAGTCATATAATTGGTTGACCATGTGATAAACTATTTTTTGTAGCCCTGTAACTAGCAGATAAAGTGCAAATAATTGAACACTCCACTTCCCTGTTATGGGCATACATCAGGGTTAAAACATATATATTATACTCATATACTGTATTAACATGATATTCATGTGTTTATTGGTAGTTCCAGCTGAGCTAATCGTAAACAAATTAAAGAAGAATCATCTTTTGTTTTGACAATTAGAAATGATAACATTAATTTGTACTGAAGTGTTGTTTTTAAAATGTAGCCTACATTGCAGTAGTGTTTTAAATGAATGAATATAAATACATTTTAATGCAATTTATTTATGTTAAAGAATTTTAAACACACAAGGTCCTATTAATTAATGTTTACATAACTTTGATAAAATTGGTCGTGATGCAATATAACAGAGCAAGACTGAGCTTTGTAATTTTAATGATATTTTTTAATGTATTTTTCATACATTGTGATGAAGATACCTGTGTTAAAGGTTCAGAGAATCTACCTCGAATTCAAATTCGAGCAATATTGGTCAGGTGCCCTAAAAGAAATGATTTTGATACGTATAAATCATCTGGGGATAGTGTTAAAAGAAATATTTCAGATATGAGATCAGATGATATTTTACAATTTCATGGTTTTGATAAAGATGAACTTCTGTTACATTCAGAAGTTACCGATTGCAAAAGGAAACTAGTTATTACAGTAAAACTAAATAACTGTGGAAGAGTAAGTATTATTTACATTTTTCATTTGTGGTTATTACATATTTATTAAGATCCCTTTCTTTGTAATAATATACAATTATACACAATCATAAGTATAATTATTTAAGTTACTAGTTAGCATCATAGTAGTAGAATCCATATTAACGTTTTGTTTCTTACGTATGTTTAAAAAACTTTTCATTTACCTTATACTGCTTTTTGTAGTTTGTTCCTTACAAGCACTTTTGCGGAGCACACCGCTTCTTCATAAGTGTATTATCATAGGAAAAATTTTGTATTTTCATTGTAACTAGTCTTCAACATCATATTGTAGTTCTACAGCCCATGTTGGGCTTTGGTGCCCTAGTCAATCCTCTCCTGTTGGTCATCCAAGGTTGTTTTATAACAGCTCATTTCTATAGGTAATGGGTTGTTAACCCCATGCCCAACCTCCAGTTTTGTTTTTATCCTAGAGACTCCAAAGGGAGTATAGGACATGTCAAGATAAAACTGATAAACTGAAAGTTTATCACCAATGATAAATTCATCACTTACCACCAAAAATTGTTTTTGCTACTGCTTAACTTACGGCTTGTCATGAACCCTAATGAATCAAATATCACACACAATGAAAAATCAAAAAATCAAGCACAATGATAAATTCATCACTTACCAATAATTTCCTCCTGCAACTGCTTAACTCAGCAGGCTTGTCATGAACCCCTTTGTATCAAATCGTACACAATATTTGTCTAATTAAAGTTAAATACCAAAACTATTTAGAAAGGAACTCATGCACACTGTAAAATGTTTCATCAATCAAATATTGTTTTAGCTTTTTTTAAAATGACTTAAATTGTCACAACTTTTTAAACCTTGAGGCAATTTGTTGATGTAGGTATTTTGTACCTGCATAAGTTGGTTTTTGTTCAAACAATTTAGTGTTGTGATTAGCAACATGATAATCGATTCTGTTTCTTGTGTAGTGATTGTGAACATCTAAATTCTGTAAAAAGGTATTTTTCTTTACGTACATTATCACTTCAAAAATGTACAAAGAAGGAACTGTGAGCAATTGCAGCTCTTTAAATAGTGATCTGCATGAGGTAAGGTGGTTGACTCCCATCATACACCTAACAGCTTTTTTCTGTATTTTAAAAACTCTTTCCATGTTACCCTGTGATGAATTACAATCAGTCAATCATGGAATTTTCTGCCAGGTTTACAATAGGCCTACCTTATACCTTGGACAATTTGAATTGGCACAAGCAGCTTCGGTGTTTACTCCACTCTTCGCCACTCGCCATGCAACGACGGTACAGTCACAAAAATATACAATCGCTACTGTAATGTGCGACTCTCGCACGGTCACTACACTTTGTTTTCACTCTTGTTATTAATAATCTGTCAGACATAATGATGTGACTAATTTGTTTTCATATTATTTTCTTCATTCAAAAATAAATCTTTATAATGCATCCTGCAGTTTGAAATTATTTCTATTTCATATAATGAATTTATATAATAATTTCACCTACCTTCTTTTTAAACTGTGTCACCTTTATTTTTATTCTTACTTACACGTGTTTCGGTGGATCCACAATCATCAGAGTAAATAAAAAAAATTGAAACCAAAATAATTTTTTCTCACTAATTTAAAATTTACAGAAGATGATACATCTTCAGTCATTTGTATAAAAATTTTTTGGTTTCAATTTTTTTATTTACTCTGATGATGGTGGATCCACCGAAATACGTGTAAGTAAGAATAAAAATAAAGGTGACGCAGTTTAAAAAGACGGTAGGTGAAATTATTATATAATAAATTCATTATATGAAATAGAAATATTATTTTCTGTTCATTATTTATATTCAGACCAATTTGTTTAATTAGTTGCGTGCGTTTGTAGAGTATAGTTTAGTGAGTTTTTGCAGTTTAGTTCTTGTAATTTATAATTTAAATTTTTACTTGGATGAATTTAAATACAAATTTTAAAATGAAATAATTATTTGTATGTTTGCAAATTGAAATAAGGTTGTAGGCATTTGCGTACATTAAAATTTGTAGACCTTGTTGAAAGAATAGGTTATGGCTTTATGTGGAACTGTGTGTACACGTGAAGCAAGAGTTGTGCCAGTTCAAATTTTCCACAGTATACCTGATAGTTTTTGGTGATGAGAACTCGCCTTTCACTCTTTTCCATCTTGTTATATTATTCATGCTGTCATGCATTGCCCAGAGGTTAAGACTAAGATTCATGAAAGCAGGATTTGCTTGGAAGAGCTGACCAACTGCACATGGAGAAGGTGTCTAATTGCCAATATTATTAGGCAATTAATGTAGAAACATAAATTTGGTATCAGTTCTCTTACAAGTGCCAATTACTAACCTTTAACCTCAATCCCTGGCATTAGAATTAATTGTTTCAGTCTTAAACTAACCTAACAATTACGATTATCACTAAAAAACCCAATTAATGAGTACTCTAATTTTCTAATGATTACAAATTAAGATGTTGAGTCAATACCTACAACCACGTATTGTGGAACAGGAGTGGATATGTATGTATGTAAAAATTAAATAAGTTATAACCCTAAATTTTCCCCTCTTCTTTATCATAACTATGAATGAAATACCCAAAAGTGTGAAGAAGAAGCTCAAAGAAAATGTTCGGAGTTCATTTTTTCTAATCTGGTTATCCAAGGAAAGACAAAGGAGGAGTTGTGGAATGGAGACATTGTTAAATACCATTTACAATTCAGTGAGGAAAACTGTTTTTGTTTGTTTATTTGGTTTTATATTCGATTGGTTTACACGACATGATTCCTAATCAAGATAATGAAAGGTGATAGATGAGAATGGAAGAGGAGCAAATGCCAGACCTGACCGAGAATCGTACCCAGGACACTTCGTTTAAAAGCCAGTTGTGCTGAGAGTGGATTGACAATATGACTAAAGAGTTAAACAGGCAATCTGTTCAAGATTGTACATGTCGGTAAGATGGTGGCCTTCAGTTCACTTAGTGGTTTTTGTAATCTTTGACATTTTTCCATGAAATGTATTAGATATTTCTCACGACGTGCGTAAATATGTAAAAATGACTTTTCCATAAACTTTTAGTTATCACAAGTAATTCATTGTTTTAATTAAGGACATTCTGAAGTATTTAAATTTGAATAATAATATGATTACAAAATCATAGCTACATGGAATTATTCACCATTTTTATTCATTTTATGACATTCCAGTAATTGAGTTCATTGAATTTGTTTCATTATGCATCACATTTTATTTACTCATCTTTACGTTCGTATTATTTTCTTTGCTTCTTTGTTAGCCTACTTTATAGCTTTAACAATGGGACCAAAACCTCCATGCCCTAAATATATTTTTGAAAAAGTTCCAGTTTGTAAAATCAAATTTTTAGTTGTACCAACAGATAGTACCTACATTTTTGTGTGTCTGGTGTTAAATCATATCTTTTATATTTTTTAATTAGTTCATCATTTACCTTTACTATTGGTAGATTATTATCAAAATTAAAATTTCTTCAGTTATCTGGTTTTAAAATTGGGTTAATAAGTTACACTGTTTGTGCTTGTTTTTTACTCTTTCAGAACTTACAAATTTAAAATTTAAATCTTTCACCAAAAGTTTCTTTACAAAGAAACACTTTTTCAAATTACTATTCCATTGACTTAACATAACATTAACTTTTTTTTATAAACGCTTCGGTGAAACACATTTACAATTTTTTCTTTGAAAAAATTTAAGAATTGGTTGCCTCTGTAGTGTAGTGGTTAGAATGCTAGCCTACAACACGGAGGTTCCAGGTTCGATTTACAGCTACAGTTGGAAATTTTCATAAGTGAAAACCCACTGGTTGCATAACCCACTAAGGTCAAATAACCTAATTGTTGATACGACTTTAAATGAACTAAAAAAAATCTTTAGAAATATTAGTTTTTGGAGTCTCCATATTACTGTATCTCCAATTATGAATAATTAATAAATTGTTAGGTTATTACATCAGATTTGTGATTGTAATAAACATTTCACTGATTAAATTAGTTACAATTATATAGACAGATAAAATTATGTATTCATACCTAACCTTGTTTATTTTTTTTACTTTATTATTTATTCCCTTTACACTATTAATGCTATTGTGTTATTTCAGACATTGACAGAAGAGGAATTCATAGTAGTTGATCACGTTTATGATCCAATAATACACAAACGATCGCGTTTGTTAAATCCATTGGTAATTAAACTTAAACAAGAACAGGTTACTCAAATGTATGGACTTGTTTTTCTTCATGTTAGTATTTTTTCTTTATTAATTTTATTACTTATAAATAAATATTAAGGAAATACTTATAAGTTCAAGGAAATATCATGGATACCATATTTTGGAAGCATGCTCGCCTCTCATCATGGGGTCTTGGGTTTGAATCCCATTCAGGCATGGCATAATTTCATACGTTACAAAAAATCATTTCATCTTTCATTGTCTGCATTAGCAGTAATTGCAGAAGAGTCAGACGTTAAACAAAAAATATTCTGGAAGCAGTTAAAATGGTTTAGCCATTTGCAAAGGATGGAGGATGGTAGGTGGTCAAAGAAGGTATGGGAGTGGACGCCAGCTAGTAGAAGAAGGAGGGGTAGGCTGGAAGTAACATGGTTTAACCCTTTATAGGGCAGTACTACGGGAAAAAATATACCTGTTGTAAAATGTTTAATTTTGTTTTATAGGGACTTGAATAATGTATTTCTAGTGCCAGAACGGTAAGATATTTCTTTTTTTTATGTTAAGCCCTGGTAACTATACTTACCAAGGAACGTTTATTGAAATTTGAATCACATAATGTTTAGTGGTAAGAATGCTTTTAAAAACAACTTGTAGTCCTATATACGAGGTGTAGGGAAAACTTTGGAGAACGAAAGATGAAAGCTGTTAATTTACAAAGCGCAGGTGGTAAACCATTGTTGAATGGCCAAGAGAGAGCTGAAAGATGGAAGGAATACGTAAATCAACTCTACATGGGAAAAGAATTAGAATATGATGCGATAGATCAAGAAACTGATGTTGAAGAAGATCAAAAAGGGGACCCTATTCTACGAGAAGAATTCGATCGGGCACTTAAGGATATGAATATGAATAAGACACCAGGAATAGATAACATACCATCGGAATTATGTGGCAAAGTTGCTCAAAACAAATTATACAAACTTGTGTGCAGAATGTATGAGAGTGGAGAGGTACCATCGGACTTTAAAAAAAATATTATGATTCCAATACCAAAAAAGTCAGGAGCGGAGAAGTGTGAACATTACAGAACCATCAGCCTAACATGCCATGCATCTAAGATACTGACAAGAATTATATACAGGAGAATAGAACACCGAGTAGAAGAAGTATTGGACGATGACCAATTTGGATTTAGAAGGAGAATGGGAACTCGAGATGCAATATTGGCTCTGAGACTGATTATTGAGAAAAGGATACAGAAAAATAAAACTACTTTTATGGCATTTGTAGATTTAGAGAAAGCATTTGACAATCTGGACTGGAGTAAAATGTTTAAAACTTTGAAAAGGCTAGGAATTAAATACAAAGAAAGGAAAGTTATCTACAGTCTGTATAAGAATCAAACGGCTGTTTTGAGAATCGAGGGGTACGAAAAAGAGGCTGCTGTAAGAAAAGGTGTACGACAAGGTTGTTCTTTGTCACCACTACTTTTTAACTTGTATATAGAAGAGGCTATAAATGAAGTGAAGGAGAAATTTGACGTGGGAATAAAAATTCAAGGAGAAACAATAAAAATGTTGAGATTCGCCGATGATATAGTAGTATTAGCCGAGGCAAAGAATGAACTAGAGGATGCCTTAAATGGAATGGATGAGATCTTGAGGAAGGATTACTTCATGAAAATTAATAAGAACAAAACGAAAGTGTTGTGCAGCAGCAAGAGTGGTTTAGAAGAGATGGGAAATTTAAAAGTAGGCAACGAAAACATACAGGAAGTTGGGGAATTCTGCTATCTAGGGAGTAAAATAACAAAGGATGGTAGAAGCACGAGTGATATCAAGAGTAGAATTGCTCAAGCTAGAAAAGCCTTTGAAATGAAAAACAGCTTACTGACTACAAACATTGATTTACAAATTAGGAAAAATTTCTTAAAACATTATGTTTGGAGTGTAGCATTATACGGAAGTGAAACGTGGGTGATAGGGGCTGTAGAACGGAAGAGGATAGAAGCTTTTGAAATGTGGTGTTATAGGAAAATGTTAAAGATTAGGTGGGTGGATAAAATAAGTAATTTAGAGGTTCTTAGGCAAGTGGATGAAAAAAGAAGTATATGGAAGCATCTTACCAAAAGAAGGGATAGGCTAGTGGGGCATATCCTAAGACATCCAGGTATTGGGCTATCAATAATGGAGGGTAACATTGAGGGAGTAAATTGTAGAGGGAGGCAAAGATTAGAATATATAAAGCAAATTACAAAAGATGTAGGGTGTTACAGGTATGTAGATATGAAACGACTTGCGCAAGATAGAAGAGGTTGGAGAACTGCATCAAACCAGTCGAGAGACTGATGACAAAAAAAAATACGAGGTGTAGAATAACTTATCTTAACTTTATATTACCATGAGTGATTGCTTTTCTGTAAAAAACTCGAATTTTCTAAGCATTGTACAAAAGTAACAACAAAACAACACGGTAGCGTACGCTGGTATGTATCCTTACCACATTCGTGTAACTCATGACGCAAATGGTCGCTGCGCACTAATTTCAAATTGCGGATATCCTACTTACCAAGGAACATCTAAAAAACCATAAAATGCCAATAGGGTTCAACTGAATAGGTTATTCTTAAAAAAGATCGACCTTATAGTCAGTGGTAAGTATACTTACCACTAAGACTTATAAAGGGTTAATGGGGTGGAGGAGGCAATGTTTTTGCAGCGGCTCTCTGATGGGGACTGCTGAGATGGAGAGGTGGTGCTTAGGAAGCGAGATACAGCTGGGGCTGTTAATCCTCGTGTATATAAATGTATATACTGTAAAAATACTTTGACACTTATCGCTAAGGTCTTTTTCGGGATCTGGGTAAAATAAATAATTAACAAACTATCGTTTAAAATTTATTACACACTATAAATTACAATTAATATTGTTACTTAAATGTTCAAATAAATTAAAATTAAGTTACTACAATTAATTTGAAAAATATAATAAATAATAAACTAATTATAATAAATTTATGACATTAAATAAACTTAACTAGTACAGCTATGTCTGCGTAACAACTGAGCTGAACAACTGTTACAAACTAGGGAAAGAGAGGAGTAGAGGTATGTTATGACAGCAGTTTCATGCAATCCTGAAAACATTTTCTCTGCCCCGCTACTAACACATTCCGCCAAAGAAGTAAAACAATAACAACTATAAACTTTTTAGCCTTGGGGTTTAACGTTTTTATCAGTTCAATGTTTAACAAGGCTTCAGGTTATGGTCGATTGCTGACAATATAGCAAACCCATAATTTTTCGCTCCGAAATTTCATATTTTTTCAAAAAATTCTTGGTCATCCCCCACCACAAAAAAATAGTCTTATGTGTTAAAATAATCCCACTGGGTTGGTCTAGAGGTAAAGTCGTCGCCAAAATCAGCTGTTTAACAGCTGATTTTCGAAGACAAAGGTTCCTGGTTCAAATCCTAGTAAAGTTAGTTACTTTTATACGGATTTGAATACTAGACAGTGGTTACCGGTGTACTTTGATGGTTGGGGTTCAATTAACCATATTCTCTCAGGAATGGTCGGCCTGGGTCTGTACAAGACTACACCTCATTTACACGTCATACACATCATCCTCATCTCATTGGGTCATGGGGTTGCTTATTGTTCTGAATTGAACAGATTGCAACGTATACAAATTAGGAATAAAAAAAATAAAAAAAAATATGTTAAAATAGGTTCTATTGTTCTACGCTTACATTTCTTTATGTAATGAAAAAATGAAAACATTCACTTAATTTCCGGTTTACCGGTATCAGTCAGGGTTACATGAGAAATATTAACAGGGCTTTAGGTAAAGACCGATTGCCGAAAAAGCGAGTCCAATAACGTTTCGCTTCGAGGGTTTTTTTTTTCAAAATTTCCGGGTCATCCCCCTTCTTAAAAATCAGTCTAAAAAATCGGCTCTGTCGTTTTCCTCTCACATTTCTCTATGTGATAAAAAAAAGGTTATATTTTCCCAGTTTTCCCGTTATCGGCGTGGTTACATGAAAAATATTAACAGGGCTTTAGGTTTTGGCCGATTAACTACAAAAATGAATCTAATTAATAAAATTGTACCTACTCAAAAGCTTTCTTCATTTTTTGGAAATTTCGGGTCATCTCTTTCGCCAAAATGAATCTAATTTGTTTTGAATGGGCTCTGCCGATATCCGATCACATTCTCTGTGTAAAATTAAAATTATAATTTGTTTTTGTTTTTGTTTTTTAGATGATTAACAGTGAAGCAAGAGAAGAAGTGTATAATAAAAACTTGCATAATTTTACTGGTTGTGATACAACATCATCTAAACCAACTTGTGGTCTGTCGTACATAAAAGACAAGGCAATTCCATTTAGCGAGGTACATTGAGTCTATCATATGTTTTGATACTATACAGAAATCTCTTGTAGTTCTGAGATAGTTAAAATCACAGGAACTTTAATTACTTCAATTTGCTTTTGCATTCGTGATTGCTGACCAATTAGATCCAGACTAGACAGTTTACTTTTTTAATGTGACTAAAAAGTTTTTTTTTGATTGTTGTTGTTTAGGTCAACAGCCGAAAGGCTGGTTTGAACCTCTAGAGGTTTTATTAAGTAAAACGAGGAGTGAGGTGGTTTACCATTGCCTTCCTCACTGAGTGGAAAAGTACGCTTATCAGCATGCCGGGCCCTCTAAAAGCACATATTTTCCACTCTGTAAATGACACCTTCACTTCATTCACCACAGGGTCTGGCTGTACAATGAAATTCATTACTTTCAGAGAAGATAGCTCTGATTAGTGTCTTTTACACCTCTACCTCTTCTGTTCTTGAATGATTCAGTCATTTCATTGACTGACCATGTGATAAGAAACAGAACTATTTATTTTAGCCCTGCAACGAACAGATTGAGTGTAAATAATTTGACACTCCACCTGTCTGTTATTGGCAGTTTTCTTGATTATAGCTTTAAATAATAATATTTGCCGGCCCGTGGTGTAGTGGTCAGCGCAACTGGCTACTATGCCGGGGTCCCGGGTTCGATTCCCGGTCAGGTCTGGCATTTTTTCATCTGTTAATCACCACATATCATTACCCCTACGTACAAACCCAAGGCTTATGTAGGCATCATCACTCAATAAAAACAAAAACAGTAATCATTTTGGAACAGTGTGGGAGGTCAATTTGCTGAGGATTAATATGGATTTATTATTCATTCTGTATTCAGTATCAACCATTGCTAAGTTTTGTGACTAGATATTTCTAGCTATATTCTTTAATTTAGAAACTGTCTTTTTCAAAATTTTGCTGTTTGGGTGAGAGTATGATGGGAAACTGAGGGACCTCCATATTCAACAAGAATACCATTGAAATATACAAGTGGTCAAATGACAAATCTGACCATTTTTTCAAAGAATCATAAAAGATGTGGTTGCATTTTCTTGATATTCTATAGCCCGTTCATGAGACTGACACGTCTCATGGCTGGTATAAATTTTTAAAAAAGGTTACCTTTGACCTGTGGCAAAAACAGTAGTAATTTCTGTATAGACTTTTTAAGAGGAATTGAATGACACTATTTTTGTTTCTGAATTCTGACTCTGATTTCTTAACTTGTGCATTAAATAATCCACAGGATACAATATGGTCTAAATATGTTATTATTTATCGCATTAAACAATAAAACAAGAAATACAGTAAGCCCAGTCAGGTCTGGCATTTTTTCATCACTCATTTTCATGTATCATCATTCTCCATTGTCCGCATTAGCAGAAATTGCAAAAGACATAAACCAAAAAAAACCCATAAAATAATTAGAAATCAACTAAAATTTTTGATGGGAATTATAGAAAATATTATGTGTTTGGAGTTCACATTATTCTAAGTTTGATGTCCATGATCCTAGACTTCATGTTTCTACAGTAATTGCTTCGTTATTTTTAATGCTTATGTAAGAATTGTCGTGAGCCCTCCACCTTGTCAGAAAAAAGTAGACCCCAGACCTTTCTCCCCTTATTGCTTACATTATACTTGAACAGACACTTCCAGTTTTGCGCCACTTCCGGTCGAAAATGGAACTTCAAACCCAATCCAGGCCCACAAACTTTTTGTGTAGATTACAAATACAAAAACCGTCTTTTTTGCTACCTCTTGTAGTTCTGACTTTGATTTCGTGGCTTCCAGTTTTGGGCCACTTCCAGTCATAACTGGAACATCAGACCAAATCTAGACCCACTAACTTTTTGTGTCTATTATGAATCCAAAAATTGTATTTTGCTATCTCTTGTAGTTTCTGACAGGCGGACAAATGATACACTGGAAAATGATAGATGCTAATTTTAGAAATTGCTACCGAAAGTACTCACATACATCTCATCACATTTCTGTATAAAGATCACCCTACCTCTTCCCTTTTAATAGTATTAAAAATTTCTGTTTCATTAATGTTTTTATAATCGTTCACGTTTTAACGAAACAGTTATACCATGATGGATAAAACAGAATGACGGATCAGCGAAAGTTGGATTATCTCGATTTTACTGTACCTAAAAGTTACCATCCACAACTGAGTGATAATATGAGGCGTAAAGGCTAACTTTTATGCTGTTTTACAATAATTTTAAATTACCTCTACCTCTTATTCAGTCATTGGGGTAGTCCTTTTTTGTGGTCGTCCAACTTTTGAGCACCTCAATTTTCTTTCAATCTACAAATAAGATCAAACTATAGGAGAATTAAAAGTAAAACAAACCTGGAGCAGTCATGGTAGGGGAGCACTTGGGGCTCTCAGCCTCCAGTGTTGCTGCTATGTGCAGTACGCACTGGCACTGTACGCATCATTTGCGTCCTTCCACTCCCTCTCTTTTCGCTTTGCTTTCTCTTGTTATGAGATGCCTTTTACAGTGAAAATGGTTCCAAAAATACACTACAAACTTGTTTGGTATCTAAGAAAGTACAGTACATTCTTTATTGCAAGAGCGGAGCGCTACTGAAATATGACAACAGTCACGAAAAGTTGCCATGAAAACTGGTCAGCGCTGGTTGGCTGAGAGCTAGCCGAGCCCCTGACTGGCAGCTTTGGCTCCCTTCGCCCTTGCTAGCTCCAGATTTGTTTTATTTTTAATTCAACTATAAATTTGACAATGTTTAGTTATTCTTGCATTTAACCCGGGAGCAATCGCAAGCTTTGTGTCACCTATTTGGGTCGCTGCGGGTCATCATGACCCGCATTTGGAATTTTCGTTTTTAACTGTTTTCTTTTTGTGTTTTGTTATCTAAGCATTTTATTGACATAATTTGGGGTATTAGATAAGTAAACAACACATTCTCAAACAAAAATTGATTTATTAAGGATATTTAAATGATACAAAGAAAAGCCTTTACAATTTTACCTTACAAAAACATTACGGTGAATTCATGAATTTTCTAAAATAATTAAAACAAATACTGCGTGAAGTACTATTGAAAACAAGTTATTAACATTTAAGAGATACTGAAAACATAACATTTTATTGTGGTTAGTTAAACATTTTTTAAAATTAAAATTCTAGAGGAGTATTGGCTTGTCTTGCCACGCCCTTACAACCAGGCCGCTGCAAAACTATATTTCGTTGCCTGGTACGCACTGATTGTGTAGGCTCAGCTTTTTGCCATTTGGTCTGGTCCTTTCCAATGTAATATCCACGATAGGCTAAAGGAATTTCATCTTCCGATGTGCTATTGTCAACAGAGTCATTGCGTATTTCTTCCTCTTCTTCTTCTGAACTCTGTTCTGTATCCGTATTTCTTTCACGATCGTCAGCTACTTCTTCTTCAGGATCTACGTCACTACCAATATCACTCATATCTTCTTCAAAACCATCCTCTGAACTATCGTCGTTTTCCAAAAAAATGAAGAATTGCTCGCTCATCCATTTTACTAATATGTTTTAAACGTAATCTATGATATTTATTATTTACACGATATAACTAAAAAAATAAAGAAACTGATAAGTAATACGACAAATATAATTATTATAACGATAAAATATACAAAACACAGCCAAAGACAACGCATATAACACACTCTTGTTAGGTTTAATACGTATACACAAACGGTCGCGGTGGGTCACAGTGACCCGCAGATGTCTATCAACAACGAATGCTTCACGTAAACTTAATGAACAGGTGGGTATCTGTAGATTAGTTGTAGGGAGTAAGGTACAGAGCATGGCATACATGTGTCGCCAACAGTACAGTCAGGACAGAAAATACAATACCGACGCGGGTCATAGTGACACGCAGCGATTGCTCCCGGGTTAAATTAGATACACTGAGCCTGTTTCTTACTTGAAACTGTGTGTTCACATAAGTAGCTTATGAATAAGGTTGATCCTGATAGTTTACTGCTATCTATTGTTCAACCTATTTTTCTCAGAATTACACTCGCACACTGTACCTAAACAAGTATTAAATGAGAAGTCAGACAGGGATATGTGTTGTGACTTCTCCTGTTTAATAACTATTTAGAGAGAATATTTTAAATAGTCTGAAAGACTAGAAGGTACAAGGAACAATAACTAATGAGACAAATTGATGTAGAGAAAATAACGATTCATTCAATAACAATAAAACTTATTGTGACACTTATCGCTAAAGTCCGTTGCGGGATCTAGGTAATTAAATAATTAATACATTAAAGTTTAAAATTACAAGTATTTATTACAACTAAAAGATTTACAAAATAAATAATAAACTAATTATAATGGAGTAATACAATAAATAACTTAAATAATTTACTTAGTACTACTTACAAACAATTATACACAATGCACATACACAATAAGGTAGTATAACAATAGTTGACCACTACAATGCCTGGATATGTTACTAACCAACTGACTGCACTCAGGGGTCTCTATATAGGTAGATCAAAGAGATAGTTCTAGAAAAACAGATATATTCGATACAAATATCATTTTTATTGGTTCTTGAAAAATCATAACTAGTATAAACAAGTCACAATAGAATAAAAGATGTTACAGGTAACCAACCGATTCTTTCACAAATAGTTGTACAACAAAGACCCTACCTTATTATACACGGCCCTTTTTAAATATCCTTTATAATATATAACTAACCCTATTGTTACTTTGTCACTCTATTATTTACTATTTAACATTCTATGAATTACTAGAAATTTCTTGCACCACTCTCCTCCTCGATATTGTCACATTATACTTCTTCTTTTTGATATAGTCTTCAACATTTAGACTTTTGTTCTACCATTCTGTGAGCTTTTTGATTGCCACAGCATAGCAGTTTTTACCGATCTTTTTTGACCACTTGTTGTCATCAAACTTCTTACACATAAAAAGTCTTAGAGTGGGCCAAATAATTAAAAATCAGATGGGGTCTGGGCTGTAAGGAGGTTGTTGCAACACCTACCAACCCAACTTCTTGAACATTTCTCTCATTGTCTAAGCAGTGAGAGGGTGCACATTGTCATGTAAAAAAGAATCACGCCTTTAGAGAAAATACCTTACATCTTTACTTCTTCATGGGTCTCTTTCTATTGGAGCATTTTAGAATAGTACTTGTTATTCACAGTTCATTATTCTTCCAAATAATGACACAAAATTTGGCCGTGCGATTACCAGAAGATCTTCAAAATCAACTGGCTGAAGCATTAAACAATTTTTTTTTGGCTGGGCGATGGAGATCAGCAACATTTTTTTTTACTCAAATTGAACTGTTCTACCGACTTATACATGTTACTATAATTTAATCACTTTTCTTTACACTGTTTCAACATTCTGTGCATAAAATTTTACTGGTTTTACACCTTCACATAGTAAAATGTTACATTTTAAAATTTTAAATGAATGTAGGCCTTCGGGCCAGCCCAGTCAGTCAACTGGTTGAAAGTCGCTATTATTTGTTAAGTAACACCGGTTGGGCAAGTGACTTTGTATGGTGACCAGTTGACAGCCATCCATGAACATACTCTACTGGGGGTCCCTGTTCACACTCATGTCTGATACACGTAAAACAAAAATACAGCAAAAAGCAGCGATCAAATTGGGTAGTTGTCAACAATGTACAGTTCCCGAAAACAAATAAAAGCTAAAAAAAAAAAAAAAAAATTAATGTTTGTTTTTACTGCATCCAGGAGACTTTATAAGAGGGAGCAACATGTCAAGATAAAACTGATAAGCCTAACTAAATTTTAACAATATATGTTAAATTCATTACTTATACCAATTATTTATTACTACTACTAACTTGGTTACTTCAATGAGTGTGTAAATCTACAATAATACATAATTTGCCTCACTGTTTAATTAGAAGTTTATTTATTTTACAAACAAAACTATGTAGAAAGGAATTGATGTACGCTGTAAAATGCTTCATCAATCAAGTATTTTTATCTTTTTTTAAACAAACTTAAATTATCACAACTTTTTAAAGTTTGGGCCATTTATTTATTGATGTATTTTCTACCTGCAATTATGTTTTTGTTCAAACAATTAAGTGCTGTGATTAGCAACATAGTAATTAATTTTGTTTCTTGTGTAGTGCTTGTTCTTTCCGTGTAGATATTTCAAACAGATCTCATTTTGAAAAAAAGAAACAAAAGAGGTGATGTTTATATTAATTTATTTTAATTGAAAAGCTATTAATAGTGTTCCGAAAGTTGCCAACTTGATAGAAAAAAGTTCCATTGTTATTAAATGAATCATCTTTTCTCTAAAAATTAATTTGTTTCAATTCTTGAACATCCCTCATGAAAAACACATCTCAACTGCTTACACTTAGCTAATATTTTTGAATATTAAATTACATGTTTCACTATTTAAATTACTTGATTACATTTTAGGGTTTTTGCTGTTCATGTGATTCTTATGTCAACATGAAACGTCAGCCATTGAATAATTTCAAGTATCATTCCAATATTGGATTTTCACCTCTCGCTGTTGGATTAAAAGAGGATAAAAAAATTGAGATGAAAAGGAGCGTAAAAGATGAACATAATATTAATGATAAAAATATTTTAAAGGAAATAAGTCAATTAAATAATGAAAATATAAGTAAAATTCCAGAAGTTGAAATAGAAAACTTAAAAAATGAAGCATTCCTTGCAAGAGGATTGTGGGGTCCTCTGGTTTACAGTAGTTACTATAAAGCAAAAGCTTACAGAGTACGACGTTCTAAAGCGATAAGAAATTTAACTATCTATGATGAATTATTAGCGACTAATTACATCAATAATGATGCCGAAAGTAATTTGACATCAGATGGTAGTTACTATAATGACAGTGTCGGCATGAATGAAATTACACTGATGAAAGAAAATAATGAAAATGGCTTCAATAAGGAGATACCTACAGATGATAACAAACTGAATAGTTTGAGTAAACCATTACAATCTAATTTCGATGCTGCTGATTACAGCTCTGAGAAAGATTACAATCTTGGTTTTAGTGACGATAAAGCAAACTTTAGAGGTGAAGAAATAAGGCCATGGTTGTTGGAATCCAATGTGAAATTTAGCGATTTGGCCAAAAAATTTAAAGTGAAAGATAGAATGCCAAAAAATATATCATTTTATCTTGACAGACCAATAGGTATAGAATTAAGACATTATAAAAATCCACCTTTAGAAATCGCCAGAGGATTTGTACGAAGTGATTTTAAAAATAGTGACAGGCAAGCACCGTGTCCATGGTCTATAGTGATTCCTGACCATCCTATCCAACCATTTTGCTTCAGAAGAAAACAGGATTGTCATAAATACTTACATATTTTATCAAATTTATTAAAACAAGGTGTCGATTTAGAAGACGATCTACAATTGTCCCCGGAAGATCTGATCTATAGTTGTAAAGAACCTAGAAAAGGAACCAGGTTTATAAAATCTGTAATCAGAAGGGCCAAACGTAAATTAAGAGATAAAAATATACGTGTCGGTCATCAATTCCGAACAGCTAGATACAAACGCTACTTAAACCGATTTAATCATTATCGATGCAGGAGAGAAAATAGACGAGGAGAACCTGTGCGTAGGAACTCAATAAGAAGTATTGTCATGTACGATAACAATCCAAAAGGATTGACTTATAATTCTGAAAATACACAATACGTACTTGATATAATTTGGAGTAATAATATAGAAAATCTAACTGGTACTAACATATCTGTTGCGGACAACAAAAATAATTTAATGAATTTAATAAATGATAAACCTAATAGTTTATTGAATATCAATTATAATAGACAAAATAATAATTATTCAAAATCTGAATCAAAACAATTTGAAAACAATTTTAGTAATAATAATAACGAAATTGAAATTCTATGGGTAAACTCTAATGATTTTCAAAATCCTCTGACATTTTACAATGATATTTATGAAAGCGATTATTCAAATGAAAGTCAATTTAAACATAAAGACAGAATTGAACGAATAATTAGGAATGCTTTAGAAAAAACTATAAGTGAAAATGATTTTAATATGCTGGTAAACAATTTTAATTCATCAGATTCAGATGTTTCTAATTTTCTTAAATATGAAGAAAAATGTAATAGATCTGCTGGTGATTTTTTTAAAAATCAATGCACGGATTGTAGATCTGACATTAAACTTGATGGTGATAATTATGCTGCACAAAAATACAATTTTAACATGAAAGATCTATTAAATGATACAATCTACAATGAAAATTTTATTATGAATAAACATTTATTATTCGATACGGAATATCATCCTGATAAATTTAAACGAGAAAATGAAGAAGATAATTTTGAAAATATTTCTAGAGTAATTTATAGCAATGAAAACTTACAAGATTCAAATAACTTAGATAATGAGAAGATAAATGAAAATAAAATACCTTTTTATAAAACATCAGATTCTGCAATTGATTCACAAGATGAAAATACTAAACAAGTGATAAGTAGGAATAAAAATGTATTCAATTATGTACTCGATAACACTGAATTCTGGGAAAATGTATCGAAACTTAATAGTTTGACTGGAGATTCGGTCACAAAATATAATCATTTTTTTAAACCTATCCATCCAAATAATTACGTAAATATTTCGTATGAAGATCGAAAAAGTAATAAAAACAATTTTAAAAAATCAAATAAAAGTTACGAATTCGATGTATTTATTAATAAAAATTTAGAAATTCCTGACTATGAAGTAGAAACTCATAACAGTAATTTATCATGTGATAATTTACTTAAAGATGATTTTAATGAAAAAATTTCAAATAATAATATAAACAATAACTACTATAATTTTGAAGATGTTAGTTTTAGTAAATACAATAAGAGTAATGAAAACTGTTCTGATAGTGGTAATAAAAACTATAATAAAATTAATATAAATTCAAATTATTATGAAAATGATAATAAAAATGAAATTAATTTGGACAACACTAAAAATTTTTCTTTTATAAATAACGAGAATAGAATGAAAAATTTGTATAATTATATTTCGAATACCGAATTACTTAAAAATTCTTCAACCAATTCTTCTGAAAATAGTGAAATTTTTTTTCCAAAAGAATCAAATACAAGTTCATCAATTAATAATTTGATACACTCAAATATAGCCAAATATTATGATTTAAAGTATAATCATTATTTTAATTCAACTCCAGGAAGTAATAAATCTCAGGAATATGAAATTGATCATCCCACAATTAACCTGAAACACAAGAAATTGATGAAGTTTAATCATGAAGTGTTTCAAACAAGAGATGACATAATGAACCTGTTAAGTACTGGAAGTTATTCATTTACAATCAGGCCTAACTCTTTTAATAAAAAAAGTTTTTTTGTAGTAAAAGTAAATATTTCAGAATTAAAAGATTTAGAAAATTCTAATGTATATACTAAAAATTACAAAGCAAAAAATAATCTACATACCTTGTATAATAATAATTCAAATAAAATTTTAAACGACAGGTTATCTAAACATGAAAAACATGTTGAGGCTGTCAGAGTAAAACCGAAAAATATTGTTCAGCTTAATTTTAAAGTAAAAAGTAAATCGAAGAATATTCCGGCGAAAGAAACTTTTTCAGACAAGAAAAAACAAAAACCACAAGGTAAAACACCTACTGTAAATAATGTTAAACATAACATAATTAAAAATAAACTTCAAAGTACCTCTATAAGTAGTGATAAAAAGAAAACACATAAAGTACAGAAAGAAAACGTTATGAAAGCGAAAGAGCTTCTAGTAAATGATACAGTTGTATCTTCTATTATTTTACCGATTAATTTAACAAATCAAAAAGGAGTCAGAGGCAAGTTATTATTTATTCCTGATGATAAGGATGAAGTATTGAATGAAAAGAAAACAATCAAAACTTATGATGCATTCGGAAATATTATCATAAAAAATATAACCAAACGAATTGTTTCAAATACTTACAATTTTAGTGAAAACGATTATGTAAACCAAAGTGCTGATCACAATTTTACTGATGAGATATCTAATTTAAATAACACGTCTGGTTTTAATAATTCTGTTGCAAAAGAAGATGTTTTAAAATCTAATGATGATTTAAATACAACTGCGGATCTGAAAGAAATTAAAAAACCGAGAAAAAAACATAAATATATAAAAAGGAAAATTGTGAAAAGACAAATTTTATCCAATGGTGTTCAGTACCGAGGTGGACAGAGTTGTATCGATCGAAGTGTTCCTCCATTTGCAGATCCAGTCACTTATCATGAAAGTGCTCATTGCTTGCGTTTCAGTGATCTTTGGTAAGTTAAGAGATTTAATTTATCCATTAGGCTAGGTTTACTTTGCTAAATTTTTTGATAGAGAGACTGGGTTACTTTTTAGCCAAGTAGTCTATGGTAGAGTCCACGGTAAGTAGAGAGACAATTTTAGCCACGCGGATGTTGTAGTCTGAAATTATTTGGGTTGCCAAACTGGTTTTGACAAAAATATTAATATTGACAAAACAATGTCATTTTAACAAAATAGGTATGCAGAATAATTGCAACTAGACTGAGGAATAGGGTTCACAAGCATACTTTGAGATTTTGTAACATAATAACAGTTTTGACTGTTTCGTTTGACAGTGAAACTTGAGCTCTTTCTAGAGAGAGAAACACAGTTTGTAAGCTGTGGAGATGTGTTTTCTATGAAGGGTCAAGTATTGCACAAGGGAAGACAGAATTCAAATTTGCAGTATATGGAAAGAGTTGCAAAAAAAACAGAGAATCAGTTATCACAATAAATGGATGGAGCATATTCAAAGAATGAAAAGAGATAAATTCCGAAACAGGTTGTGGGATATAGGTCTGAAGCAAGGATAATCTTGGGAAGACTCAAAAATTTTATTGAAAAATAAATTTTGATCCTGAAACATGATAAATGGTCTATTTCATGAAGAGAAGAAGATAGAATTAACTGTAGTTACTAAAATTATAATAGAAATAATAGAAAATTTATTCTAACGACAAGAAAAAGTGCAATGTTTATGTTTTGGAAAGTAGTCGGTAAGGAAGGTCAGAATAGGATTCCTCTGTTCCTAGTACAACTTAGTGGAACTAGTAGTGAGTTGAAAGGTTAGAATAGGATTCCTCTGTTCCTAGTACAACTTAGTGGAACTAGTAGTCGGCTGAAAGGTCAGAATAGGATTCCTCTGTTCGTAGTACAACTTAGTGGAACTAGTAGTCAGTTGAAAGGTCAGAATAGGATTCCTCTGTTCCTAGTACAACTTAGTGGAACTAGTAGTCGGTTGAAAGGTCAGAATAGGATTCCTCTGTTCCTAGTACAACTTAGTGGAACTGGTAGTCGGTTGAAAGGTCAGAATAGGATTCGTCTGCTCCTAGTACAACTTGCTGCTAGTTCTGAATGACAACTGATACAATGTACTTGATACTTTTACGTGGTACTTAGATTAATCTCGAGTAATCAGTTACTTGTAACTTGTAGCTGATACAAAATGTACCGGGTAATACTGGATACTCTGTACATGTTTCTAGTCCCCTGCTCATATCAGGTACTAAGTATCAGTATCCTAGTTCCATCACTATTGAAAGTGTGTTTATAAACTCAGCCAAAACATGAGTTCAAAATCATTTGATCACATATGTAGCCAAAAAAATATGTTGTAGCTTAATGTTCTGTTGTAGTTTGTAATTTGTTGTTGTCAATGCTTAATTACACTTTTTTGGAAGAAAAAGAAGCAAACACATAAATGTGGCAATGGTCCTACAGTGATGAATTTTAAAATAAATATATTTCATATTTACATGCTTGCACATGCACACACTGGAGTAGAAAAGAGTAAAAGCTAACATGTAATTTAAAAGGTTAAAACTGTTGAGAAAGAATATCAGGCACATGTTCTTTCAGATTTGTTTCTCTGATAAAAATCCTTTGGACCAGTACTCAGAATATAGGATAGGGTCAGTAACATTTACTTATTTCTTTTAACTTACCACTAATACCTTAACAATTGCAACATTAAACCCCCACAGGCACTTCTGAAAATATATCTAATTTTTATTAATGTAATGTTTTTTATGTGTAAATAAAAAAAAATTTAATTTTTACCTTTTTACTGCTTCTTTTACTTTGACTATACAAGTACTTTCGCAGTGCACACCTCTTCTTCAGGTAATAACATGTAGTTTCTAAAAAATGTTTACTGTGAAGGTTGCATCTTCGTTTATCAAAGATTTGAATCAAACTCAAGATAGAATAGTTTGATTCAAACCTTTGACAAAAGAAGATACAATCTTCACAGTAAATATTTTCTAGAATCTATAAGTTATTACCTGAATAAGCGGTGTGGACCGCAAAAGTACTCATAAAATCAATGTAAAAGAAGCAGTAAAAAGGTAGGTAAGTATTAAAGGTTTCGTATATACACCTAAAAAATATTACATTAATATGAATTCTGCTGCTATGATGCTAGTAAGTAACTTAAATAATAATTTAATTTTTGTGGTTTTTTCTTTTATTAAGCTTTTTGAGGATTAACTGAGATGGTTATTAGCCTATTTGTGTTTCTTATATGTTTAAATTTTCAGGTACAATGTGTATAAATTGAAAAAGCCATTCATTCAACATTCCGTTCATGTCCAGTTGTACGAAAAACATAATTATCCAGATGGGCGAACTCATTGGCAAGAATTAAGCAAAGGCGTTTCTGGAAAGTAAGTGCAATTTGAAGTAGGATCTCAGTTGATTTACACACATCCTCATTTCACGTGAGATATGATTTCAGAGGGATCTGACATCTAGTTTGACTGCCTGGGTGGTCTAATGGTAGAGTACCAGATTTTGAGCCCAAGGTTCCAGATTTGATTCCTGGCTAGTTTGTGAAAGTAACCTGTTAGGAAAATGGTGGAAACACAAAGTATAGTTGGGAGCTGACTTGTTTGCTAGTGCGGGGTGAAGGGAAAGGGGGACTGGTGACAGTGAGACATCATGTTGTCATAGCAACGGTTGCTTTAAATCCACATGGCGATGTGTGTACTGTACATTCTGAAAATATTTACTTTAGAAGAGACAAAAGAACTGTCACTGTGAACGAGTCACGGTTACTTATAATTCACAGTGACCACAGTTATTCAGATAGGCGAGGAACCGTTCCCCAGTCACTGTTACATAGATCGCTTACTCTTCTGTCACTTGAAGACAGGATGACACGGCGAATGTTCACCGTACTTCTACAATATAGTGCAGCCTCTCGTTCCCCAGTCACTGTTGCAAAGATCACTTACTCATTCTCTGTTCACTGTTTAAGGCAGGACGACACAGCAACTGTAATTCTACAGATAGAAGAATAACAGACCTCTCATTCCTTCAATCACTTTTACAAAAATCAGTTACTTACTCATTCGCTGTTTACTGTCACTTTTAAGAGAGAACGAATTCTTTGCCTTAGGAACTAGTGAACAAATTCACTCACTCATTCACTGTTCACAGTTAATAGACAAAACGACAGAATATGCTTACTGTTCTTCAAGGCTCCTATGATAGCTAGATAAGATATGTTGGTCTGTTCACTGGGCTTAGTGCTCTCCTTGTCGCCTCTCCTTTGATAACCGGCACGTCCATTCTTTTTTACTTCAATTTTTACACACTCTTCTCTCGCTCTCTCTTTCTCTGTCCCTCTCTCAGTCTCTTCCCCTTGTTATGTTTGTCATCTACTAGACTAAACAAAACGAGGGTAGTTCCTTTACATCTCTGATCGTGGAAACACAATTACATTACAGTATTATTTTTATTGCACGCCGCGTTCTACCTAGCTATTTTATTTATAATGTGCGTTGTTATTTTTCAGTTGTAAATATTGTTTCTTGTACTTTCTCTTTTTTATAAAAAATGGTATTTTTATTACTAATTTAGGATACCTTGTGTTAATCAGTTTTAGGCTAAATTTTTATTTTAGTTATGTATGTAGCCCATTTTTTTAATTTAACAAAACGTCAGTTATCATGAAATAACCAAAAACATTATTATTATTTCATAATAACAGCTGAAAAATGTACTTAGAAAATACACAGTTATTGCTAAATCACTAGTAACTATTAAAAGTAACGGTGAACGCAAAATCACTGTCACCGTGATCACAGTGACTGGTTGAAACAGTGAACGCTCTTCACTAATTTACTCTTCACATTTGTCAGTTGTGACTGTGAGACTGTTCTCTGTAATGTTGTTAATTACGCTCACGGCTCGTCAAGTTATTAATCTAGTTATTGTATGTAATCTAATATTGTTATACGCAACCTATTTATAAACAAACTGATATAAAATATTACAAACTAATACATTTTTTTACTTTATTAGGCTATTATAATAAACTTTTAGAATATTAATAAAATATTTTAGAATATTATTAGTTTAAAATCTAATAAAATATCTTTGTACTACAGTAGTTATTCGAAATGGTTTTGTGACTAATATTTTTAGAACAGCGCATATTAGTGGGATTATTACTTCTACTGCTACTAGGTTATAGGAGGAGGGGAATCGTACAAACAATCTCTGAAATCGTTGAAATCTCTGATCAAAGTGCCTCCTACAACTCTCCACTTAGAAGGTCTCTTAAATGGTATTATAAACTAGCGTTCAACTTATTATCCAATATAAGCATTGTTAATGCCCACACACTTTTCAGAGCAGTTACTAATAGGAAGTTATCAATAACACAATTTAGACAGTCGCTGGTACTTTTTTGACATACAGACCTCAAATAACAACTCAACCTCATATCAAAAACACATTTTAATAAAATGTACTAAAGAGAGCTTGGATCAGAGATTTTTTTACCCTAATAAAAATAAATAAAAAAGTTCAGATGATGCAATAAAACTATAAACACTAATACAAAATTCCAGTGGTAAAACAAAAATACAAACTCCATCGATACGTGATCTACTTCCTCATGTGCTTCATGTTGTCATTTGTATCATCGTACCTTTTGTCAACAGATTTGTAACTATACTATTTTTCTAGGCTGATGAGCTCTTAACGTATGCATTGCCCCCTACCCACTTTTATAGCTGGCCAATGAGTTGCCAGCAACGTTGCCAATACTTACTCTCCTAGCTCTGTTGTATATTTTGTCAGCCAGTTTTTTGGTCGTTCAATAACAATTATAACTTATGAACATTTACACCAGCTGATTATTATAAAGTATTGCATTTTAACACGCTCTATAATTAATGTGTTCAGTACAAAATACAAGATATAGGTGAAACTACTGTGGCTCTTACATGCATGCACACATAATGTTTGTCAGGTACAATCTGACAACCGCTGGCAATTATTATAATAAATAATACATTAAATAATAAAGTCTCTGCTGACAATTGAACTCAGTTAAGACCGATGTAATTAAAATTTTTTTCATTAATCTTGAAAAACAGTTATGGTGGTGATAGAGCATTTTGGAATGACACACCTAACTTCAAAATGAATTTTTTATAAATGATTTTTTTTCCAGTATTGGAACATTTGTTCGACATGCAGCTGATGAGTTGCCTACTATTTCATTCAATTATATACCGTTCTCTAGCCAAAATTCTGGACCATTTTGTTTAGACACTAATAAAGCTGTTTTATTGACTCCTCAACCAGTGCCTCCTGAAAAGATCAGTGCATTTCCTCAAGCTGAAGGTAATTTATTATAATTATTAAAACAATTAACATAGGTTGTACATTAATATTCTTGGAGTAAGAATTTTAAACTCCAGATTTACAAAGCTTATTATTTAACTTCTTTTTGTTTTATTCTCTTGTTAGAGAACTAACAAAATAATGTCAACTAAGTTATTGAATATTATTATTTTATAGGTACAGTAAGACCTCGATAATATCCGGCTTAAAATCCGGCTTAAATGGGCGGCCGGTAGGCTGGATTTACGAAAAAGCTGGACCATCGAGAGACCGTTTAAAATGTAATGAATTAGAGACCCGTTATAGCTCCTCTAAGAAGTTAACAGAAAGCATTGCTGTTCTATGTACTGGGTTTGTAGGCACTTCTCAAAACTGGCTCCTTCAATTACTAAAACCTAAATTCAGTAATATCACGTGTAGAGTAAAAAGGTCACTGTACAATAAAATCTTAGAGTTGGAGGTTTTTAATAATTACGCATTTTGTTTAATACAATAACTCTTTATTTGAAAAGTAAATTAAATCCAACACAACAAACTACAAATCACTACTGAAATTTTAAATCTTTGAGTGATTAATTAATTAATCTTTGCGTTTTGCGTGATTAATTACTGTACAATACAATTCTATTTTGTACTGTACTAATTGACTATAAATATAGAATGTAAACGTGTGTAAAATTCTATCTACTATTTATTGTCAGTTTTTCTCTTAAACCTACAACTTTTAGAATTGGGCAGGGACCGGCTGCATTGGCGTAGTTGGTAACATCCTCGCCTCTCATCATGCGGTTGTGGGTTCAAATCCCATTCAGGCACGGCATATTTTCATACGTTACAAAAAATCATTTCATCCTTCACTGTCTGCATTAGCAGTAATTGCAGAACAGTCAGACGTTAAACCAACAAAAAAAAATTTAGACTCGGGCCAGATTATTGGAGGGTCCAGATTTTCAAGGGCCGAATTGTCGAGGTACTTCTGTATTTAAAACAATTTTTAACATTTCTGATTAATTTTACTCCAAAATTCATTCCCATCCAAGGCAGCATTTTTAAGTGAGCCAGAAATATAAAATTCCTCTATGCACTATGGGTCTATGGGCCTACACCCATAGTGCAGAATGACAGATGGAAATGAGTGATGAGACAATGCCAGAACTGACTGGGAAAAAACCGGGGACCTTTGGCATAGAACCTAGTTGCGCTAACAACTACACCATGGGCTGGCATATCATAACATAAAACACACAGCGGCCTGCAACCAAGACAGTTCCTGCCCTTCGTCTTCTTTCATACGAAGACAGATTTTGCTCTTTAAATCTTCCTGTACTAGGATATTATCATTGCTGGGGGAGGGGGGATCTGGTCAAAACATGAAAAGTATTAATTATATCTTCTCAATTCCAGTTTCATAGTTCAGTTCAGAGATCTTGATTGTAGGACTCAGGCAACTTAGATGCTCTACTGAAATACCGCTTTAGCATAATCATGAAATAAAATTTTCTCTCCCTGCACGTGGTCAATCTTAGGAACAGGTTTCCAGGTGGTGTTGTTAGTGCAACACCTTACATTGACACTCTTACATTAAGTGTCTTCAAGAAGTATTTAGATAAATCATTGAGTATTTAATTGGTGACCATTTCAGTACATCAGAAGTTTACGTTAAAGTGTGTTTATTAACCTATATTTACTGATTTTGTAAGGTCGAGATTTTTAATAATTCAGGATTTTTAAAGAAGTAGCAAGTTTAATTTTCTTTTTATTGTGACTAGTCTAAGACTAACTGACAATTTTGTTCTTAATTGATCTAACTACTTAATCTAAAGATATACCAATGAGTAGTTCTTATTTTCTATTTGGTATATTCTAATATACAAGTATGTACACTAATCAATTAATTCAGTGATTATAGTATTGTCTTTGCAACACTTAAAAATATGTAGAAGTAACTATTAAGTAACGATTTAATAACTTTGTATTGTTCATTACAACAGTTCAAATGGTTTTACACGAGAAAGTCTTCTGTTCAGATGCAATAATAAATAATAATATGTGTTCTCAAAATTTTTGCAATAAACTTCAAAGTTAACTTGTATTTAAATTTTGGTTATATATTCCAAGCTTGGATGTGTTTCCATTCTATAAAAGTAAACAATTTACCATAATTGTTTTTATAATTATTACAAATTTATATTATTATTGTAGTTGTATATTATAGTTTTTTCTACTATTGAATTAATTTTGTTTTCATATCAATTCTTTTATGATCAATTTTTTTCTTTAGGTGGGCCTAAAGAATATTTACTAATCAATCCAGATGAAGTATCTTTGGACGGTGAGGAGTGTGATAAAGCTGGAGTTGGTTTTGAAGCATTTGCTCGACAACCAGATCGTTGTGCAAGACCACGTGGTACTTGTCTCAAAAACCAACCAATTGAAATGTGGAAGCATGATAGGGTAAGTAAATTAATAAATAAAAATATCTGTGTTAAAGCTGGAGTTGGTATTGAAGCATTTGCTTGACAATCAGATCGTTGTGCAATATCATGTGGTACTTGCCTCAAAAACCAACCAATTGAAATGTGGAAGCATGATAGGGTAAGTAAATTAATAAACAAAAGTATCAATTGCACTGCTTATGAGCTTATTGCTACCCCCAGAAGGGTTGGGTCAATCCACAGATGATCCAGAAATAATTAAATTGGTTCCATGACCATTTTAAAAATTGGAACTATAATTATTTTTTTGTTGATTATGAATGTGTTGTCAATTAAAAACTGACCTTATTTTGTTTTTCAAACAATTAAAATCAGTGTCTGACCAGGATGCAGTATGTTACTCTTATTAATATTATCACTCTTTTACAAGAATGGAAATTAGTTTATCAATATGCCATTGAAATAAGTCATGATTTTTCCTTGAATTTTATTTTATTTGCTGACAATCAAGTTTTAAAAGCAAAATCGGAAGAGAAGCTCCAAAGTGCCATTTTTCTTTTTCAGAATCTATAAAGTACATGCAACCTCTGCATATCTTAGCAAAAAAAAAAACATTAATGGGTTTTGTAGGACGGAACCCCGTAAGATCAATATTGCGATTGATAACTGCTATATTGAGCAAGTCAGAACATTTAATTACTTGGGCAGCCAAATTGGTTTAAATTGTGAGCTCGATATTGACAGGAAAGTATATAGTGTTCCAAAGAATTTGCAGGATGATTGCAAATACTAAGGAACAGAGCTCACAAACATACATTTTGTACTTTGATGAGATTTTTAGAACTTTTCTTCCTAATCTCAAGTACAGTTGTATATCCAAAGTTCAAAATAAAAGGATTTTTGATGTAAAAATATAAACTACATGGAAATTAATTAGGGTTTCAATTAAATGTTGCAGTTAATTAAGGAGATTAACTAATTAAAATTTGTTAACTTTTTTATAGCAAGCAAAACAAACCGGTGTGCCTGGTAAGTATTTTCTTGAAAATTTTGCTTCAATACCTGATAACCCTTTCAAATTGAATTTATCATCACATGAGGAATATCTTGCTCTGGATTATTCAGGTCGATTTACAAGTGCCATTGAAATTGAAGTACGTTCAGATTTAAATGCGATTGTACGTAGCGGGTAAGTCTCTGCACGTATCTCAATTGTTATTGTGTTATGATTGATAAAACTATTATGTATTTGGTTTAAATATTGACCTATTCAACCTAAATATTTACCTACCAACCTTACCTTTAGTTGTCGATGTTGATCTGTATCTCCAGAAAAAAAGAAGCCCTTTTAATATCCATCATCACAACAGTGATGACTCTAAAACTCAGATATTAAGTCTTCAAAACATAGAAAATAAAATTGAGCTTAAAATATTGTGACACTTATCGCTAAGGTCCGTTTCAGGATCTAGGTAATTACGAGGCGTGTTCAGAAAGTAAGTACCATTTTTAAAAAAAACAAGTAAAACAATTTTATTTCTACATGAAAGCCCAAACCTTAAACTATTCAAACACTTGTCGTAGCGGGTGATCAATTTGTCTATACCCTCTTTGTAGAAGGTTCCCACCAACGAATGTAGCCACGACTCCGCAGCAGTTTTCTCTTCATCGTTGGTTTCAAAGCATTGGCCGCCTAGCTCACGCTTCATGTGCAGGAACAAGTGGTAGTCAGACGGTGCCAAGTCCGGGCTGTAGGGCGGGTGATCAAACTGCTCCCAACAAAATTGTCGAACCAATGTTTGAGGGTCACCAGTGGTATGGAGCTGAGCATTGTCATGGAGCAACACAATTCCGTTACTGAGCATTCCTCTCAGTTTGTTTTGAATTGCCCGCCTTAGTTTTCTTAAGGTTTCGCAATACCTTGCCGCATTAATGGTTTCACCTCTTGGGAGAAAATCAGTCAGCAAAACACCTTTCCGATCCCAAAAGACAGTGCACATGATTTTTTGTGTAGACATTGTCATCTTGAATTTTTGTTTCTTCGGGGATTGCGTGTGTCGCCACTCCATTGACTGCTGTTTAGATTCCGGTGCGACATGACGGACCCAAGTTTCATCACCTGTCACAATTTTGTTTAAAAAATCCTCACCATCACCACTGTACCATGTGAGAAAAGTCAAAGCACTTCCGAGTCTCTTGGTTTTGTGCACGTCAGTGGCCGGAACCTTCTACGAAGAGGGTATAGACAAATTGATCACCAGCTACGACAAGTGTTTGAACATCGGTGGAAACTATGCTGAAAAATAGTTTAAGGTTTGGGCTTTCGTGAAATAAAATTGTCTTGAAAAAAAAATTGTTTTACTTTTTTTTTTAAAACGGTACTTACTTTCCGAACACGCCTCGTATAATAATGTGGGAATGTATATGAGATAGAATTATTGGTCATAAGTTACGAATAAAAATTTTTGTCTTTGTCTTAAACATAGTCATAAATTAATAGTTGTCTAATTAATTAAATTGTTAATTACCTAGAAGGTTTTATGGTTGATGAATGCTTATATAGTTAAAATGAATTTTAAAATATTATTATTAGTGATGATGATGTTCAAATTTGTTTATTGAGAGTATTGTTTGTTCTGTGATTGAACGGTTTCAGTTATTGTATCTTTTTTATATGTTAATTGATTTTTGACAATGATCAATGTTTGTGATGCAAATTTGAAGTCAATAAAGATTTATTGTATTATTATTGTTTTTTTTTTAGTTTTCGCCACAATTGGAACATTTCAGTCATTCCATGATCATTTAGGCTTTGAAGAACGAGCTTCGGAGTTAGCTAGTTGCTGTCTCTTTTGCTCCCACATCCTTTTCATATTTTTTGACTGGCAGCCCTCATCTTTTCTGTTGTGATTATGATAGGTTGTTTTCTTTTATTGAAGGGGAGTTGAGTTAGCTTATTTTCCTTTAAGACCTTCTTTTCGTCTCTTTCTTTTATCATTTTTTCAATTATACCCAAGTTTTTCATGTCGGATTTTATCTCTTGGATCCATTTAGTTCTTTCATTTTTCTCTTGGTCTTGCACCTGAGTTGGTAATCTAAGAGCTGTTTAGTTAGTCTTGTGTTGGGTAGCCTGTAGAGGTGGCTAAAAAAAGCCACTCAACTTTTTCTCATTGTGTCAATTATTATTGTATTGTATTAGTTTTTTAATTTTTACTTGAAGACTGACAAATTTTGTATTTTTAGAATATCCGGGCAATTGACAGAAATATATGTGGATGCGACTTGCGATTTCCATACTCGGATCATGATTGTGGTCACTAATATTGGGTTGATTTCATCTGCTTATTTTCCAAGGCTGTCAAGTTGCCCTGTTGAAATCCCAGATGTATGGACTCATAACGAAGGACCTTTAATTAATATTGCTCCTCAACACAGACACGTGTTTCGTATGTCACTTTATGGTAAATTGCCTGTTGATCGATTCCATTGTTCTGGTAAGTTTATAAATTTTCTTTTTAAAGTATTGCTTGAGCCTCAGCTTTATGTAGTTGGAAGGAATGCAGTGCGTTGTTATAGTAGTGGGAGAATGAATTAGTTAGTAGTGTTTCACAGCTGATGCATTTGTAGAGGTAGCATGTACTAACTAGACCAAAAAAATATTCTTAATCCAGCGCATTAATTTAACAAAATTTGTTAAATTTTACGGTAGGTATTTAATACCTACCGGGTTATTAACTTGGTCGGAATCATAATATTTAACTTACAAATTCATATCAAAATATGTAAATAAATGAATGTAATAAATACAAACAAATATGTTAATTACGGAAAGTTTGAAAACGAATGTTTTGTATCAGAGTAATACAACAATCATTCTCCCAGCATGCGTCACTCACTCATTATACCTCACCCGTACCCTTCACCCTGCAACTACTGGAGCTTGGAACCGCACAATACATGATTCACATGGAAAATATGTCAAGTAGTCAATAATCTCAGAACATAAATTTTGATAATCACCGAGGACATAAATAAATACTTTGAAGCACATACTATTTGATACTTACTGAAAATGATTTGAACACACAGGCCTACAAGTTTAGTTACAGGAAACTGAAAACAAATTAAAATAAGAGTTAATATTATAATAATGTTTTATTGACATACGTATATAAATCATTGTTTCTTCTTTTTCTTTTAAAAATATCAACAATATTTTGATGCCATAAATTTAAAAAAGGGAATGTTTACAGTACTTTATATGCAAAATCTCTTCAGCCCTGAAGCTTTAAATAAATTTTAGTTTAAATTAACTATTTTATTGTGTGCCAAATTATCGAAAAGGAGCCATGGCTCCATAAACAATTTCTATGACACATGTTCGATCACCCGCTATACAGTCCCGACCCAGCACCGAGTGACTTTCCCTGAACTGATAATGTGGCTTGGCTAGGACGGCACCAATTCCAAACTAACGAGGAGCTTCAAGACAACATCAAGATTCATTCAAATTCATTGGCAGCAACATTTTTTATAAAGAGGGTATTAGAAAGCTTGTTCAGAGGTACAACAAATGGCTCAATCATCTAGGTGATTGCATCAAAAAGTAGCCATAAGTATACGTAACTTTTAATAATAAAACATTTTTTTCTATATTCGCTTGTCAGTAATTTACGGCCTATTGGAAGTTGAAAAAAGACCCTCAGACGTATCAAAATCAGAATCATTTTTATTTACAATCTTGAACACTATATGATTATAATCTCACATTATAACTCATATATAACTACATTGCTACAGATTCACAGAGTTTACAGTGCCAAAATCAATAGTGTAGTATAGATACTGAAATCACGAGATTGCCTTTTGCATGTATTGGCTGTGAGGAAGGGAATTAAAATATTTGCAGTGCTGCCAACTTCAACAGTGAGACACTCCTCGTACATTTCACTACCGTGCAGTTTCTACATACATTTTTTAAGCTGTAATTTATTCCAAGAAAATGTTTTCTTCATAAACCTTATAAGAAATACATGTGACCTGTAATTTTTTTTTTTTTTTTTGCCCTGGAGACTCCAGGAGGAGTATAGGACATGTCGTCAGATGTAACACCTGAAATACATATAAGAAACACACTATGTATCACTACTATCAAGAAAGAAACTCTTGTACACTATAAAAAGTTTCACCGATCAAGTAATTTTTAAAATTTTTTTTAAAGGAATTCAAATCCTCACAACACTTTAAAGATTGGGGTAATTTATTTATGAATTTTCTCCCTGCATAAGTAGGTTTTTATTCAAACAATTTTGTGGAGTGATTAGCCACATAATAATCATTCCTGTTTCTCGTGTTATGATTGTGAACATTGAAATTCTGCATAAAATTATTTTGCTTAACATACATAATCACCTCAAAAATATTGCCTATAGCTTAATTATGTGACTAGAAATGTTTGATTTACTCTAATTATGAATGAATCTCCTTCTTTACTATTGCTTTCACTGGCGTTTTCATTGCCAGTCTCTCTAGTATCTACTTAATCGTTTTTTTTTTATTACCAGATATCAACAAAACTGATATGGAATAGCTTCTTCATGTCCTTAATTTCCTTCTTTATTTTTCGAATTGTGGAAAAATAAACATCACAGTAGTTGGCCGCTAGCTCACTGCTTTTGTTAAGAGGCACGGATAGGCATTTTTATTTAGCTTCAACTTCACAACATTTTATTACATCGCATATTAGATTTCGTTCAGTATTGTGAATAGTTCGACCATGTTTTTTTCGAGAAACCGACATTTCTGTTTACGGTAACAAATAGTTATATTCGTACAGTTAACCTACAAAAGTTTCAGCGATATACTGTATATGCTCTGGGTATAATATAAGTTGTTATGTTTGTCGTACTGAAATTAAAGCAGTCCCGCATGAGCACTGATGCTTTTCCCCCTTTACCCCTCGTTGTAAACAAGGGCAAACTCGTAACTCAAGTGACTATGACTAATATGCGTATCGTGTTGAACTTAGATTACTCTGTCTCTTTTTTGCGTAAGGTCAGCGCCTTAGCCAAAGCGTAAGGAGGTGGCCTTAAATAATTTTGTTCTTAAAAAAAGTTTTATTTTAAAAACATTGATTTTTACTTTTTCTTGCCTATATAAATATATAAGAAGGAAAGTATTGTTTTCATGTCAATTTTTCAAAATTGAGTTGTGAACTCGATTTCAGCAGTTTTGAACTACCTTCCAGTGGAAAAAATGCTGCCAGTGTAGAATGGCCTATATTGGAGCATATTTTCAGTCGCTGAGCAGATATTTGTTTTTTTAAGGTTCTCCAGCAGGGTCTTCAACATTTTGGCTCCTGAATAATGATCTCTTTTCAGTTGCACTGGGATTATGCGCAGGAAAACAGTAGTTGGTAGTCGCATGCTCTGTATTATAATCATGAACCTATACACCTATCTTCAGTTGTTCTGGACTTTTGTTTCATACGTGATCAATAGTCCGACAATAAATATACACTAGGCAAGATTGGTTGTGGAAATATTTTTCGTAAGGAATATAGGAGGCAGGTTCACATGCAGTATGATGTGGCACCATCTATACACTAAAAATTTCCTCTTTCATTTAAAGATTTTGAAGGTTTTATTTTAACTTTTTTGATATCACAACTATCTTTCGGAGTATAAAAAATAAATAAATTTTTGTGAATGATGGGCCAATATTACTTCTTATTGGTCAAAGTAACCCTGGTTTACAGTAATACAATGGTTATAAAATAGAGATGTAGGTAATTAATACTTAAATAAAAAATATTTAATCTAGTTTTTTTTATTATATAACTTTTTAATTAAACTTTCCATTCGTGTAAATTTTATTTTTACAGTTGATCTTCTAAATGAAAAGAGAGAATTAGTATCCACTAGACGAGTGCGAGTCCAACGATATGATCGATGTTTATGCCTGTGGCACTGTCTTTGTGCTTGTATCGGTTCATTAAAAGGTCTTGATTGTGAACCAATGTCTACTGAACATTATCATGCAGCTGGTTTTCAAGGATCTCTTCCTGTTATTACAACTACTGCCTTTACAGAAGGGTCAAAATTATGGCATTTTTATAATTTTATCTTTATCTATTTCTCTACTACTTTGAATATATTATTATTAGGCAAGTATGATTAAACTCATTTGAAATATATGTAAGGGCGGTTTAAAAATTAATGGAAATTCAGATGTAATTTTTTTTATTTTTGCTTTTATTTGTCATTGGGACTGTACATTATTGATATCAACCCAATTTGATTGCTGCTTTTTGCTGTATTTTTGGTGTGGATTAGGCATGAGTTTGAACAGGGACCCCCAGTAGAGTGTGTTCATGAGTGGCTGTCAGCTGGTCACCATACAAAGTCGCTCACCCAACCAGTGATACAGCTTTTGAACCCAGTTACATAACATGTAACTGGATTCAAAATTTAATATTATTATGTAACAATATTAATATGTAACAAAAATTTAATAATATTAAATTTGAAGGGTGGAAGGGACTGAGATGAAAATTTGGTAATTTTGACCACTAAATCAATTTTTGATTTTGTGTTTTAAAAAGTAGGTCTATATTATTCACAGATTCCATAAAATATTAATTTGTGCTCCTGCTATTTAAAGAGACTCTAGTAACAATTTCTTGTACAACGATACATTGAGTTTTTCACAATTGAAGTTTCATGATTTACTTTATAAAATTTAGGGATGATAAATTAAGTCGATTTAGTTAGGTATAGTTTAAATCAAATACCTCATTCATCAATTCGCCAACATGGTGGTACAGAAAGAACAAAAGAAATGTGTTCTTGAAGAATCAAATTCTCATTTACATAAAATTATTAATTATGCAGAAAAGTTTGCATAAATTAAGAGCATTTTAGTTTTATTGAAGTTCTTATTTTATTTTATTATAATTTCCATATCTAACTTTCTTAGAATTGCTTCTTTCAACGTTTTAAAATATAAATTTATGGTTTTGAGACTAGGTTAGTTTTACAAGGAATATTCTCACAACTATAAATTAATAAATTAATATTTACACAAAAACTCATGGACACTGAACTGATAACGTGATTTTATTTTAAATAAACACTAGTATCTCAACAAATTAATGAAATGCCTGATCATAATTAATAGTGAAATTAGATTTATTAAGTGCATACAGGTGAAAAGTTGAAAACAGTTATAAAATTTACATTGTAATCATGTATAGTACATTTGTTTTATTAAGAGGCTTGTAAGGGGAGGGCGAGTAGATAGAGTAGGGATAGTTTCAAGGGGCAAGTGTTGTCTCCTTCTCACTTAATGATCATTCCCTCTCTTTCTAATTGTATACTACTGTTACAACTACGTGGTGCTTCCCCCACCAATAAACAGAACAGCTCAGCGGCACAGAGCGTTGGAGAGAGAGCTTCTAGCTAGAACAAATGACCTATAGCATACCTTCACTCATTCTTCATACAAGTAAAAGTTCTTCATACAAATTCATTCTTTTATGAGTAAAAGTACTTATGTATGATAATGTTTTAATTTTATAGGATTTATGAAAGCTATGTTAGGGCTTTGCTGCTGTTCATCGATTGGATCATGGGGTATGTGGTTAATATTTCCAAGAAAAGCAAAGGAGCTGTGTGAGTACATGGAACCACAATTTGCTGAATCAGAAGTACAACGTGATCCTGCTGGATATGCTGTGGATCCTGAAAATGGTAGTCGCAATGTTCGTATTCTTGGAAAGTAAGTTTATAGTTTTCTTTGCTCAGTAGATATATTGATCGAGATATGTCCAATTTTTGTGTTTGTTTTGAAGGTTACTTGTTCAGTTCATCCTTCAAGGGAATATTTTTATCTTAGTTGTCATTATAATCTTAAATAATGTATTCTCATTGTAAGTATTCTTCTTTTGTGGGGTACACAAGAAGCTAAGGAAGAATCTCAAAGAAGATACTAGGAGTTTTTTGTTTGCAGATGGCGTGGTTGTGTAGGGAAAGACAGAGGAGGAAGTGGACTTGTGGAATGAAGAGATTATTGAGTATAGTTTTGAATTGAGTGAGCAAAAAAGTAAAGTGTTAGTCTAGAAGAGATATGAGGGAAAAGTCATGGATACGGAGGTAGGCTAACTGATACCATATGGGAGAAAGTAAAAAAATCACATATTTTGGGACTGTTTTCTCATGATTCCCATATTTTAACCCTAGAGTCGGCAATCGTCGATTTTGAGATTGTTACCACTTCTTGAACCAGTTACATTGCATAATCGGATTTGCTTCATAGCATTGCAATGTTGTCGTTTTAGTTTTAATTTCATCTACAGACAGTGTTGCTGTTTTATACAATAGTTTATTAATGTATAAAGTAAATTTTTACGTATAATACAATTTGTTTTAGTTGCATATTCTTTCTGTGTTTCTCTGTTGAGACCACACTATCCTAGAGCTGAATTTGGTTATTTCTTGGTTTACATTGTGTTTTTGCATATATTTTCTTTACTTTTGAACATAGAATTTTTTTTTTTGTTTTATTTTGAAATAAACATTTGTACGAAATGATTTGTATATAATGAATTCTGAAAGTTGAGCATAAGAAAGTTACAAACAGTAGTGTCATCTGAAATTTTAGAAAAATATTTGCCAAAAGATTATTTTCAAATAGCTCCAGCATCCATAACTGTCAGATTAAAATGTCAATAATGTATTTATTATATTTTCCTAGGTTTTCTTGTTATTTTGATAAGTCACGTGATAAGGTTTATGATTTATAGCAAATTTTTTTTTCTGCCCATAACAGACAGGTGGAGTGTCAAATTATTTACACTCAATCTGTTCGTTGCAGGGCTAAAATAAATAATTCTGTTTCTTATCACATGGTCAGTCAATTAAATGACTGAATCATTTAAGAACAGAAGAAGTAGAGGTGTAAAAGACACTAATCAGAGTTATCTTCTCTGAAAGTAATGAATTTCATTGTACAGCCAGACCCTGTGGTGAATGAAGTGAAGGTGTCATTTACAGAGTGGAAAATATGTGCTTTTCAGAGGGCCCGGCATGCTGATAAGTGTACTTTTCCACTCAGTGAGGAAGGCAATGGTAAACCACCTCACTCCTCGTTTTACTTAGTAAAGCCTCTGTAGGTTCAAACCAGCCTTTCGGCTGTTGACCTAAACAACAACAACAACAGCAAATTTTTAATGATTTCTTTATGGTTGGTGACCCATTTGCTAGGAATTCTCTGCTGATCTAGAAAAATTTTATTGCCGGCTTTAGGGTTAAAACAGGGGTCAAAATGAAGAATGAAAACTACAAGAGTATCCTATCCTCCCACACACCAATATGCTGTTCCAAAGAATTTTAGAAAGATGCTCTAGCGGGTGAATAGAAGCACGAATAGTGAACAAGCAAATAGGATTTAGACATGGGCGAGCAACAAAAGATGTGATATTTACATTATTGTAGATTTGTGATATGAACTGGGAGTTTAATAAAAAAATTATTAAGTTATTTTTGGATATATTGAAAGCATACAAAAGTATAGATTAAGGGGCTAGAGTTTGAGGAGTGGGGTGTAGACAAGAAGATAGTGGAGATGGTAAAGGGTATAAATGTGTGAAGAATAGAGTGGGTCGATCAGAGAGGTCTGAGGCAGGAAAACGTATTATCACCCTCCTGTTGATGTATTTTCTACCTGCAAAAATAGGTTTTTGTTCAAACAATTTAATGTTGTGATTAGCAACATAGTAATCAATTCTATAAATAATTAATTTGTAAATAATTACCTTGGATTTGATACATAAGAGAATAAAGAAGACAGTCAAAGAAAATACTGGGAGCTTTATTGTTTGCAGAAGATCTGATTATGAGGGAAGACAGAGTATGGGCAGATTTAGGTCTTGATATCTGGGGTGCGAGCTCACCGGAAGGTATGAGATATTTGGATACTAAATTCAAACATCCCAAAAATCTCAAAAATCTGGGGGTGCGACATACCCCCTAGCACCCCCGTAAATCTGCCCATGAGACAGAGGGGGAGGTGGAAAGAGCATTGGAGTTGTGTAATGAAGCGATTAAGTACAGTTTGTTATTTGGTGAGAAAAAATTAGTGTAGGCACAGGCGAGAAGTGAGAGGGTAGGTAATGATATCGAGTATAAATAAATGGTGGGGTGCTGAAGGAAGTTAAAACATTCACATATTTGAGGACTGTTTTCTCATCAGAAGGAAAATTGGAAAAAAGAAAAGAAATCAGAGTGCAGGTGGTTTCTTCGAAATTGTTATAATTTTAGTGTAGGTTCAAAAAGTTCCTAGGTACGTTAGCGGCAGCTATTCGGGTGAAGAAGGTGAAGAGCCTCTTCAACAATTTTCTGGATAATATCAAGATTTATTTCTCTCACAAAACAAGTATGATTTCTTTTAAAATTATTTGTTGCTTTACAATAAATGATGAAATGAGGAACTTGAATATAAATGAAGAAATGATCCAGAGACGAGAAGAGAAGACCATCCTAAGGGAAAAGAGGATAACCCAACTGCCTTTCAGAGAGAGAAGACAGCCGAATGCAGCTGTGGCAGAGAGATTGAGAGCCACCAGGTCAAGGAATATGAAATTGATGTGGGAACGAAGAAAACAACAGTGTGGTGCCACAACTAACTCCTCAAGGAACGCATGTCCATGAGTGACTTGAGTGCTCCAATTGGGGCGTAAATAAAAAAAAAAAAATGATGAAATGTCTTGTTAAAAAGTGTATAAAATATATCTACTTAGAGCGCTTTGTAATGTGTTAAATAGACCTTGTAATAATGGTGTTAATATAATGTAAAAAATGCCCAAGTGAAGAGTTATATGGGTACTCTTCCAGAATGAGTGGGTTGCCATGACAATGGATATGTAAGTGGCAAATATGCATGCCAGCTCTTCCGACCCGTTCCCGAATAGAATAGTGAAGAGATTGTGGCGGGTCGATTAACCTAATGCACTTGCATGTTCTGTGTACGCTAGTTGCAACTTCAGCTCAACTCAGTTTGGGTTTCCATTCAGTGCATAAGAGATTAAAGCGTACTGCAGTACCAGTCTAAAATGAACGTGGTAATTTATGCATTTACCGAACGGTACAAGGTATATATAAACTAAAATATGAATATCCAATGAACCACAATAACTTCACCAGAAATTAATTCTTACAAAAGTATTAAACACTGGTAACAGTTTAGAGGCATGCTTTTCCAACAACCAGTACCGACGTTGACTACTCGGAATAAGAAGGAGGAGGCAAGTAGAGGAAACGTGCACCGTGCAAGCTCCTATTGAAATTACATGTAATATAGTACTAACTTAAGTAGCAAAAACTCTCCAGCAATGAAAGAATCTTTCCAATCAGTTGTGTAGTTTGTGAGATTACCTCATACAAGCTAACAAATGTTACTTCTTTATGTTGATAGTTTATTTGTAACGATATTACATTTTCAGATGTGGAGAGTTCTGTACCAATCTGTTATTTTTTGCTGCTGCTCCTATTGCAATAGTTATTAGGCTATTGCAAATCTGTTGTCCTTGCTTATTCGCTCTTTGCATAACGAAAGAAAAAGAAGTTGTAGAGGTGGATGAGGACGAATTTTCAGAAATTGAAGGTGAAGATGAAGATTCTAGAAGAGAACGACTAAAGAAACTATTGAAAAAAAAATTAATGGTAAGAATGGACTTTCTTTTCAATATTTTCATTTGTAAATTTATAATGTAGTTTATTCAAAAATCTCAAGGATTGAGATATTATACCCATTTTGACTTTCTCTTGCGCTTTATGAAATATAGGGAAGGAAAGTTTTCTGTTCAAGTCAATTTTTGAAACTGCGTCTCACCAAAAATATATGTATGCTTGTGGCTTGCATGTGTGTTTGCGTTGCGCAAGATATCTCAAAAATAGAATATTGTATAAATAAATATGAAGTACTGTATTGAATAATATACATAGGTGCCCATTACTAGCAGGTGGAATGTTAAATTATTTTCACTTGATCTGCTAGTTACAGGGCTATAAAAAATAGTTGTATTTCTTATCACATGGTCAGCCATTTATGACTGAAGCATTTAAGATAAGATATTAAAGATTAAAGATAAAGATAAGATATTTAAGTGAAGATATTATTTACAGGGTGGAAAGTAGATGCCTTTCAGAGGTTCTGGCATGCTGATAAGCATAGGCTACTTTTCCACTCAGTGAGGAAAGCAATGATAAACCACTTCACTCCTTATTTTACTTAATAAAGCCTCTAGAGCTTCAAACCTGCCTTTTGGTTGATGACCTAAACAACTACATTAAATGAAGATACAAAGTTGAAACTTGGAACTTAATTTCTTTGAAGAAAATAGACATAAATATTTTCATCTAAATCGGTCAACCAAAAGTTTTTCGTTCAATTTTTCACTTTATTCCCATTTTCTCAAAAACAGCTCCTACAAATTTCTTTGAAATTGTCTTATTTACTCAATTTTTTGTGTTCTACATGTTAGAGTACACGGCTTGTCCGTTGAAATTCATGTGAGGTGGATTTTCAAGGTAAAAATTGTTTTTTTTTTAAGATTAAAGCCGTAATATGCAATTTAGAGGAAAAGTGCATATAATTAAAGTAATGTTGTTGTTATTTAGATCATCAGCCGACAGGCTCATTTGAACCTCTAGAGCAGCGATTCCCAACCGGTGTGCCGTGTGCCGCGAAATTTCACACCGTCTTCTTTACAATTACTGTAATCATTACAATTTTTTGTTTATCTCAACACTTTAAATAGCACAGTTAGCAGCTGAGTTCGTTTTCTAACTGTGGAATACTCTTCTATACTTTTCCAAAGTCGTAAAAGTTCCTTAATCACCCAGTAGAATGCTGTACATTTAGTATATTTAGTAACAGTTAGGTTATGTACCTACGAAATTTAATGCTTGCAATCAAGTGTGCCGCGAATGAAATATGGCTTTTAGTTAGTGTGCCGCGAGGTCAAAAAGGTTGGGAAACGCTGCACTAGAGGCTTTACTAAGTAAAACAAGGAGTGTGGTGGTTTACCATTGCCTTCCTTACTGAGAAGAAAGTACGCTTATCAGCATGCCAGGCCCTCTGAACAGTATAAATAACACCTTCACTTCGTCCACCATAGGGTCTGGCTGTATAATAAAATTCATTACTTTCAGAGTAGACAACTCTGACTAGTGTCGTTTACATCTCTAACTCTTCTGTTCTTAAATGCTTCAGTCATATAATTGGTTGATCATGTGATAATAAACAGAACTATTTTTTGTACCCCTGTAGTAGCAGATCAAGTGAAAATAATTTAACAATCCACCTACCTGTTATAGGCAGGTGGAGTGATAAAGTTATAAATTATTTATTAGTATTATTTATTAGTGATAAAGTGATAAATTAAAAAACCTACATCTTTCAGTCTCAAACATATTAATTGTTTCTGCAGTGCTTAGTTTAGCATGAAAATAGTGATTCTCTATATTTTTCTCACCACATTTAAATTCCAACAAATTTTCAATTAGCATCATTCACTCATTATTAAAATTAGGTTATGTTTTACTTTATTTACATTGGCAAGAAAAAGTTGTTATGTGTTTTACATTAGATTTTTATGAATGAGATCAATGATCTTTAACTGATTTGTGTTATTCTTAGCTCTTTGCGGTCGGGTGGCCGTACCTCGCTACCGGTCAGATCGTAAGCGTCGGAGTGCTCTGAAATCGTATGGCCAGCAGTGCTGGCCGTGGCTGTATCACGGCTAGCTCGGCCGCCATATTTCCCTCTCCGCTACGTCAGCTTGTGTCATGTTTTTGTTTACCAGCTGAAAATTTGCAGGGGTCTAAGGTTTTAAGAATTAAAGCCAAAAATCGATTTAAATAACAGTATTGCATTTATTATTTAGATTAAAAATAAAATAATGAAAATGATGTATATTTTTTCTTATGTAATTACGAACAATATGAAACAAAACTTATTATTGAAAATGTGTTATACAAATCTTGTTTCTTATGAACATTTTTTAAATTACTTTTTTTCAATAAAACTAGCGTTTAAAGTCTTTCGGCGTATGGTATAAAAAAACAAAAGCAGATAACTAGCACAAAAGAACATGAGAAAAACGTAGAAACTTGTAAAGACTCGCTCACACACAGTCCACCATTGACGACTAAAAACTATCAATATTTTAACGCGAATCTAGACGTTATACATTGGTTATATAATACATACAAACGTAATATAGGTAGTTCGGTATTCATCCACAAGGTTTCAGCACTATACAGAAATAATATTAAGATTTATAGCAAGCTGTACAATGGCCAGCAGTTCTGGCCAACCAAGTTCAGACGGGAAACATTGGGGGCCAGCAGTGCTGGCCATACGATCTAAGAGGACAATGCATGTAATACCACTCCCGAGTTGTCGCAGAAATGGTACTGGCCATCAGTGCTGGCCACACGAGCTGGGAGAAACTTTCTTAAAAGACCCTACCGACCGCAAAGGGAACCTACATCTTTAAGTCTCAAGCATATTTTTTTCTACAGTGCTTAATTTAGCATGAAAATAGTGATTCTCCATATTTTTCTCACCACATTTAAATTCCAACAAATTTTCAATTAGCATCATTGACTCATTATTAAAATTAGGTTATGTTTTACATTATTTACATTGGCAGGAGAAAGTTGTTATGTGTTTTATATTAGATTTTTATGAATGGATCAATGATCTTTAACTGATTTGTGTTATTCTTAGGGTGATCAAGCAAGAACGGAATCAGATTCAAGTTATAGTTTTCCATCTGATCTTGAAATTGAAGGTGATGAAGAAGATACAGCATTTGTTGAAAAAGAAAGAGAAGCTAGCCAGAAAAGTCTACTTGAGGCAAGTATTATTTTTATGTATTGACTTTATTTATGTAAAACCAATATGGAGAGAATATTAGAAGCTCTGATAAATAACGGGTGATTCAAAAAGAGCGCCGGTTTTTAAACGGCTGGTAAATTTTTGTTTATCGGTTGGCAACATTGTTAGACCTCATTTCTATTTCGGAGAACATTCCGATTGACGATTCAGTTGTAGTTTCTCTTGTTCGCAGTGTAGTTTTCTCGCAGTCTGTGTCTAACCATGGAGAAGTTTACTATTGCACAACGAGTGTTAATCGTCAAAACATTTTACCAGAGTGGAGAGAGTTATGCGGCTACTGTCAGGCGACTTCGCGGTACTCTGGGACGTAATGAAGCACCGAATGAATCAACAGTTCGCAGGCTCATGAAAAAGTTTTTTGAGACGGGTTCAACAGTCGACCTTTAAAGTTCTGGACGTCGTCGTTCTGGCCGAACTGAGCAGAACGTTGCGTTGGTTCGTGACAGTGTGGCTGTTAGCCCAGTAAAATCAATACGTCGCCGTTCTCAACAATTGGGTTTACGATGTTCTTCTGTACGGAGAATTCTTCGGTACGATCTCCAATATCACCCGTATTAAATTCAGTTGACGCAACATTTGAAAGTGGCAGACCACCAGAAGAGACGCAGTTTGTTGACTGGGTATTGAGAAAACGGCAGGATGATGACACCTTCGCAAACAAAATCATTTTCAGTGATGAGGCGCACTTCCACTTAAACGGTTTTGTTAATAAACAGAACTGCCATATGTGGGGTTTAATTCGACGGGTTATCGGGCAAATGGAAGTCGAAACTTGTCGTGCAGTGATATCGAGTTTCATGGACAGAGTTGATGCGTGCCAGCGCAGTAGAGGAGGACACATGCATGACATCATTTTTCACACATGAAATCGGAAGATAAGATGAACTTGTTGATGTATTTATTTTCAGTTTTTCAATAAAATAAATCTCTTAATTTGATATATCAAAACCGGCGCTCTTTTTGAATCACCCTATATTATGGTTGTAAAATTATTTTAACTTATTGATATAAGTCTTGATCTATCCCTGAATGCCGGCCGCATTGGCGAAGTTGGTAACGTGCTCGCCTCTCATCATGTGGTCTTTGGTTCAAATCCCATTCAGGCACGGCATATTTTCATACGTTACAAAAAATCATTTAATCATTCACCGTCTGCATTAGCAGTAATTGCAGAACAGTCGGACGTTAAACAAAAAAAAATCCTGAATACTATTTTATTTGCTGAGTCAGAGGAGTATCTGTGAAGAGCTGTCTTTCTGTTCCAGAATTTATGCAGTACATACAAGAATAAGAATAAGAATGAGAAAATTTATTTCCATGTTGTAGGCAGATACATTAACACATAAAAATATAACCTTGAACATAAAAATAATAATAGTTATTCTAACAGTAAACATTTAAACAATCATACCTAATTCTAAACTACTACAAACTATTTCTACAACTAGGAAAAATAGGGCTTCCAAGGCAATGCCTGTTTGGAGGTTCCATCAGTAAGATGTAAAAATTATCAATAAAAATTAGCCTGCAACTGACAAATAAAAAAAGGTGTATAAAAATACAAATAATACAAGAAAATGTAAAAAATACAAATAATACAAAACAATATAATAAAAAATACAAACGCAAAAATATATAAAACATACAAAATAAAATACAAAAACAATATTTACAATTACCTGTGCATATCCAGCACAAAAATTAATATAATGGCTTTTGTAGGATGTGACCCTGTAAGATCCAAGATTGTGATCAATAACTGTATTATTAAGAAGTTCAGAAGATTTGATTACTTTGGCTGCCAAACTGGTTTTAACAGGGATTTTAATATTGACAGGAAAACATAGTTTCCAAAGAATCTGAAGGATGATTGCAAATTCACTAAGGAACAGAGCTCACAAACATATAGGGTGATTCAAAAAGAGCGCCGGTTTTGATATATCAAATTAAGAGATTTATTTTATTGAAAAACTGAAAATAAATACATCAACAAGTTCATCTTACCTTCCGATTTCATGTATGAAAAATGATGTCATGCATGTGTCCTCCTCTACTGCGCTGGCATGCATCAACTCTGTCCATGAAATTGGATATTACTGCACGACAAGTTTCGACTTCCATTTGCCCGATAACCCGTCGAATTTCCTCCTTCAAGTCATTGATGTTTCGGGGTTTATTGGCATACACCAATGACTTCAGATGACCCCAAAGATGAAAGTCACAAGGCGTCAAGTCATACGACCTTGGTGGCCATTGATGGTCGGAATTACGAGAAATGATGCGATCCTGGAACCGTTCACGGAGCAACAACATTGTTTCTCGTGCAGAAACTGAATTTTATACGGGTGATATTGGAGATCGTACCGAAGAATTCTCCGTACAGAAGAACATCGTAAACCCAATTGTTGAGAACGGCGACGTATTGATTTTGCTGGGCTAACAGCCACACTGTCACGAACCAACGCAACGTTCTGCTCAGTTCGGCAAGAACGACGACGTCCAGAACTTTTAAGGTCGACTGTTGAACCCGTCTCAAAAAACTTTTTCATGAGCCTGCGAACTGTTGATTCATTCGGTGCTTCATTACCTCCTAGTTTACCGCGAAGTCGCCTGACAGTAGCCGCATAACTCTCTCCACTCTGGTAAAATGTTTTGACGATTAACACTCGTTGTGCAATAGTAAACTTCTCCATGGTTAGACACAGACTGCGAGAGTACTACACTGCGAACAAGAGAAACTACAACTGAATCGTCAATCGGAATATTCTCCGAAATAGAAATGAGGTCTAACAATGCTGCCAACCGATAAACAAAAATTTACCAGCCGTTTAAAAACCGGCGCTTTTTTGAATCACCCTTTACTTTAATGAGATTTTATGACATAATGTCTGTTGGCATTGGCTCCTACAGAAAAAACAGGAATTTGATGCTGCAGAAATGTGTTTTATACAACGGGTCAAGAGTTCAAGAGGATAGAATTCAAAATTACTATGTAAGGAAAGAGTTGCAGACAAGTGTAAATGAGAGAATCCACTATTACTGCAATAAATGGATGGAGCATATTCAAAGAATGAATGGAGATAGAATTCCAAAATGGATCCTGGAATACAAGCCTGAGGTATCATATAAAAAAAAATCGTCAAATTTTAAAATGGTAAACCAACCAATTTCACTATTTTTGAACTGTTCTATATAGATTAACCTGGTTGCAAACATCACAAAGGTTGGTTACAGCAATGTTGTTATTAAACCAAATGATTCAGGATTTATAACTGTATTATTGAGCAGTTGGAAACATTTTATTACTTGGGCTGCCAAAATTGTTTGACAAGAGAGCTTGAATGCTGATTAAAATTGTCGTTTTCAGAAAATATGCAGAACAGTTGCAAATACACCTAGGAACAGAGCTCACAAATGTACCATGATGAGATTTTATGGCATTATATCAGTTCTGGCAATTTTGTATGGCTGCGAAATTCTTACAGGGAAAATGAAATAGAAATTGGAAGCTGCAGAGATGGGTTTTCTTTGAAGGGTTTAGGGTTGTACAAAGAAAGACGGAATTTGTAATTGTGATAAATGAAAAAAATCTGCGGACAGTAAGTGTTAATGAGATACTTTTCATCATCATCATTTGTCAAGGATTAGGCTCAATAGCCTGTTCCAGCATCCATCTCTTTTCAGATCTTCCCAAGCCTCACTTCCTTCTAGGTTTATATTTCCATGCTCGCAGAGGAAGTCTGTGAGCTGGCATGCAAAGTAAATGGTTGGACCAGTTTCCAACAGTGACTGAACATTTAACTCGGTGCCAATAGCTTCGTTACGTAATCTATCTAACTGGGTACAATCTTTGACTTCCCGCAAAAATCTCATTTCAGCAGCCTGGATATGAGATTCATTCCTCAGTAATGACACCCATGTTTCACTCCCATATGTTATGAGTGGTACAGCCATTGCTCTCTAAAATTTCATTTGGGTGTCCTGTCTCGTTTTCTTTCCTATTGTTCCTGAGAATAGAACCACGTACAGCCCTGAATTTTGCCAGTTTTTACTCACATCATCATCTTTGTCATAGGAAACCTTGCCTCCTAAATATTTAAAATCTCGAACTTGTTCGGTTGCCAAGTACAATTTTTGAGCAAACCGGCCTTCTTCCCTTGAATGCCATAACCTTTGATTTTTGCGCCGATATTCTCATGCCAAACTCTGCGCTAATGTTGTACAACTTATAAATGGCTTATTTAAGCCTGTCTTCTGCATAAAAAATAACAACAATGTCATCTGTGTACAGCAATGAATTAAGGAATATATTATTCCAAACCTGAATGCCTGAGTCAACTAATTGATTTCAAATTGTTAAAATCTATTTAAGGTAAATATTAAGTAGCGTCGGAGACATTGGAAAGCCTTTATTTATTTTCATTTTCTCTGTTTTCTTGTCATTGCCAAAAAAAAAACTATATCTGTTTTTATGTACGTACTCAACAATAGCAGCATTAAGGTGTCGGCCACATTGGCATAGTTGGTAACGTGCTCGTCTCTCATCATGTGGTCTTGGGTTCGAATCCCATTCACGCATGGCATATTTTCATACATTACAAAAAATCATTTCATCCTTCGCCGTCTGCATTAACAGTAATTGTAGAACAGTCGGATGTTAAACCAAAAAAATACAAATTAAGGTGTTTTGGATAGCCCTTCTCCAACATTATATTTCAAAGAGGGCCTTGAAGAACATTATCAAAAGCTTATTATTTTTTAACAGGTTAACTTACGTGACAGAAAATTTTCTCCTGTTTAATTTTTACGAGATGCTTTTATCAAAGTAAATAGATGAAATATTTTCAAGGAATGAAGAGAAAAATAATTCCAAAATGGGTTCTGGAATGCAGACCAGAGGGAAGACAAGCTTGGAAGGCTTGAGGAGAAACTTGAGAATGTTGGAATAGTTTATTTAATTTACACAGCTTTTTGGAAGACATTTTGATTCTGAAACAGACTAAGTACCTTATGCTGTGAAGAGAAGAAGAAAAGGAAAATAATTTTTGCTGTGATTTAAATATTTTGATTGAATTCAACCCTGTTTTGTTGATGTAGACTACGTAAATATCTGTAGATGTCATCATAAATAATACAGATTAGCCTCATGGTTCAGGCTACCATGACTGCTTAGCAGATATAAAGAATAGAGGGTGCTGCATTGAGATTAAGACCTTTAACAGGGTATCGATTTTATGGAACATAAAAGAAAATATAATATAATATGTTAAGCATAAACTTAATGTACAATGGGCAGTATCATCTATTTGGAAATATAGGATTAATAAAATGGTTAATGGATTGAGGCAGTTATCGTGATAACAGGTTATTAATAACACCCTGTTAGCTGTTATTTTATAACACCGTGATTCAAAGCTGTTTAATAAACTGATGAATGAATGACGCTTGTCTGACTGTTATAACAGTAAGGACTGTTATAACTAATGAAGTTATCAATAATATTTTCATCTAATTGCGCCACTTTTAAATTAACCATGTTATAATACATTAATACAAACATAAGGGTGGCAAATCTCACTGTATCTGTCATGGAAACATAGTTAAGGCACTGTTTCCTGTAACCAAATACAACCATGGCAAACTAAACGCATTTTTTCATGAACCCAAGGGTGGCCAATCACACTGAATCTTTCGCGGATACATAGCAAGAAGACAACTAATTTACCACTTTTTTACTTTCTCTTGCCTATATGAATATATAGGAAGGAAAGTATTGTTTTCATGTCGATTTTTCAAAATCAAGTTTTCACCGGATCTATACGTTTTCAGACCCCTGAACCCAAAAAACATGTTTTTAGCGATAGGTCTGTGTGTGTGTGTGTGTGTACACAAAATATCTCAAGAATGGAACATCGTACGAACTTGAAACTTGAAAATTAAGTTACATACCACTACCGGACCCGACACGAACATTTTCATCAAAATCGGTCAACCGGAAGTAATAGTTTATTCGTGTAATTTTTCACTTTTTTGCAATTTTCTCAAAAACTGGTCCTACGATTTTTTTAAAAATCGCCTGGTTTACTGAATTTTTTATTCTCTACAAGATAGGGTAGGCGCCATGTTTGCTAAAATTCTTGGTGAGGCTGTTTTCACGTAAAAACATAGTTTTTTTAAGATTACGGCTTTAATATGTATTATAGTGCTAAACGTTATATAATAAAAGTTGTAGAGAATTTAAAATTCTACAACTTTTATTTCAAACATTTTTTTGTATAACGCTTAGTTTAGCGGTAATTAGCAATTATCTGTTTTTTTCTCACGAAAAGTGTGAAAAATCGTTTTTTTTTAAGATTTCGGCCTTAATATTCATTTTATGCCAAAAGTGTTTATAATCAAATTTATAGGAAATTAAAAGATCTACAACTTTTATTTAAAGCATTTTTCTCTACAGAGCCTATTTTAGCGTGAAAGAGTGATTTTCTGTATTTTTAAGCCAAACTGAGGTTGATTTTCATTTTGCGTCTTCCAGTCATTATTAAAATAAGGTTATATTTTTAGAGGTTAGTTTTTGTTTATTTCTAATGTTTTATTACTAATGTTAAATTATATTGTTAATTATTTGCATTGGCAAGAGAAAGTTGTGTGAGTGTTTCACACCAGATTTTTAATAATTTACTTTTTCAACGTTGGATTTTGTATAGATAGGCCCACATAACCACCGGATGTGCAACATCACAGCATTAGTAGGCCTATACTGCCATGAACAAAAACATTTATCGCAACTCGATGTATGCTTCCGTACATCGCTCTTCGTCCTTCTCCACGATCTATCGCTCTATCTATTTCCAAGAATTAAAAAGAAGCAATATGCACACCACAGACCACACACACGCACATACACAAATATGTTAAACTCATGGTGTTTTTTTGTTATTGTTATACATTTTTGTTTTGTTTGATACAATTATATTTTTACTGTTATTATTAATTTTATTTTCTAAAGAAATGGGAAGGACGGGAGTTATAGGATTATTAATCTAATAAATATCTGAAAACTAATGCTAATAACTAATAATACTAATTAAAAACTACCTAATTAATAAGAAAGTTATGTAAATAAATAAACTAAGTAAATCTAAATAAATGAATAAATTTCAATATACCTAAAAAAATAAATAAATAAATGAACTAAATTTGTAAGAAAATGTAAGCTACAATTTAACTGAAATTATAAAAAAATGACTACTATTGGTACAAGAATCTAAATGGCAGAAGAGAAAGAGAGAGACGCTACTACAACGATCAACAGCTAGGATAGCACGGCAAGACAGTGACAACAACAATGGAAGGTGGAATGTGTTAATAGCGGGACAGAGACAATGTTTTTAGGAACGCACGAACTGCAATCATAAAATACCTCTACTCCTTTCTTTCCCATTGTTTGTAACGGTCATTTAGCCCAGTTGTTACACGGGCCTAGCTATACTTGGGTTGTAGTTACTATCTCTATCTGTTGCCTATTATTTCAATTTCATAAAAAATATTATTATCTGTTAGTTTTGGTTTTAAATCTCCATTTTAAGAAAAATATGAAAGCATTATACATTATTGAATACAATTTTTCTGTCTCATATAATTAGACATTAGCAATAGCACCCGATACATCGAGCTGAGAAGTCAGCAGACATGCATTCGTATAATCAATGGAATGATCAAAGCAAGTCAATACTCAAAACAAACCGTCCAAAGACTCATGATGCCGCTGCCCGGATGGTTTATTTTGAACCAATAACAAAGCTAATACAGTAGAACCTCTTTAATCCGGCACATTTGGAACTTGAAGCTTGCCGGATTAAAGGAAATTCCGGACTATGGAGGTTATTTATAAAAATACAGGAGTCTTATAAAAAAATAACACAATTTGCACAAGAAACTTTTACTGCATGTATTTATTATTTAAACAATATAAATCAATATATAAGTACAGGAGAAATATTAAAATGCATTTTTTAAGTACAGTACATGATGAAATAAATTTGAATACAGTATAAAATACAGTACAATACTGTACTATTCGTGGTTTTTAGCAACATCACTGGTAGATGGCTGGAAAAAAGATCTAATATCTACTTGCTTCTTACGACTGGTATTTTTTTTATTTAAAAAATCATTTTTTATTATATATGCAAGTTCATAACTTCGGCCATACTGTATTGTTTATTTGACTCAGCAAATTTTACAAACGTGTAAAAAAGCGTACTGAGTTTACAAACTCAGAGCGTGACGCTCTGTGGCTCTTGAGTGTCGGCGGTAGCTGTCGGGTTGCTCACTTTACAATGTTCATTGTGAAGGCAATTCTATAATTTTTGTCTATTGCCGTTGATGCTGGATTATTGACAATTCCGGACTATAGAATGCCGGATTAAGGAGGTTTTACTGTACTTAGTACAGATTACTAATAAAAGGGCAAGATTACTAAGTGAATATATTAATTCACTTCTTTTCTGCATGTGTTGTGCTATTTAGTTACTAAAATACAATTGTATTTTAGGCCAGACAATAATCGTATTACTTTAATAACACATCAAAAACCCTGTTACTGAGCAAGGTGTTAATTTCGATAACAGGTTATAAAAATAGCTTTCTTTTCCATCACTAAAGAGTGGTATAGTAATTTATTATATGTGGCAGATGATCAAATGCCTAAATTGGCATTTACTTACACGCCAAACAGACATTGTAGTATTGAATGACCTTGGAAGAGATGGGCAAACTGATTACAGAGTTTGAAGTTGAACTAAGTCAGGAGGCCTAATCTATATTGTTTATGATCAGATGACTTATGTAATGTTCAGTTTTTCTGAAAAATCTTATTTAAAAATATTCACCTCCAAATTTTTTAAAATGCCCTTGTGTAATTTTTCTTCCAGGAGAAAAATGAACGTTCAGTTAGCGGAGAAAAAGAGGTAGAACCTACTAGTAGAAAAGCATCTACCAGTGACAATGAAGTAGGAGAGAAAAGAGTGTCTAGTGTTATTCCTGTTGACGAAAATTATTCAAATGATTCTGCGGTTGCTGGTTTTAAATATTCAGACACAGATGCTGTAATGAAAGAACCAGAACCAGATGATAAAAAAAGAGAATCAGATGCAGAACCTATTAGAGAAGAATCTGAATCAGATTCTAGAAAAGAATCTGGTTTTTCTAAATTTGAAACAGAAGACATAGATGCTAGAAAAAGAGGTGGAGCGGATACAGTTGATGATGGCATAAATTATCTACTTGATTTTTTTAAAGAACCTGCATTAGGTAAATTTCAGCAATTTTTATTACAATAGATTGTAAACATTTGATGTATGAGGGCTGTTGTAAAAGCAACTTATTACTGGCCTAGCATCTCAGTGCTAGGCAAAATTCTCTAACAGAGAATTTAACAAGTTGTGGGATGCGTTCAGAGATTTGAATTTTTATTGGCGAAAAACCACAAACCAATTTAAATACATCAGTAACTTTGTAATTTTTGTGCCACCTTCTATATGAGGAGGTACCCAAAAGTAACCGGAATTATTTTTCAAAAGCTATTTATTTTCAATTTTTTACAAAAGAATCTTATCCCCTTCAAAATACTCTCTATTACAGCTAAAATATTTATCCCGCCGATGCTTCCACGGTTTGAAAATTTTTTGTAGTCATCTTTAAAAATGACTGACAGCTCCTCCCTCATTTTTTTCGTTCTTGACTGTTTCAATGTTGTCAAATCTGTGTCCTTTAATGTCCCTTTTCATGTGCTTTTCCCATTTCTTTTCATGCATGGAAATAAGAAAAAGTCGCACGGAGCCAGGTAAGGTCCTCATGTTCTGATGTCCCTAAACATCAGAAGAAGATGATTTTTTAATGGTCATCATCATACAGCGAACAAAAGTTTTTGATATAGACCCATCTTTTTTAAAATAATCAGTTGCTACTGTGTATGGACTTTTTCACCGACAATTTAATATTGCATGTGATGCATGTGAGCATTCCTCGATAGCAATTAAATAATAAATGTATTAACCCAGTTAAAACTACTGGATTAGATAAGAAAGCACAACTTGTACTGCAGAAAAGGAGCATCTGTTTTTCAGAGCACTATTTTTTGCTCTACTAGGTGACCGCTTTAACTTTAGGTTTAAATCATCATTCACTACAGAGTATTTTACACGGTGAGTTGAAATTTTCTCTGTAAAAAATTATTGTTATGTAAAAGCTCCATGTATCATTTATGATTACAAGTAACACAAATTGTTTTGTGAAACAATGCTAGGTGTGTTAAATTCGGACGATGTTGTGTTCATAATGAAAGACAAAGCACATTATCATTTAAAAGGTTTCATAAACAAACAAAACTAAAGGTACCTACTGGACATCACTAAAACCTAGATAGTTTCACTAGAAACCTCTCCTTAGTGAGAAGATGACACAGTTTGATGTCATGTTTTTAAAATGGAGGTCATTGGTTCACTTTTTTTAAGAATATCGGGCTACAGTAACTGTCAACTGCTGTCACATCTTCAAGATCTTAACATTGACATTTTAGCAAATGTGGTTATAACAGGATGTAACCAAAGCGTGTGGTTGAAAAAATGGTTTCCTTAACATGTCATTTAACGTTTGAGTGGAATTACCTGGACCTGATAACCACCTGACCTGTCTGTCTGCAATTTCTATCTTTGAGACTACTTTTAATGGAAATTGTATGCTCACAAGCTTCATTCAGAAAATGAACTGATAAAGGCAATTTGTGAAAAAAAAATAGTTATCTCAGAAGAAACTTTAGTTAAAGCGATGGTGATAATTGAGTTAAGGCTTTTGATGTGCATACATGAAGAATGATGTCATATTTTTTAGTGTTTCTCTGTACTTGAACACTGAAAAAAATCAATACCCATCAAGTTTGGATTTTTGCAGATTTTTATGATTGCAACAAAAATGTTTTGTTTACAATGTGAGAAGCTTGTTTAAAACCATGAATTTTTTTGCTTCCTTGTTTTCCTCAAAGTTGATCGAATAGTACAAGTAGGGATTGAATTGTCAACATTGCGAAAAGTAATGTGTGGTTGTTGGAAGGACCAGACAAAATATAAAAATTGACAAAGGGATCATTGAATTTGTGCATTACTAATAAGAAAGTACATACAGTATGTCTTAATACCTTTTTTTAAAGTAATTTTTGTGTATATTACTTTTTAAATTATTTAAAAAAAAATATTAGCAGTAAATTATGTTGTCTAATCTTTGCAGATCGTGGCAGGCGCCACAAGGAAAACCTAAGTGGTAAGTAAACAGAATTCTTAAAATTTCATAATTGAAAATAACAACCAATAAAATATATGTCCATTATTTATTAACAATAGATGGATCGTTAATTTTTACGTTTTGTTACACCTAATCCTAGGTTCTTTCAGGATCTGTGTATAATAAATAATAAACAGACTTCCTTAAACTTATAACAATAATTATTTATTGATACAATTAATTATTAAAATTAAATTGCAATTGCGTTACTTAAATTACATTAATTACAAAAATGTAAGCTTAAACTAACTTAACTCTACCAATTGCAATAAGTCTGTATTTTAAGAATTACTTCTTACCTACAACCAAATACAAAGACTGTACTCTACACAGACCATTTCTTAATGTACAATGTATTCACAGTTATTGCATTTCGTACGACTTGATCTGACTCACCAAGAAAAGGAGCTTTCTCTTTTATACCCTTTTAGGCTTTTTAGAAAAGATGATGGTCAGCCAATTAAATGACTGAATCATTTAAGAACAGAAGAGGTAGAGGTGCAAAAGACACTAATCAGAGTTATCTCCTCTGAAAGTAATGGATTTCATTATACAGCCAGACCCTGTGGTGAATGAAGTGAAGGTGTCATTTGCAGACTGGAAAATACGTTCTTTTCACAAGGCCCGGCATGCTGATAAGCGTACTTTTCTATTTAGTGAGGAAGGCAATCGTAAACCACCTCACTCCTAGTTTTACTTAGTGAAACCTCAAAAGGTTCAAACCAGCTTTTCGGCTGATGACCTAAACAACAACAGAAAAGATGAGGTAGTAAACAAATAATAGAAATTTACAAAGGCTTTTTTCTGAATTCTGGAAGTAATAATTAAAAGTAGATGGTATGAGAATAAAAGAAATAATGGGTTTCTGAGAAATTTTGTGAATAAATCATAAAAGGGTATAAAAAATACAAAAATTGGCCACCTCCATGGCCCAGTGCAATTCTCCAGGGCTTAAGGGCCCAGTTAGCATGCTAAACTCCAAAGCGGAGTTCCTGAGTTCGATTCCTGGCCAGGGTCTGAAAAATTGTTACAAGTTCAAACCCACCGTTCCTTAATCCAAAGTAATCACTAATAATCAAGATGTTGATGCAACTTAAAATAAACTGAAAAAAAAACATTAGAAATTGTATGAAACTTAATCACAAAAGAATACAAGAAATACGAAAAGAACTGATTATCCTACATGATATACCCTACTCTATCCCTTCAGAGGTAGCAATGCTAGTCATATAACACAACACACTTTCCATAACAAACCAGTTCTCATCTTAACCATTTCTAGCCTAATGTTACAATATTATTTTCCTGTATCGCTCCCGGAAGGGTAGTGGATTTTCCGGAATTTTGGCTTAATAGACTATATACTTGCCCATAACAGACAGGTGGCGTGTCAAATTATTTACACTCAATCTATTAGTTGCAGGGCTAAAATAAATAGTTCTGTTTCTTATCACATGGTCAGCCAATTAAATGACTGAATCATTTAAGAACAGAAGAGGTAGAGGTGTAAAAGACACTAATTAGAGTTATCTCGTCTGAAAGTAATGGATTTCATTATACAGCCAGACCCTGTGGTGAATGAAGTGAAAGTGTCATTTGCAGAGTGGAAAATATATGCTTTTTAGAGGGCCTGGCATACTGATAAGTGTACTTTTCCACTCAGTGAGGAAGGCATGGTAAACCACCTCACTCCTCGATTTACTTAGTAAAACCTCTACAGGTTCAAACCAGCCTTTTGGCTGATGACCTAAACAACAACAAAGACTATATACAAAGTTATTTTTTAAACAGCTTAAATTGCTTATGGCCCTCTTACTCTAAATTTTTAAGGTAATAATATAATGTTACAAGTACCACCGTATTGAATCTTTCTTCACAATCACACAAAAAACCAAACCAAATTACAACTTCATTGCTAACCGCAACATTAAATTGTTTGTACAAAAAGCTACTTACAGGGAAAAAATATATCAGTAAATTACCACAATCTTTAAAACCATTTGCTAATATGCATTTAATTAATTACAGCTGAAATATTAGTTGATTGTTGTCTCATTTATTGCGGAAAAAATTCCTATCTAAATAATTTTTCGTTTCTACAATAAATAAATATCCAAGTGAATGTTGATGAAACTGTATAAAATTGATTTAATACATTTGAACCTTGAAATAGAGAATCCCAGAAAAATAATAATTATAAAGGTAGTCGTTATGTGGCAGGAACAAGAACTCCCAGTATAATTTTTTACGAATCTTTTTTCATGTTATTCAGTGAATTAAGTAAGGTTAGGTAGTTTGCTTAATAGCATTAAAGAAAAATCTAAACCAATAAATTAATTTTTTTATAGACAATACTTTATGAAGTTATTGAATTGTATAAAACGATGTATGTATTTCAAGTAGGAATTTATCTCTTACATAGAAAGGATCTCTGCTACAATTAAAAAAAACATGTCAAACTCAGTTATAGCTTAATTCTGAATTTTTATTTCTAGCACATAATTTCTTTGTAACACTAATACAAAAAATAACTGAAAACAATAAAAGTAACTAAAAATAATGACTGGCCAAGCTAAAACAGCTTGTTGAACTCCATCAAACCAGTCAAGAGACTGATGACAAAAAAATATACTAAATTTATTTAAATTGATTCTGGAAACACTAATTGTAAATGCACACTGTTTAGTTTTTGATATCATTTGGTAATGATTAGAGAATTTACTTTTAAATGTTAATTTATAGCTCAAAAAAGTAGTAATTTTCGGTTGGTTTTGTGTTTGAATACATTACATTCAAATATTTTGAATTTGTTTAAATATTTAAAATTACTCTGAGTTATTAATAAAATGAATAGAAATAGCTACGTTTTTTGTGTGCAGTCAAGAATACTTTGTGGTAGTAAACAGGTACAAGTGGAAATCACAAGAAACTACTAGTTTAATGTTAGTATTTTTACAAGACAAAACTAGAAAATTTTGTACATTTGTACTGTAGTAGTAGTCAAAATCACTGTATGTTACTATGTGAAGTATCTCTCTTTTCTGTTATATCGAGGTAAATTTACAGTTAGTTTAATTCAAATGTCACTTTGCAGTAAAAAACATTCGTAAAATCGAGGATTTTTTATATCAAAGCTTGTTACATTGAGGTTCAACTGTAATGTAAGACTATCATTATTGTTTTTAAAACATTACTAAACAGTGTGTTGCATATAATAATGGATTTTTTTTTAATTTAAGAAAGTCTTAAATAAAGTTACTGTACAATTACAAATATTGTGTACATAAAAATAGAACATAAATTTTGATGTTCGTCACCAGAAATTATGCACATCATCACATTAAAATCTATAAACTTACTGTGTTTTGATTTAGGTATAGTAACACATTGCTGAAATAAAAGTGTTTGTCTTTAGAATTAGAGAAGGAAATGGCCGAACACCTTGTAGATACACTCCAGGAAGCATACATTGTCTACAGGAATCTAAAGAGTGTTATAGGAGGAGTCAAACTTCCACTCGGTGTTTCGTACTGTATAAGAGGACTTTTTGTTAAGTCAGATAATGGCTACAGGTTTATGCTATCGCAGACGCCATTTCTTCAGGTAAGATTCTTGATGATGTTTTTAAAATACCTTTTAGAAATGAGTGGATTAATATTTACTTTTTGGGCTATCTTGATAAATCAGTGTTAAAGTTTACGAAGGTAACGGGTATCGTTAGCAAAGTAACCCTCGGTTACTCTATAACTCATATTGTAGTCCTTAATGACCATCAAAAATGATGTGCATGTAAAATATATAAGGATAACTTTTATTTTAATGCAAAAGACCAACGTCAGGTGACATTGATAGCTTGTACCCGAATGTATTTGATGGTACTGTAAGATCAAGTTAGTGAAGCTGATGTGAAAAAAATATTTTTGGTTCTAGCTTGTAGCACAAAAGTGGCTTCTGAACAAGGTTGATCTTGATAAGTCTATTTGTTTGATGTTCAATCGATTTTTCCAAATATATATCGTAACCGATGCACCCTCATTAGTACACATATATTATAGTACAGGTGATTTTTTAGTCCTGTTACCCAATTGTTAATGTCTGGTAATATTTTTCTAAAAAAAATAAATTTTGTTTTGTGACACTAAGTTGGTAGCCCTACTCAACCAGTATGGATATGGCAGTGTGAGTTGATTCTCCTTGAGCTGTGTAAAATTTTTTGCCATTTCCGGTCGTGCTACGAACAGAATGTCTTTTATCCTAAAACAATCTCTTGTTTAAATCTGGAGGCTGAAGCTCTAGAACTAATCGTATGTGATACGGATACAATTTCAATTTTTTAGCAGCTTTCTGAGCACTCGAACATGACAAATCAACATGCAAGGAAAGGTTTTGTAAACTTTTCCATGGAGAATTGAGCAATCTTGTTTTCACATTCTCTTAACGTCATCTGTCAAGAGAGTTGGTCGACCACTACGTTTTCTGCTGCAAACAATACCTGCCTCTAAAAATCAGTTAGTTAGCCTAGAAATTGACTAGAATAGAGTGGAGGAACACCAAAAAATTTAATTTGAAATGATTCTTTTACACTCACATACGATTTTGTAGCAAAATATTGTTCAAGAATGAAAACCCGTTGTCCTAGGGTAAAAGACATTCTGTTCGTAACACAACTGAAAACAGCACAAAATTTTACGCAACTCAAGGAGAATCAACTCAAACTGTCGTATCTATACCGGTTGAGTAGGGCTACCAACTTTGTGTCACAAAACAAAATATCCCTTTCTTAGAAAAAAAATTACCAGACAGCAACAATTGGGTAACAGGATTAAAAAATCACCTGTTATGAGGTGTCAGGCAGGGATGTATGTTGCACTTCTCCTGTTTAATATCGCCTTTTTATTTCACTGCTATGTGTGTTGAATATTGTTGTATGAGGTTTAGGCTTTGACTTTTAAACCGTGATGACATGAAATGACTAGGCTTGAAGTTTCAGAATGTGAAAAAAGTTTCTTGGTGGAAAATGTCTGCAACTTTGAAATGTTCATTCAAAAATAAATCCTTAAAATTCATCCTGCAGCTTGAAATTAATTCTATTTTATAAAATAAATTTATACAATAAATTTCACTAACCTTCTTTAAGCCTGCAGCCAGCAATAACATTTTTCTCGACAGGCAGAGAGTTTCTAGTCACCTAACCGTAAAGAAATCATTAAACATTTGCTATAAATCATAAACCTTATCACGTGACACCAAAATAGCAAGAAACTTAGGAAAATGGAATAAATACATTACTGAAATTTTAATCTGTCAGTAAGAGACGCTGAAACTATTTGAAAATAATTTTTAGACAAATATTTTTTTATAATTTCAGATGACACTACTGTTAAAACTTTCTTATGCTCTACTTTCAAAATTCATTATGTATGAATCGTTACTTTTAATATTTTTATTTCAAAATAAAACAAAAAAACGAATCTATCTTCAAAACTGAAGAAAATATATACAAAAACACATCATGTAAACCAAGAAATCACCAAATTCTGCAGTTTCTTAAGATAACGCTCCTTAACCTGAATAAAGCACCAGTTCATCTAGCTAACAAAATAAATTTTCAATATAATGATTTATGAATATTATTGTAAATATGGGCAAAAACACTTAGATTATCATTATTTAAATATTAGATTAAAATATAATATTCGCTAAGAGATTTTGTTGAAAAGTAACTTGTTTTATTTTTTTAGTATTGGAATGAAAACAATCAAGCTATTGTACCTCCTCTAACATTGGAACGTAAAGCTTTTGAGATTACTTATGCAACTGCTGAGGATGTTCTATTTGCTAACGAATTATCTCTTTTACCTCGAGGTATTGTGATTAATGTATGGCATAGTCTCGAGTGATCACTTATTAATATTTTGCTGATCTTCTTCTGAATTCTATTTTGAGAATTATTAATAACACTGGATATTAGTGATCATGAAATGGAAAATCTCTGTGAATATTTTTTAGGTCAAAAATAGAAACTGTACATAATTTACTTACGTATATACACTCATTAAAATTACTCTATTTTTTACAGTTATATTGAGTAATAAAAATAAGTAATAAAATTAATGAAATTGTGAACAAAATTTTACAATATATGTAACAAAGTACAAAAATATTTATAAAAACATGACTGGTTTCATTGTGTACAAAATACGAGGATCATTCAGAAGTAAAGATTGTTTTACTGGCCACCTTTGTAGCATAGTGGTAGCACTAGCCTGCAACACAGAGGTCCTGGGTTTATTCTTGGCTAGGGTCTGGAAATTTTAACTCATATAAACCCACTGTTACAATATCAAAACCCACAATAGTTTGTTAAATACTTTTCTATGTAATTAATATTCATAAATTAATTAATAAACATTTTTATCATAGCATTGAACAAGAATTTGTATCTCTCCTTCGTAGGTTCTCGGTTTGTGTTACGGTTTTTAACCGGTTAGTTACAGCCACTTTTAGGTCATCATAATATTCAATGCATATTCCACCTAAACTTTCTTTCAGTTTTGGAAAAAGGAGGTGTATGGTGGGCATTCAAAAATCAGTGCGGCAGAGCAGGATGTGTGTTATCCTGAATAATCATGAAGCCGCTGGACAGTACACCACAATCAACTTCATAAAGAACAGTTCTTGATATTTCAGGGAAGGATAAGTGTAACTCATCAAGCATGAAACATGTGTCTTAATCTTTGATTTGAGTTAATAAGTCACAACTGAAAGTCGGCTCGAATGTTCTTTATCATGGACATTATACGAGGTGTGATCAAAAAGTAAGGTGACTTCATTTTTATAAAAAAAAATATTCATTTATTCATCCAAAATTATGTTATCCCCTTCAAAATAATCCCCCTCTGATACAATGCACTTGTGCCAGCGCTTTTTCCAGTCGTCAAAACATTTCTGAAATGCACTTTTGGGTATTGCCTTGAGCTCCTCCAGCGATGCAGCCTTAATCTCCAAAGAAGAGCCTGGGCTCTTCAACTGGGATGATTGGGCTTTGATTTCGATGTCATAGCCATAGACCTATGTTTTGTCACCAGTTATAACCCTTTTGAGCAGATCAGGATCATCATTGGCGTCGTTCAACATGTCTTGGGCGATGTTCATGTGACGCTGCTTCTGATTAAAATTAAGCAGTTTTGGAACAAATTTCAAACGTGTCATACTCAAAACATCCATTAAAATTGATTGGCATGAGCCTAACGATATGTTAAGATCATCAGCTATTTCTCTAATCGTGATTTGACGATTTTTCAACACAATTTCTTTCACTGCACGCAAACATGAGTCTAACCTTTATGCCTCTCACATAGAAACAACAAGTGCTATATAGTCAAAACTTTGAACATATGATCGTGACGAATGTACCAACACAACAAAAATTTTTTTTAAATTAGAGTGTACAGAGCGCGTGAAATTCAAAAAGTCACCTTATTTTTTGATCACACCTCGTACAGTGATAAACAGAAGTCAGATGAACAGAATTTTTACTCATTAGATTTCTGCAAAACTTTGTGAATAGGCTGTAAAATTCAATTGAAGAAATTTTGCTTTCAAAATGTGAATCACTGCTAACTCTTATTTGGAGTAATCATAGATTTTCTTGCACATTTCAAAGCAGCATAACTAAACAATTAAGATCCTTAGCGGATTACAGCTAACATAACATCTTGACTGAAGCAGTAGAGTGCCAGAATCATTGACCATGTGGCTATGGTGGTGGGGGGATTGTACCGTGCATCATGTGCAAATGTTCTTTACTTTCTGAATGACCCTCCTGTAATGATTCTTTATTTACTTGGTAATTTAAGAGTGACCCATACATCATTTTCCGCAGTACACCACAATCTTGAAATTTAGAAATTTTGTTGAAGTAAACAAAATTAAAAAACTTGTGAGTAAGAAAAACTATTGTGTCAACATTGTACTTACATACATTGTAATTTTGAATAAATTGTTCAAAATGTCCACCATCATTCTCTATTCACTCTTTACGTCAAATCTGATACACAAGTATTCGACAAATGTTCATCTTCATTAAAGAAGATAAATGCATTTTTAATCAAGTATTGTTTGTAAAATTCATCACTGCAAAATTAATTGAAAAGTTTGGATTGGCTTCATTATGGATAGCAAATAATGAGAATTGAAATTGACTGTAATGATCATCCTCATGGAGAATGAGTTGTAAAGATGGATAACATTTTAAATTTACAACATTTTAAATTACAATTTAAATAACCATTTTTAAATTTACATTTTAAATTTAGAATTCTTTAAATGCTTATTTGTGATATGCATTGTTCAGAAGAAACCTTTAGAGTCAATTTACCTGAACTTGCTACAAAAGTTTCAGCAATCCTTTGTTTCTTCATTCGAATCAGTTTTTGCTAACCAGACTTTTGTGTATTTGCAACGCTTCCTGTTTAAAATTTCTTATTTCAATTTTGTAAATGTCGTTGCCCATAACAGGCAGGTGGAGTGTTAAATTATTTGCACTCTATCTGCTATTTCCACGGCTACAAAAAATAGTTGTGTTTCTTACCACATGGTCAGTAAATTATGTGACTGAAGCATTTAAGAACATAAGAGGTGGAGATGTAAAAAAAACTAGTCAGAGTTATCTCCTCTTGGAGCATAGAATGAAGTGAAGGTGTCATTTGCAGGGTGAAAAGTAGATGCTTTTCAGATCGTTTGGCATGCTAGTAAGCATAATTTTCTACTCAGTAAGGAAGGCATGGTAAACCACCCATCTCCTTGTTTTACTTAGTAAAGCCTCTAGAGGTTCAAATTAGCCTTTTAGCAGATTACCTAAACAACAAAAAATGTTGTTGAGCTGTAGCATTGCCCCTGAAAATGTAGGACTAAATTCATTTCAAACTTCAATAGTATTTTTATGATGCTCTCACCACAACCGCAGCATGCAAACTTGTTCTTTATTGAATATTTTAAGACACTGCAAAACACTATTGTAAGAGATTAACTACTGGAAATCTTTAATAAACCAGTTCTGATGTAGTGAACAAAAAATAATTATACATTTGTGTTACTGCTGACTTATCAAAAAATTATTCCATTGCTTGGGGAAAGTGATATTTGTGCCTCTTAATAATAGATTTACGTATTTATCCAGTGATGTTCTAAACCAGGGAATCCCAACAGTCAGTTCTTCATAACCCTGGGCTCCCTGGAATTCTATTCGGTCCATGAAAGCTGAATAACAGAATGAGCTACACAAAAATCATGAAAACATTTATTTAAAAACAAGGGAAATTACATTTGAGTTTACATGTAAAATATACTACTTAATTGTGTTATTCAGGCTTAATCATAATTCAGGACAAAATTGGCTGCATTTAATTGAAGAAAACTTATAGGTTTTAAATTTTGTGGTCAATAACTTATATGAACAAGTCTGTAATTTTTAAGTCCTTGTGTTTTTTAAATGTAGCCACTTTTGTACATGACTACAACATAAAACAAAGTGATCCACAATTCTCAGAGAATCATTCAGGGACTCACACCTGAAAAATAAATTTAAAACCACTCTTATAAACAATCAATTAAAAAATAATCATACATTTGGAATGACCAAAGAGAAAACCTAGTAAAAATTTAACTGAACATATTGAGAAATCTATTTTGTATAGGAATATATTCAAAGATAATATGCTCAGAATGTAAGTTAACGTCTTGACAGACATTAAAACATGTGTGGCCATTAACACCACAGCTTAATATCTTTCAACTGATTTGACACCCATTGCTGTATATGTCACCAGAAACCTTTGTTAGTTTCACTACTCTCTTGTTACGTTATCAGCTATTATTCATATGTACTGCCCATAATAGGCAGGTGGAGTGTTAAATTATTTACACTTGATCTGCTAGTTCCAGGGCTACAAAAAATAGTTCTGTTTCTTATAACATGGTCAGCCAATTATATGAGTGAAACGTTTAATAACAGAAGAGGTATAGAAGTAAACGACACTAGTCAAAGTTATCTCCTCTGAGAGTAATGAATTATATTACACAGCCAGACCCTGTAGTGAATGAAGTGAAGGTTTCATTTGCAGGGTGGAAAGTAGATGCTTTTCAGATGGCCTGGCGACTGATAAGCATACTTTTCAATTCAGTGGTGAAGGCAGTTGTAAACCGGCACACTTCTCGTTTTACTTAGTAAAGTCTCTAGAGATTCAAACCAGCTTTTCGGCTGATGACCTGAACAACCACATTAATATGCAATTGCGTTTTCAAAGCAAGGTTATGGTTAATTTTCAAAATTAACTTGTCCCTCAAGAGGTTAAACCCTAGGCGGGTATTTCTTAACAGACAGCATTTGGTTGTTAACAGTAAAATTTATTCCCTGTAAGGTAAAAGTTTATAAAAACGTAACTACTCTGTCCTGCTATTATGGTGTGGAAAAATGGATTCATATGCATTTCATGAATCATTTAGAGGCTTTCGATATGTATGTATTTAGATAAATGCTCCAAGCTTCATGGACCGATCATGTTACCAACATCGATGTTTTGAGAAGTAAGGAATGGACTGTGAGTTGATGAGCATAATTAAAAGAAAAAATACTGGATATCTTGGGCACATTTATGCAAGGGTGAACTCTTCAGACTAATTATTAAGGGTTTACCCTTGACAAACTTAAGTTTACAACACTCATACGCTTACTCTTTAGAGGTGGTCCATAACAGAGCCGTTTACTAGAGTTGTGAGCAACCTGTGATTGAGTTGGCACTCTGAGAAGAAGCATATCAGCAGAAAAGAAAAGTTAGACCTAAATAAAATAAAAGTAGGCCTATGTGCAAATTATATAGTTTATCAATAAAATCAAAGGGAAATATATAAACAAATAGTATTATAAATATGTTATTTTTTATAAATGGTTGGATGTTTGTATTAAAACAGAAAAAATGGTTGTTGTTTAGGTCAACAACCAAAAGGCTTGTTTGAACCTCTAGAGGTTTTACTAAGTAAAAACGAGGAGTAGGTGGTTTACAATTGCCTTCCTCACTGAGTTGAAAGAGTATGCTTATCAGCATGCCAGGTTCCGAAAAGCACTCACTTTCCAACCTGCAAATGCACCTTCACTTCATTCACCACAGGGTCTGGCTGCACAGTGAAATTCATTACTCTCAGAGGAGATAACTCTGACTAGTGTCTTTTACACCTCTACCTCTTCTGTTCTTAAATAGTTAAGTCATATAAGTGGCTGACTATGTGATAAGAAACAGAACTATTTTTTTTAGCCCTGGACCAAACAGATAGAGTGCAATTAAAATAACACTCCACCTGCCCGTTTTGGGCATAGAAAAAATTGTATACAAACGTATTTATTATATGCATTTGAGTATGCTGTGTTGTATTTATATATACCATAATTAACTAAGTAAAAAATAATATTAATTATTTAAATAATAAAATAATATTCAATAAGGATATAAATAAAATATATATGCTGGTCTATAAAGCTAATGTTTGCTTCTGTTCAGCAGACTGAATGGCACCGCATGGTGCATGTGGAAAGAAAAAAATATATAGTCGGGAAGTTGAATCTACAGTTTATACATTTTGTTTATTCCCCCTCCACTCATATTGTTTATTGGCTTGCCGCTAAAACAGGTATAAACACGCACACACTATGCTGTATGTATGTATGTATGTGTGTATAGTAAAAAGTCTTCGACTTCAGCTAGCCAGTCAATCCGCGGTACAATAAGATGCTCGAGTGCATTCTCAGTCTACCCGTTCATTTGAGAGCGTTCGGACGCGGCATTTAATGTTTACTCTTTGTAGCACGTGTGTTGTTATTCTGTTATTAAATTGTGTTTAGCTCAGAATAAAAGCGCATATTTTTAATCAGTGTTGCGGTTGTATTTTAATGGCAGTGTATTAATAACCTAAATCAATTTTACTTTGTTCTCTTGGTAGCTATCTTAAAAGAAAACAGAGCGTTTATGTTCGTTTTGTTGTTCTTAAGATCAGTTAAAAATATTTTCATCTTACAGTTTCATGTTTGTGTACTTTCATAAAAGTGTTGTTTGTTAATTTTTGTTGTGCTATTATTTATTGATCGACTTAATCTGTATTATTTTCATATGATTGGATCTCACATTAGATTTTTGGTAAGTTAAATTTGTTACCTACTTAAAAAGTAAGTCGAACCTATCATAATATAATAAACTATCATATATTCTTATTCTTGAACCAAATTCTTTAATGAGAACTGGTTTATAAACAGATCTTTGAAATCTTCTTAGTTATTAAAATAGCGTTTCGAAATATCTAATCAGTAAAATTTTTTTTTTTAGAAAAGGGAATGTAAGCTACTGAAAAGGTTAATTTAGTCCCTTGTGTGTTTTAAGTAAAACGGGTTAAATTAAGTTGATTTATCAGTACCTACTTGTTCACTTGGTAGGAAGCTGTCTACCTCTTTTAGTCTGGCACGCCTCGTGTTTTAAATCTAACAAAAAAATATTACTACATTTTGTAGTAATACAAAACTTTGACGAATCAAAGCTTACAATAATTCTGTAAAACTTTTATATATGTACAATTCGTAATAATTACAATTACAATTCAGAATTACGATTCAATTACAATTCGGAATTACGAAGGCAAAGAGACTTATCACAGATGTTTTTAAGTACCTAAGGTAGGACAGGCCTAAAATATATTAATAGCTATAATACACATTCCGTAATGTAGGGTTTTATTTTTTTAAAATATAGGTAGTTTTTAATTGTATTTCTTTTACCGTTTTCTAACTTCCATATCTAGGTATGTATGTCTAATGTTTGCAATGTTTACTTTTTCATTCTTTTAATTAATTTTTCTTTCAAATTTACTTCAATGACAATAAATAAACAACGGGCCGGTCCGTTGGCGTAGTGGTTAGCGCGACTGGCTTCTACGCCGGGGGCCCGGGTTCGATTCCCGGTCAGATCTGGCATTTTTTCATCACTCATTTTTATAATATATCATCATTCTCCACCGTCTGAATTAGCAGAAATTGCAAAATAGTCAGACGTAAAACCAAAAAAAGCTTTATTCAAAAATGGTTTTACTTTCTCTTGCCTATACGAATATATAGGAAGGAAAGTATTGTTTTCATGTCGAGTTTTCACCAGATCTACACGTTTTCAGACCCCCTAAACCCAAAAAAAACATGTTTTCAGCGATTTGTCTGAGTGTGTGTGTGTGTAAACAGAATATCTCAAGAACAGAACATCGTACGAACTTTAAACTTGAAACTTAAATTACATACCACTACCGGATCCGACACGAACATTTTCATCAAAACGGTTAACCTAATTTTTCTAACCTCAATCATTTTAATCACAATGTTTTGATTGTGAATATTTTTCATGCTAAGAGATTCTTTGATTGAAATTTATGCTTTGATATTTTATCCCAACGAAGTAATATTTTAGAATGAGTGGTCGAACTGTAAATTATTTAAATTTCTCCTTGAACCTCTCTAAAGAAGAAAAGTGTCTTATTTCAGCACCCAGGGTAATCGGAAAGGTAGAGATTACTGGTTAGCGAGTCAAGAAGGACTGTCACGTTTATTTTATTTTAATATGCAGGTAAACAAAAGTAACTTAGCAAGAGTTCTCCTGAGATTAATTCCGATGTACAGAGTGATTTTTTAGTCCTGTTACCCAATTGTTAATGTCTGGTAATATTTTTCTAAAAAATAAATTTTGTTTTGTGACACTAAGTTGGTAGCCCTACTCAACCAGTATGGATATGGCAGTGTGAGTTGATTCTCCTTGAGCTGTGTAAAATTTTTTGCCATTGCCGGTCGTGCTACGAACAGAATGTCTTTTATCCTAAAACAATCTCTTGTTTAAATCTGGAGGCTGAAGCTCTAGAACTAATCGTATGTAATACGGATACAATTTCAATTTTTTAGCAGCTTTCTGAGCACTCGAACATGACAAATCAACATGCGAGGAAAGGGTTTTTAAACTTTTCCATGGAGAATTGAGCAATCTTGTTTTCACATTCTCTTAACGTCATCTGTCAAGAGAGTTGGTCGACCACTACGTTTTCTGCTGCAAACAATACCTGCCTCTAAAAATCAGTTAGTTAGCCTAGAAATTGACTAGAATAGAGTGGAGGAACACCAAAAAATTTAATTTGAAATGATTCTTTTACACTCGCATACGATTTTGTAGCAAAATATTGTTCAAGAATGAAAACCCGTTGTCCTAGGGTAAAAGACATTCTGTTCGTAACACAACTGAAAACAGCACAAAATTTTACGCAACTCAAGGAGAATCAACTCAAACTGTCGTATCTATACCGGTTGAGTAGGGCTACCAACTTTGTGTCACAAAACAAAACATCCCTTTCTTAGAAAAAAAATTACCAGACAGCAACAATTGGGTAACAGGACTAAAAAATCACCCGGTATTTATCACGTGGTACGCTTTCACAAAAATCGGTTGTTCTTATTATGTTGTAATGTAAATAAATTCAATACTATAAAGATAGACATTTTTTAATCTTGTAGAATTGTTATTTCCGTTCCAATAGAAGATATTTCTCTCTGGTAACGGTACTTCCATATTGTACGTATTTTGAAACTACCATTGATTTAGGTAAAAAAAAATTTCAATATTTTCATTTTTATTGTACAGTTTGTAAAACGTAGGTTTTTTTGATAACACGTGTAAACATAATTTTTTTTAGGTGTAGGATTATTTATTGTAGGTCATTGCGTGGATGAAAAATCTATGATTATTTATTTGATTTTTATTTTCGATTGAGATATTGATCTTAGCCTGTAGGCTACTGCCTAGATTTTTTTATTTAGTGTCAAGGAATCCATGCGTTTTTCTTTTCTTTTTTTAAAATTAATCATTGATACAAAGTGTTATCTAGATTTTTTTTACTGTAGTAAAATCTATAGTCTATCCTGGTACAGAATAATATGCAAATGGATTCTTTTTTATGTCTTGAGTGAACCCCGCAATGAAGGAACTTCATATATTGGAATATTATTTCATGTCTTGTCTGAAAACTTTGTCCGCAAGACAAAATATACAGTCGAACTTCGATATAGCGAAATCGAGAATCCTGGGAAAAAAGTCGTTAAATTGAGGTATTCGTTATATTGTATCGAAGTAACAAGAATTTCCAAGCTAATTTTTATAAACGAATTTTTTTAATGTTGTATGATGAATTAAATACAGTTAATTTTCTTAAGGGGAGACTGTACTTTGTATTCCGCCAATGTTAAATTTGTTATTTTTAGGTACATTTTTCATGGGATTGGTAAAAGATAAGGAAATTAAACTTTAACCATAGGTGTCGGGTGTCTTCTCGAGCTACTGACATTTTTTCAATTTAATCTTCGGACCATACCATTTTTTCAAAATATTACAAATAACATAAAATTTTTACAAATTGTTTTCTACGTTTTTTGTGTATTACTAATTTTTGGAGCCCCTGAGGAAGTCATAAAAATGTCGGTATACGTGGATACATAAGATTCCACTGGACATATACCTATAAGCACTGGTGGCCTATAGGTAGCTACACGGAAAAACTCTGTGGAGTTCTTTCCGAACCAGGCCCTCAAGAAAAGTCTTCTTCGGCCAAAATCTCTTTCCTTCTATCCGTCCTTGCAGAATACCTTTATACAAAACCTAAATGTCATAATGTATGTAAAAGTACATAAGAGTATGTAGAAAAAGAAAATATCAATAAGTTTAATAATTATTGAGTTATTTATTTTAGAGCTATTTGGGAGATAAAATTTAAATAGAATTAAATTAAAAGGAGTGGTAACTTACCTTAAAAAACTCTATTTTCTGTTTCTCAGCGCATAAAATACTACATTTTATTCTGAATAAAATGATGTAAAAATTATATAATTCATGCAGCTGGATTATGTTCTGTAATTTTTTTTATGTAGTGATGACATGACCAAAATCTGAGAATTTCTGGCTGACGAAAAGAAAAAAATATTTGTGTTCACTTATAATTATTGTTATTTTGTACTGCCGCCATTGCCGGAAGAGATTTTGTATTAAAAAGGGATATTTTTTACTTTCTTATTTATATAGGTTATACTGTTTCGATTCTGTTTTGTTTATAACCTAAAAGTAAAACTAGTGTTTTGAAAGTTCGTTTTTAACCCCTTCAATCCCAAATTTTTTAACTATACACAAACAAATATGTCTACATTGTTTCATACACTTTACTGACATTTAAGTGAAGTAAAATCACTTTTAGACCTTCAGCCTTTTTGATGGCGTGACAAAAAAGTGTGACACATAATAATGTCACATTGGGCTTGATAGTATCAAAGTTCCCAACAATATGAATAAGTAAAAATCATGTGCAGGCTTCCTAAACAAAATTCTCTTGCTTAGATTTGTAGCAAAGCATTATTTAAGACTTAAAAATTTTTACAATTCAAAAATATTGGTAAAATGGACAAAATCACTATTTACAGCCCAAAAAATATACTTGTATGTACATTTAACATACTCGAAGAAATGTTACTTTATTTTAGTAAATGAACACGAATATTTAAAACTAAAATTAATTTAAAAAAAGAAACTAATGGTCGCGTCCGTGGCGTAGTGGTCAGCATCTTACACTGCAAAGCGGAGGTTTCAGGTGCGATTGCTGGCTAGGGTACAGAAAATTATTACGCTTCACATCCAGCGCTCTTTAATCAAAACTAGTCGCTAACAATTAAAGTTTTTAATGTCTGTTATTTCACTCCAATGTGACTTCTATGCCACACTGGGTAAGAAAGGGTTAATAGTTTTTGTTTGTGACATTTTATTTCGTTCGTGATATTTTATTTTGCTGTTTATATTAATTTTACTTATAAAAAATCTGGTGTGAAACACTCACACAACTTTCTCTTGCCAATGCAAATGATTAATAATAAACCTAACATTATTAATAAAATATTAGAAATAAACAAAAACTAACCTCAAAAATATAACTTTATTTTAATCACGAGTGAATGACGCAAAATGACAATCGAACTCAGTTTGGCTTAAAAATACGGAAAATCACGCTTTCACGCTAAACTAGGCTCTGTAGAGAAAAATGCTCTAAACAAAAGTTGTAGATCTTTTAATTTTCTATAACTTTTATTATATACACTTTTGTCGTAAAATGCATACTAAGACCGAAATGTTAAAAAAATCGATTTTTCTCACGTTTTCGTGAGAAAAAAAACAGAAAATCGCAAATTACCGCTAAACTAAGCGTTATACAAAAAAATGTTTGAAACAAAAGTTGTAGGTTTTTAAATTCTCTACAACTTTTATTATATAAGTTTTTGCGCTGAAATTTATATTAAAGCCGTAATCTTAAAAAAACAACGTTTTTACGTGAAAACAGCCTCACCGAGAATTTCAGCAAACATGGCGCCTACCCTATCTTGTAGAGAATAAAAAATTGAGTAAAATAGGCGATTTTTAAAAAAATCGTAGGACCAGTTTTTGAGAAAATCGCAAAAAACTGAAAAATTACACGAATAAACTACCACTTCCGGTTGACCGATTTTGATGAAAATGTTCGTGTCGAGTCCGGTAGTGGTACGTAACTTAAGTTTCAAGTTTCAAGTTCGTACGATGTTCCGTTCTTGAGATATTCTGTTCACACACACACACACACAGACACACACACAGACCAATCGCTAAAAACATGTTTTTTGGGTTCAGGGGGTCTGAAAACGTATAGATCCGGTGAAAACTCGATTTCGAAAAATCGACATGAAAACAATACTTTCCTTCCTATATTAATATAGGCAAGAGAAAGTAATAAGGGTAATGACTAATAATAATAATAATAATAATAATATAATTATAGGTATTGATATTTTTATCATCGGAAATAAGTAAATATCTAAATTGTAAATGTGGAGCTTCTGATAGCAATTCTAGTATAATGTATTAAGTATGGGAAATAATATATTGTAATATCCTATTTCATCAACAGGGTCAACGGCCGAATGAGTAAAATAAAATAAATTTTTATTAAAATTAAATTATAAAAAATGTTATGCCGTTACAGGCTGAAAGTCCTGAACTTTAAAGAGAAGAATAAATTAATTTTCGAATTTTCGTTGTTCATCCAGTAGAATTGAAATTTTTCATTTATTTGTTTACGCTTCATTGATTGATGTGTTGAAATGTTAATCAGTGATTAAGTTGTAATCCAAGGTACTTGCTGATTCCGTTTGTTTTATTATTATTGTTTTGCGCAGTATTACTGGCGGTTAATTTTCTCATTATTAAGTTGACTTGTACGCTTCTTAATTTACAACATTTTACTTTTGATTAAATGAAAAACCGGATTAGATATCATTCATAATCATTAAATTTACAGTTGATTACTTTTCTTAACTACAATTTCTTTTATGAAAGGTACTTTGTGTAACGATAATCATATTTTTGATGTACAACAATGTGATTACACATCATTATTTTTGAAGTGTTTTTTAGCGTCTGTATTATTATACAATACGTACAGTAGTAATCGTTGCGGTGTTATTATAATAAAAATGTGGGTAGGTGTTGGAAAAGCATGGCGCCAAATTCACAAGGGCAGTAACAAATTATTATTATTATTATTATTATTATTATTATTATTATTATTATTATTATTATTATTCAAGTAATATCCTACTAAAACTGCGTAGTTACTATTAGTTTTCCTAATAATTTTTTACAATTTTAAATTTGTGATTATATTAAAGTACAGATAATTTCTATAAATACAGCACATATTTTTTAAATGTGTTATTATTTAATACTTGTGGGATGTGCATGTTTCTTCTATTATCATCATCACTATTAACATAATGATGGTTATATGCTGTAATGTTTGACCGTCATACTTTTTCATATGACCTTCGTTAAGTTACACTTTTTATTGCTACGTTTTAATGTTTAGAATTACTATTTGTATTGAAGTATGTAATTCAGATGTCTACTTTGATAGTTGATTTAGTTTTTTTCGATATGATACAGCATTTTCATTTTTCTTTTATTTATTTAATATAAGCCCATACCAGACAGGTGGAGTATCAAATTATTAACATTCAATCTGTTCGTTGCAGGGCTAAAGAAAATAGTTCTGTTTCTTATCACATGGTCAGCCAATTAAATGACTGAATCATTTAAGAACAGAAGAGGTAGAGGTGTAAAAGATACTAATCAGAGATATCTCCTCTGAAAGTAATGAATTTCATTGTACAGCCAGACCCTGTGGTGAATGAAGTGAAGGTGTCATTTGCAGAGTGGAAAATGTGCTTTTCAGAGGGCCCGGCATGCTGATAAGCGTACTTTTCCACTCAGTGAGGAAGGCAATGGTAAACCACCTCACTCCTCGTTTTACTTAGTAAAACCTCTACAGGTTCAAACCAGCCTTTCGGCTGATGACCTAAACAACAACATTATTTAATATAGTTTTTTTATTTATTTATTTAACGTCGTCATCACTGCCACGGTCATTAGCGATGACGTTGGGGTGTCTGTGTACAATGGAGGATGAAATAAATTTTTGTAACGCATGAAATTATGCCGTGCCTGAGTGGGATTCGAACCCACGACCGCATGATGAGAGGCGAGCACGTTACCAATTACGCCAATGCGGCCGGCTTTAACATAGTCTAGTTGTAGTTTCTTCAACTCGTCAAAACTGTTAGAAATTGTAAGTAACTATTCTCTATCGTAAGAAATAATCTTCATTTTTACTTCGTCTGCATTAGCAGAAATTGCAAAACAGTCTGGCATAAAATAAAAAAAATCCATTTTTACGTAGGCCTACTCTTGCCCTACATTATGTATAGGAAAGGAAAATATTGTTTTCATGTCGATTTTCGAAATCGAGTTTTCACTGGAAATAACTTACACATTTTCAGATTCCCTGAACCCAAAAAACATGATTTTAGCTATCTTTGTTTGTTTGTGAACAAAATATCTTAAGAACTTAAAATCGTACAAAATTGAAACTTTGAAATTAAACTAAATACGACTACGATACCTAGGTTTTTCATCAATTTTTTTTTTATTTTTCTCAAAATCGGTCAACCGGAAATAGTTTATGCGCGCAATTTTTTACTTTTCTGCAATTTTCTAAAAAATGCCTCTTACGTTTTTTCTTTTAAATCACGTCATTTACTACATTTTTTTTCATTTTTACTACATTTTTTTTACAAGATATTTTTTCCTCTACAAGATAGGGTAAGCCTTAAGATGCATTTTAGGGCAAACGTGTTTGTATTAAAGTTGAAGAAAAATAAAAGATCTACAACTTTTACCTATTTAAGATTTTTCCTACAGAATGAATTTTTTCTGTAAATAATTCTCAGACTCTGCAAGCAGGATTAAATCATCAAAGAAAATCATACTTTTTAAAAGAATCGAACTTCCCAAACATTTTGTTGATCCAATATTATTCCATTTAACATTCTTTTAATGTGTTGTTTAGGTCATTAACCAAAACCTATACATGCTTAGTATAGGTTTGAACCAATACATGCTCTGCTAAGTAAAAAGGGGAGTGAGGTGGTTTACATTTGCCTTCCTCACTGAGCGGAAAAGTATGCTTATCAGCACGCCGAGCCCTATTAAAAATATCTACTTTCCATCCTGCAAATGACACCTTCACTTCATTCACTACAGAGTGTGGTTGTATATAGATGAAGTTCATTATTCTCAGTAGAGATAACTCTGACTAGTGTTTTTTTACACCTGAACCTATTTTGTTGTTAAATGCTTCAGTCATATAATCGGCTGACGATGTGATAAGAAACAGAACTATTTTTTGTAGCTCTAGAACTAGCAACCCTAGAGTTTAAATAATTTAACATTCATCCTCCCTGTTATGGGCATATTCTTTTAATATAGGCTGAAATCACATGGAAAATAAATATGACAATGTTAAAAATTCCATCGGATTTAATATTTGTCATTTTCTTTAAAATTTTATATTTTAATGATTTTGTTAACTTAATAAATAATTGTATATATAATACATAATATATGTATGTAATATAATACATAATTGTTCCTTAATATATTTTAATATGTTTTTAATAGTTTTGTAACATTTTACAATCAATTAATAAATTATGTCAGTTCCGCACACATCATTATTTAATTATTTTTCTGTGAACTTTTCAAAAGTTAGAAGTAAAAGAACTTTTTGAAAATTGTTTTTTTCTAGTGATAGAAGTATTAATTTATGTAATTACCCTGGTCTATTATAAACACAATATTATAATAATTATAACCAGTTCTTTAGTAATGTTATATTTTTATAGTTGTTTGTTAAAACAACAGTGGGTTCAAAATGTAGGCGAAGGCCTACGCATTCAGAAGATGAGTAGGCCTATTTAGTAAAGAAGGCCTTTTAATTATAGGTTATGGTCTCTAAGTAAAACCAACTAGATCTTGCTAACTCTGTGGCTTAGAAAGAAAAAACACCTTGTCTGGTATATCGGGCGATGCCAATGTCAAAATAATTTTTCTGTGGTTTTTCTGTTCCCATACACCGAAATAATATATTTTTAGCCGCAAATTACATGCTGGTTTTATATATATAAAAAAAACTTAGGACATGATTTTCAACCTGTAATTCTTAACCACATTATTTTATTTATTATATAATATTGCTGAGAAGATTTATATTGGCGTGAAATTAATTTTTACTCAAAGAGTTAGGCTTAGAGAAATGTTTCTTTAAAAAATAAATAATAAATAAATGAATAAATAAATCTTTTCTTTCCTGGCGATCCAATACGGAAGCAGACTTCTTCACATACAATATTGTGACACTTATCGCTAAGGTCCGTTTCGGGATCTAGGGTATTAAATAATTATTGCACTAAAGTTTACAATTACAAATATTTATTACGTTAGACGATTTACAAAATAAATAGGCTAATAAACTAATTATAATAAAGAAATACAATAAATGTCTTAATAATTTACTTAAAATAAATAAGAAACAATAAATAATTTAATAATTTACTTAGCACTACTTACAATCAACTTTATAGACTACACATACAAAATGAAACTGAATACACAAAAACTGAATTTAATACAGATACACAAAAGCTTTTCACAATACACACACAAACAAAGACAGTATAACAATCGTTGACCAACACAATGCTCGGAATCGTTAACCTGTATAACACCCCGATAATCGCTCGTCGAAGATCAAACGAATACTAACTCTGACCGCGCTCGGGGGTCTCTTTATATACTCATTCAAAAAGTTCATTCCAGCAAAGCAGAGAAACTTCATGCAAACAATAAAGTACAAAAAATAACCCTTTATAAATGAGTGCTAGAAAAATATATTGTAAACAAGTCAACTATTGTAAATAGAAAACGTAAACAACCGGCCCCTTCATAATTAGCTGTACAACAATACCTGACCTTTTTCATACACAATAGCGCAGTTATATTAAATAATTTTTATGAATAGATATCCCTTTAATAGCCACCCCATTATTACTTTTTCTTTCTATTATCCTCTCTTTACTATTTTTATGAATGAATCCTACTAGAAATTTCGAGAACCACACCTTCCTTTGATATTGCCACAATATATTTTTACTTTTGTTGCTTTATAAGAATATATAGGGAAGGAAAGTACAGTTGCCCTTGCTATAACGCGGGTTTCGGGAGACGTACCTGACCCCCCGCGTCAAAGGCTAACCGCGTATTTCGAGAAGTACCGTAAATCACTACAGGGATCAATATGAAATGGCAGATTTCCAGCAATAATGTTTTAATAAAAAAACAATAGTATATTGTGAACTTACAAATTAAATTCGAAAGGTAGGCCTACGATATTTTTTCTTTAAATGTAAATTATTTTTTAAAATAAGAAGTTACTGTTTTTTGTTTAGGGGTTGTATATTTCGTCTTTTTTTAAGCCACATAGGACTACATAAGTTCATCAAACTAAAAAAAAGCTCATTTCAATTTTTGCGGTTCAGTTTTTCAGTTGGGTTCAGTTTTTCAGTTTTTGGAGTCCTTTCCTGATGTTTCCTTCCTTGAACTTTCTCCAGTAGTCCCTCAATCCATCCGATCTTCTCTGCCGTTCCTTGTCAGAATACACAACTTCCTGTCGTTTCGTCGGTTTCTGCGTTCAAGTCTTGTGGTTTTCAGCCTGTGGTAATTTCCGGCTTTTGTTTTGAGGTCTGCAAGTGAGATTTGGAGTCCGTCCATGTCCTCCTTAATTTCCCTGATCCAGTGGGGCTGAGTTTTTCTATTAAGGAAAAAGTTGATGATTTGTTTGAGATTCTGGAAGAGTCGGTCCTCAAGAGATGTCCAAAGAAGGAAATTCTCTTTTTCCTCATCTGGTCTGCTAGAGGTTCTGTATTTCTGTATACTTCTTCGTTCGAGACGGGTTTCCATATCCCATCAGAGAAACATCTTTTGTTCAGGCATCTCCTAATGATCCGACGCTCCAATTTTGAGATTCTGTGCTCCGTGTTTATCTTCCTGAGACTGAAGATTGTTTCGCTGCTGTATGTGATCTCCGGAAGAATTACGGTGTTGTAATGCCGGAGTTTTGAATTTATTGAAAGACACTTTATATTTCGTCTTTATAATACATGATTTTACACTTTGTAAATGCAACAAACGACGATAATCACCATCACTTTGTTGCTCCATCCATGTTTTTACACTATTTTTATTTTCTCCACCGCCTTTTATTGAAGATGTAGAACCTGTCCGTTACAGTGTTCTCAGCAACACCATCCTCTTCTTCCTCCGACAAATTTTCGTTAGGTTATAGAACGGAGTTTACAATATCTTCGTCGGTCATGAAACGGGATCTAGTGTTTGATTGTCTTCTTAAATCCACTCATTGAGATCTATTGCTCGCAATTCTTGTCCGGTTCAATTTGACAGTTCCATAGCGTGTTCGTAGGTGAAAATATGAACTTTTTCCTGTTTCAATGCCTTCTGTGTTAATCTGTGACAATATCGACCAACCATTTTTATTTGTAGTAGAGGTTAGGCCTACATTACTCCATGCTGCCCCAGCGCTGTACAGAACACTTTCTAATGGCACAGTTTTAAAAAATTCTGTCATGAAATTCCGAGTCAACGATAGCGGTTAAAAGCTCTCGTCAGTAATAAGCTTTAAATGCCTGAATAACTCCTCGGTCTAATGGTTGGATGAAAGATGTTGTGTTCTTGGGTATTGCGAATATTTTCCCATCTTTAGATTTCAGCAGGTCAGCAGACGGATGAGCAGAGCAAATGGCAAGAAGTAATAAAGCATTTTCTTCCAATTTTCGAACTCGTAAATAACATTTTTGACACAATGCTCAAAGTCATCGTGAATCGTATTGTTGACTATTTCAAAGGATATATGGTGGGTTTATATCCAATGCAGAAGTAGGATAACTAGCATTTCATCATCCTACTTTATTTATATATTATATTTTTTGGGGAACAGGTTATAATCCGCATTATATCGTATCCGCGGTATATCGAACATCGTTATAGCAAGGCAGTAGGCCTACTGTATTGTTACAAGCCTTCCAGACAACATGGTATTGGACGAACTCGGAAGATATAGGCATCCCAACTTCTTCATGAAATAGTAGTCTGTTAAAAAGTTTGACGATACAAGAGGCCAGGAAGTGTAATCTGTATGTTTATGATGATAGTTATTGAATAATTACACCGTACAAGCAATATAGAGTACTATATCCACAGACCATCTTGTGGTGTAGTAGTTAGCGTAACTGGCTTGTACGCTAGGGGTCCCGGTTTCAATTCACGGTCAAGTCTGACGTTTATTTATTAATAATTTTCACCCTTCACCGTTTACATAAGCCATAATGTGCATAAAAGTCTGACGTAAAACCAAAAAAGTACACGCTTGCCGATTTTCAGGTAATTTTTTTGTTGAGTTCCTGAGGAACAAATGTGCTGAATTTCAGCTCTCTAATTAATCGGAAATGTCGATGATAATTATTATAAGTTAACGATGATTTATGCAAACATTTATTAAGTAGAGATTAATAAATTATGTATTTTATTACAGTATTTGTGACAACCTAAGTTTAAGGAAATAGTTGTTTTGTGTTTCGAAATGAAAATTTTATTTTATTTTGCCTTGTAGCGTTGGCTACACCGTCCCACTTTTATCTATTTTGAATAGAAATTCTAGTTGAATTGAACTTGTTCAACGAATGGAACAAGTTCGTCGAAACGGGACCGATAAATTCTTCGGTTGAAGGACTTTGATAGAAAATTTTGTAAACACATTTCACCTTATGAGGTCACCTCTTCCTTGACAACTCCAATATAGTTTTCAACATCAAAGGAGTCATTGTGATATTTTTTGTTTATTTTTACTTCCTGTTTTTCCTTTCCTTTTTATATTAAATTTAGCATTTATTTATTTATTTAGGCTATTTTTATTTTTTAGTGCATCGAATGGTAAGGTCATTAGCCCGAAAAAGTTAATTTTGCAATGTATAACTGAGAACTATAAGAAAAAAAACTCCTTAATGTCATTGTAATTTAGTAGTTTTTGCTGTATAAATGTTGAAAATAGAAAAGTTTATTTTTATATATATATATTTTTTTTTTTTAACAGTATAGTTTTCTTTTGCAATCAGTTAATAAATACAATAACTTTAAGCAAATATGAGAAAATCTCAGCAATGTCCTTAGAATTAAAAACACAAACGACACTCAGTAGTGTGTTTGAGAAAGACCAAACTGTGAAAAAACAAAAATATATCTATACAAAATCAAACTTGATGAACCGTGAATCAACATCCCGAAACACAAAGTGTTGAAGTTGGAGATGACAATGACGATGGTAGAGATGAAAAACGACGCCAATTATGAGATGCTGGTGATTAGGAGTTGAAGTAGAAAAGATGAAAAAAAAAGAATTTAAATGACTAACAAAATCGTAGAGGTAAGTCCAGTGTTTTAAAGCGTTTCAGTCTGTAAGTATCTTCGCTGTTGTCAAGGAGGCTAATCGCTAATGAATTTTGATGGTCTTCTAGTTTTTGTAAATGTTTTTCGCTATGTTGTTTAATTTCTTCTTTTATGAAGAGCAGGTTTAGGTTATTGTGTAGTATTTCATTTGTTACGTACCATGGGGCTGCAGTGATCAGTCTCAGGCATTTTGATTGAAAGCGCTGCAGTATTTCTATATTTGATGAACTAGCTGTACCCCATAGCTCTAACCCATACGTCCAAATTGGTTTGAGTATTACTTTGTATACGAGTACTTTATTTTCAAGGGAGAGTTGAGACCTACTGCCTAATTTTTATATGAAATTACAAAATATAAATGAGCGGCCAACCAAAATGGTCAGCACAGTTGTTAGCCAGTTAACCGCTTATCTTCTAGAAGAAGATCTACTCTGTTTATAGCCGATTTTAAAATTTAGAAATCATTTACATAGAAGATTGGAAGGCAACCCTTGATTTACGCGGTTAATTCGCTCCGAAAAATCCGCGCGTTAATCAAAACCACGTTTCCCATGAGATTACATTGTATAATTTAAATATAGTGACTAGTCCCACAGCAAGGATAAAAATAATTTTTAACGTTAATTTGACTTTAATATTATGTAATTTAAACTAAAATGACAAAAATATTACAGATCAAGCACAAATAATAGTAAAAATACTGATTCTATTACACCTACAAAAATAACGTACTGTACAGTTTTTGTATCATTAATTAAAAAAAAAATTTACATAGCGGTACCTTTATTCTAGTCTTGGTTTCTTAAATAAAATATCTAATTTTGTCTGTTCAGTAGGTAAATTGAATGCGTCAAGCGCCATTCGGTGTTAATTAAGAAGCTTATTTTTAATACTGTAGATTATATAATATAGATTTAGTGTTAAGCATACTTTAGAACCCAATGTTATAGGATTAATGGTAGTATTTCGTAAATTTGAGTTTTTGTAAGTTTTTTTAATACCGTATGTGAAATAAATTTATTTATTTTTTAAATATTTTGTAACTTAATTTTTACATAGATACCAAACATGGGGTTATATTGGCCCTTTTATGTGGGGGTTAAAGTAGACCCGAAGCTAGGGTAACGTAGGCCCATCGGTACTTATAAATTTAATTTAATTTAATTTAATTTATATATTTTATATATATTATTATATTTTTAAATATATTTAATTTTATATTAAATTTAATTTATATACTTATAAACTATGTATATAATTGAAACCCAGGACTCTTCACAAAAATTCTGTCGAACAATACCACAATATTAATTTTTAATTGAAGAAAAATTAAAAAAACAATCTAGAAAAGTGGGCCAAGGTAATCCCGGTTTACGGTACCTAATTAATTTTTATTTTTTTCGAAATTATTACTCTGATTTGAAATTAATATTCATTTTTTTATAAAATGATTGTTCCAATTTGAATTTTCATTCGACCAATTTAAATTTTAACTAGAAATATATTCAATGGGAAGGATATTAAACATAAATGGTGTAGTGTATTTGTATTTTATCAATAATCGGAATTTCAATAAAAAAATCGACCTGTTTTTAAATTAATATAAATTTAGTTTTTTCCAAAATATGATATTCATATTCTTGTTAAGATATACGTATATATATAATATATTTGAAATAAAAATTCGTACAACTTTTTCAACTCTAATATATTCTGTGATATGAAATATATCTATTCATTTTATACATACAGACGAGAAAATTTTTTTGCAATAAATTGAAGAATTTACATAGAAATGGGAAGTTTAATAGTCACTGTAGATTTTATTCTATTTTTTATTTTTTTATTATTATTAGGTCTGCTTCAGCCAGCTGTGATTGTATAACGGCTAAAATTTTTTCTTATTTTTTCTCAATGTCCTTTTATATTTTTAATTATAATAATATTATAAAAACGAATCATTTGTGTGAAAGAACTGGTATAAACTATGATTTTAAAATTACTAATATTTTAACATTACCTAATTTATGTAGGATACCTTAATTTTTAGAATGTAATGTAATGTCATTTGTGCGGGTCGGAAATAATGAACTACATTTTTGGTTATTAGCGACTAGTATGTGTTTTATTACTGTAATGGTGCGTTTTAACGTGTTAAAATTTCTAGACCCTAACCGGGATTCGAACCCGGAACCTCCGTGTTGTAGGCTACCGCTATGCTATGTCACAATATGTCACGTTTTCTATTGTTTATAGAAACCCAGTTTCTGAAAACCGTTTAATGTTCACTGTTTTTTGTTGACGTCTGTAAAGTTTATTATACTTAAAACTAAACAAGAACACCCACCAGTGTTTATTAACATCTTGTTGATAACAAGTGTTACTTAACTTCTTAAAGTGATTTTATGGGAGCTAACTATAGACTCAATCCGAGCTTTATGTTAGTATGTACGTAATTGTAAATCTGTGTTCGTTGGAACTGTGGAAACTACGGGATATCAAATACAGTATTTAATCTTGTAAACTGCGGCCGCATTGGCGCAGTTGGTAACGTGCTCGCCTCTCATCATGTGGTCTTGAATTCGAATCCCATTCGGCCCCGGCATATTTTCATACGTTACAAAAAATCATTTCATCATTCACCGTCTGCATTAGCAGTAAATTGCAGAAAAGTCGGACGTTAAACAAAAAAAAATCTTGTAAAATGATAAATGTGATTTGAAATAATATGTAGTAATTGTTTTACTATTTTCAGCTGAATTTACTGTAACCTACTGTAGCATACAGTGCAACGTTTGTTACTACATAGATAATACCTGTATCAACTTATCTGTTCGCTGGTTGGCCTACGACACGGACAAAATATTTCAGGGATTGTTGCTGAAATATTATTATTTTGGTTTTACCATAAATAGTTATTTATTTAAATTTAGTCAAAGTTACAAAATCTATAACAACTTAATAAATTTAAATTGGATTAACTTTTTTATATGAATTTAAAATTTTTAAAAGTAAAATATGTAATATAAAATTTATATTTGAAATACATTTGCTAAGTACTTTCTTAGGAAATTATAAATCTCCTGGTTTACTTTTTTTCAATAATTTCATAATGTAGTTAACTGCTACACCACTAATATGGGTCAAGGAACGGCGAGTTTGAACGTCTAATAATATTGAAGACCCAAGCCGGGAATTGAATTCAGGACCTTCACTTAACTGCGTAGCATGCTGTTTTAAGTTTTATTTTGCTTTGTATTGTGTATGTTTATAATATTTTATTATTAATGATTTTTCCCCCAAACATGGACTTAACTTTTTTGGGGAAGTTATATTTATAAATAAATTTAATGATCCTCATCGAGGTTAAAAATTACATACATTACTCTCAAGTTAACAGTAAGCCCGTGCGCAGTTGTTGGTATTTTTACATCGCTAATTACACACACATGTACTACATAAATAAAATTATACTAGCATGCCCCGTTGCGGCTTTGCACGCAAAAAATGGTGTAATCACTTTTTTTTAAATAATTGTCAAAACCAAAAACTTAAATCTACGTTGAATAAATTTAAAGTAAAAATAAAATATCAAAGCAATTGATCACTCACCAATTAAAAGAAAATTAAAACAAATTAAAGAAACACGGAACTTAATTTTTATAAAATACTCAACAATACAAAATCGTATCTTCATAATAAAATACAATAAAATTATCATGTGATGTTGTCACCAGCTGATCCTTAGCACCACGTCGCTATTTGCTAAATCATATGACTTTATTTATGACAAACCTTTATTTCATCAGCTGGTTTAAAAGCAGCAGATTATCTAACCTCATAAAAGCCTTTTTTTTTTTTTTTTTTTTTTTTTTTTTTTTTTTTTTTTACTTTTAAGACCACACTGGATCACTTTAAGTTAGTTTAACATTTATTTAGACTACGTTGTTTTCTCTTCTCCCAGTAGGCCTTCATTCTAAGCGATCGGGCCAGTCTCACGTCATCTGATACGACACTCGTTTTATATTGTTTAGTTGGAGGAGGTGCAAATTTAAAGCTTTTAATGATGTTTAATTTTTCGGATTTATTTTGGAGGTCTTCAATTTTTAACCCCAACTCCTCCAGATCTTCATTTATTTCTCTCATCCATACCGGTTTGAGAGCGAGTCCACAACAGAAATTCAATATCTGTTTGACATATCTATTTTCTGGATATCTCAATATGTGACCGAGGTATGATATTCTCTTTTTCCTCATCGTCTCAGTTACTGGATCAATAGTTTTGTAAACTTCACTATTGGGCAAAAGTCTCCAGTGTCCTTCCACTTTGTTTCTCTTACCTATGCAGGTTCTCACTATTTCCCTTTCCTTTTTGACAACTCTGTCAGTGTTAATCTTGGATTTTATTTTAAACAGGGTCTCACTGCAATAGGTAATTTTGGGTTGGACAACTGTTTTATAGTGTTTTAATTTAGATTGAATTGAGAGGCATTTTTTCTTATATGTGTTTTTCACCATCTTATAGGTGCTGTTTATCTTGGCTGATCTTTCAGTCCAATTTATTGCCTCATTATTATTTTTTGTGATTACTTCCCCCAGATAATTAAATTTCTCAACTAATCCCACTTTGTTGTCATTTATCATTATGTGTTTAAATTTGTGTTTAAATGTGTTTAAATTTAAGTTTCATAAAAGCCTTAATGTAGGACATAAACATTATTTTCAACCCTTTAGGGCTAACTTTTTAAGGGTTTCAATAGCCTAAAACCTGCACCGGCATCATAGTTACTGCTCGTGCTCGTCTCTCATCATGCGGTCTTGGGTTCGAATCCCATTCAGGCACGCCATTTTTTCATACGTTACAAAAATTCATTTCATTCTTCACCGTCTGCATTAGCAGTAATTGCAGAACAGTCTGACGTTAAACAAAAAAAAAATCAGTTACAACATAAAAAAAACTGCATTGAAAATTGGTTCAGTAATTTAGGAGATAAAGGGGAACATACACACACATAAACATCGAATTTTATATGTATAGATTAAGGGTCGTTCGTACCTGAATTCATAGCTTACATTTAAAACCCCGTAAATTCTACATATTTTCGTAGATGAAACCATTTAAAACGGTTTGAATGAACTAAAATACAATGGATTTTTAGTCCATTCAAATCTTCGTAAAGTTTAAATGTACTAAAGAGTTCATTAAACTTTATTTTATGGAAGATCAATGAAGTGAGTTGCGTTGAAGGAAAAAATGAAGGTAACAGTAAGAATAGTTGAGACATTCTAGTACAGGAGCAAATCTGAAGGGTGTGACGTTGAAGGGAGTAAAAATAAGGAACAACGACACGGAGGCGATAGAAGAACAGTCAAGTTGTCGTTTGAGGAGAGGAAACTGAGATTAAGAAGAGGCTATTATATTTTCAAGAGCCCATTCAGTAGTACTCTTGGTTGGGAACAATCAAGAAAGAAGAAAAGAAGTAAGGCGAAGGGTGTAAGGGAAGGGGGGAAGGCATCTGTATCAAGTACAATATAGACAGACCTACGTGTTGGGATGTGCCGTGAATAACAAATTAAGGTCAGTCGAATTACACTGTGGTGCGCTTGGTGCCCACATCGTATAACATTCGCTCGCTATTCACATCTGGTCGGTGATTAAGGCTATATACATTTAATAGGCCCTATTTGAAACAAAATAAACTTAAATTGCTGTTAAAGTTCATTTCGACATCCACTAAAGCACGAGCTTTATTAGAATTAGAAAACCTAAATACTTCTTTTTAAGTGAAAACAGAACAAATGGCTTTAAAAAGAAATAACAGTGCTTTTGTCAAGTGATTAAAATTTCATTGTCCTAGTTCTTGTATTTGTAGTAATTGTATTCTTGTAATTCTTGTAATTGTAATAGTCTTGTATTCTTGTAATTGTAGTAGTTTCCATTATTTACTTAGCAGTTGCACAAAGGGCTTATTGTTAGTTTCAAAGGTTTCTCTTTTTCCGGTCATACTCCGCCCTTTATTTTCCTAGTTAACACCTTAAAAATATTAATGACTTTCTTCAAAATTACAACTCATTAAGGATATGCGCAAATAAAACTATTGTATTCTTTTTACTCCTCAGGAGCAATTGATCAATTTTGGGATGTATCAGTTAAATCTAGGAAAAGTAAGGAATTTTAAAAATCCGATGAACGTTTTCTAGGTATTGGTCAATTTTTAAAACTACAGTGGAGCGTCAGTTATCCGAACTAACTGGCATCAGAAAGATTCTGATAAGCAAATTGTTCCCATAATACTACATAATATTACTTACTTGTATACATACTATTGTTGTTTAGGTCATCAGCCGAAAGGCTGGTTTGAACCTGTAGAGGTTTTACTAAGTAAAACGAGGAGTGAGGTGGTTTACCATTGCCTTCCTCACTGAATAGAAAAGTATGCTTATCAGCATGCCGGGCCCTCTGAAAAGCACATATTTTCCACTCTGCAAATGACACCTTCACTTCATTCACCACAGGGTCTGGCTGTATAATAAAATTCATTACTTTCAGACGAGATAACTCTGATTAGTGTCTTTTACACCTCTACCTCTTCTGTTCTTAAATGATTCAGCCATTTAATTGGCTGACCATGTAACAAGAAACAGAACTACTTATTTTAGCCCTGCAACTAACAGATTGAGCGTAAATAATTTGACACTCCACCTGTCTATTATGGGCAGGTATACATACTATAAAGTAATTTAAAAGAAAAATCTTAGAATTTTTTTTTTTTAACTAAGACTGAACTTCTTTTTGTACCAGCAACATCTCATTTTTTTAGTATCAATTTTTTTAGCAGCTCTAAATTCAGGCTGTTTTTCGGATCATAGCATTGCAGTTTCTAGGGCATTAAAGGCATCTGTATGAGCAAATATACATTTTTTCCATCGATGATGGTTCGGATGACTGACATTCGTCGCTCTTGTGTATATGTATTTTCGGGAAGATGTAATAAAAATATGTATCATGTATTGTTTACAGGTAACCACTCCTTTGTTATACTTAGGTGTAAGTGGTAGAAATACATATACTTCAGGTATTTTTGTTTAACCATTGAGAAACTAATGTGTGTTCAGCGCTCTAGGTGTCTAGGTTTCGGGCCGTTAGAGAATTATTTATTAGTGAGTGAATCAATTAGCGATGGATTTTGTTCTCACAACAATTTTTACTTTCTCTTGCCCTTATAATATGAATATCTAGGACAGGAAAGTGTTTTCATGTCGATTTTTCGAAATCTAATTTTCAGCAGAAATACACGGCTCCCTTAACCCAAAAAAATGTTTTTAGTTATTGGTGTGAGTGTGTGTGTGTGTGTGTATGTTTGTGTTTGCGCGCGCGTATGTGTGAATAAAATATCTCAAGAACGAAATATTGTACTAAATTGAAACTTGGAACTTAAGTTAGATACTACGATGAGGACTCACATATGGAACAAACGAAAACAGTTAAATCTTAAATACCAACAGCTGCATTGGATGCTTAATATAAAGTCCAAATTATCGGTACAAAACAGATTGTTACTTTAAAAAACTGTACTTAAACCTGTGTGCACATATGGGATACAACTCTGAGGCACAGCAAGTCACAGTAACATTGAAATAATTCAACGGTTTCAGTCAAAAATACTTCGAAACATCATGGACTCGCTTTGGTACATATCTAACACTATATTGCACAGAGACACGAACACTCTCACAGCACAGGAAGCAATACAGAAATTTTGCACCAGTTACCAAGCAAGACTTGAAAATCATCTGAATCCAGAACCCATCAAACTCCTAGACAACAGTGAAACACACAGAATACTATACAGACAACACCCTACAGATTTATTAGAATATGTGATTGTTTAATTTAATCTTCATTCCTGGCAAGAACAGAACAACAAAATGGGAAATTTTATAGAGTCATACCTAGGGGTATTACTTACTCATGATTTATACTTACAACATATCTACTCATTGTCCTATGAGAGCAGATCGTAGATTTACAGTTATACAAAAAAATAAATAAAAATACTACGATGGGATCTGCCACGAACATTTTTATCAAAATCAGTCAACCGGAAGTAGTAGATTTTTCGTGCAATTTTTCACTGTTTGCCATTCTCCCAAAAATTTATTGTCTACGAGGTAGGATAAATGCCATGTCTGCTAAATTTTTGGGGAGACTGTGCTCTCGTGGTAAAAAAAATGTTTTTTTTTAAGATTGCGGCCTTAACATGCATTTTAGGGCAAAAGTTTGTATAATTAAAGTTGTAGAAAATTAAGAAACCTACAACGCTTAGTTTAGCGTCGTTAGTGATTTTCTGTATTTTTCTCATTAAATTCGGTAAAAAACGGGATTTTTTTAAATAGCGGACAGAGTAATGCATTTTACAATAAAATTGTATAATTAAAAGTTATAGAAAATTCCAAAACCTACAACTTTTATTCCAAGCATTTTTTCTGCAGCCTAGTTTAACGTCAATTAGTGATTTTCCGTATTTTTACGTTCTACAGAGTAAGATTTTCACTTTGCGTCATTCACTCATGATTAAAATTAGGTTATGTTTTTAATTTTACATTGTTTACTAATGATTAAATTAGGTTACAGGTTTTATGATATACTTTATTTTTTTTTTGTTTAACATTCAACTGTTTTGCAATTACTGCTAATGCAGACGGTGAAGGATGAAATTATTTTTTTGTAACGTATGAAAATATGCCGAGCCTGAATGGGATTCGAACCCAAGACCGCATGATGAGAGGCGAGCACGTTACCAACTACGCCAATGCGGCCGGCGTTTATGATATACAAGACTAAAGAAAGTCATGTGAGTATTTACACAAGATTTATACTTCATAGTGCCCTTCAATTGGATGCGGTTCATCCAAACAGGTTATTAAATTAAACTGTTTATAAATTTGACGTTTTATATGTTAATAAATGTTATTTTGTTTTAGCAAACAAGATAAATAAATGGTTGTGAAGAAATATAATTTTGAATGTAAAAATTAGGTTATGTTGTTTTTTTTATACACGAATGATTTTGATGATGATAATTTAGTAACGGAAAATGATGTGTTATTATTTTATGTTAATATAGTAAAAGAATTGTTGAAAACCGCTTTCCTGTAATCTAGTGTTATTATTTTTTGTTTTCACATACTTAGTTGGAAACAAGTACTGTGAACAAAAAAAAAGGATTTTGTCGTTATAGGCGGGAAATTGTTGCTTGTTCACGTGTAGTGTCTTAAACTTTCAGAATCGTGACTTGAATATGTTGTTGCATGAGTGTGTGTGTGTGTGTGTGTGTGTGTGTGTGTGTGTTTAAAAGTGGTAGTGTTGCAGTTGAAATTAAACTGAAAGCTTCAACCTCGACATTGATGCATTTTGGTCATTACCGCAACCCGTAGACCGTGTTAGGCCAGCACTATCCTGTTAGGGCAAGTTGTGTGTTTTACTCTGATGTTCTTCAGTGTTTTGGTACGGATGTATTTATCGAACCACCAACTAAATACTTAACAATACCCTCAGGTATAATACTATATTATTTAGAACGTTATTATAATAGAAGGAGAAGGATTCCCATTGAAGTTATTCTATTCGATAAAGATGGATGCAAACAGAAATGTTTATATACAATCCTGTTCAGTTACTAAGCAGTAACATACTTATACAGGGTGATTCACGAAGATATACAGAAACTTTGGGAGCCCATTGTACATGTAAAAATAATGAAAAAAGTTTATATAAACATGGGTCCGGAAATGCTTCGTTACCGAGTTACGGCTAGCGAAAGATTTCAGCTCACCAGGTGAAATGAGGTCTTCCTAAAATTCTGGTAAGGTAAATTAATGAGCGAATTCAATCGTTTCTTATGGTTTTTGACCTGATAAATTGAATAAAACAGGTCCTAGAACTGTAAGTTAAATAGTTTTTTGAGAAAAACAGTGTCAAATACAAAAAATGGAGTGAAAAAACACATTTTTTCATCTTTGTTTTTCCAGTTAATTTTACTTTGTACTGTTATGAATAAAAATTCATTTTATCAAACATCTATTCGCTTTCTGTGTACTTTATTTACACCGGTTTGTTCAGAATAAAATTTTCTACATGTTTTATTCAAAAATTTTAACTGTTTCTTGGTGAAATAACAAAGTTATTCTTGCCTAAAGATGAAAAAATGTGTTTTCACTCCATTTTTTGCATTTATTACTGGTTTTCTTAAAAACTATTTAATTTACAGTTCTGGGACCTGTTTTATTCAATTTATCAGATCAAAAACCATAAGAAATGATTGAATTCGCCCCTTAATCATCTTACCAGAGTTTCAGGAAGACCTCATTTCACCTGGTGAGCTGAAATCCGGGCGAAACTTTCGCTAGCCGTAACTCGGTAACGAAGCATTTCCGGACCCATGTTTATATAAACTTTTTTCATTATTTTTACATGTACAATGAGCTCCAAAAGTTTCTGCATATCTTCGTGAATCACCCTGTATCATAGGCTGCAGACAGTTATCAGTGGAGCTCTATTTAATATCATTTCTGTGTGGAAGACAGTAGTAGTCTATCGGTTTAAATTAATAAATCTCTTCGTAATGAACTGCCAATAGCATTACAACTAACAAAAGAGGAATTTGCTTATTCATATTCTACAAAATAATGGTTTACAGAAAATCTTTGTCAGCTGGTATATTTATTATTGTATATAACATTTCTTCCTCTTTAAAATAGGACTATGTCCTGTTTAATCTTCATTACAAATAATAATGATATAATATATTACACTTTATTCCGCTCCGTAATCAGTTATAGCTTTACACTCTGGAAAACTGAATAAAATGTCTTGATATGTTTCACATAAGTACTACAAAAATCTGATGTGAAACACTCACACAACTTCCTCTTGCTAATGCAAATAATGAACAATATAACCTAACATTAATAATAAAACATTAGAAATAAACAAAAAACATAACCTTATTTTAATCATGAGTGAAAGTTGCAAAATGAAAACCGATCTCAGTTTGGCTTAAAAATACGGAAATCACTTTTTTCACGCTAAACTAGGCTCTGTAGAGAAAAATGCTTTAATTAAAAGTTGTAGATCTTTTAATTTCCTATATATTTAATTGTATAGTCTACATTTTTGTCGTAAAATGCATAACAAGGCCGAAATCTTAAAAAAACTTTTTTCACACGTTTTCGTGAGAAAACACAGAAAATCGCTAATTACCGCTAAACTAAGCGTTGTACAAAAAATGTTTGAAATAAAAGTTGTAGGATTTAAATTCTTTACATATTTTATTTTATAATTTTTTGTGCCAAAATGCGTATTAAAGCCGTAATCTTAAAAGAACATTTTTTTACGTGAAAACAGCCTCACCAAGAATTTCAGCAAACATAGCGCCTACCCTATCTTGTAGAGCATAAAAAATTTAGTAAACGAAGCGATTTAAAAAAAATCGTAGGACCAGTTTTTTATAAAATCGCAAAAAAGTGAAAAATACACGACTAAACTACTACTTCCGGTTGACCGATTTTGATGAAAATGTTCGTGTCGGGTTCCGGTAGTGGTATGTAACTTAACTTTCAAGTTTAAACTTTGTAACGATGTTCCGTTCTTGAGATATTCTTTTCACACACAGACAGACCCATACACACACCGACTAATCGCAAGATATGTGATAAGAAACAGAACTATTTTTTTGTAGCCCTGGAACCAACAGATCGATTGCAATTTATTTAACACTCCATCTGCTCGCTATGGGCAATTTTCTATTAAATGAAGGTATAATAATCGTGAAAGTAATATCCGATGTTTAATTTTACCATAATAGCTGTTTAAAAAAAAGAAATGCTATTTTTTCTTTCGGTAAAGAAGAAAATATTTTTTGACTGAACCATGCATTTCTTACAGATATGACAAGAATGGATTTTATAAAAAAAAGTAACAGACGTTTTAAAATCTCATCAACGGGAAACTGGCTAAAACTATGTATAATATTTTCTATGCGTAAATTTCCGTGTCCAATTTTAGTCTAACAGTTTTAATGCAGAAAATTTTAAGTTTTATACTGTGATGTAGGATTCATATTTTTCCATTTAGTAGTTTTTGAAATAGAGTTCTTCAAATACAATGGACTTCTTTCATGGTGAGTACTACAGCAAAAAATCTGGTGTGAAACACTCACACAACTTTCTCTTGCCAATGCAAATGATTAATAATAAACCTAACATTATTAATAAAATATTAGAAATAAACAAAAACTAACCTCAAAAACATAACCTTATTTTAATCATGAGTGAATGACGCAAAATGACAATCGAACTCAGTTTGGCTTAAAAATACGGAAAATCACGCTTTCACGCTAAACTAGGCTCTGTAGAGAACAATGCTCTAAACAAAAGTTGTAGATCTTTTAATTTTCTATAACTTTTATTATATACACTTTTGTCGTAAAATGCATACTAAGACCGAAATGTTAAAAAAATCGATTTTTCTCACGTTTTCGTGAGAAAAAAAACAGAAAATCGCAAATTACCGCTAAACTAAGCGTTATACAAAAAAATGTTTGAAATAAAAGTTGTAGGTTTTTAAATTCTCTACAACTTTTATTATATAAGTTTTTGCGCTAAAATTTATATTAAAGCCGTAATCTTAAAAAACAACGTTTTTACGTGAAAACAGCCTCACCGAGAATTTCAGCAAACATGGCGCCTACCCTATCTTGTAGAGAATAAAAAATTGAGTAAAATAGGCGATTTTTAAAAAAATCGTAGGACCAGTTTTTGAGAAAATCGCAAAAAACTGAAAAATTATACGAATAAACTACTACTTCCGGTTGACCGATTTTGATGAAAATGTTCGTGTCGCGTCCGGTAGTGGTATGCAACTTAAGTTTCAAGTTTCAAGTTCGTACGATGTTCCGTTCTTGAGATATTCTGTTCACACACAGACACACAGACACACACACAGACCAATCGCTAAAAACATGTTTTTTGGGTTCAGGGTGTCTGAAAACGTATAGATCCGGTGAAAACTCGATTTCGAAAAATCGACATGAAAACGATACTTTCCTTCCTATAGGCCTATATTCATATAGGCAAGAGAAAGTAAAAATCTATAAGCATCTGAATTAACGATGAAATGATAACCTTATGAATGGAAGTTATTACGGTATCAGTGAAGAGTTGCAGACAGAATATAAACCAAAATGTATCGTTGGTTTTGTATCGCTTATTCAATAAACTTGATTGAATTGGATCCATTGTGGTGAAAATGCGTACAACTCAACCTACAACACTTGTTTATCGTTTATTGTTGAATGTTTATCAAATGCCGTTTTATTCACTACGTCCAGAAGACGTTTCCATTATTACGTTCAGGAAGAAAGAAGAAGGATGGCGTTCAATCCAGTTTGACCGCCGGTTGTTATGTAATGTTTTTCTTTCTTTTTCGGACAAGTTAAATCAGATAGTCTACCAATTAAATTTGTTTTTATTTATGTTTTTTTACTACATTTATTAGCTAAAGATAGTCGGATTGAACTTGTTAATGTCGTACATAAAATTTGTTTGTTAATTTATTTTTCTTCTCTCCATCGTGAATGAATACTTTAGTTTTGTGTTTTTTTATTTCAGGAATGATATCCGTTCAGTTAATTATTTATTTAATAAAAAATTTATTAGACAGAATATTAGAGACAACCTTGATATCTGGTTAATTGAAATAAATGTAATAATTCTTATTTTATTATTGCGTATCATTGTAATTAATAGACGTTGATCAGTATTAATAATTTTACTCGATTATTTGTTCAGTTTAGATCCTTAATTAAAACAGGCCATTAAAAATGCTCCGGTGGATTTTAAAACTTGTGTATTATTGTATTTGACGTTGCCTGCTGGTACCAGGGCTATAATGTTTTGTTTATTTTGTTTCTTTACTGTCTAAATGTATAATTTTTTTTTAATCTATAATGTGTGTACATTGCAATCTGTTCAACTCAGAACAATAAGCAACCCCATGACCCTATGAGATGAGGATAATGTGTAAATGAGATGTAGTCTTGTACAGACCCAGGCCGACTGTTCCTGAGAGAGTATAGTTAATTGAATCCCAACCATCGAAGTACACCAGTAACCACTGTCTAATGTTCAAATCCGTATAAAAGTAACTACCTTCACTAGGATTCGAACCAGGAATCTTCGTCTCTGAAAATCAGCTGTTTAACAGCTGACGACTTTACCTCTAGACCAACCCGGTGGGTCTAAATATATAACAACAAAAAAATATGTGAAACGCTAACACACTTTCTTTTGACGATGTAAATAATGAAATATATAACCTATGTTTAATCACGATTAAACAATGTAACATGAAAAAATAGTCTAATTTTAATCGCAAGTGAATGGCGCTAAATGAAAATCAACCGCTGTTCGACTTAAATGTGGACAATCATTTATTGACGCTTAACAAAGCTCTGTAAAAAATGCTTCAAATTATAGTTGTAGCTTTATTGATTTGTTGTGAGGGAGCGGAAATGCGGTTTTGAGAAAAGTTCAGAGGTGCAGTTTGATGAACCACAACGGTTATATGAAACGGGTAATAAGGTACGGGTACTGGTGGGCGAAGAGATGTAGGTAGACCGCGAGAAAGATGGGTAAAGAAGTCGGAACAGGTCGTAAGGCCTAATCCATGAAAGGAAGGAAAAGGCGATTTATTTTGTTTGATTCTGACAGGTGTGTAGGTTCTATTATTGCCCAAATTTTGTATTACTCGTATTTATTTTGGGATGGGTACCAAAATTCACTTTTTCACACATTAATCAGGTCCTTCTAATGGCCGTTTAAAAATTGATTAAAATTGATGTTCGGTTATTTGTGTGGTTAGTTTGAACACGGTAAGCTGCATATATTTCTTGTCAAAATTCTTAATATTGTCTGTAATTACATTTTAAATAGTATGAATTAAAAAAAGAGAATAAAAATCATGATTACTGGCTGACGAACTAAATAGAGTAAGCAGACATGGCTCTGTGTACGCGTGAGACTACCCTAGCGTTACATCAGCTGTCTGCAATCTTTTATACAAATTGCTCTTACTGCATACCATCCTCTGCTGTTCTACGCTGCTCTCAGAAAACACTGTAATTTTCAGCTACAGATCCCCCGTCACTCTTTCTACTATCCTTGATTCTTTTTCTCCGTTTTTTTCTTTTCTTATACCCTCTCCTGTATTTATCTTGGTCGCTCTTTATTTCCTTCATTACTTTTCTCTTTCTCATTTCATCCTTCTTCTTACTTCATCCGTTTCTTATTATCTCACTACGTTTTACATTTCCTAATATAAAAAATAAAAAAAATACGGAATTGCGTTGAAATTAACTTTGTTTACCGTCGCACTGTTTTGTGTATACCTATATATTTTTTCTAATTTACTTCCAAATACTGTAATTCCTACCTTTGCTTCTGAGTTTATCTCAGAATATAACAGTTTGTCAGTCAGCAAAGCTCACTCTGTATAATCCTGTCATTTCAATTCCTGTTATATGAGTTAATCTTTTTTTTTGTAATTTCTATGTTGATTATACGATTATATTTTGGAGTTTTTATAATAGTTTAATTTTCCCATAACAGGCAGGTAAAGTGTTAAATTATTTGCACTCGAACTGCTACTTCCAGGGCCACAATAATATAGTTATGTTTCTTATCACATTGTCAGCCAATTATATGACTGAAGCATTTAAGAAAGAGGTGGAGGTGTAAAGTACACTAATCAGCGTTATCTACTCTGAGAGTAATGAATTTCATTATACAGCCAGAACCTCTGGTGAATGAAGTGAAGGTGTTATTTGCAGGGTGGAAAGTAGATGCTTTTAAGAATCCCTGGCATGGTGATAAGCATACTTTTCCACTCAGTGAGGAAGGCAATCATTAAATATCTCACTCCTTGTTTTACTACTAAAGCCTCTAAACGTTCAGTCTGCCAACGAGAGGCCGATGTCCTAAACAACTATCAGCTGGAAAAAGTTGGATTTGAAACTTTCTAATCGTGTATTATACTGTGGAGTTACTATCAACTATGTTACTATGGACTGTAAGCAGGAATTGAACCCTAGTCTTTCACCATTTTAGCCCGGTACTCTTAACTTGTGTTTTCATGTAGGAAAAAAGTTTATACTCAGTTTTCAACTGATCTTTACGTTCCATGAGCCAAACGTGATTTTTAGACGGATATCCGTTTGTGTATTTTTGTGTCTACGTATGATCCAGAGTAGAATTTTTTAACGCTAATATCAAAAAACTAAATTCATGGTAATTTTAAAAACACAGCCACAACAGCAGGAACAAAATGTGAAAATTCATGAAAAAAGAGTTGAGAATATCCAAGAATAAACATATTTGGTAAAAATTGTTTATTAAAATAACTACTGCATTGAATAAATCAAAGTTTTTTTATGGTTTAACATCCGATTGTTCTGCAGTTACTGCTAATGCCGACGGTAAAGGATGAAATGATTTTTTGTAACGTATGAAAAATTCCGTGCCTGAATGGGACTCGAACCCCAGATATTACATCAAAAATATTACATTGAAGTTAAAAGTTGGACTACTTAGATGTTATGTGTTTTCAGTATTATTTTACTGGATGGAGTCCTGGATCTTCAAGAAGAACATTATCGACGGATTGAGTGATCGATAAGTAGCCATATCGAAGATTTTAAGGTTGAGCTTGGTGGACCGTGTCAGAAAAGAGAGTATTAATTAAAAGAGGCCAGAGGTAAAGTCGTCGCCGCGAATCAGGTGTTTAACCGCTGCTTTTTGGAGACGTAAGTTCTTGGTTCAAATCCTAGAATATCTAGTTACTTTACAGTATTTGAATTCTACAAAAGTGAAAAATTGCACGAATAAACTACTACTTCCGGTAGACCAATTTTGATGAAAATGTTTATGTTAGGTCACGTAGTAGTCCCTAACTTAAGTTCCAAGTTTCAATTTTGTATGGAATTCCGTAGACTTAACATTTTGTGTTCACACACACACACACACACACACACGCGCGCGCACACACACACACACACACACACACACACACACACACAAACAAACAAACAAACACAGATCAATCGCTAAAGACGTGTTTTTGGGTTCAGTGAACCTGAAATCGTGTATTTCCAGTTAAAACCCGACTTCAAAAATTCGACATTTAAACAATACTTTCCTCCACTGTATAATCATACAGGGCAAGAGAAAGTACAAAACAAAACGAATTCGTTAAATCTTGGTAAATATTCCACGGTGGCAATAAAAATGAAATGCCAATGGCATAGTGGTTGTTGGTAGGAAAGAGGGTGGTTGCCTACGAAATTAAAAATGGGCTGATCGGGTTAAAGTTTAAGAGATTTAGATTTCTTTAAAAACAATCTAATCAACAGCCAAAATTACGGTACTTTAAATTTTTGTGGTTATCAGCACGCTATAACATATTATTTCACAGATATTGCAAAAAGCGACCGGTCAGAACTCCAAAATAAATATGTGTTAAAATCGCTTAGAAATTTCAATATGAGTAGGCCTACTTCATTTTCAAACTTATTATTAGTTATTTCGCTTGACACACCGGGTTGGTCTAGAGGTAAAAGTCGTCGCCAAAATAAGCTGTTTAACAGCTGATTTTCGGAGACGAAGGTTCCTGGTTCAAATCCTAGTAAAGGTAGTTACTTTTATACGGATTTGAATACTAGACAGTGGTTACCGGTGTACTTTGATGGTTGGGGTTTAATTAACCATACTCTCTCAGGAATGGTCGGCCTGGGTCTGTACAAGACTACACCTCATTTACACGTCATACACATCATCCTCATCTCATTGGGTCATGGGGTTGCTTATTGTTCTAAATTGAACAGATTGCAACGTACACAAATTAGGAATAAAAAAAAAAAAAAAAAGTTATTTCGCGAATCAGCTGTTTAAAGGCTGAGTTTTGGAGACGAAGGTTCCTGATTCACATCCTTTTTTTCTCTCTTTAATTCTTTATTTACAACTGTAAAATGTTACAACAAGCAAATGTGATGATTATAATAATAATGTAAATGACATGATAGGCATGAGAGGGGTAGGGCCCCCATTGGTGCCTCCCCAAGAATGAAATTTGTATATCAAATTAGCATGTCTCTACTCCAGCATCTTTTAAGGCGTCTAGGGGGATTATCAGGTAAATGGACGGAGGAATTTGAACGCACCAGGGGGTTCTCGTGTTCGTGTGACTTGTCGTGAAAGCGTTTGTATAGGTATTCAATGGAATTTTGTACAAGTGGTGTTTTCAAATCTGTATGTAAGGTTTTGTTGCTAACATAAAGAGGTGCTTTTGCTATAAGGCGTAATGTTTTTGACTGGAATGCTTGAATTCGTTGCAAGTTAGAGGGTTTGGTTGAACCGTAAATTTGGGATCCGTAGGTCCAAATAGGTTTCAAAAGAGAACAATATATGCGTAATTTTTGTGCCATTGGTAATTTTGATCGTTTGTGAAGTAGGGAATATAGAAGTTTAAGTCGGGAATTCAGTAATAAACGTTTCCGTTTGATATGTGTGCCCCAAGTTAGTCGTTTATCAAAAGTCAGACCGAGATACTTGACCGTATCTGTTTTTGTAAGAGGTTCATTGTCTATGTATACTGGTGGGCAATCACCATGACGGAGTGTGAAAGTTACGTGAAGGGATTTTGTCGTATTAAGTTTTATTTTCCATGTTTTACACCATTCGTGTAGAAGATTGAGATGATGTTGGAGTGTTAGTGAAGCGTGTATAGAGTTTTGGTCTCGGGCTAATATCGCTGTGTCGTCAGCGTAGGTAGCAGTGAGGGTCTGGGGTAGGGTCGGTAGGTCTGAAGTGTATACAGAATAGAGAAGTGGGGCTAAAATTGAGCCCTGAAATTGGTTCACATCTTAGTGAAAGTATATTTATGTAGATTTGAAAACCTACACCTCATCCTCATCACCTTCACCTCAGAAAACATCATCCTCATCTCATTTGGTCATGGAGTTGCTTATTGTTCTGAACTAAACAGATTGCAACGTACACACATGAGGGATTAAAAACAAATTAAAAGTATTAAAAAAGAATGATCGAGATGTTTCGGTCAACACCAGCATTAGCACAACATAAGCAAGCTTGTTTGCTGATGCCAACATTATAAACTAAAACTAATCTACTAACTAAATATTTGCAATAAATGTTCTTACAATACTTTATTTATAGTTACAACTTTCTTAAACAATAAAAACTTATAATTCTAAAGTGAAAGAAAGAATATTCTGTAAAAAGCACAAGAGTATTATCGTGGCAATTGACAACTGGTTCCTTGTACCGGACTGGGATATCTTTGTATTTTATTAAAAAGAGTTAAGAGGTTATGGTTCTATAGAATAGCATGTACAATGTATAAAGCATACACAGCCGATGGGTATCAGAAAGTGTACAGTGGCTTTAAGAGTCGTAACTGGTTTTTAAAATGGTATTGATACCATATAAGGGAGCACCCCGGCCGTCTGTCTCGTGTCACATGTCCTCGTTACACGATCAATTTATTCTGGTTATGCCTTGACACCTTTTGTATTTTATTACGTACTTAGGGGAAAGTTAAATTGTTCTTAAAAACAAAACAGAAAACTTTTTGTACTTTGTTTTTATATACGAATGTATTCGTTTATATTAGAACATTGATTTCGTCTGGCTGTTTCTCCACGATATTATTTGAAAATGTTTTAATGTGTTCTCGTTTATTCGTATGTCGTAGGTTTGAATACCAAATGTCCACTTCAGGTCATGTTGAGGTTAAATCGACGAAGTAATAAGGTTATTATTTTTAAGGGAGGGTTCAAAGGGTCATGACCGATTATTCAAAATGTAAATTTACTTTATTCATTAACTTCTACTCAGAATATATTTTCTAGAAACAACATGTACCTATATTAGCTAATTTAATTTTATTTCTATTATTACTTTCGTTACGTAAAATTTCACATTATTAATTAAGTTAATAGTAATTATTGTTGTTGTTGTTTAGGTCAACAGCCGAAAGGCTGGTTTGAACCTCTAGAGGTTTTACTAAGTAAAAACGAGGAGTAAGGTGGTTTACCATTGCCTTCCTCACTGAGTTGAAAGAGTATGCTTATCAGCATGCCAGGCCCTCCGAAAAGCACTCACTTTCCACCCTGCAAATAACACCTTCACTTCATTCACCACAGGGTCTGGCTGCATAGTGAAATTCAATACTCTCAGAGGAGATAACTCTGATTAGTGTCTTTTACACCTCTACCTCTTCTGTTCTTAAATAGTTCAGTCATATAAGTGGCTGACTATGTGATAAGAAACAGAACTATTTTTTTAGCCCTGGACCAAACAGATAGAGTGCAATTAAAATAACACTCCACCTGCCCGTTTTGGGCATTTAATTATTATTATTAAGTCAAAATTAAAAACAACCTACCAAATTTAAAATAAACGATCTTTCACTATTTAGTTTTAAAAATAAACTCGTAAAGTTTTTGATATAAACAATTTTATAGTATTAATGAATTCTCTAATATCCGCTGAAATCAATTTCTTAAAAACTGGGTTAAACTGTCTCGTTCCGGTGTGCATGTGCATCGCAAGTTTGAGGAAATTAATATTTTCTATCTTGTGCAATTTGAAAAAAAAACACTTATATTTTTTTAAATGATGTACTGTATTAAGTTATTTTTATAATTTTTTTAGTTTGGAAGTATAATATCAAAAGTCTATTAATTTATGATCAAACTTATTCAAATTCATGTTCTAATATGTGTGTCGAATTACGCTGATAATATTTAAAGATAATTATTTTTTATTTTATTAATTATTATTTTCCTTTGTTTGCACCACTACATATATGATAGTATATAATGAACAGCCAAAAACAAAACAAATTAAGTATAACACTCACCTCTATTATCTATTTTTATTCTTTTATCTATTTAATTTTTGTTAATTATAGTAAAAAAAAACAGTTTAACAGATAGTAAGTTGGATTGTGAATATGCCACTGTAAATTATCATGAATTAATTTGTAATCAAAACTAATTGTAATGAAAAATAAAACTAATCAAATTTCTGGAGTGATAGGTATATTAATATTTTTTATCTTGTGCTATTTGAAAAAAAAACAACATATTTTTGTAAATGATGTACTGTATTAAGTTATTTTTATTATTTTTTTAGTTTGGAAGTATAATATCAAAAGTCTATTAAATTATAATCAAATTTATTCAAATTTATGTTCTAAAATGTGTGTCGAATTACGCTGATAATATTTATAGATAATTATTTTTTAGGTCTTAAGTCAAAAATTGTCGGTTTTGAGTTAAGTGCACTACCCAGTTCAGAAAAATTTTCTCTTTCAATTGGTGCAAAGGGCTTAAGTGAAGCTAACTCTTGAAGTGAATTATGTTGACTGGCTTTATAAAAATTTTCTCTTTGCGTAACAGTATAAAAGTCTTAATTGTAAATGATATCTTTATATTTAGTTTCTCAGTCTTTTTTAGTTGTACAAAAGGTCTTAAGTTGAGTTAAGACCTTTATACCAAAAGTAGTTTATTTTTTCACCAATATCAATTGCTGAGATCACCTGGAAAAAAATCAACTTGAAATGGTCGAAATGATAAGAAACCAAACGCAAACTCGTGACTTAAGTAACTGTAGTAAGAATTTACCAGGTCAAAAGGTATTAATTTACACTATAAATGGTAAAGGTCTTAAGTCGTGAATTGCCCGCCACAAAAAGGGCCACAGCATAGACGTAAACGAAATTTTTATTTTCGTTAAGTAGAAAACAAAAAAAAAATGTATAACAAATTATAAAAACAATTTTTGGAAGAGTCAAATTGCAAAAACTATCCTTAAATAATAAAAAAATATAAATTATACTGTCTCAAATTTTCATTTGCTTTTCCTGAAAAATGACTATTTTCAAGTTAAGACCTTTATACCTATCACTACAGATTTAATCAGATATGTGGGACGATTCATAGGACACCGAAGCAAAAGACAAGAACCGAAATAAGGTTAATGGTTTTATAAGTCGGTGGTAGTTCCAACTTTGACATAAGGCTGTGAAGCATGGGTGATAAGGAGAACGGAGGAAAGTGCCATCCAAACTGCGGAAATGAAATTCGGTATGTCAAGGGTTGTTCAAAACTAGACTGGATCAGAAATGAAGATGCAAGACAAGAATTAGAAATTTTTCCAATTAATGAAAAAATAAAATTATACCGTGCCCAGTGGGTCGTTTTAATTGGGATTGAGACCGAGGGGTTCGGATAAAACAATTGTAAGTGTAACCAAACAGTACATGAAATGCCTACATTGTACTCTAAATTTCATCTCAAGCTAATAAAAACGTTTGAAAACTGGAAAAATGTAAAATAACTAAATTACTAAGTTAAATTTTTACCCGTTTAGGAGCAATTTTAGACCACATAAGGTACTTAAGACGTTTCTAGAAGCTTTTTTGCAGCCCACATTTTCTGCATTCGCTCATTGTAAACTTTTTTCCTTTCTTCTGTCGATCCGGTGTTCTGTTTTTGCTTTTCATGGAAGCCCTTAAAGTCCGTAATAAGTCGTCTGAATTTGGTTCAATTCATTTCCGGGTTTTCTTAATATCCTTTCTGACTTGTTTAAACTTCTTTATTTATCTGACACCTTAAGTTTATTGTTTAGTGTCTTATAAAGTAGTTCTGTTTACCGGTTGTCATCCATTCTATAAAGGTATGCGTAAATTTTTAGTCTTATTTTTTTAATCGTCTCCAATAATCGTTCATTTTCGTTGTCCAGTTCTTCTCGACCTCGTAACCTACAAAGTTAAGGTAAGGTGAAAACAGAAAAAACAATATTTTCAACATACTCTTTGTTTGTTCCTATTACGAGTAACTACAAAATTGCTTGATGATCATATACTTACAAAATTAGGTATTGGGTTTACAATTTAAAAAGTAATGTCTATAAGTCTGGATCATTCAATGCTGTCCTGTGTTAATAGGAAGTGGCAAGTATATTACCTTACAGTCTGCTGTGTAAGGTCGTGTTATGTGTAGTAGAAACGATTTTTTTCATAAAGAAATTGTTATGAAATACGTGATTCAATAGAATTTTCTTAAGAGATTTGTAAAATGTGTTATTTGTTTCCGAGTAAAAAACTTGAGTGTTTTGATGCCTCGTGTTAGCAGGCCGTAAAAGCAAGGTAGCCTCTCGGTAAATTTTCCGGGAACATAAGGTACTTAAGACGTTTCTAGAAGCTTTTTTGCAGCCCACATTTTCTGCTTTCGCTCACTTTAAACTATTTCCTTTCTTCTGTCGATCCGTTGTTCTGTTTTTCCTTTTCATAGAAGCCCTTAAAGTACGTAATAAGTCGTCTGAATTTGGTTCGATTAATTATGTTTTCCGGGTTTTCTCAATGTCCTTTCTGACTTGTTTAAACTTCTTTATTTATCTGACATTTAATTTTATCAATCTTTACAAAATTATTTAAATAAATAATTTCTTAAAATTCGTTCTTAAATAATGTTATCGTAGTCGATATATAACATTAGATTTTTTTTAAAGTTAGTTGATGACATCGGTAGGCGTGGCATTTAGGTTAACTCCCGTTTTCCTACTTGAGATCTCAATATTAATTTTATATATGACTCGTCTTAAAATGATCTTTTATGGTCAAATATCTGTTATGTTACGCGTTAAATGTACATTTTCTTAATAGATTTATATAATTTCTATTCGATATTTTATTAAAAACCTTAAAGGATTCGATGAATCAAACATTTGGCGTAGGGGCGTGTTGACAGGCCATGAAACATAATGGCCTCCCGGTCACTTGTCCGGGATTTTACAACTCATTTCTTCAGTCTTTAAAAATTATTATAAAGAATGCGATAAATGTGTCTTTTCATACGCGTTTTAATTATATTTTTGATGGATAATATATGTATTGAAAATATGGATGATCACACATATCGCGTTTTGTATTAATAAGTTATTAATTAACATTATATTTTTATTAATTAACGTTTTATTTTTGTAAGTACGTTCAGTTTGCTTGAAACTGTGTGTATTTGAGAGTATAATAAAGTGTTTACTTCAAAGTAGTGTGATAATAAAATTGTGTAGGACATGTTATTTTTGTAAGTACTTTCCATTTGAATCCTGAATCCTGGTTGAGAGGGCTGAGAAGCCCTATGATGGCGACATCGTGTTAAGGAACACCTGGTCGCTCGGGGAACAATTTTACCGAATAATTGCAACCTCATGAAATTTAGGGGGAATTTTATAGTTTAAAATAGGAAATAGGATTCTGGCTCTTGCGGGATTGGGACTGGGACTTCAAAGGAGGTAATGTATTTTAAGAAGTTACTCGTGGATGAAAATTTATATTAAGGGACAAGTGGGTTTAAGAGCGGCTCTTTTCTTTTTTTTGTTTTTCAGTGGCCTTTTTCAGTTATGTGGGAGTTTCCATTTAGATTGTCGGGGCTCGTAAAGAAGGGATTTTTAAAAATGTTACTCCTAAAAAGAAAATAAAAGTAAATATGTTAGTAAAAAAATCAGATTTTTTTTAAATCACCGTTATACGGTTGTATTTTAGTTCAAAAATGTCCATAGCAGATCAAAATCAAATTTTTACAATTATTCTCCAACTGGTTTAACGCTAGATGAGATTGTTATACGTGTTTATTTAGTCTGTTAATATACTTGCAAACCTAATTACTTATAACTTCACGAAATGCATTTAACATAAAAATTTTATACAACCAAACGTAACACCAATTGTACATATTTATTTGTTTTGTCAAATAATAAACTACACTTCTTCGTGTCGATAGCATTTAAAATTGCACCTAATTAACGAATAAGATAAGTTACTGAATTCTAATAAGGAAATAATGAATAAGATCTTTATTTCAGTTTGCCAATGATCTTTTTTGTATAAATGGTAAAACTACTAGAATTCTGACCTAAGGACACGTTTAAAACGCAATAATTGTAAGAAGTTCGTGTTTATAAAAACTAAAGTTATTAATTTCAAATCTTTCTACTTAATTTATCATAATTAAAGTACACATGTTTACTCGCGACATGAAATCTATTGGTTCGTGTATGTACACCGTAATGTACGAATGTTTAATGGCGATTTCGTAAAAGGTAACCAAAAATGTAAAGATAAGAATTTTTCATGTAAGTAAAGGGAACATTTTTGTGGAGTATGTGATACGATTATGGATTACACCCCGTGACGAATGTCTGACAGTGCACGATAAAATTCGTGCACTATTAACCCTTACATGCCAGGTTTAAAACTTATATTTTTCTTTGGTAGATGAAAGTTATGTATTGTGTCATCCAACTTTTTCTTCCAACACACGCGATGTGTTTAACTCATTTCATTGTATTATATAGCCAATATTTATTTTTTACTTTTGTATTTACAAATGTAATTTGTATTAATTAATTTTTTCTGTTATTACTAAAGTATTTGTCTAGATATTTACTCTTAATGTATCTTGCAGCGTCGGAGTTTCCACCCAAGTACCAAATTATCTCCTGTCTGACTTTTCACATCCCACAGCTCCTAACCCACCTAACCTTTCTTCCTACTTATTTCTTTTAAGTATTTTTTTTTTTGGTTTAACATCTGACTGTTCTGCAATTACTGCTAATGCAGACGGTGAAGGATGAAATGATTTTTGTAACGTATGAAAATATGCCGTACCTGAATGGGATTCGAACCCAAGACCGCATGATGAGAGGCGAGCACGTAGGGTCTAGCTGTATAATGAAATTCATTACTTTCCGTGGAGATAATTCTGACTAGTGTCTTTTACACCTCTATCTCTTCTGTTCTTAAATAGTAAGTCATAAATTTGGCTGACTAAGTGATAAGAAACAGAACGGTTTTTTGTAGGCCTGGAACCAACTGATCGAGTGCAATTAATTTAATACTCAACCTGCCCGTTATGGGCATTCGATAAATAGATTAATTAGATAAATTTTTAAATTATGTACAGTTCGAAAGAAAATTGAAAATAAAAAGTACCGATGTTTTTTTTACGACATTAAGATACGTAAAAGGTAAGGAGGCCTACAGCAGCTGATTTAATTTAGTTTTATTTGTTAAGTAGAGAAAGCTAAAGCTTTAAGAAGACTTTAATTTCCGGTTGAGTAAATCGAGAAAAGCAGTTTTCCTAAGACAAAACTGAACAACAAACTATTTTTCTTTGCCTTAAATGTTAAGGTCCTAAACGTAAACTGCATTTTATTTTACGATGATGAAATTATTTTATACAATTTTATTAAGTATACTTTGCTCTTCCCTAACTTTTTTTCTATGGTACAGCGTGCGTTATATTCAGTGTATATATTCACGTTTCACCTCCCCCTGAAGCCAAGAAATTACTTTTAGAAAAATGTGTTGTTCATTCTGGAGAAAAATTTACTCGACGCGTTGATCTGAAATTTAAATACTAAGCTTTTGTTAATTCTCTTTTGAAGGATTTTTAGAATTGGCCATGTATCTCCAAAATTAAGGGTAATTTTTCTGTAATTTCATAGTAGCTACAGATTTTATTTCGGTTTTTTGGATCTCAAACGCCAACCCCCTCTATACATCCAATCAATCACTGCAGGCCTCCTAGTGATCGCCTTCATTACTTCAGTTGTCAATTGTTTTGCTAGAAGCCCTCTTTTTCTTCTCTTTCTTTGAATCTAGTTCCATGCTGTACTGAGCTTTCTATCTTCATTCTTCCGATGTAGGTGTCCATACCACACAAAAAAATTCTATTTCATTTATATATTGTTTGGCCTTTTTAACTTCATCCAGATTACTTCGTTCCTCATGTTTTCTAACCTGAAAATCCGACAACTTCTTCTCGAGAATTCCGTATGTATGGTTGCAATTATCCTTTTACTTTTTTCTGAAAATTCCCATGTTTCTTCACCAGATTACTTTGCTCTTCCAATCTTTTTCTTCAATCTGATCCAAATTTGCTGATGACCTAAACAGAAAATGAAATTTAAAATCTATGGCATTGCTCTTTCCAATGACGCTCAGCTTATTATAGTCTGTCCTAGCTGAATTGGAGCATCAACTCAAATAGCTATGCAAGTACAGAGTGTTTCCTATAACCACAAACAGTTTAAATATTATATTCTTCTTATCGAGAAAAATAAATAAACAATTTTCTCATTTTCTGTCACGTTGTTTGTGAGTCACTTGTACATGTTGTGGAGGGACGAAGAGAGGTATGATCACAACTCTATAGCTACGCGCGCCAATTCAGATTGGACAAACTATACCTTTATTTGGGTGTTCCCTCATTACTGAGCACTACACCAAGTTGCTTAAATAATCTAAAATCCTCTATCCTTTATCCTCTTTTTTGCCGATCTTTCCAATAAGTAGTTGCTTCGTCTCTGAGTAGTTAAATTTTAGTTCCCTATTCCCTAGAAGTTTTATCAGTTTTCTCGTATCAATTATAATCTATGTCAAATTCTTCCGTTCGTATAACCACTTGATCTTGCGCTTTTCTGGAGAGACTAATGGCATAAATTTATTGCATTTTATTGTGTTATCGGGACCTGCTTATTAAAAGAACCACCTAATTTTATTTCTGCTTTTTTTACTCAAATAGACAAGAATTTGAATAAAAACACCTAGTAATAATTATTGATGTATCTGTTGGTCACGATGAGAAGTTACTCATTTATTTTGATTTTTTATCAGCTACTGTCTTAAGCTGGACCGAAGGCGATAAATGGATTTAAAAAGAAAGAGAAAGCCGGAAAAGATTAATTATTCTATGTAATTAATAGAAAAAGAGAATAATTTGTAATTTAATTTACCATAAAACGTGACCAGTTGAAACTTGCACGTAGGTGTTAATAGTTACATTAATTAATTAATGGTGGTGTAATACTGTAATTACCGTAATAGTTACTGTTACCTTTCGTTTCCTCTCTATGCTAGTAGGTCTGCACTACCCGGCTACTGTTAAATTAGCCTGTGAGCTTTAAGCACCGTATAACATTTATAATTGATTCAATATTCAATATTTTTTTAAAATAAAGTCTCTACGTTAAACCTAAAAACTTGTTATTTTTGACCGCTAATTCAATTTGTGTTTCATTTCGGATATCATTAAAAACCATAAGATTCAACTAAGTTGTTTTTTAAATAAAGCCATAAAGATTTTAGTATGGCCTCATTTCACCGGAGTTAAAGAATTCCGGGCGAGTTCCTTTGCCAGTTATTACTTGCTAAGACAGCGTTTCCGAACCTATAATATTAATAATGATAATTTATTTTATTCCCATATATATTACACATTACAAAAAAAGAAATAACTATAATACAAATTTTTTTTACATTGTACTTCTAGACTATTATGCTAGAGGCGGTGGAAATTTCCTATCCAACTATGGACAAAACCATGTACCAGGATGGGACCTACGTTTATATTGAACAGTTTTTCTTATTTTTAGCTATATTGTAATTAGTTCTTGAGAGATTTCCGTTGAATTTTGAATGGCCCTAAATTGTAAAAGCCCTGAATGACCGACTGATTCACTCACAACTAATTTTTTAAATGTCCTATCATTTAAAAAGTCAAAATTTTGAGCATTAGTTCATTTAATGAAAATACAAACCATAAGCCAAGATATCGCACCACCCTGGCCTGTGGTGGTCCTGAAATGGACTAAAGAAAAATGTAAAACTTTGAATTATGGGCTTTTTAAAATGACTGATTTAATTGATACTTAAGTATGTGATGAATTTTTCGGCATTATTTTGTTTGTTATTTCTTATGAGTTAATTTTATTTATTTTGAACATATTAACTAATTGTAAATTATTACATGAAGTATGTTTGAGTAATCTTGATTAGTTGAAAGATATTTAAAGAGTTATTAGCCTACGTGAAAGAAATGTAGGACGTTTCCTTTCTTAATATTTATGGTCTTAAGTAGTAGGATATCGGAATGGAATGGATCATTGTTAATAATTAAGGTAGCTCATTAAAGCTTGGGCGTGACTATAATTTTAGCTGTCTGCTATCAATTAAAATTAATTCACTGTTTGGAAGAAAGCTTGCGTGTTTAGTTCTCTGTCAGGGAAAGAAAGATTACCCATACCTTTACCTTCATAATCAATGTTACTCTTTCACTGTCTTTCTCTCTCCCTACCTTTCACCCCTAACCCTCATCATTGTCTTGCCCTTTCTTTCCTTTATCTGTCTATCTCTCACATGACTTTCGTTATATTTATGTAGTTATTTTATTTAAATTAGCCGTCTGAGCTCAGCCTATAAACAATACTAAATTTATTTTTTGTTTTCATTATACAAAAGCTAGCCTCCGAGGAGTGTATTCCATAAAATGGTTTATTGATTTTTCCCGGTTCTTCATGTTTCACTTGGCACTGTATTACTTACTTTTGTCCTATATCATTATATCATAGGGAAGGAAAGTATTTGTTTCATGTCAATTTTTTGAAATCGAATTTTCAACTATATTACACGTTTTCAGCTCCTTTAAACCCCAAAAAAACATGTTTTTAGCGATTTGAACGTCTTTTTTGAACAAAATATCTCAAGAACGGACTATTGTACGAAGTTGAAATTTAAAAATTAAGTTAGATATCACGAAAGGACCCGAGACGAACATTTTCATCAAAATCGGTCAACCGGAAATAGTAGTTTCTTCCTGTGATTTTTCCACTTTTTACGATTTTCTCATAAACGTGTCATACAATTTTTTTAAAAAATCGCCTCACTACATTTTTTATGCCATAGAAAATAGGGTAAGCGCCATATCTGCTGAAATTCTTGGGGAGGCTGTGCTCTCGTAGAAAAAATTGTTTTTATAAGATAGGGACCTTAATTTGCATTCTAGGGCAAAAGTTTATATCATCAAAGTTGCAGAATAAAAACTTACTATTTTTATTCAAACATTACTTTTGTACAACGCTTAGTTTACCGGAAATAGTGAATTACTGTTTTTTTTTCATCAAAATCGGTAAAAATGGGATTTTTTTAAGATTGCGGCCTTAAGATGCATTTTACGACAAAAGTGTGTTATTAAAGTTACAGAAAATTAAAAAACCTACAACTTTTATGTCAGGCATTTCTTCTACAGAGCCTAGTGTAGTGTCAGTTTGTAATTTTCCGTATTTGGAAGTTCTACAGAGGTTGAATTTCATTTTACGTCATTCACTTATGATTAAAATAAGGTTGTCTTTCATTTTACATTGTTTACTAGGATTAAACACAGGTTATATATGTTTTATTATTTACTTTGGCAAGAGAAAGTTGTGCGTTTCGCACCATATTTTTGTTTCAAATGTTCAACTGTACTGGAATAGAGTAGTTCCCATATTGATCTGTAATTTTTCATGAAGTATTATTTCTGTTAGAACTATTGGTAAGTGTGTTAGTGCTCCATACATTGCAGGATTAGAATATTAGGTCAGACATGTGTATTTGCATCCAGTCTATTATATCATTGTAGATGTGTAGAGTTGTAGAATGTCGTCTGTGACATCAATAATTTTCTATCCGATTATCGAAATATTTCAGTTTGTAAAACCTCAACTGCAAATCCAAAGATCTCTGTTTAATTCTTAACTATGATCTTGAAATTTTGGGGAGTTAATTCACAGTTAATGTTTTATTATTCACCATCATTTCTAATATCCAAATTATATTATTGGTGACAATAATTTTTTATTGCCAACAATAATTACTTATAAGTTAAATAATCTAAATTTTTTTTTATCCGAGGCGGCGAGAAAAACTCATGTTCACTCCCTCACAATGGGGGAAGTAGTGTTGGACTCAATTGAGACGTCCTCGTCCAGCCCCAAGGAGGCCGCAACCGCCTTACCAACCAAAAACCCGCCACCTGGCCACTTGATCCGACATCTGCAAACAACCCTCCACTTTTTTCGGAACTGTTTATATAATAATACTACAAGCGAAATATCGGGTTAAAAAATATTTACATACTGTCAGCGGGGCGTGGAAGGGAACCGTAGCCTAATTCCCTTCTCGCTGTCACTGACCAACACTCACTCTCTCACTTTCATTCATCTCTTTCATCACCAGCTCAGGAAATTAGTGTGTCTACCTTACCTACTGAGATCGGGACAGGATTGATTCACTGTGGGAGAGGGCGATCCCGCTGATCTCCATATGTCTCCTCCCTCCGCAGTCTTCCGACCACCCTCTCCGCAAACTGAGCGACCAACTTCCAGCTCTCCTCATCCTGCAAATAACTAACTGATTGTATAATAGTCTACCTGAAAGTTTACAAAAATACTTTTGTTTTTAATCATAAAGAAAAACTTATTATTTAACATCTAACGAACTTCACGCACTCTTCTGGTTTTTTTATACTTCTACTTGTAAACAGTACTAAATCTATTTTGTCTAGGTTATCAACCGAAAAGCTGGTTTGAAACTCTAGAAGCTTACTAAGTAAAACGAACAGTGAGGTTGTTTACCTTACCTTCCTTACCGAGTTGAAAAGTATGCTTATCAGCATGCCAGGCCCTCTGATATGCACATATTTCCACTCTGCAAATGATACCTACATTTCACTCACTACAGTGTCCAGCTTTATACCAAATTCATTACTTTCAGAGAAGATAACTCTGACTAGTGTCTGTTACACCTCTACCTCTTTTATTCTTAAATACTTCAGTCATTTAATTAGCTGACCATATGATAAAAAACATAACTTCTATTTTTTTGTGGCCCTGAAATCTTCTACCTCTACCTCTTCTATTCTTAAATACTTCAGTCATTTAATTGGCTGACCATGTGATAAAAAACATAACTTCTATTTTTTGTGGCCCTGAACTCTTCTACCTCTACCTCTTCTATTCCTGAATACTTCAGTCATTTAATTGGCTGACCATATGATAAAAAACATAACTTCTATTTTTTGTGGCCCTGAACTCTTCTACCTCTACCTCTTCTATTCTTAAATACTTCAGTCATTTAATTGGCTGACCATATGATAAAAAACATTACTTATATTTTTTGTGGCCTTGAACTTACAGATTAAGTTCAAATAATTTAACACTCCAACTGACTGTTATGGGCAATTATCAATATTATTAATTGTCTAAGTTCAAGATATTTTTTTATTTTAGTGTTACAGTTAAACTCAAATTTAGATACAATTTTTTAAGAAATTTTCGTGTATTTATGTTTTTTTCATAAGTTATCAACCCATTGGGTGGGTTGATCCACCTGCCTGTTATGGGAAAAACAAAATCTATACTGTATCAAATAGTTTAACCACCTGCCAGAAATAAAGATCAGAATTGAAAAGGCCAGGGCAGCATTCCTATGAGACCTCCTCTATCGGCCCGCGACCTGAGCCTCGAAACCAGGACCCGCCTCTTGAAGTGCTACGTCTTTCCTATCCTCTTGTATGGAGTAGAGGCGTGGACACTCACCAAAGAATGTGATACCCGTCTACAAGCGTTTGAAATGTGGACCTACCGGAGGATGCTTCGAATACCGTGGACAGACAGGGTCACAAATATGGAGTTCCTCAGAAGAATGGGGAAAGAGCTGGAAATCCTGCAGAGCGTAAAGATAAGAAAACTGACATACCTTGGACACATCATGAGGGGGCCTAAATATGAGATTCTGCATCTTATAATTCAAGGGAAACTCGTTGGTAAACGCTCGGTGGGATGCAGACGAATATCCTGGTTAAGAAACCTGAGAGAAGCGTTTAACTGCTCGTCGCATGACCTGTTCAGAGCAGCAGTGGACAAGGTGCGACTGACCATGATGATAGCCAACCTTCGTAATGGAGAAGGCACCTGAAGAAGAAGAAGAAGTTGTATCAATTATAACAACCCAATAATATAATATTTCTTTAATGGTTCTTTCTTTATTTTTGCTTTAATGGTAAGAATTTGACCAATAGAGTAAATTTTTATAGATAAGGTTACATCAATACCTTTTCTTGTTTATCCACATTTCTTTCATGTTTCTTCATGTTTCATGTTTTTTTTTCTTAGTTTTCTTACTTTGTCTGAAATAACCATACCACTGATGTTTTTATTACATTTATCGTATATAACCGTTTGTTTTTGAGCTTTTTGAGTTCGTCTATAATATTTTATAAATGTGTATTTTATTTATTGTAATTTATTATTCTTTAACAATGTAGTTGGTACCACGTTATTCAATTGAATGATTTGAAGTATATTATTTATTAACTATTTCATTCAATGATATTATTGAAAAAGTAATAAAGTTTATTAATAAATACAGTTGTAAAGCAATGTAATATCATTTAAATTGGTTTTACAGTATTTCGAATTTTCTTTTCATAATAATGTGTACGTAGAAAAATATAAATCGATTTCATCGGTGAATGCCATTCTTGATTTTTATTTTCATCATATTTTACTTAATATATTAAGTTTATACTTAATATTTTGTCTATCGGTATTCTATTTGTTTTATGATGGAAAAATATTGTAACATTATTCTAGATATTGTTGATATAATGTTTTTATTACTTTCTCTTGCCTATATGAATATATAGGAAGGAAAGTATTGTTTTCATGTCGATTTTTCGAAATCGAGTTTTCACCGGATCTATACGTTTTCAGACCCCCTGAATCCAAAAAACATGTTTTTAGCGATTGGTCTGTGTGTGTGTGTCTGTGTGTCTGTGTGTGTGTCTGTGTGTCTGTGTGTGTGTGTGTGAACAGAATATCTCAAGAACGGAACATCGTACGAACTTGAAACTTGAAACTTAAGTTACATACCACTACCGGACGCGACACGAACATTTTCATCAAAATCGGTCAACCGGAAGTAGTAGTTTATTCGTATAATTTTTCAGTTTTTTGCGATTTTCTCAAAAACTGGTCCTACGATTTTTTTTAAAATCGCCTATTTTACTCAATTTTTTATTCTCTACAAGATAGGGTAGGCGCCATGTCTGCTGAAATTCTCGGTGAGGCTCTTTTCACGTAAAAACGTTGTTTTTTTAAGATTACGGCTTTAATATAAATTTTAGCGCAAAAACTTATATAATAAAAGTTGTAGAGAATTTAAAAACCTACAACTTATGTTTCAAACATTTTTTTGTATGACGCTTAGTTTAGCGGTAATTTGCGATTTTCTGTTTTTTTCTCACGAAAACGTGTGAAAAATCGATTTTTTTAACATTTCGGTCTTAGTATGCATTTTACGACAAAAGTGTATATAATAAAAGTTATAGAAAATTAAAAGATCTACAACTTTTGTTTAGAGAATTTTTCTCTACAGAGCCTAGTTTAGCGTGAAAGTGTGATTTTCCGTTTTTTTTAAGCCAAATTGAGTTCGATTTTCATTTTGCGTCTTCCACTCATGATTAAAATAAGGTTATGTTTTTGAGGTTAGTTTTTGTTCATTTCTAATGTTTTAATACTAATGTTAGGTTTATTGTTAATTATTTGCATTGGCAAGAGAAAGTTGTGTGAGTGTTTCACACCAGATTTTTTTTAGTTAACAATTTAGTTCGGCGTACAGCTCCATCCCGCGCACAGGTGGCTAGGTGTATACGGGAGTTGGAAAATTATGAGTACTTATAAAAAATTTATTTTTGTATATTTTTTCTTGATAAATAAAGTAAATGATAAAGTTATTAATAGTTGAATAATTGGAGTTATAATGAATTAAATTTTTTTAGTCCATTTCAAAAAACCTGAAAAAATAAATTAAAGTCGTGTGCTGAGGCGGGGGAAAATGGGGTAGATTATCAACCGCACACATACAAAGTGTATTTTTTATTTTTTTTTATTAAATCGGTTCTATAAAACTGCATGTTTACATTCGTTCGTAACTCCTTGTCAATATGTACCTTATAAATAAAACAAAAAAGATGTAATATCTTTGTCTATTCTACACTACATTTTTAGAACCGTAAATAATGTTCGATTATGCTACTGTCACCGGATGGCGATATTAAGTGGTGAGTTAAAACCTTTAATTTTGGTGGCCCTGAAAAGGTCCGTATAAGCGGTGGTCGTCTTGATGTGCGGTGGTGCTTGATGTGGTCGTCTTGAGCGTCGGTCGTAGTCGTCGAGGCGGTCGAAGAGTTGGACACGGCGTGTCGTCGTCCAGCGGAGATATTATCTTCTTCCCTCGCAGTAGTGCTTCAATGGCTACTTCGTCGGATCCGGTGGGCGTAAGGCTCGGTCGAGGGACCGGTGTGGGGATCGCTCGCGTCAGCGGGCGATGACGGTCCAGTCGACGGCTTGGCGAGCGGAAGCATCATCTTTTCTCTTGCGGGGTCGTCGATTAGTCTTCGCTGGAGTCCGGCAGCCGTGTGCCGTGGTGGACATCTTGTCGATGCTGTAGACTGGTGGAAGTGAATCTCTCGGCACAGTGCAGCGCTCTTTATATAGTTACCGAGAGCGTTATGGTAGAGGGCGGCTACTGACTCTTGATGACAAAGGCCTCTGTCGGTACGCAGCCGAAAGGTTTGTCGGTATGCCGCCAAAGGCCTACCGCGCCGACAAAGGCTGGGAGAAGTATTGAAGGCCGGCAGCACAGTAAATGATTAATTAGAAGGGGTGCTGGTGACACTACAAAGATTGTAATTATGTTTTCTTCTACGAGTATGTGTGTATAAAATATTGTCGGTTAATGCTGACAGTAGCCAATTTTGTTGCCTATGTATAAACGGTTGACGAAATATGTTTATTTCTATTTAAATCAGAAAACTATGTTATTCACACGAACATTGTGAACAACGCATGTTATCAGCTGTAAGGACTTTTTATTAATTAAGAAATTTGTGTTCCGTTAATGTACTGAGGTTGATTTATTCTTCAATTGTCCAAAGTAAGCTCCAATACAGTATTACATGTTGGGGAGGTATTTATTTCTCTAATATTAAATTTCTAATCATAGCACAAAAGAAAGTTATTACAATAATGGTTAGTGCGCCGAAAACCGAGCTCACCATTGGAATTTTTGAACATTTAGACATCCTTCCCTTAAGATATCTGTATGTGTACAGAGTACTTAAAATATTTTGTATTAGAGGTGCGCACTTACTGAGTAATTCTAAAGTGTATTCAAGTTGATTAAGGTTGAAAAATCGGGTTGTTTTAATAAAACCAAATATTGAAGCATACCGTAGATTTTTAACCTTTTGTTCATTGAAGTTGTTTAATTTATTTATCTTTAAAATGTAACTTCATGTGTAAAAATTGTTAACTTTTTAAAAGAATTGAAGTTGTGGTTATTTTTACCAGATGATGTCGAATTTTTTGTTTCATTAGTATAAATAATATTCCGATAATACCATTATTTTATATTTAAATATTGTATATCAGTTTTATAATGTAGTCCTTATCCATATATCTTATATTTAAAAAAGTACTCTTATTTTTGTTTTTCGTTTTATCTATTCATTTAAGACAAAAATTAAAAGTTTATATTGTTTTTTTAAGCTTGGCTCTAGGCTTTTCTTTCTTTTTTCGAGCTTGATGGTGCCTCAACACGATTTTCTATGAGGTACCTAACCAAATTTTTTCCCAGTTAGTATTATAATAATGTTACTGTAAATTTGGTTAATTGCTGTGTTATAAAATTAGTTTAATTAGAAAATGTATTGTGTGTAAATAGGTAACTTATTTTATTGTTTCAAAAACCAATGTAAAATTTGTAACTTGGAAATTATGTGTGAATAAAAAAAATTCAGTTAATAAAATTACATCGATAAGATTTTCAATATATTTACATTCAATTGTTTATTTTTTCCATTTATTAGGATCTATGTTGAGTTTCAAATTTACTTTAGGGTATAATAACTTTGGAAACCACCAGATCTTGCTTGGAGTGAACCCAAGATTGTAATTTTAGCCGTAAAATACGTATGCAACTGAGCTACTTAAATGGTTCACTAGCAAGTTTGTTTTTGGCATATTTACTGATGCTTACTAAATAATTTATAAGATTGTTAGTATATTATTTGATATTTTTATGTGATTGTTTGGTTTCAGCAATGGCAGTGAAGTGATTCGGGAGTGTCCGGTACGTGTGATCGCGTGTGAACCAGTGAATCATTCGGTAATTCAAAATGAAAGAAGGCGATGCAATTCCGCGACGACCTTTTCGGCCGCGTTCAGCTACATCTGACACAATTCCGTTTGCTGATGCAGATTCATCTGCAGTAATTAATAAATCAGCTTCCCTGACGCGTCCACATAGTTGTCGTTTACCTCTTCCTCCTCCTCCGCCGCCACCTCCTATTTTGAACACATCCTCTAATTTCATAATTGATACTGAGGATACGACGAGTTTGAATAATATTTTGGATGCGTTGGATGATTTAGATGATGCATCTGAAGATGGATCTTCATCCAATGCTGAAAAAGACGATGATATTCTAAGCCCTTTACCGGTTTTTAATTCGGCCAGGAAACAAATAATTCCTGTTACAAATGGCGTTCATCATACTGTATCCGGAATGAAGAATAATTCCATCAACATCAACTATCAGGTATGTTTCTAATAATATCTTACGTATACTGACAAAGTAAACTATTTTTTATTTCAGGTCTTCAGATTCGGATTCGATATTGGAATGCATGCATTTACTGCATAAAGTTAATTACAGTTCAGCCGTCCTAAGTTTGCTCCTACTATAAACAAACCAAAGCCAGCTACTACTGGGTGCACGCTACGGTCCACGACTTTATGGACGTCGTATTTCGATTAAGTTAACTATGTTTTAAATTATGAGTACTTAAAGTACTTAAAATATCAGTCATGATTTGATATAGGCCTAACAATTTTATTTATAAAAATACTTTTAAAAGTATTTTTTATTTAAATACTTTCGTTGTTACTTTTTAATCAGCGTGTACACATTTGTATATAATGCGCAAGCTCAGTGACGTCATTATTTGTTGACAGTAGGAGCAAACTAAAAAAGGCTGGACTTTAGGTACTTTATTTCTTTTTCCATTAATTGAGTTTGACAGTTTGCAATCTTAGATCGCTCACGTTTAGTCGTACAATACAACTAGAATAGAGTACAAAACATCTCTACCTCATGAGTGATCGCATTCCGCTCTCTGTCAGAAGAAAACTGCTTGAAAGCTCCTTCTTCCATCAAAAAATATATTTTATTTTATGTAAACTCCAAATCAGCTTAGTCATTGAACTTGTAAAATTTAACTTTCAACCGTTAAGTTACACCGAACTGCCTTAATATGGTGACCGAATGGATCGAGTAAATTATCTGATGAGGAAGCCTAAAAATGTTTTTTAGTTTATGTAATATAAAAAACCGCCAAATACACAATAGATTACTCTTACCTGATTAATGAAGTCAAATAGGTCCTTTCAGATACCATACATTCATCTTTAGTTGGAATATTAAAACATCAATGCATTAATTATATTTTTATTTATTTACCGTTCTATCGTGTTACATACAATTAACTACAGTTAAAGATTACAGGCAGTAATTAATGTTATTACTTCACGTCATGCAGACCACTATTTAAAAAGCTCACTTGATGTTGTGTCCCTCACTTGATGTTTTTGAGCTGATAGTGGATTTTAGGCAAAATACTTTTATGCTGAATTCTAATATCCACCATCTTAACATAAGAAAACCACAGCTAGGGGATATTAGTTCATCTGAATACTGTATTCATTCCGAAGCTCTGTAGGCCTACCCTACCCCTTCCTCCACTACCTAACCTTACACGACACACCCGTTCTCGGTCACATTGTCAAAAACGAAAGACAATCACCTTAGTAGTTAACCATCGCGGAGTGTTTCAATTGTGATTAACCTTTCATTTCAATTTTAATTGCTCTGTAGCGAATAATTAAATTACCTACAGTTACATTACACACAGATTTGTGTGAGTTAAACTTCAAAACATCAATCTTCATTGCTCTATATAAATAGTAATAAATTTATTTATTTATGTAAAATAATTAACTATGCTTCTGAAAATAATAAAGCGCTGCTTATCTTGATTTAAAAACACCTAGATCTCGCTTTTATTTTACGTCCAACTATTTTGTTTTGTCATTAATAATAATGCTGACGTTGAAAGGAGGTACGAATAGATAACAATGAATGATTAAAGAATATCAGACCTGACAAGGATCGAACTCGGTACACCAACAGACTGTACTCAGCACCAAGAAAACCGTTCGAAGAACGGGCATTTTAGAAAGTGTAATAATACCATTAACTTTTAATAAGAACTTTCTACTAAGCTAATCAACACTATTTCTAAAATACACAACCTCGCTAATACAAACTGATAGAAACCGGGACCTGTTCGATATCTTTAGCGTTCGGATTATCAAAAAACTTACTGAGGGACGTATTTAATGCAAATGAATGGTTTGATGAATGCAATGAATGAAATGTTGGGTTTATTTTTTTTAAATTGATGCCAAATATAACAATGGTTTGTTGTTGTTTAGGTTATAAGCCGAAAGATTGTTTGAACCTCTAGAGGCTTTACTAAGTAAAACGACGAGTGAGGTGGTTTACTATTGCCTACCTCATTGAGTGGAAAAGTATACTTATCAGTATGCCAGACCATCTGAAAAGCATTTACTTTCCACGCTGAAAATGAAACTTTCACTTTATTCACCACCGGGTCTGGCTGTATAAGGAAATTCATTCCTCTTAGAGGAAATTTTTTTTTTGTACAAGTCTGCAACATTACAATCTGTTTACATGAAATAGAACAATCAGAAATTTTGATAAATGTTAGTTGGCACGATTACAATTTCATTATAATGTTAAAGAAATTGAAAATAGTAATAAATTGATTAGAAAAATTTATAAAAAATGTAACAATGCTCTTTAAAACCTATAACCTAAATCAAAAACACTGTGTCTTTTCAGTCTTGAAAATCCGGTATCAATGTTATTTAGCAGATTCAGAACCAAGACGTTTGGATGGTGATTGAGTCGTTCTTCATATTTACGGCTGAATTTTGATATTGTTTGTTTCACTGAGTCAATATTAAGATCGGCATAGATATAAGTGTTTTTGATGTACCACGGAATTTGAAGGGCTCGCCGCAAGAATTTTGACTGAAAACGTTCAAATATGTTTATGTTTGAAGTGCTGGATGTACCCCACAACTGAAGCCCATATGTCCACATGGGTTTTAAAAGAGATTTATACAAAATAATTTTTGATTCGTTTGACAAAGGTGAGTATTTACCAATTAACCAATGTAGTTTACGCACTGTCAGCTCAAGTTGTTTCTTTTTAGTTGTTATGTGATGTTTCCATGTAAGGCGACGATCTAAATGTAGTCCCAAGTATTTTACTGTTGTGTTGTGTGGTAGTGCAATGTTGTTTAACGTTACTGGTGGGCAGTCATTTTTCCGTAGTGTAAATGTGATATGTGTTGATTTGTTTTCGTTAACTTTCGTTCTCCACTGTATTAACCATTTCTCTAAAGATGTAAGAAATTCTTGCAAGAATTGTGACGCAATTATTGGTTCTTCATGGGTAGCGAGAACGGTCGTGTCGTCGGCAAAGGTCGCTATGGTCGTGTTTGGTGTTGTAGGTAAGTCGGATGTAAACAATAGATACAAAAACGGACCGAGAACACTCCCTTGTGGTACACCTGATTTAATGTCGTGTAGTTGCGAATATTTGTTTTGAAATTTTACTTGAAAACATCTAAGTTCTAAATACGACTTTAATAACAAGTAGACAGAATTCGGCAAAAGAGTTTTAATTTTAAATAGTAAACCAACGTGCCACACCTTATCAAAGGCTTGACTTATGTCCAAAAACGCGGCCGAACAATACTTTTTCTCTTCATAAGAATTATGAATTAAATTAACAACTCTATGTACTTGTTCAATCGTACTGTAATTCTCACGGAAACCAAACTGATGGTCAGGAATGAAATCCGGAAAGTATGGTTCCAATCTTTTTAGCAGTACTTTTTCAAATAATTTGGACATCACAGGTAGAAGACTTATTGGCCTGTATGACTGAACATGAGATGGGTCCTTTCCTGGCTTATGAATCATAACTATTTGAGAGATCTTCCAAACGTTAGGAAAGTAACCACTACGCATAATACCATTTAATATTTTGGTTAATAAGATCAAAGCATTCCTGGGCAGCTGTTGAAGAACATATCCTGTAACCAGATCATGTCCAGGGGCTTTGAAAGGAGCAAAACCACCAATGATTGACTTAACCTCATTAACACAAACTTTGTTGAACGGTGGAGACATTTGTAGAGCAGCTTCCAAAAAATTTAAGACTTCTTCTTCTTCTTCTCTCGGTTCACTTACTGAAGCATACGGTTGAAAAACTTTTTCTAGGTGCTCACCAAATAAATCAGCTTTTTCTTGATCACTCCTAGCCCAACTACCATCAGCTTTACGAATCGGTGGAATATTTTGCTGAGGATGTTTAATTTTTTTCGAGGCTTTCCACAGAGAAAATTCTGTATCTTTCGTTGGCGTCAAATTTAAAACGTAATGTTGAAACGATTCATTTTTCCAGTGCTGTATCATCCGTTTCAGTTCTTGAGAAGCTCTATTGTATCTTGCCTTATCTATTGGATATCTGGTGTTCTGCCATTTTCTTCGTTACCTCCTTTTCTCCGTAATTTTACATCGGATGAACATAGGATAGTTGGAATTGTGAAACTCCGTCGCTTTTGAAGCTGGTGTCGATTCCCAGGCCGCATTTTGAACACACTGCGTAAATTTATGGACTGCTTCATTTATATCATTCTCTGTCTCCAGAGGGATGTTCAAATTAACACCCTGTAAAATTTGTTTGAAATGTTGAATATTCGAAAATTTATTCAGTAGAACAGGAGGCCGTTCTCGGTTCAACATAAGAGAACTTATTGTTAAGACAACCGGTGAATGATCAGACGACAAGTCACAACAAGATTCAATATGAAAATGCAACTGGGAAATACCTCTAAATATAAAAAAGTCTAGAAGGTCAGGTATTTTGGTTAGATCGGTAGGCCAATACGTTGGCTCACCTGCGGAAATGGCTTGTAAATTATTTTTCATTATTGACTGAAAGAGTTGACGACCCCTCGGAGTAGTCAACCTAGAACCCCAAAATAAATTTTTTACGTTCCAATCACCTCCACACACAAACCGCTGACCGAGTGTGTCAAAATAACCCGTAAACTGATTTTCTGTTATATTATGTCTTGGAGGACAGTACACTGCAGATACCGTAAGTGGACCAGTATTACAATCTTCCACAACCACTGAAGTTGCCTGTAAGAAATCTAAATTTGTTTTTTGAATTTCGAAATGACTAAGTGAATGTCTAATTAATACAGCAGTTCCGCCATGGGCATTACCAGAAGGATGATTTGTGAAGTACATCGTATATCCATGAATCTTAAAAAAAGAGCGTACGGTGAACCGTGTTTCCGAAATCAACATTATATCGATTTTCTGCAAGTTTAAAAATAATTCTAGTTCTTGACGTTTACCCGTCAAGCCATTGGCATTCCGTATACAGATTCGAAGGTCTAAAACCATTTTAATTCATGCATTTATTTATGACAATGTCAATGACTTTATCCATCATTCTTTCGATCATTCTTTCAAACCTTATGAACATTTTTGTTCCATAACATCCATTAAGTTATTATTGGGGACATCCCTGTTGAGATCACTGGCAAATTTACCACTGGTAGCCTGTGCATAAGATTTTCTGGTTGTATCTATTTTTGGAATTTCAGTTTTTAAAGGTTCACTAGATTGTAAAGAGGAATTGACATTGTGCTTCGTATTACCTGACAACTTCGTCTTAGTAGGTTCATAAATATGTTTCTTGTATTGCTGATAAGCAGAACAGCCCTTGTAACTGGCTGGATGACTACCGCCGCAGTTTGTGCATTGAGGAGCAACTTGGTCAGTTTTTGTACAAGTTTCTGTACTATGATCACCGCAACATTTAACACAACGGAAGGGTCTGTTGCAAACGTTTTTTGTATGACCGTACCTTTGACAGCGTTTACATTGAACCACATTTTGCTTCTTGTAAGGAGCCTCAAAATGTACAACTGTGTGATTAAGACACTTAATCTGAAAAACATCTTTATTATTACGGTTAGGTTCCAAGTCAATGAAAAACAACGGAAGCGGCTCTTTTGTAATACGATGGCGGACATTTGTAACATAGCGAACCTCATGACCTAACGCGTTCAGTTCACTTTTGATTGTATCAGTGCTTTCGGAGTAGTGCATTCCTCGTAAAACAACTCGATATGCTCTTTCATGCCGGAGCTTGTACGTATAGTGACTTATTCCCTTCGTAAGAAAATTATCTCTGATGATTTTGTACGCTTCAATATCTACTGGCATAATAATGACAGTGTGACCAGACTTTAAGGTAGTTATCAAATATTTAGCATCGGAAGTATTAGGAAATAGTTCTTGTAAAATAATTTTTAATTCGGCAATAGATTTTACACCAGTAACGAAAATAGGTTCTGGTTTTAGAACCAATTGAACGGCCTGATCAGTATCATCGACACTAATTGCGTTAAATTTATTATTTACAGGAATAGAATAATTATTTTCAACAGTTGTTGATGTATTGTTAACATTACCGATTAAATCAGAGGTAGAATTGGATTTCTTCTTTTTCGCAGCCGGTGAAATATCATCTTGCCAGCTGGCACTGCGAACAGCTGATTCATTTCGTCCGCGAGATCTAGGATCCCTTGGCTTTGGCGGGAAGCTATTTGACCAAACAACTGTTAAGTGTGACGTCACATCTGCACTGATTTCTGTTTCCATGAGAAACGAAATAGGTTATATTTACAGCAAACTTTAAAAATAAAAAGATTAAGCTCTTTGTAGCATTAAATGAAACAATAAAACAAAACTTACATAATTGTTCTCAAAACACAACAAAACACAAAACGAATTTAAATAGAAATATATAAGATACTTCGCTTTAACAATAGCCCAAAAAAGTACGACCACATTCAACTGTAACCGGAAGTCAGAATTTAGGGGAAATAACGCTGATTATTATCTTTTGCATTTCTATCTCTTCTGTTCTTAAATGTTTCAGTCGTTTTTAGTAAAATAATTTTAAATAAAAGAAAATTTATACGCGAGCGTCCTGCTGAAAAGTTGTATTTTCCTCAAAAGTAATAAAATGATGTAAAACAATCACACATTTTAAAATCATCTACTGTTTGTGTAAAGCTGCGCAGTTGTAAAAATTTAAATATATAAAGTTAAAAAAATCAATGTGCCTGGGACCACAGGTTTTAATTAAACTAAATTTATGATTCGATTGAACGTAATAAAATATTGTATAAAAAACTAATTAAAATACATAATACAGTATTATAGAATTAGTATAAGTTACCAGTAAATTAATATGCCTATTTAATGGCAGAGTGGGTCGAATTGGTCACATTCAGAAGAACAATAGAGAATTAATCTCTCGCATTAGGCTGCTACAGTGATTTACATAATCCCCACTATATAAATCTATCTTTTACTCTACATTCACTTTTAAATAGACATGATAATAATTTATTATAGAATTAATTTCATTTAAATAAATTTTAATCCATGTCAAAAGTAATTTAACATAATTCATTGTTTTTTTCTCATGTTGTTGACTTTCTCCGTGTGAATGTTACATTGAAAGTATTGTTTTATTTTTATTTTTTATTAATTTAAGATCTCATCTTTCGAATGTTTTCTCTTCTCAGTATTTAATTATGTAGGTTTCAAAGAATATTTTCCTTCATAGTTTTATTAATCGTGTAGGTGTATTAATCATAGTTTTGTTAATAAATTTCTTCTATTAAATTGTAGGTATTGTTAAATATTTTATTTTTTTACTTACTATTATTACTGTAAAGTTTATTCCACGTTCTCTCGGGTCTGTTTTTTACTTTCTCTTGCCTATATGAATATATAGGAAGGAAAGTATTGTTTTCATGTCGATTTTTCGAAATCGAGTTTTCACCGGATCTATACGTTTTCAGACCCCCTGAACCCAAAAAACATGTTTTTAGCGATTGGTCTGTGTGTGAACAGAATATATCAAGAACGGAACATCGTACGAACTTGAAACTTGAAACTTAAGTTACATACCACTACCGGACGCGACACGAACATTTTCATCAAAATCGGTCAACCGGAAGTAGTAGTTTATTCGTATAATTTTTCAGTTTTTTGCGATTTTCTCAAAAACTGGTCCTACGATTTTTTTAAAAATCGCCTATTTTACTCAATTTTGTATTCTCTACAAGATAGGGTAGGCGCCATGTTTGCTGAAATTCTCGGTGAGGCTGTTTTCACGTAATAACGTTGTTTTTTTAAGATTACGGCTTTAATATAAATTTTAGCGCAAAAACTTATATAATAAAAGTTGTAGAGAATTTAAAAACCTACAACTTTTGTTTCAAACATTTTTTTTTATTACGCTTAGTTTAGCGGTAATTTGCGATTTTCTGTTTTTTTTCTCACGAGAACGTGAGAAAAATCGATTTTTTTAACATTTCGGTCTTAGTATGCATTTTACGACAAAAGTGTATATAATAAAATTTATAGAAAATTAAAAGATCTACAACTTTTGTTTAGAGCATTTTTCTCTACAGAGCCTAGTTTAGCGTGAAAGCGTGATTTTCCGTATTTTTAAGCCAAACTGAGTTCGATTGTCATTTTGCGTCATTCACTCATGATTAAAATAAAGTTATGTTTTTGAGGTTAGTTTTTGTTCATTTCTAATGTTTTAATACTAATGTTAGGTTTATTGTTAATTATTTGCATTGGCAAGAGAAAGTTGTGTGAGTGTTTCACACCAGATTTTTTCCTAAGTGGTACTCTCTTGATTATTTGTTCTCAATCTGTGAGCTCCGCGGATACAAAAAATAGTTCTGTTTCTTATCACATGGTCAGCCAATTATATGACTGAATCATTTAAGAACAGAAAAATCTGGTGTGAAACACACACCTTTCTCTTGTCAATGCAAATAATTAACAATAAACCTAATATAAGTAATAAAACATTAGAAATAAACAAAAAACTAACCTCAATAAATATAACCTAATTTTAATCATGAGTGAAAAACGCACAATGAAAATCAACCTCAGTTTGGCTTAAAAATACGGAAAATCACTCTTTCACGCTAAACTAGGCTCTGTAGAGAAAAATGCTCTAAATAAAATTTGTAGATCTTTTAATTTCCTATAAATTTGATTATATACACTTTTGTCTTTTAAAAAAATCGATTTTTTACACGTTTTCGTGAGCAAAAAACAGAAAATCGCTAATCACCGTTAAACTAAGCGTTAATACAAAAAAAATATTTGAAATAAAAATTGTAGGATTTTAAATTCTCTATTACTTTTATTATATACATGTTTGCGCTAAAATCCATATTAAAACCGCAATCTTAAAAAAACAATTTTTCACGTGAAAACAGCCTCACCAAGAATTTCAGTAAGCATGGCGCCTACCATATCTTGTAGAGCATAAAAAAATTAGTAAACCAGGCGATTTAAAAAAAATCATAGAACCAGTTTTTGAGAAAATTGCAAAAACGTGAAAAATTACATGAATAAACTACTACTTCGGATTGCCCGATTTTGATGAATATGTTCGTGTCGGGTCTGGTAGTAGTGTCTAACTTAAGTTTCAAGTTTCAAGTTCGTACAATGTTCCGTTCTTGAGATATTCTGTTCTCACAGACACACACACACACCGACTAATCGCTAAAAACATGTTTTTTTTTTGGGTTCAGGGGGTCTGAAAACGTGTAGATCCGGTGAAAACTCGATTTCGAAAAATCGATATGAAAACAATACTTTCCTTCCTTATATATTTATATAGAGAAGAGAAAGTAAAAAGAAGAAGTGTAAAAGACACTTTTCAGAGTTATCAGAAAACATTGAATTGTTCATATGTTTGAATAAAAATAAATTATTATTATTATTATTATGTTTGCAAATTTAATTTTTACGCAATCCCACCTAGGCTGGCAATAAACCCGCGCGCAGCACGAGAGCAATTACTAGTTTTATATAGAAATTCTGGTTGTGTTTATAAAAGCTTAATCGGAAAGTTCTTTGTTTAAAAACCGAAGAAAAATACTGTGGAACCAAACGAAAGGTTAAATAAAGCGCATTTTCTCTGTTTGTTTTTATTTGTTGGTTGCGATTTTTCTTAGTGTATTTTGTTGTGCTTGCACGGAGTTTTCTTTTGTTAAATGTGAAATTATTACCACATTTATCTAAATAATGGATTGTGTTATCAGACGACCACAACTGATTTAATGAGTGTTCTGCGGTTTTTAAATCCAGCTCAGTTTACATTATGTATTCCTTACTAATGAGAATTGCATGTCTTCTTAATCTTTTTATAGAATAAATTATAATGAAGATATCTCCGTGATGCAGGTCACCATTATCTGTTGAAATCTAAAATATATTAAGTGTTTTGTAGTTATGAAATTATTTATTTTTTGTTATTTGATATGTACCATTTAATAGTCTTAAAGGTACATTAGGTAATACAGTACTTTGTGGAATTATTTCAAGGTCGTAATAAATAAAGAAAAAAATCTGGTGTGAAACACTCACACAACTTTCTCTTCCCAATGCAAATAATTAACAATAAACCTAACATTAGAAATAAACAAAAAACTATCCTGGGTAAACATAACTCAATTTTTATCATGAGTGAAAAGCGTAAAATGAAAATCGACCTCAGTTTGGCTTAAAAATACAGAAAATCAGTCTTTCACGCTAAACTAGGCTCTGTAGAGAAAAGTGTTATAAATAAAAGTTGTAGATAATTATTTTAATTTCCTATAAATCTGATTCTATATACTTTTGTCGTAAAATGTAACAAAAGTATTTAAAAATTACTAAGGTCGAAATCTTAAAAAAATCGATTTTCACATGTTTTCGTGAGAAAAAACCAAAAATCGCTAATTACCGCTAAACTAAGCGTTATACAAAAAAAATGGTTGAAATAAAAGTTGTAGGATTTTAAATTTTCTACAACTTTTTCCATATACTATTTTGCACTAAAATGTATATTAACGTTGCAATCTTTAAAAAAAAACAATTTTTTACGTGAAAACAGCCTTACCAAGAATTTCAGCAGACATGGCGCTTACCTTATCTTGTAGAGCATAAAAATGTAGTAAATTAGGCGATTTTTAAAAAAAATCGTAGGACCAGTTTTTGAGAAAATTACAAAAAAGTGAAAAATTACACGAATAAACTACTACTTCCGGTTGACCGATTTTGATGAAAATGTTCGTGTCGGATCCAGTAGTCATATATAACTTAAGTTTTAAGTTTAAGTTTGTACGGTGTTCCGTTCTTAAGATATTCTGTTCACACACACGCGCGCGCGCGCGCACACACACATACATACACACACACACACACACACACACACACACACACACACACACAAACCAATCGCTAAAACATGTTTTTGGGGTTCAGGGGGGTCTGAAAACGTGTAGATCCGGTGAAAACTCAATTTCGAAAAATCGACATGAAAACAATACTTTCATTCCTATATATTCATATAGGCAAGAGAAAGTAAAAAGGGATTAATTTTTTTATTAAATAAAAAATTCCTTATATGAGTCATGGCTTGTGGCAATTTCTAAAATGGCTTACTTTTTTGACTTTTGCCAAAAACGATTAGTGATATCTGTACTTCTCTTTAAAGGAATCAAATGAACACTATTTTCATTTCAAATTCCGACTGTGATTTCTTGACTTCAGGTTTTGGGCCACTTCTGGTCGAAACCGGAACTACAAACCCAAATTAAATCCACTAAATTTTTGTTTAGATTACGAATCCGAAAACCGTTTGTTGATATTTTTTGTAGTGTTTGAGATCTGGATATGATGGACGGACAGAATAAATTTAGGCCTATAAAGACAATTTTAAAAATTACAACCAATTTTATTTGTTAAGCCCCACTAAGTTCATTAAGAATTTTAAACATTGTCGACATTTTTTGTTTGTTTTGGCGAGATACCATTTCATATCTACTTTGAAATTATAAGATGCATCGATAAAATCTCTTCAATTTTAATTTTTTAATTAAAATTTTCTCTGATAAAATCATTTTTCATTCTATTTCTTCTTAACTCGCGTAGTATGTTCCTCTTGAATATAATTTCACCCGCCTGAATTTTACTTTCGGCCTTTCTTCCTCCTTTCCATATTTATGCTGCATAAGCGAATAGGCACAGAATATGCATTACACATAATTTTCGTACAATATGTAGGAACTTCATTATCCCAGATTAAGCTTCTTACACTTTGAAACAAAGCGCTAAAATCATTATTTTTATTATTATTATTTCAAAACAAATATAATTTTTCCGTCCATTAATAATTTAATTTAACCATAATAATTAATTTATTATTATTATTAAGTAATTTTTCCATCCTGATTTCGAGCTCTTTTCATAGAGGTTTTTAGCTGATAATTTTTTCCGAATGCTGAGCTGCTGGCCCAACGATTCAACCTCTAACTTCTAGGACCAGGAAAGTTTTAGTTCCAACGTAAGTATTTTATTTCCCCACTTCCCTCCGTCTTCAGACCTGCAAAGCCGGCGAGAGTCCCTGATTTACACGGGACGCACCCGACAGTGGTAACTCCCAATTCCTCACACAGGAGCACGTGAGAAATGAAGAAATAAGGGCTCGAGTAGAGCTGCGCGATACAATTGTGGAAAAGATAGAGAAAAGACAATTGGTTTGGTATGGTCATGTACGTCGAATCGAAGAGGAAAGGTGGCCGATAAAAATCTTTATCTACCTGCCAGCAGCTCGGTGGAAGAGAATTAGATCCTGCGGAACTTTGGGAAAAAGAGGTTAGAGAGGTTATGCAGCAGAGAGGGTTGGAGGAAGAGAACTGGTGGAACACCCCGAAGTGGAGATTGAGGTGTGGGATGCGACAGCAGCCGAAGGATCTTCGCTTAGTAAACTAAGTACAAACCAAATAAATTGAATTAAATAATAAAAAAATATTGTGAAATTGTTATCGTTAAGTTAGTTAGTTATAATGACTAATCCATTAATTGAAATTATATAAACAAAATGTCGTTTTTCAATTTTTTTTTAAATAATTCTTTTGTATAAAAATGTCTTTTATTGATTTGATAATGTTATCTGTTATAATAAAAATTTAGTTTAATAAAGTAGCTTACTGTAAGCTTTTTAGGAAACTTTCATTGTATAGTCTTTGATTTTGAAGCTTCTTCGTTAATTACGAAAACCATTAGCGGATAAGGAAAGCTTTGTCGTTAAGCTTAAATCTGATCAGCTTAGAAGCTTTTGCTCTTAGATGAATTATTCATAGATCGTTTCGGCATACCTGTAATATATTTTCAGATCTAAGTCTCGAAACATGAATTTGGAATTAGCCTACGTAATTTTTAAAAGATTTCAATACTATTAATTTACTTTACAAAGTATATTTTATTTCCATGAATATAAGTCTAGGTAGTCACATTTCTATAGCAATACAACACTATCATTGTAATTGTTGTTGGGTGTGTTAGTAGATTTCTTCGTCCATTAAAAACCGTAAACTATTTGTTCATAAGTGGACGGTTAATAACAGACGTTATGCAACTGGTTCCCCTCTTTCAAATTCTTTACCTCGTTTGCTACTTACTGTACTTGGTATTCTTTTAATTGCCTTTAATGACCTAAGCGTTGAGTAGTCAGTTTATAAAATTATTTTGTATATATTTTTTAAATGTATTTTTATTCTCAAATGAAACAAGGGAATAAAGGCACTCTATGTAATTTCGTGCATGAGGTGTTGAGTATTGTTTTTCATGTAGGCTTACTCTTCTAAATTTTAATTATTTAGCTAAAAGTACAAAATATTAAAATATTTAAATCAGGTGATTTTTAAAAATAATCGTAGGAGCTGTTTTTGAGAAAATTGCAAAAAAGTGAAAAATTACACGAATAAACTACTACTTCCGGTTGACCGATTTTGATGAAAATGTTCGTGTCGGGTCCGGTAGTGGTATCTAACTTAAGTTTCAAGTTTAAGTTCGTACGATGTTCCATTCTTGAGATATTTTGTTCGTACACGCACACACACACACACACACACACACACACACACACAGACGAATCGTTAAAAACATGTTTCTCGGTTCAGGGAATCTGTAAACTTGTACATATGGTGAAAACTCGTTTTCTAAAAATCGACATAAAACAATACTTTCCTTCATATAATATTCATATAGGCAAGGGAAAGTAAAAATATTTGAATAATCAGAACAGAAGTTTTATTATTATAAATTTATTAGTTGTAGCGAAATATTACAAAGTGATGTAAGTATTCCAAAAATCAAGACGATCGTACCATTTAAAAAAAAATACATTTTTTTTATTTCTTTTTAATAGATTAGTTATCTGAGATATTGTTTCTTCTCTTCCACTGGAGATTCATACTGTCAACAAAATTCTTGTATTTGTACAGCCTGATTTGGCTTATCGCATAAAAGTTTGTGTGAGTAGTTAAACTTTTAAAGTTAATTTTTTCGTAAAACAGAGCGGGCGTGAGTTTTCTAGTAATAAATTTATAGGTATTTTATTGGAACGCTTCTAAACTTTAGTAGAGTCTAGGTAATGTATACCAGTAACGGCTTGTGCCTTAAAAAATAGGTGAAGAGTTGTAAAAACATATACTTTCATGCAAATATTGGTGGCATCGCAAATAAAAAACAACTAACGTGACGTCCACAGTAAAGCAGGTGCAGTAGATTGATCGACTCGCGTCAACCTCTTCACTATTAGTGGTCGGGTGGGGAGAGCCAGACGTGCGGATTTTGCGCTGACATCACCGTAGTCATAGCAATCCGGTCGCGCTGGAAGAAACCAAAAGCCACCCATCAAACTCGTCACTCGGGTATTTATTACGTATATTAAGGCCATTGCTAGGACTATTAAAACATTAAATATAAGTCTAAGCAGATACATTAATTTTATGTACTTTTTTACACGACACTTCTTCATTAATTTTAAAACAACAAATAATTATAACCGGAATTATACTGTCACCATCACCCCCTTTGATTAGGTACTGTGCTGCCGGCTATCAAAGCTTCCTACATAGCGACAGAGGAAGCCGCCAATAGTTCCGAGAGGGGCGGTCGCCTTGTGGTGGCGTACCGACAGAGGCGTTTGTCCTCTTTGAACCGCCCTCTATCACAGCGCTCTCGGCAACCATATAAAGAACGCTACACTCAACAGGGAGATTCAATTCCGATCCAGACAGCAGGCAAGACGTCCACCACTGCACACGTCCACAGGACTCCAGCAAGAGAGAAGATGATGCTTCCGCTCGCCGACCCGTCACCTTAAGCCGTCGACCGGACCGTCATCGCCCGCTGACGCTAGCGATCCCCACAGCGGTCCCTCGACCGAGCCTTACGCCCACCGGACCCGACGAAGCAGCCATCGACGCACTATTGCGAGGGAAGAAGATGATGCCCCCGCTGGACGACGACACGCTGCGTCGCCCAGCTCCTCGACCGCCACGACGACCACCGCTTAAACGGCCCTTATCAGGGCCACCAAAATGCAAAGGTTTCAACTCGCCACTTAATGTCGCCATCCGGTGACAATAGTTATTTTGTGAGAAAGAAATGTGGATACTATCCAGTGCAAATGTGAAGAGGCTCTTCACCTACTTCACCTGAATACCCGGCTCTGATTGTATACCTATAAACGTAATTATAAATTGATAATAAGTATATTTTTTAGATTCATTCTTAATTAAGTTACCTATCGATTTAAGTCACGATAATAAAAACTAATTATAATCGAGATATCGATTATAAACTACCCGATGTATCGATCGCTATTAAAAAACAGTTGTTGGTATTATTATCTTACTTAAATCGATAAAACGACTTCATTAATAATTCATCGTAAAATTCTAATTCTTTGTTAATGTTAAGCAACGCTAAAGTTAATGTTATTTACTATTTTATCAATAGACAGATCAACATTATCAATTTGTTTGAAATTAATTTGTATTTTAATTGATTTATAACAATTAGTTTTACTAGATATTAAACCTTTCTCGGACAGGTGGTAATTAATCTCTGTTTATAAATTCAATAGTCTTCAATGGCAGACTGATTAAGTGGGAGGTTCACTCGCCTGCTCATTTCTTTCTATCAAAACAAGATAGTAAAAAATTTCCTCTACGCATGCGTCAACTGGGAACTGGAGATGAGTTCCCCCTCTAACTGCCTGAGCAGTGTCAGCGATGATTTTTAGCTGGATCAACAATAGGAAATATTATCAATGCATAGGATTGGGAGAGGCGAAAACAGTACAAGCAGAGCAAGCCACGTCTTTTAACTTATTCTGAAATTGTAAAATAATAGCTATAATGCTCTAGCTTCCCAGTAACTTAGTGGTCCGCAATACGGTACTGTAACCATACACCAGCTGGACGATTGTGTTTTGAATATGAGGCGATTGTGTTTGACCTTCACGTTATGGCACTGAGTAATTGCCCCCCCCCATGTTTGCTGAAAATGAATTTCAGCAAACATGGCGCCTACCCTATCTTGTAGAGCATAAAAAATTTAGTAAACCAGGCGATTTAAAAAAATCGTATTACCCGTTTTTGAGAAAATCGCAAAAAGTGAAAAATTACACGAATAAACTACTACTTCCGGTTGACCGATTTTGATGAAAATTTTCGTGTTGGGTCCGGTAGTGGTATGTAACTTAAGTTTTCAAGTTTCAAATTCGTACGATGTTCCGTTCTTGAGATATTTTGTATACACACACAGACCAATCGCTAAAAACATGTTTTTTTGGGTTCAGGGGGTCTGAAAACGTGTAGATCCGGTGAAAACTCGATTTCGAAAAATCGACATGAAAACAATACTTTCCTTCGTATATATTCATATAAGCAAGAGAAAGTAAAAAAGCTGCTCAAAACTATGTTGAGTAGGCCTATACTATATATTCATAAAATTGTTTCTCAGTATATCATCAGAAATTTTTCTGCATTAGAATAATATTAGTGATCCAGTACCATGAATGAAAACAGATTCCTTATCCAAGTATCTCGTGCTATAATAAATATAAAATTTATTTTGTATGTACAGTCTTGTGAACTGATTACCATAAATAGATATTACTGTATTATAATGTTTAATAAGCAATAAAAGGGTGGATGAAACTGATACAATGAAGTCAGAGTTCTTTAACAAGGAAGTTGTTTCGATCTACTATTGTTAAGATCAGATTAATATCCAGACTGCTTACTTCCCACTTAATATAACCTCTTGACCCTAACCGTAGTATCTTTTTCTCTGAAGAGATTCTCTTTAACTGGTTCTATTTTTATACTTTGTTTAAGCTTTTAACTCTAGTAGTTATTATTGTCTGTTACAATAATTTTTATTTATTTTAAATAAATTTTCTTTGCTTTATTTATATTTTATTTCTTATTTAAAACTGTATTTTGTTATTAGCTACTATAGTGGTTTACAGTACGAAATCTAGTCAAGAATCGAACCCGGGACGTTCCGCTATGTAGTGCAGTCAAACGTTCTAACCGCTGTGTTAGTATTGTACATTATTCTAAAAATGTTTGTTTGAATAGATTGTTTATTTTTTTTTTTTAATTCCTTATATGTGTACGTTGCAATCTGTTCAATTCAGAACAATAAGCAACCCTATGACCCAATGAGATGAGGATGATATGTATCACGTGTAAATGAGGTGTAGTCTTTTACAGACTCAGGCCGACCATTCCTGAGAGAGTATGGTTAATTGAACCCCAACCATCAAAGTCTAGCATTCAAATCCGTATTAAAGTAACTACCTTTACTAGGATTTGAACCAGGAACCTTCGTTTCCGAAAATCAGCTGTTAAACAGCTGATTTTGGCGACGACTTTACCTCTAGACCAATCCGGTGGGTTAGATTGTTTATTGTAAATAATTTTGTATTGTATGGAGTGGTATGTGTGAACAAGGATTGAACATGGATGAATGAGATGTTTTGAATAGAAGTTCCGAGAAATTGAAAATAGCAGAAAAGTTTGTTTTTATTTTGATTCCTTATAACGTAATAAGTCTTACTTATACGTATTTTTTAATTGAATCACTAATTTATTTAATTCGTTAACTTAATAATAAATTTTAGTTTATAAATCCACTGGTAATTATCTTCTTTTTGAAGATGCAGGGAGGTTTGTTATATCCTTTTGTTGAAGTTGTCATATAATCAAACATTTTAACAATTTTTCAGTTACATTGCTCTAGACATTAATGGACGACTACAGAAGAGATGACATTTTAACTTATTTAAAAAAAATAATAGTATTTTTTTTTTCGGTGGCAGATAGTAATATTGTGACACTTATCGCTAAGGTCCGTTTCGGGATCTAAGTAATTAAATACACTAAAGTTTACAATTACAAACATTTATTACACTAAAAGATTTAAAAAATAAATAATTAAACTACATATCATGAAGTAATAAATACAATAAATTATTTAATAATTTACTTAAAATAAATAATAAACAATAAATAACTTAATAATTTACTTAGCATTACTTACAATCAATTTTATAATACACAAACATACAAAACACAGAAACTGAATTCACAAAAACTGCACATTAACTTTACACAATACACACACACACACACACACACACACACAAAGACGGTATAACAATACCTCGGAACCGTTAACCTGAAATAACGCCCCGATAATCGCTCGTCAAAGATCAAACGAATACTGACTGATCGCGCTCGGGGGTCTCTTTATATACTTACTTAAAAAGATCATTCCAGTAAAAGCAGAGAAACTTCATGCAAACAATAAAGTACAAAAAATAACCTTTTATAAATGAGTGCTAGAAAAATCTATTATAAACAAGTCAACTATTATAAATAGAAAACGTAAACACCCGGCCCCCTCATCAATAGCCGTACAACAATACCCGACCTTTTATCACAATAGCGCAGTTATTTCTAACAACCTTCATGAATAGGCATACCTTTATTGTCATTATTGTCCTATTGTCACTTATTGTTACTATGTCACTCTATTATCCTCTCTTTACTATTTTTATGAATGAATTTCTAGAAATTACGCGAACCATGTCTTTTCGATATTGTCACAATATTATTCCTGAGTTGATCGCTAATCGAACTCGGGACCCCTGACGTAAGAGTTGACACGATTACAGTTCAGAAACCAGATAATGTAACCAGATAAAGATAATGTTAAAGATTAGGTGGGTGGATAAAATAATTAATTTAGGCGTTCTTAGGCGAGTGAATGAAAAAAGAAGTATATGGAAGCATCTTAACAAAAGAAGGGATAGGCTAGTGGGGCATATCCTAAGACAATAAGGTGTTAGTCTATCAATAATGGAGGGTAATATTGAGGGTGTGAATTGTAGGAGGAGGCAAAATTTAGAATATATAAAGAAAATTACAAAAGATGTAGGGTGTTACAGGTATATAGATATGAAAACGACTTGCGCAAGATAGAACAACTGCATGGAAAACTGCATCAAACCAGTCGAGAGTCTGATGACAAGAAAACCAGATAATAAAATAAAGAAATAAAAACAAAAATTAATCATGAATTTTATCATCGTCAACCAGCCCTTAGAGTCCACAGTTGAACATAGGGCACCCTTATTGCTATTTACTCCGTCTTGTTTTGAACTCTGTTCTTATCTATTGTACCAGCTACAGTATATCTGGTAGCTAAACAGTTAGCGCCTTTGTCAATAACCAATTTGTTACTTACATTTTTGTAAATGGAAAGTGAGTCGGGCCGTTCGAAATAGTGTCGTTAGGAAACCGTTTTTTATTACGATAATAGTGCAAGTGCATATGGGTAGTAACTAGTGGTTGTGGAGAGACAAATCAATTGTTTTGATTGTTTGTTGTTACAGTGTCTTAATTTACTCGTATAAGTTTAATCTGTATAATATATAAAAATGAATGTTGCCCCTTATGTATTCCTAAACTGCTTAACCAATTTAAATCAAATATTTTCTATAGATTATTCAGTTTCAGGAGCAGGTTTTAAGCTTTTCTAATCCTCCATCTGATTAGTAAAAACAAAGTTAGAATCTTAAAATGCTATTTTTATGCTTTCGTAAAAGTCAGTTGTCCGACTTTTAATTTTCAGATGCTTTTGAAACAAAAGATCTGTTATATGTATTTATGTATTATATGTATTTATGTATTATATGTATGATTACATGTATTTATGTATTATATTTTATAATATGGCTATCAACAAAGCACAGGGTCAATCGATACAAGTTCGCGGATTAAATTTTTACAATCCATTTTTCTCACATGGACAGTTGTATGTGGCCACCTTACGCGTCGTAAATCCTTCCTATTTAATCTTGTACGCACCAGACCGAAAAACAAAAAAATATTGTATAACCAGGAGCACTTCAATAAAAAAAAATGAGAATAGAATTGTTATTACGAGTTCTCTTTAAATTTGTTTTTCTTTGCGTAGCAGCGCGCGCAGGATACATCTAGTAACTTATAAAATTATCTAGCATCGCACGCGATACATATGTAGGACTTAATCAATTTTTTAAAAATAAATGTGTAACAGAAATTGTCTAGCTGTTAGATCGACTGTGCAATTATATACTCCAAAGTACAAACGCGCGCGCGCGCGCACACACACACACACACACACAACGTTTTAATAAATTCCCCCGCGTTCGTCTCTCGTTAATCTCCCCTTTCAACTACAGTAAATTTCCGATTATCCGAACTAATTTGGGGATCGGGCCGATTCGGATACTCAGAAATTCGGATAATTGGATACCTACATTTCGGGAATCAAGCAAAAAAGATACAGTACATTGAAAAAACTGAATTTTATTGACAAAGTTACTGTGAATGTAATGAACATTAAGTAAGCAAACTATACACTAATAATGTGTAAAGAAAATATTTATTTAATGACGAGTTAAATTTAATATTACTTACGGTACATTTATATATTTTATTTGAAAATTCGAGTAAGGTTCGTTGCCTTGGCGTAGTGACGCGTTTCCGAGCAGCAAGGTCAACTTGAAACTTGCTTTCGGTGTTATTTTCTTGATTCATATTTCACCTTTCGCCTGATTCAGATAATTGGGATTTGGCTAATACTGTGTGTTTTTCTACTGTATCTACTTCAACAATAAGTATGTAAACACACGCGCGCGCGCACACATACACACACACACATATTTATGAAAATCTGTATTATTGTCCTTCGGATTATCATTTTTTTAAATTTAAAAAGAAAATGTTGCTGGGAATATAAATACGAACATGCTGTCAAAATTTCATGAAACTCCGTTGAGTAGTCTTGTTAATTAGCCTGCACAAAAAAAAAACTCTTTGTCTTTATAATATTAGTATAGATTAAGTCTAATTTAAGCTTATATTATAATGAATTAATTTACATAATCTAATTGCAGTTGTTAGTAGGCTACGTGTGACAATTAATTTTAATAAAACTAAAAATATTAGTTATTTGATAACATTAATCTCTAATTGATTAACAAAGAGAGAGTTTTCCGATTTCCGAGTGTATTTGAATTACAAAATGCAACTTCAGCGAATTGTAATTGACGTTATTCGAACGATATCTACATCAAATACAGTTTACACAATGTAACCCTTGACCGTTAATAATTTGAAACTATTGCATGTAAACTGAATTTATGAAATTTAATATACAATCTGGTATACAATACTTAAAATAAACAATATAAATTCATTTGTTAATGTAATTTTATATATATAAAATAATATGAAGTATAAATACTGTTAAACAAAATACTGTCTGTAGTCTCCGTATTCGTCTGAATGATATGATATTAACATTTAGAAATATATTATTTTGTTAACTAATTATTTTTAATTATTTATAATTTTATTTTTTTCGTTATTGGTGGCAATTTCTAAAATTGTCTACTATCATTTTCCTTTGTCCGTCCGTCCGTCACACCCAGATGCCAGAAACCACTAGAGATAGCAACAAATGGTTTCGGATTCATCATCTACACAAAAAGTTAGTGAGCATGAGTTAGGTTTGGAATTCCGGTTTTAACCGGAAGTCAAGGGATCAAAGTCGGGTTTGGAAACAAAAATAGTGTCATTCAATTCCTCCGAAAGAGTGGATTCAAAAATCATTGAGTTTAAAGTTCCGGTTTTGTGTAGAAGTGGCCCAAAACCGGAAGTCAAGAAACAAAGTCGGAATTTAGAAATAAAAATAGTGTCATTCGATTCCTCTTAACCCTAGAGCCGGCAATCGTCGATTTTGAGACGATGTTATCGTTTCTTGAACCAGTCGCGTCGCAAAATCGGATTTGCTTCATAGCATTGCAATGTTATCGTTATAGTTTTAATTTCACCTACAGACAGCGTTGCTGTTTCGTACAATAGTTTAGTAATGTATAAAGTAAAATTTTACGTATAATACAATAGTTTTAGTTACATATTGTGCCTTTGTTTCTCTGTTGAAACCACGCTATCCTAGAGCTGAATTTGGTTATTTCTTGGTTTACATGATGTGTTTTTGTATATAATATCTTCTCCAGTTTTGAACATAGAATAGTTTTTTTGGTTTTATTTTGTAATAAACATTATAAGTAACGATTCGTGTATAATGAATTTTGAAAGTAGAACGTAAGAAAGTTTTAAACAGTAGTGTCATCTGAAATTTTAGAAAAATATTTGTCTAAAAATTATTTTCAAATACCTTCAGCATCCGTAACTGTCAGATTAAAATTTTAATAATGTATTTATTATATTTTCCTAAGTTTTTTGTTATTTTGATAATTCACGTGATAAGGTTTGTGATTCATAGAAAATTTTTAATGGTTTCTTTACGGCTTGGTGACCCATATGCTAGAAATTCTCTGCCGGTCTAGAAAAATGTTTTTGCCGGCTTTAGGATTATAGAGTAGATTCAGAAATCACTAATGGTTTTTGCCATAAGTGAAAGGTAAGTCTTTAAAAAATTGCCACCTGTTACGAAAAGCTTTGTCTCATGAAAGGGATTTTATCTATAATTTTATTTTTTTCGTTTTTGTGTTTAAGTTTCAAACTGTTCTAATTTTTACATTAAACATAGGTGTATACACATTTTTCCCAGTGTGTTGTTAATTTATATGTTTAATTTATTTATTTGTTATTGGTTTTGTTACTGCTTTTTCACTATAAATGTTTCCTTCAATTTATAATATATTTTATTTGACCGTATAGTTGTAATTAGAAAAGGAGTTAGGAGTATTGTAAAAACATTCTCTGTAAGCATTTTTATCGAAATTGAATAGATTCAAGGTTATATTTGTTTTTGTAGTAATAGGTTCACAATATTTTTTTCATTGTTTTACTCTATTTGTAGATCAGTATTTTTGTAACTACGTAATAATTTAGTAAATATGTAATGTATTATGGAATTTTTGCTGACAGTATTAGATAGCCTGACACATCGTTTATATTAGTGGGGTATCGTTTAATTAATTTCCATCATTAGTTTACTTTATTCAATTTTTTTAATGAAAATATCTGTGAATATACTTTATTGTAAATAAACTCTTTTTTTTAACGTCGGACTGTTCTGCAATTACTGCTAATGCAGATGGTGAAGGATGAAATTGTTTTTTTGTAACGTATGAAAATATGCCGTGCCTGAATGAGATTCGAACCCAAGACCCAAATAAACGCTTTTGGTCACCATTTTTGTTTTACCAAAAAATTTATTTTAATTGTTATTTTTATTTCTCTTGAAATTTAAGGAAATTAGTAATAAAATTGTTTTCCTAGAATCGCATAAATATATTATGATAAACTACTTTTATGTTTATTCTTTATGTCTTTTTGTATAATATCAATGCAAGAGAATAACTAAATATTAGTCTACAAAAGATTTGAATAGCTAAAAATTTAATTATTGTTAAAAAAGGGGATTCAATTTTGACATATCGCGGTACTTTCTTACATAAGAAACAAATTCGCTTCCATTTCTGTTTAAACGTTAGCCGGGCGTGTAAAGCGGTCAGTTGACTTTCATTTTTGATATTACAGTACGAGAGGCCGTGAGTTCGAATCCTACACATTATTTAAAATTTGTTATTTTTTTTGTTAATTGATCATTGATTATTGTTTATTAAATAATGAAAAATATTAGAAATTATGTTATAATTTTAATTCAACTAACTAGTAAAGTTTTTTCTTTTTTATTAAGTTAACAAATTATTTAATAATAATTTTAATAAAATTATTTTGAAAAAAAACAGTGTGTGAGATTGGGATTCACGGCCCCTCGTACTGTAATATCAAAAATTAAAATTAACTGACCACTTTACATGCCCAGCTAATATTCAGACAACAATGGATGCGAATATTTTTTTATGTAAGAACCGCGCTATGATGAAATTGAATTATATTTTTGTCTTCATTTATTATTCAATTATTAGCTATTAAAATCTTTTGTAGACTCATTTTTATTCTGTTTCCTAACGACTGGATTAATAAAAGTAAGATTACAACCTTATTATTAAATTAATATTGACTGTACATTGTCCAATATTAATTTTCCTATACGTCAGATTTGTTGGGAAGGACGGTATAATGTTACAATATCAAAAACATTACCTTTTTTTGCACAATATTCGGATATAAAACAATGGTAATTACTGATTACATTGAAGAATAAAAAACAAAAATAATATGATTAAAAAGTTAAAATATAACAATGAAAGATCAAATTTGGAAACAACGATTGTTTTGTGATTAATGAATAGAAAATTACAGTACAAAATACACTGTTTATGTACGATGCATTGAAGTTAATTGAATGACCATTGGCTTAGGAGTAATTTCATGAATACGTATTATTAGTTTCATTTCATGTCATCAATTTCAGAAACATTTTAAATTAGATAATAGACAATAATTACCTATAATGATTCCCGTCACCAGATATTTCTAGTTCACTAAATGGTATTGTTTAGTCGTTGTACAACAAAACTATTAATTCAGATGAATGTGTGTATGTACTCGTGTTTGTATGGATAAAACAATAAATTATAACAAAACATTTCTGTACCACTCATCTGCATAATGCATGTCTTGCATAAATTAAATAGATGCAGATGTAATGCAGAGTACTGCGTTCCTTCTCTACACATTCATGTTGAAAACGTCTCTCGATTGGTTCTCTTCTCTCGCACTTTTCTCGCTCATTCAATTCATGTTTTACCTTTCTCTCTCTCTCTCTCTCGTTTTCTCTCACAATTCACTCTTACAAACAGACAAATCATAATTAAATTATTTGTTAATTAAATTTTAAATAAACCACTGCAAATGATAGTTTCTGTTATTGAATTTGGAATACAATTACTAATTGGAATGTAATTACTAATTTTATACCGTACCTACCTGAAATATTTTATTTCATTACAATTTTCATATTCTGCCACATTTATTTGATTAATTCTTATTAAAAATAATTTTGTGATGATATTTATTTTGTAATATATATGAAATTACGTTATGTTAATTAAAATGTTTCAATATTAGTTGAATTCGAATGCATTTTATTGTTTACATTTTATGATAATATTAATTAGGTTAATTAGATTTCTGTCATATTTTGTGACAATTATGATGTAACACTATTCTGGAATTAATTAATGCATTAGGTTGATTATTTGTAAATATTATTTTGAATAGGTTGCCTTCACTTTAAAGAAATTGTGTATTTTATCATGAGGAATGAAGAAAAATACGGCCTGCTGAAATCCGTTCTCCAAGGAAAGATCTATGGCAGAAGAGGACCAGGAAGAAGAAGAATGCCATGGCTGAAGAACCTGCGTACTTGGTTCTCCAAGACTACAACAGAACTTTTCAGGATGGCTGTAAATAGGATAGCCATAGTCAGACTGATCACCAATATTCGGAACGAATAGGCACTAACAGAAGAAGAAGATAGTGAGGAGTGTGTTCAACAAGCATAGACTACGATGAATGAAATATTTTGAATAAGAATTCTAGGAAATCGAATATTGTAAAAAATTTTGTTTTTATTTTGTTTACTTTTGCAATATTCCACTAAAATGAAGAAAGATTCGGAGGGGCTAGATAAACTATCAGACCGCAGGTATAAAGATGGTAGTTTTGTACAAAAATATTATGAAACATGCCTTTTATTAGTCAGTCAATAGTTGAACTTGTGAATGAAAAGTGTTATCCGGTCGTTGAAAATAGTGTCGTTACGGGATTGGTTTTTAGTTACGTTAGTTGTGTATTATTCATCATACCCAAATCCCGAACAAACTAAGCTTAGGTTTTATAATGAATTATGACACTTATCGCTAAGGTCCGTTTCGGGATCTAGGTTATTAAATAATTATTACACTAAAGTTTACAATTACAAATATTTATTTCACTAAAAGATTACAAAATAAATAATTAACTAATTATAATGAAGTAATACAATAAATGATTTGCTTAAAATAAATAATAAACAATAAATAAGTTAGTAATTTACTTAGCACTACTTACAATCAATTTTATTGAATACGCAAACATACAAAACACAGAAACTGAATTCACAAAAACTGCACATTAATTTTACACAATACACACGCACACAAAGACGGTATAACAATACCTCGGAACCGTCAACCTGAAATAACGCCCCGATAATCGCTCGTCAAAGATCAACCGAATACTGACTGCTGACCGCACTCGGGGGTATCTTTTATAGTGAATCAAAAGAACCTTCCCGAAAAACACCGAATTTCGATACAAACAATAGAGTACAAAAAAAGCCCTTCATAATAGAGTGCTAGAAAAATCCATTGTAAACAAGTCAACAACAGGTCTTTTGTAAATAGAAGTTGTTACAGGCCGACCTTTTCATAAATAATAGCGCAGTGTCCTTTCAAACAACTTTCATGAATAGGCATACCTTATAGCCACCCCATTGTTACTCTTGTCCTATTGTCACTTATTGTTACTATTTCACTCTATTATCCTCTCTTTACTATTTTCATGAATGAAATCTACTAGAACTTTCGAGAACGACGCCTGCCTTCGATATTGTCACAATATACTTGGTCACCTCGTTAGCTCGTTAGTTGGTTTATCAGCTAATTCCAATGCCCAGATTCCGGGTTCCTTAATTACTTGAGTGATTTATACGACTGAACATAGAATCTACAACAAAAGGTCAGGTTAATGGAAATGTCAGTTAAGAGAGAGAAAGAACACTGTCCAAATAATCGGAGTATTTCAATAATTATATTAGAACTGTATTTTTAATGATAGATTATGTTGGTTTTTGTATTTGTTTAAAAACTTATTGTATAATATATATCTGCAAGTGTGAACAATTACTTCGTTATAAAAATATTATTCAGTAGAATTTGTTTTATTTGCAATATCAAAATTTTGTTTATTAGATGTTGTTAATGTAATTTATTCAAGCAGAAATTCAGTATCACGTTTTGTATTGCTCGTGTTTTTATACCTTTAATATAAAGTTTCTTTTTTAAAACAAATTTTAATATTAATATCCGACTAAGTTTTAAGTGAATACATTTAAACAAACAAAACTTTTCTGCTTTTATGTACATAAATTTTTAAAAAGAATTATTAATGTTTTATGTAGAATGAAAGAGATAAAGGAGAGGACAGCCCGTCTCTGTTTCATGTGATATCGTAAATCAAGTAGGAATATTTACTTGTATAGTGTTATCATTTTCTCTTGGTGCATGAAGTAAAACAAACTCTAAATATGATGCGGAAATAATGCGGCTGTAGTTTCTTTGAGCAAACTTTTCGAATGTAATTCCCATCGGAACTTGTTATATTCAGACTTATTCCATCATCCTTTTAAATTATAAAGTAGAAAAGTTTTTCTTTAAAAATTATTTTATCTATAAAATTGGTAAGTTGCATTATACATCAGCAATATCAATTTGGAGTAACTGTTTTACTTTAGAAATTCCTTTCTTCTTTGTTATTGTTTTATTGTATTTGATAGAAAGTGTTTTCCAAATTTCAGTGTATTTAACGGTCATACTTTTTTATTGTATAGTCTACTTATTGTTTCTAAATACTTGCTGAACAAGATGAGTATAACTTATTTTTCTACTCAAATCTAAAAGAATTCTGCAGATATAATGTTTTGGTATTTACTCTTGGTTCTTTTGGGATGTGTTATTAATAAATGATAGAAACTTCCTTTTAAACTTACAAGTATTTATTAAAAAATAAAATTAATTATTTATTTATTTACATTAGATTATTTACAACTGGCCAAAGTGGCCCAATGATAGAAACAATATTACATGTAAAATAAACAGTAACTTATTACAAACTAAATCACAATTACACAAATATAAATTAATGTACTGTACCTTAATCATAAACTTATACAGAGAGAAAAGAAAGTACCTAACTTAATTGGGTAGAGAGAGCGTCAATATGAAAACTTCAGTCTGCAAACAAAGAACGGTTCCGAAAGACAAACATACATAAAACATAGGTACATAAGAAAAACGAAAATAAAAAAAATCCATACCAATAGATAAAAAAATACTAAATAACCAAAAATACCGGGTAAATAAACTAAATTAAACAATTAAATCATATCTAAAATCCTGGAGCTTGTCAACCTAAACGAAGCTCAACTCTCTCTCTCTCTCTCGAGGTTCGAATTACAAAACGTTATTAAAAACTTACAACTCAAACTAAACAACTAAGAAGGGCATATGGCTATTTACAGTGTAAATATAAATATATTTATCACTATAATTTACAGTGTAAAAATGTGAAGTTCGCTCACAAGGGCTGTGCCTTTCAGTCCAGCCTAGGTATGTCACAAAATTAATAATTTAGGCTTATATTATAATATTGTCAAATTTATGTATTGATAGATTAATTTATGAACTAAAGAAAATTGAAAAATAAGAACGAAAAGTCCTTACGAAATTATTTGGATCTATCGACAAATATTTTAGATTATGCGAGTAGACTAAACTACCATCATCGGAAATCGAGAAACGCACAAAAGTAATTACAAACACTTTTAGAAGTTATATTTTATATAATAAATTTATACAATAAATTTCACTATGCTTTTTAAGCTGCCTTTATCTCTTCTATTCACTACTTACACGTGTTTCGGTGGATCCATAATCATCAGAGTAGGCTTAACAATATCATTTGAAACTTTAAATGTTTATTTAAAGCTATAGAAGATTTTAAGAACTACGGAAGATTGCATCTTCCGTCATCTGTGTTGTTGCTGTTTAGGTCATCAGCCGAAATGCTGGTTTGAACCTCTTGTCTAGCTAGAGGTTTTACTAAGTAAAACGAGGAGTGAGGTGTTCTACAAATGCCTTTCTCACTGAGTGGAAAAGTACGCTTATCAGCAAGCCGGGCCCTCTGAAAATCACATATTTTCCACTCTGCAAATGACACCTTCACTTCATTTGCCACAGGGTCTGGCTGCATAATGAAATTCATTACTTTCAGAGGAGATAACTCTGATTAGTGTCTTTTACACCTGTACCTCTTCTGTTCTTAAATGATCTTGCATTTAATTGGCTGACCATGTGATAAAAAAACAGAACTATTTATTTTAGCCCTGCAACGAACAGATTGAGTGTAAATAATTTGACACCCCACCTGTCTGTTATGGGCCAGTCATCTATATAAAAACTTTTAGAAGGATTAAGACTTTACTGACACGATTCTACCATATATAATAAAAACGAATAATAGACCTACCCTATTTAAAATAAAATTAAAACAAAATTATTCCTTTATTAATTACAATTTCTTCATTAAGAAAAACTGCAAAATTTTTAGACCAAAAAATAATGTAGTAAAATTGCTAACAAAACTATAGTACGATTATGATGAATGTATCAGCCGTTTTGTGTGCGCGTGTGAATCATTATTTGCACGCGCATGCAAATTCTTCTTTTTCTTTCTTAAAGGAAAGATGTGGTTAAGTAAATAAAGTACGATGAGAACGGTGAGGAAGTGGCAGTAAAGATGTAAAGTACTAAAGATATAAGATTTTACGGGAAGCTTTTAGGTAAAGCGATTCGTTTAGTGCACTCATTAAGGTGCAGGAGATAAAATAACTATTTTATACATTTACCTGTCAAATCCATTAAAATGTGTATTACGAGTAAAAATAAAATGTCGTTTTAGATATTGCATTAATTTATTATAATATATAATTATTTATTATAATTCTGACAAATTTATTTATATTTCTCTTAGTGTAAGTAATAATTTTTACGTTTATTGTCCTTTTTTGTCGTGTCCATTAAACTAATTCGTATAAACCTTATGTTTTATTGCGTTCAAATATTCCTATTTAGAAGCTCTTTCTTGTACTGCCCATATCCTAATGTATTTACTCTCTGTTCAAATTGATATCACTTCGTGCAAAATGTCTTAATAATCTTAAACGATTGACATTTGAAGAGCTGGGGCTGAATAAATGTGCTAAGTAACGTATTGTAACATTATACAGTGATATACTCTAAAAATGACTAAAGGCTACCATTCACGGTACGTATTATCGACCGTATTGTACGGACGTATACTGAAACTGACCATGGTAATATGGCTCTGACTAATACGGCCGTAGTGACAGAGAAAATCCTGTCCCGACAGAAATCTGTCTCTTCTTGAAATATTTTTTTTGTCATTAGTCTCTCGACTGGTTTAATGCAGTTCTCTAAGCTGTTCTATCTTGCGCAAGTCGTTTCATATCAACATACCTGTAACACCCTACATCATTTGTGACTTGAAATCTATACAGATGTATTGTGAATACGTCTGTACAGATTATGTGTGGTTTATCAGTATTGTTAATACTGTATTGACTTCTCGTGTATTGGCGTTAACTGTATTTTCATCCGTATAACGTACATAGTGTAACCAACAAGTTGAACAGCAGTATTGTGGGGTGATATAGAAACACCATGTGATGATATAGAAGCATGCATATTTGTATCTGTTTTCGTTATAAGCGGAGGTACAAGACTTAAAAGTTCATCCATTTTTGAAAAAAGTGTCTTAGTCTGTAGGGTAGGATTTTTCTACCTACAGACTGCTTACGTAAATAAGTAATTCTACAATCGTAATTCATTCTAAATACGTAATTCTGACATTAAATTCGTGTTAAAAAGTTATTGTCTTTTAGAAGCTATTTTTTGTCCAACAAAATTTCCTTTTACGTTTATTTTCTTGTTTCAAGCTCAATCTCACTGCAATAGATGATTCACTACCAACTGCTTTCATGGAGGGGTACTAAAAATTATATTTGCATGCTTACCGCATCGGTGTCGCGCATGAACTGCAAAAAGCAGAAAACTTTTTCAGAATCAAAAATACGTTGGTTCGTTCTAATTTCGATGAAAACGGTATTGAGGTGTTGTGTCTTGTTTATTTTAGTTGTGAGGCGTTATTTCACTTAGATGGCTATGGTAACAGTTAAAACTGCCAAATATGACAAATATGTACTGAGAGTCCCCACGTTTTTCACTAACGACCAATAAACGCACGTAAAATTGTTTTTTGATGTGCCATGACTCGGCTTCGTGTAACATGGCCTTTATGTGTTTGACAAACTGTGTATGGTGTGGTTTATCGCAACTTAATCCATCAGTTTTTTGCAACTTCCCTTAAATATTAATGACACGTCCTCGTCAGAAAGCATGGCTAAAATATAACACTTACTGTAATCGATAGTATATTTATAATGTAATTAATATAATATCACAATACCTAAAAACACTGTAGACCAAGATACTTCTCTAGTAAATACGGTTATATTTCTCTCGTGGTATGTTGAGGTCTGAAATTTTTTTAGCTATCCGTATACAGCCTCCGTATTGTACGTCCATATAATACGGTCGTGTATACGGACCGTGAATGGCTACCTTTAAGGTAATAAATTGTTCATAGTAAGAGTATGTCTATTCTATTATGTGTTGTATAGTATTGAACATAAATAATGGATTGGACTGAATGAAATCTTATTAATAGGAGTTTTCAGAAATCAAACTAGTAGACTCGATTGTTTTTATGAAGTGGCTACTTCTACTATTTTCCAGTATAGTAGCGAGATTGTTAGAAGGGTCTCGATTGTTAGGGAAACTTATCAGACCGGAAGTATTAAGACAGTTAGCGCCTTTTTAGTCAGTCGGTTGTTACTTGGGTTGTGAATGGAACGTGTTGTCGGGCAATGCCAAATAGTGTCGTTAATTATGTTGTTTTTTTATTGTTCTACTCTTGAAATATCCACGAGGTTGTATTCTTTAAACAAGATTTACGTGTTTTTCACGTCATTGTTTCTTCAAAAAAATAGTTAAACTTTTGGATTATTATACTATAATGTTTTTTTTGTGATCAGTCTCTCGACTGGTTTGATGCAGTTCTCCAACCTGTTCTATCTTGCGCAAGTCGTTTCATATCTACATACCTGTAACACCCTACATCTTTTGTAATTTGCTTTATATATTCTAATCATGCCTCCCTCTACAATTTACTCCCTCAATATTACCCTCCATTATTGATAGCCCAATACCTGGATGTCTTAGGATATGCCCCACTAGCCTATCCCTTCTTTTGGTAAGATGCTTCCATATACTTCTTTTTTCATCCACTCGCCTAAGAACCTCTAAATTACTTATTTTGTCCACCCACCTAATCTTTAACATTTCAAAAGCTTCTATCCTCTTCCTTTCTACAGCCCCTATCACCCACGTTTCACTTCCGTATAATGCTACACTCCAAACATAATGTTTTAAGAAATTTTTCCTAATCTGTAAATCAATGTTTGTAGTCAGTAAACTATAATGTATAGTTTATAAATAAAAAAATAAAAGTTAAAAAAATATTAGGTCTAATAATAAATTATCAGAATTAGTGGGTGGGAATGATTGTAAAAGATTATGGAATACGAGGTGGGGCTATTAAATAACGAAACTGACGTAAACAATTTAATTTTAATTTTATACATAATCACTTATTGCCACCTTCAATATACACTCCTTCTCTATCCCTACAACGCTCCATGCGAATTTTGCATTGTTGGAAACAGTGCTGGAAGTAAGTCATCTCCTGTCAGCTCCTTCAGGACACGTGCCGCTTTCTCTTTTACAGCTTCTACAGACTCAAATCTTGTCTCTTTTAATACAGATTTCACCTTAGGGAACAGGTAGAAGTCATATGATGCAAGATCTGGTGAATAAGGTAGATGTTCTAGCACTGAGATGCTGTACTTGACGAGGAACCTCTTGACAGATAATGCGGAATGAGCTGGCGCAATGTCTTGGGTGGAGAGCCCATGATTTGTCCTTCCGCATTTCGGGGCGTTTTTTCCTTACTCATTGTTGTAGTTAAAAAAGTACCGCAAGGTAGTAATATTGATTAATTGTTGACCTTCAGGAGCCCAGTTAAGGTACACAATCCCATGGATATCGAAAAACCAATCATCATTGCTTTAAATTTTGATTTACTCATTCGAGCTTTTTTGGCTCTCGGTGAAGTTCGGCTCTTTCAGTATATGGATTGGCGCTTCGTTTCCGGATCATAAGTAAAAAACCACGTTTCATCACATGTTATTATTGTTTCCAAAAAAATTGGGTCATTTTCAATCGCGTACAAAGTGTCAGTACAAACCTTTTTTCGAGCATAATTTCAAACATTTTTGAGCGGCACTTGTCCTGAAGGAACTGACAGAAGATGACTTCCAGCACTGTTTCCAACAATGGAAAATTTGCATAGAGCGTTGTAGGGATAGAGAAGGAGTGTATGTTGAAGGTGACAATAAGTGATTATGTATAAAATAAAAATATAATTTTTTATAATGTCAGTCTCGTTATTTAATAGCCACAACTCGTGTATAACTTTTGTAGAAAATTCGCGAAAAAGTAGATGTGTTTTATCGTTAATTTATCTATACAGTTACACATAAGTTAGCCTAAAGTTAGTTAAACTGCGTTTAAATAAACGTACCACGTAATTTAAAACTGATTATGGTAGGTAAAATTTAATGTTATTGATTAAACCATGTTATTCGTATAGAGTTTACAAACACTAAGGATCAAAATACTTTACATTAATTAGGTCAGTGCATTCTGATATTGAGTACACAGATATTATCCGATAGATAATTCATACTGCATCATACCTGTACTATTACATGACTCGCGCATTAACAAACTTTGAAACATAATTATTAACGTATGATCGTTTGTTGTATAATTGAAATCATGTAGGCTACTCCTTATCATCTGGAGCTGCAATATCATATTAATATTAAGTTACTCTTGATACTATGACTGAACTCCTTCAGGGAAAATTACTTCTACTATAAGTGGAACGCTTTCAGAAAAAAGTAAGGTATTATTATCAATTCCTCGAAGTTTCCATTTTCCATCATATTGGAATATTTCTAAATGTTTTATTTTTATTTATTCATAAATATTAATCCTCCAAAAGAGCATATCTCTTGCTGGAAGGAGGAGCACGTAAATATATAACAGAAAAATACAAAAACTCAAAAAGGATTCGAACCCAGGACTGCATGATGAGAGCACGTTACCAACTACGCCAATGCGACCGGCTATACTAGGATTTAAACCAGAAACCTTCTTCTCTGAAAATCAGGTGTTAAACAGCTGACTCACGGCGACGACTTCATCTCTAAACCAACCCGATGAATCAGGATTTATTCTATTTAAAAAAAAATCTTTGAATTTATATTGTTTAAAGAACAAAAAGTAATAAAAATAAACTCTTCAAAAACAAAGAAAAGTATTTTATTTTACGAATCGCAATACAATCATAAAAAATATAAATTATATACTGCATATATTTTTATTATAGCATAACTATTATATATTTGCAGCAAAAATACTATAAAATAATTTATGTGTTTACATTCTGGAAGAACAATAGGAAGCAGAAATATTTATAGACTAGATTTTTAAGTATGAGCAAAATTATAATTTAGTAAAGTAGGCTACGTACTGTTTATATTGTACCAAACTATAGCACAGAACAAGATTTAGTCTATTCATATGTACTATGTAGTAGTGGTATCAGTGTATATAATATATATTGTAGAAACACAATGGCATACCTAGGTAATAGATCAAAACTAGAGTACCAGTAAACTATTAAATTTACTACGTATATAATATGCGTAGTTCATAGTCACAAAGCCATACTCCGAATGCCGCACAATAGATTTGTAATATGATTAGTGCCATATTGTAATATTACTAGACACTACATCAACATTCCTGTAGGTATTTAACTAATATACACTAGTACTAGTACGTTCAATAATTAACGAGACAAATTTATGTAAAGAAAATCGATTAATTTAATGACAATGAATCTTACATTCTTTTTCATTATGGCGCTGGCAATATTTAGAAATTTCCTTGTTTATGAGCTTTCTGATTCCCGAAGTGTGGAAGCTTTTAACTAGCTCTTTATGCCATAAATTTACCGTTTTTTCACCATTTGTTTATCGTCGAATGTTTTAAACCGGTAAAGTTTTTGAACGGGCCGAAGAAATGAAAATCGGACGAGGCGAGTTAGGGCTGTAAGGAGGATTTCAAAATCACAGCACGAGAAACAGAATTGGTTACTATAACAGAAAAATGTACGGTGTAATCCGCTTAATACGATTTTCATGGGTCCGGCACAAATTAGCATCTTAAGCGGATAATCGTCTTAGCCGAGAAGCGGCCAAGACTGTCTTAAGAGAGTGCTTTTTAAAGAAATAATTATTGAAGGCAGAAAAGTGTTAATGTTTTAACATTCTGCGTTATGTGGAAAATATTAATAACAGTAATTACATATAGGCTGTATACAAATAAATGTATAGGTTATTTATGTGGTACATAAATAAACGTAAATATTCATACCATTTTTTTAACAGCATGTTTAATTAAAAAAAAAAACAAATAACACCACTAATACAAATGCACATAAATACTGTAACTAGTAACGAATTTCCATTACTTTTTTTGAAAATAGTCATCAATTTTAAGCGCTTATTAGGTGGGATTGAATATGTATTAAGCGGAAACAAATACACGTGTTTTATCTTATTAATCAAGGGACTTTACGAACACCGCGTTTTAAGCAGAAAATCGTTTTAGTAGTGAGCGTATTAAACGGATACTATTGTAGTGAAAAAAATTCCTATGTACATGCGCCAACTGAAAACTGCCTCCTTGTCAGCAATCATCAACAGCTGGACCGACAATAGAGGGTAGTATTGATGGACAGAAATGAAAAAGGCGAAAAAAAGGCAAAAAAAAATTGGAAGAAGTCAAGTAGAGCAAGTCACTTCTTCAAGTATATAATACATTGTAATAATACGTTGTTAATGTTGTTTAGGTCAACAGCCGAAAGCTAAAACCTCCAGAGGTTTTACTAAGTAAAAACGAAGAGTGAGGTGGTTCACTATTGACGTCCTCACTGAGTTGAAAGAGTATGCTTATCAGCATGCAATGCCCTCCATAAAGCACCCACTTTCCACCCTGCAAATGACACATTCACTTCATTCACCACAGGGTCTGGCTGTATAGCGAAATTTATTACTCTAAGAGGAGATAACTCTGACTAGTGTCTTTTACACCTCTACCTCTTCTGTTCTTAAATAGTTCAGTCATATAATTGGCTGATTAAGTGATAAGAAACAGAACTATGTTTTGTAGGTCTGGAACCAACAGATCGAGTGCAATTAATTTAACACTCCACCTGCCCATTAATGACAACACTAAATTGTTTTAACAAAAACCTACTTATGCCGGTAGAAAATACATCAATAAATTACCAAAACCTTTAAAAATTTGTGGTGTAAATATATTTTAAAAACTTCTAAAAATAAACTTGATTGTTGATTGATGAAATATTTTATAGTGTACAAAAATTCCTTTCTAGATTTGATTGAAAAATATATAAGTTACTAAGTAAACGCTGAGCGGAATTATATATTATTTGATAAAAATGTTTGGAGGGGCGCGCTTAATAAAGTAAGCAAGTAAGTTGTAATAAATAAATTTTTTTTAAATTTTTTTCTCCGAATAGGGCCAACTTTAGACCACGTGAGGGGACTTTAGCATGGGATACATATACATGTATTATCTTAAGTTACACTTGTAGTATTTCTTTATAAAAAATCAAGTAAATTAATAAAGGAAAATTTCCGTAAGTTTAAATACACAACAATAAATTGCACAGACTTAATAACGTTTAATGATATTGTTAAAAAATATTTTTTTGGAAGTCATTTAATTTTTGGTTAAAAAATTATTCTTACAAAAATAAGTAGGCCTTCTTTTTTAAATTACAAAATGAAAAAAGAATTGTGAAGGAAGTACATTATTACACTTCATTAAATTTACATTTCATTTTTACCGGGTTTCCAGGGAGGAATTCCTTATTCCTTATTATTTCTTTCAAAAAGAATGGAATGCACACGAGTTCATATCAATCTTGATCGTTTATAATAACGTCTGCGTGACTCACGCGTTCATCTCAAAAAGAATGCTGCGTGCATTTAACTCACGTTTAATATTTGATCGACTGTATTAGGTACTGAGAGCTTTATTTTTCGGTTACAAGTTCTAAAATTATATTATGTTTTTACTATTTTTCTACAAGTAATTTATTTTGTACGATAAAAATTATTTATCATCGCAAACGTAGGTTAAGAACTGAAGTAGTTTATTATTTTTTAAACTTTTTTTTGCATAAATAAATATTTTTCAACATCTGTCTGATTAGTAAATAGGGATTACATAGCACACGTAGTAAGGAAGGGTTAACATTTCTCGACTAGTTCGGAATCAAAACCGAATCCTTCTGAGATTGAGGAGGTAATCGAGAATCTAGGTCGTAGGTAAAACTATAATTTTTTAACCAACCTTGTGATATGTGCATTCCTTCTGAGATTACCCATTGTATCTAATAAAACTGCTGGGAAAATCACTTTGGTGGATAAGAAGATGCACTAGTATTTTAAGTAAATAGGTAAATTTTTCCAAAAAATTTTTGTTATCAGTTTTTGTGAAAATGCCACATTTCTTTCAAGTACTGAGGTTATTAAATTTATCTTGCAACCCTTCTACCCCAAAATTCACCTTAAGGCTGTAATTATGTAAAAAATTCAATTAGTTGAAAAAGAGCATTTTCCTCCTCGCGGATTTTTCAGATATGTCACTCATCATGCCATTACATGTAGAAAATTTACTAACCGAGGGAAGTTAAAACAAATTTTTAAAGCGATTTTGATAAAATTTAATTTTTAATTTTTGATTGGAAGAAAATAGTCAATCTTAACCGTGGAGATACATGGTAAGTCAATAAAATCCTTAGAGCGATACATTTAAAGGTTATAATGCGTGCGCAGGTTATGTAGTAGTACAATTTACAAGTTTTTGTTAAAATTTTCTGTCACCTAATTTTCCTTCCGAGTTTGACTTCTGAATCTTTATATGGTACAGATTGTAGGTTGAATTGAATAGGCCTACAGTATTACAAGTTGCAAGTTTTAGGACCAAAAGATCGGTTCACGATTCAAATAATGGAATAATTGAAACGGTTGTTAGGATAGCTGCATTTTTCCTTAACCTATTAGTGTTTCGTTGATTAGTTGTAGTATAGTGCATACCAGGTATGGCTATAAAATAACGAGACTGACGTCAAAAAATTTATTTTAATTTTATACATGATCACTTATTGTAACCTTCAATATACACTCATTCTCTATCCCTACAACGGTCCATGCGAATTTTCCATTGTTGGAAACAGTGCTGGAAGTCATCTTCTGTCAGCTCCTTTAGGACACGTGCCGCTTTCTCTTTTACAGCTTCCACAGACTCAAATCTTGTCCCTTTTAATGCAGATTTCACCTTAGGGAACAGGTAGAAGTTACATGGTGCAAGATCTGGTAAATAAGGTGGATGTTATAACACTGAGATGCTGTACTTGACTAGCAACCTCTTGACAGATATCCCGGAATGAGCTGGCGCATTGTCTTGGTGGAGAACCCATGATTTGTCCTTCCACATTTCGGGGCGTTTTTTCCTTACTCTTTGACGTAGTTTAAAAAGTACCTCAAGGTAGTAATATTGATTAATTGTTTGACCTTCAGGAACCCAGTGAAGGGACACAATCCTATGGATATCAGAAAAAAATCAATCATCATTGCTTAAAATTTTGACTTGCTAATTCGAGCTTTTTTGGCTCTCGGTGAAGTTCGGCTCTTCCAGTGCATGGATTGGCGCTTCGTTTCCGGATCATAGGTAAAAAACCACGTTTCATCACATGTTATTATCTTCTACCTGTTCCCTAAGGTGAAATCTGCATTAAAAGGGACAAGATTTGAGTCTGTGGACGCTGTAAAAGAGAAAGCGGCACGTTTCCTGAAGAAGCTGACAGAAGATGACTTCCAGCACTGTTTCCAACAATGGAAAATTTGCATGGAGCGTTGCAGGGATAGAGAAGGAGTGTATATTGAAGGTAACAATATGTGATTATGTATAAAATAAAATAGAAAAATTTACAACGTCAGTCTCGTTATTTAATAGCCACACCTTTTATTTCACTGATTCTAGCTCGATAATATAAAATCCCAAAAAAGTAGATATAAAACTAATTTAAATGAAAATGTCTATAAAAATTTAACAGAATTTCTCTTTACATTGGATAAAAAATGACGTTTAATATTGATCGATCAGACTTTTAATATAGTACTCAGAGCATCCTTTAAAATATGGATATGAATTTACTGAATTAAACTCACATTAAACTAGTTGAGAGCTGGTGATATACTCTGAAAAGTTTGGTTTCAATATTTTCTATCAATATAAACTTATTTTCTACCGAGATATATAAAAAGAGTTGATAGAAATGAAAAATCTCATTCAAGTTTTATATCAGAAATAAAATCTATTCAGTATTAATAGAAATCTACAGCGTTTTCTTTTCCATTAAAAAGAAAATTCAAAAATAGTAAAAATATGAATCCTATATTATTATCAGGTACTGAATTTCTCTCTTCTATTATCTTCATAACAAACGTTTTCAACTGGAACTAAGTTTTTTACTTTCTCTCTCTCTCTCTATCTATATCTACCTACTTCCTTTCTTTTATACATCCATCTTTTTTGCGGTCCTCCAACCTCTTCGGTACGACCAGGATTTTGTATATTGTAACGTTCAACCCAGGTTCTTTTTTAATCTGATTGTTAATAAATGACAGAAAAACTTTTTTATCAACTTAACAACTCTTTATTAACAAAATAATAAATTAGTGTGCTTTTATAATTACTGGTCAATTACAATTGATCTACAATTACTACTTATACAATTGATCAAAATATTATTAGATTTAATATAATTAACTATACCCAAATTATTGTATGTAGTACGGAGATCTGTTACTCTCGCACTGGTTAAGTACATAACTGGTTTCAATACATAACACGCTTTAATCACATCTGTTTCACGTTGTCCGAAAATAAAAAAACTAACTGGCTAAGAGGGCCGGGCTTATGAGTAAAAATTAAAATAAATTTTGAAAGGTTGATAAATAAATAACAGAGAACAAAATATAATCTAAATGAATTTAGTACTAAATATATCCAGGTAATAAGTAACAAGCGGAAAGAACATGAAGAATTTTTTCTCGTATAGGGTCAATTTTAGACCACGTGATGTGACTTTTAGACGTTTCTAGTTCTTTTTACAGCTCTCATTTTCAGCATTCGCTCTCTGTAGGCTTTTCTCCTTTCTTCTTTCCACTCGATGTCTGTTTTTTTATCTTCATGGAAGCCCTTAAAGTCCGTAATTAATTGTCAGAATTTGGTTCGGTTCAATAAATTTCCTTGGTTAATTGGGGTTTTCTAAATATCCTTTCTAACCTCTTTAAACCATTTATCCGACACCTTAGTCTATTGGTTAGTGTCTTAAAAGGGGGTCGTTCTCCTGCACCGGAAAGAGTTTGGAACGATCGAAACCGGAAAATGCTTCTGGGGAATGATCGGTTAGGTCCAGATTTCGAGGTGCGACCTTCACGTGGGGGCTCTGGATAGGTATAGCATCTGCTCTACTGAACTGAAGAGGAAAGCCTATGGCTTACAATCTTATTGCTAAATCGCTAGAGCGAGTTTACTCTATCCCACCATTGTTATTAATTCGGTGATTATAGAACATGAAGAAGTACAAAAAGATACGTAAATGTAAGTAATTATAAAAAGGACGTAGAGCCAAATAGTGTAATGGATGTAATATAACTCTGCGTTTTAGCGCTAGGAAACAATACACCTTTTTCCATGCAATAACAAATTTTATTATCTTATTTTTATTTTTCGTAATATTATTCTCAACTGTCGACTTTCTTCTATTCTACTGACACAGTAAAACCAATTCTAACGATGTTTTGTTATTATTGCAGTTAAACTAGACACAACGTGTCTATTTTGAAAACAAGAATTTTTCAGATGGTCTGTTTTTGAAACACCGAGAGTTCTGTATAAAGAGCACATTGGGTGTTTTCCGTTTTCTGTATGCCACTATCAAATCCGAAATTTCTGAAGGGCTACACAGTTCTCCCAATCCTGCATCTAGCATGCCAATCTGACTGGCAATATTTCTGCGTAGTGTCAACTCCACTCCGATTTCACAGTTAGTTACTACACAGTCTACTATGAAGATGCTGAGAAAGATGCTGCAGATTTCCTTCAGGAAAGGGAGTTATTGCATAATCCCAGGAGATGTGACAACTAAAAAAAGTATGTGTGAAACACTTACACGACTTTCTCTTCCCAATGTAAATAATTAAAAAATATAATGTAATAGTAATGTAGTAATAGCAAAATGAAATAATCAAAATAAGAAATAAAACAACAGAATGTGTAACATAGTACTGAATCCTGAATCCTGGTTGAGAGGGCTAAGAAGCCCTATGATGGCGACATCGTGTTAAGGAACACCTGGTCGCTCGGGGAACAATATAACAGAATAATTGCAACCTCAAGAAATTTAGGGGGAATTTTATAGTTTAAATAAGAAATAGGATTCTGGTTCGTGGGACATTGGAACTGGGACTTGAAAGGAGGTAATTTATTTTTAGAAGTTATTTGTGGAAAATTTAAATTAAGGGACAAGTGGGTTTAAGAGCGGCTCTTTTATTTTATTTTATATTTCAGTGGCCTTTTTTCAGTTTTGTGGGAGTCCTGTTATCTTCGGGAGGGGAAGGCATGCATTTTACTGAACGTGGACTAAAGGTATAATGTAAGGTAGGGGTTAGTTTATGATTTCAGGGGAGACGGAAAGGGTAGAGTTTGGCATAATCACCGGCCTTTTTATCTTCTGAGTGTTTATCAATTTAAAATGGCGGCTCTTTTCACCGTAGTGGAGTGATTATGCATAGGAACATGGGGACAACTACCAACTTGGGGGAGTGAGTCATACAAGTAGAAGGGGCATGGTCAAATAAGAGGAATACAGGGCAGAATAAAAATGTGGCAACTCTAAATTTTGTTAAGTGGGTCATACTGGAATTTAGATAAAGTCGTGGAATGGTAATGGCATAGAGACTTCAGGTGGGTGCGGATGTCGGTACAAGTCCTGAATGATCTGGGGTCCGTCAGTTTTCCCAGCGTCGTGTAGCCGTTTCGAGGTATTGTAAATAAAGTCCTCCATAGAAGGGAAGAGAAGGTGTTCGTGTATGATGCGATTGGATATAAGATAGTGGAACTGTGTGATGCACCGGAGGACTTTGTTCTGGTATGCTGAAGTACGTCTTTTGTTGGACTTGGAGTGAAAGGGCCACCATACCGGTGACCCGTACAAAAGGAAAGGACGTAGGATAGAGGAGTACATCAGAAGTTTCAGTTTTGAGGAGTATGCAGGAGAGAGGAACAAAGGGATGAGTAAAGCGAACAAGGCCCTACCCTTGCTAAGCTTGCTGTCAATGTGCTGTCGAAGTGTCAATCGTTTATCTAGGTCAACCCCTAGATATTTCACGCTGTTCTGCCATGGGAGGAGTTCCCCTTCCAATCGTAGAGGCGGAGGAACATTGCGTTTTAGTGTAAAGTGGATTGCTTCGCATTTTGTGGGGTTAAGTGATAGTCTCCAGACACGACACCAGCTAGTGATGTCTAGAAGCTGAGTTTGAAGCGCGCGGCAATTGAGGCGGAGGCATCTGCCGTGACGGTACAGAATAGCATCATCGGCAAACAGTCCGAATTGGATTGAATCACGGACAGGAAAATCGAAGGTGTACATAAGATAGAGGATGGGCCCAAGGACCGAGCCCTGAGGTACACCCGCGGACGAAGGGGTGAGTGGGGACATGGCCATGTGGAACTGAGGAATAGTGACAGAGACTTGGAATTGTCTTCCAGTAACATAGGAATGGAGTAATCGGACAGTTGAGGGGGGAAAGAATTGTGCCAGTTTGTAAAGGAGGCCCATATGCCAGACGCGGTCAAATGCAGCCCGAAAATCAAACAGCACAGCCGTCGTGTCACAGTAAAAATTTCTGGCATCCACAAGTGCCGTGACGATGCGGAGGAGTTGGGTAGTTGTGGAGTGTCCTTGACGAAAACCAAATTGCTCGGGGGAAGAACAGATTCAACAACACGACGCAGGCGCGGGAGAAGAAGCCTTTCGAATAATTTTGACAGGATCGGCAAAAGGGAAATTGGTCTATAACTTTCGGGATCAGTCGGACGTTTGTGGGGTTTCAGAATAGTAATGACTTTGGAAACCTTCCACGAAGAGGGGAAATGTTGCAGCGCCAACACTGCATTGAATATTGCCAAAAGATGAAGCTTTAGATCTGGCGGGGAATTCAGGATGGCGTATCCAGAGACATTATCAGGACCAGGGGCCTTGCGCGGATTAATCGAGGAAATTACAGAGGTGACATCATCCTACGTGAAGGGTTGTAAGTTATAGGGCGTAGGGTCAGAGAGCGTTGAGTTGACTTCATCATGAATGAGTTCATCCTGGTCATGATGAACGGGCGGAGGGGCAACAAAATGTCGTTAAAAATGCGAAGCGAAAGTGTCAGCAATCGCCTGCGGAGTATATGTCAAACCATTAGGTGTCATCAGAGGATGCGACTTCCTCTGGGTCGACAACAAACGACGTGTGGCCTCCCATGGTCTTCCGTCATCCACTACTCGATGAAGGTAGTCCTCCCACTTACTACACCGGTGACCATCGAGTAGCAGTTTACACCTAGCAGCGGCACCGTTGAACAGATCCCGATGATGTGGATCTCTGGTGCGCTGCCAGAGCCTTCGAAAGCGACGCCTATCGGCGATTGCTGCTTTGATAGGAGCTGGAAGTGATGACCTAGTGCGAGGCGGGCGTGGGTGCGAGTTCTGGGCAATGGAATCGGAAAGTATCGAAGTGAGGGAATCAAGATGGGACTCAAGCTCAGTTACAGTGGTAATAGTAGGGGGTTCAGGTGGGATTAGGGAGGCAACTGAGTCATAGAAGGAACGCCAGCAGACCTTCAGAGAAGGAGGCGGGACAGGGATACGAGCAGTCGAGGACGTGAAAGTAAACAGAACTGGATAGTGATCAGAATTCAATTCAGGTAATACATCGATGTCAGGGACGGAGGCAAGATCGAGAGAAATAGCGTAATCAAGGATATCAGGAAGTTGATAGGTGAATGGGGGCACCCTTGTCGGGGTGTCAGAAACATGGAGCGCTAACGACAAAGGAGACTGCTCGAGGAAGGACAGGAGTTCAGTACCAGCAATGTTCGTTGTTCGGCAACCGAGGTCTGTGTGTTTGCTGTTCCAATCGCCAGCTGCAAACACAGGTTGACGTTGGTCGAAGAGCATAGCAAGGGCTGCGGGGTGAAAATGGGCAGTAGATGGGGGGCGGTAAACTGAAATGAAAGTAACCAGACGTGAGAAGAGAGGCACCGTAACAGCGACATGTTCAATCGAAGGAATATGGGTCACGTCAAGGAAGTTATGAACCTGTCTCTTATGTATTAGAACAGCTACCCCCCCTGCCGGGACCACAGCGCCAGGTCGATCGGCACGATACACAACGTAGGGGGATAGGCGAAAGCGAGTAGTAGGTAAAAATTTAGTTTCCTGTAGAAGAGCAACGTCAATATCGTAATCTGTTAGTACTCGTAGTAGATCGTTTCGTTGGCGAAGGATGCCATTGCCATTCCATGACATAATGCGAAAACGCATTACAAAAGGAGGGAGGTCAAAGATGAGATAAGGTTAGTGATAGCTTCAGAGGCGGAGCTAATAGATGTTAGTTGAGGAAGAACATTAGCCGCCCAAGCTAGGAACTTAGGGGAGGTTAAGAACTGGACGATCGTAGAAAAATCGAATGCAGTGCTGTCCTTAGGAGGGACTTTTTTAGCCGGGAGTGGCGGAAACTCCCTTTCTGAGAAGACCGGCTTGGATGGCTGTGAGTGGTGGGACCACTCAGAAGTCGGAAACTGGTTCTTGGTGGTGGCCCTGTGCACAGGAGCCTTCTTAATGATTGTTTTGTTATAGCTCCTCTGAGTAGGAGGGGAAGAAGAGGAAGAGGGTTGTGATTGTGTCGCCTGGGACTTGGCGGTAGACGGAGCTGATAAGGAGGCGGCCGTCGACTGGGCGGCAGCCTTGCGCCTCTCGGCAAGAAGCCGGACATGTAATGGGCACCCGGTAGCTAGCAGGGTGCTGGCCATTACAGTTGCAGCAGCGAGGCTGTTCAATTAGCTTGCCTTCACACTGAGCTGCGTCGTGCTTACCGCCGCACTTGACGCACCTTAACTCATGGTTACAATTAACCGATGAGTGGCCATAACGCTGGCACTTAAAACATTGTGGCAGACCCGGCCGTGTGGGCGGAAGGCCTCCACGGTCACTTCAATGTTGAAGATCCAATCGACCTTGTAAATGTCTTCGAAGCGAGGTGACTTGCGCAACTTCACCAGGAACACATTGATTGGCCTGCCAGCTCAGCCAGTTATATTCTGGCAGTGGCTCACCTCGAAGCCACGCTCAGCGAGGAACAGCTTAACCTCTTCGGGTTGAAACGAAGAGTGCAACCCTTTGATTGCCACTTTGACCTCATCAGGCTCGGTTGTATAGTAAGTGTGGAAGTTAATGCCCTCCGAAAGGAGGACAGCCTTGCACTTTTGGAAGTCATCGATATTCTTTGTAAATAAGGAGTAAGAATTGCCACTGTCGTGACCTTGAATGACTCCGTGAGCTGACTGCTCAGTGTCCTTGTTAACGCGGCCCAGTTAGCAGGGGCGCGAAACACAAACGGAAGAACTTTACTTCGACGTGGAGTCGAATCGGGGGGTAAGCAATCGGGGTGGTAAGTGTTTGTACATCACCTGAGTTGGTGCGAACTCGTTTTCGGTGGACGGTGGTGAAGCCTTCGTTGTCAGGCACTTCCATTGATGATGTTGTCGGAGCCGGTGCGCTGGTTGATGAAGAGGAATGGTTTATTTGTTGCGTCGCTGCCGTCGCCATCTCCCAAATAGCACGCGCCGTTGAATTCTCTGAAGTGGTGGGTGCGTCTAGGTTCATGGAGCCCAATCTCCCTAGACGCAAAGCACCGTAACGACGGTGCCTGTCTGTGCCAAACCCAGGTATTAAACCTAATCGCCCGGGCCGGCACACAACAAAACACGCGTATAACCTCGTAGGTTACACAAATAATCACACAAATGAAATAAATAATAAATACACAAAGAATCAATGAAAACACGTAATTAACACAATAATAAGAGCACAGTAAATAAAATAATAATGTAAGACACAATTTAATTAAACAAAACGTAAGACGTTAATAATATCAAACGTAAACAAACAGTCAATAAACAATGGCGGCTGCCATGGCAACCGGCCGTGTTGCTCGTTCGAAGTCTCAAATGCGAATTACATAGTACTATATACTGTGACTGGGAAGGACGTGAGAGTGTCTGTCTCAGTATGAGTATACAGTATGGCAGGGAGTGGGAGAAATGAACTAGTGTGCAACCCTTCAGGGAATTCGGATTGATAGTGGCGTACAGAAAACAGAAAAGACCTAGCACATTTCTCCTGCTTGCACTCGGCTTTGGCCTATATCTTTGGAAGTTAAGACCCACGTTTCGTTGCTATAAAGAATTACTGAGTACTTCGTCACAAGAACTTCCTCATCTTTGTAGTAGATTCAAAAAAATTTTTTTTACCTAGGTGGACGAGTGAAAAATTTGTTCCACTACCAAGTTGCATATCTGAAAAAATTAACAGCGATAAAAATTTAATTAGAATTCAAACGATAATTACCTAATTACCTTCATGTTATTTTATTAATAAAACGGAGTGGCTATTTTAAAAAATCAATTTATTTTACCTTTTTTATTTTGAAACCTCTTTAACTGGGTTATGGCAGTTTTATAATATAAATTAATTTATTATAGCAAATGAATAACCGTGGTTTCGTATTATAGGTTAGCTAACGCAAACACAATAACGCACTTTACTGTCATCGTTTCTCAACTATAATACAATGACTGAATCGTTGTTGTGGTAGTCGAAGGCCTATCTGTCATGTATACTAATGTTATTCACGAATAGTAGCATTATTACATTAGTCAAACTTGTCAAAACCCTGTATTATAATAATAACAACGCGTTGTTCATAAATTTAAACATTTATGTTACCACATTGGCTTAACAAGAGTATCAAATTTTATAATAAATCATCAAACGTTTTATATAGACAACTAGGCTTAATTCTAGTTGATTTTATTCATGGAAATTATTTCGGTTCACTCAAATAGCAGCGGTCGATAAACTGACTATTCTAAACTTCCTTCCTTCCAATGTTGTTCTTAACATTTCGAATTATCCAGTTGAACTTTTGTTTTACACAAAGTGTTTCAAAATTTAATGGAAATCTCTCGGGAGGTAGTTCTATATCTAAATACCTTATGTGTACTCACACGAAATTTTCTTGCCAATTTAAATAATAACCCACCGGGTTGGTCTAGAGGTAAAGTCGCCAAAATCAGCTGTTTAACAGCTAATTTTCGGAGATGAAGGTTCCTGGTTCAAATCCTAGTAAAGGTAGTTACTTTTATACGGATTTGAATGCTAGTAAGTGGTTACCGGTGTACTCTGATCGTTGGGGTTCAATTAACTATACTCTCTCAGGAATGGTCGACCTGAGTCTGTATAAGACTACACCTCATTTACACGTCATACACATCATCCTCATCTCATTGGGTCATGGGGTTGCTTATTGTTCTGAATTGAACAGATTGCAACGTACACAAATTATGAATTAAAAAAATTTAAATTAAATGTAAATAATTAAAAATAAAACCTATTTTTAATAATAAGTAAGCAATAAAAAATGAAAAAATAACCTAATTTTAATCATGAGTGAATGACGCAAGATGAAAATCAGCCTCAATTGAACTTCAAGTATACGGAACTGATTGATGCTATACTAGGAACTGTAAAAAATTCTTGAAATTAAAGTTGTAGATTTTTAATATTTTATAACTTTTTATAATTTTTTTCTTTACAATTTCTATGTATTTTTTTGTTTTACGTCTGACTGTTTTCCAATTGCTGCTAACGCAGACGGTGAGAAGAATGATTTATGAAATGAGTAATGAAAAAATTCCAGACCAGACCGGGAATCGAACCCAAGACTTTCTTGGAAAGACCAAAAATATCAGGGTGAGAGCTGCAGTTGATATCAACATCGTGGAAACAGTAGAGTTTAAAGCGATCACGTAATTGGCACGGGGGGCGATCCCGTGATCTTACTGATAAATTACTGTTATTACGTGAAAAGCACGCGGCGATGACCACGTGGTCAGAAAATTATCACGTGATCAGCTTGAGGCGGTCACTTGATAATTTTGAAACAAACACGAGGTCAGAAAACTATCACGTGATCTGTACGAGGCGATCACGTGATAATTTTAAAAGGTTTAACTGGTATGGATGTATGAGGAAGATATCTGAAGGCGTCAGGTGATTTTGAGGTGGATACCAAATAATAGATTCAATTATTTTTACTCATTTTATCGGATTTTTCTCGACATTTTTTAAAGTGAACATTGGTAATGGAATTGTAGAAGTTCATTTTGTTGACGAGGGGGAGGTAAGGGTGACTGAGATTGTCCTAGTGGGAGAGTGTTGTTCGGGCGATGAGGATTGGAGACTTGATGGAGGACGACTGGCGGTATGGAATTGAATGGAGATGAGGATGCGAGAAATGCAAGATGATGTATTGTGCGGTTCCAAGCTCCGTGTAGTTGCGGGCTGAAGGGTGAGGTATAATGAATGAGTGACGCATGCTGGGAGAACGGTTGTTGTATTACTGTGATACAAAACATTAGTTTTCAAACTTTCCGTATTTAAGATATTTGTTCATATTTATTACATTTATTCATTTACATATTTTGATATAAATTAGCAAGTTACATATTACGAAACCGACCAAGTTACCCGGTAGGTATTTGTTAAATTAATGCGCCGGATGATAAGAGTATTTTTTTAGTCTAGTTAGTACACGCTACCATTACAAATGAAACAGCTGTGAAATACTACTAACTCATTAATTCATTCTCCCACTACTATAACAACGCACTGCATTCCTTCCAACTACACGCAGCTGGGACTCAAGCAATAGTTCCACTGTCGTATTTATTTAGCCGTGATGTAATTTTTAAGTTCGTAAAATTGTAGTTAATATGGCAGTGTTTTGTTTATTTATATGCATATTTAAATATTTTTTAAACGTCCGACTGTTTTGCAATTACTGCTAATGCAGACGGTGAAAAGGATGATAGATGAAGGTGAGTGATGAAAAAATGCCAAACCTGACCGGGAATCGAACCCAAAACCCCGGCGTAGGACTGTTGCGCTAACTGGCTTATAATTCAATTACTAAATTATCAACTAAAAATATTTTTAATGTAATACGTTGGTAAGCTCATAGTTGTTAGAATTGTTTAGTTAATTTTTTTAGTTTTAACGTAGGCCTATTATAAAAGAATATATCATGTATCAACAACTTTTTTTGGTTACATATTTTTTTGAATAAATTAATATTTTATTTACTTTGTTTAATATTTTAGTGACAAGTTTTCAAAATATAAAAGCTTTTAAGGAAAGTTGTCCTGTCTAGTTAATAAATTTATAATAACGTTTTATGAAAATACGGATGAATGAGTTTATAAGTAGCAACAAACGTGACCAATTTTGGAAGCGTAAAATTACAAAATTTCCATGTAAGTCGAAAATTAATTTTGTTACTTTTCTCGTCATATTTTAAAGTGACAATGAACTTTGGACGATGGAATTGTAGAAGTTCAAATTGTCTTTAACTAAATAGGTTTGTTATTTATCATTTTAAAAATAGAATTGTGTAATTTTTGTATAGTATACTTTTTAATCATTAAATTTTATTTCAGAATTATTGTGTAAAAAGTTAAATAATAATGCCTTACTTTATTTATCTACTGAGCGTAACGTAAACTACAGTAAAACCTCGTTGTACCGGGCTTATAACTGGTTATACCCTTCACGGTATATCCGAATTCGCGATTGCATTTCAACAAATAGTTTGTTTGCCCCATACTAGTGTGTTATACTGGAGTACTAATGTGTACAGTTGGTATTACCATTGCCCATTGTATTACCATTACTTGTGTATTTATTTGCTCATTATAGACAGGTGGAGTGTGAAATTTGTTTTACACTCAATCTGTTCGTTGCAGGGCTAAAATAATTAGTTCTGTTTTTGATCACATGGTCAGTCAATTAAATGACTGAATCATTTAAGAACAGAAGAGGTAGAGGTGTAAAAGACACTAATCAGAGTTAGGTCTTCTCTGAAAGAAATGAATTTCATTGTACAGCCAGACCCTGTGGTGAATGAAGTGAAGGTGCCATTTGCAGAGTGGAAAATATGTGCTTTTCAGAGGGCCCGGCATACTGATAAGCGTACTTTTCCACTCAGTGAGGAAGGCATGGTAAACCACCTCACTCCTTGTTTTACTTAGTAAAACCTCTAGAGGTTCAAACCAGCCTTTCGGCTGATGACCTAAACAACAACAGCAACATTAATTTTTGCTGTCGTTTGCGACGCTATTGTTTTCTTATTTTTGGCGCAAGAAATTTAGAATACAATGACGTTGCGAACGTAATGCAGTAACAGCTCTGATATCCGGCACCCTCAGGGTCGGCATGTTACCGGTTATCGGAAATTTTCGGATAATAGAACGTTGTTTTCGGTGCACATAAATTGGTTGTGGAAAAAGTAATTTCTTAATATTGTACCTAAAATATAACGTTGTATTTTAATTAATAATTTTTACACTGTCACATATAATTAAAAAACTTAACTTACATAATATTTGTTTCGATCCATTTTCTTCCATATTAATAAAATGACACACTAACACACACCTTTACACGGTGTTGTTGTTGAAGTCATCAGCCGAAAGGCTGGTTTGAACCTGTACAGGTTTTACTAAGTAAAACGAGAAGTGAGGTGGTTTACCATTGATTTTCTCACTGAGTGGAAAAGTACGCTTATCAGCATGCCGGACCGTGTGAAAAGCACATATTTTCCACTCTACCAATGACACCTTCACTTCATTCACCATAGGGTCTGGCTGTTTAATGAAACTCATTACTTTCAGAGGAGATAACTGTAATTAGTGTCTTTAACACATCTACCTCTTTTGTTCTGAAATGATTCAGTCATTTGATTGGCTGACCATGTAATAAGAAACAGAACTATTTATTTTAGCCCTGCAACAAACAGATTGACTGTAAACAATTTGACACTCCACCTTTCTGTTATGGGCAACCTATACACTAACGTTGAAAGAAGACGTAGTACAGTAAAACTTAAAAGCACTAACTCATAAACTTCTTAGTCTATAGAAACAAAACATAGATAAATGATATTGTAAGTTTCATTGGTTTTGAAAAATTCACTAATGTCCGACTTCCTGATCCGGGATGATTGTTTTTGTATAAATTTTGAAAGAAGTATGTGTAAACAAAGTGTAATGCCTATAGTAAATTATGTAATATATACTGTCTGTCTATAACTTGATGGCCTGCCGCAGAGAGGAGCAGAATCCTCCTTCTCATAGCCTTCTCAGTAACATTTCATTATGTACTACTACTAACCTAGTACACTGGACTTGGTGCATAATGAAATGTTATGATAAGGCTAGTAGCGGGCCGATTCTGCTCCTCTCTGCCGGAGGCTATCAAGTTATAGACAGACAGTTCTTATCGCAAAATTGCAGTGCAATGTTAAAATGTTATGTATAATCACCAGTGGAATGGAATGAATACAACCCTAAAGTAACTGAATATTTGTTGACTATAAAAAGAAAAATTAGGTAAAATGGGTTTCTCATAAAAAATCAGCACGAAAGAAAATATTATTAACGTTGACCGGAATCAGTTCAGAGGGAGCTTAAACCAACCTCGACAAAAACCCTTTTTCCTTAAGGTAGATCTGTTTCATGTCATGCCTGTTTCATCTCATAAAAAAATCATTTATCATAGTTCATAAATCATTATCATTAAAATTTGGCGCCACATTCCTTGAAACATTTCACGCCGAAATCTGTCACTGGATCGATTCACATTCCCGCCATTCATCTCATTTACTAGTTGTGCTTTAAAAAATGTACAATTGTAAATAAAAATTAAATTGAAAAAAATTATAGTACCAACAAACAACTGTGTTAAAAGTTACAAAATATATTGATAAATATGTGTTGGAAATTTGGAGTAATTATCTCTAACCATTCCTGGGAAAAATGGTCAAACGTTAATATGGTGGAGATAAGACGTAGATACCTCCATTAACGGTCATTATACTGTAACATCATTTTTATGTTTGTATGTCAGTGTATGTTTATGTCTAGGGTCACTAATAACCCAGATGTTAACGTGACTTTACACACAAACAAAAGAATTGTTACTTTTTTTCTATCAATAGTACTTTAAAATCAATTAACAGTGATTAGAAGTTAAATAAATGTACCTTTTGTGTAAGAACTTTAATCAACTTTCCTTCCGCTCTAATTGTACTTAAAACTTAAGAACTTCTGATTTCTTAAAACTAAAATACGCTATATATTTTGTATTTCTTTTTTCAAATTGTGTTTGGTTTGGTCGATCTGTAAAGCAATATAATATTGGATAATTAAATTAAAAGAATTGTTAAAAGGATTGACTCGAGTAAATAATAACTTTTTACAGTCAACGAATTACTTATAAAATAAAATAAAAACAAAATATTTATATTTTTGTTAATGAATAAAACGTTTCCTTAATTTCTTTCGGAAAAAGTTTTATAAAATATCAAATGAGTTTAGTTCATAATATTCTTTCGGTTGATTAAGTAATAACTTTCATGGTTTGTTCAGTAATATTGTTTATTGTCTAAACTAAATATTATTGGTTTAAATTAAAAATTCATCTTTTCATGTCAATTTCAAGAACGCAGGAACTAGAGCAGTAAAACTTGACAATTCATGAAAAAAGATAAAAAAAGTCCGAAATTATTGTAAATATTTAGAAACGATTGTACTAAAAAAATTAAAGCTAGAATTGGGCAAACGGTAACTACATTCTGTAAAATGAGAAACGACTGTGCAGCAGAGACCTTATATTAACCCTTTCAGTGGCGAAACAATATTTAAAAGTTTGCTGTAAAGTGCCATTTAATTTGAATAAGGGTGTACAAAAAGTGCCAGCCCTTATTTCGAAAACTTGCAGGCGTAAGCCTGCCATTGCCAAAATTTCATCGTTACAAAATAAAAATAAAATTTTCTGTTAAAAATTAATTTATATTGTGTTTATATAAAAAAGAAATCGTTCTAACACTAAAATTTTTCAAAATAGTAATTTTTTAGATTATTAAAAGTCGCATCGTCAGCTTGGTCATTAGCAACTACTGTGGGTACCTTAACGGTGATTTTAACGAGTTAAAACTTCCAGACCCTAGCCGGGAATCGAACCCGGGACCTTTCGCTTTGTAGACTAGCGCGCTGGTCACTACGCCACGGAAGCGGTTTCAAAATACATTATTACATTAATTCTTGTTTAAAAGTTTTTTAGAAATGCTCGATTATGTGAATGGTGGGACTTTCTGCATAACTTACGGACGTCCGGTAAACCAGATGTTATCACTACGTAAAATATATCAACGTCCTGTTTTCCGGACGTTGGTACTAAAAGGGTTGAAGTTAAGAATTTACGTCTTAGATGTTACGTGTTCTCAGTATTTTTTGACGGGATGGAGGTTTTGACTTGAAGAAGAACATTACTGACCGGCCGGAAACGGCCGATTTACTTTTTGTTTTCCTTATTTTGTTATAATTTTGCACTACCTATTTAAAAAAAAACTTAAACGTTGAATAATATTTCAGGTTTAAATTATTATTTTTGAGATCCTGGATTTAAAAAGTTGATGAAATAAATTTTTATTCCTCCATTTTTGAACGGGAGGAAAGAATTTAAAGGCAAACGTTATTCCTTGAAATAGAAATTGCTGGGCAATAAACCACGCAGCTGTCGGCTGTGACAGGCAACATTCCTAACCGAGTAATAATGTAAATTACTGAAATATTTTGAATAATTTAATTGCCTTTAGCCCATTTGTAATGAAACCTACTATTCCGTGTGCTTCTCTCCATTTCCATGGAACATAACCCGCCGCTAGATATTTAACGAAATTGTAGTAAGTAATAAGAAGAAATGTTATTAACGAATAAGTTTAGTTAGATTAAGGAATGCAAACAATGGCTTTTATACCTTGTCACTAAATTTTAATAAATTTAAAGCATTATCATTACACGTTGACGTTTGTTAGTGTAAATGCATTTTATCATTAAATTTCTAATTACGTCGGCCTACCATGAGAAACTTATTTAATGAATTAGTACTTGTTACTAACAGCATGAAGTATAAGAGCGGATTTGACTCTTGCTTTAAGGAAGCAATTTTGGTATTTTAGTTTTTTGTTAATTTTCTTTGATAGTTCAATGTCGCTCCAGGTTAAAGTACTATTATCAATTAAAATGAGTACCACAAAGGAAGACAGTCTTCTTCTTCTTCTTACTATCAAGGATTAGGCATAAGCCTGTTCCGAACTCACAAACCATCCTGTACGTCTACACAAACACGAGGAAATCTAGCCCGTACATCTTGACTACTGCCATCTTCTTCGAGGTCTTCCCACCTCCCTTCTTCCAACGGGAACATATTCCGTCACTTTTAAATGTATTCTCTCCTCTGGCATTCGTTCCAAATGTTGCCTCCATTGATTCTGGTACTCCTCCATTTTTTCATTCAAGCTAAATACACCCAACTCGGATCTTATTTCCTCGTATATGTATTAGATCCAGCCTCGAGCAGCCCTTTACCCTTCTTAAAAACCTCATTTCAGCTGCTTGGATCCTACTTTCTTGGCGTTTTGTGGTAACCCATGACTCACTTCCATAAAGAAGGACTGGGGCTGCCATTACCTTGTAGAACTTCACTACTTTCTCTGTTATAGCTCTGTTACCCAGTGTCCTATTAGACAGTTAAATTGTTTATTTATTCGGCCTTTTACCCTGTAAAATATGGAATTTTTAGGCATTATATATTATATTTCGTAAGCCTAAGTCCATAGTGTAAGCGACATGTCTACCGAAGTTCGTGGGGGGGGGGGGAGACTGTGCTTTCGTCGTATTCAATGGTGTTTTTAGGATTACAGGTTTTAATATGCATTGTATGCCAAACTTGTAATACAATTAAAGTTTAGAAAATTAAGAAACCTGCAACTATTGTTTCAAGTATTTTTTCTTTAGACCTTAGTGCCAATTAGTGATTTTTCCATATTTTTCTCATCAAAATCAAAATCCAACAGTGATCGATTTCCAATTAGCGTCATCCACTTATGATAAAAATTAGGTTGTGTTTTTCATTATTTACATTCGCAAGAGAAAGTGCAGTACTTAACACTGCAGCCAATTGCTAAGCTAAAAGTAACGTACAGTACTGTTTACGATATTACGCATGTACAGTAGGCCGGCCTACATATTTAACATATTGTAGGCTAATGTATTAGCCTAAGTGGAATGTTCTGTTCTTGTTATTTATGAATAACTGCTTTGTTATTATTTTTCCATAAATTGAAATTTCTGTAACTCGAATTTCCCCGTTATTCCTGTAGGATTCGAGTTATAGAAGTTCGACTGTATTTTTAGTTTTGAAATAAATATTTGGATTTTGTGACTTGTTATATTACAGATACTCTCTATATCCTAAACAGAAGAATTTTGCGTGTCTTTCCACAGTTTGTTTCAAATCCCATTGTTTTCTGCTCTTTTGTTTTCTAAAGATAATAGCGTATCAAACTTTAAATGTGTCGCCTAAATCGCTCGCCCATTATAGTAGAATATAATTTAATATACAAAACACACGGATTCTATTTACTTAACAAAATTCTTCCAATTTTCGATTCTGTTGATAACATACAAAGTTTTATTTAACTTTTACTTAGCCGTTTCTTGGTAGTTTATTGCAGTTGCATTAATAGTTCCAGTAATTTTATAAACATTGCATGAGTGACGGCCTGGTGTTTTGTTTTTATTTAAACTACATTAAAAACTTACAATTTGTTTTCCAGTATTTTATTTAGGATGAAAAAATTAACCCATTGTTAAATCCCATGCATATATAGGGTTTTAATAGAGGGATATCTTTTTACCTTTTAAACTTTTTTACCTTTGATTACCTTTTTAAATACCACCAATATTGTCTCTTATTAATACCTTTAAAATTTCATTTCAAGATTTCTGGGCGAAATCTTTCCCCAGCCGTACTCGCTAATGAACCATTTCCGGACGTATGTTTATTAGAACATTTAAAATATTTTGGCTACACTCCTGCAATCACTCCCGAAGATCTTCACAAGTGTCCACTTACGCAGGCAATGTGCACACTTTACATAACAAGTGACTCTGTGAAGAGACTTAAAAGCTAATGGACCGAGATTCACAAAAATCCAACAGGAAGCTCATTTAATGACTGTAATCTTTAACTTTTATTTAAAGGCAGATTGCACGATGGTTTTAACTCAAAATATCGATTTTTGGTTTTTATGTTTTTCAATAGTTTAGGCCTAGATCGACCAGAAAAACATTAAATTACGTCAAAAAACTTTTTTGAAAAAATGAAGTTTTTATCAGGTTTACACAGAAAAATTATCATGTTACGAAGAACGAATATTTTTCATAATTTTATACTGGTCGTTTTAGTGCAAAGAGAATTATTTTAGTTTTTAAAACATCTGCATCACTGTTTTTAATATTCTGAGCTGTTGGTTCAGCTTTCTAAACAGCTGTTCATGTGAAATTTACTTGTGTATGTACATATTGTTTTTGATTTGTGCCTAATTGTTTCTTACCTTTTCCCGTAAATTTAAATTTTTAAGGTACATTTTTCTCAGAAACCAATTATTAAACCTACCAGGCTGAAATTTTTACTAGTTAATTATCTTGTTTAATCACATATACCGACCTTTTTATGACTTCCTCAAGTGCTCCAAAAGTTAGTAATACGCAAAACACGTAGAAAACACTTTGTAAAAAATTTATTTTATCGTAAATTTAAAAAAAAATTGATATGGTCCAAAGATTAAATTTAAAGAATGTCAGTAGCTCGAGAAAAACCCGACACCTATAATGTGTAAAGTTTCATTTCCCTATCATTTACCAATCCTATGAAAAATGTTTTTAAACCGGCAAATTTAGCATTGGCGGGGCACAAAGTACACTCTTCCCTTAACTTAAATATATTCTTCTCACACCAAGGATTAGGCTTTCGCCTGTTCTGACTCACAACAGCGACAAACTATTGAATTATTGCCATCTTTTGCGTGGCCTCCCAACATCTCTCCTTCAACGATCTGTATTGCAAAACACTAAGGGGGATCCTTTCCTCAGGAATTCTCTCTACGTGTCCTCCATTGATTTCGATATTCTACAATTTTCTCATTGAGATTGTTAACATCCAATCCGTTCTTGTGTACTCATTTTAAATAACAACCTAAATATGAAACAAAAATTTCGATTTATAAATGTGTATCATTCAGTATCTTTTTTTAGGTACTACTGTACTTATGTTAGTTACATCAGGTAAATGTTTTCATATTATATTCTTCTTCTTAGGGTGCCTGTCCGTTCCGAACGTTGGCGATCATTCTGGCTATTATTACTTTGTTGGTTGCGCTCCTGAACAATTGGGTGGAGGTCTTTCCGAACCACGCTCTAAGGTTAGCCAACCAGGAAATTCTTCTTCGTCCTGGGGCTCTCCTGCCTTCTATTTTCCCTTGTAATATGCTCTGCAATAGTTCATACCTGCCTTGATTGCGCATTATGTGACCTAAATATTCCAGCTTTCGACATTTGATGAGGTTGACCAGTTCTGGGGCTGTATTCATCCTCCTTAGTACCTCTTGGTTGGTAACCCTATCGGTCCATGGTATCCTCAGGATCCTTCTGTACAGCCATAACTCAAATGCATGGAGCCTCGATATTGTGTCCTCCTTTAGGGTCCATGATTCTATACCATACAGAAGCACTGAATATACATAACATTTGAGGAGTCTTAGCTTTGTATTTAGGGTGAGGTCACGGCTCTTAAACACTGAACCCATGGTTAAGAAAGCACTTTTGGCTTTTCCAATACGGCATCGGATCTCCTGGGAATTGTCCCATGACTCATTGATCACCGTTCCCAAGTAGGTGTATTGTGGGACTCTTTCAATTCTTGTCTGATTGATGTACAGTTCTGCCCCTCCAATGTTTTCTTTGCTAATGACCATAAGCTTTGTTTTGTTAATATTTATATCAAGTCCATATACTTTACTTGTTTCTGTGATCCTATCCATCAAACCCTGCAGGCCCTCTATTGAATCAGAAAACACTATGGTATCATCGGCATAACGTAAATTGTTGAGCTTGACTCCATTTATTGAGATACCAACATCCATGTCTCCAAGCGCCTCCCGAAAGATGTGTTCTGAGTATAGATTGAAAATAATTGGAGATATAATGCAACCCTGTCTCACTCCACGCAGGATCTGCACCTGATCTGTATGATCTCCATCTACTCTGAGGACCGCAGTCTGATTCCAGTACAAGTTAGCTATTATTCTTAGGTCTTTTCCATCAATTCCAGTTCTCCTCAGTACATCCATCATTTTCTCATGTCGAACACGGTCAAATGCTTTTTTATAATCAATCAGACATGCGAAAACATTACAACCCACATCTCTGCATCTCTGAAACAAAACCTGCAAACCAAACAAAGCCTCCCTTGTGCCCACAGCCTTCACAAAACCAAATTGATTTGGTGCGATCTGCTCCTCACATGTGTGATAGATTCTTTTGTGGATGATTTTTAAAAACAATTTCAACATGTGGCTCATTAAACTGATAGTTCGGTAATCCTCACAGACTTTTGCACCTGCCTTTTTTGGAATCGCAATGAATTCTGATTTTAGCCACTGTGTTGGGATTTCCCCAATTGAGTATACAAAGTTGAAGATTTCTGTTATTGTTTCATATTTTCCTCATCAAGCAACTTCAATAATTCTGTTGGCACTTCATCTGGGCCTGTTGCTTTTCCATCCCTCATCTGTTTGACAGCTGCAGTCACCTCCTCCAAGAGAATTTTGGGTCCAGTGCTGTCTTCCATGACAGCTTGTTGTGATCTGAGGTCATGGAATAAATCCTTCAAATATTGTTCCCAAACAGTCTTCTTCTCCTCCCTCTCAATGATCAAATTCCCATCACCATCAGCCATTCGACCAATATTACCCTTCCAAAACCTCCCTGCCACTTCCCTCACCTTACGATGGACATTGAAACTATCATATCGTCTTTGATGGAACTCTATCTCCTGACACTGCTCAATTTTTTCCCTCTCCTTGGCCTCTCTTATCTTATTTCTAATGATAATCTGCATTTTCCTGTACTCAGTGAGATTGCCCTTGTGACACTTCCTCTGTTCCATGAGTTCCAGTATTTCATCAGTCATCCATGATTTCCGTTTCCCTGAGTCCTTCCTCAGATATTGATCCTTCACACCTCTCACTACTTCCTGTATTGCAGCAAGTCCGATCGATGTTATTTAGACCATCTAATAATACCCGCCGCACTGTCAGTGCGGACAAGGGACAAGTCAGCTGAGGTTGTAGCATATTATATTACTTTGTTTATTTTAAACTGAAGTGTTTATATCCATTTAATATAATTGGATCGTCTATTGAAAAATAAACCAGTAATAAATTTGGTTTAATTTAATTGCTATACCTAATTCCACATTCTGAATACGGTTTTGTTATTTATTTTTCTTAACATTTTTAGATTAGGAAATATATCTTGTTCTCAAAATAAACACAATGTTTTTCCGATTCAGTTGATCCCGTTGTCCAGATTTGAAGCTCTTAATGGAGTTTAAAACCTATGGCTGACATAAATTCCCCGTTTACCGGCAGCAAAAGGGAACGGGCATCGATTTGAATTTTAACCGTCGACGTATAATTTTATTTATGACAATGGTTTTTTGTGTGGATGTAATAAAAGAGATTTCTGTTGAATAGAACGAGTGACAGTCAGTGGGGTACAATGTAGGACATGGTTTTTTAATATCTTTGTTTGAGGATGATATCGGATCGATGTTATTTAGACCATCTAATAATACCCGCCGCACTGTCAGTGCGGACAAGGGACAAGTCAGCTGAGGTTGTAGCATCCTCTTCTTTTCACTAGGGAAATCATTCAGGCAGTAAAATGATGCTGCTGCTTGCTGTACCCTATTAGGATTCCACCAGGACTGACAGACCATTACTACTACACTGACACACATACACAAACTGATATTGTTTCACTTCAACGGTCCCGTTCCTTCTGTTTCAATAAAACGTCCATTTCACTTACTGCTGCATCCTTTTAATAAACGACTGGCAACAGTCTTATATTTTAAGTAAATAATATTTATTAAATTGTGTCAGCACTGAGTAAATATTCTACATCGTCTTTCTTCTTACGCAGTCTATCCATTTTCATATTTACTTTACCTCCTCACAGACAGTCATGATATATTACCATCAGATATAAAATATATTTGAAAAATTAGTTGTTCTTAAGTAAATACATAGTATTATAAACAAACAACTATACCTTTATATATATTTTTTAAATATAAATATATTTTTTTGTAAATTATTTGATTTATAGAACTACTTACTATTTCCGAGACTATTTGTGAGTTTGCCTGTAGGTTAAAATGTCTTCCGGCCGGGCTACGAACCCTGCGTGAAGTAAGACCAGTGGAGGGGCTGCCACCTTTTAGCACCTGGCCATACCTGAGTTTCATTTGGAGACCCAACTCCTAGGTTCTCCGTCCTGTTTACCGTTGGGAAAATTTCCTCATCCGCCGTCGAAACCGTTGACCGTTTTTCTCCTGTACTCTAGGTAGTACTCCACATGCTCCTCCTTCTTCATCACTTCCAAGATGAGGCCCCGGGCTTGCAACCGGCGGTATTAAATTACACCGTTGGCGGAGTTGATATCGTATGTGAGTTTGGAACAGGCTGCGGCCTAATCTTTACTTGGAAGAAGAAGATAAAACTACTTAGTTATTAAAAAAAGACGTTTAATTTATTTGGCACTATTCTTTTGTGTGCCAAATAACTGTATACCCATTGGGTTGGTCTAGAGGTAAAGTCGTCGCCAAAATCAGCTGTTTAACAGCTGATTTTCGGAGACGAAGGTTCCTGGTTCAAATCCGATTAAAAATTACTTTTATACGGATTTGAATGCTAGGCAGTGGTTACCGGTGTACTTTGATTGTTGGGGTTCAATTAACCATACTCTCTTAGGAATGGTCGGCCTGAGTCTGTACAAGACTACACCTCATTTACACATAATGCATATCGTCCTCATCTCATTTCTCATTGGGTCATGGAGTTGCTTATTGTTCTGAATTGAACAGACTGCAACGTACACACATTAGGAATTAAAGAAAAATAACGATAATAATAATGACGCTGGTAAAGAGCCTTTTTTCCAATTGTGGAAGTAATATGTGTCTATTTCTAGTACTGATCTCTACTATGTAGATAATAATCTGTTTGCTAATTAGATTTTTTTGACAGACTTAAAAGTCAGCGATAAGCTGCTCAGACTTATATCTGGCACTATAGCCTACATTCTGATTATGTGTCCATAAAACGTTATTCTTTTAATTAGTGTTTCTTCAATCGTTTCGTGAAGACAGGTGTTAATTTTATTACTAGAGATTCTTATTTAACCAGTATTTCATTACAATTTTCATCTTTGATTCGTCCAAGGGTATTTCCTATGTAATTTCTTTCAATCGTAAGTCCATGATTTCTTTGAAATAAAATTTATGTAGCAGTAATAAATAACGTATTTTGTTTCGGTGTATTATTACAATATACATTGTGTAATGAATAGACATAAATACAGTATGATTGTATTGTAAAAACTTCGAAGTATAGTTTAATTAAAATAACATTTATTAAATAGAATTCAATTCATTACTATTGTTTCTAAAAATAGAGCGAGTAAAATGGATTCGAATAACATTTATTGTAACATTTCAATTTTCACCGTTCATAAATTTTTATTTTTAAATTTTTCTCATTTTTGTATTGGTATTTTGTACGTAGAAATATACAAGGTTCATGCATGAAATATTCAAAGAGTTTTATTGTATTAAATACACCTATATATTCTATTGAAATTGTACAAAATTTGTTTATTTTTTACAAAATATTGGTTCAGATTGATTAAAATTGTACGTATATGTACGTACCTTGTTATAAGTTATAAAGAGAATTTTCATTGAAAATTTGAGACTAAAATGTATGTATTATACATATACATTTCCCTGTAGTATAAAATATAAATTTAATCCAGTTTTTCATGTAAAATAAAAATTGTAATTCCAATAAAATATTTTTTGTTAAATATCTACAACAGTAACACAACGATCACATTGGTAAAGTATTTCCATAAAATTAGACTACCTAATGTAAATTCACTGTTCAATTCCAGCTACCGCGTGGCCATATTTTAATACTCTAATTACGGTTCAATAACTTATTGAAAAGTGTTTGTCTCTAAACAAGAAATAGTTTTGTTGAAACTTCATTTGGAGTATATGAATTGACCTCAGAGACATGGACTCTGCGCAATATGTTTTGGTAAAATTGGACTTCTTTGAAATGTGGTGTTGGAGAATTATTCTTAAGATTCCATGAACAGATAAAGTGAATAATGAGATTGTACTGAAAAGAGTGGGTGAAGGAAAAGTCTACTAAAAACCATCAAAGAATGAAGAAAAGGTATGATTGGGCATCTGCTGCGACATTGATCTGGTTCACTACTCTGCTTGTTTGTAAGCCTGAAGGGGAACCATCTCAGGAGGGGAGGACCGAGATTGAAGTATTTAGATGTTGTAAGGGAAGGAAGAAAATTTAAGAAAGTGAAGAGACTGGCTAGTGAAAAACGATTGTAGGCCCTTTAATCTCCGGGTTGAGATGATAAAGAAGAGTGACACTCTTCTTAATCATCTTCTTAATGAGTATTGTGACACTTACTGGTAAAGTCCGTTTCGGGATCTTCGTAAAATAAATAACTAACAAACTATCGTTAAAATTACTAGTATTTATTACAAACTATATATAATATATTCATGCGAGGATTTACAGCCCCAGCCGTATTTCGCTTTCTAAGCACCACCTCTCTCTGTCTCGTCAGTCCTCATCGGAGAGCCGCCGCAAAGACATTGCCTCCTGCACTCCATCCAACCTTGTCATTTCCGGCCTACCCCTCCTTCTACCGGCTGGCGTCCACTCTCATACCCTCTGTGGCCGCCTACCATCCTCCATCTTCTGCAAATGACCAAACCATTTTAACTGCTTCCGGGATATGGTATCCATGATATTTCCTTGAACGCCGATTCTTCTCCTAATTTTAGAATTCGGAATTCGATCGATCCGCGACACACCACAGCTCCGCCTTCAGAAATCCATCTCCATCGCTTTTAGGCGGTCCTTCTGTCTCTTTGTCAATACCCACAATTCCACAGCATAGGTACACACACTCTTCAAGTTAGCATGATAAATATTTATCTTTGTCTCCTTCCATATTTTATAATTCCAACCTATCATTTTATCATTACAAACTATAAATTGTAAATAATAATATTGTTTAAATATGCTAATAAATTACAATTACTACAATCAAGATACTTAAAATAAATAATAAACTAATTATTTATAATAAATTAATGACAATAAAAGTAAACTTAATCAGTAAGTGCATTATCTCACACTTAATTAAAATCGAACTGAATCCTACTTACAACCAATTAATTATACAATACACAGTAGACGTTCGGCCTTCTCCAAACGTAACTTTTCCAAGGGAGGTGGAGGATTTTTGCTGATGTCGGATCAAGTAGCCTGGTGGCGGGATTTTGGTTAGTACGACGGTTGCGGCCTCCTAGTGACGGTACGAGGACGCCTCAGTTGAGTCTAACACTACTTACCCCATCATGAATAATTGAACATGAGTTTCTCTCACCGCCTCGGATACAAAAAAGTAACTGTTATGCGCACACAATTAATTATTTTAAAAAAAATTAAAAAAAACAAGTGGGATAGCAGCTGTAACAGGTCAGTGAAAAACTAAATATTTTTACAATGTTGTTGTTTAGGTCATCAGCCAAAAGGCTGGTTTGAACCTGTAGAGGTTTTACTAAGTAAAAAGAGGAGTGAGGTGGTTTACCATTGCCTTCCTTACTGAATGGAAAAGTACGCTTATCAGCATGTCGGGCCCTCTGAAAAGCACATATTTTTCACTCTGCAAATGACACCTTCACTTCATTAACCACAGGGTCTGGCAGTATAATGAAATTCATTACTTTCAGAGGAGATAACTCTGATTAGTGTCTTTTGCACCTCTACCTCTTCTGTTCTTAAAAGATTCAGTCATTTAATTGGCTGACCATGTGATAAGAAACAGAACTTACTATTACTTACAATAGGAATGAAATAAATTTTTGAATTTGATAATAATGATAATGCCAATAATAAAAATGATATGATAATGTAAGCGTATAAACGTTAAATAAAAGAAAAATATTCTGACACTCCAGGCTACATAGATATAAAATTTACCTAATATACCTAGTTCGGTATAGAACAGTCATGTAAAGTGAATAAGTATCTAATTTTTTACAGTAGCTATCTAATAACAGAATTTATTCCGAGCAATAAAATGAACAATTTAAATTCCGCAATTTTCCGCTTGAGAAATCGTACGTCCATAATAAAATACTACGTTAAAATGAATTGACTATGAATTTTAGAAAGAACGATCGTCTCGTACTAAACTTTCTAGTGACCCACTTTTTGTTTAAAACTGGTTCAATAAGATCACCAAAACGCTTCTTCTTTTTACTTTGTTTCATTCGAGCTTTATAAAGTACTGCCACTTTATATTAAAGTTTCATTTTATCTAAAAAAAGTACAATATAATGGGTATTTCAAAAAAGATGCAACTCGTTTTTAATAACCGTTTTAGTAGTTTTTAGTAGATTTGAATGCTATTGCTAATAGTTAATACTTTAGTGTTTTGATATTTATTTAAAAGTTTCCAACCCATCCTAGTATATAGTTTTGTCCATAATTGGATGGGACAATTTCCACCACCTCTAGCGTAATAGGATAGTAGTTTATTGTAAGAAATTTTGTATTATCGTAATTTATTTTTTATGTAATGTGTAATATTATGGGAATAAATAAATTATGTATTTATTTATTTATTAAAAGAATTTAGTGCAAAAATATTGAATTAATTTGCTGGAACCAACTTTATTCTTAGCGCCGTTTGTCGCTAAGTTAATTTAGAATATTTTTTTTCTATAAACCAGGTGTCCATGAAGAGGTATCCATATTTGATTTTTTATTACTTGCTCATTCCTTAATCGATCATGTTGATACTTTACACACTTTTTCATGAAGGTATAAAAATTGTTCTATAAAAATTACATCTTACTTATGTTTGTAGAAATAAAATGGGTGTCGAAAGAAAGAAAAATCTCTCATATAATATTGACTGTATTGTAGTATTAAAACTGATTGCTAAAATGTTTCAAGTTCTGAAACTCAAAGTCCAATATTTCCAAGGTTCCTGAAATGGCCCAAGCAATTTTTCAACGAGATAGTGCTCCATCTTACTATGCAAACTCAGTTAAACAGTTACTAATTGACAACCTTCATGGGTGTTGGATTGATCGAAGAAGTAATTTTTTGGATTCCCCACCCCGATCATCTGATTTAACTTTGTGTGACTTTTATTATGAGGTTATTTTATGGAACAATTGTACAGCTATAGTTTCAACAATGATCATGATTTGAAACACGTTTTCAAAGAAGAACTTCTTCGGATTCCTCGGGAATTAATTTCAAGAGCGTAAGAGCATTTGTTCGGCGTTGTTATCAGTGTCTTGCTGTGGATGGGTTTCAGTGTGAATAAGTTTGTTTTATAATAAAATTTTCATTGCTATTTTCAACAATGACCATGATTTGAAACACGTTTTTAAAGAAGAACTTCTCGGATTCCTCGGGAATTATTTTCAAGGGCGTACAGGCATTTGTTCGGCGTTGTTATCAGTGTCTTGCTGTGGATGGGTTTCAGTGTGAATAAGTTTGTTTTATAATAAAATTTCATTGCTATTTACTTTTAATTTAATTAGTTTGTATGTACTAAATTTTTGTGACAAACAATTTTTATTTAAAAAACCTAACAAAAGCAGTAGTTTACTTATTCAAAGTAAAAGTATAAATATTTCAAATATTTTCTTTCGGGCGCCATTTTGTTTTTCAAACATCTATTTGTAATTTTAAGAGAACATGTTTGGCACCTTTATTAAAAAGGTGTGTAAAGTATCAAAATGATCGATGGAGGAATAAGCAAGTAATAGAAAATCAAATTCGTATACCTCTTCGTGCGACACCGGTACATTCAATTAAACTCTACACGATGACTTGCGTGTCCTTTATGTCAACGACACATATCTATAATTTTACCGTAGGTTCAGAGACAAACGTCAAAATCATAATAATTTTTTAATGTTATCAGCCGAAAAGGTGGTTTTAACCTTAGAGGCTTTTCGAAGTAAAAGGAGGAGTGAGGTGGTTTACCTTCCTAACTGAGTGAGTGGAAAAGTATGTTTGTCAGCATGCCAGGCCATCTAAAAAGCATCTACAAGCATTTCACAAATGTCCACAGACAATAAGACAAAATAGTCAACCGTTCGAGCTACGATCTGTTTTCTGCGACAGCTTCAGTAGAATGAGACAATTCACGCACGCACATATGCATGCATCGAACGTATGTCATCCCTTTTACAGCCGGCAGTATTCTCCCCACTCACTTCTCATTTCTGCGCGAACTACGCTTACAAAACATTGACAGGTTGTACTTACCTTCGTGTAAATGATACCTTTCCTTCATTCATCACAAGGTCTGGTTATATAATGAAATTCATCTCTCCCAGAACAGATAACTGTGTCTTTTACACCTCTACCTCTTCTGTTCTTAAATTGTTCGGTCATATAAGTGGCTGAACATGTGATAAGATACAAAACTATCTTTCGTAGCCTTGGAACTAGCAGATCGAATGCAAAAAATTTAACACTCCACCTGCCTGCTGTGGACAAATACGAGTACATATTTTATCACAGTATATAATGGCTGATCTTGGTTTATTTTGAAAATGGTTTTTCTTATACATATGTATATATATATATATATATATATATATATATATATATATATGTTATATGTTTTTCGGAGTGCAGCGATCGTCTTTTCTCGCCTTTTGTTGTTCACTTTTCTCATTGGTGCTCCGTTGTATTGGTTTGTGTAAAGATGAGATAGAGTGGTTTACAAATTTACAAAGTCTTAACTAGGAATCGAACAGTAAATATTTCATTTAACTATCAGTTCCACTATAAATACTTCATCGAAGCTGTACATAAATATTATTTTAGTTTACTGATCATTTCATATGAAATTTTGTTAAACATAAATTTCACTGGGAGCATTTTTGTTCCATGATCTGTTTTTTGATAAATTGAACATTTTATGGATTTATTGTGTTTTTTATTTATTTTAATTGAAATACATGATTAGAGTTTCTTTGTGTATTCCAATCATATCTTTCTTTGTACTATTTGGTTTAGATTAAAACATAATATTCTGGTTGTATTTTTTTGTCGATTTTATCACGGTGTAAGGGCTAAATGGGTGGATGTCGAGTGAGTGTAAATTAAAGTTTGTAGGGTGCAATCGGGAGGTCATTAGGAGGGCGATAAAAAACAAGGATTTGTGCGACTGAAGTCCCACAGGACCACTTCATCCTCTCTTTGACCTGACAGTCGGTCGCTTCTACCGGGACTAGATTATTAAAACCAGAAGGCAGCGGTCATTCTGCTAACGGGCTTCAACCCGTTTCATTCTTCTCTTTTAAAGAGTCCATTCGTGACGTTTCTTTTATTCCTACTCATTTAGACAATTTTTTTACACAAAGATAACTATGCTCTATCTTTGTTTTTAATTTAATGTTGTATTCCGTCTAGAATTTTTATTTCCGATTAAGTCTTGTTTTTAATTACACAACACATTTAGAATTCAAAATATTGTTGTACTAATGCACTGCAGTCTGACATCAAATTTATTATTAGTTTCTTAATTGCAGTATTAAGCGGACTTTTTTTAAATAAGATTAATTATTATTATCTAATTAATGTAATTATTATTATATTAATTATTATAAAATTATTTACACTCGATCTGTTCACATGGTTATCACATGGTCAGCCAATTAAATAACTGAATCGTTTAAGAACAGAAGAGGTAGAGGTGTAAAAGATCAGAGTCAGAATCAGAGTTATCTCCTCTGAAAGTAATGAATTTCATTGTACAGCCAGATCCTGTGGTGAATAAAGTGAAGGTGTCATTTGCGGAGTGGAAAATATGTGCTTTTCAGAGGATCTGCCATGCTGATAAGCGTACTTTTCTACTCAGTGAGAAAGGCAAAGGTAAACCATTTCACTCCTTGTTTTACTTAGTAAAACCTGTACAGGTTCAAACCAGCCTTTCGGGTGATGACCTAAACAACAAGGTTAATTAAACCTAATAAAATTCATCTTGTCATAAATCCATTTTGTCTACGTCATAATAAACTCCTAGCATTTTTGTCACGATTGCTACTCTACTGGCAATTTTTGAAACCGTAAAAGCCATCCGAAGATGTAAAAATAAGACACTCAGAAACTTTTAAAACCATTTAAGATTTACAAGTGAGTGTAGTACCGGGAGTAAATGTGCCAAGAAGCATGACGATCTAATTCACTACCATTTCAGAATTAAAGTATTAGATAATAGTGTAACAGTTAAAAGACTGATAAGACTAAGCCTCTTGATTTAGTCTTTTAAAGCTAAACTAAAATTTTAATAAAAAATATAAAACATTAATAAAAAAAACTTTATTTTCACGTATATCAATATGTTATAGAATATACATAAAAAAAGTCAAAAAATTTGAGGTAGGAAATGGGAAGGTTGTAATATTGTGCAAAATGCGAGAAGGACAGTGACCAGGAATTAGGTAGGATTGGCCAAGAAAAACTATGCGAAAACCTTGACCAGGACAGCCAAAAATTATACTAAAACTTAATCGATTACAAATTAATAACTATTAATAATGTACAACATTCATATTTTTATTCACAATCCAGTTTTATTTCTGAACGGTTTCCACTATCATCAACAAAAAGTTAAACGTGAATAATAATTCTATGAGACAATAATAAAAATACAAAGTATATTTATATACAAACAATCCATTTAAAAAAATTGGTATGAAAAACTCTTACGACTTTCTTTTGCCACTGTAAATAATGAAAAATATTACTTATGTTTAATCATGAGTAAACAATGTAAAATTACCAACGTAAGCTAATTTTAATAATTGTGAATAATGCTAAACAAAAATCAACATCCGGGAAACTTAAAAACTCGGAAAATCACTAAATTGACTAGGCTGTGTAGAAAAAATTCTTGAAATAAATTGTAGATATTTTTATTTTCTCTAACTTTTTCTTTAACTCTAATCCGTACTAAGAAGTAATGCTTGTTTGTTTGTACAAGGTAATCTCAGAAATTACCCACAGATTTCTAATTTTTGAATTGATGTTCTAAAATTAAAGTTTATAATTTTATTTAAAATACAGACACATCGCTTACCCTATTCTCGTTTTTATTAACTTCACGTATTATTACCTTTATTTTAGATCTCCTATTTTACGGTCATAAATGAAATATATGATTTTGGTTAGTTTTCTGCAAATATACTCAAACAGATGATTCATTTGAGCCCACTTCAGGGAAAATCGGTGAAGTAGTAAGTGGTTAAAATCGTGTTGAAAAAAACCTGCTCACTATTAATATATAGATAATAATTATTATAATATATAATAACAATTATTGTATTTATAAAAAAAACTGATGACAAAAGAAATACAATGTTAAAAAAATTGTTCTGAAATGTATTTTTAATTTTTACTTTTTTCTATAACTCTAATGTAAGTACTAAATACTTTCTGGATTATTATTTGTGATGATAATTTGTCGATTCTCCGAATTGACAAATCAATACTTTAATGTAGTTATTTACCAGTCTTTTATATATCATTATAAACCCATAATAATTCTCAAAATAACTTTTAAAATAATAAAATAACTCATTGCATTAAAATGTCAAATAAAACAAATATTAATATAAATATTGTTCTAGCTGAGCTGTTACAATATTATCAGCCAATTTTTCTAAAAAATCATTTTACATTTTTTAAGTTACTTTAATGTTACGAGAGAAACATTAAAACTCGGAGACTGCATACAGGTAACGCCTACACATTTTTTATTCGGTTTTAAAGGTACCTCTATGCTTAAAACGGGCAGGTGGAGTGTTATTTTAATTGCACTCTATCTGTTTGGTCCAGGGCTAAAAAAAATAGTTCTGTTTCTTATCACATAGTCAGCCACTTATATAACTGAACTATTTAAGAACAGAAGAGGTAGAGGTGTAAAAGACACTAGTCAGAGGTATCTCCTCTGAGAGTAATGAATTTCACTATACAGCCAGACCCTGTGGTAAATGAAGTGAATGTGTCATCTGGAGGGTGGAAAGTGAGTGCTTTTCGGAGGGCCTGGCATGCTGATAAGCATACTCTTTCAACTCAGTGAGGAAGGCAATGGTAAACCACCTTACTCTTCGTTTTTACTTAGTAAAACCTCTAGAGGTTCAAACCAGCCTTTCGGCTGTTGACCTAAACAACACAAAGGTACCTCATCACCTGATGATTGCTAGTTATAATTTTCGAACGTGAAGGTCTATTGTTATTGACCACTCTTGATATAAAACATTTAGAGTAAAAATAAAGGTATCTCATAAAAATTTTATGTTGATTGGTCTGTTGAGGCATGCGATATAAATTAAACAATAATGATATTTATTAAACGAACGAATAGTTCTAAATTCTCATAAAAATTATTCCCAAGAAACTATTATTTCTTTGGTCTTTTGTAATTAATATAAAAAATTACTTTTTAATTGTATCATTTTCAAAGGAAATATAATGGCTGCAATTATTATTTATTTATAATAATGTAGATAAAATTTATTTGCAGAAGGAATGCACGATAGAATTTCCAAGTGTAGTAAATAAAATACAGTTTGCTTCCAGTAGCTGACAAAGCATCGGTACGTACGGTAAATACAAGTTAACAGTAAACACAACTAAGCGGGTAACAATTCATTCTGGAGTATCTACCGTGAGTGTTATTAATCAGATCTCCGCCTCCTTTGAAACTGGATAACAAGATGTGGGCTGGATGACTTAGGACATTATCTCTGGATATGCGTAGACAGGTAAACTTGATGCATCCTGTTGTAAAACTTGGCATTATTCCAAAACAAGACATGGGAGGTCCCGCTTTATATTTTCTACTCCACCGTTTTAACTAATAACTTATAATAATACAATTTTAAACGATTTTTATATCAAATGTTTATATATATGTAAAAATCACTCGGATTCAGTGATTTTATTGTAATTAAAGATTCCTTTATTTTCATCTAGTAAATACATATTCTGCCCATAACAGACAGGTGGAGTGTCAAATTATTTACACTCAATCTGTTCATTGCAGAGCTAAAATAAATAGTTCTGTTTCTTATCACATGGTCAGCCAATTAAATGACTGAATCATTTAAGAACAGAAGAGGTTGAGGTGTAAAAGACACTAATCAGAGTTATCTCCTCTGGAAGTAATGAATTTTATTATACAGCCAGACCCTGTGGTGAATGAAATGAAGGTGTCATTTGCAGATTGGAAAATATGTGCTTTTCAGAGGGCCCGGCATGCTGATATGTGTAATTTTCAACTCAGTGAGGAAGGCAATGGTAAACCACCTCACTCCTCGTTTTACTTAGTAAAACCTTTACAGGTTCAAACCAGCCTTTCGGCTGATGACCTAAACAACAACAACAACAAAATAAATATTATTATAACGGTGTAATGATGATCGTAATTTCACTTAATTTCTAACTCACGTAATTTTCAGTTATAACTACTTGCATTATATAAATTTCTACAGAACGTTTAAATTTTTATTAAATTTAAAAATTAATCCATTACAAATTAAAGCACGAAAAGTTAATCCTCAGATCAGAATAAAATTTCATATTTAATTTTTAAACCATGATAAAATACTATATTTTCTACAAAAATAAAGAATCCCGCTTTGAATCGCTGAGTGATTCGTTTATATTTTTTGTGAGAAAATTATGCTGACGGACATCAAGAGTATGTAGAACGTGGTTTTGTACCTTACGGACTTACAGTTACACAATGTATTTTAATCCAAATTTTGTTTACCCAAGTCATTTTTAGTTCAAATTTTGTTATGTAAATTTTGTTAACTTAGGATTGTTATGTAATTGTGGTCGCTAATGACTTTATAGTTGATGCGATCTTAAACAAATAAATTTAAAAAAAATAGACAGGAAAAGTAAAACATTTAATTTTGACCCCTGATTTTTAAATGAAAGAAACGGTAATTTCCTAAAGATTAGAAAAATTAGAGTAAAAAAAAAACATTTTTGTTTTTGGATGATTTCAGTAAACACGATTATACAGAGATAGACCTACTTACAAAAACTAAATTATGTGTTTTGTATACAAATCTTCGTAATTGATTATCAAAAATTTTGAAAATATTTTTTTAAAGATTATTTTTCAAATAAATTTTTAACAACTATTGATTTATAAGAGCACTAGTTAAAAAAAATTTACAACAAATATTTCAGAGATCCTAAAATATAGTTCTTTTTTCGTAAAATTATTATTAATTGGTATATGTTGAAAAGTTGATATAGGAATGATTGTAGAGGTTTCAATAGAAAAAAATAAAATAATTAAATAATTGCATTCCTAAAGATACAATTACGGTATAATAATTTATATTATTATCATAGTTAGTAACGGTTTATATTTTCATGACAATAAATTCGATGTAGTATTTACTTGTACAACATAAACACATAATTTTACGCGTTTTTAAACAACTAGCTTCAGGCATCAAACTCGTTATAGGTAAAATAAATACAAAACATTCTGGACATCCATTATTAAAGTGACGTTAAGTCCTTAAGTATTGTAATTATAGGTCCTTGTATCACGTATTTTTATCTCAGCATACACCTTTCTTACGGTAAACTAAATTACATGATTAAAACTGATTAAAACCTAACTATTTTATTAGACTATGCCCGTAACGGGCAGGTGGAGTGTTAAATTAATTGCCCTCGATCTAATGGTTCCAGGGCTACAAAAAATAGTTCTGTTTCTTATCACTTAGTCAGCTACTTATATGACTGAACTATTTAAGAACATAAGAGGTAGAGGTGTAAAAGACACTAGTCACAGTTATATCCTCTGAGAGTAATGAATTTCGCTATACAGCCGGACCCCTGTGGTGAATGAAGTGAAGGTGTCATTTGCAGGGTGGAAAGTGGGTGCTTTTCGGAGGGCGTGGCATGCTGATAAGCATACTCTTTCAACTCAGTGAGGAAGGCAATGGTAAACCACCTCACTCTTCGTTTTTACTTAGTAAAACCTCTAGAGGTTCAAACCAGCCTTTCGGCTGTTGAACTAAACAACAACAGCAACAGATTACTAGCAACCCTCGCTCGCTTCGCTTCACAGCAGCTAATGTAGGCCTCATTAAATTATTTTAAAATCTCTCTATATACAATATTTGTGGTTTTGTTGGCCTGTGGAAGCAAAATAAATTGTTTTTCTGCACTTCCAGCTCTAGAAAGTCCGACATAAAGTTGTCCATGAGTAAAGGAAGCACTCTTGTCTCAAATCGATGCTCACCGTTTTAAATGTTTGTCCCTGCGATTTAACAGAATTGAATAGATTGCATAGAAGAATGTTGTTGTTGTTTAGGTCATCAGCCGAAAGGCTGGTTTGAACCTGTAGAGGTTTTACTACGTAAAACGAGGAGTGAGGTGGTTTACCATTTCCTTCCTCACTGAATGGAAAAGTACACTTATCAGCATGCCGGGCCCTCTGAAAAAAAACATATTTTCCACTCTGCAAATGACACCTTCACTTCATTCACCGCAGGGTCTGGCTGTATAATGAAATTCATTACTTTCAGAGGAGATAACTCTGATTGGTGTCTTTTACACCTCTACCTCTTCTGTTCTTAAATGATTCAGTCATTTAATTGCCTGACCATGTGACAAGAAACAGAACTATTTATTTTAGCCCTGCAACTAACAGATTGAGTGTAAATAATTTGACACTCCACCTGTCTGTTATGGGCAAGCATAGAAGAATACCGATGGAAAAGAAAGAGACAGTTGATATATGGCTGAGATAAGAGACAGTAGGCCCTAAGTAATACGTGGGTGCGGTACACAGAGTAATCGGAAATGTATGTTTCATTCATTACCTGTCGAATGTATATTTGTTTTCACAAATATATGAAATACAGTACAAAAATAAAAATTATGAATATTTCCGGATTTTTAATGTTTTTGGAATCGAATGTTATTCTTCACGTTTTTCTACGAAATATAAAAGTTGAATTGTGCTTCTAGCCCAAAAAAATACACCATCTAGAGGACTTAGAAAAAATAAAAGTGCTATGCACCCGATAAACTAAAACATGCGACATCGTCACAGTAGTTTCTGAGATTACCTCATACACACAAACAAACAGAAGTTTCTTCTTTATTAAATTAGTATAGATAATAAAACTAGAATTTCTAGTTGAACATTTTATTATTAACACTTTACCGACATAATTTTTAATTTGTTGCCTTATTTTCTTGCAGATGAACTATATTTTTAAGTTTGATGACCTTTCAGGAATAAAATAAGTAAATAAACTGTGGTAAATTGTACTGTGGAAAATGTACTACGTTTCCCAGAAAATGTGACCTATAGGGAAATTAACAGTGGACAATATACTGACAACATTAATCTTTTTATAAGGGTGTTATTTTACTTTTATTACTCCAGTCACTTGGAAAGAGAATGAAAATGAGTCTACAAAAGATTTTAATAGCTAATGATTTAATTAGCTATTAATAAATAAAGACGTAATGTTATTCGATTTTAATATTCCGCGGTACTTTTGCATTAATTGTTTTCTGAACAAAAACACATCAGTATTATTATAGTGGTCAGTAGTTGATGCTTAGTTTTGATATTACCGTACGATTGTGAGTTCGAATCCCACACTAAGGTTTTTTATTATTTCTTTATTTTTTGTTAAATTATCATTAATTATTATTAATTAAATAATGAAAAACATGTGAAATAATTATTATTGTAATTTTTAATTCATTAAATGGTTTTTATTTAATTATTTATTTATTTTATTTTGTAAAATATAGCTACATTAAAATTACAATTCATTACTCTACTAGGCTATGTACAATATTTTAAACTAAATATAGTTATACGCAAAAACTCTTCTTCACAAAGAGTTCTGCCCGCGCATAGGAGTCCACAGATCAAAAAATTTAATCAATTAAATACTTATAACTACTATAAAATTACTAAGTTAAATTACTACAGTTAAATAGGTTACAAAGATTGCGTTAAAAGAATTAAAAAAGAAAAAACATAAAATAAATGATAAATTCAATTACATTTTACATAAAATAACAACATTATATTTTTATTTTAATAGCAATAGAAATATTTAAAAAAACTTTAAGATTATGTTTGTATATTTGTAATAGAGAGAAAAAAATGTATGTTCATATATATAGCCTAACTTTTGTTATATAACTATAACTACTTTACAATAATAATATGTTTTAACTAACACAGTGTAAATATTTTAACTTTATGGGAAATTAATTCAATAGATGAGCGTAAAGAAACAGGTAAACTGTCGCAAAGAGAAAAGTAAAAACTAACAAGAACAGTTATTGTAAGACTTGAAATGTTAACAAATTATTAATTAGTATGTACAAATTGTTTTATATTTTTAATAAAATTATTGTGCAAAAACAATTTTAAATAGTGTGTGGGGGTCGAACTCACTACCGGTAATATAAAAAATAAAATAACCACTAAACGAACGCGGCTATAGTTCAGACAACAATAGACATGATTTTTTCCTTATGTAAGTACTGCACAATATCGAATTTCAATAAAATAATGTCTTTTATTAATAATAATATTATTAGCTTTTAAAATCTTTTGTAAGCTCATTCTTATTCGGTTTTCAAACCACTGGAGTATTAAATGTTAACAATTGAATCCCTTGACGCACCTTCATTTGTTTCATTTCTTGGAATTACGGTATTATCATCTGTATGAGTTGCAATAAGTATGCTTTTCAACGATATGTCACTGGTAACAATTGTGAAAAGAATCGGCTACAATTAACCATGATTTTGTGCAGCAAATGATTTGAAGGAAGTTGTTTCTAGAAAAATTATAACATTTTTATTCCTAATTTGTGTACGTTGCAATCTGTTCAATTTAGAACAATAAGCAACCCCATGACCCAATGAGATAAGGATGATGTGTATGACGTGTAAATGAGGTGTAGTCTTGTAAAGATCCAGGCCGACCACTCCTGAGAGAGTATGGTTAATTAAACCCCAACCATCAAAGTACACCGGTAACCACTGTCTAGTATTCAAATCCGTATAAAAGTAACTACCTTTACTAGAATTTGAACCAGGAACCTTCGTCTCCGAAAATCAGCTGTTAAACAGCTGATTTTGGCGACGACTTTACCTCTAGACCAACCCGGAGGGTCTAAATTATAACTAACCCATTGTTTTGTAATAAAAAATAAATATTAATTAAGATTTATTATTTATAAATTTATGTTTCATTATGGAATAATTTAAATTAATACGCATATTAAATAAAAAATAAATTTATCTTTGAGGTAAGGACTTTTATTTAAATATTATGCAAATATTATTTTCTTTTAATTTTTATCAATATAAGTATAATGTATGCATTAATTTGAATATATATGTTGGTTGTTTTATTTTTGGTGCGGATATAAGGGGTTTGATATAATAATTCATTGTGGAACTTTATTGACTAATGCTAGAGATTATTTTTATTCGGCTTTGGTGCTTTGCTATCAACCGTCCGGCTACCCCATATAATCGAGGTCCAAACGGAGAAATTCCAATAATGCCAGATGGGGCGATGAGGCATTTCAACAACTCTCTAGGGAATCTAAACTCGCCAACACTTTACTGTTGGCAATCCATAAGCTTTTACCACGTTTAGTTTTCTGATACCGGAATAAAATGAATTTTTGGAAAAATCGTTTTATCGGTTATACTTCTTATAAATATTATATGGTTTTATATAAAATTCCATAATAAAGGGAAATTGTGTTATAAAAATTGAACTTATCACTTTTTTACATTTTTATTAGTTTTACATCGTGATGGCTGAACGAAATACTCTTGGGGAATGCTCTGACCAGAAAATAAAAAAATACATTAATCTATTTTTTTTATATCTTAAAAATATTTTTATGTTAAAAAAGACAAATTGATTAAATATTATTATAAATAAAAAACTTAATTCTTGACAAACATGAGAACAGCTCCAAACAAGATTTAAGTACATTTTAAAACCACATAAACCGAATTAAAGTGTTTCGGAGAAAGGTTTTCAAGAAATCTCAGCGTAAACATAACAATATAATGTAGAGTTTATAATCCAAACACAGCTTTTGAAATAACCAGAAGTATATACAATCAATATCTTAAATTATCACTTTATAGAACAGTTGTTCTTCCACAAGCACTGTGACCGAGCTGTTGGTGCAAAATGAAACTGTAAGTAAAGATTTTAGGCCTACTTACGTTTTCGTGCATGTTGTGGACCTATGAAGGATCATCAAGGTTTTCTTCTTTCTCCTCCTCCTTTCCTTCTTGTTTTCTTCGTATCGCTTTTGTTCTCTTTGACGATTTCTTTTCTTGAAAATAAAATTACAGATAACTCATCTTTTGGGATAAAATTATTATATCTTAGATCAAAGTCTAACAGAAAAAAATCTGGTGTGAAACACTCACACAACTTTCTCTTGTCAATGCAAATAATTAACAATATAACCTAACATTAGTAATAAAACATTAGAAATAAACAAAAAACTAACCTCAATAAACGTTACTTAATTTTAATCATGAGTAAAAGACGCAAAATGAAAATCAACTTAAGTTTTGCTTAAAAATACGGAAAATCACTCTTTCACGCTAAACTAGGCTGTGTAACGAAAAATGCTTTAATTAAATTTTTATATCTTTTAATTTCTTATAGATGTGATTACATATATTTTTGTTGTAAATGTAAGCCGAAATCTTAAAAAAAATCGATTTTTCACACGTTTTCGTGAGAAAAACCAGAAAATCGCTAATTACCGCCAAACTAAGCGTTATACCAAAAAATGTTTTAAATAAAAGTTGTAGGATTTTAAATTCTCTACATTTGTTATAATATAAACTTCTGCGCTAAAATGCATATTAAAGCCGCAATTTTAAAAATACCATTTTTTTACGTGAAAACAGCCTCACCAAGAATTTCAGCAAACATGGCGCCTACTTTATCTAAAAGAGAATATAAAATTTAGTAAACCAGGCGTTTTTTAAAAAAATCGCGGGACCAGTTTTTGAGAAAATCGCAAAAAAGTGAAAAATTACACGAATAAACTACTACTTTCGGTTGACTGATTTTGATGAAAATGTTTGTGTCGGGTCCGGTACTGGTATGTAACTTAAGTTTCAAGTTTCAAGTTCGTACGGTGCTCCGTTCTTGAGATATTCTGTTCACACACTCGCACGCACACGAGCGCACGCGCGCGCACACACACAGACCAATCGCTAAAAACATGTTTTTTGGGTTCAGGGGGTCTGAAAACGTGTAGATCTGGTGAAAACTAGATTTCGAAAAATCGACATGAAAACAATAGTTTCCTTCCTATATATTCATATAGGCAAGAGAACGTAAAAGTACTGGAAATCGATAATTTTACCCAAAATCTTGGGAAGAGGGTAAGGGTAAAGGTGACTATTTAGAAATACACAAAAAAGTGGTACGTTCATTTGTTTTGAAAGACAGATGATCGATCATCCAGACAGGTGGTTACTTACTAACCAACCGGACAACATGATGTAGAACAACCTCAGAAGAGATGGGTACTTAAACTTCTTTAAGAAATAGCAGATTGCTAAGTTTGAAATTGGAACACGCCAAATCTGTGTTGTTCGTGACAATAATATTGTATTTTTTTATTATTATTTACAGAGAAAAATAACAATTTGTTCTTTCATTCAAAACCAAGACCAATAAGTAATATTTAACGCAGAAATTACAAAATAAAACATTAACATCCATCAATAATAAATGACACAGATCAAATAATAATAAAAAATTTTGAAAGAAATTTAAATAAAAAAATCTCTTTCATGAGATGACTTGTATCAAGGCTGGTGGCAATTTTTAAAAAGGCTTAGGCCCTACTTTTGACTTATGTCAAAAACCATTAGTGATTTCTGCATCTACTCTTCAACACGAATCGAATGACACTATTTTTATTTCCAAATTCTGACTGATTTCTTGATTTCCGGTTTTGGACCACTTACGGTCGAAACCGGAACTTTAAACCTAAATATATCTGTATCTACTCTTTAAGTGGAATGAAATTACACTATTTCTGTTTCCAAATTCCGACTTTCATTTCTTGACTTCCAGTTTTACGCCACTTTCGGTCAAAATTGGAACTTCAAACCCGAATTTGGGCCCACTAACTTTTTGTGTAGATTACGAATCTGAAAACTATTTATTGCTGTATTTTGTAGTTTCTGGCATCTGGGGTGACGGATGGACAAAAGAAAATAACCATTTTTAAAATTGCCACCAATATAAGTACACAATTAACCAAAACATATTTCTCAATTTCAATCAGAAAATATAAAGTAGGATACATGAGGTTTCATATTGACTAACGTAAACGTAACACATTTTGACGAAACGAAGACAAATTTGACTTAAAACCGAGATATATTGTAAATAATAACATTCTGATGTACCAATAAAATCCGAGTCATATTTATCTATTAATATGAATGAAAACAGTTCATTTAATGAATAATTAGTCAATTAAAAATATATCTGTTTGAGTTTTTGTTGGGATTTAAAGTTCAAGATGAATAGAGACTTGTCAAAGATCTAATCGTCTGTCTCGTTAAGTATTGTAAAAACAAGTTGTTCTATTGAACATGTTTTTTAAATCTACGTCGGGATTTTGATGTCAAAATCCTTTTGATTTGTTAACATTGACTTTAAAACACAACTCATGGGATGTTCAACTGTAGCCTGAGGAGGAAATGAATGAATAACGGAAAACCAGTTTTATTTAATTCTTTTTTTTTGTAGTACGTGCAAATTTTTTATATGACCGAATTTTGTACAGTACAATTTTATGGCGGTGTATTCTACTACAATATAATGTATGCATATTTTTTACTTCAATTAATGTTCAGTATAATTTGTTAACTTATTCACTCAGTTTTAAATTGTTATAGATGAATGTGATTAAATTTCTCGTAAATCATAAAATGACATGATAATATTTTACAAATTATTCCAGTAAATCTTTTTTTAAAAATCAAATTAAAAAGAGAAATTTAATTACCTATTTACGCAATAAAATTAATCATTTTAATAAAGTAATTAAATAAATGAATTTTTAAATTGAATAACTTATTGCATAACGGGTTTTACCGGTTCTCTTTTTCTGTGGACTTGAGAATTTAATTTTTGTTTGATATACTGTTCTATCATACGGACCATTTTCACTGTTTGGTTCAGTAAATTTGATTAGGAAGTGGGGTATGTAAATTAAATTTTTAATTTTCACCGGTTTATTTTCCCTATAAATCCTACAGTCGTTTCTCCTGTTATAAAATTATAAAAGTGGGGAAACAAACACTGTACAAGTTTTCCCCGTGTTGATTAAAATTTTAAACCATATGTACTGTATAGATTGAATTACAATTATTTACAACTTCACATCCAGGTAGATATTCGATTTATTACTTTTAAATCACTGTAAAATAAAAAGTAATCTCTGTTTATGACTGATTCATCCAGTATCCCAATCCAAACATACTAATATGAATACTGTTTTGTAATTGTTTAAGTTTTGTTACACAAATTCTGCGTTGATTAAGTTTTCAGGAATTTGTCTACTGATTTCAAACTGATTTTTTGGAACTGAAAATGAGGAAAATATTTAAAATATTCAATCACGTTTTTTGTTGGACCGGATGTAAGGAAGCTTATTGTAGATTAAATTTTGAATCTAAAATGAAAGAAGCAGAAAACAAGCATTGAAAGCCTTGAGTAATGTTGTTAAAAGTTTCTTGGCAGCAGATAATATCACAGCAGTACAAAATAATAAGATCGTAACACTAAACAAAAAACTTTAAGTAAAACTTATAAGAGTTTAAAATTTATAGTACAAGTTCTCGAACAAGACTTGTCACGGACTGAGTAATACTATTTATAGGTTGCTAAGGTGATTTTCTAGAAGGTTCCCAACAAAATGTTCTAGAACTTTCCAAACAGTTAAAATAATACATTAACAACATAAGTGGTAGAGTATCAAGGGTTAAGGTGTATGTTGTTTTGTAAATATTTAAATTTCCTTTTTTTAAGTTATTTATTTAAGGTTGCATCAACAATGCAGTCATTAGCGACCAGTTATTAGAACAAAATTATAACAGTATCCAATAAACTACTGATACATAATTACAAAAACCATTAAACAAAAATAACAACAATGAATTAATTACTAACAAAAATTAAAAACATTAAATAATAACAATGACTGATCGAGAAAATTCAATCGGTGACAGTAAATTACTGTCGCGCGCGCACACACACACACACACACACACGCACACACACACACGAACAAACACTACTTATTTACATGTACACAGATACATAGTGTTACTTAACGACATCATAAAAGGTATGTACAGTTTTACAAATTTAGGCTCTTAATCACTTGCAACACTTTCAATCTTGTCTTCATGGCAGAAAAGATTACTCAGAGACAAATCTTGAAACTGACATTTTCTTCTTTGAACTTCTGTAAAACGATAATCACATAAAATGTGTTTCACCGTCAATTGGTGCTCATGGCAGAAATGACAGATCGGTGGGATAGCACTTAAGAATATGTAACTGTGAGTAAATTGAGTATTGCCTATACGTAATCGTGAAATAACCACCTGATCTCGTCGACTCTCCAATTCTACGGGTGTCTCGAAGATGTCTTTTCTAATATCGTGTAACTTAGATAAATTTGAAGTCCATTCATTGTTCCATTTTTCTTTCATACGTTTTAAGCAAAACGTATTAACGTCTGCTAGAGTAACAGCATGGTCTTGTAGATGTTCTAAAGCAGCTCTTTTAGCAGCGGCATCAGCTTTTTCATTTACTGAATTTACTTTTTATTAATTTATTTAACGTCGTATCAACTACAATGGTCATTATCGACGACGTTGGTTCGTAACTTACAGTGTATAATTTTTTTTAAAATTCCTAATGTGTGTATGTTGCAATCTGTTCAATTCAGAACAATAAGCAACCCCATGCCCCAATGAGATGAGGATGATATGACGTTTAGATGAGGTGTAGTCTTGTAAAACCTCAGGTCGACCATTCCTGAGAAAGTATGGTTAATTGAACCCCAACCATCAAAGCACACCGATTACAACTGTCTAGCATTAAAATCCGTATTAAAATAACTACCTTAACCAGGAACCTTCGTCTCCGAAAATCAGCTGTTAAACAGCTGACTAGCGGCGACGACTTTACCTCTAGACCAACCCGGTGGGTTACTGTGTATGATAAAGGATGAATGATTTTTGGAACGTATGAAAATATACCGTGCCTGAGCGGGATTCGAACCCACGACCGCATGATTAGAGGCGAGCACGTTACCAACTACGCCATTGCGGCTGATGTAGTTTGTTTACATATATAGTTATTTATTTTAGAATGATTTAATTTAAATTTTATATAATTTTTGAGTAGGTAATTTGAATAGTTAAAAAATGCGTTTAAAAGTTAAAATTTTTTAATAACCCACCGGGTTGGCTAGAGGTAAAGTCGTCGCCATACTAAATCAGCTGTTTAACAGCTGATTTTCGGAGATGAAGGTTCCTGGTTCAAATCCTAGTAAAGGTAGTTACTTTTATACGGATTTGAATACTAGACAGTGATTGCCGGTGTACTTTGATGGTTGGGGTTCAATTAATCATACTCTCTCAGGAGTGGTCGACCTGGGTCTGTACAAGACTACACCTCATTTGCACGTCATACACATCATCCTCATCTCATTGGGTCATGGGGTTGCTTATTGTTCTAAATTGAACAGATTGCAACGTACACAAAATAGGAATAAAAAAAAGTTAAAATTTTTTAAAGAAGAAAATTAATTCATAAAATAACTACTTATCATATTTTTACAAAATTAGTGATGCTTGAACCGGGATGAAAAATAGTGTGTCTTGCAAAAACTCAAAAGAATATAAGTTAAGAATAAAGGATATATGTTTAATAATAGTCTTAATAGAATTTGATTATTATTCATTTATTGACAAAGCGAATGCTAGAAAACATTTTTAAGTGTGTGAGTGGGGTTATATATAATAAAATATGAGTTACATTATCCATAGTACTGATTATATTCGTTTACCTGAACCGTTACGTGCGTGGAACTCAACAAATTTCGATTACTTAAAAGATTAAAAAAAATTCAGCTAACATTACGTACGGAAGTAAATACGTGTAATATAAAAATAAAATTGTAAGAAGATACTTTTTTGAGAAAGCTCTCAAAAGATTTTGCTTTGAAATGCTGTTTCATTTTTAATATTTTATGATGCAAACTTTATTAAAATTAACCTCTAAAATAACTGTCTAAAAGTTACATTTTATGTTTTAATATTTTAAAAGGCTCTCGTTAAATTTAAATAAAATGAATTCTTGAAATTTGGAATGAGTTTACGTTGTTTGTACAGTGTAACCTCAGAAATCCGAACCCCTAAAATCCGAAATTTCGGATAATCCGAACACCAATTTTGCAATAAGCTAAAAAAAATTTTACTCTTGAAAAGTGATGGAAAGTTATACTAATTACATATCAGAAATGAATTTAATATTTATTTGAACATTTTAGTTGATATTTTATAATGAATACGTCACCTTAATTATTGGTCGGAACAAAATCGGTTATCTTCTTCTGACGCAAGGAAGTAATCCTGCTTGAAACGGCAATGTTGCGCCAGCGTCGCATAAAGATCACGTCCGTCGGGGTAGCGGCAGCATGCTGTTGTACGTAGCGCAGAGCAACTTCAAGTGCACTAGTGGCATCTGCATGTGAAATAACATCAGTCGAGCCGTCCTCTTCTTCACTTTCTTCGACTGCGGCATTATTTTGGTCTTGTTCCTGGACCATTGAAACAATAGCGCCATCGCTTAAATATTGATTATCGGCGTCGTCATCTGCAAACCATTCTTGAAGACAGTTTTCTTCGGCTTCTTCGCATCCAGAAATCTGCTGAACGAGTGGAAGTATGTTTTCCATTTGATGCTGCACAATTTTTTAGCGCGTGTTGCCATAGTAATGATGAATCACTCAAAGCCAATGACACTACACCGCCTGCCAATATCTGGCGTGTCGCCGTACAGTGCAAATCGCTGCTACTGCGTCACTAACACATACAGACGCTTTAACAGACCACCCACAATTCATAGCCTTTTTTATTTGGAATGGTAAAGGTAAATTACCAAGTGCCCCGTATAATCCGAATTTTCCGGAATCCGAACGGGGGTCAGCCCCAATTAGTTCGGATTTCTGAGGTAACACTGTATGAGTTTCATTGAAGAATTGATTTGTATTAAAAATGTTCTAGCGTGGGAAGAAGGCGCGTCATTCTCACTCATTGGTCATTTATACGTAGCTGCTTTTCTCAATGGTCAGTTGTGTATCTGTGAGTATTATTACTACTGTTGTTATTCATGTTAATAGAAGTTACTGTTACGATTAAATCTTTATGAAGTTGTTTATTATTTATTCAACCTGTGTATTTAAGAACAAGTACACATGCTTTTCTGATACTGCATATTATATTGTAATTTCAGAGAGGTGCTTTAAATAAACTGGTTTATTCCTTCTTACATTTCCATATTTTATCAGGGGTTGATCTAGAGCAGTGGTTCCCAACCTATGGGCGATCGCCCCCTGGTGGGCGATTTGGGTTCGCAGGGGGGCGATAAATTTGTGGGGGGCGATGATTATTCAAAGACAGAAAAATAAAACTGTAATACAGGGTAGAATCTTTACTGTCGCGGATATATGTTTTCTTTACAAACAAATAGTTTAGTTTTTACAAACAAAAAAACTAAACTCTTTGTTGACATTTTTTATGGTCGAGCTCCTACACACGAGATGAAGAATTCTGGACACAACTGCTTTGGTTGATTATTTGTTGTGAACAATAATAAATCTTTTTTACAGAATAACATACTTTATTATTTATCAACACATTACTTCAAATTAAATTAGGTATACGATGCTAAGCGAAGGGGGCGATAGGTGTAAGTCATCCTTCATGAAGGGACGATGCCCCATAAAAGGTTGGGAACCACTGATCTAGAGTTTTCCTGAAGGGGACGGAAGTGTTTGATAGGAAAAACTACGAAAAGTATCTGGAATTTTTTTTATAAATTGTGTTGTAATACTGATATTTAGAGAATTTGTATAGTATATAATTTATTCTAAATTTTTTTATATTTTATTATATACTAACGGATTCGTATTCGCTTCGCTTCGCCAACTAAATATTTTGTACCTACAATAAAAACAGATCTCCTCTTCGGCTTCACACAGTTGATAGGCTATAAAGTTTTTCATTGAGTAACTTTGATTCTTCCGAAAATATATTTTTCTCAATTGAAAGCCCCATAACATTTTCATCGGTTAACCCTTTCTAACCCAGTGTAACGAAGAAGTCACGCTGGAGTGAATTAACAGACATCAAAATTTTAGTTGTTAGTGACTACTTTGGATTAGGAATGCTGGGTGTGAAGTGTAATAATTTTCTGTACCGTAGCCAGGAATTGAATTTGAGACTTCTGCTTTGCAGTGTAGCATACTGACTATTGCGCTACGGAGGCGACCATTAATTAGTTTATTTTAAAAATTAATTTTAGTTTTAAATATTCGTGTTCATTTACTAAAATAAAGTAGCATTTCTTCGAATATGTCGTACGTACGTACAAGTATATTTTTTAGACTGTTTGTAAAAAGTGATTTTATCCATTTTATCAATATTTTTAATTGTAAAATATTTTGTCTTAAATGATGACTTTACAATTAAAATCATATTTAGTTTTTTTGCTACAAATCAAGTAAGAGAATATATTTTGTTTAGGAAGCCTGAACATAATTTTACATATTCATATTGTTGTATGAAACAATGAACAGATATTTTTTGTGTGTAGTTAAAAAAATTGGGATTGAAAGGGTTAAAATGCCAACAATATTATTTTACCTCCTCATGCACAACATTCTTTCTCTTGTTTCCAGTCGTTATAAAAATGTATTGATTACGAAAACTACCAGTTCTTGACAGACCCATGTACAACTCTGTCTATGCGGATAACATTTTTGCGCAAATTTAACCGGACATATGTATGTTTGCCCTTGAGATTCATTACTATTAATTATACACTGTGTACCAAAAAGAATGACCCGATATTATATAGATTATTTATTAAGAAGAATGGCTTAACACCAACAAATTACATACTAAATTACTCACAAAAGACATAAGTTTATGAAAATTTATCATAAATGTTCAATATGTCCTCCATTGGCTGCACGGACGACATCTAGCCGATAGCTGAATTCATCGGAAACAGTAAACCTTGCTTTGGACCGCGAGACCAGGCTTTACACTCTTGGCCTCCTAGGTCCCCTGACATAACACCATGCGATTTTTTCCTGTGGGGATATGTTAAACAACTTGTTTACGTTCCTCCCTTAACTCGTGACACTGATGAACTAAAAAACGGAATATCAGCTGCTGTAGCTTCAGTGACAGAAGACACCTTACGCTCAGTTTGGGATGAATTCAGCTATCGGCTAGATGTCTTCCGTGCAGCCAATGGAGGACATATTGAACATTTATGATAGATTTTCATAAAATTATGTCTTTTTTGAGTAATTTAGTATGTAATTTGTTGGTGTTAAGCCATTCTTCTTAATAAATAATCTATATAAAATCGGGTCATTCTTTTTGGTACACATGGTATTATTATTATTATTATTATTTATTTATTTAGATTCATAATTTTTATACCGATGGATAGCTTAATGGGGAACTGAACTCTTTTATATGAAAAGGGCATGTCTACTTCTAAACGAAAAATTATGCGCTGATATACGGTTTAAAAGTACATAAATGACGGTTGTTTTGGTCATCAGCCGAAAGGCTGGTTTAAACTTGTAGAGGTTTTACTAAGTAAAACGAGGAGTGAGGTGGTTTACCCATCCCTTCCTCACTGAGTGGAAAAGTACGCTTATCAACATCCCGGCCCTCTGAAAAGCGGATATTTTCCACTTTGCAAATGACACCTTCACTTCATTCACCACAGGGTCTGGCTGTATAATGAAATTCATTACTTTTAGAGGAGACACCTCTGATTAGTGTCTTTTGCATCTCACTCTTCTGTTCTTAAATGATTCAGTCATTTAATTGGCTGACCATTTGATAAGAAACAGAACTATTTATTTTAACCCTGCAACGAACAGATTGATAATTGGACACTCCACCTGTCTGTTTTGGGCATAAATTACGGTATGAAACTGAAATTCTTTAGTTTCTAGGTCTAGGAATTCACTGGTGAAGGTAGCAATTCGATAACTTAACGGTTATGGAGATAGCTAAATGTTTTTATTTTTCGGTAGAATTTTCAGAATAAAACAAATGTTTGGGACGTTTTAGCTAATCTATATGGGAACGGCTTTCAATCGACACCAAAATCATTAAAATCGCCTCGGTACAATTTCAGAAATTGCCATCGCAACAAAACATTTTACTTTTTTTATATAGTAGTAAAGATTTTAGTGTTGTTTAGGTCAACAGCCGAAAGGCTGGTTTGAACCTTTAGAGGTTTTACTAAGTAAAACGAGAAGTGAGGTGGTTTACCTTTGCCTTCCTCACTGAGTACAAAAGTAGCTTATGCTTATCAGCATTCCAGGTTTCCGAAAAGCATCTACTCTGCACCCTACAAATGACACCTTCACTTCGTCCACCACAGGGTCTGGCTGTATAATAAAATTCATTCCTTTCAGAGGAGATAACTCTGACTAGTGTCTTTTACACCTCTACTTCTTCTGTTCCTAAATAGTTCAGTCATATAATTGGCTAACCAAGTGATAAGAAGCAGAACTATTTTTTGTTGCCCTGGAACCAACAGATCGAGTGCTATTAATTTAACGCTCCACCTGCCCGTTATGCGCACTTTTGAAAATATAAAAATCGAATAGCCGGTCAGATTCCGTTATATGCCCCCAATAATTTTCCCTGTATTTTTCCTTTCTTTTTGCTGTATTAAACATTAAATGTAAGCAATATAATGTAATGTAGTTTTCAGTTAAAGGACTAACAGGGAAATAACCTATAAACTGAATAATAATGAATGAGTAATTTTATTCACACACCAAAATGAACAGACAAAATTTTACCGAAAGTTTTTACTGAGGTGGCCAAAAAGCCGCAATGTCTTGAAGTATAGCTTCAAATGGGTTAGTGTTATCATTGAGTTGTTTCCGCCACATAAATTCACAAAGGTCCACTGTCAGTCCAGGACCTCCTATTACAATTGGATTGGCTAGTAATTTAGCTGCACACACCTCTCGTATGTAGTTATTCCAGTCGACTACAGTGTTGTGATTAATTTTTAGTTCCCGCTCACAGAAATTTACACTTGTAAGTTTATGGCTCCAACAATAAATGAATAACAACACTTTGTCGAAACCCAAACGCGAATTTTCCAACCAAGTGTTGGATCTTAATTGAACATCCTGACGGCACGTGTTTTTTCTGCAACGCCAACGTTCCCGAGTGTCCGTAACGCTTAATGTCATTTCATGACCATTATCACAAAGTTTTTCTGTTGATATAATATTAACATTTTGGAAAAATGACACGCACCTTTCTTTTACCTTCGTCAGTTCATAAACTTCGAAAATATTTGAAGGTAAATCCATTTTCAACAATGTTAACACTAAACGCAGGTACACTACTTAACTGTACAGGTAAGACAGTTGAACTGAAACGTTGCAATGGCGCGCGGACTGCCGTAATCGGGATTCCCGACAGAACGATAAGATAACAGCGACAACAATAGCGGAATACCTCGAAATGCTAGTTTATTAATAAATAATATATAATTAAATTATATTGCTTACATTTAATGTTTAATACAGCAAAAAGAAAGGAAAAATACAGGGAAAAGTATTGGGGGCATATAACGGAATCTGACCGAATAGCCTTTTTTTCATTTTCCTTCATGTTACTAAATATTTTGTAAACCTTACTACTGTTTAATATAACTAGTGAATATTGAATGTAATATGAAAAATTTACTGGACACCTGGAGTTGTTTACATTTGGGTCTATGTAAATAAATATGAATAACTCCAGCTGATTAAGATGAAATATTTTAAAATTATTTAATTCTAATAAACAAAATATGGTTACTAAGCAACTAAGAAGAAGAAAGGACTTTTGTAAATCTGGCAATGGGGGCGTGAAAGCTAAACGAATAAAACGTAATTTTTAGCGTCCCATTCAAAAAAGTACAATTTTAAATATGCATCATAATTTTAAAGGATATTAAGAAAATAAAACCAGTAAGTTGATTTAACAGTGTTTAGAACAGGAATATTATTTTAAAAGTACACTTGAACTGTGAAAGTTGTGATCATAATTATTAAATTATATTGATTAAATAAATAAAATCATAATGTATTAACGTAAATGATGTTTTATTGAACGTTTTTTTTTTTTTTTTTTTTTTTTTTTTTGTTTTAACGTCCGACTGTTCTGCAAATTGCTGCTAATGCAGACGGTGAAGGATGAAATGAATTTTTTGTAACGTGTGAAAAAATGCCATGCCCGAGTGGGATTCGAACCCAAGACCGCGTGATGAGAGGCGAGCACGTTACCAACATCGCCAACGCGGCCGGAATAAGGGACAAGTTAAATGGAGAAATAATAAAATCGAACTTGAGAACTGATACAACACAAATAAAGAATATGATATTAAATTAAATCATAACAAATTTGGCTAATTTCACGTGAGTATAATTTAATTATACTACAAATTGGCATCCTGATGTGGGAAAACTCATGGGAAAGGATTTGTAAGAAAAATAAGTATAAAATAAGAATTTAAATTTATCAAGAATTTAAAGAAGGCATGTCAGAAAGTACTTTAAAAAAATTGGAAGATCTTCATGTTCCAGATCTGAAATTAGAACTAAAAAGACGTGGAAGGGAACACAAAGGAATAAAAGCAGTGCTCATGGACCGACTTCATGAAGTTTTAATTGATGAGGGCCATAATCCGGATACATATCTGTTTGAGGTTGTTTCTGCTACAGCTGCAAAGAAAAGGACTCCTTCAAAGAAAGAAAATGAAGATGATAAAGATGAAACAAACGATTCGTCGGAAGGTGAAGAGGAAGACAGAGCCATTGTTGACAACGTTGATGTAGGTCAGGATGCAGGTGTGGTAGACACATCACATGACGAGATAGGTATGAGTAGTGATTACAATAATAATAATGGTGATCAGGGCAATATAACCGCGAATATGTTTAAGCCATTGATAAATTTAATAACTCAACAGAGTAGCAAGTTAGAAAAACAGGCAAAAGATACTGGAGATAGTTTAAAGATAGGAATAGATAAGCAAGCAAAAGATACTAGAGATAGTTTAAAGATAGAAATAGATAAGCAGGCAAACAGAATAGATAGCTTAAGAAATGATTTAAATAAAAGGTTAGATAAACAAGAAAAAAGTATTAGAGAGATTAGGGAAGAAATAAGAAACAATAATCTTAAAATAATTGATAAACTTAGGTCAGAAATTAGGAAAGATTTAGAGGATAGAAATAAAAGTAAAGAAAAAGGAAATGCTAATTATTTTGAAAAGGATAATGATATGAGTAAAAATAGTACTGAAAATATAGGTGGAACTACTAATACTGTAGAAGACAATGAAGTAACTTTTGATAATAGGTACAATAAAAAGTGTTGTAAATAATAATAATTGTACCCAGATGAAAGTAAAACGAATTTCAATTGACAACAGTAAAGATGTGGACAATAATGGTAATGAAATAATTGAGAAAATTCTAAATGAATATGAAATAAAAGCATATGATAGGATAACATATAATAATAATAATAATAATAATAATAATAATAATAATAATAATAATAATAATAATAATAATAATAATAGCGGACAGTGTAATGAATTTAAGCCTAAAACATCTTTGAAAAATATTGTTAAAAACAATGTAATTAATAAAGTTAATATTATTAGGAATTTCCAAACCAAAGGAATTAACAATCTTGGTAGACTTAGTGAATTGCTAATGAGTTTTGTTAAAGATAATGTGCCTGTGATAAATATCGATGCTAGATACACTAATCATAATAAATGTAAAAATTATGTATATATGTTGGTTATGTTTATTGTTAATGGTTTTATTAGTTGAGAAGCGATAAACATATTGTTTATTAGTAATGTTTATACACTCTAATGTTTGATAGGGTTATGTTCAATTACATTATGTTTATAGTTTATAGTTTATGTTTATAGTTTATAGTTTATTTGCATAGTAAGTATTGTAAGGTTGCTTAGTAATACAATTTTAGGTATACCCAATTTTAAAACATTTTGGCCATATTTTCTTTAAATTTATCAAACAAATTCAAAATTTAGATTATCATAAAAATTTCTCTTTGTTTTCAAAATTTAAAGGGGGGATATTTGTAATATGACAAATTTACTGGACACCTGGAGTTGTTTACATTTGGGTCTATGTAAATAAATATGAATAACTCCAGCTGATTAAGATGAAATATTTTAAAATTATTTAATTCTAATAAACAAAATATGGTTACTAAGCAACTAAGAAGAAGAAAGGACTTTTGTAAATCTGGCAATGGGGGCGTGAAAGCTAAACGAATAAAACGTAATTTTTAGCGTCCCATTCAAAAAAGTACAATTTTAAATATGCATCATAATTTTAAAGGATATTAAGAAAATAAAACCAGTAAGTTGATTTAACAGTGTTTAGAACAGGAATATTATTTTAAAAGTACACTTGAACTGTGAAAGTTGTGATCATAATTATTAAATTATATTGATTAAATAAATAAAATCATAATGTATTAACGTAAATGATGTTTTATTGAACGGAATAAGGGACAAGTTAAATGGAGAAATAATAAAATCGAACTTGAGAACTGATACAACACAAATAAAAAATATGATATTAAATTAAATCATAACAAATTTGGCTAATTTCACGTGAGTATAATTTAATTATACTACATGAAATATTCAAGTGAAATTGTTCTGTTCGATTTTCTTCAATGTATTTTGTTCATACTGTACTGACATAAGTTACTTTGTCACCATTTGTAATTAATTTACTCTCGTTTTGGGCATTGTTCTATGAATGAATTCCGTTCTAAATATTTTTCTTTTAGTAGGTCTAAGAACTAAAACCTTTATGGCAGGTTACCAATTTATTCGTGTATTGCCTAAAGGTTGTGATTGTTCTTAATTGATATTTTATTCGATTAAAAGCTCAGTCAATTAATTTTATGCAACAGTGCTTAATTATTTAAATTATTAACTTTGTCCTTGATTTCAATCGGTGACCTACTTTTGGATATCTCTCCTTTACTCTATCTCCAGGGACTTCATCACTAATTTGTTTTCTTTTTGACCAATGAATATGCTATTATAGAAATCCAGTCGTTCTGAAGTTTTTTAATCTGATGTTTCATAGATCATAGTTTTACATATGAATATATCTGATTATCTTGCTATTAATATTTATATTTTTTATGTTAAGTTAGTGAAAAAAAATATTTTGTCAATTTTCAAAAAGAGAATATTAAAATTTATGCACTTAAAATATGTAAAGTATTGTGAACTTTAAAAATCTTTAAAACCCGATTCTATAAATCTATCTCTGATAGGTCCTGAGAAAATGTTACATACATTCGAGTGGTGTTAGATTGAATACGGACTTCTTAAAGCAAAACGAAAAAAAATTATGTTACTGTAATTTTCTTTGGTTTTAAACTATTTTTTTTAACTTAAGAAAGATTTAAGGTAGTTCAATGAAATCTGTTAGTCAATACACATTTTTAAAAGTTTGTAATACTCGTATACCTGGGAGAAGAACTCAGTAGCGTTACTTCCGAACGGTTTCCTGGTTAATGCAGATGATAAATGTTTTTTCTTGGGAATTAATGTTTTACGATTTGTTTTTGTATGAAGAAAGACGCAAGGTTTTTTTGACTAAGAGTAGATTGGATGAATTATGTTAATTTTTTTAGTTTTAGTTTAACGCGTAGTTTATATTTGTTTTTAGATTAATGAATTTTATTAAGACCAATTTTATAGAAGAATATGAGATAGTCTAATTCTCCCTCACCGGCACCAACACTACTCACTCTTTTACTTTTTCACTTTCATTCATCCCTTTCATAACCAGGTAAGGAAATAAGTTTTTTTTCATTTTATGCCTCGATCATTTTCTCTGCATACTGAGCGACCAACTTACAGCTCTCCTCATCTCGCACTGCCGGCCGCATTGGCGTAGTTGTTAACGTGCTCGCCTCTCATCATGCGGTCTTGGGTTCAAATCCCATTCAAGCACGGCATTTTTTCATACGTCACAAAAAATCATTTCATCCTTCACCGTCTGCATTAGCAGTAATTGCAAACAGTCGGACGTTAAACCAAAAAAAATCCTCATCTCGCAACCGAACGTTTCTTCCAGAGTCTAACCACACTCCAAGGTACTTCAGTCTCTTTCCAGGCACCACCTGTACGTCATCCACCTTAAACTTAATAGAGCTAAGCCTCCGTCTTCCGGTTATTATCACCGATTTTATCTTTTCAGGGGCTACTTGTAACTTCCTCCTACGAACCCACTGACTTATCTTACGCGTATCCTCCATAGCAAAGTTAACTTTTCTCATAAGCTCTTCCTCTGTCTTAGACGTGGCTACCAGCGCTAGATCGTCCTTTTATCCTACCAGACCCTCTCGTAACCTAAGCTTTAATACCACGTCGTACTATACGAGGTGTAGCTATTAAATAACGGGACTGACGTTGTAAAATAATTTATTTTTATTTCATACATAATCACTTATTGTCACCTTCAATATACACTCCTTCTCTATCCCTACAACGTTCCATGCGAATTGTCCATTGTTAAAAACTGTGCTGTAAGTCATCTTCTGTCAGCTGCTTCAGAACACGTGCCGCGTTCTCTTTTACTGCTTCCACAGACTCAAATCTTGTCCCTTTTAATGCAGGTTTCTCCTTACGGAAGAGGTAGAAGATAATAACATGTGATGAAACGTGGTTTTTTACTTATGATCCGAAAACGAAGCGCCAATCCATGCATTGGAAGAGACGAACTTTACCGAGAGCCAAAAAAGCTCGAATGAGTAAGTTAAAATTTAAAGCAATGATGATTGTTTTTATTATACATCCATGAGATTGTGTACCTTCACTGGGTTCCCGAAAATCAAATAATTACTCAATATTACTACCTTAAGGTACATCCTAAACTACGTCTAAGAGTAAGAAAAAAACGCCCCTAAATGTGGAAGGACAAATCATGGGTTCTCCACCAAGACAATGCGCCAGCTCATTCCGCGTTATCTGTCAAGAGGTTCCTACCCAAGTACAGCATCTCAGTGTTAGAACATCCACCTTATTCACCAGATCTTGCACCATGTGATTTCTACCTGTTCCCTAAGGTGAAATCTGCATTAAAAGGGACAAGATTTGAGTCTTTAGAAGCTGTAAAAGAGAAAGCGGCACGTGTCCTGAAGGAGCTGACAGAAGATGACTTTCAGCACTGTTTCAAACAATAGAAAATTCGCACGGAGCGTTGTAGGGATAGAGAAGGAGTGTATATTGAAGGTGCCAATAAGTGATTATGTATAAAATAAAATAGAAAAATTTACAACGTCAGTCTCGTTATTCAGTAGCCACAACTCGTATTTTCCACAGCGTTAGACTTAAAACTGACCCTTGTTGTCCCCGATATGTGACTTTAAACTCCATAGCCCGCCCATAAATTTCTGCTACAACACTTCTATCACTTAGTTATTCCTTAATCATCCTTTTGAGATGTTGGCTTATTCCTGCATTTTCTATCTAATCGGTCTATCTAAACCTTCTGACTAGATAAATGTCTAAGTAACTTACATCTTCAGAGTATGGAATGATGTTATTACGCAAATTAACGTAAGTTGTGATTCCGTGCCAGACAGAAACACAAGCAAAAGCTTTGTTGTTCGTTTTCAATCATTAATAACACTTCATTATGGGATTTTGGAGTTCATATTCTAAGCTTCTCTAATATATAATAGTATACTAATATTATGGAATTCATTGAATGGAATTCTGCTTCTTCATTGTAACAGTAAATTCAGTAGCATAACTGTAATGCAACTCGGAATAATATTATTAAAGTACGTAATGACATTATGATTGTCAATCATATTATCAATGCTCGTGTTTTAACTATATTGTTAACTAAAACCCTACAGTGAATGGTAATAAACGAGATATGATAATAATTTTATGTCCTTGTCATTTTAAAGATATGAACATCTTCCAAGGATTACTACAATTGACTTTAATTCATTTTATTCTATAATTCAATATAATAATCCATTATGTAACCATTTCACCGTTTATAATTACTTATTAAGTTAAAACTGACAAGGATTTTATTTCAATTAAACTGTCTTACTTTATAAATAAAAATTAAACAAATTTTATAACATATAATTCAATATTGATTTTTACTTTTTTTTATGAAAAAGTCACGATAAACCTCATTTTTCGTGTTCGGCCAATTTTAAACCGCGTGAGGTAACTGTAGAAGTTTCTGGAAGCTCTCTTTGCAGCTCACATTTTTCGCATTCATTCACTGTAGGCTTTTCTTCTTTGTTCTGTTTTTGCTCTTTATGGAAGCCCTTAACCCTTTCAGTACCAACGTCCGGAAAAAAGGACGTAGATATATTTTACGTAGTAACAACATCCGGTTTACCGGACGTCCGTATGTTATGGATTAAGTGCCTACGTCCGGATAACCGAATATTTACAAAAAGACTTTTAAACAAAAATTAATGGAATAATGTATTTCGGAACCGCCTCCGTGGCGTAGTGACTAGCGCTCTAGCCTACAAAGCGAAAGGTCCCAGGTTCAATTCCCAGTTAGGGTCTGGGAATTTTTTTTAACACGTTAAAACCACCGTTAAGATACCAAAACCCACAGTAGTTGCTAATGACCAACTTGTCGATGCGACTTTAAATGAACTAAAATAAATTCAACAAATATTTTTAGTGTTAGAACGATTTCTTTATGAACACAATAAAAATTAATTTTTAACAGGACATTTTATTTTTCTCTACCGTTGAATTTTGGTTGGCAATGGCAAGTTTTCGAAATAAGAGGCTGGCACTTTTTGTACACCCTTGTTGTTGTTGTTGTTTAGGTCATCAGCCAAAAGGCTGGTTTGAACCTGTAGAGGTTTTACTAAGTAAAACGAGGAGTGAGGTGGTTTACCATTGCCTTCCTCACTGAGTGGAAAAGTACGCTTATCAGCATGCCGGGCCCTCTGAAAAGCACATATTTTCCACTCTGCAAATGACACTTTCACTTCCTTCACCACAGGGTCTGGCTGTATAATGAAATTCATTACTTTCAGAGGAGATAACTCTGATTAGTGTCTTTTACACCTCTACCTCTTCTGTTCTTAAATGATTCAGTCATTTAATTGGCTGACCATGTGATAAGAAACAGAACTATTTATTTTAGCCCTGCAACGAACAGATTGAGTGTAAATAATTTGACACTCCACCTGTCTGTTATGGGCAGTGTACACCCTTATTAAAATTAAATGGCACCTTAGATCAAACTTTTAAATATTGTTTCGGGACTGAAAGGGTTAAAGTTCGTTATTAATTGTCTTTATCTGGTTCGGTTTATTAAGTTTACTTGGTTTATTCCGGTTTACTCTTTACTGTTTTCTTTAAACCATTTATCCGACACTTTGAATCTACATATTGTTTAGTGTGTAAAAAATTTGCTTTGCAACCGTTTTTCATCTTTCTTTCAAATTTCTCTGCTTCTCTTTGATCGGCCTTCTTGGTAGACCCTATTTAATAAGTGGAAAATAATTTTTTTTAAATTTTTTAAAAGCTTTAAACCTTTTTTTTGACTCAGTGTAATTATTTAATTCCAACATATATAGAAATAATAAAAAATAATAATACTGTAACAAAGGACAATGGTAGGACGATGAAAGCAGCTTTTGAATAGGTTTTGACAGTTACAATTTGTTGATTTTCTAAATTTTGGGTCTTTAATTCAGTTGATTTTTTACAACAATTTAGAAAGTATTATTTCTTGTATTATTATTTTATTTTATCCTTACATATTTTCTCGATTATTCTTTTTTTTTCAAAACTCTTCAGTTTACAAGTAAAGCCGCTTTCGTTGTCGAGTTAATTAGAAATTTAGAGTGAAATAAAGTAGTCAATAGGTAAACAAGTTGCATAGTGAATGAAAGCTATTAAGGTGTATGCACATTTGAGATAGAACGGTTTATCGCATATTTGAAGCAGATTCTTTAATGATACATGTAAATAGTGTAATATTGTTAGCAATTATATAACTGGAATTAATTATATATTTTTCCAGTAAATGGTCATAGGTTTTCTTAAATAAATTTAGTTTAATAAGTCTTGGTTAAGTTTAAGATAATTTTTGTATTAAATTTAGTTTAGTTTTTTGCTGTATTTTTCTAAAATAATAACTGTTGTAATTAATGTAATTAGTTTATAAGTAGTTTTGTTGCTATTAATGAAAACAGATGTTTTGTTATTAATAAACAATCAGATCCGGAAAGAACTGGGAATAAACTTCACAATATTAAATGTATTAGATACTTATTATTACTAATTCCTTAACAGAAGAGCTTCGATCATTTAATGACATGTTGGTGACCTAAAAACTTCTCTTCTCAAAAAGAGTTTTATGTTATTTAATAATAAATTGTTTATAAGGACTGATGGGAAGTTCCGTACGTAGAGATAATAATATTGTGAGTATTCAAGAGTATATAAAGTTAGAAAACAGTAGTACTTCTTGGTGCGCTCAGCTGCAAACCACGGTCAATTAGGTTCTTCTACCCATGACTGGATCATTAACTCAAAGGGCAGACCTTACAGGCCTCTTCTACACTCATCTTGTTATAAAACCCCTTTCTGTCTTGTACCCTCTTCATGTAAACTTTAACCTTCAATTCCAACCCCCTTTTTTGCTTCTTTCATTTCAGTTGTTTTCTTCCATTTTAACCGACATTATTTCTACAAAAGAAACTAACTACATAATTAAAAAAAAAAAACAATTAATAGATTTTTCTCGTTATTTCAACTTTTCAGTAACTTATAAATTTTGTTATTACTTTCTCTTGTCCTGTATGTAGGGAAGGAAAGTAATATTTTCATGTCTAGTTTTCGAAATCGAGTAATCAACGGGAATGCACGTTTTCAGGCCCTCTGAACACAAAAATATTTTTAGCGATTGTGTGTGTGTGTGTGTGCGCGCGCACGCGTGTGTGCGTGCGTGCGTGCGTGTGAGTGTGAGAGAGGGAGGGAAAGAGAGAGGGAGGATGATAAATATCTCAATAACGGAATATTTTACGAAGTTAAAACGTTAAGTACCGCTAGGGACCCGACCCGAACATTTTTATCAAAGTCGGTCAACCGGAAATAGTATAGTTTATTCGTGCAATTTTTCACTTTGTGATTTTCAAAAACGGCTCCTACAATTTCTTTTAAAATCGCATTGTTTACTAAATTTTCATGCTCTACAAGATAGGGTAAGCGTCTTGTCTGCTAAAATTCTTGTGGGAGCTGTGCTCTCGCGGAAAATGCCATTTCAGAGCAAAGCTTATTTAATTAAAGTCGTAGGAAATTAAGAAAAATTTAACTTTAGTTTCTAACATTTTTTCCTACAAAGCGTATTTTAGCGTTTATTAGTGACGTTCTATAATTATGTTTCTCATTAAAATCAGTAAAAAACTGATTTTTTTAAGATTGCGGAATTCTAGTATTATGCATTTTACGACAAAAGTATATGGTTTCAAAGTTATAGAAAATTAAAAAACTTATGACATTTTACATTAAGTATTTTTTCTACTGAGTTTAATTTAGCGTCAATTAATGAATTTGCGTATTTTTAGGTGCAACAAATGTTGATTTTCATTTAGCATCATAAATTTATGATTAAAACTAGGTTACGTTTTTCATTTTACATTAATTACAAATGATTAACCATAAGTTATGTTAATCTTCATTATTTACATTGCCAAGAGAAAGTGTTATGAATATTTCACACCAGATTTTTATTTTTGTTTCTTTATTCTTAATACGTAAATTCGGGGTTTTACTGTTGTATGAATAATGATAAATAAATTATGTATACATTTACGAGTATAATAATATTTAGGCCTATCTTTAAATTCGTATCGGAATTAAATTGATGGAAAATAAAATTTCTTACTCTGGTGAACAGTTAAATTTCCTATTTGTCATTGGCATAAATTCTGCCTGATATTTACATTCGAATAATAGTTATATAATGTTGAACTATTATGTGTATGCTTTAACAGAGTAGCCAATCTCTTGAGTGCCCGAAGCGTAAACATTTCACAGATACGAGTTTCAAGGGTTCATGTTATGTATACACCAATATGAAACCAAAAGTTACGGTCAGTTCCTTTAGTAGTTTTAGCTAATGAACATATCAATGGGACTTTGCCTGTTGTACATTGATTTTGTTCTCCAGCAACTCTGCCTTATATAAAATAGTGACTCCTTACCTTCTAAAGTAGTGACTCTATTACTTTACGATTATTCAAAGTATTAAATAAAAATTTTAAGTTAACGTTGCGTTATTAAATTTACGCATATCGTCTTCATCTCATTGGGTGATGGCGTTGGTTATTGTTCTTAATTTTTTTGGCCGGCCCGTGGTGTAGTGGTCAGCGCAACTGGCTACTATGCCGGGGTCCCGGGTTCGATTCCCGGTCAGGTCTGGAATTTTTTTCATCTGTAAATCACCACTACGCACAAGCCCAAGGCTTATGTAGGCATCATCACTCAATAAAAAAAAATTAACAAATTGTAACGTTCACGTTTTAGGGGTTTAAAAAAATTGGTGTTAACTGAAAATATTTAAGGGGCAGACCATTTTCATTATCCCTATACCTACAACACTAACTTAGGTAAAGTTTTTGTAGGAACCGTTAAAGCTACAAAGCTGAGCTTTGGCTCACCTCTTTATAGTTTTTTTTACAAATTTATACCAGAGCTTTTTCATTTATCTTTATCCAATCTAAAAATATTTTTGTTCTCAAAAAATGTTCAAATGTAGCCTACATTTTTTTTATGAAAGGCACCCGAAAAATAAAATCTCCAAAATTTTTGAAATACCTCTAGAGTAAACACACACCTTAGTACTAAAATGTAGTGTGCGAAATTTTACACTCCTATGTGGGATGGTTCCTGAAATAAGTGTACCTAAAGTCAAAAAATATAATATGAGGATGTAGTAAAAACATAATACCGCAACATAAACACCTATTGCCAACTGGAATTAATTTACAAACAAAAACACCAATATAATATCTTGCGTTACTACTGATTCCTATGCGTTCTAGAAATTATTGTTTTTATATGAACGCAATCTCCATAATATTAGAGCGGTAACATGATTGTAATAATCCGAATTTACAAGAACGATAAACGTGAAAAAAATCGAAATATATAACACTACGTACCCCACCAATGTAATAAAATAATTTTTTCTCAACAGAAAAAGCAACCAATGTCGTGTTATATGTCAATTTAAATAGGGAAAACGATTAATCAATACATGGTAAAATTGAAAAATCAATATTTTTTATTTAAATTAGTCTGCTTCCCTTAAGTAATAAAAATGGTTATCTGCTTCAGTTTAAAAGAAGATTTACAGGGATTGGACCAGAGGTAGCTGAAACCAAACTAGAATAAAACCGTTTGTCTATTTAATCCTTGTATTTAAATACTTAAAATTTATCAGACGGTTCCTGTGGTAATTGCACAAACTTTTTTCACTTTATTTTTATTTAAATCTGTACGGCCAAAACACACAGATACACACACAGACCAATCGCTAAAAACATGTTTTTTTGGGTTCAGGGGGGTCTGAAAACGTGTAGATCCGGTGAAAACTCGATTTCGAAAAATCGACATGAAAACAATACTTTCCTTTCTATATATTCATATAGGCAAGAGAAAGTAAAATTGACGTAACACGTTAAAAGAGGACACCCCTCACTAGTAGGACTTCGCCAGTTAATTGCTACGGTTAGCCTTTTCACAAGTTAATCATTAAGATCACCTAATTTATAATTTGTACGGTACCGAATTTTTTCGGCTTGAGGTAGAGGAGAGTTATACAAGAAAACTCTCGGACAGGTCTGCCATCTCAAGGTAAAGGTAACGATACAAACATTTAAACATAAAATTTTATGAAATTTCCCTTTAATACAAAATTTATCCAATAAAATATTAAAATCTGTTGTTTTAAACGGGTCGGCAAGTTGGCTTAAGGGGTTATCGCAACTGGCTTCTACACCGGGGTCCCGGGTTCGATTGCCGGTTAGGTCAGGCATTTTTCATCATTTATCTTCATCTATCATCCTTCTCACCGTCTGCATTAGCAGTAAATGCAAAACAGTCAGACATAAAACAAACAAAAAATGTTTAAGAGCTCATGTGTGTAATTTTTAATTTTTATATTTTTTGTTTCAGGTATGTTACTGTGCTATTCATAAATGAAGGTGAATAATTTTTGGTGAGGTTCTGATTATTTGTGTTTTAGTGGTAAGTAAAATTTATAACCCAAAAAATTATATTTTGTGAGTATGTGTGTATGTATTACAAAAATACACTAACCAAATGTGACGTACATCTGGATTGTTTGTTTTTGAGAAGTTTATGAAATATTAATAAGAAATTCTGTTTAAACAATTGAAAACTGTTTCTATAAATATTATTACATAAAAATCTGTTTCATGATACACGTATTTCATGGCTATGGGAATTTTTTAAAGGGCTTACCTTTGACTTACATAAATAAAATATTTATTATTATTTTCAAAATTTAAATAATATTTTTCGTTAAAGTCTAAATAGCGTCAAAATTCATAATACAAGACAAACTACAATTTTAATTCAATTTTAATTTGTTTTTTTTTTTTTTATTTGTCCTTTTTCATTAGATTATTTATTTAGCAGCACCTTACAATTTGTTGAAACACTAAAAACGAACTTAAAAATATTATTGATGAAAGTTCTAATTTATTCAAATAATGATTTTCCTTTTTGAAAATATTTACAAATTTATTCAAATTCTTATAATATAGACCGTGAGAGTACAAAAACTTTTTATAAGAATTATTATGAAAATATGTTCCGAGAAGAAATTCTTGAAAAGCTTGACAGATTTTTGTACAGAATTGTAAATGCAATTGATAATGTTTTTTGACAGTTCTATCACGATGCTAAACAATATTTTATTTTCTCCAACATATGTGAATCTGCTTTAATATATGATTACATACATTTTTCAATAAATCATTGTCTAAAATACAATCTAGAGACCAACTAAAAGTATTCTGTCGCAACTACAATATAAACTATTTGATTCGATGGTACGTTCTGTAATAAAATACGTGGTTTTTTGTTTCCTTTTTAACTTATTATTTATTTCTGTCTCATTGTACCAGCAAAGATATTTTGAAAATTATGAAGTTTGAAAGCGGTTTATCATTGAAATGTATAATTTTGAAAGACGTAGAATAAATCCCGTGACAATGGAAAATCCCTTTAAGGTGAGACTGTACTTTGTATCCCGCCATAGTTAAATTTGCAATTTTTAGGTACATTTTTCATAGGATTGGTTAAAGATAAGAAAATGAAACTTTACACACTTATCGATGTTGGGTTTCTCTAGCTACTGGAATCTGTAGGACCATAAAATTAAAAATTAAATAACGAATAACATAGAATTTTTACAAATTTCTTTCTACTTGTTTTTGCTTATTACTAATTTTAGGAGCATCTGAGTGAGTCATAAAAATGCCAGTGTATTGCATGTACAAGAAAAATAACTGGTAAAAATTTCTACATGGTATGTTTAATGGTTTCTGTGAAAAATGTACCTAAATGTTAAAAATCTAAATTTCCGGGAACAGACAAAAAATAAAAGGGCACAAATTAAAAAACAAAATTTACACAAACATGCAAATTTCCCATCAACAGTTGGTTAGAAAGCTGAACCAACTGTTTTGAGAATATTTAAAACAGTATGCAGATATTTTAAAAAACTGAAATTCCCTTTACGACGACAAAAAGTAAAAAATTACGAAAAATATTCGTTCTTGGTAACATGATAATTTTGCTGGGTTGACCTACTAAATACTTAATTTTTTCATTAAAATAATTTTTTACGTAATTTAATAATGTCTTTCTGGTAGATCTAGGCCTGAAGTACTGAAAAACATAAAACACCGGAAATCGAAATTTTCAGTCAAAACCATCGACAGTTTTACCTTAAAGATCACAGACTAAACGAAATAAAAATATTTTGTTTTATTGTACACCTTGTAACGTATCACTTGGCTATAATGTGTCTACCTATAAACGGGGGTTTACTTATAAAGTTTGTTATTTATCTTAATAAAATACTAACTTGTTTATTCGGATCTCTTTCGTGCGGAATTTTTGATTATTTGAAATGGTTCTTCTTGTGGACATTTTAAAAATTTAATAAAGTAGATCTATTCCCTTGTAAGAATTGAAATTTTTACTTCCGTTCTTACCGTATATAAAATATAGGTAAGGAAAATGCCTATAACAGGCCGGTGGAGTATTAAATTATTTGGATTCGATCTGCTAGTTCTAGGGCTACAAAAAATAATTCTGTTTCTTATCACATGGTCAGCCAATTATATGACTGAAGTATTTAAGAACAGAAGAGGTAGATGTGTAAAAGATAATAATCAGAGTTATCTCCTCTGAGAGTAATGAATTTTATTATAGGACCCAGACCTGTGGTGAATGAAGTGAATGTGTCATTTGCTGGGTAAAAAATATGTGCTTTTCAGAGGGCCTGGCATGCTGATAAGCATACTTTTCATCTTAGTGAAGTAGGCAGGGTAAACCACCTCAATCCTCGTTTTTACTTAGTAAAACTTCTAGTGGTTCAAACCACTCTTTCGGCTTATGACCTAAACACCAACAAGATAAAAGAGTTATATTTTCCACTTGAAGTTTTCACCGGAAATAGACTCTTCAGGTTTTCTAAACTTGGAAACTCAAAAAAAACAAAAAAAGACATGTTCATGTTTTCACTGATTGGTCTGTGTGTGTCTGCCTCCGTGAACAAAATAACCCATAACCGGAAAATCGTACGAAGTTGAAACTTCAAACTTAAATTAGGTACCGTAAGGGATCCGACACGAAAAATGTTGATTTAGTTCAGTGAACCGTAAGTAGTAGTTTATACGTGTAATTTTTCACTTTGTATCAGTATTCTCAAAAACAACGACACTTCCTATTTTGTTTAAAAATGTCTCATTTACTTTTGCAATGTATTTTCTGCATTTTAGTATTTTGTTTTAAAGTAAAATTAGGTTGCATCTTTATAATTTAATTTAAGAGGAGAAACTTCAATCTTTTGTACCGACCGTTAATTTTTTCAGTGCAATAGAAGGAAGCTTGTGTATTTCACAGTATAATAAGCTGTTTTAATTCTTTACAGAAACTAAAATTACACGTTTCATAAGCAAATTTATGGCATTGTTAACGTGAATTTTACACCCGTAAAGAAAACAGTTTTGTAATTTACTCTTTTTTCTGAGAAAATTTAATGTATCATGAAAAGACTGTTCGTTAAAACATAGTTTAAATTCGCAAGATAAACGAGTGGAGAGGTAATTATGGAAGATAACGTCAGGTAACGGATAAATACATATTATATTTGACACAGGCTATTAAAAGTTCTTTTGTTTGTTTGCTAAAAAATGTAAATTCAATATTTACTTTAAATTTTGGATTTTTTTAAATGAGCTTAGCATTCGTTGTTAGAATTATGTAGTTTACTGTTATAAAGAAAATATGAAAAATAAATATTCCGTTCTTTAAAAATTTGTAAAAGTAAGTCGCTACCGATAATAAGATTGTTTAGAATGAATTCTGTGATTATTATTGTTAATACTTTTTGATGAAGATATTTCTAAATTTTGGAAGATATTGATCATCCCGAGACGTGGTTCTACTATGAAAATCGTACAATAAAAGATTACCGGTGTTCCGATGTACCCCAAATTCTTTTAAAACGTTCAGTAACGTTTCTTGTTTGACATTAAAGGTAAGCTTTCTTAAAACAAAAAAACAATCACTACCACTAGTCTCTTGAAATTTAACTTTACAGAACACGTTTTAGGTTCCATATCTGTTCTGTGCAGGGTCTTCCTTTCTTAAACCCAGTTTGACATTGTCGCAGTTTTTGATTTACTACTTGTTCTTATAGTATAGTCAAACTGCTTTGGAGAGTATTTTATACGTCACGGGGTAGAGGGAAATTCTGCGGTCATATAATATTGTGACGATATCGAAGAAGGGCATGGTTCGCGAAATTTCTAGTAAAATGGTAAAATGTTCATAAAATGGTAAAGAGTGAAAAGAATAGAGTGAAAAAGTAACAATAGGGTTAGGTATAAAAGGATAACTATTCATAAAAATTATTTAAAATGACTGCGCTATTGTATATGATAAGGTCTTTGTTGTACAACTATTTATGAAGGGTCGGTTGATTACCTTACATTAAATAAGAGTAACATTAAGGTCTAAGTTATTAAAGTCTATAAGTTTACATTAAATAAAACTTCTCTAGAAAGGACTTTTATATCGAATTTCGGTGTCTTTCGGGAAGATTCTTTTTTGATTCAGTATATAAAGAGACCCCCGAGGCGGTCAGTGAGTTAGTATTCGTTTGATCTTTAACGAGTGTTTACTACGTGTGCTATCGAAGGTAACTCCGCTAGAACAGGTCAACGGGGGGTTTCCGAGGCATTGTTATTCAGTCTTACTGTATATGTGCAGTGTGTATTCAGTTCCATTGTGTAATATAATTGTTGTAAGTAGCATTAAGTAAATTATTAAGTTATTTATTGTATTACTTCTTTATAATTAGTTTGTTATTTATTTTGTAACTCTTTCAGTGGTAATAAATATTTGTAATTGTAAACTCTAGTGTATTAATTATTTAATTACTTAGATCTCGAAACGGACCTTAACGATAAGTGTCACAATATATACGAATAAAATTTATATTAATTTGAAGGATTTTCCGAAACGGTAGTCTTACTGAAAGATTACTAGGTCTCTATGACTACTAACGTTCATTAACTTGCAGGTTTCAATGCAGTGTGATTTTTAGTAATGTTAAGAGGGCATTAGGTCTCAAGAGGTTAGTTTCTACGCGAGGAATCCTACATCCTACATAACAAATTTTTTTAATTTTTATCTTTTATTTAAAATTTTCAACAGTACACAAATATATGACTACTAGAAAATGTATGTGTTGTACGTACATAACCAAGTAACATGAAAGGAAACATAAAAACAAAGATTGATACCCATTGGTATTTCTCTGGGTGTATAAGTAAGTATTAAATATGATAATTAGTTCGTTTAATTGTTACTATTTGATGTTATTATTATTATTTTAGTTAAAACTCATAGAAGATCTCTATTCCATCTTCTTTTTAGGTGCCGGGCTGGAATTCCAGGAAGGTAAAAGCGATGAAGTTCTTGAATTAGAGGATTCGGATTTATTAGTAATTTCGAAAAGAATTTTTTATTATAGGACTGCGCTACTTCTTCAACTGTAGGAATTCCGAAATCGGAGTGTAAAGTGTCGTTACTTACGTAGTACGGAGCTTTAAATATTAAATGGAAAAATTTTGATTGGAACGTCTGTGGATGTCCAAGATTACTGGATTTTGCCGAGCCAAGTAACTGGACTCCGTAAGTCCAAACTGGTTTAAATAAAGATTTGTACAGCAGTAGTTTTAAAGAAATTGGCAAAGGAGAGGTTCTACGAAGAAATCGGTACAGTTGTCGTAATTTTGTATTTAACTGAAGTCTTTTCTTTTTTATGTGCGACTGCCACGTAAGTCTTTTGTCCAAGATAAGCCCTAAGTATCGAATTTCACACTTCTGAGGTGTAGAACATTATTAAGAAAAACATTAGGGCATATTCCTTTTCGAAGAGTAAAAGAAACGTGAATAGATTTGGTGAACAAAAATAAATCATAACAAAAATAAATAGTTTTACTACCACACATAAATTATAAATGTTTATTGTTTTTATAAACTTGTTAAGTTTTAGTTGGCTACCTACAATAATTTTTTTTAAAAAACTGGTATTAAGTACATTCCATTTCAATACATGTTAACCAGTTACAGGCCATATTATTACGTTCATGTATTATGATCGTTTTATGCTTTCTTAATATTATTGTGTTTTGTTCAATTGGTACAAGAGTAAAGACAACCATTTGTACGAGTAAGTATTGCGGTTTCTATAACTTTGTTATTGAAGGCGCAGTTTTTTCACATTTTGGTTGATAATATGAAAATGAAATTAATTCGATCTTTAATCTTGTTCTCTTTTTAACACACACAGAACTAACAAAAAGAAACCTTTAACTAACAAGTTTGTCATTAACTTTTAACTTATTTATTTTTTAGTTTTGTAATTTGTTTATCCCGTATTACTCAGTTAAGTTGGTTTACTGATATTCTGACTTGCCTTAATTCATTCGATTTTTTCTTCCTGTGCACCTTCTTTGTTGGGTGTGCGTCGTTGTAATATTTTTGTAATATGAGGTGAATATAAAGCAAAATATTTCAAAATCCTAGTGTCACCCATGTTGATAGTATTCTTTGAAATATACAAACACATTTGCATGCGTTTGTTTGTGTACTGTATTGTAATGTCTGATGAACAATCCTAATCTTTTTATTTATGAAAAGTAAAGGAAAAATAATATAAAGAAAATATAAAGCAGAGATTTTAAACCGTGAAATCTTGTGATTTTCATGTGTGAAAAGTATTATTTTGCATAATAGAACCGGGTATGCTGTGCGATTCGGTCTCCAGATACCGAAAGTAAGAGAGTATATTTTTCAAGATTTTCTCTTTCATCAACTTATGTTTTTTGTTTCATTCCTCGTTTTTGTTTTCATATTCTAGTTTTCTTTTAGAACAACATTTCTCCTCGGTCTTAGAAAAGAACGTAGAAAATAGTAAAAAAGATAGCTTCATGATAGAATAAAGAATAAAACGGAAAGAGAAATTCATCGATCTTGTTCTAGCTACAGCTTTTGATTCTTTATGTTTGGTTTCATTTTATTTATTTTCTGTTTTATAACATCTATACCATTTTTATTTCATTTAATGAAACATGTACTTAAATCTATTATGATTTGTATTAATTTTTATTATTTGTGTATTTTTATATGTTGAATGATTATAAAAACTTTTAATTAAATTTTAGTATTTATTTCATCTGCTGGATTTTTTTCTCAAGGTAGTGTACTTAGTTCACACCAGTACTTACTAATATACATCTGACTTTCCCACTACTCCAACAATACATCTAGGTACTTTTTCAAACTACACTTTTAGCAAATTAGAATACTAGATTTCTTTAATTGAAGAAACAGGCGTACCAAAACTAATCACATCAAGTAAAAATATGGTATAGCAAGTAATGGTACCAACCTAAATCATATGTGTGTGATATAATACCAGTACCAAAAAAATCTAGTATGAAACACTTACACAACTTTCTTTTGCCAATGCAAATAATTAACAATATAACCTAACATTAGTAATAAAACATTAGAAATAAACAAAAAACTAACTTCAAAAAACATAATCTTATTATAATTGTGAGTGAAAGACGTAAAGTGAAAATCAACCTCAGTTTGGCTTAAAAATATGGAAAATCACTCTTTACGCTAAACTAGGGTTTGTAGAGAAAAATGCTTTAAATAAAAGTTGTAGATCTTTTAATTTCCTATAAATTTGTTTTTACTTTTTTCTCGTAAAATGCATGTTAAGGCTGAAATCTTTAAAAAATAGATATTTTACATGATTTCGTAAGAAAAAAACAGAAAATCGCTAATTACCGCTAAACTAAGCGTTAGGCCTATACAAAAAAATGTTTGAAATAAAATTTGTAGGATTTTAAATTCTCTACATATTTTATTAGATACATTTTTGCGCTAAAATGCTTTTAAAGCCGCAATCTTAAAAAAACAATTTTTTACGTGAAAACAGCCTCTCCAAGAATTTCAGCAAACATGGCGCCTACCCTATCTTATAAAGCATAAAAAATGTAGTAAACCAGGCGCTTTGTAAAAAAATCGTAGGAGCCGTTTTGAGAAAATCGCAAAAAGTGAAAAATTACACGAATAAACTACTACTTCCGGTTGACCGATTGTAATGAAAATGTTCGTGTCGGGTCCGGTAGTGGTATGTAACTTAGGATTCAAGTTTCAACTTCGTACGATGTTCCGTTCTTGAGATATTCTGTACACACACGCACGCACGCACACACACACACACACACACACACACCAATTAAAACATTTTTTTTGGGTTTTAGGGAGTCTAAAACGTGTAGATCCGGTGAAAACTCGATTTCGAAAAATCGACATGAAAACAATTCAGGTAGGCAAGAGAAAGCAAAAAGTATACGAGTTTCTTCGATAGGTGGTCGGCTTCCTGAAGTCATCCATGTAATTATTTTGTGTCGTCTCCATCAGTTTATACGTTACTGCAAAGCAATGTACAGGCACAAAATATTAAATAAAGTCAATTAAACAAAAGAAACTTCTGTATAAACCGTGATTTTATTCAGATTAAAATTTACAACTTTTAACTTAATTAATCACAAAAATCTGGCAAGAAACCACTTTAGCTTGGGGTTTTTTTGTAACGTACAAAAGCGATACGTCTAATTTCTGGTCGAATGTTTCACTTTTTCTATAATCTAATTGTAATGTACATTAACATTAATGTGTATACATTAATTTGCGTTAAATTAGACCACGAATAAGTAATTGCTATTTCTTTCATTTAGTTTAATGAAACAGGTTGAACGGTAAAAGCTTTGTTAATCTCTCCGACTCCATTGTTGTACGATTTAATTGGGCAGCGGTCGCGTCGTCGTTTCTGCACTCTGCATGTTTAATTTTATTTCATTCGTTTATAATGAATGTATGCTCGTAAAAAAATACGACCGATCTCATTTAATTGTTCTAGGAATAATTAAACAGTCACCTAATTTATTTATTAATTTTTCACTTCATTTTCAAATGCATTACACTTGAATTCAATTTCACTATTTTAATTATTATTATTTATTTTGTTTATTTTTGGTTTTATTTAATTAAATCTGCGTTTCTCTGAAAATCTACTTTCCCATTTATTTTTTTATAAATTGACAAAATGATTGAGCTGTAGAGAAATTTTAATTAGCTTAACTTGTGGTGTATATTTAATTATGTTAAATTGTTTTTCTGCTCATGACAGACAGATGGAGTGTCAAATTATTTACACTCAATCTGTTAGTTGCAGGGCTAAAATAAATAGTTCTGTTTCTAATTACATGGCCAGCCAATTAAATGACTGAATCGTTTAAGAATAGAAGAGGTAAAGGTGTAAAAGATGAAAATCACAGTTATCTCCTCTGAAAGTAATGAATTTAATCATTATACAGCCAGACCCTGTGGTGAATTAAGTGAAGGTGTCATTTGCAGAATGGAAATGCTTTTCAGATGGCCCAGCATGCTGATAAGCATACTTTTCCACTCAGTGAGGAAAGCAATAGTAAACTACCTCACTCCTCGTTTTACTTAGTAAAACATCTAGTTTAGGTCATCAGCCGAAAGGCTGATGACCTAAACAACAACAAATTGATTTTAATTAATTAATTTTCTTAAAATTAAAATTGAAAAATGAAAAAAATGTTATAAACTGATTATTACAAATGCTCCGTGTTTTGTGACAAATGATGCGTTGCATAAGGAATCTTAGTACATGGTTTTATCCATAGTTGGATGGGATAATTTCCACCACCTCTAGCGTAATAGGATAGTACAGTATAATGTAAAAAATTTTGTATTTAGGTAATTTCTTTTTTATGTAATGAGTAATATCATAGCAAAAAATAAATAATAATAATTATTATTATTGTTGTTGTTATTATTATTAGCCTATTATTTGACCAATTCTTATCATAATTATCAGGATTGAAAATCTTCTCTGGATGTCCAACCGGATAATAATCATAAAACTGTACAGTTGGATACAAACTACAAACATTATATACCTTAATTTCTTTCCAGTTACTTTCAACTTACTAGCGTTTGTTCTTCCGCCGAAGAAAGCATCCCTAGGATTAAGTGGATCTACAAACTCAACCTTTTCTGAATCTTTTATTTTCTCGTAAACAGGAAGCCATTCACATGACTTATGACATGACACATATTATTATAATTAATAAGGTAAGATTGAAACCATTTTAATTCTACATCCCTAACGCCTAATGACTCCAGTGTTTTCAATAAAATTTTTGACTGAAACTTTGTTAATGCTTTCTCCCCGGCGTCCAATATATCAACTACTTGCTCTATAAGTGAAACTATTGCAGTTTTAGTTGATCTACCTTTTTGGAAACCATGCTGATCCTCTGAGATGATTAGGTTTTCAGTCAAGAAACTGATTAACCTAATAAATACTATCTTTTCAAAGTTTTTACTGATTGCGTTTAAAATACTTATGGGCCTATAATTTTCAACTAACTGGCTATCTCCATTCTTAAATATAGGCAATATTTTAGCCTCGGTGAGGAAGGCAATTGTAAACCACCTCACTCCTCGTTTTACTTAGTAAAGCCTCCAGCTAGAGATATAATTCAGCTTTTCGGCTGATGGCCTAAACAGCACAGTGAATAAGACTTCTGTATTGTAAAGTTAAAAAAGGAAGTTTTTTTGTTAAAATGAAAGCTGTGAAAATGTGATAATGGTGATAAATGGGTAGATTTAAGAATTTTTTGTTGAATACGTAACTCAAACAAAATGTCTATTTTGATGTAAATATTGAGCTGCTAGGGTTACTATACCCATATTGAATTTGATTTCTTGGTATATGTCGGTAAAATCCTTATGATTTTCTGTTATGTTCACTATCCAATACCCTGTAGCAATTTAAATATTTCCTGTTTCGACCAAACTCTGGTCTGTTATAAATTTGCTATTCTTATTCAGCCTTTAGGAAATACATTTACAAAAAAAAACGGGATGAAAAATCTATCCCGTTTTTGTATCACCTGATAATCTAATCCAGGAAGAAAGGAACTGAAAAAATAAACTTACTAGTTTTATATACTCATTTTTCCTGTAAGGAATTTTTATAGATCTTCTTTTTATATTTTATTTTATTTTCTAGTGGTATTATGAAATGAAAAAGGAATATTTAGATGTAACCTATTCAGCACAATTATATAATATTATAATAGATGGCATTAAGGACCCCGTTACTCGTATTTGACGTTCGGATGGATATTTAAATGCCAGGATAAGAGATAAGGTCAATCTCTATGTGAATAATATTTTAAAATAACGCTACTGTTGGATTTTATGAATAAAATATAATTATTTTTCTGTAATATTGTACAGTTATTTCACTGCATATTATCTCATTAATTTTGAGCGTTAGCTATGATAAACTTTATAACCGCCTCTTTATCTCAAAACCCCAAAAGATCTCACCTCAAATGTAAAACGTCATGATTTTTATTTTTATTTCATTTCTTCTTTCTTTTCCTCCTCATCTTTTTCCTCGTTCTTTCTCCTTTCCATCTTCTTCATCTACCACGGATAGACAAATATACGTGGTTCAGTCCACACCGATCAGAAATCAAACTTTGACATCTCGTCAAACGCTTACTTAATAAGGTTGTAAGATCATCATCCGAAAGGCTCGTTTGAACCTCTAGTTTTGCTAGAACTACTATTTATTAGCTGCTATTTATTAGCTTTAATAAATAAAACGAGGAGTGAATTGGTTTGCTATGCCTTCCTCACTGATTGTAAAAGTATGCTTATCAGCATGCGCCAGGCCCTCTGAAAAGCATCTAGTTTCCGCCCTGCAAATGGCACCTTCACTTCATTCATCATAAGGTCTGGCTGTACAATGAAATTCATTACTATCAGAGGAAATAACTGTGACTAGTGTCTTTTACACCTCTACCTCTTCTGTTCTTAAATGTTTCAGTCGTATAATTGGCTGACCATGTTATAAGAAAAAGATCTGAAACTAGTAGATCGAGCGCAAATAATTTAACACTCCACCTGCATGTTATGGGCTTTAATTATGGGAAAATGAATAGTTTTCATAATCGAATAATGTTTATTCGAACAAATATCTTATTTGAATAAAAATCGTACAGCTACGCGCTGCTTGTTTGTTATCGATACAGTTTAATACTATTCAGAATCTGAACGTACGGATTATTCAAATAAAATATGCAGCATACTTCTGTAATAAACGTATCGTTACGCTATGCGATGTACGTACGCAATGTTCAGTCTTCTCACTCCCTCTCACCCTTGTGACATTCCACCCTCCGTTGTGTTTCTGTTCTTTGACACCAAACTCCACCCGTTCTACTTCTATATCTACTTGAGACAGTGTGATTTGCGTCCGGCGCCATTCTTAGAAACGTACGATCACATAAAAAACCATTAAATGGCGGTTTTTAGTCACTTTAAACGTATTAAATTTATTCTTATTTTACAGGCCTTGATGATATTTTTTTTTAATTATATTTCGTTTGATGATAAATGGTATCAGTGAGATCATTTTACATTATTCCACAACTGAATTTCGGGATCCGTAAGCGGTTTGTGAATCGTTCAAATTATTTTGGAAAAATAAATCGAATAATAAAGAATTATTATTATTATTATTATTATTATTATTAAATTATGCCCAAAACGGGCAGGTGGAGTGTTATTTTAATTGCACTCTATCTGTTTGGTCCAGGGCTAAAAAAAATAGTTCTGTTTCTTATCACATAGTCAGCCACTTATATGACTGAAATATTTAAGAACAGAAGAGGTAGAGGTGTAAAAGACACTAGTCAGAGTTATCTCCTCTGAGAGTAATGAATTTCACTGTGCAGCCAGACCCTGTGGTGAATGAAGTGAAGGTGTCATTTGCAGGGTGGAAAGTGAGTGCTTTTCGGAGGGCCTGGCATGCTGATAAGCATACTCTTTCAACTTAGTGAGGAAGGCAATGGTAAACCACCTTACTTCTCGTTTTTACTTAGTAAAACCTATAGAGGTTCAAACCAGGCTTTCGGCTGTTGACCTAAACAACAACAACAATAAAGAATTGTTCGAAAATTTGTATTTATCCCAATATTAGCCTACCCAGCGAATATTCCATAATTAGCCTACCTTTTCCCTCATATATGTACCCCAGTCATTCGAGTGGAGTTCTTTCTGGGAGCATCTGTTCAACGTGAACAATCCTTTTTCTTCTGTAGTCAGTAATTTTTGTATTATGTGCTTCAACTCTCAGCTCTGCTCGAGTCCATTCCGAAGCCTGTCTAATCTGAATTAACATTTGAAAGCTCGAATGAATCTCAATTCTGCTACCTGTAGTCTGCTTAGCTTACTTGAATTCAATAAAAATAATATGTTTTTGGTGCTTAGGTCAACAGCCAAAAAGCTGGTTTGAACCTGTAGAGGTTTTACTAAGTAAAAACGAGGAGTAAGGTGGTTTACTATAGCCCCTTCCTCACTGAGTTGAAAAAGTATGCTTATCAGCATGCCAGGCCCTCCGAAAAACACTCTTTTTACCACCCTGCAAATGACACCTTCACTTCATTTACCACAGGGTTTGGTTGTTTAGTGGATTCATTAATTTCAAAGGAGATAATTTTGATTAGTGTCTTTTACACTTCTACCTCTTCTGTTCTTGAATAGTTTAGTCATATAATTGGCTGACTATGTGATAAGAAACAGAACTATTTTTTGTAGCTTTGGAACAAACAGATCGAGCCCAATTAATTTAACATTCTACCTGCCCGTCAAGGGCATACAAATAATATACAAGTTACTTAATATTTGTTTAGCTACCTACGAAATGCACACACATGTACACTAAATATATATTTTTTTTTTAATTTATTTAACGTCGCATCAACATCAAGGTCATTAGCGACGACGTTGGGGTGTGACTGTGTGTAATGAGGATGAAATGATTTATTTTTGTAACGTATGAAAATATGCCTTGCCTAAGTGGGATTCGAACCCAGGACCGCATGATGAGAGGCGAGCACGTTACCAACTGCGCCAATGCGGCCGACTAAATATTGTTTAACTGATAAATATGAAATAAACAATTTTTTATGTATTTGTAAATTCTTAATATATATTTATGTTTCTCGTGACATGAACCTAAATAATTAAATGCCTAAAAAAAAGTTGACTTCAAGAATTTCAATTGTTGATTTAATGTAATAGGCCTAAATCTACTGTAGTTCATGTTCAACCAGGCTGTCACTTAGTTACATAGTTAAGTAACTGTGACTTAGTTTGAAATTCTGAATGTATTATAAGCTAAAGTAACCGTAGATTTTTGACTATAAATGAAGGTTTGTAGATTGTAGTTTGTTATTATAATTAAGTTTAAGAACAAACTTTTTCATTTGAATCTTGATGAATTACTTCCATTTATGTCGATAAACCATAATCTTTTCGGAACAAAATTAGTTTTTCTTCTGTAGAAATTGTTATCGGAATGTTTATTTATAGTGACGTATCTTGAGTCATCATTGAGGACGCTGTTGTCGTAGCAGTGATAAATCAGAATCCCTCTCCTCCTCTCTTCTTCCTTTCTTCATCAAACTCCCCTACCATCCCTCACTTTAATCCCCCTTCTCATAATCTCTCCTTTTCTTACCACTCTCTTCTCATTGTTTCTCCACTCTCTTTTTTCCCGAATCTCTCACTACTTCTCACTATTCTCTCCCGTCCATCTCTTTCTTTCCATGCTTGTTTGAATTATTTACGGGACAGACATAAAAAAAAGTCACACCCGTTTCTGCATAGGGAGTTATACAAACCGGTAAAAATTCGAGATCGTACCATTCTTCTAAGAAGTAGATTGTACCTATTATTTTCCCCCTCGCTTACGGCCGACTTCAGATCACGTGAGTGACTAGACGTTTCTAGAAGCTCATTTTGCAGCCCATATTCTCAGCATTAGCTCACTGTAGGCTTTTCTTTTTTCTACTTTCCACCCGGTGTTCTGTTTTTGCTTTTCATGGAAGCCCTTTGAGTCCGTAATTAGTTGTCTAAATTTGGTTCGGTTCACTAAGTTTTCTCGGTTCATTCCGGTTTTCTTAATATCCTTTCTAACTTCTTTAAATCATTTGTCGGACACCGTAGATTTATTGTTTAGGGACTTAAATATTTGTTTTATCAACCGATTGTCATCAATTCTATACAGTTGTACGTTGAATAATTGTAGTGTTATTTTTCTAATCGATTTCATTAATCACTCAGTTTTCTTGTACTGTTGTTTTCCCCGTAACCTACATTGTATACTATCTTCGGACTCATTTTCTTTCTGTCAAATTTTTTCTGCTTCACACAGGTTTTATTAAGTATTATAGTGTCCAATCCTGGCTTGTCTTTAGAGTGCATTCTACCTATTATTTTTTGTAGAGACGTTTTAAATAAAATCTTAATTTCATTAGAAGCGGAAAACACTGTAATCGGGGGCTAGTAAACAATTATAAACATAAAATTTAACACCGTATTTTAACCGCAAGTTAAAAAAAATAAATTTTATCAGTTTTTATATGAAACAGAACAAAATTAGTAGAATATTTTGTACATCTTTACAAAAAAAAACCATCGTATAAGCCTGCGGTTCGTATAAAAAATTTAATTTTAACATATCCAATCCTAAAAACTTTTTAACCCGTCAATCAATTTGATGCAAATAACAGACACGTCAGTCTCTTATATTGTGTTTTTGAGACTTTTCTGTTAATAAATCCGTGGGGAAATAAATTTAAACAAAAGTTATCTATAAAGGCAGAAGATTTTTTATTTACAGATTTTCGTTGTTAAATTGAAAGTAACTTTAGAACATGATTTTCTCAAGATGTCTTACATTACACAAAATTTAAAACATACCACAAAATACTTATTCGAGATAAACATATCCAAGTGTAATCAAAAACTTTTTTCCAAGATCTTTACAAAGTCAAATACTTAATACAGAATTCCCTAAAAGTAACTTTACTCGTACTGTGTTACCTTATCTCACACAAGAGTTGAGTTTCATAAAATAGATTTCCTTTTCAATACACGTCAGTATAGTAAGCTAATGAATTAATATTCAACAAATTTTAAATGCGATGGTAGGTAGGGCTTGTTACGCTCCGAACTCAGAAGTTTAGAGTCCAACTTTTCAACCTTTATAAATTATAACTGCATCAGGCGGGAAAAGTTTCCTTAGAAATTTCTAACTGTCTCTAATAAGAATCAACTTTGGACATATAATGCATTATCAGTCTTGTTAATACAGTAAATAATAAACAAAGCTGTAGAGGGTTACGTGAAACATAAATAATAACCAACCGAGTAAATTAATAACTTACAATAGAAAAAGTAGCCCGAAACTTTTACTGAAACAGCAGTAATTTGAATTTTGAGGTAGTAAACACTAATTAGATCCAAAATTATAACTCTTTAAACCCTGAATAATAAAGTATAAAATTAAAGGTCAAAAAATTTGCTTCATCATTATGACTGTTTTTTTAATTTCTCTTGCCTATATCAATATTTATAGGAAGAAAAGTATTGTTTTCATGTCGATTTTTCGAAATCGAGTTTTCACCGGATCTACACGTTTTCAGACCCCCTGAACCCAAAAACATGTTATTAGCGATTGGTCTGTGTGTGTGTGTGTGTGTGTGTGTGCGCGCGCGCGCGTGCGTGCGTGTGTGTGTACAGAATATCTCAAGAACGGAACATTATACGAACTTGAGACTTGAAATTTAGGTTTTATACCACTACCGGACCCGACACGAACATTTTCATCATAAGGGAGGAGTAGTTTATTCATGTAATTTTTCACAATTTTGCGAATTTCTCAAAAACTGGTCCTACGATTTTTATTAAATCGCCTCATTAACTAAATTTTCTACCAGATAGGGTAGGTGCCATGTTTGCTGAAATTCTTGGTGAGACGGTTTTCACGTAGAAAATTGTTTTTTAAAGTTGCGGCTTTATTATGCATTTTTTTTTTTTTAACAGTAAGAATTATTTACAAACAGTTTAACAGAAACTTTCAGTAAATGTGTTGATGATGAATAAAACTTGAAGAAGACAGCACTCAGCAGCGTTGCTTCCATGTCATCGGTTGGTTATAGTTGATGAAGGGTTTCTTCTTGGTCTTGGTGACGTACAATTTTTTTTTTCTTTTTATACGGATGAAGTGAATGAAGGTGTGAAAAGGAGCGAATGAAAACGTGATACTGATGATCTGTGTAACTGATGATAGAAAATTTATTAGATGATTAATTTTAGATTAATGAGAGTTAGCAAGATTTAGTTTATTAATAAATAAGAGTTGACAACCGCAGTATAATTTTGTGTTTTTGATCTTAAAAGGATGGTTAAACATTTTTGATCAGGTGAAACGGAATGGAAGATCTAATATTCTCGCCTTCTTGAGTCTTTGGTGTTCAATATTGTCATCGAGAAGATTTATAGCCAAATGATTGGAATGAGTGTCCAACTTGGTTAAATACTTTTCACTCCGACTGCTAATTTCTTCTCCCACCGTAGGTATGCCCAGGTCATGATGGAGTACTTCATTAGGCACATACCAAGGTGCACAGCATATAAGTCGAAGAAACTTCGATTGGAATCTTTGTAATATTTCTACATTAGATGTACTTGCTGTGCCCCAGAGTTCAATTCCATAACTCCAAACTGGTTTTATCATCACCTTGTACAGTGTCAATTTATTTTCCAAAGACAACTGTGATCGCCTCCCAACAAGCCAATATAGTTGTCGTAATTTGAGCCCAAGTTGTTTCCGTTTGGTCCATATATGTTTTCTCCACGTCAATCGCCTGTCTAGATAGATGCCCAAGTATGCATTTAAACGCAAAAATTTATATAATGAAAGTTGTAGAGAATTTAAAATCCTACAATTTTTTTTCAATTATTTTTTTGTTTAACGCTTAGTTAAGCGGTAATTAGCGATTTTTCTGTTTTTTCTTACGAAAACGTGTGAAAAATCGATTTTTTAAGATTTCGGCTATATTATGCATTTTACGACAAAAAAGGATAATCAAATTTATAGGAAATTAAAAGATCTACAACTTTTTTTAGCATTTTTCTTTACAGAGCCTAGTTAATCGTAAAAGAGTGATTTTCCGTATTTTTAAGCCAAACTGAGGTTGATTTTCATTTTGCGTCTTCCACTCATGATTAAAATTAGGTTATGTTTATTGTGGTATTACTAATGTTAGGTTTATTGTTAATTATTTGCATTGGCAAGAGAAAGTTGTGTGAGTGTTTCATACCAGATTTTTTTTAATTAATTTATTTTATTGTTATTATTGTATTTGTCACCGTCGCTTCCCTTGATTAGGTACTGTGCTCTCGGCCATCAAAGCTTTCGACATACTGACTGAGGGAAGCTGACAATAGTTCCGACAGGGCGGTACGCCTGTTTTGGCACTGCCGAGGGCTTGTACCGGCCCCTACAGAATCTGGCGACTATATAAGAGCGCTTCACTGAGCCCGATATTTATTCCACTCCACTCTACAGCTTCGAATAGACATCCAGCATCGACACACGGCTACCGGACTCCGACGAAGATCCATCAACGTGCCCGAACGACAGATGATGATGCTTCCGCTCACCGACCCGTTATCACCGTTGACCGGTACCGTTATCGCTCGCTACCCACAGCGATCCCTCGACAGAGTCTTGCGCCCATCGGATCCCATTATAGCAGCCTTCGACGCATTACTTCGACGAAAACAGATAACGTCGCTCACCTCCTCGACCCCCACGACGACTACGACCGACTTTTCCCTTCTCGACGACCACCCCTTAAACGGCCCTTACCAGGGCTCCAAACATTTGAGGTTTCCTCGAGCCGCTTAATGTCGCCATCCGGTGACATTTTGTTTATTTATTTTTTGTTTTGTATCTAAGGCGACGAGAAAAACTCATGTTTACTTCCCCACTATGGGGAAGTAGTGTTGGATTTAATTAAGGCGTCCTCGTCCAGCCTTAAGGAGGCCAGAACCGCGTACTAACAAAAAACCTGTCGCCTGGTCTCTTGATCCGACAACTGCAAAAATCCTCCAACTCCCTCGGAACTGTTAGTATAATACTACCAGGGAAATTACGGGGTAAAATTTAGCACACAGCGGGGCGTGGAAACGAATCGTAGCCTAATCCCCCCTCGCTGTCACCGACCACCACTCACTCTCTCATTCGTTCATCGTCATCACCAGCTCAAAAAACAAGTTTTTTTCATTTCATGTTATTGGGATATGAAATTATGACCTCTGTAGTCATGAGAATTACATAAATCGGTAATAGTCTCTAATCCTGTAATCGTCATGACATACAGAGAAAGTTTACATATCTGAAAAAAATAAATGTTGTGATAGTGTAAAGTTCAGTGTTGTGATAAGCTGATGATGTGGTAAAGTCACAAAAGTACTTCTTAGCAAGTGTTCTTACTCATTGTTTGGTGGTTTCTGGTGGTTTTTCATAATTATATTTACAATAAAATAAGAAATTAACTAAACGGTGGATATATGTTTGACAAATTTATTAAAGTACATACATACACGCACACTTATATGTATAATAAAGTATTGTATTTGCTATTGACGTGTAAAATACATTATTAACGTCGGTCGATATTGAAAAAAATGTTGGTTTGTGAAAGATTTCAAATGTTGATCTATTGTAAAGTCGTATTAATTTCTATTATCTGCATTTTTCTTCTCTTTCAATAAGAATATTATGTAGAATGGCAAGTTCTTTTAAGGGAGGAGATAAATGGATTTATAAACACTTTAAACGTTATCAAATTGTAAATCAAAATCTAGTTAAAGCAGAATAAATTATCAACGCAGAAAAAACAAGTTATGACAGAAAAAGGTTAAATTTAAACCAAGCTTTTGCTCAGAAAACGGTACACCAACACTTGTAGATACAGTGGAATGAACAGTTAGTTTTTGGTAGGGTAAAAGAAATATTTACATTTTGAAGTAAGGATAGTGGATTTGACAAAGTTAAGTAAACTATTCGTTACATTATCAAACAGCTTTATGCACACCATTGCATTTGGTATCGTTCAAAGGGTTAGAATCTCTGTTTACTAGATCGTCGTTTCCTCTGTGAATTGCGAGTGTCAATTGAAGAGTGAACTAGCCTACGTCTGTTTTAACTGTGATCTTAATTCGTGTGTATAGCTGTCGTTCGTCACAATTTCCGGGTCACTAAGTCACTGTACTGTATACGTTGTTAATTCATAAATAAACGGTGTAAATAAACTGCATTATTTTCGGTTATATATTTTAATAAATTAATTATTTTGTTAGCATATATCCTCCGTTCAGTAATTTTTTATAAGGTGAGACTGTACTTTGTATCCCGCCAGTGTTAAATTTGCAATTTTTAGGTACATTTTTCATAGGATTGGTTAAAGGTAAGAAAATTAAACTTTACACACTTATCGATGTTGGGTTTCTCTAGCTACTGGAATTTTGTCAATTTAATCTGTAGGACCATAAAATTAAAAATTAAATAACGAATAACATAGAATTTTTACAAATTTCTTTCTACTTGTTTTTTCATATTACTAATTTTATGAGCATCTGAGGAAGTCATAAAAATGCCAGTGTATGTACATGTACAAGAAAAATAACTGGTAAAAGTTTCTACATGGTAGGTTTAATGGTTTCCGAGGAAAATGTACCGTAATGTTAAAAATCTAAATTTTCGGGATCAGACAAAAAACAAAATGTACAAATCAAAAACAAAATGTACACAAACATGCAAATTTCTCATCAACAGTTGGTTAGATAGCTGAACCAACAGTTTTGAGAATATTAAAAACAGTATGCAGATATTTTAAAAAAGTGAAATTCCCTTTACACCAAAACGAGAAGTAAAAAATTACAAAAAATATTCGTTCTTGGTAACATAATAATTTTGCTGGGTTATCCTGCTAAATACTTACATTTTTCATTAAAATAATTTTTTATGTAATTTAATGTCTTACTGGTAGATTTAGGCCTAAAGTACTGAAAACATGAAACACCAAAAATCGAAATTTTCAGTCAAAACCATCGACAGTCTCGCCTTAAAGCCTCATAGGATTACATAAGTTCTTCAAGTTTGGAAAATCTTTCATTTCGTCTTATGGATCTTATCTATTTTCTTGATGTTCTTATTCTTTATTTCTCCCAATAATTCTTCATTGCGTTTGATCTTCTTTTCCTTTCTTCCTCAGAATACCGCTTTTGGACGTTTGGTTGGTTTCTTTTGCTGGAGTCTCGTGTTTTTCAGTTTATGAGACTTTTTTGTCTTGGTTTTTAACTCTTCACGTGAAATCTGAAGTCCTTCTAGGTCTTCTTTAATTTCGTGAAACCAGTGCGGTTGGGACTTTTTACTTAAAATTAATCAATGATCTGTCTGGACATTCTAGAGGGAATCGTCCACATGATGTGTCCGAAAAAGAAATTGTCTTTCTCCTTATTTGATCCGCTAGCGGTTTCGTGTTCCTATAGATTTATTCTTTGTGCATCGGTTTTCAAATTCCTTCTGATAAACGCCTATTATTGATACACCTTTTTACTTTCTCTTGCCTATATAGAAAGGAAAGTATTGTTTTCATGTCGATTTTTCGAAATCGAGTTTTCACTGGATCTACACGTTTTCAGACCCCTGAACCCAAAAAACATGTTTTCAGCGATTGGTCTGTGTGTGTGAACAGAATATCTCAAGAACAGAACATCGGACGAACTTGAAACTTGAAACGTAAGTTAGACACTACTACCAGACCCGACACAAACATTTTCATCAAAATCTGTCAACCGGAAGTAGTAGTTTATTCGTGTAATTTTTCATTTTTTTGAGATTTTATCAAAAACTGGTCCTACGATTTTTTTTAAAAATCGCCTGGTTTACTAAATTGTTTATGCTCTACAAGATAGGGTAGGCGCCATGTTTGCTAAAATTCTTGGTGAGGCCGTTTTCACGTTAAAACATTGTTTATTTTTAGATTACGGCTTTAACATGCATTTTAGCGTAAAAATTTATAAAATAAAAAATGTAGAGAAATTAAAATCCTACAACTTTTAGTTCAAACTTTTTTTTGTATAACGCTTAATTTAGCGGTAATTAGCGATTTTCTGTTTTTTCTCACGAAAACGTGTGAAAAATCGATTTTTCAAAGATATCGGCCTTAGTATCATTTTACGACAAAAGTGTATCACAATTCCTAATATTATACATTAACGTTTATTTTGTCAGAGGCGTGAACTCCTGTGTATGTCATGACAATTACAGGATTAAAAATCTTGTAATTACGTCATGACGATCTTGTAATTGAAATGACATACAAATGATTATTCCAATAAATCTGTTATCTCGCATCCTGATATTTTGATTCTTGACTACCTGGTGTTTAAAAAAGGAGGTACTAAATTTATCTATTCTAGGACATTAGTTGATATAGTTTGATTAGTTAATTTCCCACCTCGTTCATAAATTCGATAGTAGAGATAATGTGTATGTAATTTATTCCGCAGATCTTACACTAGCAGACTTTTTCTTGTTGGGGTATTATTAAAAAGTGTCTTTTTAAAATTTCATAAACTTGATGAATTGAAGGTGAACGTTGAACGTGAGATTTTTAACATTGATGAGCAAACACTGCGAAAAGTGCCCACATTTGTGTAATATTACGGAACGTGTATCATCAATTTAATATTTCTTAACTGAATTCATGTCAGCTAAAAACGAATAGCGTCCTTTTTGTAACATTCTGTAAAATAATAATAATAATTATTATTATTACCACGGCAGTTCGCGAAATTTGAAAACAAAATACTTTAAAATTGGACAAGATTCAGGTAGAAGGTAAGTGTGGATTGGTTACTCACTCCTTCTTAGTAGTAGTAATGGAGTAACTTACGTAAAGAATTATATATTGTTTATGTACGTTCTGAAAGAGTTGTGATTCTGAAAGTCGATATTAATATTCTAAAAGTTATGACTACAAAAAGTGAGCTGTAGAAAGAAACCGGGGAAAACAATAAACTATTAAATGCACCCTTCTGAGCTAGCAATATTCTCGCTCGCAGCGCGGTTGCAATTGGTAAAAATAATATAAATTTCACTTCTAGTTTCCTAGCGTACTATATACGAATTAAAGATCGTGATAAATAGAAAATTACATACCGTTATTAATCCTAGTATGGTAAATCTGGTACATAATTTATAGTACATGTATCACATTTCAGAAATTTAATACAACCCGAAAACATTAAGACTATTATGGTTTAGTGCAAAAAGTCACGTGTGGTGTTTTAAAGTCACGTCTAGTTTAATATATATTACGTGCGTTCCCATAACGTCGTTTCTAGCATATGATTCTCTTCTCTTAGAAATATCGTTTAATTCGATCGTTTTACAACTTCCTAAAAGTAAAATATTAAAAGTAAGTGTTTCTATTCTATATGAAAACTAGATAGAAACTAAGTTTCTATTCGATATACATTATATAAATTAAGTAGTTTAAGTTATCAATTTTGTTGTGATAGTTCAATTGTTCTGGATATGCTAACTGCAAATTGTAAGATCCTGGGTTAAATTCCTGTCTGAAGTTGAACATTATTCGGACGATTGCGCGCAGATTTGATTTTTACGTACCAAGTATACACATGAAAGCGCGGGTTAGCGTGAGGCACGAGACAGATACTTGAAATCGAAACAGTTGGAGTGCCGGGTTTAATGCGTGGCAAAATGTGTAGACGTTTGTAGTACGGCACGTTCCTAGTACATTACAACCGGCCACCACATTTTGGCTACTCTTGGCTGGAAATTACAGGCGATTATAACCACTCTAGTGTTTCGCCTTAAAATATCAAAGACAAGTGTAATTTTCATCGCTTGTCGAAAAACTGTAGAAATGTTTCAGTATGTGATTTAGTAATTGTCTCATGGTTGACGTGTATGTTACATGGCAACCGTGTGTTCTAAATACAGGACTAGGTATTGAACATTGATTCCTTGGTGAAAAAGTTGGTTGAATAAATGTACTACGGGGACACGTTTGTCAATGAAGGGTAAAGATCATTTGGTACGTTTTGTTTATATTAATTTTTATTCGCTATTTTATAAATTCACAGCACTTAAACAAACAATTAAATGTCATAATTGGAAGAAGACATGGCGAATCAAATCTAACGAAGTAAAATGTAACTTTTTTCACAATGTTACTTTACAAATAATACTTTCTGTTCGAAGAGGCGGTGGTCAACCAGTATATCTTAACGACGTTGCATTGCATTTTCCTAATTCCTGCCAAGTATCTTGGCATGAATTTAGATAAACATCTTACGTGAATAACATACATACACATATAAAGAAACCAAATGAACATCAAATTTAAACAACGTTACTGGATGCTGGAGAAGTGGTCGAACATTTCTCTTTTGAACAAAATTCTCGGAGTATACAAAGCCATTCTGAAGCCAATTTGAGTATGGAATTCAGCTTTGAGAAACAGCCAGGAATTCTAACGTAGAAATAATTCAAAGATACCTATCTAAAATTATCAGAACGCTTACACAATCACCATGGTACATTTCCAACAAAATTTTACACAGAGATTTAAACATGCCAGTTAAGCACGAAATATTAAAATCTCCTGAACATAACACCCAAAAATTAGAAAACCATCCCAACTTTTTAGCATTGAACCTCCGAGATGACACAGAAACACTCAGAAGAGTATGATGAAAACTACACTTCTTTGGAAGATAAGCGATCAAATTAAGGTATGTGATTAAGGCTATATAATGTGCTGCAGTGCTGTATTTGTATATTGACTCAGTGAAACAAACTATATTAAAATTCAGTAGTCAGTAAATATGAAGAAAGACTCAATCACTACCCAAACTTCGTGGCTCTGAATCTGCTAAATAACATTTATTTTGGGTTTTCAAGACTGAAAAGATAATGTATATAATAAATGATAGTGTATATGCAATAAAAGATAGTGTTTCTGATTTAGGTTAAAGGTTTTAAAGAACATTGTTACATTTAGACCTATTATCATTTTTTTTTTTTTTTTATTAATTTATTACTATTTTCAATTTCATTAACATTATAAAGATATAATCGTCATCATGTAAACTAACATTTTAAATTTATGATTGTTCTATTTCATGTGAACAGATTGTAATGTTGCATGCAGACTTGTAAAAAAAAATAAAAATAAAAAAAGGGAAAACTGATCATTATTTAATAATACTTTCCTAATTGATACAATATTTTAATTAACGAAGCTATTACATTAAGCGTAGAACTCTAAACAACGTACGCGTAAAAGTTAAATAAATTATTAGTTATTTCCAACATCTAATTAGCAGATAATTTGTAATGCATACCGATCTCGGTTAGTATTTCATTAACGATTCTATTAATACCATTTTCACGATGTAATTATGTACGTACAGTACATATATGTGTGTGTTTACAATCATACATTGTGTTCAAATGCTTTGGTTTAGTACAGTAAAAGCGTAAGTAATTCTTGGAATGTAGTTACTATTTTAACTTAAAGGATAGCGCTAACTTATTGTACCTTGTTTTACAGTTAAAGTGTATTCTGTATTCGTACGTCAAATAGAAATGCCACAAAAATATATAAATTACAACACTAAGAAAACGTATTAAAACTCTCATAAAATTCTTTTTCTAACGTTAATTGAATACATCATTTATCAAAATTTTTCATACTACATTATATATTTTTCTTGGACAGGAAAAATATACAATACATTTTTCTTTTCAAAATAGATATATTTATTTTTTGTGAAAATAAATGTTTTTATTAAAATTATGTTGTTAGACGTTTATATGTACGTACATTGCATTATTCTGTATACAGTTACTTGCTTTTTGTTGTTATTATTATTGTACGAAATTTAAATATTTGAATTTTCTTAATATTATTAGCATAGTTACATTCTGAATTTATGAATACATAAACGTTTTCTTATTTAAATTTAAAACTCTGCATATCATTTTGCAAAAAGTATATTTTATATTCTATGTAAATGGAAATATAATATTCTTTATTAAGAATTCTTTGTACAGGTATTATATTCAGTTAAAAATATGATTTAATATTTTTATATTATAGTATATCTATTCTGGCCGGTCGGAGTTCTACCCCATGGATTCGCAACTGTGTTCACGTAGCCTATTACATTTCAAAGAACATAATAAAGCTACTGTAAAAATTTAAAGAAGATTGGTTAAGTGGTCATTGCAATTTTTGCGAATACATCGACTATAATATATTGTTACGTCTTTTCTAGGTTCTTTTAAGGATCCGGTTTTTAATATATAACAAAACATCGTTTTAAACTTATGACAAGTATTTATTAGCCATTTAATAATGAATTATAATAAATTATTTCACTTAATAAGTACTTAAACTAAACTTTAAAAAAATATGCCTGTTAACAATAAATAATATTATTAGGTAATGAATCTTACCTACACTACTAACAATATCGTACTTTACTTTTGCATACGAAGATCTGCTTCACTCGCACCGCGTTAAGTACTTCACTGGTTTTAACAAATCTCATCACAGTTGTCTTGCATTGTCCAATTACGTACTAACTCACTAAAGCTTTGGGTTGCTTATACGAAGGGTAATTCATGAAGAATCGAAAATACTTCGGGAGATGAATTTACATCGAAAAATAAGCAAATAGGTCATAAACATAGGACCGGAAATGCTTCGTTAGTGTGTTACAGCTAGCAAAAGATTTCTCCCGGATTTCGGCTCATCCCATGTAATAAGTTTGTAATGATACTTTTACGACGGTAATTAGAAGTCAAAAATAGTGTTTACTTATGTTTTTAACCTAAGAGCGTGAATAATACAGGTCCCAGAACCTTTTCTTCAAATGTCGCGTTCATTCCTTACGCGTCATTTCCTTGTGATAATTTGTTATTATGATCGAGTTGTTTCTAAGAATGCAATCTAATATGGATGACTGAATAACTGAGAATTGTCTCTTTTTTCAATTTTGGCTTCTTTTCTTCCCAATACTTCAACATTCTTTCAGAAATCCGCTTTCATCTTCTGAGAAGCAGTGTTTTATTTATTTGGTCTTTTCTGACGTGAGTTCTTCAAGAAGTTTCAACCCAAACACTTTACTTTTAAAACCTGTTTTATTGCAGTTGTTAGTAATTTACTGTAAACCTTGGTTTTTTATTTCCAGTTATTGTCGATTTTTAAAGTTCATTCTGTTACTATCGTAGTAAATTTGAATATTTGCTTATTCAACCTAGTGACGAAACGATTCCGTTTTTCCCTTAATAACAGATTCTTTTATTGTTTCAATGCCTTTGTATAATTCTTTTTCAATTTTTAATATTCTCTCCCCTGATCACAACATATTTGATTCATAACTTATATATAGTTTACTGAATATTTTTCTTTGTGTTTTCAAAAGTTCTTGTTAAAATTGGTTATTTCATTGTTCGAATCGTTTAAATTCCATAAATAATAGCTGGTCTGAAAACCGAGTTGTGTTGTCGAAATTTACTCTTCTTGGAAACATTTATAAGGCTTTATTATCTTAATATTATAAGTAATATTTTTTTTGGCTGAACAATAGATGAAAACTTCATCAGGGATATCTGATATTACTTTTGAAAACAAAATCATCTTGTTTCAAATTCAAATTATTGTTAATATGAAGTACAAACTAAACAAAATCTAATAAGCTTTCTAACAATCAAGATTGTAATGAATTTAAATGTTATAAAGAAATTTCATAATTACTTTCAAAGGAAATGTTGTTCTATATTATTGTTTTACATCAAATAAACCATTGTTATATTGTTTAACTGTAATTAAGTTCTTTCTTATGTAAATAAAGATTGTAAATCATAATTCATGTATTTTATTTATTTTATTTTTATTCAAATTCCTAATTACATGCCTCAAGATTTTGCATAATAGGTGTACGTTTTAAATTAACTAAGTAAGGGTTCTTATTGTCGACGTTTTATTTGGCATACACTCGTAATACGATTTGGCGTACAATATTCCTTGCTTAACTGTATTTAATTCTACTTATAGCGAAAATCAACAAGTGTAAAAACTTTCTTTGCACACTTCTACGTTGTCGTTTTGCTTGTACTTATTCAATTCATTTTTATTCTGGTTCTTTTGCCTTTTATTTTAGGTTTAGTTTTTCCGTAATTATTTTTCAATTTGTTTATTTTTCTGCGACTATTTTGTTTTATTTATGTTTTTACGTGTGTTGTTTTTTAAAATGGTATTTTTATTTGTTGTTAAATTGAAGTGAGGTTGATATTTTTTTGTGAAAATTTAATTTCTGTGAATTGAAGGTGTATTTATATTTGAAATGATTTATGTAATAATAAGATTAGTTCGGTTCCCTAATTAGAACTGTTAAATTATGTCAACAAGTCACTGTACTTCAATAAATCATTAGCGGCGTTGAGAAGCGTGCGCGGGGCTTCGGTCTTAGGCGTGGGGATGTGGCAGCGTCGGGACGCGGGGTTGTTCTGTTCTGTTGCTGGGCGACGGGGCGGATCCTGGTTCAGTAGCAAGCGCGGCGCTGTCCTGGACAGTACCTGTATTCTGGAAATAATACAGTTAAATACAGTGTCAATATTAAATCTATCTGTCATATCAGTACACATCCCTTATTTATTGCATCAACGCGCGACACGATCGGCGCTTGTATTAGTTCCGCGATTCGGTTTATTAACTAACAAACTGTGACGTTGAAATTGGAAAACAAAATTGGGGCAACCCTTTTGTTATCGTTTCGCTTATCTCCTGTCATTTATTTACTGCGTCATTTGAACTATCTGGTATTTTTTAATTTAAATGTCTATCTGTTTTTTCTTTGTTTATATTTTGTTATAACATTTAAAAATTCAATAAATAATATTACTTATACATCTACATGTATTAAAATTACATCATAAAAATATGATACGAGTAAATTATGTTTTTAAAAACCGGCACAATCTAAATGTCGGAGGAGTTTATACAAATATTCAACGAAATTATACTTAAACTAATTAAACACTAATATTTAAAACATGATTTAAATTATATTATTCATGAAATAAATTCAGTACATTTAAACTCTTTTAAACATTTTTTTATTCAGTATTGTTGGTATACTATAAAAATAATCTAGTATTTAAGTAGGTTGCACTCTTACAATAAAATTTACTACTTACTAGTAAATTTATTATATATAATGGAATTTTTACATTGATTTTTTCTATTTATAAATGTTTACATACATTTGATATTTATTTTAGTATATTTTAAATTTATCTGCAAACAATATCTTTATAATCTTTGTGACTTTATTTTATATATTATTAAAGAACAGAATCATTTGGTATAATACGTGTATTTTAGTCTCTTTCTATACTTGGTAGTAATTCCGTATCATATTGTACAGTTAAATACTGTTTTATAACAAAATACGTGTATGATATATTTATAATATTCAATGTTTTTCTCAGTTCATGATTCAAACAGATCCATTAACAAAATAAATAAGAAGGGAATATAATTTTATTTTTGTGTATTTTTATCAGCGAAATGCTATTAAAATACAAATATTTTTTAACGTTCAGGAAAAAGATTTCACCAAAAAATATTTATTCTTTACGTTCTTATTTATTTTAATCAGCTTCGCATTGCTTATTACTTTTTATTTTAATAAAAGTATAAAAAATTAGTTTACTTTATCTTGATTTGTCGGAAATGAAATTATAATATGGAAAATGTAGTCATAAAGTATGTAAGTGTTACTTTGTTGTTTTACTACCTCAGCACGGTATTGATAAGTTGAAGGTTCATGAATCTATTCCCGGGTAGGCTTTAAAAGTTTTACCTCTCTAATTTATCCAAATGTTGCTACAATTTAAACTGAAGTAAAAATACAATTTTTCCAATATTTTTTAACTTTCTCTTACTGTGTATGAATATGTCGGGAGGAAAAGTACTGTTTCCTCGATTTATCGAAATTGAGTTTTCATCAAGAACTCACATTTTCAGGCCTCTGAACCTAAAAATACATGTTTTTAGTAAATGGTGTGTGTATGTTTGTGTGCACGCGCGCGTTTGTGAATGAACAAAATATCTCAAGAACGGAATATCCTATTAAGTTGAAACATGGAATTTAAGTTAATTACCACTAAAACACCCGACGCAAACATTTTTATCAACATCGGTCATCTAGAAATTTTGTCAGTTTATTTGTGCAATTTTTCACTTTTTACAATTTCGCAAAAATGATCTTACGTTTTTTTTAAATCGCCTTATTTACTACTTTTTTTATTGTTTACTCGATTAATAGGGCTCTGTGTCTGCTGAAATTCTTTTTTAAGAGAAGGCTTTGGTCTCGCAGTTAAAAATGATTTTTTTTTTAAGATTGCGGCCTTAATATGGATTTTAGATCAAAAGTGTGCATAAAGTTTTAGAAGATTAAAAAACCCACAATCTTTATTTCAAACATGTTTTTCTACAACGCCTAGTTTAGCGTCAATTAGTGATTTCCTGTAGTTTGCTCATCAAAATCCGGTAAGAAAATGGGATTTTCTAAAATATAGGCAGCAACCTTACGGCTTTTTACGACAAAAGTGTATACAGCTTAAACAGAGGTTTAGAAAATAAAAATTTTACTCCAACTGTGTCTACAGAGCGTAGTTTAGTAGCGATTAGTGATATTCTGTTTTTTAAATGGAAGAAAGGTTGATTTTCGTTCAGCGTCATTCACTCATGATTAGAATTAGATTATATTTTTTATATTGTGTAGTTTACTAATGGTTAAACATAGATTATTTTGTTCATTAATTGGCAAGATAAAATCGTGTGAGTGTTTCACACCAGATATTTTTATTTTAGCTATTATTTTTTATTATTTTCGTGTAGGGCATTTAAGATCACATAAATTAACCATGTCTGGAAGCTATTTGTACAGCCTTGACTCTCAGGATTCTTTAACAGAAGGCGTTTTTCTTTCCTTCCGTCCATCCGGTGTTTTGCATTTGTTTATCGTTGAAGCCCTTCTCGTTAACAATCATTTTTATGAATTAGTATACTTTAAACTTTTCTGAAAGCTATTTTTTGCAGCCCACCATCTCAGGATTCATTCACTGAAAGCTTTTTTCTTTCCTTCTTGAAAATGTGTGTATCCGGTGGAAAGACGATTTCGAAAAATTAACATGTAAACAGCACTTTCCTTCTCTATAGATCTATATTTATTTTATGTATAGGACAAGAGAAATTAAAAATGTTTGATTTACTGATATATTTATTATTGTAGAAGTAAAAGGAAAATACTGTACTTTTTACAGACACGTTAATATAACTTGAAACTACGAAAATGTATGAGAATAATTATTCTTTTCGGTAGCGCCACAATCGCTACATCAGTTGTCACATACTAGCCTAGTATTTGTTTCAGGGCTTTTCGATATTCATTTTCTAAAAGTATTATATTATTATTACGAAAAGAATGCTAATGACTTAACATATGATGTTACTTTAAAGAAATAGTTTTGTTTTTAAAATATTGCAGTTTTATGTGTATTTAATTAATACATTATAATAGGCGCATTCCAAAATACAACGGATGAATGCTAATTGTTTAAAGAAACGTGTTATAAAAATATCATCATGTCGATATTTTTTCTCGAGTTATCATTTTTTTCATAAATCGTTTTATCATTAACAGTTAATTTATCTATTCATTTCCGGTTTTTAGAAAAAAATTAATAAATTTATTGGAAAAAAATTAATTTGTTGCTTAAAATTTAAATTCAGTCCAGCGGATCTGGATTTGAACTCCAATTGAGGCTAACTTGAGGGATAACAAGGATTAAATTTGAATCATAAAGGCTCAGTTGATGATTCAATTCCACCAGATTAACTAAGAATTTCAATTTTAGTTACTGTCGATTGAGCCAATGTTTGTATCGATTAGTTAAAGTTTCACTTTTTAAAAGTAAAAACGATAATTGAAAACTTGTAAAGAGTTAATTAATTCATTTAAAAGTTGTCTTATTTGGATCTAAATTATATTTGGTGTATTTGTTGTTAAGGTCATCAGGCGAAAGACTGGTTTGAACCTCTAGAGACTTTACTAAGTCCAACGAGGAGTGAGGTGGCTTACCGTGCCTTCCTCACTGCGTGGAAAACTATCCTTATCAGCATGCCAGGCCTTCCGACATGTATCTACTTTCCACCATGCAAATGACAACTTCACTTCATTCATATAGGGTCTGGGTGTTTAATGAAATTTATTACTTTCAGAGGAGATAACTTTTATTAGTGTCTTTTACACCTCTACCTCTTCTGCTCTTAAATATTTAAGTCATTTAATTTTCTGACCACGTGATAAGAAACAGAACAATATTTTGTAGCCCGGGAACTAGCAGATCGAGTACAAAAATTAACACTCCACTTGCCTGTTATGGGCATACTAGGTCGTATATTTTGTAAGAAAAATACTTATTGTGTTTTATAAAAACAGTAAATTTATTCATTATTCCAGTTTTTGCCAAGTTTTCACGTTTTTATAGTCACCTGAAGAAAAGTAAATAGGTGTTACATATTCGTTCATTGTCCATACAGCCTGAACAAAAATAAATAAAAATTAAAACAAGCGAATTTTTAAGGTTTTTTTAGTCATTCAGAAAGTTTCTTTGCAAAATAGAAGTCCCCAAACTGAATATACCCATCGATGGTGGTGTTAGAGTTAATGAATAATATACGGTAGAATCTTCTCGAACTCGGTTTTGGTTTTACAAGGATTACTGCATTTACCTGCCCAAAACAGACAAGTGGAGTGTTAAATTATTTACACTCAATCTGTTAGTTGCTGGGCTAAAATAAATAGTTATGTTTCTTATCATACGTTCAGCTAATTCAATGACTCATTTAAGAACAGAAGAGGCACAGGTGTAAAAGACACTAATCAGAGTTATCTTCTCTGAAAGTAATGAATTTCATTGTACAGCTAGACCCTGTGGTGAACGAAGCCAAGGTGTCGTTTGCAGAGTGGAAAATATGTGCTTTTCAGAGGGCCGGCCATGATGATAAGCGTACTTTTCCTTTCAGTGAGGAAGGCAATGGTAAACCACCTCAATCCTCGTTTTCCTTAGTAAAATCTCTAGAGGTTCAAACCAGCCTTTCGGCTGATGACCTAAACAACACAGCGTTTGCAAATTTGTATAACTTTTATAATTAAAGACAGTTTTAATTTTCGGTACGACTTGTAAAAGCAAAATCCTGTATTCATCATGGTACTCCATAGTCCTGGAATAGATATCTTAAAAGTACGACAAATTAATATATTGAAGAAAAAAGTTTTGAACATTTGGTTAAAAGACCAAAACTAAAAAAATGTACCTCATGTGGCCTCGTTATAAGAAATAAAGCGAACATATACGAAGTGACAAAAGATGAACTTCGTATGGACGACTTTATAAAAGAATTTCAAACGAGCCGTGGTTGGTTCGAGAAATTTTAACATAATTTCTCTTAGCGTAGTGTCGACTAGGCGACGACTCGGCGTTAACTGATGACGAGGCTGGGGAAAAAAATTGAGTCGAGTTGTCAGATTTTTACTTATTTGTACATTGTCAAAAAAATAAATCAAATATAAAAACCCCTTTAATGGGATTGAAATACTGTTTTATTTATTTCAGTTATTTATTTATTCTATTTATTTGACAATGTAAATATAAGTAAAAATCTCACAACTCAACCGGAAGAATACTTTTCACTTACACGTTATACATATCATCCTCATCTCATTCGGTCATGGAGTTGCTTATTTTTCTTAGAATTTTTTAATTTTAATTATGAAATTCACAACTGTTAAAAAATAAACAGCCGGTGGATATTATGGTGGATGAAAAAAAGAATGAAATGAAATGAGTGACTTGCATGGAAAGCACCATCCACTGACAGGTCTCTGACATGTTATTTTTTACTTCTTTCTAATAAATCGATTAATTTATTATTATCATTATTATATTGTTATCTTGTTGTTAGGTTAAACAGATTTAAATGTGCACACATTAGATTATAAAAAAAATACGACCGTATCAAAGACGTTAGCACCAAGAACAACAAATAGGTTATTTATTAATGACAGCGGGCTCCAAAATAATATACAAAACAAAAATTAGTTGGGTAAGTCAATTTCCTCCACCTCGTACATTGTAAATTGTTGTAAACTAGTTTTCCCGGCGCGATTTGCTACGCTCCAAAAAAAGAAAACATAATTTTATTGGAAAATATGAAATTAATTTTTTTTATTATTTTTTTTGCCCACCAGTAGTACTTAATGACATTGTGGTGCCACAGTCAGAAGATATGAAGTACCTGGGGCTTCATCTGGACCGCCGACTGACGTGGAAGAAACACATTTTGACGAAACGATGACAATTGGACTTGAGATTGAGAAATATTTTTTGGTTAACTGGGAGACGCTCACAACTTTCAACTAAATCAAAACTGTTGCTGTACAAGACAATATTAAAGCCCGTGTGGACGTACGGGGTAGAACTTTGGGGGACAACTAAAAATACCAATATTGACATTTTGGAACGTTTTCAAACAAAATTTTTACGATCATCTCTTAGGATACCATGGTACATACGAAACAAATATCTCTATAACGACATACGACTTAACTCAGTAAGACAGGAAATTACGCGATTTAGCAAAACATACGAACAAAGACTAAACGGACATCCAAATCTCGCGATAAACTTACTGGACAACAGTGACTATACGTTTACAAGACTTAACAGGTACAATGAGTTGGATTTAATTAACAGATTCGAACACAATTAAATTTTTATGTTAGATATTTTTATGTGTATATGTGTAAATATTTTCTTTTTTTTATTTAAATTTTGAATCATTTCAAAATTAATTAATTTTTAAAAAATACAAAATATTATCTAACAATTTATTATTAATGTATAATGTTGTTGTAAATTTGTCTCTTCCATGTTAACCTTATTACTTATTGTTCTTGTTTTTTTTATAACAGAACAGATTGTAATTTTGCTGATTTGATTAAAAAAATTATTTTTTATTTATTTATTTATTTAACGTCGCATCAACTGCAAGGTCATTAGCGACGACGTTGGCGTGTAACTGTGCGTAATGAGGATGAAATGATTTTTTAACGTATGAAAATATGCTGTGCCTGAGTGGGATTCGAACTCAGGACCGCATGATGGGAGGCGAGCACGTTACCAACTACGCTAATGTGGCCGGCATTGGTTTTTATTTTATCTTATTGAGGGAATAAACAATGTATTTGGTGTATTTAATGTACAAATTTTTTTTGTGTGCCGACTCGAGAGCAAGCAACATACACGTTAGCGTCATTTTTGTATTTACTGAATACAATATTCGCCTCGTTCTTCGGTTTCTGCTGCTCTTTTTTTAATTTTCAACAAAATCTATTTGAAATTTTTGTTTGAAATTAACTATATTGTGATATTTTCTTAATGAGTTATGCGTAACTAAAAAGCGATAAATTTCCTGTTTAATATTAATCAACATAATTTATAAACCTAACCTCAATGATTAAATAAGTACCTACATTGTAAAATGTATTCAACCAGTGCGTCACTGATACTTAAATATCATGTAGGCATATGAGTATCGCTTTTAATACAGTTAAGTTTCATGTATCGGAGAAAATTGGTATTAGCTTGCGTCTTATATAGGTTGTATCTTGTTCATATAACCTACGTTCTAATTCGGTTTAGAAATCTGACCTTGCTTAAGGATCCTTGCTAAAGTGTCGCATACACGGCACAAATTTATCACTCCTTTCTACCGCACATTATTTATTTGATGATAATCAAACACTCTGATAAGATCACCCATATAACTCGTCAATTATTCGAATCGCTTTAGAAAAAAAAATCTGGTGTGAAACACTCACACAACTTTCTCTTGCCGATGCATATAATTAACAATAAACCTAATATTAGTAATAAAACAGTAGAAATAAACAAAAAACTAACCTCAATAAACATAACCTAATTTAATCATGAGTGAGAGACGCAAAATGAAAATCAACCTCAGTTTGGCTTTAAAATACGGAAAATCACTCATTCACACTAAACTACTCTCTGTAGAGAAAAATGCTCTAAATAAAAGTTGTAGATCTTTAAATTTTCTATAAATTTAATTATACACTTTTGTCATAAAATGCATACTAAGGCCGAAATTTAAAAAAAATCGACTTTTCACACGTTTTCGCGAGAAAAACACAGAAAATCGCTTATTACCGCTAAACTAAGCGTTATACAAAAAAATGTTTGAAATAAAAGTTGTAGAATTTTAAATTCTCTACAACATTTATTATATAAATTTTTGCGCTACAATACATATTAAAGCCGTAATCTTAAAAAAACAATTTTTTTATGTGAAAACACCCTCACCAAGAATTTCAGCAAACATGGCGCCTACCCTATCTTGTAGAGAAAAAAAATTGTGTGAATGAGGCGATTTTAAAAAAATCGTAGGACCAGTGTTTGAGAAAATCGCAAAAAAGTGAAAAATTATACGAATAAACTATTAATTCCGGTTGACCGATTTTGATGAAAATGTTCGTGTCGAGTCCAGTAGTGGTATGTAACTTAAGTTTTAAGTTTCAAGTTCGTACGATGTTCCTTTCTTGAGATATTTTGTACACAAACACACACACACAGACCAATCGCTAAAAACATGTGTTTTGGGTTCAGGGGGTCTGAAAACGTGTAGATCCGGTGAAAACTCGATTTCGAAAAATCGACATGAAAATAATACTTTCCTTCCTATATATTCATATAGGCAAGAAAAAGTAATTAAATTTTTCTGAGTTTATTTACAGTTTAAATTTTTCGATAAATATTTATACCAGTGGTGATCCTACAGCTATTTATTTACAGCTCATACCTTCGACCAATATGGAGCTATGCTAGTCAGCTTTACTGCTGTGAAAAACCATCGATATTAGCAATAATTCAGCGTTTTCAATCAAAGCTTTTACGAAGGATAGTTTACGCCCCCTGTTATGTAACCAATAAAACGCTACACTCAGACCTAAACGTACCCTACATAAATGACGTTTTCTTAAAACTCTATACAAAATTTAGGAAGAAACTCGTGAACCACCATAACCCATTGATCTCAAATCCAATAAGACGACTAAAACGTCGATGGAGCCGGAATATCGCCAATTAACGTAGTATTGTAATTGACTATCCATTACAGCGTTATAAAGGCTGCACTTAATGCTACACTTATTTATTCACGTCGGAGTTCTGTCACTGGACTGTGTCTCCACTCACGTTTATTTACCATGTTAAGTTTTTCCAAATTTTGTGTTATCACATTCACTGATTGTTTCCAACAGATTGTGAATTTCCTAAATAAAGAGAAATAAAAAAAAACCAGTGGTGATCAACTAAATTTGATGAAGGTCCATTTAAAATTTTGATGAAATTGGCACGTTCCAGCCAACTTACTTAGGTCTACTTGGCCAACTGAGAACATTTAGATACGGAAATTATGCTAAATTTTACTAGTATTTGTTGATTTTGAAAAGGTTTGACCAATAAACTGTAACAACAGTTTGAAACTATTGTAGGTTGAAGGAATTATTACTTTTTTATTATTTTGATTACTTTTTTATTATTTTATTACTGAAGAAAACTAGGAATAGGATTATGATTTTGTAATGGAAGAATGGTTTATTATATTTGAAGGGCTCATAGGTAGAGCAGGCTCAATCACATTGTTTTCACTTTATATATTTTTATACATAACTGTGCTGTTTTGCACAACCAGCAAATGTGCTCATAATATACAATTTTAAAAATAACGTTACACATTAAAGGAGGATACCACTCATTAGGAAGACTCCCGCAGTTAATTGCTACTTGGCCTTTTCACAATTTAATCATTAAGAGTATTCAGTTAATAATAAAAATTTTAATTATTTATTTTAATCACATTTAACAACTTTTTCAGGAAACGGTTTTTAAAGTTTCCAAGTACACAACTACTTTATTTTTTAATATTTTTCTTTGTATTCATAATTTAGCATGCGCCTACAGATATGTGACGTGGAACGGGAAAAGAGACCTCTTGTCGGAAGAAAAATGAGTTGTTAGGATCGATATTTGGATTCTTTTTGTAGTTTACTTTGTCCGGTTGTACTTTTAATGTAATTATTCTTGTTGGAATGTATACGCAATAAAATATGTATTCAAAAATATCGAGGTATTTGGTAAAGAAAATCCCGAGACCATAAATTGGGTTCCATTGGGTTTGAGCCCGAGTCAAAGCTACCGGACTTAGTTGTAGATCCACTAAATAAATATGACATTTAAAAGAACGTTCAGCATTGTCAAACATCAACATTTTTTTAAAACATTTAGTCTAATTTATATGTGTAATTTGTTCTTAAAATGTAAAATTTAGAAAAGTATGATGTAATAGGTAGAAAATGTATTTAACACCAATTTTTTAATCAAAAACTTAAGCTACAGAGAAAAAAGTCTAAATTTTGTATGTAATTGATCAGAATTTAATGCTAAATTTAAAAAGTTTAATAACTCAAAATACAAAATTTTCGACAATAGGTCCTATTTCGGATTCCGGCTCACATATTGAGATAATATTTTGGTTGATTTTTAACCAAATCAACTCACCTAGACATTACAAAAATGATAAAACTCTTAATACTACAAAAGAAACCACGGTAAAATAGGATCAGTCCTTTGTCTCAACCTGTTTTTCTCCTGTAGATCAGGTCTAAATAAATGTACTCTGATTTAATGGACTTTATAAAAGTTTTTTTTCTAAATGGGTAACCGACATCTACGTACACAATATAACTTTGTTAATTTTAATATTACAAATCTTTTTATAATATAAGATCGAGATATTAAAAATTTAATAAAAAAAATTGAAATGCTCAATACTAATATATAAAGTAAAGTGTTTTTTTTTGGCCTCTTTTAGAAATCTTTTCTGGATTTACTGAACTGTATTTGGTTTTGTTTACAGGTTACTTTTTCGATTTTAAATCGTGTTTAATCTTGAAATGAAATATTTTAGCTGTGACTTAGCCTGTTTATCCGAACACATAGACTAAAGCCTGTTGTTCACCTGCAGATTAAATTTATATACATAAATTTTTACTATATAATATTGATAATTAGTATTGAATTAAAATATATATATTATTTTATTAAACATTATTTAGTAAAATATTAATATTACTTTAATATATATATATATATATATATATATATTGATAATTAGAGTTGAATTTATTGTTGTTTAGGTCATTAGCCGAAAAGTTGATTTGAACTCCTTGAGGTTTTTACTTAGTAAAGTATTATTTATTGTATTTATTTTCATTATATTATGATTTTATTGTTAACTTAAAGTGGTTTTACAATATCCTATAAAAGTTAGGCATAAATGTTTACATTCTACAATATACAATAACAATCTACAAGACAGTCTTAAGAACAATCTGGACATACAGAGTTCAATTTTTGTGATCTCCTGAACCTTCACACACGAAACGTATACAAGCGATTCAGAACAAGATTCTACGAACGATAACGTAATGCTCCTTTTAGATCACAAACTTGATGATGCAAAAAGACTTACAAAACCTATACGTAATTGATGTCGCGAAACAACTATACAAGACGATGCATGACAATTTGAATTAAATGACAACCCTCTCATACAAAACTTGTAGGTATACTAGGGCGATACCGGGTATTCAGCGCAGACGTTTGAAACTCCTCTGGCCAAGAGATATTCTTGGCCAACTGTAGGACTGTGGTGATGACTTCACTCTCCTTCAAGTAAATCAAGTTTGGGAACATTAGTTTCAGATTTAGAAATTGATATATTAATTTAATAACAGATACTAAATTTCATTTAAAAGTGCCAAAAAAATGTTTACGTACTTCGATTTATTTAGGCTTAATTATCCGAATTTCTGACTATCTGAATTTAAGTTTATTTAGATTAACTCGGAAAATAAACGTTCTACTGTAATTTAATCTAATATAATTATTCCCGTTTAGTATGTAGACTTAAGTAACCTGTTAAATACCTTTCATATATATTTCAAACCCAATATAATCTACTTATAATACTTATAATTATAATCTACAAAATAATTACCCTATAATTTTAAACGATCAAATAAAAAATAACGGTTTTAAAAACGCATTGGAAACAATTTTTTTTAAACAATTAGAATGTTTTATAGGCCTATTACTACGTTAAATACTGTGTTTTAATCCTTTATAAATGAGTGAACCAATATTTTTTGTATTAATTCAATAGAGAACTGTTAACTGTTGTTTCTAATAGGATTTAACGTAGTCCTATTATGACGTTATTACAATAGGTGTACCTAAAATTCATCGAACGCCCACTCTCTTGGAAGTTTGAAATCATCTAAAACTCCGTGACTACAACGTTCGTTGCCTAGTTACCTGTAATACTCCTGCTTTCAACCAAAATGTTCAATAAGAATTAGAGACTAAGGCTTAAGAGCTTTACAAACGATTTTATTAAAAACTGTAATTCAATTACTTTTGTTAAATTTGAAAAATTTTTGGCGATAAATTTTATTTTTATAATATTAAATTTTTTTTGTTTGCTACTCCCCCTTACTTCGCTTCGCATTCATTATATATTGTTTAATTTAATTATAATTTTATTAAAAATTTTGTGTATCTTATTGAAATATTTTGGAGAAGCTGATATTTTTAAAAAATATTAACAATTTTTAAAATAATTTTTACGTAGGTAATTGAAACTTATGCCCAAAACGGGCAGGTAGAGTGTTATTTTAATTTTACTCTATCTGTTTGGTCCAGGGCTAAAAAAAAATAGTTCTGTTTCTTATCACATAGTCAGCTACTTATATGACTGAACTATTTAAGAACAGAAGAGGTATAGGTGTAAAAGACACTAGTCAGAGTTATCTCCTCTGAGAGTAATGAAGTTCTCTATGCAGCCAGACCCTGTGGTGAATGAAGTGAAGGTGTCATTTGCAGGGTGGAAAGTGAGTGCTTTTCGGAGGGCCTGGCATGCTGTTAAGCATACTCTTTCAACTCAGTGAGGAAGGCAATGGTAAACCACCTCACTACTCGTTTTTACTTAGTAAAACCTCTAGAGATTAAAACCAGCCTTTCGGCTGTTGACCTAAACAACAACACAATTGAAACTTATCCTTGCATTCAGCTTGAGTTTGAAATAGCGATATGAGGTCCAATCAGTAGACATTTATTGATGTATTTTCATTAAAAAAAAATATATTGCTTAACTAAGCGGCGTCCATAAAAAAATATATAATTATTTTATATTTTGTTAATCCCTTATATGTGTACGTTGCCATCTGTTTGATTGAGAACTATAAGCTATCCCATGATCCAATGAGATAAGGATATTTAAAAAGATGTAGTCTTGTATAGACGCAGGCCGACCATTCGTGAGAAAGTATAGTTAATTAATAAACCCTAACCATAAAAGTACACTGGTAATCACTGTCTAATATTTTAATCCGTATAAACGTAACTACTGTTACTAGAATTTGAACCCTGGCATTGTCGTGTCCGATATCAGCTACTTTAAGCAGCAATTTTAACAGCTTGTTTACCTACTTGTTTTGAAAAAAGAAAACTACTGAAACTTGAAAACTAAGCATTCCTGAAACAATCCGGGGTTTAATTGCAATTTGTTTCAAATGTAAGACTACTTCATTTTTGTTTAAATCCTGTTTTTTTGTTTATTTTAAATGAATTTGATGTTACATCAACAGCTCAGTTATTAGCGACTACGGTAGGTTGTAACTTCCGAAACATTTCTAGACCCTCGTCGGAAATCAAACCTTGAACTTCACGTTGCAGGCTAGCGTGCTACCATTACTTTACGGAAGCGGCCACCAGTTTTCTTAAAAAAAAACACGGCTTTTCCGAGCCCGAATAAACTTTCCCTATGCAATTAAATTTCTTTCGATCAGTACATTCCTATACAATCACAGTTTAAGTGATTGCAAAGTTATGTGAAGTGCAAACCGGCGTGGAGTTGAAGTTTTGTTGAGAATAAACAAGGGTCAGTAATTGGTCAAAATTGTTAAGTGTCGTAAGCTGCAGTACCTCCGGAACATTATGAGAAATCAAAAAAGATGTGATGTACTGCAGCGCATTCTGCAGGGGAAGATAGAGGGAAAGAGGAATCCTGGTAGAAAAATAATTTCCAATATGAGGACCTGGTTCGGTAAAAGCTCCACGAAATTGTCTCGGATTGCGACTAATAAGGTCAAAATAGCAATAATGAATTCGAACCTCCGAACTGGATAGCCACGACAAAAAGAAGAGAGTTTTAGGTCTTCCAATTTATTAAGTAATATTATCAGGATATTAAAACAACAATGGGGTCGTAATAAAACACTTATTCCAATATTCGATATTAGTTTTCTTTATTTTTTTGTACCGTTTTAATAATCTATATATCTATAAAATTCAATGAATGTGTGTGTGTATGTTCCCCTTATCTTCTAAATTACTGAACCAATTTTCATGCAGTTTTTTATGTTATAACTGTGATGGCGGTGCAGGTTTTAGGCTATTGAAACCCTTCAAAAGTTAGCCCTAAAGGGTTGAAAATAATGTTTATGTCCTACATTAAGGCTTTTATGATGTTAGATAATCTGCTGCTTTTAAACCAGCTGATAAGATTCAAATAAAGATTTTTCATAAATAAAGTCACATGATTTAGGAAATAGCGACGTGGTGCTAACGATCAGCTGTTGACAACATCACATGATAATTTTATTGTATTTTATTATGAAGATACGATGTTGTAGTGTTCAGTATTTTATAAAAGTAAAGTTCTGTGTTTCTTTAATTTGTTTTAATTTTCTTTTAATTGGTGAGTGATCAATTGCTTTGATATTTAATTTTGACTTTTATTTTATTCAACGTAGATTTAAGTTTTTGGTTTTGACAATAATTTTTTTTTTTTTGGTTGTTTTTTCCATTTTCAATAATGCCATCAACAAAAATATCACTAGGAAGAAAATCTTCTAAAGCAAAATAACTTCAAAAAGCAAGAACTGCTGAAAAGGGATTACACCATTTTTCGCGTGCAAAGCCGCGACAGGGCATGCTAATGATGATAATAAAAATTAACGGTTACTAAAGCTTCCACAACTTTAAAGCTGACAATATTTTGAAATTACCGGCTTAAAATGGAACATTATAGTAAAATGCTCGAAAGATAGTGTAGTTTACCATCCAATTTGTTATAAAAAACCGACAGGGAATGTAACTAGATATTATAAGGTGATCATTCTCAAGAGATCTTTTCAAAATTCCCTGTAGCCATTTTATTTTTGTGCCCAAGGGAATCTAAAGAGAACGTACCACCGATCAATAATTTTGTAATATTTCGTATATCTTCTCATAAAAATTTTAAAGCCTTATATTTAGGGTGCCTAGAAATATGACAAGTTCTATAAGATGGGTGCCATCTCTCTTACTAGTACGTGATCTCATATATTACTTAAAATATTTTTCATCCCTTTTGATTTTCACTGAACTATATTATTTTACTTGCTGAACGTAGAAAATATAAAAATGTTCGACTGTATAATGTTCAGTTTATTGCTGTTATGGATTAATTTAAAGAAATTCTTATAGGCATAGTAATGTACAACTTTAATTTTATTTTTACTTTCTCTTGCCTATATGAATATATAGGAAGGAAAGTATTGTTTTCATGTCGATTTTTCGAAATCGAGTTTTCACCGGATCTACACGTTTTCAGACCGCCTGAACCGAAAAAATACGTTTTTAGTGATTGGTGTGTGTGTGTGTGTGTGTGTGTGTGTGTGTGTGTGTGTGAACAGAATATCTCAAGAACCGAACGTTGTACGAACTCTAAACTTAAAACTTAAGTTACATATCACTACCGGACCCGACACGAACATTTTCATCAAAATCGGTCAACCGGAAGTAGTAGTTTATTCGTATAATTTTTCACTTTTTTGCGATTTTCTCAAAAACTGGTCCTATGATTTTTTGTAAAATCGCCTGGTTTACTCAATTTTTTATTCTCTACAAGATAGGATAGGCGCCATGTTTGCTGAAATTCTTAGTGAGGGTGTTTTCTCGTAAAAACGTTGTTTTTTAAGATTACAAGACAGTGGTAATACAAGACAGTGGTTACCGGTATACTTTGATGGCTGGGGTTCAATTAACCATACTCTCTCAGGAATGGTCGACCTGAGTCTGTACAAGACTATACCTCATTTACACGTCATGCACATCATTCTCATCTCATTGGGTCACGGGGTTGCTTATTGTTCTGAATTGAACAGATTGCAACGTACACAAATTAGGGATTACAAAAATAAAAATAAAAAATAAATAGTATTAAGAAATACCTACCGGGTTAGTCTGGAGGTAAAGTCGTCGCCGCGAGTCAGCTGTTCAACAGCTGATTTTCGGAGACGAAGGTTCCTGACTCAAATCTTAGTAAAGATAGTTATTTTTTACGGATTTGAGTACTATACCCCAACGAACTAAAGACTACAGGTGAGATCTAGCCAATAACAGCCAAGGTCGGGTGTGAGGTTGCCCCTCCGCTAAGTCTCACTCTGTTCCACCGAACTCCAGCTGACTTTTTGTTGGGCTGTCATCCACAGCCGGACCACAACGTGACATCGCAGGATACGATTAACGAAAGTCAATTGGCTCTATGCTGTGATCTAGGTCACTATGTTCCGCCTTCATCTGCAGTCTCTAGTTCGTTAAGGTGTAGAAAGTTGTTACCGGAATACTTTGATAATTGGGGCCCAATTAACTATACTCTCTCAGGAGTGGTCGGCCTGGGTCTATACAAAACTACACCTCTTTTACACGTCAAACATATCACCCTCATATCATTGGGTCATTGGGTTGCTTAATGTTCTGAATTGAACAGATTGCACACAAATTTGGAATAATATTAAGAAAAGCGATCAAAGTATCTTGTTATATTCTTAAAATGATATCTAGAAATAGAAAATTGTAGAGCAAAAATCACTGAAGTTTAATAGTTACATAAGTGAACAATATATGGAATTTTGTAAAGATAACGTTTTAGGGAGCAAAGATAATTTTGTTTGAACAACATTTTTTTTAAATAAAATGTTTTTCAAAATGTCTATCCGTCTTTTGTAAATTTTCTTTTGATATTTACTCCTCATTATTTTCATATATTCTGTACTTAGACGTTATTCACTTAGTTGAATCATTTTAAACATTTTATGAGAAGAAAAGGAAATGTTTATAAAATGTTCGTTACACGTAAATGATGCGTATATAATGGATTTCTTTGAAAACGTTCATGTGCTGTGAGAAGCTGTCGGTTAGAACTCGCTTCATGTTATTACAATAAAAGTAATGTAAGTATTTTTTGTATAGTATATTGTTATAAATTCCCAAGTTACCGTACTTTAATATTTATTTTATCGAATGCGTAATGCGCATTTGAAGAAGCCGTCTATCACACATCTGTCATCACCAACACATCAAGGGATACTAAAATTCTTTACTGAACTTAAGTTCAACTTAACTTGACATGAAAAAGTATAGCAGAATAGTACTTCGTCTTATTATCATTCTTCTTTTTATTCTTCTACTTGAGATAAAAACTTTGACTGCCAAAGTTAGTTCATCTTTTAGTTTTCTTTTTTCCTTTTTCCTCTCCCATCGGGGTTTGTTCTTCTTCAGTTTTTTTTTTTTAATTCATTTTGTTGAGTTTCCGCTTCTTTCACTGTGTACTGGAAATTGCCTATACATTATTCAGATATACAGTTTTGTAACAATTTTATTTTATTAATATTTAATGTGTTTTCTGAACTGTCATTTAACGTTATTTTATCTTACAACTTATTTTGTTTTTGTTATTTTAAAATCTCATTACATAAAATCGATATAAACTTATTATTAAAAAGAAAATGCTATAATTTCATTAATTTTTATAACTTCACATTGTATTTTAAATAATTATCTTATCGATTTGCCCATTCAATCAATCAATCGCTTAATTAAACACAACTAATTCTCTAACTATCCGATCACGTAGAAAACTGAAATTCGGCTTATTTTTTCCTTAGAGGTTGAATAGAAAAAGTAGACTATTTGAATTTCGATCCCTCGTGCATAAGAGACAAAAAGAGGGCAAAACCCTTAATTAATACATATATATTACATTTCACAAATTTGAACATCTACAGTTTTAAAAACATGCAACCTCATTCTCTGTGATATTTACAAAAAGTAAAGCGTTCGGATTTCAATCACTTGATTCATGTGACTTACGAATAGAAATACCGTAAGTAACACCTGAAATATTATTTATGTAGCTTTCCAAAAAGCTGTAATTTGGAAAACTGGCATCAGTATTCTTTAAGATATGTTGTTGAGGTCATCAGCATCAGTCGAAAGGTTGGTTTGAACCTCTAGAGGCTTTACTAGTATTATTAGTATAGTATGTATTAAAACGAGGAATTAGGTGGTTTACGATTGCCTTCCTTACTGAGTGGAAAATTATGCTTAACAGTATGTCAAGTTCTCTGAAAAGCATCTACTTCTTTCCACCCTGAAAATGACACCTTCACTTTATTCACTACAGGGTCTGGCTGTATAATGATGGAATGATGGAGGTATAATGATGGATAATCTCCTCTCAGAGGAGGTAACGCTGATTAGTGTCATTTACACCTCTACCTCTTCTGTTCTCAAATAGTTCATGCATATGAATGGCTAGCCATGTGATAAGAAACAGATTTACGTTTTGTAGCCCTGGAACTAACAGATCAAGTGCAAATAATTTAACACTCCACCTGCTGTTATGGAGAGACTTTAAGTTACACCTAGAAGAATTGAATATAGAATGAAACTATTATTGTACAATTTAAAAAAAAACGTATCTTTACACTGGTTAAAATGCGTGTTTTTACGAAGACGTGGCTTTTACATTCCTTGTACTGTTTTCGCCTGTCTCACTACTGTACTGTACTCGGCCAAAATAGTATGGATTTAATTAAAAGTCAGTTTTTAAACGAATGAAATTAATATTTTAAGTTGCAAGGTAGAAAAATTTGCTTTTACCCTTACGTTTCAATGTTCTTCGCTGCTGATATTAATATTTTGATAATAACAATAGTAAATAGGTTAACACATAATAAGTTACATGCATAATAAATGCAATTTAATTTAATATAACCGTTAGAGTTACAAGTGTGTTATAGACCTAATAGGTACTTCCTACAACCCTAGTTTAAGTAAAGGAAATTAAACACTAGAATAGAAATGGGTCGGAGAAATTTAAAGTTTTTGATTGCGTCATTGCATTTCAGCATTAAAACTTTCTCAAGTTAAAATTAGAGTAACTTTAACAGACTTTATTAGGTATTTACCTTTTCACAGACGTTACTTCATCTCTCTCTCTCTCTTTCTCTCTCTCTCTCTTACCTGTTTCTCTGGATCTCTTGTTATAGTTACACTGCATTTCATGTCATGAAATAATAACGTGTGAATACTACAGTGTAAGTAATATTAATTAAAACATCTTAAGGCTCTGACAAGCGGTAAGTATGCAGACAGGTAAATCTGGCTGGGTATGAACAACAAATGTGTATTAATATACAACGTGTTTACTTGTACCTACGGCTAGAGAACTTCAGCAATTAATAACTACAATTCACTGTTACTTTGTGTACTTATTTTATAAACTACACAAACTCGCTCGCTTTTCTAACTGGTTGTTTTACATTTTTATTTTTGTTTAAAGTGTATGAAAAACAGCTTAGTTTTCACGATAATTATTTAATATTAATTTACTGGACAACCGTATTACAATACTAAGGTTAAAACGGGTGCATTTAACAGAACTATTTGTTCAGAAAATTAAATTCCTACTTTTGTTTTCCTAAATGTAGTTTCATTATGTGAACAGTTTTTTTTTTATTAAAGATATCTCCAATGGGAGTTACCTTATCAATTTAACTTTTTTAACAAACATATTGTTCTTTAAAGAATAGATTGTAGATTAATTCTATTCCTGGGAATTCGGGTTTGATTACCGGTTAGGTATAGCATTTTTTCATCGCTCATTTTCATTTAATGTCATTCCCCATCTATATTGGTTTTTGTGTTCTTAGCAGTCGAACATAAAATAAAAAACTACTCTGAGCATAACCCTCTTTGAAACTCTTAACACTTAAATTACTGCGCTGCCTTCTTGTCTAGGAGACAAGTGTAAATATATCGAAGTAAAATTAAAGCAAATAGTGGAATTAAACTAATATGTATATATGAGGCATTGCGGACCAGAAGAGCGAACTCAACAAAGGAAAGTTTTAAGAAAAACGCGAATTAAACTTTTTGATCCAAGGGCGAACTCAACAAAAATTGCAGAGTGTATGATGCATAGTGATAGGAAGGGGAAAGGGTAGAAGTGGGGTGGGATCAGTAGCGTAGAGGTGACCAGACTCACGTCTTCCTTTTGAGTTCGCCCTTCTGGTCCGCGCAACTATCGTTCAAAATAAACTCCCTGATTTTTTCTACTTCTCTTTTCATATAATTTAAAAGGCGAACTCAACAAAATATACCTATAACATTGAAGTTTGTAACCCAAAGATACCAAATAAAACAAAAAAAAGACCCTATGTTGAGTTCGCCCTTCTGGTCCGGAACGCCTCATATAATAACATAAAATATGAAACAGGAATTAAATTACTTCAGAAATAAAAATAAAAACCTCTTGCTACCACAAAAAACTATGTAAAAAAACTTGGTTGGAATATTTTAAAAATATAGGTATTACCACAAAAATATATAACCACTTGCTACCTCGAAAAAATATGTAAAAAAACTTGGTCAGAATATTTAAAAAATATATTACCACAAAAATATATATAACCACTTGCTACCAAGGAAAACTATGTAAAAAACTTGGTCAGAATATTTTAAAAATATATTTATACTCATACAGAACGAAATTATATTCATATTATATTAATAACGAATATTAATATCAATTAATATTCGACACTCAATGTTAACCATAAACTTTAAATTTACAAATCAATTCTTAAACCAATATGGACGTATGGAATCCAATTACGTGGCTCAGCAAGCTATTTCAACATTGAAATCCTGCTAAGGTTCCAACCGAAGTTACTCAGGACAATCACTGAATCACCTTGGTCCATAACGAACAACATATTACACAAAGATCTCCACATACCTACAGTTCAACAAGAAACTAATACATACAAAAACAAATATCAAAGAAGACTCGAATCACAGAAATCTCCTCGCTATCTCAATCTTAGACAATTCAAACGATACTTGGCTGAAACTAAATATCCTACTAACTTTATAAAGCAAGAAAACACATAAATCAAATCCACAAAGTTTCGGAATTTTGATTTTTCTTTGTACATGACATAAAGAAACAAAGTAAAATCATCTACTCATTATTGTGCTTAAGAATAGATTTTAGATTTTGTTGTAATTTTTTTCCTAGTATAGGGCCAATTTTAGACCACATGAGGTGACTTTAAACGTTAGTGGAATTTCTTTTTGCAGCCAACATTTTCAGCATTCGTTCATTCAAGGCTTTTTTCTTTTCTTTTGTCCACCCGGCGTTCTGTTTCTGCTCTTCCAGAAAGCCGCCTTAAACTCCGTAGTCTAATTTGTCTGAATCTGGTTTGGCTCATTAAGTTTTTCGTTTTATTCCGGTTTTCTTAGTATCCTTTCTGACTATTTTAACCCTTTCAGTGCCGAAACAATATTTAAAAGTTTGATTTAAAGTGCCATTTAATATGAATGAGAGTGTACAAGAAGTGCCAGCCGTTATTTCGAAAACTTGCAGGCCATTACCGACCAAAATTTCAACGTTATAGAAAAATAAAATATCCTTAAAAATTAATTTTTATTGTGTTCATAAAAAAAAGAAATCGTTCTAACATTAAAAGACATTAAAAGTATTCAAAATAATTTTTTTTCGTATATTTAAAGTCGCATCGACAGCTTGGTCATTAGCAACTACTGTAGATTTTGGTACTTTAGCGGTGGTTTTAAAGTGTTAAAATTTCCAGATCCTAGCCGGGAATCGAACCCGGGACCATTCGCTTTGTAGGGTAGCGTGCTAGTCATTACGCCACGTAAGCGGTTTCAAAATATATTATTCCATTAATTTTGTTTAAAAGTTTTTTTTGTAAATGTTCGGTTATTCGGACGTCCGGTAAATCGGATGTTATAGCTACGTAAAATATACATACGGCCTGTTTTCCGGACGTTGGTACTTGAAGGGTTAAACCATATATCCGAATCCTTAGGTCTAATGTTTAGTTTCTTAATAATTTGTGTTGTGAACCGGTTATCATTCATTCTATACAGGTGTCCATAAAATTTTTGTTTTCTTATTCTAATCGTTCATTTTCCTTGTACAGTTCTTCTCGACTTCGTATTGTCCGTTTACTATGTTCGGACCCATTATATTGCGAAGGATCTTTCTCTCAAATTATTCTGCTTCTCTTGAACCGACCTTCTCGGTCATTCTAAGGCACTTACTCGCATACAGGCACACAGGTTTTATCAAAGTATTATAACCTTTAATCTTGCCTTCTCTTGAGAGTGTTTTCTTCTTATATAAGATTTTGGTGTAATAATTATTTAAAATTATTAATTATTTAAAATTTCTGTAAAAATTCTTTATTTTATTCAGTTAAATGTGCATTCTGATTTACTCCTAAGTTAAGATAGGCCTATGTGTAATATTTTAATTAAATATATTTATACGAAAAAAGTCTACTTCAAAAAAAAGTTGTGACCACAAAAGAAGTTGTTTGGAGTATACCAAACATTATACTTAATTGGAAAATTTGTCAAAACTATTATAACTGATTCGCAGTGGCACAAGTACATGAGGTTTATCCGATTTTATGTATAATATTTTAGTCACATTTTTGTAGGTATTTTTATTGCTAATTTTCATGTTTTCTTATTTTCGACTGCATTGAATACGTAAACGATTCACAGTCTGTAGCCGGAAATCGAACGGCTAAACTTTAGATTTGTTGTTAATCTCATTGTTGCAATTCACTGAGGTATTGTCAGTTAATTTTGTTACCAATTTTTCAACGTGTACTACAGTTATAAATTAATTTATCTGTGTTAGTTATTTTTTAAATGAATCAGCAGAAATATTTGTACAGGGTAAAATTGTGTTGCTATGTGGTACAGCGTACCACATAAAAAAAAATGTTAAGAATTACTTTAGTAATTGACAGAAAGTGTAAAGATTGTACGAGTAGCGCCTGGGGTTATTAAGAAAGGTCGGGAAACGGGAAAAGTAGTAGTTTCCGTACTGGAACTGACACCTTTCAACAAAAGCTCGTTCGTCTTTCATAGTACTAAGTACAATCGATCTCTCCTGGCTTTTGTTATATTGTTTATGAAGAGAAAATAAACTGGACCATGATTCTGCTCATTTTTCTTGATATTTCAATGTAAGTAATGAACTACAATTCAATTACTCAAATAAACGGTGCTAAATTTTATTAAAAATTTTTATTAACGGAATTGAATAAAACATTTATCTCAAAATGTCAGTGTGATTCCGCTATACCAGCGGTTCTCAAACCGTGGGGCGCGACCCCCAAGGGGGCGTAAAGGATAAATAGGGGGCGCAAGAAAGTTAGAAAAATAAAAACTGTATTAATAACACAGAAAAAATGATAAAAACTTATTCATTTGCTTTGTTGGTTTTAATTTCTAACTCTTAACATGAGGGGGCGCGAGCCTAAAAGCGTAAAGAAAAAATTAATAAACTTATTCATTTGCTTTGTTTGTTTTTATTTCTAACTCTTAACATGAGGGGGCGCGAGCCTAGAATAGATCAATGTGGGGGTCTTGGCCTAAAAAGTTTGAGAACCCCTGCACTACACTATAACCCGACCGTTGGTAAAATCATTAATAGTGAACTATAGTGAACATAATCCAAGTTCAGTAAACGGTTTTTACCATCTTAACCAAATCATGTTACCACAACAAAAATGAATCAATAATATTATCGTTTTTGTTTCCAAGAAATCAATCTCAAGTATTATTCGAAAACAAATTGCCTACGTGTTTACTGTTTTCCTTTCAGTCGATATTTTGGTTGTTTCTATTATTCTTTCCCTTCCCTTTTTCATTAGAACCTACCTCTGATCTTTTGAAATTATCCTTTCTTCTACTTTTCCTCAACCTTCATTTCCGCAGATATCTTCAAATCAAATATAATTTTGTTTAAATATGCCCTTGCCAAAGTAATTCTGTTCTTTGAACCCTAATTTTTCCATTTCATGTTCTTATTTGTATTGTAAATTTTTACTGATTTTGTCATTCAATAATATAAAAAAATCAGGTTGGCGATTCTTCTGTTGTTCAACATTTCAATATGCTCGAAGAATTTTGCTCTTTTTTTAATTAATTAAATTAATCCTTCCCAAGTACCAAAACTTTTTATGGACTTCCTTTTTTGACTACATCTTTGTCTTCCTATTTTGAAGTTATTCCCCAAAATATTCCTTTCTGTAAGCAAGATCTCTCTCATCCATGTTTTCGTGAAGTGTTTCGCTTCCGCCTCGTATAGCTTTCCAGGTTTTATTTTTATGTTATAGTGCCAGATTTTTGATTGATTTGATAATTTATTTTTGCTGTAGATCCCTCTTACTGCAAAGTATAGTTTTCTGTTTCTTCATTGTTTATTTCTCCTAAGTATTTACATTTTTCTACAAATTTTATTCTGCCTATTTTGGGAGAAAGGTATTTAATAAGGCTTTTCCTCAGATGACATGGTTTCTGTTTTTACAGATATTAGCGCTTATTTTATTTGCAATCTGTTAATTTCATTTTTATATGGAACTTTTATATTATTTCTAACGAAAACTATGTAAAAACACAAAGTTTGAAAGCTTTTGATGTGTATGAGTTCAGGAGACCGCGTTGATATGTTTTTTTTTTTTTTACTTACAAGTGTAGACTGTGACATAAATATCCTAGTTCAAAAAAGAACACATATATAATGAACACCTTTGACTGGTAGAGCTTTTCAGTCTTATTATCAAGAAAAAACTTGCCCACCCGTTTACTATGACAATCGCCCAATTCCTCAGACAGAAACAGTTACATATTCAGGCCAATGAATACATTTGACAGGAGATTGTGATGGAACACCATAGACGACAAAGATGTATTTTGCTGAATCACGAGGTTTATAATTCATTTTAATTTGGAAGCACCTTAATAGTATTTGTTGAAATCAACTTATTGATGTTGAAAACAAGTACAATGATAAAATGCAGAAAAAATTAATCCTACAGTAGTGTATAAAACGGTGCAGTAAATTTAGAATTAATTATTTTCTCATATTTTTTTCACAGATACTGTATTATATTCTCTATGTAGTTAAAAAATTCGCTTTTTTCATTTACTTGAAATATTTATTTAACTGACTTTTTCCAAGTGTATATATTTATTTAACTTTGGATTATTATTTACTGATAAAACTAAAACTGCATTGTTCAAAAAATATTCAAGTCATTCCATTCGAGACTCTCGTACTTTGTTTAATGATCCACTTTTAGAATTTTATTGCATTGTGCTAGTTTACTGCATAATACCATTCGCTTTGTAACACCTGAGCTTTATCAGTCTTTTGCAATAAATTACTTCAAATTGTATTCAGTAATGAATTACCAAGCTTAAATATATTCTACTGAACTAGAATTTAGTGTTATATCACATTGTACGATTCATTTTTGTTTTATCGCATTAAATATTAACAGGAAGATACGAATAAATAGGAAACTTAATAAAATTATAAATCATCAGATAGTATGGTTTAATTGGTACGTGAAGCAAATGCTAAGGTATTCATGAAAACTTTCATTATACTACTCGTATTTGATCTCTTAGTATCTTTTACTAGCATGTTTGTCTCATTAAATATGCATTACTAAATTTCTATATCTCGCAGCTATAATCACACATTTTATCTGCGTTCTGTTGAATCAGATTTATTTGTCCTAAGATCTCTGAAATAGTGAATTAATTTTCTTTACAATTAACGTGAAAAAAGAATGTGCTTTTCTAGTTACATTATTGAGAGGAAAAGTGTGTTAAGACGTGACTTAAAAAGGCAAGAATATTAGATCTTCCATTCTGATTCACCTGATCAAAAATATTTAACCATTCTTTCAAGATTAAAAACTCAAAATTATATTACGAATGGTTAACTCTAATTTCTCAATAAACTTATTTTAATAACACTCGGTCTCTGGATGGCGACATGAAGTAGCGAGTTAAAACCTTTAATTTTTGGTGGCGCTGAAAAGGGCCGTTTAAGCGGTGGTCGTCTTGATGGGAAGAAGCGTCGGTCGTAGTCGTCGTATTGGTCGAGGAGCTGGGCGACACGGCGTGTCGTCATCCAGCGGAGACATCATTTTCTTCCCTCGCAGTAGTGCGTCGAAGGCTGCTTCGTCGGATCCGGTGGGCGTAAGGCTCGGTCGAAGGACCGCTGTGGGCATCGCTCGTGGCAGCGGGCGATGACGATCCGGTCGACGGCTTACGCTGTTGGGTCGGCAAGCGGAAGCATCATCTTCTTTCTTGCGGCGTCGTCGATTAGTCTTCGCTGAAGTCCTGTAGCCCTGTGCCGTGGTGGATGTCTTGTCTGTTGTCTGGATTGGAATTGAATCTTTCGGCTCAGTGTAGCGCTCTTTATATACGTAGTTGCTGAGAGCGTTCTGTTGTAGAGGGCGGTTACTCACTCGGCCTTGGTAACAAGGCCCTCTGTCAGTACGCAGCCGAAAGGATTGTCGGTACGACGCCAAAGGCCTACCACGCCGACAAGAGCCGGGAGAAGTATTGAAGGCCGGCAACACAGTAAATGATAGAAGGGGTGGCGGTGACAGCTCATTAATCGAAATCTCTATCATCAAATTAGCATTCAATCATCAGTTAAACACACCTTTATTCATCTCGCCCATCAATTTTAAAACGAGAGCTACGCCATTCTCCGTATTTATGAAAAGTTTTACATCGTGAAGACCCAAAAAGAAACCCTTTATCACTTATAACCAAACAATTACACGGAAGCAACGCTGCTGAGTGTTGTCTTCTTCAAGATATATCCAACATTTTTAACTCATTACTGAAAGTTATTGTTTAACTGTTTGTAAGTATTTCTTAACTGTTAAAAAAAAATCCGTGATCATGAATTTGAATACATGTTTTTAAACAATTAGGTGGAAAATCACACCATCATATGTAACGGCCGCTTGAATATGTTATGTTTACCCTTGTATCCTTAGCCTAGTTAGCGTGAAAGAGTGATTTTCCGTATTTTTAAGCCAAACTAGGTCGATTTTCATTTTGCATCTTTTGCTCATGATTAAAATTAGATTATGTTTATTAAGGTTAGTTTTTTGTTTATTTCTAATGTTTTATTACTAATGTTAGGTTTATTGTTAATCATTTGCATTGGCAAGAGAAAGTTGTGTGAGTGTTTCACGCCATATTTTGTAATGTAGTTGTTATTATTATTATTATTATTATTTTTAGCCTGCATTATATAGCAGTCCTTTTATTCATGAAGTGAACATTTATTAAATTCAGAAAACACTACTGCAATATTATTTTATTCGAAATGTTTTCATCGTCGTTAAAATTAGTTACAGATTTATTTATTTCTCTTGTTTCTTTTTAAATTATCTACGGTTGATTTAACTTCAAATACAATTGTGTAATTTATTTAATTGTTTTAATTTATAAAGAAAATATAATAATTATTATAAATACTTTAAAAGTTTATAAGGAAGTAAGTATGGAATAACGCTGAGATTGTGGAAATTATTGTAGACAGTATAGCAGTCGTAAACTGGTAGAGTTTTTCAAAGGAATTTCTGTAGCCTTCGTTTATTATATTCGTTTTCTTTCTTTTGTTTGTGTAATCTGAAAACAAAAACAATCTGGGTCAAAATAATGACAAGTTCAATAAAATATAAGTTAAAGAAATGGTAAAGTTATTGGAGTAGTTAAACTCTGTAAGTCCTGATTTTATTAGATATTACTGGATTTTTTGTTGGTTTTACAAAACTTTATTACGTCTTCTAATTGCTTCATTTTTCTTAATGTTCTTTCTTTATTCTTGTAGAATATTTCTGTTTGTTTTTATACTATGTAGGCTACCATACACTGGACAACTGAACTTAAGTTTTGTAAGAAGTTACATTTTTCATCGTATATATTACAAACTAATTGTATAGTAGTTTGCTTTAGCAAATCGTTTTAAAGTTATAAAACAAATCGAACGTTAGATTTATAAGAATTTACTGATTATTTAATAAAATATAATTATTTCAATTTAAGAGGGAATAATCTTTCTTTAAAATAGTTGTTTTTGTGTTTACTTTTTTTAAATTGAACATAGTGGAAGAAAATAAATTATAAATCAAAATGTTAGAGACATCTGAAATGTCGACCGTTATTGAAAAATATGAAAATGAATCTTTAAAATAAATATTTTTAATTATGCGAATTGGTATAGGAGATGAATACTACGAGCAGATGAATGTATAAGTTTCCAAATTACATTTACATAAAATAAAATTATTTATAACTAACTAACTAAATAAGTATAATTTATTAATAACTAACAAATACCAGCGAACTAAATATCTTAGCCGGAACAGGCTTAGCTCACAGCTAAAATAGCCTAATCCATGACGACGACGACGACGACTAAATATCTTGGAATTCATCTTCACCGACACCTGAACTGGACGACATACATTCCAACGAAACGGAAACACTTAGACTTACAGTTTAATGAACAATTATTGGATAATTGGATAAACTTGGACACTGTGACTAAATAACAAACTTTTAATGTAAAGAGCCGTATTTAAACCAGTGTTGGTTTACGGTAATTATTTGTGAGGCAGGGCTCGCAATTCTAACATCAACATCAGTTCATTGCACCATACTATACAGCTACAGTATTTCCTTTATTATCAGTATTCAACGTTTTTTAAATTTCTTTAATAGCAAAAGTTTTGACCAACAATTAAATAAAATCATTTTTACAAGTGTTCAGAGTACAGTAGACTATTATATTTTGTATGAAGGGGCCTCAGAGAACAAATTTCTGAGTAAGTAAAAAGAATCTTGGAAATAGGTTGTGTTGGTTAAATATTAAAATAATAAATATTAAAATTCTGAAATATGATATTTCTTATCTCAATTTTCGAACGAATAATTATGTTTAAAAAGTCAAAATTTTCACTGAAGAAACAATTTATTTTAATTATTGATATAAAAGAAATTAGTTCAATGAATACAACATTTTTTCAGAATATTTTACGATAACAGAACTGCTATTTTTTCAAATAAATATTTTTTTATTATTCAAATAAAGTTGATTACTTTCTTTGAATACCTTGAACAAATTACAAATTTTCTCTATACCGTATTTTGTAATAACTTTCATTTATTATACATAAACCGCTTTGTGAACTACTTTGGCCCTTGTTCGTTGTAATCTGCGTTAATTGTTTCAATCAGGTAATGCAACTCTAAAACTCATGTAAGACTCAAGCTATCCGGTAAATAACGCAAGCGATTAACAGCAGCTGAAGCAGAGATTTGATGTAACCCTTTGATGTTATTTATATCAATAAATAATTTATCCCTTGGGAAACTATTCTACTGGCCATTGACCCCGTACACCTATCTATCACATGTTGTAATATGGCAAATTTACTGGACATCTGGAGTTGTTTATTTTTTGAGTCTATTAAAATAATAAACATCTCCAGCTGATTGAAAAATTAATACTTTAGAATTATTTAATTCACATTGACAAAATTGTTTAAAAGAGTTATTTATTCTAGTTACTAGGCAACTAAAGAAGAAGAAAAGATTTTATACAAATTATTTTAGAGTGAGGGACAAGATGGCGAACTGAATGGGCAGGTCCCTCATTCATTCATTAAAAATAGTTTTCTACAACGATATAATCAATTAGATTGTTTTATTCTTATTTTATGTGTGTATTTTAAAGAAAGTTATTTCAAATTTATTAACTGACGTTACGTTAAATGGATTCATAATTTAAACGAGATTAGTTGATTGCTGTTTATGTAAACAGATTGTTATTATTTGGTTCGTTTTTACTACTTTTATATAGTAAATAATAAAAAATTATAAAATAAAATAATTAAAGAAAAGTTTTTATTTGAAATAGGCATTCTCTTGTGTGGATGATAATTCTACTACTCCACAATGTCTAAAGTTATATTTAATAAGTATTTTTGTATTTAAAATATTAATAGTTAAAATTTAAAAATATATATATATCAGAATATAAATTGTTAAAATTGAAGCACCGTGCTAACATAGTGTTTATTTTAGTTAAGTTTACTTCAAGAATTATTTAATCTAAGCGCTGATTTCTGGTGGAATTCGTCATACTTTTCAATTTGAAAATGAAAATAGTGTCATTCAATTACTCTTAAAGAGTTAAGTTTTCGAAAAAATACTACCAATCATGAGACAGGTCGTCTCAAGAACGGGATTTTTATAATTAGTATCTATTTGCTATCGTTGTGGCTTAGTGGTCGACCCATTCGACTATTAACTAAAAAATCATCTTGTTCGTCTTCACTTCATGGATTTAGTAGGTCGGCCTTTTCGAAAACCATCTCCTCTTTGAGACACTGCTCCTACTGGTGAATTTATACTCGTGAGCTACCCGTAGCAAGTGCTCTTCTTTCAACCGTTACAAATGCCTGTACCAGTATCTCTTATGAATTTTCACTCTCATGTAGGCTAATAATTCCCATCTCATCACATATATCTGCATTCCTTAGGCTATCCTCCCAGGTCCATCCCTTTACCGCTCTTAGAAACCTCATTTCCACCCCCTGCAACCTATTTCGTTCCCGCTTCAAAAGTGCTCACACCTCAGTTCTATATAGTAACATAGGTATCGCAATGGGGCGACATAGGACAAATCATGGGTTCTCCATCAAGACAATGCGCCAGCTCATTCCGCGTTATCTGTCAAGAGGTTCCTAGCCAAGTACAGCATCTCAGTGTTAGAACATCCACCTTATTCACCAGATCTTGCACCATGTGACTTCTACCTGTTCCCTGAGGTGATATCTGCATTAAAAGGGACAAGATTTGAGACAGTGGAAGCTGTATAAGTAAAAGCGGCACGTGTTCTGAAAAAGCTGACAGAAGATGACTTCCAGCACTGTTTCCAACAATGGAAAATTCACATGGAACGTTGTAGGGATAGAGAAGGAGTGTGTATTAAAGGTGACAATAAAAGTGAGTATGTATAAAATTAAAAAAAATTGTTTACAACGTCAGTCTCGTTATTTAATAGCCACACCTTGTATACTCTGAAATCATAATATACAAATCGTATATAAATCGTGTTGGTCATCTTTATTCTTCTGTATGATCGGGAATAATGAATAAATTGAAAGCTAGCAGTTTAAAAATCTAGGCAACAGATGCACCATTTATAAGAAACTGAGTTAAGATTTACAATTCATGAAGGAAGGATTTAGGACTTCAGATCATAAGATACAGAGATAAAGGCTGTCGGTGTTATTGCCATCTGGATGGAACGTCTCGACAGGTTTACTATGGTGGCAAATGTATGAACCAATGGATACGCTAGTTATTGACAGATAGCTCTCAGAATATGGACAACACACAATATTGTATTTTAATGTTCAATGGTAGAAAAAATTTTATACCGTACATACTTCAACGTAATCGTTAATGAATAAGAACATTAAAGTAATTTTGATTCCACGTTATAAACAAAACCAAAATATTACTTACATTTCTAACAGATTATTAAAATAAATTACTTCGTTTTAATGGTAAATTTATTACACAAATGCAAGTGATTAATTATGCATATTACTACTACTTGAACTTGTATTTTATTTCATTTAGTTTAAAACTAAGTTTTGTTTAGAAGTGTAACCCAACAGCAAGCACTTGTCATTTTAACAAATAGACATGGAAACTAAATTGAATGAGATGAATTGGTATGAATTAGTTACCGTCCAGAGTTGTTTATGCTCTATCTACTTATATGAAGTGCTAAGTTAGTATGTTGTAAGTACTGTATACTTTGCCAGACGGAACAGTTTGTTACCAGCTGTTATCGCCTCTTACCATCGTTTCAATAAATAACCTGCCGCCCTCTTTTCAAAAACCATTCCATGTTTCTCTATTTCATTTATTTTATGTATTCACATGAACATTATAGTCCAATTTAATTTATCACATGAAATAACTATTTCCAATGGCTTGCTACAATAAAAAATTGTCTTCTGTGATGAATTAGTTTGTCATTAAAGTTATTGTAATTACAAATTACAATATAAAACACCTAAAATTTTTAAAAATTAAAAAAAGTTAAAATTTTAAAAACATCTGCAGGTATATTTTGTACATTTAATTTTAGGTTTAGTCATAAAATAAGCAAAATATTTATGGAAAAAATTATTGTGCGTCCGGTTCCTTCAGAATCTGGGTTACTTTTAAATAACAAAACTTCCTTTTAATTTACAACAAACATTTATTTACGAATGAATTCCTTAAACTATGTACGAGGTGTGGCTATTAAACAACGAGACTGACGTTGTAAAAAATTGTATTTTTATGTTATACGTAATCACTTATTGTCACCTTATTTTTATAATTTTTAGTGTAGGATTTTTTTTTATTATGTATACAAATCGTTTTCCCATTATTTTCTTTAACTACATAAAAATAATACAGTACGATGCAGCAATGTACAATGTGGTGAATCAAAGTTCTATAAATAAAAAATACACCATTTTACGATAAGCATGATATTGTTTTAAGTAAATCTAGAAAAGGACCTTGTGCGAACAAGAAACTAACGCTGGAAGTATAAAATCTTTGGGTTATGTCTTTTCATCAAGTCGAGCAAAAGTATGATGGTGTCGTATAAGTGATCGTACAGATTTCTCATTACATATACTCGGATGCTCTTGACTAAATAAAGAACGCGTAAAGAGCTTTAGGAAGAATGAAAGCATAAGATTGAGACCGAAACCTATAACATGGGATTGAAAATACACCCTTCGGATAAAGAGGAAGCCGAGAGTGGAGAATGAAATTCTGTGAGATAGTGAGTACCACCCAATATTATCCTGTTAAATAAACAGAGAAGGTCGCGCTTTTATATACATATAATCTGTACACCCCATGTATGTGTAAGGAAAATTCTAAGTAAGCAGATAGAAATCGAGTGTTTTTCTTCTTGCTATTTTCATAAAATATCTTGCGTTATTTAACCCTGTTAGCTTAAAATTACTCCATATTTACTTCACGCGTGTCCTTTTCTACGTTATTATATATTTACGTAATATCCTTCCATAATCCTATTGTTTTTGAATCTCAACTTCTCTCTTTGTTTCAAGGAAAAAAGTATATATATATTTCGATCGATCGTCTTTTGTTCACTTTTTTTTATTTACTAATTTTGTTTAATGAAAATAGTTTTACTCTTTGAAGTGATTTCTAAACTAAATGATATTGTATAGGTTGTAATGTGGCACGTGAGCTGTGGTATGCGCGAACGTTAATACTAGGAGGATGTAAACTGAAACGGAGCGAAGCGTAGGTGTCAGCCTGTCCGTTGTTATTATACTCAATTCACAAGTGCTACTCTAGTTGAAAAACATTGGTTCATGTGTTTCAATAGAACTAGTTGTAAAACCTACATTAATAATTTGAACTATACATAAAATAAAACTGCAATATTAATAGATAATTATTAGAAAATTATAAATGTTTAAATCTAGAAAATTTATGAAAACCGTAAAACAATCCTTTGTAAGAAACGAAATAATTGTTTCACAAATTACGATAGTGTATGTGTATATCGATTGACTGTCAGTACAAAACTGGTTACTTGTTGATACCTACCCTGCCATTTTGCACCAGAACCACTGGGCATCTAGAAAGCATACTTCATCCCTGGGCAGTTAAGTTACACTAAAGAAGTTCTAGTACTTTTAGTATTAATAAACGTTTAACTCATGATTGGAAAAATAAATATGTTTTATCAATTAATTAATTGATCCTAATTTTGTTTTAAAAAATATCAACCACGGAAACATCAGTATAAGTTATTATGATGATTGGGTTTTAAATGAAGTTTTGGATGTAGAAAGTTTTTTTTAAGTTAACAGTGGAGCTCCAAAATGAATGTAGTAGAATAAAATGACGTGTACAAAGTATTATGAAAATTTTAGTTCCGTTATCATAATATTAATACTTCATCGTCGGTGTCGTCGCCTGTAGGTAACCACGGGGAGGCATAGAAACTAATCGTTAGCTTATTATAAGTTACATCAAATTATAAAAATAAAAGGAGAGAATTTGAGGGATAGATCCTCCGCAAGATAATTGGTCCAAAGATTAATCTATTTTTATGATTGTGCATCTATTGAATAATAGATACTACCTTAGGACCCACACAGTATCATGTGGAGCATCTATCTCGCAAATTTCTCTGGTTCTCTAAGACCAAACTTCCTAGTTATTTGTAGACACCCACTCGTGCTTCACCTTGAAGCTGAGTTTATTATGCGCTAATTTATAATTTTTTTGAAACCCCTTGTAACATTTCATGTAGTTATTCTAAATTTCCAACATTTCTAAAATTTTGGTGTAGCGTTAAACCACAGGCTAAACGGATCTTTGAAGGGTTTTTTGTAATTTTAGTGTTAGAATAAAAAACAAATTGCCTTAAAATTTTCACCCCAAAAGATATCGGGCTATTGGAACCCGGAGCCACCGGGAGGACTTATAATAATTATAAATTATCTTTTCTCACTTCGGTTTTTTAGTTTTTTGTCACAGTCTCTCGATTGTTTTGGTGCAGGTCTCGAAGCTTTTCTATCTGGCGCAAGTCGTTTCAAATCTACATACCTGCAACACCCTACATTGTATGTATATTGAAGTTCTGGAAGCTCTTGAAGACCTACATATACTAAGTAAGCCTGACCAGAATCATGGATGAGGGAGTTTCCCCAGGATAATTCTAGTCAGACTGATAAAGATGTAGTTTACTGTTGCTTTCAGCTTTTAGCTTGGCAGACTGAATGCCCCAAGCCACCGTCCCGGCTGGTTCCCTTAAGCCTTTTGTAAAAGGAATTAAGTGGTAATTTTCCAGTTAATGACAGTCCTTTATGACCCTCAGGTTTTCTTTAAATAGTTAATTAAAATATTTAATAATTGTTAAAAAAAATCATAATGGCTTTTTTTTAAGATTCTAATTGGTTGAAAGGTTTTTGTTTATAATCTGTGAAAGAAATTATCTGTATTTGATGATTTAAAAAAGTGACCTTAAACGTTGAAATTATCTTGTAGTATTATTAGTAATAATAAAATATATAGTTTTTGATGCAGAGATAAATAGAATAAATATTTACTTTTCATGAAAAAATATATAATTAATGTAATATTATGAACTACTGCAATTTTATAACTGTAAATTTTTTTAGGATTTTGTGCTAAAGTAGTATTAATCAGGTGTATTAATAAAATTATTCGAAAAAATGCTGCAATGTGTATATCAAACAATTTTACGGCAGCTACTTGCATGATATTTTTAACTTTTTAGTTTCTTTTAAGTTTTTATCATACTAAATTAAAGGACGTTTCATTTACGGTCTGTGAATCGGTGTGTTTATACCACGTTAACCACACTCAGACGTTTCAATGGTTGGTTGGGTTACTCGAGGTTTCATTTGCGGCATCCTCTACGTTTCTATTCACCATGTTATGTTGGTTGTACTATATCCTGCGCAAGGACTGTTTGTTGCTTCAGTATTTATTTATTTATTTTATTTAATCGTTTGCAACAGGCCGACTACGGCCCAATTTCAGAAACAATATTTCATTACAGAGCAAAAGACAATACAAAAGTAAAAAGAAAAGAAAAGGAGAGAAAAATACAAACAAAAATAGTCAATAATGCAAACAGAATTAAATATACCTAAAACAGTATTATACACAAAGATTTCACAAATAATTTACTGATTAATAATCATGATAGAGGTCCAAAACAAAACAAAAAAAAAACAAAAATTAACACACACATAATGTGGAATTGCTTGGAAACTTACATCTTGAAAGACTTAAGAATGGCTGACCTATACGATACTCGGTTCTGACTAAATGGATCTAATTCCGCAATTCTGTCCACGATATTATAATGAACTATCATGCAGTTAACCGGCGAATAAGGTCCATAATTAGTGAAAGAAGATTTGTGATAAAACATATTTTTTGAACGGTTATAAAAACTTGGGACCCGAAAAGGAATTTTTCTAAGCGTGTAACCCATTTATTTCACCACACAATAAGTTAATTGTCTCAAATACAGTATGCCTGTATGTTAAGTTTTATTTCCGTGTACGATACATTATTGTTATACCGATAGAAAATTATACATAATTTGTTTTTTCGCTTTATCTTGCTCTATATGAATGCAAATATAGGAAAGGGAAATATTGTCTTCAAGTCGGTTTTTCCAAATAAATTTTTCATCCGATATACACATTTCCAGGCCTCCTAAACTCAAAACCTTGTTTTTACTGATTGGTTTATAGATGTCTGTGAACAAAATATCTCAAGAACGGAATACCGCTCGAAGTTGATATAATAATACAAGGGAAATGTCGGCTTAAAAAATTTACATTCTGTCAGCGGGGCGTGGAACGGAGCCGTAGACTAATTCCTCTCTCGCTGTCACTGACCAACACTCACTCTCTCACTTTCATTCATCTCTTTCATCACCAGGTCAGGAAATTAGTGTAAACCTTACCTACTGAGATCGGGACAGAATTGATTCACTGTGGGAGAGGCCGAACCCGCTGATCTCCATATGTCTTCTTCCTCCACAGTCTCCCGGTCGAAGTTAAAACTTGGAAACTAAGTTAGGTACCACACAAAAATTTTCATCAAAATCGGTCTACCGAAAATAGTAGTTTATTCGTGCAATTTTTCACTTTTTTGCAATTTTCTCAAAAACGGCTCTACAATTTTGTTTTAAAATTTCTTCATTTGTTACATTTTTTGTGTTCTAAACGGTAGAGTAAGTGGGATGTCTGCTGAAATTCTTGGAGGCTGGCTGTGCTCTCGTGGTAAAAAATGTTGTTTTTAAAAAAGCGGCCTTTATATGCATTTTAGAACAAAAGTGTATATAATCAAAGTTGGAGAAAATCAGAAAACCTACAACTAATTTCAAACATCTTATTCTACAAAGCTTAGTTTAGCGTAAATTGGTGATTTTCTGCATTTTTGCTCATCAAGTTTAGTAAAAAATGGGATTTTGAAGATTGGAATCTTTGTGTGCATGTTACAACAATATATTATATTACAGAAGTTATAGATAATTAAAAAACATACAACTTTTGTTTGAAATATGTTTTTCTATAGACCTTATTTTAACGTCAATTAGTGGCGTTCCGTATTTTTAAATCCTACAGAGGTTGATTATCATTTAGCGTCATTCACTCATGTTTAAAATTAGGTTTTGTCTTGTAAAATGTTTAATATACAAAACCCTTTTGAGACCAATCTGGACTTATGGTGTCCAGCTCTTTGGAGTAGCGGCAGAGAGTAATTTAAAGTCGATCCAGGCCTTTGAATCAAAATTCTTAAGATTGCTTCTAGCGCTCCTTTTTATGTAAGCAATAAAACCCTCCACGACGATTTCAAAATTCCGACAGTAAAGAAGCTAACCGCGTCCTTATATAGTAAATTTCTCGAACGACTACCAACCAAACCAACTAGCCTGTAATCTAGCTACAAGGAACTTCCCACCTTTGCGACGTCTCAAGCGAAAATGGAGTAGAGATCTCTTGTTTTGAATAACGGACAATACCCGTAGTTATAAACGGAGAATGTACCAGTGGGTCCCTCTTCTCCTTAAAGTGAAACTACCCACCGCCATTTAAATATCGTATACGAAAGTTGTCCAGCAGGACAACCGTATTAAAATTAAAGACAAAAAAAAATTGTTTACTCATGATTTAGGTTATTATATAGGTTATACTATACATAGGTGACATTTTTCATTATTTTCATTGTATGAGGGTGTCCGATGAGTGTTTTGTATAACCAGATTTTATAATTGAAAGTTTATTAACATTATTTTTATAAAATTTGTATTATTTACAAAATGTTTTAACTACTTTTTCGTTTGCATTTCACAGCACTTAATGTTTACATATCATTTTATATGTTTATCTTTTAATACATTTAAATATACACAAAATGTTAAATAAACTAGATGAATATTTAGACAAATATAATAAGATTAAATTAATTAATGTTGTTATAATTAGCTGTTATGATTCTCTGTAAATTGTCCGTTAAAGTCTGAAGTGAAAAAATGTATTATAAATTATATAATTAATTCTTGTTAAATAAAAAGAAATTCCGAAATCGGGTACAACAAAATATAAAATTCAGTGTACTTTTAACTGTCTATTCTAATATCTTCACGTACTGAATGTACAGAAAGATACTAATGAGTTTCACATTTATTTAGAACCTAGGTATCATCGACAATTTACCGTAATAATTTATTCTGAAACATTTTAGAATTATTTCAAATGTAACCGAATGTTTCATAATCGCATATTGACTAAAAAGAATTATAGATTTTACTTCATGCATAATTTTTAAATAAGTTATAAATTATTATTTAAGTATATTTTATTTGTATTGTTTATTTAATACTAATATTTATTGGTAGACTTTGAAATAATTAGGCAAATAATAAAAATGTTAGACTGAATTATTGATACACGTATTGTACTAAAATGAAACAAAATGTGATACAAAATAAATTAAAACTCGATGTTATATTCGTTTTTTACAATAAAATTTATAAACGTAGTTATACTACTAGGGATGTTCAATAATTAACGGCATAATTGATGCAGGGAAAAAACGATTAATTCAATGACAATGGAACTTATATTACTTTTCAACTTAACCACTTGCAACATTTAGACACTTTTCCCTACGTTCTGTGAGTTCTCGGATTCCAGTAGGGTAGACGTATGTGACTTGCTGTTTAAACCTCGTGTACAGCTTTTTTAACCACATCATTGGTAAAACGACATCACGTCGTAAACTTCTTTTTCTTACCCGAGAAAAATTCATGTTTTCTCCCTCACGATGGGGGAAGTGTGTTGGACTCAATTGAGGCGTCCTCATCCAGTCCCAAGGAGGCCGCAACCGCCTTACCAACCAAAAACCCGCCGCCTGGCCACTTGATCCGACATCAGCAAACAACCCTTTACCTCCCTCGGAACTGTTTATATAATACTACAAGGGAAATTTCGGATTAAAAAAATTTACATACTGTCAGTGAGACGTGGAAAGGGAACCGTAGCCTAATTCCCCTCTCGCTGTCACTGACCAACACTCACTCTCTTACTTTCATTTATCTCTTTCATCAACAGCTCAGGAAATTAGTGTTACTTACCGACTGAGATCGGGACAGGATTGATTTACTATGAGAGAGGGTGATCTCGCTAATCTCCATATGTCTCCTCCCTCCGCAGTCTCCCAACCACCCTCTCCGCAAACTGAGCGACCAACTTTCAGCTCTCCTCATCCCGCAGCATCGCTGCCCCTACTGTCTCTGGAATCCACTGTGCAACGCCTATCGTTAAACTTCTTGCCGCGTAAGAAAACTGCTTTGAGTGAGACGAACTAATGAAAATGAGACCTGGTAAGAACTTGGCAGTGAGGAGGATGTGCAAATACCTGCAAACCCAACTTTTTGAGCGTTTCTCTCGTTCTCTTAGCAGAATAGAGGTGCACATTGTCATGGAAAATGATCATAACTTTTGAGAAGGCCCTTATGTTTTCGTTCTACCGCGGGTCTCGCGTTCTGTTGGAGCCTGCTGGAATAGTTTTCATTAATCACGGTATGTTGTTCGCCTAATTGTCACAAAATATTTGGGTCATGCGAGTCTCAAAGACTGTCAAAATCACTTTACAGGCTGTAGTTTGGGCTTTATTTTGATAAGTGAATCAGAATGTTTTATCTCAAGACTTTGTCGTTTGGATTCGGTATTGAAATGGTGAATCGCGTTTCATCACAGGTTCTTATATGATCTTGAAAGTCATTCTTCTTCTTCTTCTATATGCCTGCTCCGCGTCGGAGATTGGCGATCATCATCATGATTCTAACCTTGGAACCAGCCGCTCTGAAGAGTTGAACTGAGCTGGTCCCAAACCACCCCCGCAGGTTCCCCATCCAAGAAATTCTCCTTCTCCCCGGTCTTCGTTTACCCTCAATTTTGCCTTCCATGATGCACTGCAGTAGGTGGTATTTTTTATTCCGCACTATATGCCCAAAATATTGGAGTTTCCATCTTTTGATATTGAAAAGAAGTTCTGTATTTTTGTTCAAACGGCTTAGAACTTCCCCATTTGTAATTTTATCCTTCCATGAGATGCGGAGCATCCGCCGGTAAGTCCACATCTCAAACGCCTCCAATTTCCTTTCCAAGGACTTAGTCAATATCCATCCCTCATGACCATAAATGAGTACAGGAATTACATAACATCTGAGTATGCGAAGTCTTGTACTGAGGTTGAGTTCTCTATTGCAAAGCAAATTTTTCATTTTTATGAATACAGCTCTTGCCTGTTCAATGCGGGCCCTGATCTTCTGACTAAAGTCCCATCTCTCATTTAAGAGACACCCAAGATACTTATAGAACTTGACTCGCTCAACCACACTACCATCAACCGAAAGGACAGCATTTACTTCATGTCTACTGACAACCAGGAACTTTGTCTTGTGGATATTCATTCTTAAACCATAAGCGTTGCTGACTAAATTCACATGGTCCAACAATGTCTGCAGATCCTCAGCACTTCCAGCCATCAGGACTGTGTCATCTGCATATCGCAGGTTGTTGATTTCCAAACCATTTACCCTGATGCCACGTCCACATCCCTCCAGGGCCTCTGACAAGATGGCCTCCGAATAAAGGTTGAAGAGCATTGGAGACAATACACACCCCTGACGAACTCCCCGCCGAATTAGGATCTCCTCCGACCCGTCATCGCCAATTTTTATGTTTGCACGTTGACTCCAATATAAATTTGCAATTACTCGAATGTCACGTCCATCAAGACCCACCCGCTGCAAGATTTCCAACATTTTAGCATGCTGCACCCGGTCAAACGCCCTCTCATAATCAATGAAGCACATGAATACATCTCTGTCGACATCCTGACACCTCTGAGTGAGAACCTGTATAGCAAACAGTGCATCTCTAGTACCAAGTCCTCCACGAAATCCAAATTGAGTCTCGGTCATAACCTCCTCACATTTTCGAAAAACCCGATCATGTATTATCTTTAAGAAAAGCTTAAGTATGTGACTCATCAAACTAATTGTGCGATACTCTTCACAACGTTTGGCATTTGTCTTCTTTGGCAGTGGAATGAATGTCGATTTAAGCCAGTCCTTGGGAATGATACCAGTCTGATATATCCTGTTGAACAAAGATGTCAGAGTTCCAAGCTCCTCTTCATCCAAGGTCTTCAGAAGTTCTGCATTAACTTCATCTGGTCCTGGAGCCTTTCCAGGCTTCATTTTGTTAATGACATTTTTCACCTCCTTTCTAAGGATACTTGGACCTGTATCTGTTGTGGTAACACCGTGCTCTTCTGTACGATTGTCTTCAAAGAGTCCTTGAAAGTCATTACCTTCCGTTTTAACTCAAATGTGAATCCAGGTTAATTTTTTTAGGATGCGTTAACTGTCTTGAACCCATCTCGAACACATTTGGAAAAAATCACCATGTCATGAATGATTGAATGTGCGGTTCCAAGACCGCACATTTTTATATAATTTTGAATTGCCAAATGTAATTTTTCAAAGGTAATTTTGAATTACCTTTGAATTGTCTTTGCGAATAAGATTATTTATTTGATTTTACAGTGCGGTATAATCGTAACCTCAAATGGTTTTCCAGAACAATTGACATCAGTGACATTTGGTTTGATCGAAGTAAAATATTTCACCCAGTTGTACATGTTACTTTGGTTTAAACACTTTTCTCATTCTATTTTAACATGTGTTAGTAAATTTCCGCTTATTTTAAATCAAAAATTTTGATAGAAAAACTTATCACTGAAAATTTTACCGTAGCTTTTCCGGCGTGCACGTTGCAAGCGGAGGTGGCATTTGGAAATGTGCAAAAGAGGTTTTTTGATATTAATTATGATCAAATACCTGGTTAAAAATTTTTCGAAAGTTGCTACATTAACATTAAAAAGTTTCATTGTCATTGTATGAACCGTTTTTTCCACATTAATTTGTCTCATTAATTATTGAACGTCCCTCATAAATTATATTAAATTTGTGTGTTCTTTGTTTTAACAGTTATTCTCCTTATGAACTAGCCTTTGGCACGGTAAGACAGTTATAGTGTTACTTTAAGAAGTGATTGTGGTGATGATAAAGTACTTTATGTAAGTCGGTGAAAAAACTGAAGTGATGTGCTGTGTACAAGCTGAAAGGGTATTCCCTGCCTCGGACAGTGAAGAGGGCGAAGAACCCCAAAGGGGAGCAGAACAGCCATTATGGGCCCCCAGATGCAGACATCATCTTCTTCCGGCAAGGCGATCATTTTCATCGTCTCTTGTTGCTGAACTCAGTGCTGCAGCCCCGTCTGATTCATGCGATTTTTTGGTCAGTAAAAATGAAAATTGATTTATTTTTCATTTGTCTGTATTTTTTAAAGTAGAATGCTTTACCCCTTCTTAAGTTATCTAATTTATCAATTTTATACTTGCATGATGAATGTATTCGTACATTTTTCTGTTTTTTTTTCCTGAATTGATGTTATCATTTTTATAAATTGCTTCTTGATTTCTCAATGAAAGTTTTAACGAATTGAAATACTGTTTATCTTCAGGTTTACAGTTTCTTAGTATTCTACACTAATACAATTTGACATAATCGTTCCAAAATTTGACGTATCATATAAATAATATACTACATTATTCAATGTGACAACAAAAGGTTATTTATTTATAAATATTCGTAACATTTATTGAAATAAGTTATAAAAATAATATTATAAAGTGTTTATTCATTATAGTGAAACGAATAAAGAAAAAGAACGGCAATAAACATGTATATACTATTATTATTTTGTTTATTCCTCACTTTTTATCATCTCAATTACAAAATAAAATCTGAGTGTATGTCAAATTTATAACGAAACGTATTCATGTGGTAAAAAATTTGCAGAATTTTTTTGTCGTAACAGGATTAATTAACAACTATGATTTTTTTTCAAATCATGCTGATTGAATATTCGAATGACAGCAACGTGAGAATGTAATGTTTGATTTTTTGTGAAATCAAAAATTCGTGTAAATATTGTAAATTATTTTTCCTCTGTGAATATTGGGAAATTCCCCGTATGAATCATTATTTTGTTCAGGAGTTTCAAATAAATTCTCTTCATTAGTGTTCTTTTTTGTTTTGCCATGCAGTAATTTTGTAATACTGTAGCCTACTACATTTAAATTTGCTTGTTTTATCATAAATTTTTAATTTATACCAAATTTGATATTACAATTCCTATAAAACTACAATAATTTTAGAAGAAATTTAAAGGATGTTGTTTACGTTGTTACTATAAATTGATAACTTTAGGTGATATAAATTAAATAACTACGTTGAATAACTTATAAAATATTTATGCTTTACAAGTTGCAATAATTAGTTACATGATCGTTTATAAATATTTCTTTAAGCTTATATCTGAGTTTATTTCTTATTTATTTAAGTTTATTTATTTCTTTAAGTTTATTTTTAAGTTTTGAAACCTATGTAGACCTACGGGTCCCAAATTTACGGTTCAACCAAACCCTTTAACTTGCAGCGAATTCAAGCATTCCAGTCAAAAACATTACGCCTTATAGCAAATGCACCTCTTTACGTTAGCAAAAAAAACCTTACATACAGATTTGAAAACACAATTTGAACTAAATTCCATCGAATACCTATGCAAACGCTTTCACGGCAAGTCACACGAACACGAAAAACCCCTGGTGCGTTCACTTTCCACCGTCCATTTACCTGATAATCCCCCTTAGACGCCTTAAAAGACGCTGGAGTAGAGACCTGCTAATTTGATATACAAATTTCATTCTTGGGGAGGCACCAATGGGGGCCCTACCCCTTTCATGCCTATCATGTCATTTACATTATTATTGTAATCATCACATTTGCTTGTTATAAAATTTTACAGTTTTAAATAAAGAATTAAAGAGAGAAAAAAAGTATATATCTATAAAATGTTCGATATATAGACGTCAACACGGTAGTCAAATTCGTTCCAAACACTTGCCAGCATATCAAAGGTATTAACAGCAATTGAATAAGTCATAGAAGAAGCCTAAGCCAGAAACCTAACTGTAGTGAACTTAAAAGCTATTAATTTGCTGTGTTTAATTTAAAAAAGTTGTTTATTAGGACCCCTTAGGTATAGGATGTATACTTTAGTTTTTCTAAATAAGCCACTTGATTAAAACAATTTTGAAAACTTAGGCTTATGGTGTTTCTGTTGTTGTTTAGGTCAACAGAAGAAAGCCTGGTTTGAACCTCTAGAAGTTTTAAAGAGTAAGAACGAGGAGTGAGGTGGTTTACTATTGCCTTCCTCACTGAGTTGAAAGAGTATGCTTATCAGAATGCCAGGCCCTCCGAAAAGCACCCACTTTCCACCCTGCAAATGACACCTTCACTTCGTTCACCACATGGTCTGGCTATATAGTGAAATTCATTACTTTCAGAGGAGATAACTCTGACTAGTGTCTTTTACACCTCTACCTCTTCTGTTCTTTAATGCTTCAGTCATATAATTGGCTGACTATGTGATAAGACACAGAACTATTTTTTATAGTCCTGGAACCAACAGGTCAAGTGCAGATAATTTAACACTCTACCTGCCTGTTATGGGCGTATGTTTTATGCGCATGATGTTTCGAAAGTAAACAATAATAAATAAAGTAAATAGTAATAAATTGCTAACTTATGTTGTTCCTGTACGATATGTGTTGTTAAAATCCACAGAAAATAGTATATACAATAATTTTCATTTAAAATAGTTACAATAATAGAAAGTAAAACTGCAAAAATCGACACAGAAGACATTTAGAATAAGGAAATCTTTCGAATATAAAACCAGACTGTGATCTTCGTGGGAGAGATGTGTGAACCTCACAAAATTGAACAACTTAAAAATGAAAGGATGAAAGATAATAGGAGAAAAGGAAACGTGAGTAAACCATGAAAAAGTAACCAAAATATTGATTTAGCGTGCTCTCACTAAAAATTATTAGAAAATTTTCATATATTTATTACACCAGTTAATATTAGCAACGTAATTAAGCTTTCTACAATAGTAAAAATTGAAGTCTTGACTTCCAAAAAAAAAACATTGAATTTCACGTTAAAAACTGACATTTTTCTTCTTCAATGAATATTTAATGTCAAATATTCATGATTCTCTCATCGTCACTAACAGTAATTGTCTTATAAAAATATTTTTGTAATATAAATTTTGTATGATCTCTTCCTTTGAAATGTAGAGGTTAAGCTTCAAATGATTAGCATTTCCATTTTTTTAATTTTTTAACTGGAAGAATCCTTTAGGATAACCCTTTTCTTAGTATTATATTAGTGAAGAAAAGCCAAATTTATGTGATTGTTGTAGTGAATGGTGTGTTTAAATTCAATTTGTTCAAAAATTTACTTAAGCGAAGTAGGCAAAATTTTGATTTAGGAGTTATCTAAAATTACTGATTCAATAAAATTGTGATGCGTTATTTTAAGTCATCCAAATCAATGGGAAACGAGACAGTACAAAACTTTGTCTTTTACATAACCCAATAAAAAGAAGTCGCAAGGCCTTAAGTATGAATTCCATGGTTACCAACGCATAAACACCATATTCTCTTCAGTAGCACGGCCGTCTCTATCGTTCACCTCATGGACATGATTATTTGTTATTTTTCTACAGGATTTCTTTCAGCACTTATATTTTTATACTGAATTTCTGTGTTTTGAAATCGTGAATTCCAGTCGTAGATTGATTTTCTTTTTGCTGAAGATTTACCGAATTTTGTTCTGAAACGTCGCGTCGGTGCGCGACAGTAACCGAGTTTGTTTTGGCTAATTTGAGTAAGCCTATGTAAGAAATGTTGTCTACTGGAGTAGCGGCCATCTTGCCAAACTGATAATCCAAGATAACAACGTATTACGGCAACGGCAGCCATATACTGTAGTTATATTGACTATAAAGTTAAAAAAATCCCTGTAATCAAAAGTAAGTATTTAATTTACAATTATTCTGTATTTATGATTAAATGTAATGGTATTAGTTCGTTATTCAATTGTTTCTTTCAAATAAATTAAATATACTCAGTAACTGTGTACCAGAAAATAATAATATTGGAAAATTGGTTTATTTTTTCGGTATTCATAACCCGTTAGTTAAACATTAAGGAAATCTGACTTTTCTGAATTAACTGTATAAAACCTTGTGTATCTCTCTTTTTTTCTGTATAGGGTCAATTTTAGACCTCGTGAGGGGGTCTAAATTTGTAATTCCTTTAATTTTTCGTTGTTTTCATTTTTATTACTCTTGTAAATTTCATTTTGTTTAACGTACAATACTATTTGTTAAAATTGTAAATGTCTGCGCAGCTTCTTGTTCTATGTAACTATGTTATTCTTGTAAGTTATATGTAGGGTATTTATTACCCAATTTTCTTGTTTGTTCTGTAATTTTATAATTTTATTTTTATTGTTCAACTCTTGAATTATCCCCTGGGATGTATTATTTAAAGAAATGTTTCTGTTTTTTCACGTCATTTGTTTATTTAAAAAAAAGTTAAACTTTTTCATAAATATACTGTATTGTATATTTTATTAAAAACCTAGTTAGCAATTTTGTGAGTATTAATAAAATTTTACCCCACTGATTGGTCAAATCTATAAATTTTATTTTCATTGAAGGGTTTTTCCTAACTTAGGAAGGGGAAACTAATTAGCTTAAAATTAATTAATCCCTATAAATGTTTAAAGTTACACGCTATCTATTCTAATATGTTGCCATGTTGTATCCATTCTGTAAATACGAGAATGTTTCTCAAAGTTAGTAATAGTTAATTACAAATTTGAATCAGTGAGAATTCAAATGGACAATGCTCACCATTAGAATCCTAAAATTTCCTGTTATTTACTTCTGTGATACCCGTATGCCTCAACCCGTAATCCTGATTACCAAGCAGTGAACCTCTACTCAATCAAAGACCCTAAAATGTATACCTCGTAGACTACTGGTTTCAATTTAACAATTGTCTAAAATATCTTTCTCTGCATCCCAAAACTTTATATTAATACTTAAATAACATTTAGTTTTTATTTTCATTACTATTAGGTATATTAAGACCGACTGTTTATGTATTGTTTTATTTAAATTTTAACGAAAAGAATTTTGGAAGTGTACAAAAAAGTCATTAAAATGATTTTTTATATTGTTTCGTGTAATATTCGTATAAAACTCCATTTCATAAGACGACACGTCTCATGGCTGGTGGCAATTTTTAAAAAGACTTGCCTTTGACTTTTGCCGAAAACCATTAGTGAATTTTTTACATCTACTCTTTAATAGGAATTGAATGACACTATTTTTGTTTCGAACTCCGACATTGATTTCTTGATTTCATTTTTTGGACCTCTTCACACCGCACGGCTCAACTGAATAATGATGTTGTGAGAACTATGGAAAGGAGGGGGTCTAACGAATAAAGACGAGTTTAATAGAAGTTAATAGCGTTTTGGGCTGCGGTAAATGGCCTAGTGCTGTAGAACAGCCGCTACAAAAGTAATAATAATTAGGTTCTGGAAATTATAAAAATAATTATAATTACAAAGCAAAAATTCCCGGTTCGATTGCCGGTTAGGATCTGGAAATTTTAATACGTTAAAATTCACCATTAGGGCGTTTTCACACACACACACACACACACACACACACACACACACACACACACACACACACACCGGCACTGGATGCAATGTTATTTTAGAGTTTCACACGCAAGCTGTTCCACCAATGTCTCCAACCCGGCATTCGGCTCCGGTAAATACAGCCGGTCTTAAACTCGACAAGCCAGATGCCGGTTTGATCTCCAACGTATTGGTTTTTAATGGTAACTTGTTCGCAGTTGTAGACGCATATCTAGACCATCGATATTCTAGACTTGCCGGGTGGCGGTGAGGTGTTTATATACTGTACACTTCGGTATTGCAGTGCTTTTCATCGCTATCAGAACAGATTTCTTATATTTTTATGTACATTATTTGTGTGTTATATAACTTTTAATCATCGTTACAATAAGTAAATTGTCCGATTACGATTATGTGGTATTAGTATAGCTCATAGAAAGCAAACCCTGCCCGGCTGTTTATGGGATAAAACAGCCGATTGTTTTAAAGATAAAATTGAAAAGAAAAAACTGTGAAAAGAAATGTAGGCCTGCTCATATTTGGAACAAGATTTCCGACTAATGTTTTAACAAAAACGTGTTTCTTTTACCAAAACCAAATACCTACTGCTACTGGACAAAATGTGGAAAAATTAAGCGCTCACCATCGCCTGCTCCGGTTTTGCCGGACTATGTGAAAAGTTACTTCGACCGGTGTGTGCGAAAACACCCTTAAGCTACGGCCGCACTGGTGGAAGTATATAGAAATGGCGCATGGATGCTTCTTTCACCTAAAACCAATACACCGCATTAGAGCCACCTAGCACTTTTTGAAATCAGGCGTGCATCCTAGCCTAACTGACTTGTCAGTAGATGTCGAGGCTGGTGTCATACTGGTGGTTATATAGTTAATTACCTGTTGGCTGTACTGTGATTTATGATTTTTAAGTGACTTGAGTAACATCTATTTAAGAATATAGAACGTTTCTCTTCTCATTCTCAAATATTTCTTAAGTGTATTATCGTACAAACGAGCGTCTTTGGACAAGTGATAAAATTCGCCGAACACTTCCCTACTGGTAGTAATATCGTGTACCCATTCATTTTTACAATTGTCACTTCATTTTAAATTTAAACTTTCCTCAAACATTAACTCCTTGCACAAATCTAGACATGACATTGTGTCTAAACTCGACTGAGGTAGTTGTAATGTGCCACCTCCCTTTGCCAGTCTGGCTATAATGAATCTTGCAGCTAGACTCTTGCATCTTCATCAACACTTGCCGATACGCTTGCCTCTTGCAGTGTGGCCGTAGCCTTACAGTACCAAAAACCACAGCAGTCTCTAATGACAAAACTGTCAATGCAACTTTAGATAAACTAAAAAAAATATAATAATTACTGGAAATGAGTGTTCTGCTTCTTCAAGTCATTCATGCCAATTTTTCACTATGATTCATCTTCATACACTTGTTGTATTTTATTATATAGAAACAAGTTAATTAACATAGAAAGAAAATTTATAATAATTGCAAAAAAGTTAAAATGTTGAAAAATGTTGTAGATTTTTAAGTAAAGTTGAGAAAAATTGTGTAACTCCTGTACTTACGGAGTATTCATTTAAGTGCTGCTCTTTTTGTAGTTTATTCTTTTCATATGTACTTTCCAAGTATGTCGTATCTTGTACAGTCTCTTGCATTTATAATACTGGTCTTTAAATTATTTATAGTCCTTGTAAACGTAATAGGCGGATGAGCGGACGGACTTTGGCTTTCTTATGTGTTTCATTTATAAAAATATGGCAAAGAGTAAATGCCGCTTGTTAATAGCTTTTTACAGTTATATTAGTCCAGTTAATGAAGTAATATAGGCCAAAGCTAAAACTGACTAAAGGAAAATTAAATTTTTGGAGGCAGTAAGTGCGTATCAAAAGTACTGTATTCTGAAAATTCCCCACTCGTACGCCGCTTGTTTCCCCATCGCAAAACACTGCAAATCTTGCAGTGTTTTGCTTGCAAGCTATTATCTCTTAAATTAAACTACCTGTGCAAAGTATTTTTCATGAATTTCTTAAATAATGTTCTATAAATTAATCTATAAATTCTTTTGATTTCTCCTGATAGATTTTCCAATATTTACAAAACTATTGCTAATATAGTAAATCTTTAGAGTAAATAAAATTATTTTTGAACTCAAATTATTAAAAAAATGTTTGGAAATAAACCTTTTAGCTCATTTTATAAGCTTTACAATGATGCATAATAGGCCTACCCCTATACCTTTTGCGTATTTGACGTCAGAGATGCGGTTTCAGCTCTACAATGTAGAAAGGGGCGAACCGCACGGCGCGGCTTCTATGCAGCATTAAGAAGTACGATTCTTATTACACTATTTAAGTAGTTATTTTTAATTTTTTTTGTATTACGTTGTTTTAGGTTTTTTAACTATACTTAATGCTAAAAAATAATTATCCTAAATTGATAAACATTAAAATATTTATGTAAATACAGAGTGATTGGGAGATTACTTATTTGTTTCATACGAAACAAATATAGGTCTATAATATAAAAATCTGGTGTGAAACACTCTTACAACGTGCTCTTGCCAGTGCAATTAATTAACAATATAACCTAACATTAGTAATAAAACATTAGAAATAAACAAAAAACTAACCTCAAAAAACATAACCTTATTTTAATCATGAGTGAAAGATGCAAACTGAAATTAACCTCAGTTTGGCTTGAAAATACGGAAAATCGCTCTTTCACGCTAAACTAGGCTCTGTAGGCTGCTGTATATAAAAGTTGTAGATTTTTTATTTTTTTTTATATACACTTTTGTTGTAAAATGCCTACTAAGGCTGAAATCTTTGAAGCCGCAATCTTAAAAAAACAATATTTTTACGAGAAAACAGCCTCTCCAAGAATTTCAGCAGACATGGCGCCTAACCTATCTTGTAGATCATATTATATCTAGTACATGAGGCGATTTTTAAAAAAACGTAGGAGCCGTTTTTGAGAAAATCGCAAAAAAGTGAAAAAATGACACGAATAAACTACTACTTTCGGTTGACCGATTTTGATTAAAATGTTCGTGTCGGGTCCTCTAATGGTATCTACCTTGAGTTTCAAGTTCGTACGATGTTCCTATCTTGAGATATTCTGTTAACACGCACGCGCGCGCGCGCACACACACACACACACACACTCACTCACCCACACACATACCAATCGGTAAAAACATGTTTTTTGGGTTCAGGGGGTCTGAAAACGTGTATATCCGGTGAAAACTCGTTTTCGAAAAATCGACATGAAAACAATACTTTCCTTCCTATATATTCACACAGACAAGAGAAAGTAAAAAAACTGAGTATGGGTTACTTGAAATTTCCCGTTTAACAGTCTGATTCTTTTTCAATTGTTTGTGTAACCTTTCATCACAAATTTTGATCGTTTGTACAGGATAATCCATTCATTATAAGTGCTAAGGATTTTGGGGCCGTAACGCAAGATCTTTCATGGAGACCCTCATTCTTTTCCCGCAGCTCAATAAATTCGAGCCCAAAGTTTGTTATTCGCAGGAAAACATCCACTGAGAAAAAGTTCCGTTTTAACGGAGGCCGGAGGGTTGTGCCCCTACCGGTTACTAACGCTAGTCTGCGCTATGGATCCTGCGAGCTCCGTATGACTACCATTGAATTTCAGTGTCCGCACATAGAATAACTGTTAAACCCGGTCCTTTGACAACTACACGTAATAAAAATTATTGCAGTTGCTAAAAATAAGTAGCATTATCTCTTTTGGAACTACAGGACAAGTTATTAATGCAGCTAAATGGTTTTTTATTTGTCATCTCAACTGTAAACTATTCTAATCAAATTTAAATGTGATGACATGATGTTAAATGTTGATGTAATTTTACATTCTTCGTTGAAGGGAGTATTAGATATAGATTTTTGAAACGTTTGACTTTTATTTGTAAATTATTAAGTTAAATATAAAATAATACCTAGCCATATTTAGATTCATGTAATCTAATAAATCAATACGTTAAGTAAATTTATGCTCAAGAAACTACCCACTGAAAAAATTTCCCCTTTGTCGATCAGAACCCAAACATTGACATCTTCTCAATTTTTTTTTTAATCATTGCCTAGCCAAATTTTAATTTAATGAGAAACTATAAAAAAGTATTGATACTTTACACACTTTGGTGGAGGGAGTTTAGCACTATCAAACACTTGTTTTTAAAGAACACCATGCATTTATTTAGTTGAATTTAAAATATATAACTTCATTAAGAATTCGGTGTTGAGACACCATATTTTTACACAAAGAATAATGTATTTTAACATAAGAAACATATTATTTAGGAACATAGATTCTTCTTTCTTTTTACATTGTTTCGGCGTACCAAGCAACACTTTGAGTGATCTTTTTCTCATCCCTCATGTTTTCTAATTTTCATTGCTATTTTTCGTTTTCTCATTTTTCTGTAAATCATTCGTCTTTTCTTTCGACCATCTCATATTGACTTTGTCGTTTATTCCGTCTCATAAATCCCTGAATTTAACTCTTTTTTTATTCTTTTCTGTTCTTTATGCTTTGTAACATCTTTATATCCTTTTTATTTTTTTTTAGTTTCTATGCTCGATCTATTCTGTGTCTTGTAATTTTTGTGTCTATCAAATTACTCCTTTGTCAGTCATTTCTGGTACTGTCTATTGATAACGTTTCATATTCATAAAACACAAAACTAATTCTCATTCTTCTCGAAGAGACGTTAATTTTTTATATTTTATTCATTCCCATGTACCCGTTTATCATTTAGTAACATATATTCTCCATTTTAATTTAATTCGGACCGTATACTTTCCTTACGAGTTTTCTGTCCTTAATTTCGGTTTTCTCTATAAAACTCTCCTTCCGATGAAAGGAACATCTTGATTCATATAATTTCATCAGTAAATACAACTGTATTTCAGTGTCTTAATTCGCAGTTTAATCGATTTGTTAGTGTAAAATAATTTTTGTCAGCTGCTGATATTATGCCCTACATTTTTTCTATTTTCTGTTTCTTATCTTCCCGGATTGTATTACGTATACATAATATTATATCACACATAGGCCTACATAATAGTCACTGTAAAGTTCATTAGCGATGACGTTGGGATGTAACTTTTTACAATGAGGATGAAATGATTTTTTGTAACGTATGAAATATGGGGTGCCTGAGTGGAATCCGAACCCAGGACTGCATGATGAGAGGCAAGCACGTTACCAACTACGCCAATGTGGCCGGCTATTGTCTATTTTGTTTTGATGTTATTACTATTTATATAATAATTTAAAACTACTTATATTTTCAATATTATGATGGTTAGTTTTATGCACTCATTTTTGTCTAGCTATTCTTAATGTTTCATAATATTTTATCTTAATATAAAGGAAGAATTTTATCTATTTTGTATCTCACTCATTCTCTCAAAAAGTAAACGCGGAAAATATACTCCTGTTAGATATTATATTAAAATTTTATGTCGTTGATGCATTAATAAATATTTCCATATTTCCGTTATTTCATGAAATATCTTTTGTATTCTCTCTAAAATTACCTTGTCTTACTAGAAAATAAAGTAGCTGTTATTAAACTAACATGGATAATAGATACAAGATATTCCTTTTGTTGTTGATAAATTTCTTATCTTTTTCTTAAATTTTATCATAGTGCTTTATGTATTAGGTCACATTATTTTCTTATGTAATTTTATAAACAGTTTCTTTAATTACAATATTCAATTACGTTCTTGTAACTGTATAGTTTAATAAATTCGTATTTCATAAAAGAAAATAAAAGGTAGCAAAACTATGAAATTTTACATGAGAAAACATAACCAAATGAAAATATTTTTGTGATTTGGTAATGCTATTTCGCTAATCCAACGTCTCCCCATGATATGCTCTGTCAATACCCGACGTTATCTTGGAGAACTAGATTGGATGATTAGCGAGGGACGAGGTGTTTCTATCCTGTTTTATTGCTGTGATTGGCTGTTGAGGATTCTTTAAAGAGTTAATTTGAGATATCTGCTCAGTTGTCTGATGTGCAAGAATCTCTGGGAAATCATCAGGGTTGCGTTCGTGAACTTTTTGATTGCGATCCGCAGTCGATAGGATCTTTCGAAGGAGTACCGGCCGCTGGGCGCTGTAGTCTTTTGGAATTGCGTCGCCCGCCAGGTTGGATCTTGGTGGGTTCCCTTCGGTGTCCTTTTGGAGGTGCACTGCCCGTTCCGATGGTGCCTGTTACGCTTTCGGGGATATTTGACATGCTTTCTGTCACTCTTGATTGGTCCCTGCTTGGCAACAGCTGTCTCCTTCAACGTTCGTGACAGACAGCAGAAGTATTGATGATGGAGTGGCATCGCGACCTCTGAGCAAGAGCTATAACTAGGTTTTCCTTATTCCTGTTTTTTAGGAGTTATATTCTCTCATTTTGTTTGGAGGGACAATGGAGAGCCATAATTACTATTAGTTTAATAAAAAATGAACTGAGGTTTAATGAATTTATTATAAATGTTGTTCACCTAATTACATTTCAAGGGTTTTAATAATATTTTAATCAAAATACGAATGAAACTCAAATACGAATTCGTTTTAACGGTTGTAAAATAAATATTATTGTATTTAAACGAATCATAATAATATAATTGCAAAAAGTAAGTCTTGAAATGTGAAAGACGATTCAAGATGTCAGAAGCTGTCAGTTACGCCAAACGGAACCACCGTAGCAATACGTCACTTCTACTAATAATATTTCCTTTTCCGCATCAATCCCCCCGGCTGCCACGCCCAACTCATTCTCACGTTTCCTTTCTTTTTCTTCTTATTTTACTTTACACTTTCGTTTTTTACCCTTAAAAGGTTTTTACAGAAATAAAGTTAAATAAGAAACTAGAAAAGTCATGTCCGTAATTGGTAACTTAACTTCTTTAGTGTCATCCTGTTTCAGCTTAGTATTCATTTAAATGTCGGATTATGTCAACATTTTAATATTAAACTTGTATTTACTTTGTCGCATAATTCTGTGCTATCTGTATACGACATTTTAATGTTGAAGCATCAGAGAATTTTTATTTTATTTTTAATCAGCTTATTTCATCAACTTGTTGATTAGTTTCTTAAAATGAATAAATATTTTACCGTGTATTTCAGGTCCTTTCAGCACCTGGTTGTTTTTAAATAACAAAACGTCGTTTTATATTTGTTAAAAATAAATTATTACGGTTATAACTGCAGTTGAATCTTGACAATCCGACAGATATGGATGTTGGATTACCAAAAATTTTGGATTAGGCCTACATTTAAAACAGTACGGCAGGCTTCTTGGGAATCCTCGTTTTACTTAGTTAAACCTCTACAGGTTCTAACCACCCTTTTGGCTGATGACCTAAACCGCAAATAAAAATTTATAAAAGGAAATCCTACGTATTGTAGAAAGTAAAAAGTTTTCCTGTCCGACAATAACTGGATCCGTCAAAACCGGCGCAAAGGTATTATTAATTTGTTGCAATTTATGTTTTATATTAGCACTTCAAGATTTGAGTATAAAAATCCCTTGTAAGACCAATCTGGACTTATGGTGTCCAGTTCTTTGCAAAAGTGGCAAAGAGTAATTTTAAGTCGATCCAGGCCTTTCAATCAAAATTCCTAAGACTTGCTTCTTGCGCTCCTTTTTATGTAAGCAATAAAACCCTCCACGAAGATTTCAAAATTCTGACAGTAAAGGAGCTGACCGCGTCCTTGTATAGTGAATTTCTCGGAAGACTAGATGGCCGTCCAAACCAACAAGCCCGTGATCTAGCTACAAGGAATTTCCCAACTGTGCAATGTTTAAAGCGAAAATGGAGTAGAGACCTTTTGGTCTGAATCACGGACAATACCCGAAATTTTAAATCCAGAATGTACCACTGGGTACCTCTTCTGCTTTAAGTGAAATTTCCCATCGCCATTTAAATACATATACGAAAGTTGTGCAGTTCAATTTACAGTACCGTAATAAAAATTAAAGACCAAAAAGTATTAGCGCTCGATAAAAATATATTAATGTTCTTTGAAAAATAAAAATTAAGAAAACAAGAAAATAAAAATATAAAAGAAGTTGTACATTACATGGATCTTTAATTTTTATGTTATTTTTTAGTAAAATACAAAAGAATTGTACAATAAATTTTTGTTACAGTGTGGTTTTGGTAAGGCAAATTCAAAAAATAAAATATTAGTGAAACTATTTTCTAATACGAAAAGTATTGATAAACCTCCTGCTACTAACGTTAGATGTACGTATCATCTATCTAATTTTTTCATCTATCTAATCCTTGTAATTATTTATTTAAACTGTGATTTAATTTTTTAACTGTAAAAATGTTACAAGTATTTTGTTATGAGGATTGTAATGAAATGGTAAGGTAGGGATGAGAAGTGTTGGGCTCCCTTTCTGCGTATATCGTGCAGTAAGCTACTTTAATTATGCTTACGTCCTGTATTAAAACTTGGTTAAGTTCGTTTTTTATTCGTTAGTACACTATAATTTTTTAGATTTAATTTATGTGTTCAGAAACCTATTAAAATTATCTTCTTTTTAAAATTACTTTGATTTTGTTTTAAGTCACGTTTTATACGTAAAAGGCATGATAAAAATATTAGAAATAAGAACTAGAAATAGTCATGTTAAAGAAATAAGAAAACTTCTACTTCTCCCCGTCGAGGATTAATGGTTCCTGCCTGTTCCCAATCTCTAAAATCTGCCTTCTCTTCCTCGGGTGCCCTCGATGTCTCCTTCCCTCCAGTTTGTAACCCAGTGTATCCTATTATAGTATATCCTTAAGTATCCTGTTCTCGCCCATTCTGTCCACATGCTCTAGCCACTGTAATTTAATTTAAAGTACCCTATCATTTATGGAGAAGATGTTGAGCTCTTTCGTTATCTCTTCTTCTTTTTCTTCTTGTTGTGCTTCTCCGGTTCGGATGTTGGCGATCATCGTAGCCTTATTACCTTTTACCTTGTTAGTCGCAATCTGGAACAATTCTGTGGAGCTCTTCTCGAACGAGGTCCTCAAATTTATCTTGAAAAACAGTTTAAAAAATTTATCTTTATCTGCACATTCCTATAACGGTCTTCTCTACTGCACCCTCATATTTGCCGAAAAATTCATTTCAAAATTAAAAATAAGGTTGTAATTTCGGATTAGCGGGCTTGCTGCTGATAACATACCAAGAGAAACAACCATCAAAATAATTTTAAAATGATTTATTTTTATTACATTTGCAACCAAATACTTTAAAATAGTCATCAATATATTAATTTTTGAACATAAAATGAAGTATTAGTTATGATATGACTGACGTAATCACAAAGATTCTGGTAACAAAAATCATAATGGTTCTGGTGAAAAAGAAAAGCAACTTATCACTTTCCTTGATTTTAAATTATCTTTCAAGCCCATCGAATATTTTACGCATATCAGTAACTTTTTCAACAAAGGCTAAATATAACTTTTTTTATAAAAGTCAGATATTTTATAAAATATATCTCATTTATTTTCACGAACAAAATGAAAATACAAAAAAGTGTATGAAAAGAACGATAAAATATATATGAGATTTCAGGACTCTTAAGTTGTAGTGGAACAATTTGTGACTTCATTATGCAAGGGAGAATTTAAAGGGGTTGGTGAATATTTACCCCCTTTATCTCAGTGTTACTCTCTTTCTCTCAGTCATCAATAAAAGCTAAAGATTGAGTGAACGTTTTTTCATATCAAAGAATCCATTTCAAATGTTAAACTTACTCCCCTTCATTTTTTTATAGCATCACGTTTCATCATATAAATTTTATCATCATTTTTGTTGAGATCATCGAGTTTTAACCAGTGAAATAAATAAACCCGTAATATCATTGTAAGAAACCTTGTAAATATCGGATGGGTTATTCATACGTTTTTTCTGTTTTGTTGTATGATAAAGATAAACGGTTTCGCTCTCAATACAAAAATATTCATTCATTTTCTTGTGAGATAGATACATTATATGAAATGTCAAAATTTTGGAATTACTACAATCAACGCAAAAATTGAGCTGATAAGACGGAGGGGGGATGTACTTTCCGATGGAAACTTAAAATGGTGTACTTTTCGACGAATTCCTGATAAAGGAATTTGACCCATATACTTTTCGACGATTTTATGCCCCCATAATAGTTTATCAAATAATGTTCCAGTTGATTGTACATTTGGCTACGTTTAAATAAATAATACTATCGACCGGCATTGCGTTTAGTTAGTTAAATAGTTCAATATGTAGGTTACTCATTCTTATTATTCTTGGAATATTTTTTTATTCTCACACTTAAAATACACCGTTACGTCTTGGGGATCTGTGGGTAAAGCAGATGCCATCTTCAGGATGCAGAAATAGTTTGTTAGGGCCATCTAAGGAGATCAAGACGTGATCTTTTTATAGACGTGTAAACCCTTTTTTAAAGAACTAAATGTTTTAATGTTCCTTGTATTCACGTTAATGAGAGTGCATTATTTCTGAAGAAGAATGAGCATTTATTCTTGAAAAATAAAAATACTCATTTGTAGGTACTTGACCAGTCATAAAAGATGTTTCAGAATTGTCCAATATAGAATTACCGAATACGAAAAAGCACCATACTATGCCTCCGTCAAAATTTATAACAGCTACCCAATCATTTGAAAGAGCTTTCAAACAGTTTCTTCTAGAAATTAAAAATATAATATTAATGAATTTTTCAATATTCTATGAAATTAATCTATGAACAACAGGATTTAACTGTCTCGTCTGAGTGTACATGTCAATAGTAAGTTTTTGGGAATTTTTAACGCCATAAATTTTTAAATAGTTATATTGTAACATCTGTTGTGGTACAAACGCTTATTGGCTGTATGCGCAATTGAGATTACAAAAATGCTTAGCGTGAACCATCCCAATCGTGACAACCCGAATATATTTAATTTTTTTTTTTTGCTTTTACGGCCTCATTGGACCACTTGAATCAAATGTAGAAATCCTTCATGGTTGGGTTTTAGGATTCTTACGTTTTTCCCAATAATTCTTCAAATTTAGGGATCTAATCTGTCTGATTTAATCTGTACAAATCATTGACGACGGAGCTCCAGTTATTTATACAAATGTTTTGTCTTTAGGCCTATCTTTAAGCAACTTAAGCTGTTCAGATTTGTTTAAAAGATCTTGTTCTGCAATGTTAAGTTCTTGCATATCTTGCTTTATTTCGGCCAACCACCTTGGAGGATTTTTCCATGAGTTAATTATAGAAATTAGTTGTTTAGTTACTCGATTGTCCGGTATTCTAAGTAAATGCCCGAAGAAAGAAATTCGTTTCTTCCGCATGATGTCAGTAATTGGCTCGATTTCGTGGCAGAGTTTGGAATTTGACATTAAGATCCAGATATCGTTGAGTTTCCGTTTTTTGTTTATGCAAGTCCTAAGGATTCTTCTTTCTATCCCAAGAATTTCTCTCATTCTCGTATTAGTTTTTAAAGTAGAAATAGTTTCCCTGCAGTAAGTGGCTTCGGGTTGTACTACCGTTTAATAGTGTTGCAGTTTAGATTTAATAGATGGGTCTTTCTTGTTGTATGTATTCTTAGTAAATTCCTGGGCTTTCCCTATTTTGTTAGTTGTAATTTTCCAGGTCGCTTTCTCATTTCCGTTGTAAGTAAATTACTATTATATTTTATTTAACCACAAAAATAGAACATTGTCCGAGAATGAATGAATCGCTGAACTGGTCATTAATAGAATATGAGAAGCTTCGAAATATTACTGTATCAGAAGCAGACATTTACGCAATAAATTCACTGTCATCAACATTTCTCGCTACAGGCTCCAGTCACGTCAGTCTCATTCTTCCAACCTTAATATGATTTGTTTACACGAGTTCCAAAGTTAAATAGAATTAATTTTATTGTAGGTAATAACAAACCTTTTAATATTAATATTAAATCGTGTTAATACTGTGATTAGATAGTGAATACTGTTTTCAGATATGTACTTTGAGGTCGATTATTGCAGTTGATCAATAAAACAAATTACAAAAATCATCCGTATTTTTCCCTTACTTTGTAATGAAACTACGTTACTTTAATTATATTAAACAAAGGAAATTTAAGTAAAGAAAAAGTAATAAAGAAAATTAGAGTGGATCGCGTCTTGTATTATCGAGTTAAAATCATGAAATTATTGTACTGAAGAAATTTCAGTAAAAGTTTTGCTTCTGCTGCAAATATAAAATTACAGTAGCAAAGGAAACGAAAGTAAAAGGGAGTCCAGATCTCGACAAATAGCGACAAGCTCAGTTTGTGAAGTGGAACAGCGGAAAATTGGACAGAAGAAGGAACCCGTGAAAAAAGTTAGTGGTGGTTCAACAAATCGTTTTTACTCGTACTCTACACAGAGTTAAATTTTTTCTGGTTACATTGGGAAAAATTTTTTATCTTATAAACCAAACTTGTATTTTCTTTTGTATATGTCGGTGTTTATTGGTTTATATTGGTGTTTTTATAAGGTTTTTTTTATTTATAAAAACTTCGAAAAATTTCAGTCATTACTTTTGTAAGACGCGACGACATCGTATTTAGTTTCACCTACACAAATTATAAAATAACAATAATATTAAATTTGCCTTTATTGTAAATGTTCACTTAACCTTAAGACTTATGTTACTATTTACATACACTTGATAATACTCATAAATGGATATATGTATGGTTTACAACTTTCTGGGCGATATAGTACGACTTTGTGATAATGTATTAATTAATTTTATGTCTTTGATTAACTCTTCTTAGTTCTGGCCATCTCAATTTTTTCTTACCCACATTAGCTACATTAAAAAATATTCACAATGAAATCATTTCGTTTCATAATGTGCCAATTTATGTATAACAGACTAGTGGAGTGTTAAATTATTTGTTCTCAATCTGTTCGTTGCAGGGCTGAAATAAATAGTTCTGTTTCTTATCACATGGTCAGCAATTTATATGACTGAAGCATTTAAGAATAGAACAGGTATCGTTGTAAAATATACTAATCAGAGTTATCTCCTGTGAGAGTAATGAATTTCATTATACAGCCAGACCCTTTCCTGAATTAAGTGAAGGTGTCATTTGCAGGGTGGAAAGTAGTTGTTTTTCAGAAGGCCTGGCATTCTGATAATCTTACTTTTCAACTCAGTGAGGAAGGCACTGGTAAACCGCCTCACTGCTCGTTTTATTTAGTAAAAACTCTCGATGTTCAAACCAATGAAGAATTAAACAGTATCAATGTTCCCATATATTTATCTGTCCTTTTGATCAAGCTTTCAACGAGTTCTCTTTTGTATCATATTTTATACCAATTAATAATTCAATATTAAACTTTTTCTTTATCCGTTTAATTATTTTTGAACTTCTACTTTCGCCTTTATAGCCATAATCCATAGTTTTCCATTAAATAGTTCGTTTCTCTTGTAAATTTTTTGTCTTCCTTATTACCTGTATTCTCCGTCTTCTATGTTTGGACGCATTATCTTGCGGTCATATCTTTTTTTGTCTTTAATTTTTTTTTACGGTACTGTACATTGAGCTACACAATTTCCGTTATGATATTTAAATGGTGGCGGGGAGTTTCGCTTTAAGGAGAAGAGGTACCCAGTGGTACATCCGTTTTATAACTGCGGGTATTATCCGTTATTTAGACCAAAAGGTCTCTACTCCATTTTCACTTGAGACGTCGCACAATTGGGAAGTCCTTGTAGCTAGATCACGGGCTAGGTTCAGTATTCAGATGAACTAATGTCCCCTAGCCGTGGGAGTGAGAGAATGCATAACGCTCTCACTCGCACAAGCCAAACACGCCGTTCCAATAACATTGTTGTGAGCAAGCGTTTATGCATCCAGTAAACTAACAAGCAAGATAATGACTGTAGTATATTTTCAGATTTGAATTATAACGGTAATGACTTTTGAGCACACACGTAGTTATGCCACATATCTCCCTCTCACTCGCTCGGCTATGGGCCATTAGTTCGTCTGATACCTATAGTTTGGTCATCTAGTCTTTCGTGAAATGCACTATAGGAGGCGCGGTTAGCTCCTTTACTGTCGGAATTTTGAAATCGTCGTGGAGGGTTTTATAGCTTACATGAAAAGGAGCGCCAGAAAATAGTTTAAAGAATTTTGATTGAAAAGCCTGGATCGACTTCAAATTACTCTCTGCCGCTACTCCAAAGAGCTGAACACCATAAGTCCAGATCAAATCTGACATATATGTCTAAAAAATAAATCATTTTCTCTTATCTACTAATTAATTTACCTGAATTTATATAATTATTAAATACATAAAAGATATATTATATTTTAAAAGAAATTCGGATAGGTATAATTGATTAAAATTCTTGATACACGTTTATTTAACGAATAAATCGTTTTCTTAGTTTAACTGAAATTTTATATAGCATAAAGGAAGACAGATTGTTATCGGCCGCGTATAACGCAGTCTGGTATTTTCATCTTTGGAAGTTACCATTTTATAATTAACGAGAAATACGAAAATAATGAATAGCCTATGAATAAATTTGTTATTCCAATATATTCGTCCATTAACAAGATTAATTTTATAAAATTATCTTAAGATTATTAATCTGCAATCTTAGAGAGGGATGAAAATACAATTTAACAGATTAAACAACGATCTTGATTCGGTTCGTATAATTAATGGGAAACTTTACGGTCTTTTAATTAATATACTGTATAAAGTAATCTAACCTCTTAATTGTTTATTTAATTAAAATTTCTATTCTATTTAATTAATATAATTTTTCAATTCTTTATTCAATTATACGGCTTTGCTAAATATGGTGATATCTGTTCAGGATTAAATAATTTTCTAATATTGATGATATATAAATTGAGGGGTCTAATATCAAAACCAGCCACGTCCAAAAAATATCTGTTTTGTTTCTGTTCTTTTTTTCAAGTTTTCAATGTTATTAGAATAGTAAATAGGAGAATCTACATCAAAATAATTAATATCCAATGAAATTTGACGTTTTTTTTAAACAAGCCACATTCATACTTACAGAAATAGTCAGTGGGTGCGCTAGTGCACTACTGTGGTGAACTAAATTTTTTTTATTTTTTATTTTTTTAACATCGCATCAACTGCAAGGTCATTAGCGACGATGTTGGGGTGTAACTGTGCGTAATGAGGATGAAATGATTTTCTGTAACGTATGAAAATATGCCGTACCTGAGTGAGATTCGAACCCAGGACCGCATTTTAAATTTTATTGTATTTTGACCAGAACTAAATTTTATTCTATCAAAAATAATGTAATTTTGTAGTAAATGCAGTTACGTTAAAACAATTTTATTAGAACATCGTTTAATTTTGTTATTACGACAGAGTATTTTTCAAGTGGTTATTTTTGATTGCTTGAAAAGTATCGATTTTGAATAATTTAATTTTAGCACGACACAGTGCTCAATGAAAAGTGTATTTTTTGTATAATTTATAGTTAGAAGTAGTTAAATTATTATTAAATTAGTTGAAATGATCGGAGTAAGTAGTTAAATCATTATTAAATTAGTTGAAATTGGCTTCTACACCACGGTCCCGGGTTCGATTCCCGGTCAGGCAATTTTTTATCACTCATTTTCATTATGATCACTATTCACCGTCTGCATTAGCAGAAATTGCAGAACCGTCAGACGTAAAACAAAAAAAAGATCAAATTCATTACTTACCTTTATAAATAAAACCACAATTTTTCACAAAAAATAGTAAACCTTTTTTTCAAAACCAGCCAAGTACCAGAATGAGTTTCAAAACCACCCACATTCAAAAGAAAAATTATTTTTCCTAGATTTTAAAAGACATATACACATTACCATACATTTATACACATTTACGTGTGAGATTTATTTCTTATAACTTGAGCTATTAACCAAGACGGGAGATACTGTAGTTTAAAATTAAACAGTTTTTTTGCTTTCTTGAAACATTTTTTGAAATATGTGCGGCTGATTTTGATACTAGACCCCTCAATTATCTCTGCATAAAAGATACATTGTAATAATACAAAATTATTGAAAATATTGTAACGTGAGACTAGAAATTGTTTAGGTGAGATAACTAAGTGAGACCTGGTATTGTATGAAATAAGTGTATTGTTATGTGATTACCATTACGACCTTGAAAGGGTGCTGTAGGGTTGTTGACTCTTATTTTAATTTGTTTTGTTCTGTTACGATTAAGTTTTATACAATTTCTAGTGTTTTCTAAATTTTTTAAATCTTTATTCGTTCTTTCTCGTATCATCTACTTGTCATTATTGCTTCCAAAAATCGTATAAACGTCACAATATTAATAACAATATCAGTAGGTAAGCTTTTCTTTCAAAAGTAGATGTCATTCCAATGGTTATTCGTATTTATAACTGGAAATTGTTTTTATTTTTGTACAGTTGTAATTTACTTTCTATGGGTACGGTTGTGTGAGAAGTTAACATCATTAAGTTTTTTGCCGTGAAGCGGAGCGAGTGGAAGGTAGGAAATATTGATATTTTACCATTATCTTTTTACTTAAAACGTAAAATCTGGTCTAATGTAATTCAAATGGAGATTCTGTTTGATTTTAAATGCAGAAGTCTAATGGACGGATTTCAACAAATACGTATTTACATGGTTGTAAAGAATACACTTTCAAGATTTTGTGAAAAAACGAAAATAAAAATAATTACTTCGGTAAAAGCCGAAATGAAATTTTACAAAGTGTTTCACAAAATAAGTTAATTAAACTTTCTGCTATTCAAGAGGCGATGTTGGGAACTTCAAATCAAAAACACAGCTTTGGTTTTGAAGTGTTTCGTTTTGAGGTGTCGTTATGGTAACTTTAGCGTGTTATGGAATATAAGTACCAAATTGTCTTCTTTGGACTCCATAGAGAAGGTGCAGAAGTTGATCTTACGAATAATCAATAAAGACAACCAACTTATTCATCGGAACAGCTTTTTCAAGAATTCAACGTACTTGACATCCACCATATAGTTACTAGAGAAACTAGTATTTTCGTATATAAAAATATAAACTATCTAACTACAAGAGCACATCATTGTAATACCAGGAACAAGGATCTCTTACTTTTATACAAGGCCTCTAAAACTTTATACCCAAGGCATTTCTGCTATTTAGCGCCCAAACTGCTTAATATGCTCCCCTAACAAATTAAAAATATGCTAGACATCATAAGGAATAAAAATCAGTAAGGCTATCGGAAGTAGAGAGAGAAGCCATAGAAACAATGGTTACCCCAGGAAACATATAATTTTGTGAGCTCGTCTACCGGTTTCGATAATAAGTTTTCTATTTTTAAATAAACTCTTTTGTTTTTAATATTTTATTGTTTAACTTATTTTCGTTTGTACATATAATTATATAATAGCATACTTTTTTAATAGTTTAAGTAGTATTTAAGTAACTTAACATGTAGTTGTAATTACTAATACACTAATAGATTACCGTAGTAGTTGCAGTAGTTAATGAACAAAGAAGCATTGAATTGATCTACCTATCTTAATATGGGATATTTTGATATCTTGAATATGGGAAACTATAGTTGGGTGTATTAATTTTTCCACAACGAATTAAAATAAATAATTTTATATTTTTAAAGTATAATTAAAGAAATTAACATTTTATATTGCAATGATATTTTTATGTAATTAATGGGAAAATAAATAGGCTAAATAAAAAATCTGGTGTGAAACACTCACACAACTTTCTCTTGCCAATGCAAATAATTAATAATAAACCTAACATTATTAATAAAATATTAAAAATAAACAAAAACTAACCTCAAAAACATAACCTTATTTTAATCATGAGTGAATGACGCAAAATGACAATCGAACTCAGTTTGGCTTAAAAATACGGAAAATCACGCTTTCACGCTAAACTAGGCTCTGTAGAGAAAAATGCTCTAAACAAAAGTTGTAGATCTTTTAATTTTATATAAATTTTATTATATACACTTTTGTCGTAAAATGCATACTAAGACCGAAATCTTAAAAAAATCGATTTTTCTCACGTTTTCGTGAGAAAAAAACAGAAAATCGCAAATTACCGCTAAACTAAGCGTTATACAAAAAAATGTTTGAATAAAAGTTGTAGAATTTTACATTCTCTACAACTTTTATTATATAACATTTTGCGCTAAAATGCATATTAAAGCCGCAATCTTAAAAAGAAAATGTTTTTACGTAAAAACAGCCTCAAGCAGAATTTCAGCAAACATGGCGCCTACCCTATATTGTAGAGCATAAATAATGTAGTAAACCAGTTGATTTAAAAAAAAATCGTAGGACTAGTTTTTGAGAAAATCGCAAAAAAGTGAAAAATTATACGAATAAACTACTACTTCCGGTTGACCGATTTTGATGAAAATGTTCGTGTCGGGTCCGGTAGTGATATGTAACTTAAGTTTCAAGTTTCAAGTTCGTACGATGTTCCGTTCTTGAGATATTCTGTACACGCATACACACACACACACACACACACACACACACACACACACACAGACCAATCGCTAAAAACATGTTTTTTGGGTTCAGGGGGTCTGAAAACGTATAGATCCGGTGAAAACTCGATTTCGAAAAATCGACATGAAAACAATACTTTCCTTCCTATATATTCATGTAGGCAAGAGAAAGTAAAAAAGTATAGGCTACCTATAAGTAGGAAATACAATTAGTATATGGAATGTAAGTAATACTTTAGTTATACAAGAATATTTTGATAAAACACTTATAAACGCCAAGGTAATTGTGAAATTAGTTGTTAAAAATAATTTAAGTACATCAATTAAAATAATAAATTAATGTGTGAATTTATTCACGCGGGCTACCTAGTATTAGTAAAGATAGAAGATACATATTGATGTATTTTGATGGCAATTTCAATAAATTGCCATTAGCTTTAAAAAGTTGTGATAATTTAAGTTAGTTTAAAAAGAGCTAAAACAACACTTGATTGATGAAACATTTCGGTACGTAATAATTCCTTTCTAAATACTTTTGTTTGAAAAATATATAAACTTCTAATTAAACGTTGAGGGAAATTGTGTGTTATTTGATATACACGCTTATTAAAGCAAGCAAGTTAGTGGTGGTAATAAATGTGTAAGTAATAAATTTTACATATCGTTAAAGTTTAGATGTATCTGTTTAACTTTATTCCCTTTTGGAGTCTCTGGATGCAGTTTTATAACAAAAAAAACATTTAAATTTATAAAACAATTAATAATAATTTAAGTTACGTGATCTGTGAAAATTCATTTGGAATTTCGATAAAATATTCAGAAATTTTAATTCTGTGTAAATTTAAAATAACAGTTTAACTTTAATACCGCAGTAACATTTTAACGAAGTCTTTGTTGAAAACATTTACTGATTTTTAACTTTTATTGCAGTTTTAAATCAGGATATAAGCAAATTACGTATTAGTTTTTTTTTATTTGAAAATGAATTTTTATCTTAAAGCAAATTACCGTGATAGTTAGATTCTATGTGAAATGGTAATGATCCTAGGAAACATTATAACGACATTTTCCATCCATTTAACAATTTAATACAAAATTACCAAACTACCTGAAAGCTAAATTTGAATTTTGTTCGCTTAACCACCGCTGGAATTAGGAAATTAGTTTATAAATGATTCTCGGTTGTAAAACCACAGAAACTCATTTCAAAATAAAACTCAGCTCAAATGTAGTATATTATTTTGAATTTAATGCAACCACATTTACACCTAAATTTCACAAATATTTTACTAAATATTAAATTATGTTTTTACGTTTTCATTATTTCTTTATTTTTTTAACAAAAATGGAAATACTGACCCAACATTAACCATAGTATAAATATTTTTGGCCCTCTCTGTAATGCAGTGATAGCGCGCTAGCCTGCGAGGCAGAGGTTCGATTCTCGGCTAGGGTCTGGAAATTTGCACAAGTTAAAACTCACCGTTATATAAACCACGGTAGTCGCTAATATTCGAGCTGTTGATGTGACTTTAAATAAATTTTTAATAAAAATATAGTTGTACAGGGTGTCCCACTAGTAACCCGAAATACTTCTGAGGTGTATTCCTATCATCAAAATAATGAATAAAGTTCATATTAACATAGTTAGGTCCAGAATCGCTTTGTTAGTGTTACAGCTGGCGAAAAGTTTCGTCCTGGTTTCAGTTGATGCAGTTTTACTTACACTCGGTCGTTTTTACGTACAATGTTTTAAAATTCTTTTGTATTTAATTGACTAAATCCTGTATTTACATATTAACAGTACATATTTTCAGTAATTAAGATGTTTTGTTTCACCATATTACAAGAAATGTTTCTCTACAAACAGATATTGCGTTTTCTGTCTTATTCTCCGTTTGTTTTGATAAAAACCCGGTTTTCAACAGTTTGTGTTTGTTTCTGATTGACCTATTTTACATCATTCTCGTTAGAATTAAATTCGCTTTAAGTTTTGTTTAATATTTTTTATGTTTGTTATCCATTTAAAAAAGTTAATGTATTTCAAGATTTGAGTCTGTGGAAGCTGTGAAAGAGAATGCGGCACGTGTCCTGAAGGAGCTGACAGAAGATGACTTACAGCAGTGTTTCCAAAATGGAAAATTCGCATGGATCGTTGTAGGGATAGAGAAGGAGTGTATATTGAAGGTGACAATAAGTGATTATGTATAAAAAAATAACATTATTTCAACGTCAGTCTCGTTATATAATAGCCACACCTCGTATAAAAAATATCTGTGCATGAAGACAAAGTATATAAGACAAAGTATTACGAGTATAAGTAGCATGAAGTATAATGAAGTACAATAAGTACAGTTGTTATAGTTCTGGTTACTATAGCATAGAGACCCCCTTAGCTAGCTTATCGTTCTAATTATATTTCTTAATTTAGCGTGTTAACGATTTTTACTTTCTCTTGCCTATATGAATATATATGAAGGAAAGTATTGTTTTCATGTCGATTTTCCAAAATCGAGTTTTCACCGGATCTATACGTTTTCAGACACCCTGAACCCAAAAACATGTTTTTAGCGATTGGTCTGTGTGTGTGTGTGTGTGTGTGTGTGTCTGTGTGTGTGTGTAGGCCCTATACAAAATATCTCAAGAACGGAATATCGTACGAACTTGAAACTTAAAACTTAAGTTACATACCACTACCGAACCCAACACGATCATTTTCATCAAAATCGGTCAACCGGAAGTAGTAGTTTATTCGTGTAATTTTTCACTTTTGTGTGATTTTCTCAAAAAATGGTTCTAAGATTTTTTTAAAAATCGCCTGGTTTATTCAGTTTTTTATTCTCTACAAGATAGGGTAGGCGCCATTTTTGCTGAAATTCTTGGTGAGGCTGTTTTCACGTAAAAACGTTGTTTTTTTAATATTACGGCTTTAATTAATATGCAATTTAGCGCAAAAATTTATAAAACAAAAGTTGTAGAGAATTTAAAATTCTACAACTTTTATTTCAAACATTTTTTTGTATAACGCTTAGTTTAGCAGTAATTAGCGATTTTCTGATTTTTTCTCACGAAAACGTGTGAAAAATCGATTTTTTTAAGATTTCGGCTTTAGTACGCATTTTACGACAAAAGTGTATATAATCAAATGTATAGGAAATTAAAAGATCTACAACTTTTATTTAAAGCATTTTTCTCTACAGAGCCTAGTTTAGCGTGAAAGAGTGATTTTCCGTATTTTTAAGCTGAACTGAGGTTGATTTTCATACTGCGTCTTTCACTCATGATTAAAATAAGGTTATGTTTTTGTGGTTAGTTTTTTGTTTATTTCTAATGTTTTATGACGAATGTTACGTTATATTGTTAATTATTTGCATTGGCAAGAGAAAGTTGTGTGAATGTTTCACACCAGATTTTTTGGAAATATGAGACCTATCGCAATCGATTTGTAGACCCGGAAAACCCCTATAAACGAATTTTCAGGAAAATCGTTATAACCGTTTTCGAGAAAAGTTAGACATATAAACATTCATGCACCAAGTTGTACTGTATAATATTATTAGGTTAGATAAAATTGATTCTAATGGCAATCGGAGTATTTAACAGTAACTTATCGTTCTAGTTTTATTAACACCTTTACAATGGTGTTAATTGATGACGTACACTCGTAAGAGACTCTTTATAGTTTGCCATCAAGTTCAATGAGTGCTTGATAAATACACAAACACAAACTTACATAGGTCATGAGAGATAAATGATGAGATTAGTGTGGTGAAAGCTGGCAAAGTTCAAATAGACCATACAGGAGAGTGACAATTGCTGCGAACAAATACCAAATAGAAGGGTATCAGAACAATCAACACCATTGCTATTCCAGTCCAAACATTTTGTTAACACTGGTATTATCTTCATAAACAGAATAGTGTCAGTACAAAATGTATGCATTGAAATTTTATTTACATTTTCTCCGCTTGCTTTTAAGTGGTAGAGAAGTTTTTGTGTCAGACTGTAAAGTGTAAATTAACTATTGTTTTCGAAACTAATTAATTAATCTAATGAATTACGTTTCTAATTAAATTTGACAGTTAAAGTGGTATTTAATTGTTGTTGTTTAGGTCATCAGCTAAAAGGCTGGTTTGGACCTCCAGAAACTTTACTAGGTAAAACGTAGAATAAGCATGGTTTACAATTGCCTTCCTCACAGAGTTGACAGAGTATGCTTATCAGCATGTCAGGTCCTATCAAAATAATCTAATTTCCACCCTGCAAATGACACTTAAACTTCATTTACCATTGGATCTGGTTGTATTATGAAATTCATTACTCTCAGTGGAGATAACTCTGACTAGTGTCTTTTACACCTCTAGCTTTTCTGTTCTTAAATGCTTCAGTAATATATTTGGCTGAGCATGTGATAAGAAACAGAACTATTTTTTGTAACCCTGGGACGCAGATCGCGTGCAAATAATTTAAAACTGCACCTCCTTATGGACAAGTTAATTATCTATGATTTTTTTTCTATATTTTGCTAGAAATTATATATATCGTATAAACCAAATAAAAGTTAATCCATATTAAGAAACCTGTAACCGGGAAGTTAATAAAAACTAGCTCTCGCTCTGAAAATTGTGTATTTATTATTACTGTAATACAGTTAATTGTTCTTTAATAGATTTTTAAAGATAACATTGCATTATTAAGTAATGTATCAAAAAATCTACGTGAAATTAAATTTTTATTACAATTTCTTGTTATTTTTGATAAAGATTTATATCCTAGAAAATCAGTTTTAATCAGGGTTTTCTTCTCTAAGCCTTTAAACTACGAACTCTAATAAGGTAGCAGCTGCCAATTTTGGTTCATTTCGATGTTTTGAAATCGAGTTATCACCGGAAATACAGATTATTAAGTCCTTTGAACCCAAATTATAAGTTTTTAGCGATTGGTGTGTTTGTCAGTATGGGGACGAAGTATCTTATAAACGGAATACCGTACGAAGTTGAAACATGGAACTTAAATTAAGTACTATAAAGGGATCCAACACGAATAATTCCATTAAAATAGATCAACCGGAAGTAGTAGTTTAGTCATACAATTTTTCACTTTTCTGCAATCATCTCGAAAACGGCTTCTACGATTTTTTTTCAAAATCGCTTCATTTGTTACAGGTTTTATTCTCTAAAAGGTAGGGTAAGGGTCATGTCTGCTGAAATTCTTTGGAAAACTGTGCTTGCATGGTAAAACATTGTTTTTTAAGATTGCGGCCTTAATATGCATTTTAGGGCAAAATTGTATAGTAGCTATAAAATTAGAGTTAAAATATTTAAAAAACTTACAACTTTTATTCTAATAGTTTATTTCTACTACGCTTACCTTAGCGTCAATTATTAATGAATTTCCATTTTTTTAAAGTTCTACAAAGGTTGATTTTCATTTTGCGATATTCACTCATGATTAAATTTATTTAGTTATGTTTGTTATATTCATTGAATACTCATGATTAAACATAAGTTATATTGTTCATTAGCAAGAAAAGGTCGTGTGAATGTTTTACACCAGTTTTTGTTGTATAGGATAATCTTAAAATGTTTAAGCTACTTTAATTGTTAAAGAAATAAATCAATATTAGATAGGGGATGAATATTTGCGGGTAAGATAGTGAGGTTTGTTGTACGATTTATTTTGTGTTCATATTTTTTACGATAACCATTCTATCATGATAATCAACGTCATTATTACTACTATTAGACTATAAATACATGTAAGTTATTTTTTATGTTATTCCGCATCCATTGTTACACTATCGTTAAACTACATTCATTGTGTGAACGTGTATAGAGATAGGTTATATGTATCACATTTTCTAATACAGCACTGTGCATTTTAGACACACGTACTCTATGCATTATTTATAACGTATGAAATCGATGCCAAATATCCGTCGAATATAATCTACGTGCTACGAATCCTAAAACAATCTTCTTTGGAATATTTCCAGTCATTATTTACTAGTTATTTTAGTGGCAGTAAGAGTAATTTTCCTATATTTCTTAAGTAACACGATATTCTCTGTAATATTTTACTTTAAATTAACGAGAGTTTAGTTTTTAGTTGAACAGAAAATTTATAAAACGGTGTTAATTAGTAAAAGTTAATTAGTAAAAGGTAATTATTAGATCATTAAACTAATTGGTTGTAATTTTTAAAATTGCCATCTATCATCTTCTACTATGTTCCAGAATAGTTAGAAGTATGTTGATTGTTTGGTAAAGTATTTGACCGCAGGTATTAATACAGTTAGCGCCTTTGTAGTTAGTTTTTACTTAAATTTTGAATGGAAAGTTTGGCGGGCCGTTTTGAAATAGTGTCGTTACGGGACCGGTTCTGGATTACTTTAATAGTGCGTGTACATACATGTTGTTGTGGATAGGTAAACTATTGTTTTAATCTGTTAAATGACATAATTTTACTTTTAGTCAAGTTTAGTTAAAAACTTGTTTTATAATTAATTTAGTTGAAGGAATCTAATTGGATTTGTTGGTAGGCTAAGTTTAATCATTAATTGTAATTATTAATTAATTTTTATACGTTTAAAGTAAGTCTGTTTGGTATTTACTATACCGCGATTCCGAACGAACCTAGACTTAGGTGTTGGTGCTATCATTTGTGTCAGTACTTGAATATTTACGCGTACTTCCTGTGTTCTCCCAGCCATCGTACCTCCTAAATTATCTTTATGCTTTCATTGTGTTCCCTTTTGTTCCCCTGTTCATTTGCTGTCTGTCCTTAGGGCAAGCAAAGTGAACGCTGGTCGCAGGCAGCGAGAACAGAATAAACATGTTTTTTAAACATGTTTTTTTTTCAATAAAAATGTTTATTCTGTTCTCGCTGGTCGCTTACAAGCGGGAGCCTGCTAGTAGGAATAGGCCATCACATTTTAATCGGACGTCTCACAGTAAACGCTGGTGAAGAAAGCTGCGCGCTGGTCATCTGCGCATATCACTCACTGTTTTGTTTTGACTAAACCTGCCTGCTGCTCGCTGGTAGGTTTCTAAATGTACGTGGCGTCGTAGGATACGTATTTATAAGTAATAACAACTTGTATATTATTTTAACATAGGTTTATAAAACTAACTTAAAAAGATTATTACTAGCCAAACAATGCTTTATAATATTGAATATCGGTAGTCAAAAAGTTCAAAATACGTTAAAAAATGTTCAAAATAATCACAAATCTTTCTTCCGATAATATTGGTTGCTTGTGCAAGTTGCACCATTGTTTTTTGAAAACGAGTTCTACTTTGGACAATAATAAAATTAAAGGTTTCCAGAGTCATTATCATGCATTTAAAAAACCTGTCTCTATCTTTTTTTAATTGCGGTAAAAGATGATTATGCCGAACAATTTTCTGTTCTTATTAATGTCACTAACGGTATGGTCTTAAAACGATAACAATTTTGTATAAGCGTTTTCCATTAGGAACAATTCACCATGACTGCTGCTACTGGAACTCATGTTGAATACCGACAACTGAATGAAGGTTAAGCCCGTAGTTACATGCTCCCACTATGCGCGTTCGCCACCGTGAATCACTACCTGCAATCAGCGAAAGCGACCAGCGTTCACTGTGCGTGTACCCTTACTTTGATTTTCTGTTTAAAATTTAGTATGTTGATGTTTTTGATTAGTTTCTAACTTTCATATCATTTTCTGTGAAGTTGGTTGTTTGAGGAATTCTTCTGTTTCAATTGACCATTTTAACTTATTTTTGCTGATGTTTGTGATGTCGAAATTTTTTTTTAAATTCTGTTCTTATCTATTGACTGTGTATTTGTGTGCATAAAATATTATTTTCCTTCTTCTAAACGTATCTGTGATTAATTATACAATGTGTATCTAGGTTTTTGATGATGTTCGTTTAATCCATTTTGTCTTTATTGAACGTTACATATTTTTACTTTCTCTTGCCTATATGAATATATAGGAAGGAAAGTATTGTTTTCATGTCGATTTTTCGAAATCGAGTTTTCACCGGATCTATACATTTTCAGACCCCCTGAACCCAAAAAACATGTTTTTAGCGATTGGTCTGTGTGTGTGTGTGTGTGTGTGTGTGTGTGTGTGTGTGTGTGTGTGTGTGTGTGTGAACAGAATATCTCAAGAAGGGAACATCGTACGAACTTGAAACTTGAAACTTAAGTTACATATCACTGCCGGACCCGACACGAACATTTTCATCAAAATCGGTCAACCGGAAGTAGTAGTTTATTCGTGTAATTTTTCAATTTTTTGCGATTTTCTCAAAAACTAGTCCTACGATTTTTTTAAAAATCGCCTTGTTTACTACATTTTTTATGCTCTACAATATAGGGTAGGCGCCATGTTTGTTGAAATTCTGCTTGAGGCTGTTTTTACGTAAAAACATTTTCTTTTTAAGATTGCGGCTTTAATATGCATTTTAGCGCAAAACGTTATATAATAAAAGTTGTAGAGAATGTAAAATTCTACAACTTTTATTTCAAACAATTTTTTGTATAACGCTTAGTTTAGCGGTAATTAGCGATTTTCTGTTTTTTTTCTCACGAAAACGTGAGAAAAATCGATTTTTTTAACATTTCGGTCTTAGTATGCATTTTACGACAAAAGTGTATATAATTAAATTTATAGAAAATTAAAGGATCTACAACTTTTGTTTTAAGCATTTTTCTCTACAGAGCCTAGTTTAGCGTAAAAGCGTGATTTTCCGTATTTTTAAGCCAAACTGAGTTCGATTGTCATTTTGCGTCATTCACTCATGATTAAAATAAGGTTATGTTTTTGAGGTTAGTTTTTGTTTATTTCTAATATTTTATTAATAATGTTAGGTTTATTATTAATTATTTGCATTGGCAAGAGAAAGTTGTGTGAGTGTTTCACTCCAGATTTTTAATTAACTAAAGGTTTATAAGGGTAACATACAGATTTTTTAGAGAACGAATAAAATATTTCCCAACGAACATTTTGATGAAATTAATATCGTTGAAAAGAAAATAGAGAATATAAATTTTCATACTCGTATTTAATTACATTGAAAGCTTAATACAGAAATACCATGGAACTATAAATAAATAAGTTATACGTATGTATAATATGAAAAACTTTTCATTGTGAAATAAAATTTCACCTGAAAATTGTAAACCATAGACAAGTATATACCTTTTACGAGGCAACGTGGGATAGTACATATAAGTGTAGACTTACAACATAAAGATAACAATAACCATAAAAAAGGTCGTACAATCAAACTGGGAAAGCGTGACTTTTTCCGTGTAATAAATATAGATTGTACAAATTCCAGTCTCTCCAATATTGAAAAATCCTCTCTGTTAAAACAAATACCCTTTCCCTTATAACAAAATGCGTTACTATATAAATTTAATTTTGTAACAAAGGCTTTTACATAAATTATTATTAAAAATTCCATTACAATATAAATAAATTATTTTAACATAAATAATTTATGCACTGTTCTAAAATTATAATTTTATTATAAAGGCAGTTCAGCATTCCAGTTTATCGTTCCATCAGCGAATGTAAATTTTACTTAAAAAAAATTCATTTCAATACTATAATATAAAAATTGAATCGTGAAACAACAATACAAGACGATGCACGACAAGGTTCAAAACCGAATAACATGAAAACCGTCGTACAAATATGTACATTAGGGCGCAACCGGATACTCAGTATAGAAGTCTAAAACACGTATTCCAAGAGGAGATTTTCATGGAAAAGGCCAGTTTATGGAATTGTAGTGATGACTATATATATATATATATATATATATATATATATAAATTACGTTTTGGAAACATTAGCATTAAATTTGGTAATTGTTGAAATACTATGGTATTAACATATTCTAAATGTTGAATAAAAACGTTACAAAAAAATCTCACATATTTTTACATCCAATATTTATAAGAAATCAAAACTAAGACAAATTCTATGGATATCTGTATGGAATGGATGGGAGAGGAAATTTTTTTGACAACAAACAAAAGACCTAAGTTGTCGGATGAGTGGCTCTTAGAACAGAAAAGATATTGAGAAAACTGGAATAAATGATTTTTTTGTGACTTTCTTGGGATACTTCACGACTGTATATAAAAACAACGAGTGAACGAAATGAGACAAAATGTGCTTTAAGACTTAGAGGAGATCACCATTCAGCAGGGGGCCGTAGATGGAATTTTTTATGAATGGTTTACATAATTTTGTGTGCAGTATCGGAAATTACTTATTACAAAATGATGTTAATGATGTTCCTACTCCGTCGTCAGGGTAGACGTCTGCGGGAATTTACGGGAAGATATGGTAGGTATAGATTGCGTACAAGTTCGTTGCTATGATGAGATAACTTTTTACGGAAATCTTGTGTAAATTTTACGAAATAAGTCATTTACGTACGAAATTTTGAGGTCATTGTGCAAAGAGTCATTGGTAACGTAAAGGGAGAATTTGTAATTTGTCATAAGAATTTTGACTGAAATCGTTGGATTTTTGAAATTACTAATGTCTTATTAGTTCCATAGATTTGGCAGGCATACATCCAAACAGGCCGGAGATAAGCTTTTAAATAAGAAGTTAATTTAAATAAGAAGAAAATTTTAATCAGTTTTTTTTTTAATTTGCTTAGATTATTAATTAATAAAGTAATTCATTCGTTTTTGTCTTGGTGTTTACATAGATGAGGCTTCGTATATGATGTTAGCAATTTCATGTCTTTTTTAATTTCCCGGGACTAAGTGCTTACTACTCCTTTATCCCAAAGCTTGTTATTTAATTTTCCGGGGTTGTGATTAGATGTTCCCTTTTTTAATTATGCTGATTACCGGTTCTGTGTTTTTTTAAATAAATTTGTTCTTTCGATGCTGTTTTATAAAACCCATCCATGCAAAAGTTTTTGTTTAAGCATGTTCTCTTATAATTCTTAATTTAAATTTGATGAGTTCACCAATTTCATGCTGTGTTTGCATTTTTATCATAAATATATTTAAAAAATAGATAACTATAAAGTTATATTCTTTTATTTACAGTGGTTATCGGTGTGCTTTGATAGTTGGGGTTTAATTAACTAAACTCTCTCAGGAATGGTCAGCCTGAGTTTGTACAAGACCACCTCATTTCCACGTCATACACATTCTCATCTCATTGGATCGTGGGGTCGCTTATTGTTCTGAATTGAACAGATTGCAACGTACACACATTAGGAATAAAAAAATAAAATATTTATTTACGAATTCCTAATGAAATTTTACAGCTCCAGTTGATGTTCCATGGGTATTATTTTAATAAATGTCAGCAATTTTAAATTGAATGTCTTGTGACAGAAAAATCTTTAAAAAATACATTCGCTGCATTAGTATCTGTTAACTTTGTTGTTTCGATTAAAATAAGCAGCGTTTAAAAATGCCACTCTCTGCTTTTTATTGAGTGGGATTGGAACCACGAGGAAATTCGTATTTTTCCAATAATGACGAAGGAAGCTAATTAAAATAAAGTGCTTTTCCTAGTAATCAACTACTATAAGCTTTCGCAGTTTAACTTAAAGATCGATAAAAGAAAATTCCGATACTGTTGCTTGAAATATATCGAAACGCTGAATATTTCTGTTTTCTGTATTGAGTAGGCCTTTTTCTTTCTGATAAAAATGTATGAAAACTACACGTTTTCTTTCGTAAGTATTTTTCACTTTTTAAAAAATTCAATACAAATTATTTATTATTTTAAAGTCAATTTTGAATTCTCTGCTTTATTTTTTACTTTCTCTTGCCTATATGAATATATAGAAAGGAAAGTATCGTTTTCATGTCGATTTTTCGAAATCGAGTTTTCACCGCATCTATATGTTTTCAGACCCCCTGAACCCAAAAAACATGTTTTTAGTATTGGTCTGTGTGTGTGTGTGTGTGTGTGTCTGTGTGTCTGTGTGTGAACAGAATATCTCAAGAATGGAACATCGTACGAACTTGAAACTTGAAACTTAAGTTACATACCACTACCGGACCCGACACGAACATTTTCATCAAAATCGGTCAACCGGAAGTAGTAGTTTATTCGTGTAATTTTTCACTTTTTTGCAATTTTCTCAAAAACTGGTCCTACGATTTTTTTAAAAATCGCCTGGTTTATTCAATTTTTTATTCTCTACAAGATAGGGTAGGCGCCATTTTTGCTGAAATTCTTGGTGAGGCTGTTTTCACGTAAAAACGTTGCTTTTTTAAGATTACGGCTTTTATATGCATTTTAGCGAAAACATTTATTTAAAAAAAGTTGTAGAGAATTTAAAATTCTACAACTTTTATTTCAATCATTTTTTTGTATAACGCTTAGTTTAGCAGTAATTAGCGATTTTCTAATTTTTTTCTCACGAAAACGTGTGAAAAATCGATTTTTTTAAGATTTCGGCTTTATTACGCATTTTTACGACAAAAAAGTATATAATAAAATTTATATAAAATTAAAAGATCTACAACTTTTATTTAAAGCATTTTTCACTACAGAGCCTAGTTTAGCGTGAAAGAGTGATTTTCCGTATTTTTAAGCCAAACTGAGTTCGATTTTCATTTTGCGTCATTCACTCATGATTAAAATAAGGTTATGTTTTTGAGGTTAGTTTTTGTTTATTTCTAATATTTTATTAATAATGTTAGGTTTATTATTAATTATTTGCATTGGCAAGAGAAAGTTGTGTGAGTGTTGCACACCAGATTTTTATCCTGGGATTTGTTGGTAGCAGCTCGTAACATCGTTCTTTTATTAGCTTCGTTCTTTAATTAAGATAAATGTCACAGTCATCTTTCATACCTTTGATACATTTCACACGTTTCATATATCTTTCATAACTTGCTGAAAGTATTAGAACCTATGTCTGTCTTTGATTCTTATTCATTTTATTTAAAAGTTAATTATTATTTTGGTGATGATCTATTTTTCTCCAGTCGGCCCATAGTGTAGTTGTCAGTGCAACTGGCTTTAACGTTAGAGGTCCCGGTCAGATCTAGCTTTTTCCCATCGCTTATTTTCATTTAACATCCTTTCTTGTCTGTATTAACATTTATGTGCAAATTAGTCAAACGCTTAACCAAAAAAGAAGAATCTTTTTCTACCTCGCAAATGTAACGCTATATTAAAAGAATAACTGTTACGTAGCCGTTCACTGGGTATTTCCAACGATTCATCCGCCGTTTCATTTTTACTTTCTCTTGCCTATATGAATATATAGGTAGGAAAGTATTGTTTCATGTCGATTTTTCGAAATCGAGTTTTCACCAGATCTACACGTTTTCAGACTCAGACCCCCTGAACCCAAAAAACATGTTTTTAGCGATTGGTATGTGTGTGTGTGTCTGTATGTCTGTGTGTGGTATGTGTGTGTGTGTGTGTTTGTGTGAACAGAATATCTCAAGAGCAGAAGATCTTACGAACTTGAAACTTGAAACTTAAGTTATGTACTACTACCGGACCCGACACGAACATTTTCATCAAAATCGGTCAACCGGAAGTTGTAGTTTATTTGTATAATTTTTCACTTTTTTACAATTTTCTCAAAAACTGGTCCTACGATTTTTTTTAAAATCAAGATAAGGTAGGCGCCATGTTTGCTGAAATTCTTGAAGAGGCTGTTTTCACGTAAGAAAATTGTGTTTTTAAGATTACGGCTTTAATATGCATTTTTAGGCAAAAATCTATGCAGTAAAAGTTGTAGAGAATTAAAAAACCTACAACTTTTATTTCAAACATATTTTTGTATAGCGCTTAGTTTAGCGGTAATAAGCGATTTTATTTTTTATTTTTCACGAAAACTTGTGAAAATCGATTTTTTTAAAGATTTCGGCCTTAGTATGCATTTTACGACAGAAGGTATATAATCAAATTTATAGGATATTAAAAGATCTACAACTTATGTTTAAAGCATTTTTCTTTACAAAGCCTAGTTTAGCGTGAGAGAGTGATTTTCCGTATTTTTAAGCCAAACCTGAGGTCGATTTTCATTTTGCGTCTTTCACTCATGATTAAAATAAGGTTATGTTTTTTGAGGTTAGTTTTTTGTTTATTTCTACAGTTTTTTTACTAATGTTAGGTTATATTGGTCATTATTTTCATTGGCAAGAGTAAAGTTTGTGAGTGTTTCACACCAGATTTTTAACTCTTTACCCTATCTGTGTTTACCACCACTCGCTTCTAGAAAAAAATCCGTTCATCTGTCCAATTGGACGGAAATCACTATTATCATCTAGAGACATTAAGATTAAAATACAAATAATAATAAAATGAACATTATTTTCCGTAAAAATTTCAATTTTAAATTTTTATCGTAAATTAAAATAAAATAATTCCCAATATTATCGTCAGTAATTTTCTAATTTACTTAGCTTGGCCGAGTCCGTCAATTGAGTTCAAACTGTAACTTTACCTTTATCTTTCGTTACCTCTGTAGAATAACTACTGAATAAATTTATCAGTGATCTTATTTACTTGTAATTTACCGCATTCTAAAATTAATTGCTGAAAAATACAAAGAGATCTGCTAAAATAAAACTTTAGATTAAAAAAGGATCTACTTTTACGAAGATGCATACACCGTGGTTGTTTGTTCAGAATAGTAATAGTAATTTTTATACTTAATTTGTATTTATTTTGAACTGTGCGGTTTTACACAGCCAGTAAATAAGCATACAATATATGTGTTTTTAAACATTGCATTAAATATTAAAGTAGGACACCACTCATTAGTAGAATCCCCGAAGTTAATTACTAAAGTTAGCGTTTTCATAATTTAATTATTAATACTATGTAATTAATAATAGTAATTCTAATTACTTTTTTATGTTTTTATTAAGTACCGTATATTTGTTTTTATTAAGTTTAATTAAATGTGGACTACATTAAATTAAGTCAACCCAACTCTCTGTTCCACCTCCACTTCCATATGGATTGCCTACTAAATGTGGAGAACTTAGTTCCCGAATCAATGGATTCCAGTTGTTATGTAATTTTACTTTTCAGTGTTGATACATCTCGTCTATAGTGTGATTAATAAATCAAATTTTTAGGTCGGAGGGAATTGTGTGATTTGAGACAAAAAATGGAGTGTTAACTAGTGTACAAATGAGTACACTTTTAATAATACTAAAGAATACATAAATAATAACCTTAATCCATACCTTAAGCTTTTCGGATCATATGCCTGATATTATCCGAAAACAACACACACAAATAATGAAACCATAAATATTTTAGAAAATCTATATTGTCCTTATTATTTTTTTATACAATCTGGTGAAGAGCCACCGAGCGCAATATTCTCAACTTAGCACTCTATTTTAACCATTGAGTATGGGACTTGTAAGCGTCCGAGTCTTACCGTCATACAGGTCGCTAGGAAACGGTAAAACCTTATAAAATTTTATTACTGTTTCCGGTTTAACTGTATTTGTTAATACTCTGTGAATAGTACCATATTTTAGTAGATTTTTTTTACAATTCTGAAATAAAACAATCTGTTCACGTGAAATAGAACTATCAGTAATTTTGATAAATGTTAATTAACATGATTACGATTCCATTATAATGTTAATGAAATCAAAAATAGTAATAAATTAATATTTTTGATAAATACAATGATGACTTTGAAGTAAATCAGTTAGAATAAAAAAAGTAATAACTGTAACAATGTTATTTAAAACCTATAACCTAAATCAAAAACACTATGTCTTTTCAGTCTTGAAAATCCGGTTTCAGTGTTATTCTTCATATTTACGGCTGAATTTTGATATAGTTTGTTTCACTGAGTCAGTATTAAGATCGGCATAGATATAGGTGTTTTTGATGTACCATGGAATTTGCAGGGCCCGCCGTAAGAATTTTGATTGGAAACGTTCGAATATGTTTATGTTTGAAGTGCAGGATGTACCCCACAATTGAAGCCCATATATCCACAAGGGTTTCAAAACAGATTTATTATAAAATAATTTTTAATTCGTTTGACAAAGGTGAGTATTTACCAATTAACCAGTGTAGTTAACGTACTGTCAGCTCAAGTTGTTTCTTTTTAGTTATTATGTGATGTTTCCATGTGAGGCGACGATCTAAATGTAGTCCCAAGTATTTTACTGTTGTGTTGTGCAGTAGTGCTATGTTATTATTTTAACGTTACTGGTGGGGAGTTATTTTTCCGTAGTGTAAATGTGATATGTGTTGATTTGTTTTTGTTAACTTTCGTTCTCCACTTCATTAACCATTTCTCAAAAGATGTAAGGAATTATTGTAAGAATTGTGACGCAATTATTGGGTCTTCATGGATAGCGAGAACGGTCGTGTCGTCGGCAATGGCGTGTTTGGTAGATTAAAATATTTTAGTAAATTAAAATACATTTATTTAATTTCACGCAAAAACAGGCAAAAAAGCTCCGAAAATTTTGTTGATTCTTTACAATATTCTGCTCAATATAAAGAACGAAAAATAGAAAAAATTATAAGATATTAAAGTTATTTATTATAATATACCTGATATGGAATATCATTCTTTTATTTTCTCTCTCTCCTCTCCCACTCCCTTCATCACTCTCAGACCTACCATCATCATATTTCAAATTATTTATACTGCGATGTGACTATATTGAGTTAGTTTGAAACGGAGTGAACAGTGGAGGTGGTTGCAAACAATGGATAACAAGGCCCAAAAGCATTTTCTTGTGGAGCGACTTCTCATCCCCGAGGGCATAATGTGCACTGATTCGCGGAATGTTTTGTTTTTCAACGGAAGCGTGTTCAGCAATCAACCCTCTTGCTGCTTCGTTCTTCCGTTACGTACCCCAATCGTCTTTTGTCTCACGGGAATACTCCAGTGCTACACAATTTTATATTTACTATAGTTCTCTACCTCGAACCACCTAACTATTCTTGCCTCTTTCGTTCGCTGAAATTTTAGCTTACTCATTCGTTTACCGTATTTTCATTTTTATCTTTTCTAAAAATATAAAAAACCGTATTGTACGTACTTCCCCTCGTTAAATTTCAAAGTCTGGTTTGCATCTAATGATTTCGTTAACCGTGTATTTACATTCAATCGACTACATTTATTACATTATATTCTTGAAATAACAATACTCTTTTATGTGTCTACTAAGCACATTTTATATTTTTCTTTGATAATATTATGTAGTAGTAGGCCTACATACACGTGGTTTATAATCCTATTATACAGAAACCCCTTTCTACAGCATTACCGCTGTTTACGTCGGAACAAATTTGTGTTCTAGGTATTCAAAGAAACTAAAATAAAAGATTTTAGAAAAAGACAGCAGCATTATAGACTTAGCTGTACTAATAATCTTTCCATTCTAGAGCTCTAAATCCATAATGTAATTCTAGTTCGGATCGTACTTAGTTCTAAGTATTAAGTTACTTTCTAAAATTATATTAACAAATTATAACAGTCTCAAATAAGCTAACTTGTTCAATTTTTATCAAAGGTATCAAGTTTACATAGTTTATATTCATTTCTGTTCCAAAACTACTTCATGTGTAATTTTGTCCATTTTTTTGAATTCATAATTTTCTCTGGATATCTAAACTCATAATTTTTCAACTTGACAAGTGTGAGAACGATTTGCACCGATTCTTAAATAGTTTTTAAACCTGGTACGAAAACTCCAACATTCTTATATCAACAGAAAAATTACAATAGTAATCTCTAGGAAACCTCACGAGATGTAAACTGTCTGTTAATAGAAAAATAATCCAATTGTCAATGCATATATTGGTTATGTAGGAGTAAGTTTATCTGGTGATGGACGACTGGAAGAAATTATAAGATAAGTTAATGAGCCCATGAAGTTAATGCTTGTCTCCAATAGATGATCTGGGAAAAGAATTATGTGTAAACAAAGCAAAGCCAGAATTTATGAGACATGAATCAAACCCATTTTAACGTATGCGGCTGAGACAACATTTCACCTAAACGGATTATTTGGACAATTGAATGAAGATTTTTATGTCTATTATTGAAGTTACGTTTATACTTTGGCTAAGAAGTGACAGTACCAGAGAATAACTTGGCATGCAGGATATTACAAGATATTATAAGATTGCAGCAAAGAGTTCAAAGAAACACCATTGTAACATTTTAGAAATAGTTAAGGGAATAAATTGTGAATTGTATGAAGTGGAACCGGTATGTATTGAACATGGAAAATGGATTGCAATGAATGAAATGTTTTGAATAGAAATTCTCGGAAATTGAAACTAGTAAAAATGTTTGCTTTTATTTTGATTTCTTCTACCACATTCCAGTCAAACGGAGAAAGTGTTCAAAGGGTTTTGATTGTTTGAAGAAACTATCAGACCGGAAGGTGTAAAAACAGTTAGCACCTTTGTAGTTAGTTAATTGGTAATTGAATGTGAATGAAATGGGCGTTACGGAGCCAGTTCTAAATTACATTAATAGTGCGTGTGCTTACTGGTGGTATCATGGGGTTGTGGGTGGTTCAATATTTCTTTTGATTGATAAGTGACAGAATCTAATTTGTAGTCGAGTTTAGTTAAATATTTAAGTTTTGTAACTAATTTAATTAAAATAATCTAATTGTAATTTGTTAAAAGTTTAAGTTTAATAATTAATTGTAATTATTAACTGTGTCAATATATAATTGTTATAAATCTTTGTTAATTATTACGCCCAGATCCCGAAAGAACCTAGGCTCGGGTAAAATTATAAATAACGAAAACCAAAAAACCTACGGGTAGGCTTGTAAAAACGATGGCAATAGAGCTGATCAACAATGTCACAGGAGGCGGAATTTGACTAAGTTTTATTTTGAAGAGAAGAAAGAAGAAAATGTATTGTTTTATCGTAGGACATTGAAGTTCCGATAATTGAATTTATATTGTAAATTAAATGATAGGTTACATAACTTGGTAATAATGTAATGCTACACCCTTTATCCTTGAACAAAAACATTTAAAACAAATTTAATAATTTATTTTTGAAATAATACCCGTGTAGAATTTAAATGAAGTGTCTTTTTTAATTTTCCGCAAATTAAACGTTTATTTACATAGTTGTAATATCTTTATAATAATAGAATGCATTAAGAGGATGCTGTATTCGTGAGTTGAGCTAGAAGGGGTGAAGTGGGTGGGAAATACCGTCTACTATCCATGCTGGAATGTAGGGACGTGGTTATTACTGCATAAGACAATAACTCAAGCGGTGCCATTACTCTCGGCCATGCAATATATCACATAGAAGTGACGTTAATCTATTTTATCAAGCTTTACCAGTACGTACTACACACCGCCGGATATTTGTGTGGGTTACTGGTGCAAAGGGCTCTGAAATATTTTATATAAATATAGAATACATGTATGCTTAGTTTAAATAATAAATGGTACTACAAAGTGTTAACATTCAATTAATATAGGATTCTGTAACAATTATAGAAAAATAATGAAGTGCGTAAAATACAAATTAAATATCGTCGGAGCAGCTTTTTCAAGAATTCAACGTACTTGATCTCCTCCAAATATTTGCAAGAAAAGCTCTTATTTACACTTGCAAAAATATGAACGATTTTACTGCTAGAGTCCACCATTATGTTACAAGAAACATAGATCTCTTACTTTTACATAAGGCCTCAAAAACTTTATACCACAGGAATTTCTGCTATTTAGCACCAAACTGCTTAATCTGCTTCCCTTACAATTTAAAAATATGCCGGACATAATAAAAAATATAAAAAAAAATCTGATGTGAAACACTCACACGACTTTCTCTTGCCAATGCAAATAATGACCAGTATAACCTAACATTAGTAATAAAACAAAAACCAACCTCTAAAAACACAACCTTATTTTAATCATGAGTGAAAGACGCAAAATGAAAATTAGTCAGTTTGGCCAAAAAATACGGAGAATCACTCTTTCACGCTAAACTAGGCTCTGTAGAGAAAAATTCTCTAAATAAAAGTTGTACATCTTTTAATTTCCTATAAATTTGATTATATAGACTTTTGTCGTAAAATGCATACTAAGGCCGAAATCTTAAAAAAATTGATTTTTCACACGTTTTCATGAGAAAAAAATAAAAAATTGCTAATTACCGCTAAATTAAGCGTTATACAAAACATGTTTAAAATAAAAGTTGTAAGGTTTTAAATTTTCTACATTTTTTATTAGTACCTATAAAACCTTTTGCGCTAAAATTCATATTAAAGTCGTAATCTTAAAAAAACATTTTTTTTACGTCAAAACAGCCTCACCAAGAATTTCAGCAAACATGGCCCCTACCTTATCTTGTAGAGCATAAAAAATTTAGTAAACCATGCGATTTTAAAAAATATTGTAGGACCAGTTTTTAAAAAAATCGCAAAAAAGTGAAAAATTACACGAATAAACTACTGCTTCCGGTTGACCGATGGTAATGAAAATGTTCGTGTCGGGTCCGGTAGTGGTATGTAACTTAATTTTCAAGTTTCAAGTTCGTACAATGTTCCGTTCTTGAGATATTTTGTACACACACACACACACACACACACACACACACACACACACACACACACACACACAGACACACACACTCTCACACACACATACACACACACTCGCGCGCGCGCGCGCGCGCGCACACACACACACACACACACACACACACACACACACACACACAGACCAATCGCTAAAAACATGTTTTGGATTCAGGGGGTCTGAAAACGTGTAGATCCGGTGAAAACTCGATTTCGAAAAATTGACATGAAAACAATACTTTCCTTCCTATATATTATTCATATAGGCAAGAGAACGTAAAAAATCAGTAACCATTTAGCTGGTGGAATTTGGGAGAGAAGCGGTAAAACCAACGGTTCTACCAGGAATCATCTACTGGTCCGATACTTAGTTTCTCTATTTGTAAATAAATTTGTTTTGCATATTTCATATTTTATTATGTTTTTGTTGTTATTGCTCATGTGTGTATATACTTCACATTATTTTAATAATTGTCTCAGTAGTTTTATTAGCATTTAAGTTACTGACATGTAGTTTATAATTATTAACACACTAATAGATACGAAGTAAGTTGCACTAGTACAAAAAAATACCACTAAATTGATCTACCCTTAACATTGGAAACCATAGTTAGGTAGATTAATTTTCCCACCACGAATTGATATAAATAGTTTTAGATTTTTAAGTTATAAATACGTAAATTAATGTGTATTGTAATGATTTTTTTAAAGTAATGAGAAAAAATAAATGAACACTATACTGTATTATAGCGTACTTCAGGCTTTCCATAAAGTATGACATACTGGTTTGTTATTTAATTTAAAGCAAAATATTTCTCTTTTTGTTTTCTAATTCTCCCTTTTTTGCTGTGCTTCTTTTTGCGGAACAAAACATTTTTTTAGTAGCTTTTTCTTTCTTTTTTGTCATCAATCTCTTAACTGGTTTGATGCAGTTTTCCAAGCTGCTCTATCTTTCACAAGTCGTTTCATATCTACATACCTGCAACACCCTACATCTTTTGTAATTTTCTTTAAATATTTTTACCTTTGCTTGTCTCACAATTTACTCTCTCAATATTACCTTCCACTATCGATAGAGCAATGTCTGGATGTCCGAAGATATGCCCCACTAGCCTATCCCTTCTTCTGGTAAGATGTTTCCATTTACTTTCATCCACTCGCCTAAGAACCTCTAAATTACTTATTTTGTCCACCCACCTAATCTTTAACATTTTCCTATAACACCACATATTAAAAGCTTCTACTCTCTTCCTTTCTACAGCCCTTATCGAACGTACACGTTTCGCTTCCATATTCTTTCGTAATATTGCTAATATCTATCTTCCTGTGTTTTGCTCTATCCTTTTCTGCTTTCAATGCATCTTTGACAGTCGTATCTGTAAGAATAAAAGTTTACTGCTTCTTCCTACTTTTATTAGTCCTTATTCTTGGACCTACTTTTTCAAATGGCTGCATATGGGATCCATAGAGGATCTATTGGTCTTCTTTTTATACGTTGTTCCTGTACCGAAATTTTCCCTGTCTACCCAATTGTAGATTTTACTGTAATAAAAAATATTATGCTTACGATTTTGATATCAATTTTAAACTTAAACTATAAATTGTAAGGAATTAAATGTTAATTTTGGTTTGTTCTGTTTTTATTTAATATGTAACACTTATGTTAAATTGATGTTGTTGTCCTTGTTGACAGAATATCGTTTTACAGTTTTCTTTTTGTTCAGTGTAATGTATCTGATTTATTTAAGAGTTCGTAAAAGCTTTTTGCCAAGTGTTTTCTTTAGTTTCAAGCCTGACGCCGTAAAAATACCCTGCGTTAAATCCTGTATTTTCATGCTTATATCAAAACTACTTTCTCTTCTCCAGATGGAATATTGTATTTCCTTCTAGTTCTGAAAAACTAAATAAGATATTAGTTTCAGTTAAACTATTTTATAAAATCTCATTTAAATTCTTTTGTGTTGTCTTCAACTGAGAAATTCGTAACATTTTACTGTAACACATTTTGCTGGATAAAATTTAAATTTAAACAAAATGTAAAAATAAATTAATCTAGTTTATATTCGGATTATAAAAATAAAATATAACATGGTGAAATTTCTTTTCATGTTACATTTTATAAGTTTTGTTTTAATACCTAACGGTTATTGATATATTTTATTTTAACGAAAGAAAACTTTGGCTAAATTAATTTTTACTGAGTTTTGTTGGCGATTTGATGAAAAATTAGAAAAATTTAGAATTTTTGCCCAACTTCTTCTTCCTTTTTAAGATAAGACTATTTTTTTATTTTTGTTTGCAATACCTTGGGCATATTGTAAGGAATCACGAAAGATATGAACTGTTACAACGCACTCACCAAGGTAAAATAAAAAAAGGAATTCTGGCAAAGGAAGGTTTCCAGGTTGTTAATTTGAGGGCCTGGTTTGGTTTGAATCCTGGAAAATTGTTCTGGATTACAATCAACTAATTCTAAATATTTATGATGATTACGAACATCCGAAACGATTAGGTACTCTTAAGTAGAAGAATGTATTTTTTGATGTGTCAAATACAAATAAATGATTCCTAAGCATTATGAGCAACAATCTTTCCATATCTTTAATGGCCTACCTTCCCAGGTCTTTCAATTTCCGGTATTTTTACAATTATGAAAAAACATAATTTATCCAACTTGTTTCGATATTTATTAACCAAAATTGACGAAAATATTGTTGGTCATCTCAATGCCTTTCAGTGTGGTTAACAAAAAATGAGGTTTCGTTCTATGTTTGATTCTTGGCCTAGTGTTTTGAATAATAACGGATGGTTTAACTTTGTTTCATTTTTGGTATAGTGTTATGCGTTCGGCCACGTTATTTCTAGCTCAAGCGTGTATTATTGTCATGGCAGAGTTAAGAAACGTGTTTTTACTTTCTCTTACCTATATGAATATAAGTTATAGGAAGGCAAGTATTGTTTTCATGTCGATTTTTCGAAATTGAGGTCTCACCGGATCTACACGTTTTCAGACCCCCTGAACCCAAAAAACGTGTTTTTTGCGATTGGTCTGCGTGCGTGTGCGTGCGCGCGCGTGTGTGTGTGTGTGACCAAAATATCTTAAGAGCGGAACATCGTGCGAACTTGAAACTTGAAACTTAAGTTAGACACCAGTACCGGACCCGACACGAACATTATTATCAAATCATCAACCGGAAGTAGTAGTTTATTAGGGTAATTTTTCACTTTTTTGCGATATTCTCAAAAACGGGTCCTACGATTTTTTTTTAAATCGTCTCATTTACTAAATGTTTTATGCTCTACAAGATAAAGTAGGCGTCATGTCTGCGGAAATTCTTGGAGAGGCTGTACTCACGTAAAAATATTGTTTTTTTTAACGTTGCGGCTTTATTATGCATTTTAGCGCAAAAATGTACTATATTATTAAAGTTGTAGAGAATTTGAAATCCTGCAACTTTTATTCCCAACATTTTTTTGTATAACGCTCAGTTTAGCGTTAATTAGCGGTTTTCTGTTTTTTTCTCACGAAAACGTTAAAAAAATCGTTTTTTACGATTTCAGCCTCTCTTCTATACGCTATGGCCTTAGTATGCATTTTACGACAAAAGTGTACATAATCAAATTTATAGGAAATTAAAAGATCTACAACTTTAATTAGAGGATTTTTCTCTACAGAGCCTAGTTTAGCGTGAAAGAGTGATTTTCCGTATTTTTAAGCCAAACTGAGGTTGATTTTCATTTTGCGTCTTTCACTCATGATTAAAATAAGGTAATATTTATTGAGGTTAGGTTTTTGTTTATTACTAATGTTTTATTACTAATGTTAGATTATATTGTTCATTATTTGCATTGGCAAGAGAAAGTTGTGTGAGTGTTTCACACCAGATATTTTTAATTGATATAAATTTTATTAATCTTCTTTAATATTCTGTGCGTATTTACCTTAACATGCAAAGTGTATACAGATTTTTCGTGTATTTTAATCTATTGCAAATGTCAAAATTTATTTGGTAAAATTTTTATTTCAAAGTTTCAGTCCAATTAGTATAGTAGTTTTTACTGTAGGACGAATTACTTTTGTACGCGTACAACGCACACACATACACCAAAGACTTTACACACAAAAAGTTTCTTTAGTGGCTTAGAACGGTCATGAAAGGTGAAGGTCTGTTGAAATTCAATTATTGAAAATTGTGTGTATTTGCACCATGTTAATGGTCTATTAGTTTTCAATTCAGTAATTTAGATACAGAATCGTGGGAAAGTCAAAAGTACTGTGAACATTAATCTAATATATTAGATTATTGTACAAAATTAGTTGCTATTTAAAATTATGTTTTGTAATGAGTTAGTAATTTGTATCACACTTGTTATCTTGTGAAGTGAAATCGCTTGAAGACATTCTGATATGAAGAGAACAAAGTTCAACTCAGTATAACTTTATAACAGTATTAAGGTTGTAACTAGATTGTAAACTATACAGCCTGAGCCTTAGTTCACTCATTTAAAACAAAACTGTACTTAAACTTACAAAGCACAACCGAATGAAGACTGTCTGATAACAATGATTCTGATTAGCTAAGTCACTGCTTAGTTAAGTTAACTTATTTCAAAACGGATAGTTTAACTTTGTTTCACTTTTGCTATAGTGTTATATGTGTTCGGCAACGTTATTTCTAGTTCATTTATTTTAAAGAAGTATTTGAGTGGTTACAGAAAATTTTGTAACGTTATTTTTTTATTTCTTTTACTTAAAAAATACTTTGATCGGGGTTTTTTGTTAAGAAATAAAATAGTTTAAGAGTGCTTTGTAATTTTAGAAACGATTCAGGAATAGTTACTGTTGTTGTTTACAAATGAGCTAAATTTTATGATGAAATTCTTCTTAACCTTATTTTGGAATAACTACAACCATACATTAGTTTAACAAACGGTACTTTTGTTAGTTTAAGTATGTTTTTTGTCGTTGTCTTGTTTGGGGAAATTACCCAATGGAAAACTGTTGGTATTTTATAGGAGATCCATATTCCAGTATCCCTTTAATCTTCTTCGTGAATTTTGTGGTTGTGATAATGTTCATATTTTTGGATTTGTATAATTTTCTAATCTATACTAATATAATAAAGAAGAAACGTCTGTTTGTTTGTTTGTATGAGGTAATCTCAGAAACTACTGAACTGATTTTAAAAAATCTTTCATTGTTGCATAGCTTAGAGCTTCCTGATCAATATAGGCTATTTTGCAACTTTAAGTAACTTTAATGAAGTAAGTTAAGCAACTTAAACTGTGACGATGTCGCATGTTTTTGTTTATCGGGTGCATAGCACTTTTATTTTTTCTAAGTCCTCTTAATGGTGTATTTTTTGGGCTAGAAGCATGATTCAACTTTTATATTTCATAGAAAAACGTGGGGATTGCTAGTTTTAATAGAAACGAATGTAAACCTCTATAATAAGAACCATTTCTATAGAGACTTTTGCTATTCATACGTAAATCCCTACTCCAAACTAGCTGTACTTGGATTGTTTCTATCCGCTAAGACACGCTTATGTTTTTAATAGACACCCTTACGCTTGTGCACCCGTATACTCAAATAAGATGTCTAAATTAAACATAGCATTTAAATTAACCATTCAAAATACATTAATAAGACCAATATAGACTTATGAAATTCAACTTTGGGGATGTGGTAAATCTTCATACCCGAAATGTACGTATACAAGTGATACAAACCAAAATTTACGCGCTATAACCGAATGCCCTTTTTACTTTCTCTTGCCTATATGAATATATAGGAAGGAAAGTATTGTTTTCATGTCGATTTTTCGAAATCGAGTTTTCACCGGATCTATACGTTTTCAGACCCCCTGAACCCAAAAAACATGTTTTTAGCGATTGGTCTCTGTGTGTGTGTGTGTGTGTGTGTGTGTGTATGTGTGTGTCTGTGTGTGAACAGAATATCTCAAGAACAAAACATCGTACGAACTTGAAACTTGAAACTTAAGTTACATACCACTACCGGACGCGACACGAACATTTTCATCAAAATCGGTCAACCGGAAGTAGTAGTTTATTCGTATAATTTTTCAGTTTTTTGCGATTTTCTCAAAAACTGGTCCTACGATATTTTTTAAAATCGCCTCATTTACTCCATTTTTTATTCTCTACAAGATAGGGTAGGCGCCATGTTTGCTGAAATTCTGGGTGAGGCTGTTTTCACGTAAAAATAAAGTTTTTTTAAGATTACGGCTTTAATATGCAATTTAGCGAAAAAATTTATATAATAAAAGTTGTAGAGAATGTAAAATTCTACAACTTTTATTTCAAACATTTTTTTGTATAACGCTTAGTTTAGCAGTAATTAGCAATTTTCTGTTTTTTTCTCACGAAAACGTGAGAAAAATCGATTTTTTTAAGATTTTGGCCTTAGTATGCATTTTACGACAAAAGTGTATATAACCAAATTTATAGGAAATTTAAAGATCTACAACTTTTATTTATCGTATTTTTCTCTACAGAGCCTAGTTTAGCGTGAAATAGTGATTTTCCGTATTTTTAAGCCAGACTGAGGTTGATTTTCATTTTGAGTGTTTCACTCATGATTAAAATAAGGTTATGTTTATTGAGGTTAGTTTTTTGTTTATTTCTAATATTTTATTACTAATGTTAAATTATATTGTAAATTATTTGCATTGGCAAGAGAAAGTTGTGTGAGTGTTTCACACCAGATTTTTATGTTATACTGAACATAATGATACACAAAGACTTACAAACACGACACGTACGTGTGGCGTCGATGCAAGACGATGAATGGCAAATTGAAACTATACGAAAACCCTCTATTAAAAAAATATTATATTAAAGTCCAACCGAAAATGCCGCATAAAATTTTTCTGGCCAAAAAATATTCTTGAAGAAAGTGATTTATAACATTCTAGTGATGACTGCAACAAAATCACGTTTTGGAAAAACTAGCTTCAAATTAAGAAATTCTTGAAATATATATTTTTAACATTCTTTATTCCTAATTTGTGTACGTTGAAATCTGTTCAATTTAGAACAATAAGCAACCCCACGACCCAATGAGATGAGGACGATGTGTGTGACGTGTAAATGAGGTGTAGTCTTGTAGAGACCCAGGCCGACCATTCCTGAGAGAGTATGGTTAATTAAACCCCAACCATCAAAGTACACCGGTAATCATTTTATAGTGTTCAAATCCGTTAAAAAGTAACTACCTTTACTAGGATTTGAACCAGGAACCTTCGTCTCCGAAAATCAGCTGTTATTAGCTGATTTTGGCGACGACTTTACCTCTAGACCAACCCGGTGGGTCATTATTAACAGATTGTAAATTTTTAATAAAAATGTTACAAAAAACATTATAAAAACTGATTCGGACTAAAGGCTCTTAATACAGTATAATGACGCCAGTAAGATGTTACTGGAAATAGGGACTGATTTTATTTACGGATGTTATATTATATTCTTATATAATAAGAATATAATTATATTCATTTAATACCATATTAGTTCTTCAACAACAAATATTGATCATGAACTTTCAAAACAATATTTCTTTAAATTTCCAAGTCTCTGGAAAATATTTTGTAATCCAATTTTAGTAATTTATGTGCATTACTTGGTTTCTTTTATTTTTTTTTATTTAGCAACAACTACATCTGTATATTTATATAACCAGTATCATTAACTCGTATATCACTAACTAAAGTACCCGTTCCTCAAACGGTTTCCTTGGTGCCGTGGACGGTCGTTTGGGTTACAGAGTTCGATTCCTGTCAGGTCTGATATTCTTTAACTATTCATTGTTATCTACCTCCTTTCAACGTCAGCATTATTATTTATGAAAAAGAAAATAGTTGACCGTAAAAATAAAAGCGAGATATTGGTGTTTTAAATTAAGATATGCAGCGCTTTATTATTTTCATAATAATTGAAAGGTACTGTAAATCACAATAAGAACACCACCATGGTGACTACTATTAAGACGACTGATTCATTTTTGACTATGTGATCGAGAAAAAGTGTATAAGGTACTGGTGGAATGGGTTGGTAGATAACTGACTGAATGAATACGGGTTTTACCAGCGCGTAGGCCTGTGTTTATTGTACTGTTTATTGTGTATGTTAATATTCTTCTAAAAGTATTGGTTTATTTTTTTTATTGGTAATATCTCCGTTATTATGCATGAAAATGAAAAGCTTTACATAATCAAACTTATTCGTCTTTAAACGTTTTGTAATGTCGATTAGGCCTATATAAATTTTTTTGATACAGTGACTTTTAACAGAGATATTCGTAGTTTTTTGTTCACCCCTCCCTCTGAACTCCCCTATTCCTTTGTGATATTAAAATAATTTATGGCCTATTTTCATTTTGATTATGACCAGAACCTAGATACTGAAATTCATTGAATTTGGTTCAGCGTTTCTTTCGTGATGCCGTAACATACGAACAGACAAACATTAACAGACAGACAAAAATTCAGCTAATCTTATTTTCTGTGTTTACGTGGTACATCTAGCGTAGAAACAAAATTTGGTGCATTTTGAAAAATTGTACAGACAAAATCACAATTTTATTTATATATTATGATGTTTCCTATGTGTTTAATGTTTTTTTTCGTCTTGACTGAGAAAATCGTCTAGTAGCCAACCCTTGTTTCATAATAAGATCCCTATTTCAGCATTTATTCTCATTTGTTAATGTTAATTGTTGTGGTAGGTGTAGTTGACACAAAGCTCGTACTTCTGGATTAAAATTATTTATTTATTTTGAACGGAAACGAGTCTATAGTTTGTAAAAATAAGTATACTATATCTACGTTGCGGTCTCGATGTATGATTGAGTTTCGTACGTAGTAGAGAATACAACACATAGAAAGGTAAAAATTGTTTTGAAAAGTTTGTATTCTGTTTACATTTAATTTTTTGCCGAACCATGATCAAAGCTCCATACATACATCCACATCGGACAAATTACGAGTAAATAGTAACAATTTAGTTTTTTCTTTGATACGTAACTGTGATGTACGGTGGAATATTACATAATGTAATTATTTTCTTACGTCACGTCAACTGTTTGTTTATAGCGTCAACGATAGATTTAGCGTCAACTGTCACTGTAATTTTTTTTCAAACTGAACTTTATGAAAATATTTAAGACTGAGATTTCTAAGGTTTGCACGAAAGTTGTAGTGATACAACTTTATTCGTTTGATTTAAATATTCCTGTTTTTATTTATTCATCCTTGTAATTAATTCACTATCGACATGACTTTTTTTAGTGTTACAAGTTATTCGGTTTAATTGAGTATTTTACAAAAACGATTAATTTAATAAATTCGTTAAGGTTTGTTAATTAGTATTAATTTTTGTTTCAGGTAAGGGCAGATTCAATGTTACTGTAATTGACGTCACTTAAACGGTAAGCTGTAATACACATCTGTTTCATGTACAGGCAATTTTACTCTTTATTTGCATTCTTTTGCCAGGTGTGGTCCAGCATTTTAATTTAACTCTGGGACATTAGCTACTAGTAATTGCTGGACTCATATGGGGTTTCGTTAAAATTGGATTGGCAAACATTACTGGTTGAATAAAAATTACTTCAACATAATTGTATAAACATGATAATTTTTATAAATGAATCTCGTTGGGAAAGTATAGAAATATTACCGTCTGTTCTAAAATACTTGCCCCCTTTTTACCTTGTAGGTCTACTTCGAAAGCGTGTACCGAAAAATATTTTTTTCCTTAGTATGAGATAGAATAAACACTTGAATTTTTTCAGAACTGTTCCTCTTCGGGAGATCACTTTAAAATAATATATGTTTTGCTTTAGGACTTACTCCTCCTCTCTGACCCTTTGGTTTAGCTGAAGTGGTCGAAACGTAAGTATGTTAGCTTTTCTGTTTAATACATAACTGGGAAATTTCCCGAATTTTCCCGCTTTTGGTTATCAGGAAGTTTAGAATTAGTTATGAACGAGTAAGTAAATAGGTGAGTCAGACAGTGAGAGCTTTTCCATTTGTTTTTTATTCCGAATAGCCCCAAAAGGTCACGCAGTTAAAAATGATACAATTTATTTTCAGATGTTTCACTTGTTTTACAGGTTCTTGAATTTTTTCCGTTTTTCATAGATTCTCTCTTATCTTTTTCTTCGGAGCATTCAATTCTATTTTTCTGAAGTTCAGCGGGATTAGTCTTGACGTTGTAAACTAATTTTCTAAATGCTTCACGGATCATGCTGTTTTCTTGTTTTATTTCAATTTTTTTATTTCCCTTCTTTTTTTGTTTTTAAATGTTCCACGCATGCTTCTAGTTAATGTATCAAATAATTTTTGTTTATATATTTTTATCCATTCCTACCTTGTAAATTAGCCTATACCTAATACGTCTTCCAGACATTTCTCTATGTAGCTATTTTTTACGTTCTCGTAAATTTCCGTGTTAGAGGTTTTCTCGTGATTGTGAACTGCATTTTCTTTTTTGGGGCCATAGATATTTCTTAAAATATTTTTAAGTCGTTTGATAGTGCGTTAGCTTATTGTTTGCCCCAGATTTTCCATAATTTTTATGTGAGATGTTTTCCTAATTAGTTTAGTTGTGCTGCCTGTTTTTCTTCTCTTTTTAATAAAAAATCTTGTCGGCAACTAACGCTGTTCTTGAAATGTACTGAGGATTGCGCTAGTCATCGAAAAGGTTCCTTATTCTAGAATTTTCTAAGGAGATTAAACAAGATATGTATTTTTAAAACATTTGCTATCACCCGCTTGTACAATTAACGTAACTCAGAGAACCGGTCCTGTAATTACACTTTCCATTCACGATTCAGCTATTGACTGGTGGACTACAAAGGCGGTAATCGTTTTTATACATGCAGTCTGATTATCTGGTTAATCTAGATCCTTCAAACACTTCCCCATAAACACTGCAGAAAAAATGAAAATAAATGTAAACATTTCTACTTATATTCAATCACCTAGAACGTTTTATCAAAGCATCTCATTCATTGCAGTTCTCTATCATTGTTCAACACACTCCATCCCATACAATATATGATTTCTTAAAAATGAAGGCAACCTATTCAAAAATAAACAACCTATTACATAACCATTTCTAGACTTATTAATTATACTATTTAAAAATGTATTTTTAAGTGTATAATAAACTACACAGATAGGTATATATAATTTTATAGTACATACAGTACATTATACTGTAAGTTATGTATATACAGTATACTGTACTTATATAGTGCAGTATACGAGTATTTTAGAAAAGCACTGTGTAATAAAATTAAGCTATGAACGTAATTTCTTAAAGAAATATAAAATTCGCTTATAAAACTTGTTTTATTGACCAAATTTTTAAAATGTTTATATAATGATGTCGGATATATAAGAAATTTCCCCTTTGATTATTCTTTCGGAAAAATAAGATTAGTCGGTTGGCAAAAGAGAAAAACGAAATACATTTTGAATCGAATGAACACAAGTTAAAAGAAATACAGTCAACATAATTTCGTTTAAACATAAATACGGAAAATCTTTCTCACTAAAAATAATTTAGTTAATATATAGTGTTCTTTAACCTTTGATTACTATGGTCAATTTTATAACAATTATATGATTTTAAAATGACAGAATATTTTAGTGTGAATAGAATTCGTGAAAATCTCTTGTGTTATACCTTATACAGTTATTGTTAGAGAGATTTCAAATTAGAAAAGCTTGGATGAAAATTTTCAAGGTAAAGGGTGATTCAAAAAGAGCGCCGGTTTTTAAACGGCTGGTAAATTTTTGTTTATCGGTTGGCAACATTGTTTGACCTCATTTCTATTTTGGAGAACATTCCGATTGACGATTCAGTTGTAGTTTCTCTTGTATGCACAGCGAGTGACAGTTTGGTGCGGCTTTTGGTCGGGCGGTGTCATCGGCCCTTACTTTTCTGAAAATCAAGAAGGACAAGCCGTAACAGTAAATGGAGACCGATACCGTACGATGATTAGGGAGTTTTTGTGACGTCATTTGGATGGAATGGACATTGACGAGTTGTGGTTTCAGCAGGATGGTGCCACCTGTCACGCTGCACGAGAAACAATGTTGTTGCTCCGTGAACGGTTCCAGGATCGCATCATTTCTCGTAATTCCGACCATCAATGGCTACCAAGGTCGTGTGACTTGACGCCTTGTGACTTTCCTAATAAACCCCGAAACATCAATGACTTGAAGGAGGAAATTCGACGGGTTATCGGGCAAATGGAAGTCGAAACTTATCGTGCAGTAATATCCAATTTCATGGACAGAGTTGATGCGTGCCAGCGCAGTAGAGGAGGACATATGCATGACATCATTTTTCATACATAAAATCGGAAGGAAAGATGAACTTGTTGATGTATTTATTTTCAGTTTTCAATAAAATAAATCTCTTAATTTGAGATATCAAAACCGGCGCTCTTTTTGAATCACCCTATAGTAGCCTTTGGATTTGAAGAATAATTTGTAATTTAAAATTAAATTTATTTATAATTTAATTTGTATTTGTCATTTGTAATTTAAGCGATGCTCCAACCAAATTGAATGTATATTATTAGCTAGATTATATATACTCGAAAGTTTAGTGGTTAACTATTTTACAAACAGAACTTATTGTCTATGCTACAGTCTAACGCATCTAGCACAGATATGAATAGAACATCTGAAGATACAAACTGTTGTGTAAAAGACAAAGTTTAGTATACTACGTTTTGTTGTACGTGTGAAATCAGCGTTAAGGGAGCCGGTTTTGGAGTACTGCTGGGAAAGAACCGATCGTCATCAAAGAATGTTGCCTTACATCATTTCTAGACTAACCAAAATTACACGCCAATTGAAAGGTGTAATCCGGGTGACCTGTAATTAGGTAGGTGCCGGGAAATTTCCTGGAACATACTTCTTGAATGATAGAAGAAGAGGAAAAAGATCAATCTGTAAACAATGGTTTTTAACAAATCTATTTATTGTTATTTAAGAACAGTCTTCTTCTTCTTCTTTCAAACAGGGATTAAGCCATGGCCTGTTCCGACTCACATTCAGCTTATATTAATAATTTTAGAAAACATCTATATTAAATATGTAATTGACATTTTATCAATGATAAATTTAAGTCTATCTTATAACATTTGTTTTTTGTTTTTTTCCTTATGGTATAATCATTGCCACCTTTTCCGTGGCCTGCCTATACCTCTTTTGCCTACCGGTTGATACTTGTAAATTTTTAGTGGAAGCCTATCGGCTGACATTCGTTCAACATGTTCTTTCCACTGTTGGCGATACGATGCAACTCTCTCATTCAGGCAGAAGATGTTCAGCTCCTTCCTTATATCCTCATTCCTGATGTGATCTCTCCTGTCACAGCCCTTAGTTCTGCGAAGAAATTTCATCTCCGCTGCCTGCACTTTACTCTCAAGTGTTTTTGATGTGACCCAAGACTCACTACCATAGAGGAGTATTGGAGCTGCCATTGTTTTATAAAATTTCATTATTGTGTTTGTGGTAGCTTTTTTCCCCAATGTCCTACTGATACTTCCACAAATCATTTGGAACTTTCCTATTTAAGAACAGTTATCCTATTTATTTTTATTTATTCTATTTCTATTTATTTTTTAAGAACAGTTTACAGATGAATCTACATGCTAGATAAAAATAATAATACGAAGATATTGCATGAATATTGTTGCATAAAACTTGATAAGTTATGTTTTATGATAACAAACAGTGTTGTAAGAAAGTATAATAATAAAGATTGTGTTATTTGAATGTAAAATATATTTTGAATACTGTGATCATCATAATATTATCGATTCTAAGTTATAAATATGAATATAAAAATATAAAAGTGCTTATGAGATCATTTTTTGAATAGTTTCGAACTGTTTTTTGCGACACAAAGTTGGAGTATTTTATAATAAAATGAAAATTTAGGTTAAAATGTCTGTTACACTCGAGCTTTTCAAATCATAATATACCAGTAAAAAATTTATTATACATACAGGTTGTTTCAAAAGGGACTAACTCGTTTTTCAAGAACATGACTTTTGTACAAACGTAATAATAATAACAATAATAATTAACATTATTCATTGACTCAAATAGTTGAAGTAATTAACAAATTGGTCTCGTACAGGGATGTCTGTTCCTGGTAGTGACTTTGGAGGTAGTAGGTATAATTTTGTTATTTACGAACTCACGATAGAAAGCGGAATTTTTGAAGATACTATCATTATGCCATCCATAACTACCTACAATCAACAATAATGAAATTATAGTTAAGATAAGCGAAAATACATGAAAAATCGGTCTTTGAAGGAATTCAATTCATTGCAAAGTTGGGGAAATTCGCCTACCTCCTCTCTTTTGCAATTAATTTCGTGCACCCATTTTCCTTTTCGTTTCAACCGTCTCAAAGCGAACAAAAGAAGTAATTCTTCTTCGTCTGAGAAACTGCTAGACAATATAAATTCAAGTTTCAAAGTTGAAAAAGTAACAAATCATAAATTTGCCACTACTCGTTCACGTTTTCTTTACAACTGTTCTGGTCCGTCCTGATTTGTCCGCGTTAAGTTAGGCTCTCTCAGTCCGCAGCGGACTGCACGCGGACAGTCCGCGTTCTGTTTGACAAGACCTTTAATTTAACAAACGCAAGATTGTCGATTTATTAAAATCTGTTGAACTGGAAAATGTTAACAAAAACTTGTCTTTTTTTCGTCCGTAAGATTTATAAGGGAAATAAGTGTCGAGAGGTAACAGGCGTTCATCTTTTAAAAAATGACATTAATGACACTATAAAGACGAATGGGTATTGAAATAGCACTGGTTCATAAGAATGACATTTCGATTGTTACAAAACATTAACCTTGATTACAGTGTTACCAACTTACATGCAAGTAAACACGAAATTTACCTTTGCATTACTTCTACTTTTTAAGTGTTATGATTGCGGCTTTTTTTAAACACCCGTTAGTTTAAATAATAGTGAAGCATTTTAAAGTAATTTTCGATAAAATATAATGCGATTTCAACATTCGTTAAATATTTCTTATTTGTGGTTTATTGGATTTTACCAACGTGTTTTACAATAGCTAAACAATTTATCACACAATGTGTTTTATCGATATTGTGGTTAAACATTTTTGTACAGTGTTGTGTTATCTACAGTAGATTTAATACCAATTCACACGATCAATATTTACTATATATTGACAACTTCTCCGCTGTGCAATTGTGTAGACAAGCATGTAGGTTTTGTTTGCTTAAAAGAATAGAAGATTTGGAAAGTCAAAGCTTTTCCGCTTTCCTATTGTCACCATACAAAATATATTCCAAAGATAAGTAACTTCCGAGATGTAAAAAGCAAAATTATGTACACGGAAAATAAAGGATTTACTTTGGTTTTTGTGCGTTTGACCTCATTTCTGTTTTTCCACCTGAACGTCATGTTAAATAAGGACAGGGAAATATGTTTTTGTTTTGATAATTTAAAGTGACTTTCATTTATTTTATATAAAACAAAAATGGTCATATTTTTAGAAGTAATCTTTAACATCGCGGTAACAATGATGAACTTTTACATACAAAAAGTTTAAAGTTCATCGGATGTTCTTTTAACATGGTTTTTGTTTCACTTCGTTTTGTTTAATGGTAAATCGCTTATATTTAATTATTGAGACAGGTTAAAATACTTAATGATTTTTTGCCTTTTGTTTCAAATTACTTGTGACTCCAAACTCTTAATGTACAAGGCAATGTTCCAGCCGAACCGAATGTACGAGGTGTGGCTATTAAAAAACGAGACTGACGTTGTAAAAAAAATTAATTTTAATTTTATACATAATCACTTATTGTCACCTTCAATAAACACTCTTTCTCTATCTCTACAATGCTCCATGCAAATTTCTCATTGTTGGAAACAGTGCTGAAAGTCATCTTCTGTCAGCTCCTTCAAGACACGTGCCACTCAAAAATGTTTGAAATAAAGCTCGCAAAAATGTTTGTACTAACACTTTGTACGCGAGTGAAAATGACGCACATTTTTTGAAAACGATAATAACATGTGATGAAACGTGGTTTTTTACTTACGATCCGGCAACGAAGCGCCAATCCGTTCACTGAAAGAGCCGAACTTCACTGAGGGCCAAAAAAGCTCGAATGAGCAAGTCAAAATTTAAAGCAATGATGATTGGTATTTTTTGATATCATGGGATTGTGTATCTTCTCTAGGTTTCTGAAGGTCAAACGATAAATTAATATTACTACCTTGAGGTACTTTCTAAATACTCAAAAAGTAAGGAAATACGCCGCGAAATGTGGAAGGACAAATCATGGGTTCTCCACCAAGACAATGCGCCAGCTCATTTTGTGTTATCTGTGAAGAGGTTCCTAGCCAAGTACAGCATCTCAGTGTTAGAATATCCACCTTATTCACCAGATCTTGCACCATGTGACTTCTACCTGTTCCCTAAGGTGGAAGCTGTAAAAGAGAAAGTTGCACGTGTCCTGAAGGAGCTGACAGAAGATGACTTCCAGCACTGTTTCCAACAATGAGAAACTTGCATGGAGCGTTGTAGGGATAGAGAAGGAGTGTATATTGAAGGTGACTATAAGTGATTATGTATAAAATAAAAATACAATTTTTTATAACGTTAGTCTCGTTATTTAATAGCCACAGCTCGTTTATTAGCCAGATTTATTTAGCAATAATGCCGTCAGTTATCTCTCGAATACTGCGTAAATTCAGAGTAAATTCTTAAGGTCAATTATTAATTACTCAAATTTCGTAACCTGTAGTACAAAATGATGTACGGGTCTTGTACGTCGATAATACATTTAAAAAAAATTGAACAATGGGTTTTGGGATAGATTTCAGATTAATTGTACGTATTCACTTAGTCCACAATTTAAACTCTTCCGGCGTATCAGAAATCCCGTAAACGCCGAAGGATTAGAGATATGATAATTTACAGTTATATTGATATTTAACAAACATATAATTGAAATGAAATACAATTTTTATTTTCTGGATCAATTTCTCTAGAGAATGTGATTTTTTCCGTTTTTCTTGATAAATATTGTGATCCGTTTTGCTGGATGTTTTAAACGAGGTGTGACTATTAAATAATGAGACTGACGTTGTAAAAAAAAATTATTTTAATTTTATACATAATTACTTATTGTCACCTTCAATATACACTACTTCTTAGAAGGTTAAATCTGCATTAAAAGGGACGAGATTTGAGTCTGTGGAAGCTATAAAAGAGAAAGCGGCACTTGTCATGAAGGAGCTGACAGAGAATGACTTCCAGCACTGTTTCCAACAATAGCAAATTCGCATGGAGCGTTGTAGGGATAGAGAAGGAGTCTATATTGAAGGTGAAAATAAGTGATTATGTATAAAATAAAAATATAATGTTTTACAACGGCAGTCTCGTTATTTAATAGCCACACCTCGTATAGTAAGGTTGAAAACTTATCATATTAAATAAGTTACAAAAAAAGAGAATCTAATGTTTATTAGAAATCATTTTGAGTATTATGGGCAAAAGGGATGGTGTAAGTAATTACTATGGTATTAACGTTTCCCATATTGTAATTGAGCCTGCCTGGAATACTATATCCCTGTTTTCAGCATTCTACTATTTACCTCTACTAAAGGATATTTAAGTAACAACATAAAATTACGCCGTGTTATTGGTTTTATCAAGTTCACATCTGTAATTACTTTCTCTTGCCTATATGAATATATAGGAAGGAAAGTATTGTTTTCATGTCGATTTTTCGAAATCGAGTTTTCACCGGATCTATACGTTTTCAGACCCCCTGAACCCAAAAAACATGTTTTTAGCGATTGGTCTGTGTGTGTGTGTGTGTGTGTGTGTGTGTTTGTGTGTCTGTGTGTGAACAGAATATCTCAAGAACGGAACATCGTACGAACTTGAAACTTGAAACTTAAGTTACATACCACTACCGGACGCGACACGAACATTTTCATCAAAATCGGTCAACCGGAAGTAGTAGTTTACTCGTATAATTTTTCAGTTTTTTGCGATTTTCTCAAAAACTGGTCCTACGATTTTTTTTAAAATCGCCTATTTTACTCAATTTTTTATTCTCTACAAGATAGGGTAGGCGCCATGTTTGCTGAAATTCTCGGTGAGGCTGTTTTCACGTAAAAACGTTGTTTTTTTAAGATAACGGCTTTAATATAAATTTTAGCGCAAAAACTTATATAATAAAAGTTGTAGAGAATTTAAAAACCTACAACTTCTGTTTCAAACATTTTTTTGTATAACGCTTAGTTTAGCGGTAATTTGCGATTTTCTGTTTTTTTACTCACGAAAACGTGAGAAAAATCGATTTTTTTAACATTTCGGTCTTAGTATGCATTTTACGACAAAAGTATATATAATTAAATTTATAGAAAATTAAACGATCTACAACTTTTATTTAAAGCATTTTTCTCTACAGAGCCTAGTTTAGCGTGAAAGCGTGATTTTCCGTATTTTTAAGCCAAACTGAGTTCGATTGTCATTTTGCGTCATTCACTCATGATTGAAATAAGGTTATGTTTTTGAGGTTAGTTTTTGTTCATTTCTAATATTTTATTACTAATGTTAAATTATATTGTAAATTATTTGCATTGGCAAGAGAAAGTTGTGTGAGTGTTTCACACCAGATTTTTACTAATATGAAAGATAAACTCTTTCACAAATTAAATATTTTTTGGAAAGTAATCAAGAAATTTTTTTTTAATAATATTTAAAGCTGCATCCACATCTTGGTCATTAGCGATTACTGTCGGTTATGGAATTGGATCGGTGGGTTTGACTTATTATTTTCAAACCCTAATAGGAAGTCTAACAAGAAACCTTCCGCTTTGTTCGCTAGCAAGATAACTAATACGCCACGGAGGCGGTTTAAGAGAATTTAAATTCCTTCTTCGTCTTTTCTTCTTTGTCATCATCTAGAGTTGGATATAGCTTTCTTTGTTTTCCTCGGCAATTCCCTGCTCTGTGCCATTCTTGCCCAATTACCTAAATCCGGCCACAAGTTTTAAGTCTTCTCTCCACCTTGTTTGTGACGACCCCTACCTCTATTTCCTAGAAAGAGCAAATATATTTTATCTAACAGAACAAAATAGTAAACAATTTCCTATGCGCATGCGTAAACTGAAGATTGGGTAAGAATACCCCCTTTAACTGCTTCTTTATGATAGTTAAAGCAACGTCAAAGTTGATTAACAGCTCGATCTACAGCAGGGGAGTAATATGGGTCCATAGAAGTGGGAGAGGTGAAAATATACAAGCAGAGCAAGCCACGTATTTCAAGTATTCTTTAAATTGTAAAAAATTATTATTTTTGGAGTATGGAACTGTAGTTGCAAATAAAAGATTAATACTTAAATTTGAAACACTTAATTATAATGCATTACATAAAATTACGCTGTTATTGTTTTTGTCAGGTTTTTGTAGGTTCACATCTGTATGTTTTACTAACAGTACGTTTAATTTGTAGTTAAAATAAATACGTATGTTTGGATATTTTATACCCATACATGCTTTGTTGTTGTTTAGGTCATCAGCCAAAAGGCTGGTTTGAACCTGTAGAGGTTTTACTAAGTAAATCGAGGAGTGAGGCGGTTTACATATGCCTTCCTCACTGAGTGGAAAAGTACACTTATCAGCATGCAAATGACACTTTCACTTCATTCACCACAGAATCTGGCTGTATAATGAAATCCATTACTTTCAGACGAGATAATCTGATTAGTGTCTTTTACACCTCTACCTCTTCTGTTCTTAAATGATTCAGTCATTTAATTGGCTGACCATTAGATAAGAAACAGAACTAATTATTTTTGCCCTGCAACTAACAGATTGAGTGTAAATAATTTGACACTTCACCTGTCTGTTATGGGCAAATACATGCTTTATGGATGTTTAACTTATTTCGTAAGTAAAATATTGTGTTTTTCTCAGTAGAGTTATAAAAATCTCAAAATAATTGTTATTTTTCTTCAAATTTATCAGCTAATAAAAATATTTTGTCTACTCTCTTTAAAATTTCCTAATTTATAACTCGATCTAACACTTCTAGACGAACCAAACTTAGCAACAGTATCGTTTGTCTCAGGGTTAGCGGCTGCTAACAGTGTCTGATCCTGTGTGGAGGCATTTTAAAATTATATCTTCCAACCCGTCTTCCTAGCGTGGAACGTTATAACTGCTTTAAACCCACCACATTGCACATACGACAAGCCTGAATTTCTTATTAACAGGTTACAGACGTTTGTATTTCACGCATGTTAATTTAGTAATTTTCTGGTACCATTTTCTCAATTACTAGTATAGATAGAGATTTTAAACAAAAAACATTTTATTTATTGATGCTTTTTAGTGAATATTAATAATACTGTGACACTTATGGCTAAGGTCCGTTTCAGGATCTAGGTAATTAAATAATTAATACACTAGAGTTTTCAATTACAAATATTTATTACAACTAAAAGAGTTACAAAATAAATAACAAACTAATTATAAATAATTAATACAATAAATAACTTAATAATTTACTTAATGCTACTTACAACAATTATATTACACAATGGAACTGAATACACACTGCACATATACAACAAGAGTGAATAACAATGCCTCGGAAACCCCCCGTTGACCTGTTCTAACGGAGTTACCTTCGATAGCACACGTAGTAAACACTCGTCAAAGATCAAACGAATACTAACTCACTGACCGCCTCGGGGGTCTCTTTATATAATGAATCAAAAAGAATCTTCCCGAAAGACACCGAAATTCGATATAAAAGTCCTTTCTAGAGAAGTCTTATTTAATGTAAACAGGTAATCAACCGACCCTTCATAAATAGTCGTACAACAAAGACCTTATCATATACAATAGCGCAGTCCTTTTAAATAATTTTTATGAATAGGTATCCTTTTATACCTAACCCTATTGTTACTTTTTCACTCTATTATTTACTCTTTACCATTTTATGAACATTTTAACATTTTACTAGAAATTTTGCGAACCATGCCCTTCTTCGATATTGTCACAATACTTTTGCTTTTTTAAACAATATTTTTTTCACTTTTATCTAAAATTGGCCAAATTTTGAAATATTTTATTAATCTAGCTCATAAAATTAAGAATATAGGTAATGGAAATTTGTTTGGTATAACAGATAAAGATCGTTATGAAGATACTCTGGTTAAAAACTAAAGGAGATATTGTAATTAGTCTCTGAGAAAATGGTACCGAAGTGAAAAAAAACACAATTTCAGAAAAACCAACGTTTTTCAAAAGAATACAAAGTAACACGTATAAGTACTGAACAAAACTAAAAACTAACTGTACAGCCCAAATTTCTAGGTTACTTTCCCACAAACAAAGCATTCTGAACATGACAGGTAATTCTTGGATACCATTACATCTGTAAGGAAAATAACTGTAATACTAATAGAATTCAAACGAAACAAAAAGTAAGCAGCAAACAAATAAAAAATCCGAAAACTTAGCGGGCATGATCATTTCCTGTATTAATTTTCAAGGTTTTTACAATTACACTACAGCTACAACTTATACACCAAATTAACCAGAAACCTATGAGAATAATAAAATGAAATTTAAAAAAATTCATTTTATTATTATTTTTAAACGTCTGTACCCCATTAAGAATTAATATAACACTTATCTTAAGAATGCTAGGCACAAGCTCCCAGTTTAGTCCTAAAATTCAATTGTTTGGTATTCTGAACTGGGTAGTCGGTTATTAACTGTTGGAGATGGCTAGATGTTATAACTTACAGAAGTGTATTTTTTAAAAAGATTATCTTCTGCAGACGAAACGAAAACAATTAATAACTCTTAGTTAACGAATAATATGGTTGTGACATGCTTAAATTATGTAAAATAATGTAAACCGAAAATTGGTAAGACGATAAAAAAAAGTAAGTGGGAGAGGTGAATTTTTATTTTGCAACGGTTTAATTATTTATTTATAAAATTTCGTCTCGTCATTAATAATAAATATGTCAGTTACATGGAATATTAAATCAGGAAAGTTTATTTTTTTATAAACATACATTGTAAAACAATCATTTGTTACATTTAATGTGTGTATGATTTTACGTTGAGAATTTCAAGTGGTGGTTTAAACTGATGGATGTGAAATGCAAGTCCGAACTCATTTTTTTTCTGTTAGAGCATTTAAAATGATTGTTTCTCCCTTTACGCGGGGTAATATCTCCATTATAAAAACACAATATTTTACCGAATTACTAAACAAATATTTAGAGTGGTTCGTTTTTAACGATATTGTTTTTCCATAACATATTTTATACATTATTATGAAGTGTTGTAAATTTGTAGCAATAACTTGGTTTTGTGGTTAAAAGCACACAGATAAATATATGCTTACTATTGAATAAAAATACGTTATAAAATTCCTCTATGGGGGGGAACTGGTTATATTACTGAAATTATTTTCCTTTTAGTACGAGTATTTCGGTGTTTCAAATTTGATCCGTTCTTAGAGCTAATCTCCTCTTCTAGAACTAACACCAGGTACTTCCAGTACGCCAGAAAATATATATCTAGAAAAGATTTGATTATAACCGTTCAGATGTAGCTTATCTTAGGATTCCCGGTTTTTTACTGTAACAAAATTACTACATATTTAAAATAATTAGTCTTCGACCGACAGCTGTGAAAAATGATATTAAGTTTATTTTATATGACAAAACTTATCTGAACAATAGTTTTTGTAATTTTGTTTATAATAGAATCAGAAATTCACATACACATCTATAGGACAGACAGAAAACTCATAAATAATGTGGTAGGTCTATTTGTTACTGCAACCTAAAACGCCATTTTTTTGTATTGAACTAATCTTTATCCTTTAGATCTATCCTCTCCATAGCTCTCGCAACACCATCTTTTCACAACTTTCTGGCTTATCCTAGCTCTCTTCGTCCATCTGAAACCCATACCAAATCTTCAACGGTAACCTGTTATCCATTCTTCGCAGATAACTTTACCAGATTATCTTTCTCGTTTAATTTATTTTCTTCAATTTTTTATCAGTTAATAAAAACATTTGGTATCCCTTTTTTAAAATTTCATCATTACTAACTCGATTCACCACAGTTAACTGACAACTTCTCCAGGACATCATTTCTGTAGCTTTTATTCTGATTCTAAATCTTGGTTGGAAAAACCAAATCTTTGAGCTATAAATGAAGGAGCTCTCTTACTACAAGATGTTTGATTATTCCACAAGACAAAATTTTCCAATCTAGTGATGGCCTTAACTCCGTAAAATTTTACTAAAATATCATTGGCTGGTGTGTATCACCTGAAGTTAAACGTGCACCAAGAAATGTGTTGTTGTGCGCAAATTTAATAACCCCTTTTCGGTTGTGTATTGACCCTACCTCTAAGGACCATACATTTTGTTTTCTCAATGTTAATGTTCAGTCCTAAATTATCATACTTATCTATTAACTTTCAATTAGTATATTCTCTTTGCCCATGACAGGCCGGTGGAGTGATTAAATTATTTGCACTCGATCTGCTTGTTCCAGGGCTACAAAAAAAGTTCTGTTTCGTATCACATGGTCAGCCAATTATATGACTTAAGCATTTAAGAACAGAAGAATAGAGGTGTAAAAAACACTAGTAAGTTATCTCCTCTAAGAGTAATGAATTTCATTATACAGCCACACCTTATAGTGAATGAAGTGAAGGTGTCATTTGCAGGGTGGAAGGTAGATGCTTTTCAGAGAGCCTGGCATGCTGATAAGCATACTTTTTTACTTAGTAAGCAATGGTAAAACACGTCACTCCTCATTTTACTTAGTAAAGCCTCTAGAGGTTCAAACAAGCCTTTCGGCTGATCACCTAAACAACAACAACATATTCTCTATCCCTTTCATTTTCCGCCAACACCACTACGTCATCTTCTAACATAAGAGTTTGACAAGTCTGCTTTGATTTCACCTTTTACTACGTGAAATACCTAACGGTTTAATACTATTTTGACTCATAAATTAAACGACAGGTTGATCTAAAACTGAATTCAGATATGAAGAAAAATTATAAATATGGTTGTGTATATTGAGGAATCTCTCGACAACTTAAAGTGATAATGTTCGATGAAATTTTGATATATGTGGACGAAATCCATTTTAAAATTTCTGCATTGTGTTGTTGAATTAGTGAACAACAGTTTAAAGAGAATAGGCAGCCATTGAAAAATGTCTGTTACACTACAGGGTCATTATATCAGGAACGGTAATGCGGACGCGGAAACTGATTAATACTTAACATTCGGGCCCAACAGTTACCGGAATTTATTCATAATCTACCGGTTCATGACCGCTTTGCCCAGTCAGGCACCGATTGTTGTTTGTATTATGAGTGAGAGATCGTAAATTACCGTTATTTACCGGAGTTATTTATTCGTCAAAACATGAGACAATACATCATGTCAGGTGGGATTGGGGTTATACGGGGACCAGAAGGGTCGGGGGTGTTGGCTGCACTGCGGCAGACAACAGGTGCCGCCCTCATCCCTTTTGAAAATAGGGTAGTTCCGCTCACTCCTCCCCAAAAACTCATACCATTGCCTCATAAACACACCATTTCCATAATATTATGTGAAATATGGGCGATATGCAGCCTCTTTTTCCTTGCCTAATGTTCAGAGTCTTATTCCATTATATACATCAGCCAATTCACATTCAACGGCGAGCGCAAGACACTATGTTGGACTTTTATTTCCTACGTTAATACTATTATGATAATAAAAACAGCGATTCTTTTCAGCGTGAATGCTACCAGCAATGGTTCCTTTCTTTTTCTTGCTTTTTATTGTCTTCATATTGAAGATTATTAAAAGAATATACGATCTTCATCTTCATTCAGCAAATTACTTAGTTATCTGTTTACGTGTAGTACTACAAAATACATTTCTTCAAAGTTAAAGATCATGTTTTTAATATTAAATTTCTTACTTAATATTTCATAGATCGTTTTCATTTATAATTACTTTTTAGAACTATTTAATGTTACACCCGTTCTTATTTACTACTTCTTGTAAAGTTCATTAAAACTATGTGGAATGAAAAAACTTTTTTAATCAGATTCGGAAATTAACTAACACGTGCTTTATTAAAGTTATTACATCGGTAATTATAATGTGTCATCAACACATACAGTTTTATTTTTCATGAAATTTATTACTCTTTATCAACTTCTATTTGTATTGTATACGAGGTGTGGCCCTTAAATAACAAAACTGACGTTGGGAAAAATTTTATTTTAATTTTATACATAATCACTTGTTGTCGCCTTCAATATACACTCTTCTCTATCCCTGCAACGCTCCATGCGAATTTTCCATTGTTGGAAACAGTGCTGGAATTCTCATCTCATCTTGTACGTCCCTCGCCGTCATCAAACCCCCTTCATCTACTTCTACAGCATTACATACTCACACACACACACACGCGCGCGCGCGCGCACGCGCGCGCGCACACACACACACACACACACATTTATGAAAATCTTCATTAGGGCCCTTGGGGTTATCATTTTTGAAAATTTTAAAATAAAATGTAGCTGTGAATATAAATACAAATATGCTGTCAAAATTTCATGAAAATACGGTGGTTGTGAAAATTAGCCTGCACTAAAAAAACACGCTTTGTCTTAATAATATTAGTATAGATTAAACATTTAGACTATATTACGGTACCGTGATTCAAATTAAATTATTTAGCGTGTTTGACTATCCGAAAAACTGGTCCCAATTCGTTCGGATAACTGACGTTCTGCTGTACTTAGCCACTGTAGTAATATCATCAATGATATAGGCCTACTATATCCTAGCAGCGGGAGTTCTATTCAGTTTAAGCGAACACAACAACACCGAACAAATAAAATGTTGATCTACAGCATCCACCGGAAAGCAAGGCTTACAACTTGCGATTTTTATTTTATAAGATTGTGAACAATAGACCTACGATAGGGTCTGTGGATTCAGATATTCTTGTATTGTTACCCTTTATTTGACTTTACGATTTAGATGTTTGAGTAAATTTTCTAGATACGATTGGAGACAAGAACATGATAAACCTTTTCTTTCTATAAAGAGGGAAAGGAAATAAAGGGAATCCAGTACATTTATTCTTATTGCTGGGTCCTCACTTGGGATTTTCTCGGCCCTATACATAAACTTGGTATAAATCAGTTTTGATGTAAACAACGTAAGAAAAAGATACCACTACCAAATGTTATGTAAAATTTTTAACACAATCGTATCTATCAAATTTTAGTTTATTTATTTATTGTTATACTATACCCGAGTTATTTACTCTTGGTTGAAGGTAGCATTGTTAGATAAGCCTATTTTTTTTTTTTTAAGTAATATACTGTAAATACAATTTTTTTTTCTTTGTTTATTTAACGTTGCATCAAATACTGTGGTCATTAGCGATGACGTTGGGTTGTAACTGTGAATGATGAAATGAATTTTTGTAACGTATGAAAATGCCGTGCCTGAATGGGATTCGAACCCAAGACCGCAAGATGAGAGGCGGTCAAAATAAAAATTTTGGTTCTTTATTAAATTTATTTTAATTAGGTACTATATTATCGGATTAGCAATTTGATAATTAGCGCTTGCACTTGTTCTAGAAATTTTATCAGTGGGTATCATTTTTATCTCTAATGTGTGAACGTTGCAATCTGTTCAATTTAGAACAATAAGCAACCCTGTACACATAGTAGGGATGCAGGATCTTTGGGTTTAGAAACGCAGTGAGACGAGGACGATATTTATGACGTGTAAATGAGGTGTAGTCATGTACAGACTCAGGCCGACCATCAAATTACACCGGTAACCAATTGGCTAAGTATAAAAGTAAATATTTTGACTAGGATTTGAATCAGGAACCTTCGTCGCCGAAAATCATCAGCTGTTTATCAGCTAACTAGCGGCGGTGACGTTACCTACTAGGCTAATGCGGTGAGTTTTTTTTTGGTTTAACGTTTGACTCTTCTGCTATTACTGCTAATGCAGACGGTGAAGGATGAAATGATTTTTTGTTTCGTTTGAAAATATGCCATGCCTGAATGGGATTCGAACCCAAGACCGCGTGATAAGAGGCGAGCACGTTACCAACTACGCCAATGCGGCCGGAAATTCGGTGGGTTAGTTGGTTTCAGCTTGTTAGAAAATCTACAGACCGTAAAGGTCTAATCCTACGACGCTAGCTAACTATCTGTTACTACTAGCAGAACCTACTAGCACGTAGGTGACGGTTCCAATGGAGCTAGTTAATGCCTGAGTTCTGGAAAAATATATGAGTTATGTTGTGTATTGGTCTACAAAGTACAGCTTACTAGCAACTAGCAACGTTTTTAAACATTTACACCGAACTAGTTTACTAGCGCCAATCACGTGACCTTTTCTCTTCTAGCACTAGTAAAATCAAACATGTTCAAACTTACTAGCGCGATAGTGAATACTAGCGCTTTAACTAAACTAGCTGCTAGTTGTTCGTTCTCATTACGCTATTTTGCTAACTGATAGCCAACTAGCAGCTAGTTGCCTAGCAAATAGCAAAATAGCATAATTGGAAAAGGTCTTAAGTGACAATCATATCGGAACTTTTCTCTTTCTAATCCAATTGACACTTATGCAATTGTGAATTGGTCACGCTGTACTGACCCCTCATAACAAAACAAGAATCTAATAACTATAATAACTACAACCGAAAATTAACTTTACAAATGTCCATGCCAAATGCCCTACTCTGAATTTTATACTGAGAGAATTTCACTTACAAAGATTTTAAATATATATGATGCAGGATTTCCTATGATACGGATCATGACGTACTCACGTTGTGAAAAACTGGAAAAATTCAGCTCTGTGTGCGGTTCTATTCGCAGGACAATAGGAAATAAAACAAGACAGGACACCCAAATGAAATTTTATGGAGCATTTTATAGATAATGATTTTACCACTCATAATATATGGGAGTGAAACATTGGTGTGTCACTAAAGAGGAACAAATCTCGTATCCAGGTTGCTGAAATGAGATTTTTGCGAGAAAGTCAAAGGTTTTACACGGTTAGATAGATTAGCAAATTTAATCAAACGAATCAATGCAGGAAAGAACAGGCTTTCATTTTCTGTAGTGTTGAAATTTTTCCGTTCGGCCGTTTTTGAAGTAGAACTCTTCAAACACAACGAACTTCTTTCGTGGCGGGCACTGTAGTACTAAAGTACGTACTTGTTCTTGTTATATTTTTTAACGATGCGGGGTCACTAAAGTTTAGAAATGTTAATGGGACCATACAAAACTAATTATTAAAGAATGTGAATAAAATTAACACAGTTTTGACTGAAAGAATACTACATACGTATTGATTTTGTAAAATTTATTTTTGATTGCATAATAGGTAGATTGAATATTTTATTTAAATTTGAATATGTCGCGTAATTTATTAACAAAAAGATAAACTTTATGAGACAAACTTATGAACCCTTAAAAAATAGAATTCGCTAATTGGAAAATAAAAATTTACGTAGCTCTTGAGGTGATCTATTATAAATCTCGGGCTGAAATAAATCTTGAAACTCTTTTAAAAGAAAATCACTGCGATCGGTATCTTCAAAGAAGAGACAATAGGTTTTTGAAATGGGTAGGCGTTGGGAAAAAGTAGTCGACTTCGGGTTTGTAGTGGTGTGTTAGGTAGCTGTACAGAATGTACGATGGAGAAAGAGAAGGGTGGCCCTTTGCTTGAAGAAGGATGATAATAGGCGTGTAGGTGTGAGAGAGATACGCTATCTCAAACGTGGTGTGGATATGTGTCGTATTTCTTTGGGCGTAGATGAGAGAAGGGATACACCTACTAAATAATTCTATTAAATTATTGTAGTGCCACTCTATTTTGTCATAATATTTCTTACTAAAAAAAAATATTAAATATTTTTATACCTTCAAATACTCTTCTCTACGTAGAAATTATAAGCAACAGAATTTTTTTTTCACATTTTCCCGATTCAAAAAAATGTGTCTGCGATTATATTATATTTTAATGTAGGATATAATTATTAGTTTACTAGTCGTGTCGATTTCATTATATCAATAAATTCTTTAATATCTTCTAAAATCAATTTTTGAAAAACTATCTTTGTCTCAAATTACACACCACATACCGATTTAAAAACGTCATTCATTTTCGATATCATCAAAAATAGTTATTTTAAATTCTATTCAAAACTTACAAATTCATTAAAATCCGCTTATTAGTGACATGGTAAATCCACCCGGCTTCATTAGAAGATTAAAAAGAAGATGGAGCAGAGATCTTCTTAATTCTTGCTGCATTCTTTATGTGTACCTAGTCGAAAAAGATAAATATGAAAAAAAAGATAATTTTTGTTTTATTTAATTCCTTTATTAGTGTTGGTAATAACTTTTCTTCAACAATATGAACTTTTTATTGTTTTAATTTTTGGCTGGAAAGCTACACCGGTTATTAGGCTCTCAAAACAAACCGCATATCTACCAGGTTACTTAAAACAGGCCATTACTGAAAAACGACGACTTCGACGAAATTGGCAACGCTCTAGGAACCCGCATGACAAAAGGCTCTTCAATAACGCTGCCCAAACTTTGAAACGAATGTTACGGAATTTTACTAACGACTCAATACAACAATATTTGGAACTCTTGTCTCCTGACAACACGACAAACTATTCTTTGTGGAAGCAAATGAAGAAAGCTAAACGTCCGAGGCAACACACATCTCCATTTAAAACTTCAACTGGTTGGGCTAAAAGTAATCATGACAAGGCTGAAGCGGTTGCTGAGTACCTATCAGAGGTTTTTAAACCTTTCCCATCTGAATGCAATCCAGACGATGAAAAAGAATTATTTGAATTTTTTAGTTCTCCGTTTCAAATGAGTCCTCCAATAAAAGTATTTAAATTGTCTGAAATAAAACACACCATTAAAGTAAATTTGAGTTCGAATAAAGCACCAGGTTTTGACCTCATCACGGGGAAAATTTTGAAAGAACTTCCTGACAAGGCCCTTAGGCTGATTACAATAATTTTTAATGCAATATTACGTCTGGAGTACTTTCCTTCTTACTGGAAAGTTGCTCAAATTATAATTATCCTAAAACCTGGGAAGCCACCACACGAAATATCATCTTACAGACCAATAAGTTTGTTGCCAATTCTTTCAAAAGTATTTGAAAAATTATTGCTTCAGAGATTACGCCCAGTACTGGATACCATAAATCTCATTCCGAATTGCCAGTTTGGTTTCAGAGAAGGTCATGGCACGATTGAGCAAATTCACAGAGTTGTAAACAACATCTACAAAGCACTTGAAGAAAAGAAGTATAGCTCCACGGCATTTCTTGACATCAAGCAAGCCTTTGACAAAGTGTGGCATGCGGGTCTTCTTTTTAAGATTAAACAAAATCTTCCCCATCAGTATTACTCAATTATTGCATCTTATTTGGAGGACCGATACTTTACAGTGAAATATAAGGACGAACAATCATCTCTAAAATTAATTGAAGCTGGTGTTCCTCAAGGAAGCGTTCTGTCTCCTGTTTTGTACACCATTTACACTTCTGATCTTCCACAAAATGACAACACTACAGTGGCAACATTTGCCGACGACACAGCCATTCAGGCAATACACGAAGATGCACAAATTGCATCTCATAACTTGCAGCAACACTTCGACAGCGTACAAAATTGGCAAAAAAGTGGCGTATAAAAACAAATGAACACAAGAGTCTGCACGTCACATTTACACTAAAACGGGAAACATGTTCACCGGTGTTTTTGAACAACGTACAAATTCCACAATCCGATACGGCAAAATATCTTGGCCTCCACCTGGACAGGCGTCTAACATGGAGGACTCACATATGGAACAAACGAAAACAGTTAAATCTTAAATACCAACAGCTGTATTGGATGCTTAATGGAAAATCCAAATTATCGGCACAAAACAAATTGTTAATTTATAAAACTGTACTTAAACCTGTGTGGACATATGGGATACAACTCTGGGGCACAGCAAGTCACAGTAACATTGAAATAATTCAACGGTTTCAGTCAAAAATACTTCGAAACATCATGGACTCACCTTGGTACATATCCAACACTATATTGCACAGAGACACGAAAACTCCCACGGTACACGAAGCTATACAGAAATTTTGCACCAGTTACCAAACAAGACTTGAAAATCATCAGAATCCAGAAGCCATCAATCTCCTAGACAACAGTGGAACACACAGAAGACTATGCAGACTACACCCTACAGATTTACTTTAATATGTGATTGTGTAATTTATTTTACATTCCTGGCAAGATCAATTCAATAAAATAGGAAATTTTATAGAGTAATACCAAGGGGTATTACTTACTCAAGATTTATCCTTACAACACATCTACTCATTGTTCTATGAGAGCAGATCGTAGATTTACAGTTATTCAAAAAAAAAAAAAATTTTTGTATGCTCTAGCCTATTTTTTCGATAATTTGTTATTCCAAATTTAACATTGCTGAATGTTACTTTTTTTATTCGTGCCTGTTCGTGTTATTGTTAATGTAATATCAATGCTCTCTCATCTTTTGGTTCAAAATTAAAGTTAAAAAAAATGAAAAACTGGGTTTAATTGTCTTGTTCGTGCGTAAACGTTCATCGAGTTAGTTAGTGTTTATAAAACAATTTTTTTTGTGATGAAATTTAAAAAAAAACCTATATTATAAGTTTTTTACAATATAATTAAGTTATTTTTATTGTTAATTTAATATCAAAGGGTTACTAGGCTGCATCTGTGGCGTAGTGACCAGCGCGCTAACCTACAAAGCGAAAGTTTTGGGTTCAATTTCCACGAGGGTCTGGAAATTTTAACACGTTAAACCTACCGTTACAGTACCAAAACTTAGAGTAGTCGCTAATGAGCAATCTATTGATGCGACTTAAAATAAAATTAAAAAGGTTACTAATTTACGTTCAACTTATTCAAATTTATGTTCAAAAATTTGTTTCAAATTATGTGTTACGGTTTTTAATTATCTAATAGGCTACTTTAGTTACTTTCTTATTATCTAGATATCAAAATTTCATCTGTTCTTACATTCAAAAACAAGAACAAAAGTAATACGGTTAACGCAGAAAACACAAAATAAAACAATATCATCCATTAATATAATAAATGTTGCAGATCAAATGAAAATTAAAAAAATTTAAATAATTTCAAATAAATAAGATTTTTGTAACAAAATTTAAAGGTCAATTTTTATCAAATCTGCTACTTAGGTCGAACTATTGTATCTGTTGAAGTGTAGACGTGTAGTAGCTATTGTTCATAAGTTTAACACGAAATAATTAGAATGTCCGCCCAGTCTTTGTATAGGCCCTACTTTTTGTTTATAATTACTTTTTTATTGTATTAATAATAATGAACCTCAGGCAACTGTTTTCAAGGGACATTAGAAGATCTATAAAGTAATTTAATAAGATATAATAATATCTAATAATAACATATAATGAATTATTTTCTTAACGTTTTTAAGTTACCAGAAGAAAACTATAAATCGAACCCTGGTTCTTCTAGTCCGTAGACGAAAATTATTACCGCTATGCAGACAGCTGCTTTAGTTTTACTCACTTTGCTTTCAATCATTCAAGCTTAAAAAGAATCGTTGTAGTTTATTCGTAGCATTTGAAAACTCGGTACCGTTTCATTTTATATTAAAGAACTGTAAATAAAGACCCGAAGAAAATTGAAATTCAACTCTCACCTACACTATAACGTTTCGTTAAATTTTGACTTCACCTTTCCTTGGATTCCTATTTTGTTGATATAAGTTTAGAAATATATTGTTTCAGTTATATCTAAAGAGAAAAATAAATAACTAGGAACAACCTGAGACGCGACACGTGTTCTGAAAATAAGTTGCTTCATACAACTTAACCAAAGTAAAGTGTTTCTTGCTGAAAGTCCAAACACGTGGAAAGAATAGTTTTCTTAGAGTTTGTCGTCGCTCTTTGCACAAGCGTTGTGAAATTCATCCCATAGGACATATGGTACGCTGGTCTTTTCTTCATTCTTTTTTTCTTTGTCTTGAAACCTTTGTTAAATCTTAATTCTTTCTGTCATATTTACCGAATTTCATAATTCACAAAATGTATCACGTTATTCAAACGTGTTCGCTGTAAATTAAAATTAGTGAAACTTTACCTATAACTCTCCAACCATGATTTAGTAGTGCGTTCATTAAATTGTAAATGAAATGAGGAAGTTTTCTTTAAATTAGCATTAGCACTGTAATTACACACTTAATTTTTGTAAACTTTTTTTTTGTTATATTGTACTTCTTTTGTAAATCAGTTTATAAATACAAAACTTTAAGCAAAGATGAGAAATTGCAAACTTAGAGGAAAGTTAAAATAGTTAAATAATTAATGACTACTAAGTAAGTAATAAATATTTCGTAAAGTAACTACTATAAGTAATAAATAAATAAAGTAGTTATAACATTTTATATTTGCTGGAAAACCCACGTTAAAAAGTAAGGAGAGGAGTCCGGACTAGATATCAAAGTTATACTGACTGCTGAGAGAAAATCCTCATTCTCAGTGTATAACAAACATCTACTCTGTAAATATATGATGAAGTCTGTTTGGACACATGGTACGCAATTTCGGCGATGTACCAAACAAAGTAATATAAACATCATTCAACGCTTCAAGAACAGGGTACTGAGAAACATCGATAACGTATCCTGGTTCATAAGTAACATTGGTATTTATCTTTCAATCCTTGGCCGACTACACCCAATCCAAAGAATTTTAATCAGCTTAGTAGCCACAGAAAGCTATCTAGCAGGCGAAACTTCAACCCCTAAGAGGCCAAACCCAATCGAGTGGGTGCGGACGTGAGCCGCCCGGCGTCCCACTCCCCTCAGTACTTGTGTAAACGTTGGACGAGTTGCCGTCGAGCTCGTTACGCCGGTAAAGTGCTTTGTACGTGGCTCTACCCAATTTCTTAGGGGTACCCAATTTCTTAGGGGTACTAGTGGAAGGGGGTTTCCCTACCACTAGTTGGGTACAGTTTGGTCCTCTCTGTACTAGTCTGTGTGTGCACCTCAACTGTGCGTTGAGTTACCTCCGCGGCGTCGATACATGGGTTCCACTCTTTGCCCGCGGGTGTCTCCATAGATCGTCCTACCGTGCTCGGTTGCTTGGTTCATAAGCAACAACGATCTTCACAGAGACTTACGAATGGATTTCGTCTCCAGAAAAGTCCAGAGGTTTGCATAGAAGCATGAGAAAATAATTGACCGCCATGACATATTTGAAGCAATCTAGCTGCTTGACAGCAATCATCTAGTGTAGCTGAAAAAAAGAAACCATTTGAGCTCGTATATTGTCAGTGTTTCAAAGCAGAGTTAAGTTAGTACACGATTAGATTATGGCTTAAATTTAATAAAAACTAACTTTAAAGGTTTCCACGAAGAGAAGTAAACAGAAAACCGGGTAGAAGGAAGAAAGGAGCATAACCTACAGTGAACAAATGCTGAGAATATGGGCTGCATTAACTTTTTTTTTTAATTTAACGTCCGACTGTTCTGCAATTACTGCTAATGAAGAGATGAAGGAGACGGTGAAGGATGAAATTATTTTTTGTAACGTATGAAAATATGCCGTGCCTGAAAAGGATTCGAACCCAAGACCGCATGATGAAAGGCGAGCACGTTACCAACTACCCCAATGCGGCCGACTGCATAAAGAGCTTTCAGATATGTTTAATCACTACGTGGTCTTAAATTGCCATTATTCGAAAGAAAAACCCCATTGTAAATTACAAAAATTGAATTTGCCAGTTGAGCACTTTGGGTTAGCAAGACAAGCATATGATTTCTATTTACTTTTTTAAATTTTTATTTATTTATTTAACATTGCATCAACTGCAACGGTCATTAGTGACGACGTTTGGGGTGTCACTGTGTAGAATGGAGGATGAAATGATTTTTTGTAACGTATGAAAATATGCCGTGCCTGAGTGGGATTCGAACCCACGACCGCATGATGAGAGGCGAACATGTTACCAACTAAACCAATACGGCCGGCGTAGTTTACTATTTACTTGTTGGTAACATTTCATCTAAAACAATTTGCATTCGTTTTGCATTGCATTTTCAGTTCATGCTATATCTAAGAGAGAATCGCAAGTAAACAACACCTATTCACACGTGTTATACGAGTCATAGCAAATAAAATCTCTTCTGGTCCCCGAACTATAACAGGAAACGTGTTACTGTTTTATTCTTTTAAAAACTGGAATAAAAGTAATTTATTTTTTCTATTATTTTATATTATTTAGAATAAACTACTGAAAGTATTTTACGTAATGTAAATATAATTAAAATATGCAAATCAAAAACTTTACAACGAATTACAAGTTTGCATTATTCATTAAAAAACAAATTATAGTTTTTATAATTAAATTTTAATTGAAAAATGACCATAAATATAAACGTTTATAAAACAATTTAATAAAGTTGTTTTTAAAATTAAAATTTAATTTAAATATTTGTGTCATAATTTAAAATGAATCGTATAATAATTGTGATGAGAAATGACGTTTTTTATAATTAATTTATAAGGTAGTTTATTTACTTATTACTGTATGTTAAATTGGTTGTGCAGTTGTCTTCCCTAACTGTACTATTCAAATCCGTTTGAATAATGTGTGTTTTGTCTTCTTTTGCGAAGTATATGCTATATATCGTAGTTTAAAACTCCTAGCCACAAGAACGGCCGAAAAATCACAGTATTTACGGACTCAATCATTGTGGTCAGAGGCTTGCAGGCTGAAGAGATTACAGAGCCAATTATACAGGGTGATTCATTTAAAAGTAGCCCACTGCATTTAACACCGGCCTTCGGCACTCAGTTGGATTCAAATAGTAAATGAATAAATAGAATTATTGATACATAATTTTACATATTTATTTAAAATTTATATACAATTTCAAATTCACCTTTACAGTAGATGCTGAAAGTGGCGTCCTTGAACGCTTACACATTTTTTCGCTCGTTCAATGTTATTAATGTACACACGACGCAATACGGAAACGTCTATAGCTTGAATGGCTGCCACGATGTTATTCTTTAGCTCATGTATACTGCGGGGATTTGTTTGGTAAACAGATCCTTTTAAATAACCCCTTATAAAAAAAATGCACATACTCAAATCGGGTGAACGAGGAGGCCACAAATCTTTACTAACAACTCGCATGGGAAAAGCCTGATTGATATGAGATAGGGACTGGCGAGACGTGTGACATGTTGCACCATCTTGCTGGAAAAAATTGTACTCTATAATAGTATAATAATTAAATAATAACATAAATTGTACTATAAAGGCCAGTCGATCACATCGTGATCAGTACTGCCAATACAGCATATGAAAATTACTCGAGCGGCGGGCTACTTTTAAATGAATCACCCAGTAGAACATATACCCAACCTACTTCAACATATTAACAACAGAAATGAAGTTTATATTGTGTGGGTCCCGTCGCATTGCGGTATAAACGGAAATGAGACAGTGGACACGGCTGCCAAAGAGGCGTAAAAGATCCCACTGATAGAAAAACATCTCTCGTCTCATACAGATATCAGGAAATACCTGCAACAAATTAAAAAACACTGGAACCATATCTGGTTTCAACATCCTTCAACGAAACTTCACCACATCAGAAAACATATACTCACTGACATAGACACACTTGGAGCTTCGAAGGTGTCAAGTACTACTTACACGAATACCCATTTGACACTCTACACTTACACACAAACACTTACTGAAAAGTCTGGTGTGAAACACTCACACAACTTTCTCTTGCCAATGCAAATAATTAACAATAAATCTAACATTATTAATAAAACATTAGAAATAAACAAAAAACTAACCTCAATAAACATAACCTAATTTTACTCATGAGTGAAAGACGCAAAATGAAAATCGACCTCAAATTGGCTTAAAAATACGGAAAATCATTCTTTCACTCTAAACTAGGCTCTGTAAAGAAAAATACTCTAAACAAAAGTTGTAGATCTTTTAATTTCCTATAGATTTTATTATACACTTTTGTTGTAAATGCCGAAATCTTTAAAAAATAGATTTTTCACACGTTTTCGTGAGAAAAAACAGAAAATCGCTAATTACTGCTAAACTAAGCGGTATAAAAAAATTGTTGAAATAAAAGTTGTAGGATTTTTAATTCTCTACAACTTTTATTTTGCATTTTTGCGCTAAAATGCATATTAAAGCCGCAATCTTAAAAAAACAAATTTTTTTACGTGAAAACAGCTTCACCAAGAATTTCAGAAAACATGGCGCCTACCTTACATTTTAGAGCATAAAAAAATTAGTAAACCAGGCGATTTTAAAAAAAAATCGTAGGACCAGTTTTTGAGAAAATCGCAAAAAAATGAAAAATTACACGAATAAACTACTACTTCCGGTTGACCGATTTTGATGACAATGTTCGTGTCGGGTCCGGTAATGGTATCTTACGTTCAAGTTTCAAGTTTGTACGATGTTCCGTTCTTGAGATATTCTGTTCACACACACACACACACACACACACACACACACACACACACACACACACACACACACACACGCACACGCACGCACACACACACACACACACACACACACACACACACACACATATATACACGCACACACACGCGCACACACACACACACACACACACGCGCGCGCACGCACGCACACGCACACACACGAACACACACAAACACACAGACCAATCGCTAAAAACATGTTTTTTGGATTCAGGGGGTCTGAAAACGTGTAGATCCGGTAAAAACTCAATTTCTTAAAGACGACATGAAAACAACACTTTCCTTCCTATATTCATATAGGCAAGAGAAAGTAAAAAAGATGAAGCACAACATTAAACACGTTGCAACACGCCTTTATCAATCGAACACATCATCACAGACTGCCAAACTATGCATTCCACACGAACACTATTTAAAATTAACAATAAATTAATAAATTAACTTTGGGTGTAGAAGAAGATTCACAGCCATATCAGTTCGATTGTTGAACTAGTGACTATAATTTTAGGGAATTTTTAAATTCTAACCGGGAGTCAAACTCAGAACTTTTAAATTAGCAACGAGTATCATATAGTAGGTTACTAACTTACACTTTATTATTGCTTCAATTAATTAATGTCGATTACAGATTCCAAACAATAAACTTTAAAGTTTATGTAATATAACGTTTAACATGGTATCTCGTAAAACCAAAATTTATTTCTTCAGTTGGAAAGGATAATTAATTTGAAAATTACAAGACGGCAGTGAAGGTATCTTGAGTGGAATATTTTACGGGTATAATATATTTGTTAAGTTAAACGCTTAGATTGAAGTTAGTTTAACATAATCTAGTACCTCTGTATTCCTCAGTTAATTCACGAATAAACCACAGCAGCGTCCAACCGAGTTCAAACAGATTAATTAATATTAGACAGTGTGTAAGCAAGAACAAACACGTTAAGTCAACCTAGCTTACAGTATCCTTAAGTTACTCGTTACTCTGACGTTTCAAAGTAAGAATTTAACTGTATTAATTAAGCTGAAATGGAAGTTATTTGTCCATTTCACTTTTACCTTGCGTTTCGGATTTGTTATCGTTCTTGTAATTTATTATAATTTTCAGATTCGTAGAATTTTCACGGTTTCTGATTATTTTATCACTTAATAGTAAATTCTGGTATTGTTTAACAAAATTTACAACGTTTGTTTTTCTTTCTGTAAGTAGCCTACTCTGTTGTATAAACTCTTGTTAAATAAAATTATATGCATTAAAAATTGTCAATGCATTTTTACTTTCTCTTGCCTATATGAATATATAGGAAGGAAAGTATGTTTTCATGTCGATTTTTCGAAATCGAGTTTTCAGAACCCCCTGAACCCAAAAAACATGTTTTTAGCGATCGGTCTGTATGTGTATGTCTGTCTGTGCGTGTGTGTGTGTGTGCGCGCGTGCGCGTGTGTGTGTGTGTGTGAGTGCAGAATATCTCAAGAACGGAACATCGTACAAACTTGAAACTTGAACTTAAGTTACATACCACTACCAGACCCGACACGAACATTTTCATCAAAATCGGTCAACCGGAAGTAGTAGTTTATTCGCGTAATTTTTCACTTTTTTGCGATTTTCTCAAAAACTGTTCCTATGATTTTTTTTAAAAAATCGCCTGGTTTACTAAATGTTTTATGCTGTACAAGATAGGGCAGGCGCCATGTTTGCTGAAATTCTTGGTGAGGGTGTTTTCACGTAAATAAATTTTTTTTGAAGATTACGGCTTTAATATGCATTTTAGCGCAAAAAATTATAAATAATAAAAGTTGTAAAGAATTAAAAATCCTACAACTTATATTTCTAACATGTTTTTGTATAACGCTTAGTTTAGCGGTAATTAGCGATTTTCTGTTTTTTCTCACAAAAACGTGTGAAAAGTTGATTTTTTTGAAAGATTTCGGCCTTAGTATGCATTTTACGACAAAAGTGTAAAGCAGATTTGTAGAAAATTAAAAGATCTACAACTTATAATTAGAGCATTTGTCTCTACAGAGCCTAGTTTAGCGTGAAAGAGTGATTTTCCGTATTTTTAAGCCAAACTGAGGTCGATTTTCACTTTGCGTCTTTCACTCATGATTAAAATAAGGTTATATTTTTTAAGGTTAGTTTTTTATTTATTTATAATGTTTTATTACTAATGTTAGGTTATATTGGTCATTATTTACATTGGCAAGAGAAAGGTTTGTGAGTGTTTCACACCAGATTTTTCCTTTCTAGAAATGATTACTATTTTTAATTTCTATCTCGTTATTATAACAATTTAATTTTCTGTATCTACTGGCATTTGGTTGAGTGCCTCTCAATGTCGGTGTAACACAGAATGTATTGAGACAGTCATCTACGAATTCATTCATCTTCATTCTAAACAATGATACTGAAAAACAAATTAAAATTTGATTGGTTTTTGTACACTGTCGAGTTATGAGTTATAAATGAACAAGCGAATTCAGTTGTCAAAGAGCATTCATTGTACCTTACAACTCAGCGACACAACCACTCCATTTCACCAAAAGGTTACGCAAACATCTACACTGTAAGATCAGAGAATTCTTTTTAATTATTTACTATCAAGAAGAATTTATTTTACAGTCTACCTCCTCAACCACTGAATCCAAAGGAATCAAGTTCCTTTCCCGTACGATCAGTTACGGATACTAATATTTGACACATCGACACCTTATCGTTAGAGATTCTCTGCAAATATATCCCTTGTGAGACTACAAAATCATAATAGGTATTGTATATAATTTTCAATGTACAAAAATTCAACATTTACGTAATTATTATACATTTGTGCTTTATTTGAAACGAATTTCACAAAAAATACTTAATTCAATTAAAAAATATTCAATATTCTTGAGTCAATTTCAATTTCCTTAAACCAGAATTTTTTATTCTATTTTCACGAAAAAAAATATTGTGTTATTACACTGTTTCATTCGTTCTATAGATATTAAACATTTCAACATTATTTTCCGGATTATGTTTTCTATTTAATTACAATCTTTAACAAATTTTTCTGATTTGCTCTACTTAGGCCTATATTTTATACTTTCATGCTGCGGTCCATTAATTTTTCTTAAAATTTCCTTTTCTTCTTTACTTACTCTTTTCTTTGAACATGTGTTTAAACATTTTGCACTACAAATTATTTCCGGGAAAAGTATACTTTTATAATAAGTGATTTTTGAAATTTTATATATATATAGCCTATTAGTTATTTAAAATATATTCTATAAAATTATATTTTATAGCATTATTATGCCCATAATAGGCTGGTGGTGTTAAATTATTTGCACTCGATCTGTTAGTTACAAGGCTACAAAAAATAGTTCTGTTTCTTATCACATGGTCAACCAATTATATGACTGAAATATTTAAGAACAGAAGAAGTAGAGATGTAAAAGAGACTAGTCAGAGTTACCTCTTCCGAGAGTAATGTATTTCATTATACAGCCAGACCCTGTGGTGAATGAAGGGAACTTGTCATTTGCAGGATGGAAAGTAGATGATTTTCAGAAGGCCAAGCATGCTGATAAGGATACTTTTCCACTCAGTGAGGAAGGCATACTTAAACCACCTAACTCCTCGTTGTATTTAGTTAGGCTTCCAGTGGTTCAAACCAGCCTTTTAGCTGATAACCTAAACAACAAGAATATATTATTTTCCTAAATATTTAAATTTCAGTACTCTTTGTTTTCAAAGATTTTAATAATTCGTATTTTATATTTAACTGTTCGAGAACCGTTCTGATTTTTACTTTAAGATTTGTAATTCGATTTTATTTGCGCACTCTTCCAATTAATTATTGTAATATTAGTCTTAAGTATAAAATTTTGATTTCATTAATACATTTTTTATTTAAAATTATGGGCGTGAATAATAATCACTACAATAAATATGAGCGGTATGGATAGAGACTTAATCTCTTCCACTGCATGATTTACAGTTTGCTATGTATGAAAGTAACTATATAATGTCACATGCAAATGTACTTTAGAGAATGTAAAATTTATTTCATTGCCTCTTAAACATTAAGTTAGTGTTAATAAAGTAAGATTTATGTTGTGTTAGATACATGCTTACATTTTATGTTGTGTATAAATTACTAATGAAAAGCAAATTGAAAAACGTATAATTTATACATGGCGATTTATATTTTAATCTTTCTTGCGCTCTGTTTTTATACTGTAGAGGGAACATGTATCGCAATGCTATAAATTTTTAGTTATCAAAGTTTCAACTGATGGTTACGTTCATCACCCTTTTGAAGCTTAAAAATCTGGTGTGAAACACTCACACAACTTTCTCTTGCCAATATAAATAATTAACAATAAACCTAATATTAGTAATAAAACATTAGAAATAAACAAAAAACTAACCTCAATAAACATAACCTTATTTTAATCATGAGTGAAAGACGCAAAATGAAAATCGAACTCAATTTGGCTTAAAAAAACGGAAAATCACACTTTCACGCTAAACTAGGCTCTGTAGAGAAAATTTCTTTAAATAAAAGTTGTAGATCTCTTAATTTTCTATAAATTTTATTATATACGATTTGTTGTAAAGTGCATACTAAGGCCGAAATCTTAAAAAAATCGATTTTTCACACGTTTTCGTGAGAAAAAACAGAAAATCGCTAACTACCGCTAAACTAAGCGTTATACAAAAAAATGCTGAACTAAAAGTTGTAGGTTTTCAAATTCTCTACAAATTTTATCATATACATTTTTGCTCTAAAATTAATATTAAAGCCGTAATCTTACAAAAACACTTTTTTTACGTAAAAACACCCTCACCAAGAATTTCAGCAAACATGGCGCCTACCCTATCTTTTAGAGAATACAAAATTGAGTAAATGAGGCGATTTTTAAAAAAATCGTAGGACCAGTTTTTGAGAAAATCGCAAAAAAGTGAAAAATTATACGAATAAACTACTACTTCCGGTTGATCGATTTTGATAAAAATGTTCGTGTCGGGTCCAGTAGTGGTATGTAACTTAAGTTTCAAGTTTCAAGTTCGTACGATGTTCCGTTCTTGAGATATTCTGTTCACACACACACACACACACACACACGCGCGCGCGCAAACACACACACACACACACACAGACTAATCGCTAAAAACATGTTTTTTGGATTCAGGGGGTCTGAAAACGTTTAGATCCGGTGAAAACTCAATTTCGAAAAATCGACATGAAAACAATACTTTCCTTCCTATAATATTCATATAGGCAAGAGAAAGTAAAAATGAATTAAAAAAGTTTGTTTGTATTTTTTATTCGTCCCAGTGCTGAAAGTTTTAAAATTAGGTTTTCTCAACTAATCATGGAAGGGTCTTTGGACTAGCCTTGTAGCCTCTAAAGTCAGGGGACTTTATATGTCCTTACAGTATACTCGTAGTATGATGCATAATACTTACAGTATAAAAATCATAATTTTACAAAAATTATTCTAACAAGTAAATTAAATTTAAACCTCCTTTAATCAATCATATTGTGACATTTAAAGAATCCGTTTCGGGATCTGGGTAAATTAAACAATTAACACACTAAAGTTTAAAATTGCAAGTACAGTCAATTCCGACATTGCAGTTTACATAACCACAATGTTGACATATAGTTGAATATATGCTGTTGTTGTTTAGGTCAACAGCCGAAAGGCTGGTTTGAACCTCTAGAGGTTTTACTAAGTAAAACGAGGAGTGAGGTGGTTTACCGGTGCCTTCCTCACTGAGTGGGAAAGTATGCTTATCAGCATGCCGGGCCCTCTGAAAAGCTCATATTCTCCACTCTGCAAATGACACCTTCACTTCATTCACCACAGGATCTGGCTGTATAATGAAATTCATTACTTTCAGAGAAGATAATTCTGATTAGTGTCTTTTACACCTCTACCTCTTCTGTTCTTAAATGATTCAGTCATTCAACTGGCTGACCATGTGATAAGAAACAGAACTATTTATTTTAGCCCTGCAACGAACAGATTGAGTTATTAATAAATTAATATTAATAACCCCGTACCCTTTATCTCTGTGAACTTTACCTCGGTTCAAATTTGCAAACTTTTGTCTGAATCTAAAAATATTGTGAGATTTATCGCTAAGGTCCGTTTCGGGATCTAGGTTATTAAATAATTAATACACTAAAGTTTACAATTACAAATATTTATTACACAACAAGATAAATAGTAAACTAATTATAATGACGTAATACAATGAATAATTTAAATAATTTACTTAGTACTACTTACAATAATTATACACAAAGCACATACACAAAAACTGAATATAATGCACATACACAAGATAATATAACAAAAATTAACAACTACAATTCTCGGATACGTAACCTGTACTATGCACCGTTAGCCATTCAATAAACCCTCGTCAGAGATCAAACGGATACTAACTCACTGACCGCGCTTGGGGTTCTATTTATATAAGCGATTCAAAGAATCTTCCCGAAAGACACCGAAATTCGATGTATAAGTCCTTTCTACAGAAGTCTTATTTAATGTAAACAGGTAATCAACCGACCCTTCATAAATAGTTGTACAACAAAGACCTTATCATACACAATAGCGCAGTCCTTTTAAATAAACTTTATGAATAGGTATTATGAATAGCCTTTTATAGCTGACCCTATTGTTACTTTTTCATTCTATTATCTGCTCTTTACCATTTTATGAATGAAGTAGCCTACTAGAAATTTCTTGAGCCATATTCGTCTTCGATATTGTCACAATATTTTTAATTATTAAAATTTTTTACCAAAACATTATGTATGGAAGTAGTGAAAACAAAGCGATGTTTTTAAAAAGGTTGTCCAAATCTTTATAATAAATGATTAATATTGCCGATATTCTTGTATTTTTAGATACAATTATAAATTTTCAGGGGTTTTTATGAATTTTTCTGTAATTTACAATAAAAAATCTGGTGTGAAACACTCACACAACTTTCTCTTGCCAATGCAAATAATTAACAATAAACCTAACATTAATAATAAAATATTAGAAATAAACAAAAAACTAACCTCAAAAACATAACCTTATTTTAATCATGAGTGAATGATGCAAAATGAAAATCAACCTCAGTTTGGCTTAAAAATACGGAAAATCACTCTTTCTCTCTAAACTAGGCTCTGTAGAGAAACATGCTTTAATTAAAAGTTGTAGATCTTATAATTTTCTATAAATTAAATTATATACGTTTTTGTCGTAAAATGCATACTAAGGCCGAAATCTTAAAAAAATCAATTTTTACACATTTTCGTGAGAAAAAAACAGAAAATCGCAAATTACCGCTAAACTAAGCGTTATACAAAAAATTGTTAGAAATAAAAGTTGTAAAATTTTTAATTCTCTACAACTTTTATTATATAAAGTTTTGCGCTAAAATGCATATTAAAGCTGTAATCTTAAAAAAACAACGTTTTTACGTGAAAACAGCCTCACCCAGAATTTCAACAAACATGACGCCTACCCTATCTTGTAGAGAATAAAAAATTGAGTAAACCAGGCGATTTTAAAAAAAATCGTAGGACCAGTTTTTGAGAAAATCGCAAAAAAGTGAAAAATTACACGAATAAACTACCACTTCCGGTTGACCGATTTTGATGAAAATATTCGTGTCGAGTCCGGTAGTGGTACGTAACTTAAGTTTCAAGTTTCAAGTTCGTACGATGTTCCGTTCTTGAGATATTCTGTTCACACACACACACACACAGACCAATCGCTAAAAACATGTTTTTTGGGTTCAGGGGGTCTGAAAACGTATAGATCCGGTGAAAACTCGATTTCGAAAAATCGACATGAAAACAATACTTTCCTTCCTATATATTCATATAGGCAAGAGAAAGTAAAAAGTAGTATTATATGTAGGAAAACTGTGAATAAATTAGTTTGAATGTAATCTTTTACGTTTTAAAGATCCGGATAAACTTTGTCAAGGCCTATATACACGCTGCATGTAAAATACTTTCTTCTTCTTCAAGTGCCGTCTCCGCGTCGGAGGTTGGCGATCATCATTGCTATTCTAACTTTCGAAACAGCTGCTCGGAACAGTGGCGTGGAGTTGAGACCAAACCAATCTCTCAAATTCTTCAGCCAGGACGCTTTCCTTCAACCCGGCCGGCGCTTTCCTGCGCTCTTTCCTTCCATTATCAGCTGAAGAAGTCTGTATTTCCCGTTTCGAAGAACATGGCCGAAGTACTGCAGTTTTCGTCGCTTGATGTCGTATAGCAGTTCCATCTCCTTGCCCATCCGAGTCAGTACGTCCGTGTTTCGTACTCTGTCGGTCCACGATATACGGAGCATGCGGCGGTATAGCCACATCTCAAACGCCTCCAGCCTCCTTTCTAGAAGTTTCGTTAGTGTCCATCCTTCCTGCCCGTAAAGAAGTACAGGAAGTACGTAGCACCTCAGAATTCGGAACCTCGTGTTGAGACTAAGATCACGCTGGCACAATAGATGTTTTAGTTTCGTGAACACCGCTCTGGCTTGCTCAATACGCACTTTAACTTCCTGACCGTAGTCCCATTTGTCATTTAGGCAGCACCCAAGGTATTTGTACGTGTGCACCTGTTCAATGGCGGAGCCAGCGAGTGTGATTCCTGCGTTGACCTCCTCTTCACCGATCACCATGAACTTGGTTTTACGTATATTCATCCGTAGTCCGTATGCATTGCTAATTGTGTTGACGCGTTCCAGCAACACTTGGAGATCTTCCTCGCTATCTGCAATCAGCGCTGTATCGTCGGCATATCTCAGGTTGTTGATGCCCTCTCCATTCACTATAATGCCTTCTCTGCATCCATCCAAAGCTTCCGACAAAATGGCCTCCGAATATAAGTTGAAGAGCATCGGTGAGAGCACGCATCCCTGTCTAACCCCACGGCAGATTTGCACTTCCTCCGACAGCTCCTCCCCCACTCGCACCTTGGCACATTGGTTCCAATACAGGTTGGCGATAATTCTTATGTCGCGATCGTCGAGGCCCACTCGTTGCAAAATTTCTAGCATCCTGTCGTGTAGTACTTTGTCGAATGCCTTCTCGTAGTCAATGAAGCATGAAAACAATACTTTCCTTCCTATATATTCATATAGGCAAGAGAAAGTAAAAAGTAGTATTATATGTAGGAAAACTGTGAATAAATTAGTTTGAATGTAATCTTTTACGTTTTAAAGATCCGGATAAACTTTGTCAAGGCCTATATACACGCTGCATGTAAAATACTTTAATTACATCCAAGTAATCCGATTATCCTTTGTTTTAATACTCAACAAAACGACTGCTTAGTAAACATCTCAATAATAGATCAAAATTAATTAAGGAAAATTAACGAAATTGAATTATAATTATATTATTTGTGCGTCACCATCATTATCTAAATGACTTTATTATTGTTTATTTATTAACGCGTTTCTAAATTAAATTTGTAGTCGTACGGTATATCTTAGCCACATCTAAGCGTCCACACGTACTCACATAAAAGGAAACCCTTCTGAAAAATATTTTTTGACTTCAGGGGTCGTGCAACTAATTAAAGTTAATAACAAAATTACTTCCTTTCTATTTTCAAACCCGAGAAAAGTAATTGTCTTATATAGTATAATTCTAAGTTGTAATCTGTTTATTTTTTTATCAATAAATTACCAATTTGGCAGACAAATGAAAAAACTAAAGTTAGTCAAGGTTGTTAATAAACATTTACAAAAAATAATAATAAAAAATAAATTAATTAAATGAGTAAATCAAATACATAAAAATGTTACACCATACGTTTATTAATCTTTCTTGTACTGCGTGTAGTAAATGGTTGAAAATATTTTACAATTATTTATTCAGATATTTGAAATATTATGTATGAGTAGTATTGAAACATTACGTAAGCCTACTATGTCAGCAGGTAATAAATAACAAGTAATTAAAACCTTTTGTGCGGTCATTAATTTGTGCCTACTTCTATTTGGAACAATGTTGTTTATTATTTGGTAAAAATATGGAAACATTTGGTAAACTGAAAAAATTTATATATGCGTATTACAACGGTTTTTTTATATTTCTACTTAATAGGATAACGTAGTTAATGAAAACATTAATCTAATGTGTTAATCCCTTAGTCAAATACTATTATAAAACATACAATTTTTATGTTTAATTCATTAAACATTTTTTACCCTATTTCCGTATTAGAACCTGTTCATTTTGTTTGGACAATGAGGAACTGATCTGGAAAAGAGAGCGAAAACCAAAGGAAATCAAATATCCTTCGATTTTTGACTCCAGTGATATTTTAAAAGCTGGTGAACGTAAGTAAATTACCAACGAATGTAAGATAACATGCACAGAATTGTACGAGATAAGCTATCGAATTAAATAAAAAAAACAATAAACCGATATTTGTGACCTGCAGTACTACCTAAATGGAGTCACCTCAAACAATCAATCGAGGGAATATAAGGTCCCTTGTGACATAGTTCATCGCAAATATTAATAAGCAACTCAGATTCGTTGTACTCGCCAATAATTATTTTATTTCATCAGTTTAAGCGGTTGTAATATACAAAATTTTGGACTTCACCTAGATAAGAGACCTAAGCGACTCATATAAAAATCAAAAGACTGACTTTAAACTTTAAACTGAAAGAACTATTCCGACTACTTGGACGTCGCTCTTCACTGACTCTAAAATCTAAACTATTAGGCTACTATACGAAGTTTATTTTAAACCAATAGGCTCCAAATTTATGGCACAGCTAAACCGGGCAACCTACAAAAATGACAAGCCTTTCAATCAAAATTTCTACGTGTAATTATCTGCACACCTTTTTATGTTAACAACAGAATTCTGCATGATGACCTTAAAATTTCATTTGTAAGTAAAGTAGTAAGTCCAGCTACAGTATTTTTCACAGAAACTTGCATTATCACTCCAACGAATTGATCGCCAAACTATCGGATGCATCACTACCAGGGAATCCGCAACGTAGGTTAAAACGTCACTGGGGCCGAGATCTTCTACAAAGTGATTTATTTTATTTTTTTAAATTTTCTTTCTTTCTTCATTTCTTCTAATATAGTTATTCCTCATTCATACATTAGAACATTATTTCATAGAACATAAATGGTTATCACTGTTTTTTTATTACTTTTTCTTGTCATCCTTTCTTTACTTTTATCAAATTTACTCGTTGTATTTTGGTATAGGCTATAGTTGCAAATAAACTTATTAAATATAAAAAAGACACCAAAATCTACAATCGATTTTTAAGTAGAATATTGAGTAGGCCTAGATGAGTTTTCTTTGTTTTATTTTATGAATGTAAACCCCCTAATGGGTGAACTTCGTGGATGAAAGTCATGTGTTGTCTTTCGCTTTAAAATAAGTCATTAGAATGTCTTCGTTTCTGCAGGCAAGTAGCGTTTGAATTTTCTAAAAGTGAGATGATTAGTGATGTGTGTGTGTGATTCGAGCCTTCTTTAGTATTTTGTACTGAATGTGTTGATTTCTTGTTGAACTGTCAAATGCGTAGATCTCTTTGTAGTTTGTTGTTCGTTAAGTACCAAGTTGATAACGTGATTTTCCTGAGTAGTTTCGATTGAAACCTTTGCAGGATTTCAATGTTGAAATGGCTTGCCGAGCCCCATAATTGGATTCCATACGTCCAAATTGTTTTAAGAAAATTTATTTTTTAAATTGTTTCTAATAAATCTGTTTAAATTTTGTGTTCAACTGTTTCCTTTTGTTCTGTACACATGTTTTCCAATTCAGTCGTTTGGCAACATTTTTTTATACCTAATAGTTATGTTTCAGTTTACTTAAAAGTCACATTAGCAGCTTGGTTATTAGCGACTCCGCGGGGTTATGTAACAGGTGGTTTTAACTTATGAAAATTATCAGACTCTAGCAGGAAATCGAACCCGGGACCTCCGCTTGTAAGCTTAAGCGTTACCAATACGCTACGGAGGCGGATATTATTAAAATATTATTGTTGAGTAATACATTTTAATAATTGTGTGTATATATAAATATAAATTTTTTGTACTAATCCTTTATATTGTTGTTGGCTGTCTTGAGAAAAATTACTCTTCTTAGTGATTCGTGAATTTCTTTTTTTTATTTCATTTTAAGGTTTGTTCAAATTTTCGAGTAGTTCTTTCAAGCTTTTGTAAATTAAGTTAGTTTTAGAATTACTCAATTAGGATTATTAAATTACAAAATTTACGATGTAGATTAAATATTTTGGTGCAGTAGATTCATAAATTAACAGTATATGAAACAAAGTGTTAGAAAACATCAAGTATCTGTTTGTACTTTACATAATAGGATGCCTAAGAGTAGGGCTGGAGATAACATCCATAGTTTTATACGCTACGTTCAACTTTCCCAAGCCATTTATATAGAGTTATTTTGCTCTTGAATTTCCCTTGCAGTAGGCTTTCTTTTACAGTATACTAACGGTAGGCCATTTTAATATTTTACATTCTCATCTTCTAATAATAAATTTTGTCGTTTTTCTACAAATTTTCTGTAAATTTCCTCTTTACCTTATATTTTTTTATATTTATTATAATGGTGAACTGGAAGAACAGTGCTGCCATTATTCATTCTTCTATTTTCTTTTATCATAATATAAACTCCTGATGGCTTTATGTGTTATGAACATTATGAGCGCCACTTATCTTGGTAATATGCAACAATGAATGTAATTTACGACTCCGTATTATAACACCAGCATATTGTATACTGTAGTCTAGTGCTTGCTATATTTTAATTTAACTTCACCTTGTATAATGAAATTAAGTGTGTTCAACTTTAAAATTTATCATACTTATCAGATTATTTACCTTTGTAATTGTAAAGATTTTGAAAATTATTTTATTTTATTATACGTAGTTATCTTATATTGCAAAATTATCTTTTATTTCTTTCTGAAAGCTCTCACGGTTATTATACCAGACGGTAGCGGTCACGCGCAGCTGCTGTGAGTTATAAGATGACTTAGCTGGCCCCCAACTACTCGGCCGGTGCGTACTGACAGTAGGATTTTTGTATTGGTTTTACAAAGGTAGTGGTTAAAGTCTGCCCATAACAGACAGGTGGATTATCAAATTATTTACACTCAATCTGTTAGTTGCAGGGCTAAAATAAATAGTTCTGTTTCTTGTCACACGGTTAACCAATTAAATGACTGAATCATTTAAGAACAGAAGAGGTAGCTGTGTAAAAGACACTAATCAGAGTTATCTCCTCTGAAAGTAATGAATTTCATTATACAGCCAGACCCTGTGGTGAATGAATTGAAGGTGTCATTTGCAGAGTGGAAAATATGTACTTTTCAGAGGGCCCGGCATGCTGATAAGTGTACTTTTCCATTCAGTGAGGAAGGTAATGGTAAACCACCTGACTCCTCGTTTTACTTAGTAAAACCTCGACAGGTTCAAACCAGCCTTTCGGCTGATGACCTAAACAACAACACAAGGTTAAAGTTATGTTTACACGGGAAATCGATTTTAATTTTAATAATTCTTTGTTTGCGGCCTGAAGTTTTTCTCTAAGTAACTTGTTTTCTTCTTTCAATTCGGCGTTTTCACATTTTAAGAGATCAATTTCCTATGACTGCGCAACGTTAAAATTTGGCGGTTCTTCATTAAAACGAGGCTCTCCGGTTAATCCTTCGTTTTGTAAACTGCCTATGTTGTAATTGGATGATGAGTTTAAAATATCATTAACTTCCTTACAAGCGTATCGTTTCTCTGCTCGATTTTTACCTTCACTACAAGTCGGGTTTCCCGGACGTAGAACAGCACTACAAATCGGCAAATTTAAACGTGGGATTGAATTCGTCTATAAAACACGTTTAAATGGAAAATGTAACAACTTGGACTTTAAATTGCGTACTTATACGATTCGTCGAAATGTACTAAACACACGCGACCACTATCACCAGATGAATCGGTCCGCTTGCAAGCATTTATCCACTTCAATCTAGTTTCACAGTCATTCACAGTCGTTCAATGTACACAGTCAAAAGAAGAAAATTGGAATACCTAGGACACATCATGAGAAATGACACTAAATACAAGCTGTTGAAATGCATTGTGCAGGGGAAAGTGCATGGCAGGAGAGGCGTTGGGCGAAGGCGAATATCCTGGCTGAAAAATTTAAGGACATGGTTTTCAGTATCCACCCCTGAATTGTTTAAAGCGGCTGTCAACAAAATCAGCATTGCCAGAATGATTGCCAACATTCGGTAACGGATAGGCACTGGAAGAAGAAGAATCTAGTTTCAATGGCCTTTGGAAAATGGTAAAACTTATAAATAAGTTGTAAAATTTATTAAATTTAATAATTTAAAGCTTAATAAGTTATAACTTATAAAACTTATAAATAAATAATATTTAAGGTTATTAATTGAAAGGTCTATTTTTACTTTCTCTGTATGAAATATAAGTAGGCCCAAGGACTATATTATATTTTCATGTTCATATCGAGTTTTCACCGAAAATAATCCTTTTCAGTTCCACCAAAGCCAAATTATATTATAAGCCCCGTTTAGCTCAAGAGTGCAAACCCATGGATAAGACGAGTGCTGGATTCCCAAGAAGAGGGTTTCCGAAACAGAATCCATGAAATAACGAGAAAGGAAATCTCAGTTTATTGTGTACCTAAACTACTCTTTCGTTCTCGTAGTTTCATTTGTCACTACCGTGTCTGTCGATTAATAAAAGCCTCGATTTTACTTATTGTTTTATTTTAAATACACCTCCAACGGTTCTGCTTAAAAATTAATGGCGCAGCCTGTTTTAATCGATAAATTTTAATAATTGTTCGTTTTTTATACCACGCAGACCTTAATTTTGTATTATAAAATATCATTTTTGTTAGCTTCTTTTGTAATAACCCATTTTGTTGTTCCAAACGTTTTGTTCACGATTTAAATAACATTTAAATCAAAATTAATTATATTAAACTCAGGAGAAATAACCGTTATTACAATGGGAATACGTACTCATTTGTAATTTTGACAATAGGTATTTATTTAGAAATACAAAAACACCATGTAACCATGCACATGATAGAATTTAATTATATAAACAAATGATAAATGAAAACAAAAGAAACCCTGGCTAGATTTGGACAAAACAATTGTGATACAAAATAACTGGATCATTGTAGGTCAGTTACAGTTGAAATATAATTTATGAAAAGTTTTATATTATAACAATAAACTGCAAGAATATAAATAATTAGGCTATATATTTTTATTAGTTACGTTGCTGGCAACTGTAGGTAACTTATGCACTAATTAATTTGGTTGGAAAAATATTAAAAACTTCTTTGTACCTTAACCAGGAATCTATTTTCGAGCCGTTTGTGCAAGAATCACTAATGACTCATTTTCGATTACTTGGTTACGGAAATTACATGTAGTGTAGCTTGTTTTTTGACAAATACAGACAAAACTATACCAACAACATTCACTTTATGAGGAGGAATGTTCCCTCTGTTTTTGTACATGATAAACAGCTACCTAAATCCGACGGACTTGCCACTTGGGACTACATCTAGATAGACGAATGACTGAGTGTTTATCTTCACTTCTTTTAAATATTTGTTTAATCCTTTACATCGTTATTTTAGTAGCTACTGAACTAATGTTTGAAATTTCCAGTTGAAAATAAATACAGTGAGTACCTCAACGGAAGATAGTATTTTTTATAAGGGAATGCGTGGATGTAGTTGAGGGAATTTTTGATCCCAGATATATTCTGTCAGTGTTACCGCTAAGGAGATTTTTTGTTATTTATAAATAGAATGGTTTTTGATTCTGTTCAGCTACTGTTGCCGTTTCTTGATGTATCTCAAACACCAAGCCTATCTTTCCATCCAATTACCGTCGTGCAAGCTTTTAGTAGTCATCGTTTCCATTATCCACCCATCCTCTGATTCGCTGGACGTCCTCTTTTCCTTTTCTTCCTATCGGTTCTATTTTATACTCACCTGGACAACCTCTATACCAATAGTATTTTTTATATTTCATCTAATTCATTTCTTGGCCTTCCTACCCTTTCCCTGATTGTTCTATTCCTACGTGGCTCATACTCGAGACCCGGAAACCTCTTCTCCAGAAATTTATTTGCACGGCTAAAATCATCCCCTCTTACTTATTTCTGACATTCTTATGTTTCCACTAATAATACTCTAAAATGATTTGCTATATGTCTCTTCCAATCCAATACTGCGTTCCGAAAACAAAATTACTAGAAGACGAAAATCAACGGATGAATTTCATAAACAAATTAAAAGTTTGTTAACTATCAAATTATTGATTTAACCCACCTTTCTTAACGTGTAAAATTAAAATAGACTACTAATAAAACATTACCTATATTATAAAATAAAATTATAAGCCTTATGGATTTCTAATAGCTCTTCAGACACTATTAGACATGGTTAATTAGAGGGAAATAATCTAAAAGGACGCCCATAACGGGCAGGTGGAGTGTTAAATTAATTGCACTCGATCTGCTGGTTCGAGGGCTGCAAAACGTAGTTTTGTTTTTTAAGATTTTTTTTTTTATTTAAGAGCAGAAGAGGTACAGATGTCAAAGACACCAGTCAGAGTTGTCTTCTCTAGAGAGTAATGAATTTAACTATACACCCAGACCTTTTGGTGAATGAAGTGACATTGTTATTTTCAGGGTGGAAAGTAGGTGGTTTGTGGAGGGCCTGGCATGCTGATAAGCATACTCTTTCAACTCAGTGAGGAAGGCAATTGTAAACCACCTCACTTCTTGTTTTTACTTAGTAAAACTTCTAGATTTTCAGACCAGCCTTTCGGCTGTTGACCTTAAGAACAATCTAAAAGGAAATATTTATTATTGAATTTATCGAAAAAAATTCCTTCGTGAGTAGAAACAACTTACAAAGTTTTCTTGAACTGAGTAAAATTGATAAAAGATTTCTGGTTGTGTTCACGTTAATTAATACCAGACACTAACGTACCTTAATCGTCACGTATGTTAAACAAAGAAGATTTTCAGTCAGGTATTATTATGCTGAATATCTAAATGAGTCAATTAAAGCAGACGTTACAAATGATTCAGTACCTTTAAATGTAACTAACTTAAGTTACTTAGTTGTCAGAAATTCTGAGTGGAGTTGTGGTTAAAGTAATTATTTTAAGGGAGAGTAAGATGTTATACCGAATAGAATATGAATATATCAGACAAGATGTCAAATAACTAAACAGAACGGAAAAGCTAAACAGCTTTTGCTTCCTCTTTCAGTAAGTAGGCCTACGTACTTTTCTTCCAACAAATATAGCATTGTAACAAAAAGTCTTTTTAACAAAATCTTAAAAGGTATTTAAAAAACTGTATGAAGGGCTTGGTCAAATTTAAAAAAAAATTTCAGGAAACGATTTTTAAAGTTTTCAAGTATTCTCTACTTTATTTTAAATATTTTTATTTGTATTAATAATTTAGCATAGGCCTAAATATATGAAGATAATATTTTGGTTGATTTTTCACCAATTGAACTCACATAGAAATTACAAAAATAATAAAACTCTTCATACTATAAAAGAAACCACAGTCAAATAGGCTCAGTTCTTTGACTCAACCTATTTTTCTTCTATATATATCAGATCAAAATAAATGTAGTCATGATATTTATAATGGACTTTATTAAAGTTATTATTTATTTTGCATAATGTGTAACCGACATCGACGTACATAATCCTTGTTAATATTAACATTACATACAAGTAATTTTCTAAAGATAACATATAGATATTAATAATTTAATTAAAAATAACTAAAATGCTCAATACTAATAAAGAAAAGTGTTTTTTGATTTGTTTTTGGCCTCTTTTAGAAATCTTTTCTGAATTTACTCAAGTGTTTTTGTTTTTGTTTACAGGTTGCTTTTTCGATTATAAGTCTTGTTTAATCTGAGAATAAAATATTTTAGCCGGCCGCATTGGCGCAGTTGGTAACATGCTCGCCTCTCATCATGCGGTCCTGGGTTCGAATCCCACTCAGGCACGGTATATTTTCATACGTTACAAAAAATCATTTTCATCCTCTATTGTACAATAGTTACACCCCAACGTCGTCGCTAATGACCGTTGTAGTTGATGCGACGTTAAATAAATAAAAAATATATACATATTTTAGCTGTGACTTAGCCTGTTTATCCGTAACACAGATGGACTAAGCCTGTTTTCCCCCTGCTTTTAACGTTTTTAAATTGTTATTACATTGGACATAACCTACTTTTACCAAAAACGATTAGATGATAAAATAGTTCATAGAATTATCTAACAGATAGTAGCAAAACCTGATTTTGCGAAAATTGTGACTGAGCCTTTTCCTCCCGTTCATATTTTGAATTTAAACAGTTTTTTTAAATGTGACAACATAAGTTTATGAAAGCAAGGACCGCATAAATTAATGGTATCATAACTACTTAAACATTTTCAGAAATTACTTATTAATATACTTATTTCGGCTCTCAAATTTATGGTTCAACTAAAGATTTTAATTTACAACAGATTCAGGCATTCCAATCTAAAATATACGCCTTACAAGATAAGCGCATTCATTTACGATAATAACAAAACCTTACTTACAGATTTTAAAATACCTTTCGTCCACAACTCTACCTAATACCTGTACAAACGCTTTCACAAGTCAGAAGAACACAATAACCCACATGTACGTTCTTTTTCCATCTTTCGTCTACATGACAATCACACAAGACATCTAAAAAGACACTGAAGTCGAGACTGGCTAGTTTAATTAATTAATACATTATATTCAAAACTAGCAACTCCCGCTTGCTTCGCTTCATAGCAGCTATATAACCGTAATCAAATAACACTTTTTTTGTAGGCCTCATTAAATTATTTTAAAACCTCTCTATATACAATATTTGTGGTTTTGTTGCCCTGTGGCACCAAAATAAATTGTTTTTCTGCACTTCCAGCTCTAGAAAGTCCGAAATAAAGTTGACCATGAATGAAGAAAGCACTCTTTTCTCAAATCGATGCCCACCGTTTTAAATGTTTGTCCCTGCGATTTAACAGAATTGAATAGAATGCATAGAAGAATACCGATGAAAAAGAAAGAGACAGTTGATATGTGGCTGAGATAAGAGACAGTAATACGTGGGTGCAGTACGCAGAGCACTTGGAAATAATAATTATATTATTATAATATAATAATGAAATAAAAAAGAAAATTTTCAATATTTCCGAATTTTTAATAATTTTGGAATCAAAAATTATTCTTCACGTTTTTATATGAAATATAAAAGGTGTATCGTGCTTCTAGCCCAAAAAAATACACCATCCAGAGGACTTAGAAAAAATAAAAGTGTTATGCACCCGATAAACTAAAACATGCGACATCGTCACAGTTTAAGTTGCTTAACTCGCTTAATTAAAGTTACTTAAAGTTGCAAAATAGCCTTTATTGATCAGGAAGCTCTAAGCTATGCAACAATGAAAGATTTTTTTAAATCAGTTCAGTAGTTTCTGAGATTACCTCATACAAACAACAAACAAACAGACGTTTCTTCTTTATTATATTATTATAGATAGTATAAACTAGTATAGATTCAGAATATTTTTAATAAAAAATTTTGGTAAGGCACCAAGTGGGGCTTTACTTCATTCATACTTATCATTCCATCACATTTGTTTGTAATATTTTTACAGTTATAAATTAATTAAGTGTTCTGTGGCGGATGGGATACAATGACAAATAAAAGAAAAGGTATCGCGTATCGACTTAATAAAATGTATTCACACTATCGATAAATTTTATTGTATTTTAAAGGTATACAGTTATTAAATTTACTTATTGATTACATTCGACTGTTGCCTAAAAGCAAATAAAACGAGTAGTGGAAAGTTCAGGTAACAGTTTGTTATTGGTTTAACGGAAAACGTGACTTAATTACATTCAGCAGACGTGTTCCTAGATACCAGTTATATATAATCATATTTCTATACATGCCAGTTTATTATAAATCTAGTATTTTAAAAGTATATTATATTATGTTAAAGATAACTGCTCATTATCATATTGCTAATATTTTGTTAATCAGTTTTATAAATAAAATACATTATGTGAGTTATTGTTAAAAGTAGATACTCTATGATAATGGTGTAGAAAAACAGATAAAATTAAATGGCGTGGTGTAAAGGAGATAGTTTATCTATTTGCTAGTAAAACATTACTTGCATTTAAATTTTATTCACATACTGTTTACAGAACTCCCATTATACCGATTGATTTTTAATTAAAACAATTAGCAAATCTCAGTATATTATGTACATTCATAAATCACGTAGCTATAACATAAAGTTTAATGTAGTATGATCTACTGCTTCTTCTTCTACCAAACTTGGCCAGACATTTGACTGTTCCAAACTAATATTCTTTATATCTATCTCTTCGTAGGTCTACAAACATTTCACTTCCCTTTTTGAGCACATAATTGGAGTTTTGCAAACATATCTTTTCTGATGTCTTATCATGTACTGTCTCCAGCTTCACGGTATATTTTATTGCTCATTGAAACTGTGGACATCCAGTTGTGAGGTTACAAAGAGGTTAACCAAGATTTCCGCGCCTGCAAAAGCTCTTCGATTTTGTGGTACTCTGCTGTTAATCATTCATTAATCTTGTACATCATTCTTTCCGTTAAAGTTCTTTTTTGTTTTGTTATTACAGCGATAACGACTTTTTGCTCCTTCAGAACACTGCTTAGCTCAATTTCTTTTGTAGTGATATTCCTCTTTGCTAAAAAAATTATCCGTTATCCCAAAACCTTTTAATGTTTGCACCGATTTCAATTGCTGAAAAAAGCTTTCGTGTTTAGAGTACTACTTGTGAGTTTGCCTGTACGCGTAAGCAAAAATTCCTCCTGTTGAGCTCCGAACCCGGCGCGAAGAAAGGCCAGTTGTGGTACCGCCACCTCTAAGCATCCGGAAGTACTCTCACTTTCATTCAGAGACCAACCTACTAGGTTCTTCCGCCCTCTTCACCGTTGGAAAATTTTCCTCTTTCGTTGATCATTTTTTTAAAGGTAATGGAAGGAAAAAATCGGTAGTGTTGGTGGATTGAAACGTGGACATGTTTCCTTCCAGTATCAGGAAATGTCAGATATCAAAAGCTCGCATTGGCAGAAACGCTATATCCCTTAAACAGGTATATCCATGTCCAGAATCCTGAAGGAGTACCTATTCGTTTTAAATTTCATTGAAATTATGTGAATAAAACACAAAATGGAAAATAAAATGAATGTAAAACAAAATTTTAACGTTATAAACAGCAACAAAATATTTACTTTCCATTAATGAAATGGAAATCTTAGCATCAAACAGCACCAAAAAAACGTACAAAAATGACACAATATTGAAAGATCAAGATCTAAGAAACGCAGAGAACGTTGATCATGTTTCTGATGTTAAACTAAAATGAAATCTAAAGATAAAGTGACCATCTTTGTAACGTCGAACAGAAATTGAAAACAAAAAATAAAAAGTGGTAAGCCTATCTGTTTCTGACGTCAATCAAAAATTATTATGATTTGAAGTAAATTAACGTAAAAATATTTTTTTCAACTTCAACTTTCGATTTATATTTATGAACGTGTAAAAAACTTAGATTTTAATTATACGATGTTAGTTACTGTTACTAAAAAAGGCCTTGTATATAGCTGTGCGCGGGATTGTTACGCTGCAGTCACTCTTTGAATGTTTTAAATGTGGTATGTTGAAAAAAGTTATGTGCCCAATGTAGAACAATGCAATGTAGTAATAAAGCTATAATTTTTTTTTTGTCGTTAAGAGTACTGTCTTCTTCTTCTTTAGGTGCCATCTTCGTTCCGAAGTTTGGCTATCATCAAAGCTATGCGTATTTTTGATACTGCAGATCTAAACAGCTGGCAGTTGTTGCAATTGAACCATTCTCTTAAGTTCTTCAACCATGAATTCCTTCTTCTGCCTATGGATCTTGTGCCAATTATTTTTCCCTGGATAATAAGTTGCAACAACTGGTATTTATCTCCCCTCACAACATGTCCCAAATACTGCAATTTGCGCTTCTTAATCGTTAGCATCAATTCTTTCTCCTTTTGCATCCTTCTCAAAACCTCCACGTTTGTCACTCTCTCTCTCTGTCCACGATACTCTCAGTATCCTACGATACATCCACATTTCGAATGCCTCTACCCTCTTGGTGTCGACCTTTTTCAATGTCCACGCCTCCATTCCATAGAAAAGAACTGAGAGCACGTAGCATCTCACAAGGCGAATTTTAAGCTCAAGGCTTAGATCTCTTCCACAGAACACCTTTTTCATTTTAGTAAATGTGACTCTAGCTTTTTCCACTCTGATCCTGATTTCTTCAGAACTATCATTATGTTCGTTGATAACAGTTCCTAGGTAGTTATACTTTCTCACCCTTTCAACTTTTTGACCATGTATAGTTATGTCAGGAAAGGTTTGTGGCGATTTAGATACCACCATTATTTTTGTTTTGTTGATGTTAAGTGTTAGTCCGTATTCTTCACTGGATTCTACTATTCTGTTAATTAGTATCTGAAGATCTTCTGGAGTTTCTGCCATTATAACCGTGTCATCAGCATACCTTAAGTTGTTTATTGGAGTGCCATTTATTCTAATACCTATATCTTGCTCTGACAGTGCTCTGTTCATGATATCTTCTGAATATAGGTTGAACAGGATTGGTGAGAGTATACATCCCTGTCTTACGCCTCTCTTAATCTCGATTTCCTCCGTTGTCTCTTGCTCTATTCGAAGAGTACTGTAAACCATGTTAAATACTTTTGAACGTTTTTAAGAGATATCTTTGTAAACATTCTTTGAAAATAACAAAATTTTTCCATATATACGGTGATCTACGCTTCTCATGGAAGCCACTGAAGTTTCTATCGTGTAATTTTCTCGCAGTTTGGTCATGTGCATTTGTATCTTGGTTTACTCAACTTTGTCAAGATCCTACATAATTTGCTTTGTCAATCATTTATCATCCGTTTTGTATTAATCTCCGTAGAAGTTTAGTTTTAGTTTACTGATCGTCTCTATTAATCGTTTGGTTTTCTTTTAAAGTTTATTTTCCTCGTAATCTATTATATCCGTCCGCTGCCTCCGATCTTACTATTTTTCGCAAGATCTTTCTTTAGAAATTTTGTCCGCTTTTCTTTGCCCGTCTTCTTGGTTGTTTTAAGGTATAAACCTACCTTAATGCATAAGGTAGCAGTGATGCATAAGGCATTGATAAGGTTACCTTATCAATGCATTATATAATCTCTGATCTTATTTTTTCTTGAGAACGCTTTCTTCTTTCTCAGTTATTCTTCGGAGTGTAGTAGCCATATTTTTTTACTACTCTTTTACTTCGGTCTTTGGGTTTATTAATCTTCTTCTTTTTTATCATGGATATTCAAGCATGCTTGTTCTGATCAACACCAATCTATATAAACTGATTCTGTCCTCTTCTCCAAGGCCTACCCACATTCTATTTTCCTCGGGAATATCATTGCTTAGAGGGATATTCTTCCTGGGAGCATTCAACGAACATAACTTTCCATCTCTTTTCGTGCTTACTAATTTTAGTATTAAGGGCTTTCATTTCCAGCTGAGCTCGAATATTTTCATTCCGAAGCCTGTCTTATCTGGAACAACCTTTAACAGTCCGAAGGAATCTCATTTCTGCTGCCTTTAATCTGCTTTCCCCTCGTGAACCTATAGACCAGGTTTCACTTTTACAAGCCAATATGAGAACAGCCTATACCTTATAAATTTTAATTCTGTATCCTTTCTAACATCTGTTTCTGATTACAGTATATAGTTCCACATATTATCTCAAATCTGTTTTATCTTGCCAGGCTGTATTAATATACTTACGAGTATAACTTAATTATGTGTTTAGACAATTATTGAAGGGGTCAGTGGATGAAGGTGTTAACTGACTTTGTCACGAAAATTATATTTTAATCGGTAATGAAGTTTTTATGAGCATATTTTTTTAATGACACTTACAGAGAATCTCTATCTGCTTCCATTAAGAAGACACCAGAGGATGAAGGTGTTATCTACAAGTCAAATAAGTAATACTAACAATAAATTTCCGTTTTTTTTTTTTTTTTTTTTTAGGCCCTCATTGGAGCAAAATTAATCGATTTATAGAAGATCCCTAGTTGTTTCTCCTATCCGCCCAGTAGTTCTTCATCCTTTGCGACACTCTCGCCCTATCCACAGTCCAATGTCTGTTTGTCTGCCTTTTAGGTACTTCTGGAAATTTCGTGTTTGGATTTTTGATCTTATATCCTTCTTCTCTGTTCAAAATCTGTGTCTCTGAGATATCCAGGTCCTGCAGATCCTGTTGAACTTCCTCAAACCAGGCGTACTTGACTTTGGTTCTCAAAAAGAAATCCAGTACCTGTCTGGTAAATCTGGATTCTGGCAGTCTCCTAAGATGTCCAAAGAACCCAACTCTTCTCTTCCTCATTATCTCGGAAATTTCCTCATTTTCCCCGTATAGAACCGAATTTGGCAACAACCTATACTCATTGTCTACTCTGTGCTTTTTGTTTATTATTGTTCTGAGGATTCTCTGTCTTTCTAAGGTCCTCCATCTTCCCACAGTGCCTCAACCTGCCCAAAGTCTCAGACGCATACATTACCACATTATAACGCATACATTTCCGTTTTATATTATTCATTAGTTTCTTTATTATGTAAAAACGCAATTTAGTTAGGCCTACTATTAAAATAAATTTGTTATACTTTAACATTTTTTTTGTTAACTAGTAGTTACTTAACACCTTCATTCATTTTAAAATAGACGTTTTATTAAAAAATATTTTAGTGACAGAAGGTGTTATCTACACAAAAATGAGTTAAATTCAATTTAAAAACTGAATTAGACAAGGTTTAGAATACTTAAATAAATTCACTACGTCTATTTAATATACTGACACCAAAAATGTAACTTTCTGATATCAGTAAATAAAGTTACAACTTTTGAACTTGAACACTCAATAACTCAGAACTGTATTTATGTCACATAACACCTTCATCCACTGAACCCTTCAATTTTTAGTTGATTTGGTAAAATTTAATTGTTTATAATATTTGTTTATTTGTTTTCAGGTAAGAATACATGTAACATAATTAAAGAACTAACTAGGTAAGAATTTATTTTCATAGTTTATTCAAATTAAGTTGGAACTAATACGAGGATTAAGTCGTTTCATTACAAAAGATTTGGAAACGGTTATAGAACTCTGAACCTTCACTTAAAAATGTAGCACATCAACTACTTAGCTATCTAGAATGCCAAGCAAATTTGGTTTATAGTAATGGTATTAATATTTCAAATATACAGGGTGTTTTGATTAGTGTTCCGGCGCTTTCTGAGCTCATTGTACTAGTAAAAATAACGAAAAAAATTCATATAAACATAGGTCCGGAAATGCGTAGTTAACGAGTTACGGCTAGCAAAAGATTTCGCTAAGAATTTGGAACCCTGGGTGAAATGAAGATTTTTTGGAAATCTGGAAAGGTAATGTAAGGAACGAATGAATTTGTTTCTAATAGCTTTTGAGCTGCTGAATCAAAAAAAAACAGGTCCCAGAACAGTATCTCTCTTAGTTTCTAAGCTATTTCACGTTAGACTTAAAAAAAGTCGAAAATCACAATTTTTTTACGTTTGATGTACAATAACTTTGATAAACACACAAAATTTTAAACAAAACTTGTAGAGAATTTAATTATGAGAAAATTGGTGTAAATATAGTCATTAAAAAACAAATAATAGTTATTTAAATCAAATTTTATTACTAAAACCGTATGAAAACGAAGAAATTTCAAAAAACAAATCCAAAATTTGAAAATCTCATTAAAATAACAAAAAGAAAAAAAATGTATTGGTTTATTTAATAAAATGTGAAGTAAATTTAAGTTTGTAGTAAAATGTTCGAAAATATGTGCTTGTACTTCAATACATTTTGCAGCTCTCTTGCGGATTGTCCTCACAGCTCTCCGCAGTGCTGCACGGTTATTCTTGTGTTATTTTTTGTGTTGTTATTTTTGTGGCGGCATCTACAAATCTTTCGCTAGTCGTAACTCGTTAACTACGCATTTACAGACCTATGTTTACATGAACTTTTTCATTATTTTCACCAGTACAATGAGCTCATAAAGAACCGGTAACACTAACCGAAACACCCTGTATGATGAAATCGACTGATCCTGAAATTATTAAAATAATGATGACTTAAACTTTAATGATGATCCATATTTTGTACGAAACCTCGACCGACATAAAACAATTAAGTCATTATGACTTAATTAATTAATGGTAATTAAATAAAGTAATTAATTATCAACTCACTGATCTTAGTTTTCGCGAACGAACTTAATTTTAAGTTGTATTATAACTAAGTTAGAGTTTTTCTCCGTATGCAAAGTAAGTTGAGAATTTTTCCAGTGAGGGAATTTAGTAACTTTAATTACAAAGCCTGATTGAGTTGGAACTTTATATTCATTCTTCATTTCAGTTTTATAAATAAATTCACTGTTGTAATCTAGTGTTCTTTTTACAATCTTCTCGGGCTAATTTCGGAATGTAACAGTATCTGATTCATTAGGTTTTAATATTATTCCAAGCTATTTTCGAGATGGTAAATTTGTTTTTATAATATTGTTTTCTTATAAATTACTCCAGAATTTCCCGGATGGAATAATTGAAATAATGGTTGATATTATGAATATGGAATTGTTAATTATTTTTAGATTATTTTTTAAATTTGTTTTACGTTAGGCTAATTATACTTAATACACGAATAATTTAGAAGTAAAATTTATTTGTTACTTCCACGAATGTATCATATTCCTTTAATTCCGAATTTACTAATGTTATATGTATATAATCCTTGCAACGCGTTTTTACTTTCTCTTGCCTATATGAATATATAGGAAGGAAAGTATTGTTTTCATGTCGATTTTTCGAAATCGAGTTTTCACCGGATCTATACGTTTTCAGACCCCCTGAACCCAAAAAACATGTTTTTAGCGATTGGTCTGTGTGTGTGTGTGTGTGTGTGTGTCTGTGTGTGAACAGAATATCTCAAGAACGGAACATCGTACGAACTTGAAACTTGAAACTTAAGTTACATACCACTACCGGACGCGACACGAACATTTTCATCAAAATCGGTCAACCGGAAGTAGTAGTTTATTCGTATAATTTTTCAGTTTTTTGCGATTTTCTCAAAAACCGGTCCTACGATTTTTTTTAAAATCGCCTATTTTACTCAATTTTTTATTCTCTACAAGATAGGGTAGGCGCCATGTTTGCTGAAATTCTCGGTGAGGCTGTTATCACATAAAAACGTTGTTTTTTTAAGATTACGGCTTTAATATAAATTTTAGCGCAAAAACTTATATAATAAAAGTTGTAGAGAATTTAAAAACCTACAACTTTTATTTCAAACATTTTTTTGTATAACGCTTAGTTTAGCGGTAATTTGCGATTTTCTGTTTTTTTCTCACGAAAACGTGAGAAAAATCGATTTTTTTAACATTTCGGCCTTAGTATGCATTTTACGACAAAAGTGTAGGCCTATATTATTAAATTTATAGAAAATTAAAAGATCTACAACTTTTATTTAAAGCATTTTTCTCTACAGAGCCTAGTTTAGAGAGAAAGAGTGATTTTCCGTATTTCTAAGCCAAACTGAGGTTGATTTTCATTTTGCGTCTTTCACTCATGATTAAAATTAGGTTATGTTTGTTGAGGTTAGTTTTTTGTTTATTTCTTATGTTTTATTACTAATGTTAGGTTTATTGTTAATTATTTGCACTGGCAAGAGAAAGTTGTGTGAGTGTTTCACTCCAGATTTTTTATTATAAATTTTAAAACAAAATATTGTATGTTCTTTTAATACTTCGCTGAATGCAAATAAATTTAACACTTCATCTGCTTAGTATGGGCAAATTTTTAGAATTATTTTAAAAAAATTTTTTTTTATTGACATTCTGCAAAATTACAATCTATTCAATCATGAACAATAAGTAATTACGATGAGTAGAAAGAAACAGTTATTCACATCAGCAATCCAGTGATTACTGTTGTAGCCACTAACTTAAATGTATACTATCATTTACAATAATATTAGTAATGTTAACAATGATATTAATCTTAGTAAACAAGAACATTCATACTCACGTACATCAACAAACACGCACACACACACACACACACGCACACACACACACACACACACACACACACACACACACACACACACATACTCACACATACTCACGCAACCACTCTTAATACGTACATTTTACATATTTTACACACTAAATCTATGTACAAGGTCTAAAACGTTAAATCTTTTTAGTCTCACAAAATTATTTACACTATTGTCTAATAAGTTCACTGATAAATAATTTGGATGGACCTCAAGCCGTCTTTGATACCGAACACTGAAGTTTTTAATTTCTTGTTGAATAGAATTCATCTTTAAATCTTTGTATATGTATTTATTAGAAATATACCAAGGTATATTGAGTAACTGCCGCAACGTTTTTGTCTGAAATCGCTCTATTATATTTAAATTGGTTCTCTTCGCAGATCCCCAGAGCTGAATGCCGTATGTCCATACGGGCTTCAAAATCGTTTTATACATGAGAATTTTATTGGAAGTGGACAATTTCGATTTACGGCCAAGCAGCCAGTACATTTTTTTAACCTTCAAATCTAGCTGTTTTCGTTTTGTGGAAATATGTTTCCTCCATGACAAACGATTTAGAATAATAACTAAATAAACGAGACAATTTTCCAATATTACAAAATATTTCATAAACAGTCATGTTTATTTATACTAAAAATATTGTTTTCATCGTGTAATTGTTACGGTTAATAACAGGAATTACTCCTAAACGCTTGCTGGTAATCAATCCCGGATTATTATCTTTGTAGTCTAGTATTCTACCACTTTACACCGAGGTTGTCACAATATAATTTTATTGCAGGTATACTTTAGATCTACCTGAATATTTTAACCGTAAGTTTACTTTTGGAATGAATATTTAAACCGTGCATTTGGATATTCCACAAACTATTCCAAGCAAAATGGATCACATCTCACGGGAACTGTTATCTTATTCCTTCTAAATATTCCCATAAGTATTTGTTCGTGTAACTAAGTACCTAAAAGTTAAATTGGAAAATTCAAATATCCTTGTCAAATGTATTTTCTACGTTGACATAGGTCTACCCTATTTTTTTTAAAGTAATTTATAGGTCATTAGTGATATAAAATAAATTTAGATTAAATTATATATTTATAAAAATATTTTTTTCTATCAGTTATAAATTTACTATCCTAGTATTAAAAATACGCGTATACAATACATATTTTATTTAGTACTTAATAATAAACAATTTTTTTATTATAATGCTTAAAAATTTGTTCTATGGCCGCCTCCTTAGCGTAGTGGTAGCGCGCTACCCTACAGCCCAGAGGTCCCGGGTTCGATTCCCGACTAGGGTCTGGAAATTTTCACAAAATCAAATCCACTGTTACATAATCCGCCGTAATAAATGCCAATAACTGAGCTTTTGTTGCGGCATCAAATAAAACTAAAAAAAAACATAATAAAATTAAAAATAAAGTTTAAAAAAATTTATGATATTAAAATTAGAAAAATGCAGTAACTAAAATGAACTTTTTAAAATATAATATGAAATAGATAAACCAACTTTGGAGTTCGAGCCAGCCCAGCCAGCCAGCTGGTAAGAAGTTGCTATAAATTGTTAAGTAACATCAGCTGAGTGAGCAACCTTTGCGGACCAGCTAACTACCATTCATGATGAAACTTTATTGATCGTTCCTGATTTATTTCATGTGCATAAAACCAAAATTTATGTAGGTGGAACAACCATAGAAATTCCGTTGCCACGAAATTAAACTCCGTTTTACCAGTATCATCCCATGCCATAACCCACAATAGAAAATTTAATGTAATATTAAAAGTTAAAATTTTAGAAACCTTTCAAGATTATAGTTTTCCGGACAGGTTAGTATAAAGGAAACTGCCTACATTTAGACCCTAGGTACTTCCTCCAGTCCAGGTCTAAACAGGTATCGTAACACACTAGAATCCTGTTATATCTAAAACATACCATAAAAACTTCAAATTACCTACATTTCCCCCGTATTACCTAGATTAACCATCTCATATTATTACAATAGACGCGACACAGTTCAACAAACATTACTGTTCGTTTTTGTAATTTACTTTAACATCAATTATTTTGAACTTCATAAGTACCATCACTGACGCACAAAGTTAAGTGCATGCACTGCCTTAAAATTATAGTCAAAATATTAAGTTATGATGCTAAAAATCTTAAATAAAAAATGTTATGTTTTTCCTTATTTGTTTGAATTGACGTGAAAGATTCACCGGGAGAAAAACAATAACATACATTCAGTCTTATCCGTTATAAAAGTAAACAATATTTATATCAACGAATTTTTTTTAAATAAATTTATTATATTACTGATGTTTATATAACTAATCTCATAATTAAAATTACAAAATTTTCTCTGTATTTACACCGAAGTTATCATAACACTGTATTTAGATTGACGTTATCCGAACATTTTCAATTGAGTATTAGTAGTAATTCAGACGGATAAACTGTTCAACTGGTATATCGGTCTGTTGAAACATACATTAAACATGAATTACAATGTATTGATTTTCATGTTAGTTTGAAATAGCTGAGTAAAATATCATGGTTTCACATCTGACAGAAGACTGATTTCGATATCTCATATAATACATTTGGATATGTATTTAGCACTGAATCAAATGCTTTACTCTCTTCTCTGCCTGAGGTTACTTTGCATCCCGCTTCTCCGATAAATTAAAATAATACAACTTAATGAATTTCATTTAGTATTTCGCACAAATAGTAGAAATATTTTAAGTGGAAGTCAAAAATAATCTTAAGCGTAAATTTTTCGCGTCATTAAACGTACTTACTAGGTTCATAATGATTACTTTTAAAGGAAATTCCAAAAACGGAACAATAACAACAGCACATACATTCCTTTCCCCAAATAACCACCTCCAAATCCACAAAGGATTATATGATCGATGCAAATATGATCGAAGAAAGCCACGTAGAAAACCACCACCTCTGAAAGGCTAACACCAAACGAGTGGGTGCTGTGTGAGCCACCGGGCGTCCCATTCCCCTCAGTACCCGTGTCGGCCAGATTCCTCCAGCCATGTTTGACGGGTTGTAAAGAGTGATTGACGTTAGTTAATGAATAAATAAATGAAAGAAAATATGAATGAATGATATTTTATTATCAATAAGTATTAACAAATGTGATTGACAAATAAATTTAAATTGTAGTTTGTACTAATTGATTGAATTTATTGATGACACTATTGTTACACTTTTAATTATTCTAATGACTTTACTTTGATAAATATATATATTGAAAATTGTTATTATGAAATCTTTAAGTCTATTTAATAGTATTTACTGTTATTTACTAAGCTCAGTTATAAAAATGAATATAATTACGAATTGCTTGCAGTCCTCTTGTTCCTCCTAGTCCATCCATCGATCGGAAATCAAATGGGGCGTCGATGCATTGTTGCACTTGGTTTCATAGTTTTTAACAATTTTTTTTAAATTTTATCTGCATATTTTAAAATAATCAAAATTGTTTCAGTTGGTTCCATAATTTAATTAAATCTTGATATTCTTGTAATTTCCTTTAAATCTTTTCTAACTTGTTCAAAATTTTAATTAAAAATTATACTATCTTTTGTTTTCTTGTTTCAAATTTAGATATTTGGCTTCTGGATTATTATTTAAAATTAAATATTTTCTTCTTATAATTTATCTTGATTTATTTAGTTTTGATTCAGAATAATTTAAATTTTATTAGAAATTATTTATATATGATTATTATTTGAAATTATTTCTTTTTGTTGAAATCCAACAATTGAATATGAACTACGTTGTTATGTAGAATAGACTGCTATTCTACAGGGTGGCCTTCGAGATCATCACATTACCCCTGAAGAAGCACTGCAAGTCACTCTACCAAACTTGCACATTTCTAGCGGCTGCATCCTCCACCCGAAACAAAGAGCAGTAAAAACGCCCGTTTATTGAGGTACGTCCTGTGTGGTCTGGGGCGTTTCTTCCTAGTGTCCACGTTTCATTAAAATTGTTGCATTAAAATGGACACGGTTTGAGTCTGTGGAAGCTGTAAAAGAGAAAGCGCTACTTGTCCTGAAGGAGCTGACAGAAGATAACTTCCAACACTGTTTCCAACGATGGAAAATTCGCATGGAGCGTTGTAGAGATAGAGAAAGAGTGTATATTGAAGGTGATAATAAGTGATTATATATAAAATAAAAATAAAATTTTTTACAACGTCAGTCTCGTTAATTAATAGCCACACCTCGTAAAATATTTCACTCGGTTTATTCAGTTACAAGTAAATAACTGTTACCACTAAGTGACAAACTGATGTTGCGATCAATATTTAACTGATTAAAGGATAAACTTAGATTTAACATGTTTACATTAATATGGGAATGTGACAGGACGGTGTCATTCTTCTCAACGTCATTTACCTCTCTGGCATTCATCAAGAGATTTACTCCATAGTTTAAATTTAATATGATCTAGATAACTTAATATTATTGAATCCAAAATAGATGCGCTCAACTATTCTACTATGTAATAAATGTTAGTTTTCACTAGTATTGCAGTTTGTAGGAAAATTTATAGCTGAATCTTCGCATTTAGATTATTTAAATTATATTTAAACAATTAAAATACTTCATTTGTGAAAATATTGATTTACGTATCGTTTTCTTTTGTCCGAATTCTAAATCTTTATTCGCCACTAAAAAATCAACAAATTAGTTGATAAGAGGGTGATTCAAAACTCAACAGAAATCTTTTTTTTTGCTGATTCTGCAGCTAAAAATAATAGAAAAGTTCATGTTAACATAGGTCCGGAAACGCTTTATTATTCATGTATAGCAAAAACATTTTAACTGAAATTCAGTTACCCTAGTGAAATGAGACCATACTGAAAATTTTACAGCTAATTATATCAGTCAAATTTGATGAAATCTTATCGGTTTTAACCTGAAAAATTCAATGAAATAGGTTTTAACAATAATTAACATAAAACACAAAGCGGTCGAAAATAATACTTTTTAGATCCCTGTTAAATAAAAAAAATTTAGTGTGAAACAATGACTAGACTTTCTCTTGCCAATGTTTATGATAAAACATGTAACCTATTTTTATCTATCATCAATTTCATCGTTTGCATTAGCAGTAATTGCAGAATAGTCGGCATTTAAAACTAAAGAAAAATCGGTAAAAAAAATTACCTGAAGTTATGAAAAGTAGTAGTTATCTACTTATTTTGGTGATTGTTAGCTTTGGTTTATTTTCGTGCAAATTTATAAAATTATTGACGCTACAGGTATGATGTATAATGAACAGCCAAAACAAAACTAATTAAATACGGTATAACACTCACCTCAGAGACCTCAGAGGGTATAACATTCATTCGAGATTCATTCTTTCGTCTCTCTCGGAGACATCCTCAGGAACTATACACTACACTTAAAACACATAAAACGTTTTAAAACAAATAAGGTCGAAGAACACGTCAATTATTTACTATTGCACGAACCATGCCGCGCGCGGTTATTCGGCCGAAATACTCTATGTGATTCGGCCGAAATACTCTATGTGATTCGGCCGAATAACCGCGCGCGGCATGGTTGGTGCAATAGTAAATAAATGACGTGGTCTTCGATCATATTTGTTTTAAATATTATATGTGTTTAGTATAATAATTCCTGAGGATGTCTCCGAAAGAGACGGAAGATCTCGAATGAATGTAATACACTGAGGTGAGTGTTATATTTAATTAGTTTTGTTTTGGCTATTCATTATACGATTTTTATTCATTATTCATTATAATTAGAGTGTAATTATTCATTACACTCGTATATCGTATATGTAGTGGTGCAAACAAAGGAAAAATAATGTTTAATAGAATAATTATTAATCTATGCAAAACACATAATTTCAGCTTTTAGATTTTTTAAAATAAATTTATCGTGTTACTAGGCCTAATAATAAATAAAGAAAAAAATATTTTTTTATTATCGTATTGTGTGAATTTCACATTATACGAACATGTTAAAGTCTGGGATGTAGAACGGTTATATTTTGCTACCGCAAAGATAGCAAAAAGGATGCTGTCAGACATACGCTTAGAGTGGTTACAGGAGGAATATATGCAAAAACCTCGACAACAATGGCTTTTAAATCTATAGGTGCTATCGAACCATCAAAAATATTACAACCCTAATATTGACGTGATTAAAATTTGTATGGATTTTTTTTTAAATTTTTTGTGGAATATTTTTGTTACATGTTTAACTGGTGCATCTATAATAATTTTCGAGTCAGAAAAACATTACCGGTTTTCATCATTTTTTGTCTGAATCGGATCATTTTTTTACATTTGAATATGAATGAAATCACAGAAAGGGTATGGGGAATCCAAAGTTAAAATCAATTCTGTAGTTCATTTTATACCAATTTTGCATGTAATGGAAACACATACAAAATCATTAGATAAAGAAGGGGATATTTTAAATATTTTTCATATTTTTTAATTCATGTTTGTTTGTTTAGAAATCTTGTCGAATTGTGCTTTAAAACTGTCTAACTTCTAGTGAAATTTCTAAAAGTTTTATTTCATGATGATTCGAATGTATGGTAGATACTACGAGGTTTGGCTATTAAATAACGAGACTGACGTAAATTTTTATTTTTTATTTTGTACTTAATCACTTATTGTCAACTTCAATATACACTTCTTCTCTATCCCTACAACGCTCCATGCGAATTTTCCTTTGTTGGAAACAGTGCTGGAAGTCATCTTCTGTCAGCTCCTTCAAGACACGTGCCGCTCAAAAATGTTTGAAATGAAGCTCGCAAAAATGTTTGTACTGACACTTTGTACGCGATTGAAAATGACCCAAATTTTTTGGAAACGATAATAACATGTGATGAAACGTGGTTTTTTTACTTATGATCCGGAAACGGAGCGCCAATCCATGCACTGGAATAGCTGAACTTCACCGAGAGCCAAAAAAGCTCGAATGAGCAAATCAAAATTTAAAGCAATGATGATTGTTTTTTTGATATCCATGGGATTATGCACTTTCACTGGGTTTCTGAAGGTCAAACAATTAATCAATATTACTACCTTGAGGTACTTTCTAAACTACGTTCAAGAGTAAGGAAAAAACGCCCCGAAATGTGGAAAGACAAATCATGGGTTCTGCACCAAGACCATGCGCCAGCTCATTCCGCGTTATCTGTCAAGAGGTTCCTAGCCAAGTACAGCATCTCAGTGTTAGAACATCCACCTTATTCACCAGATCTTGCACCATGAGACTTCTACCTGTTCATTAAGGTGAAATCTGCATTAAAAGGGACAAGATTTGAGTTTGTGGAAACTGTAAAAGCGAAAGCGGCACGTGTCCTGAAGGAGTTGACAGAAGATGACTTCCAGCACGGTTTCCAACAACAGAAAATTCGCATGGAGCTTTGTAGGGATGGAGAAGGAGTGTATATTGAAGGTGACAATAAGTGATTATGTATAAAATAAAAATACAATTTTTTAAAACGTCAGTCTCGTTATTTAATAGACACACTCGTATTTTTCCGGTTTATTTTAATTTTTTAACTCTATATAACCATCAAAATAATTATAATTTAAGTGGTTTTGAAGGATAGATAAAGAATTTAAATGAGTTAAATATTTAAATTTAGCCACAGGTAGGCGTCTCACATGTTCAACATACATGAGAAATAGATGTCTAGTCCTCTTACATCGTTTAAAACAACTGTAATTCTTAACATCTCGCCGTTCTTCAATGTCAGTAACAACAACGTAGTCGTTGTTTGACTGTCTCCTCTAATAATTTTGAAGTTAAGCAAGTCAAATATTTTGTTCAACAAAAAGTAATATTGATCGTTTTTAGTAATTCAGATTAGGTGTCTACAACTATCAACGGACTCTTTTTGGCTCTTAAAAACCAAAATTCTTAACATTTACCTACAAGTACCATACATAGAGTACATTTTAACCACCAAAAAACATTTCTATGAGAAATTTCAACGAACGTTTTATAGGCCTAAAAGCTTTTAGTTTGCTAAATGCTAAGAGACCCCCGGAAAATCCTCCCCGATAACTAAAAGAGCGTTGTAAAGACCTTCTTAGGCATTAGATAAAATACACTTTAACTAATATCATCCTAATAACTACCTGATTATAATAAACATAAAGAAACGGTTTTTGGAGCTCAAAAAAACTTTGTTTGGAGTTTTCTTCTCGTAACAAAGGTTGGTTATCGTAATAGCAATTTTGACCTTCAAAACGACCGTTCAAATTAGATCTATGGAGGAGGAGCTATATCATTTTCTTAAGATCTTAAGTTAATGGGCTCGTCGTTTTCCCGGATTTATATTTCCCAATATTTTATCCTGTATAATCAATAGGAGCCAAGCTTTATACTTCTTTGCGCATAACATGACCGACATATTTAAGTTTTCTTGTTTTCGTTCTATTTATAAGTTCTCTTTTTTATGCAAGAGGTGTAGGACTTTCTTATTTGTTTTCTTGTGCGTTCTGGGTACTTTCAACATACCGCGATACAGGCATAGTTTAAAAGCCTGGTTCTTGTCAATATCTAGTTTTAATAATAATAATGTGTTCATTTTTGATTAATAATAAGGTACATCGTACATATTTTCACAACACGTACTTCAAACTTACAAATTCGCTTATAATAACCTAAATAAATCTTATACACGAATCAGATAAAATTAAATTAAAATTTGCAATAGACTCCTTGCTTCGTACGCGGATGATACTGTAATATTGTACTCTGCCGATAACCCCGCTCAAGTATCGTATGTCCTTCAATAGCATATTTCTCGCCTAGAATCATGGCTTACCAAATGGCGGATCAAAGTCAACACTACAAAAACGTGTCATATTATATTTACCCTGTGTAAACGAGTTTGTCCTCCTTTGTATCTTTATGACACTCAACTTCACACTTCTGAATCTATCCGTTACCTAGTATTATATCTAGATACGAGGCTCACATGGAATGTACACGTGAATAAAACGAGAAAGGCACTCCAGGACAGGTTCAAACAGACTTCTTTCACAGTACAGACTTCTTTCACGCAAATCCAAGTTACCAACTATATCCAAATTAACCATTTAAAACTCCTACCTTCGACCAATATGGAGCTATGCCAGTCAGCTTTACTGCTGTGCAAAACCATCGGTATTAGCAAAAATTCAGCGGTTTCAATCAAAGCTTTTACGGAGGATAGTTAACGCCCCATATTATACAACCAATAAAACGCTACACTCAGACCTAAACGTATCCTACATAAATGACGTTTTCTTAAAACTATATACAAAATTTAGGAAGAAACTCGTGAACCACCATAACCCATTGATCTCAAATACGCAGACTCTTCCAAACAATCTAATTAGACGTCTAAAACGTCGATGGAGCCGGGACCTCATCTATTAACGTAGTACTGTAATATTGACTATCCATTAAAGTGTTCTAAATGGTGCACTTAATGGTACACTTATCTATTCACGTCGGAGTTCTGTCACTGGACTGTGTCTCCACTCACGTCTATTTACCATGTTATTTTTTCCAAATTTTGTGTTATCACATTTACTGATTGTTTCCAACAGATTGCGAATTTCCTAAATAGAAAACAAATATGCAAATAAATTTTTTATGAACAAAAGTACTACCTTACGTACAAATAAATCTTGACTAAAGGCAGGGAAGGAACATATGCAACTAAGCTTGGCATTCTTTGCAAAATAGTTACACTTCATAGACAAAAGTAGAAGAAAAAACAAATAAAACAGAAAAAAAGAGAGAAAAACATACAATCAGACCAAATTGCTCTTACACATTCTTCACTTCACCAACATTTACCTCCGTAGAACCAAATCCTCATTTTAGTTTTCATTAACGGTAACAAATAACATTATATAAGGTGTTCGTAAAGTAGGGACGATTAAAGTACTGTAGAACATATAAAATTTAATTGTATTTTACAAACACATTAAATAACTAATCTATTTATGAATGAAAAATTGTATCCACCATAAGGCCACGCAAAGCCGCATAGCACTAAGTAATGCATTCATTGAAGTTCGCGATGACGCGTTCACAAACATCTGGTGGGATGCTGTTAATAACCCTTGCAATTGCATCCTTCAGTTGGGGTATTGTTTGGGATTTTTTCACGTAAAATTTAGATTTAACAAATGTCCACAAAAAAAGTCACAAGGTGCAAGACCGCATGATCTGGCAAGCCATTCATGGTTGCCACGCAAAGATATAATTTTTTGAAGAAATTTTTCATTCAGCAGTTGCTTCACGGGATGTGGGATTTGTCGCACCATCTTTTTGGAACCAATTATTGTAATTTTCCATAGTACATTACACATAATCTTTCTGGCTGAATGGAAAATCTTACACTTAAATTTCCTTCTAAAATGTATATATGTTTTCTAAAAGTTGGCAACTTTTTATACAAAATAATAATTATGAAGACGTAAATTCTCAGAGTATGGTTTTCATAACTCGAAATTTAAATCCTTGTTGGAAACTAGATTGTTCATTTTCATAAAAGCAATCCCTGCCTGTTTTTATCGGGGTTCTTTCATTTAATGCTTTTTTGTTTAGCTTATGTGTTATGGTTCCCAAGGACGAATTAACACGAACACGAACTGACTCTTTGAATTTGGATGTTATTTATTCTTAAACTTGCTGGAATTAATACTTTGGAAGTTACAATGAAGTTAGTTTGTTGGCGTTGATTTTGAGTCCATACTTCTGACTAATTATTTTTAAATGTTTAATCATCATCAGTAAATATGAGATAAAACTTAGTTTTTTTAATATATTATCGTCAGAAATAATACTAAATTGTGATCTGCTTCTTCAAATCATTCATGTCATTTTTCACCATCAGTTATCATCACTTTTGTGTTTTAATAACACATGAAGACAAATTTAATATTATTATTATTATTATTATTATTATATATTTATTTATTTAATATCGCATCAACTGCAACAGTCATTAGCGACGACGTTTTGGGGTGTAACTGTTTACTATGGCGGATGAAATGATTTTTTGTAACGTATGAAAATATGCCGTGCCTGAGTGGGATTCGAACCCACGACCGCATGAGGAGAGGCGTGTACTTTACCAACTATGCCAATTCGGCCGGCAAAAAAAATGTAATATAAACTCTTGTAGTTATGAAGAAATGATTGAATAAAATTTATTTTTTCGCCGTATGTACTGTGCTTTAAGATACTCAACTGGTTGAAAAATAAATTACGAGTGGGTCTTGATGGACGGATTTCTAATGCGGATTTCTTTGATAAGGTCAAAATATTCATGTTTATTTAAAAGTAGGCGTTTAGTTTTCAACTTTTTAAATAAAATATTTTATAAACAACCCTGCTTTAAAATATTAAAAAATATACACTAATTTAGAACTTTACGTAAAATAAAATATCTAACGGACAGAGGATTATAAAATTAAATTAGAAGTTACAAAATTAATTTAATTTATTAAAAAAGGGCATATATTTGGATTAAAAGTTTTCGAAATGTATTTTAAACTTACAGAAATTTAAAAGTTGTAAATGTGTATTAAGTTTATCAGTCCTCTTTTGGAAAAGTGTATTAAAAATATAACATGATGTGACCCTTAGAAATCTTTTTAAAAATTAAAAATATATCTTACTTAAGAAATTTATATTTGTTTAAATTTTATTTGTAAAACATAATATAAAAGTTTCAAAATGTATGAAATAAATTCTTATAATTTATGCATTGAATAATAATTATTATTTGGTTTAAAATTAGAATTTTCAAAAGTGGATTATAATGGATTATAAAATGTATAAATGTATCTGTATTGAAATACTGCATCTGATGAAATTTATACGCATGATTAAATTTTGTTGAGTTTATTACAGCCTACTTCGTTAAACTGTCATATCCAATTACAGATAATACCGATTATAAACTTTCCCTGTTGTGTAATTTTCATCTCGTGTACAAAGCAATGTTACCAATGTAAACCTAATTCAATATGATAAAATTAAATTTACTAAATTTCTGAAATATATTTTCTAGCTAAGCGAATGGTAAGAGCCTCCGAAGGGACTTGTGTGTCCTATTACGTTTTACGTTAATTTAAATACAAATAATATCTCTGAAATTATTTTGGTATAACTCCATGAACCTTTCTAATAATTACAACTTTGCATAAATGTTTCTATTTTTACTTTCTCTTGCCTAAATGAATATACCTAAGAAGGAAAGTATTGTTTTCATGTCGATTTTTCGAAATCGAATTTTCACCGGATCTACACGTTTTCAGACCCCCTGAAACCCAAAAACATGTTTTTAGCGATTGGTCTGTGGTGTGTGTGTGTGTGTGTGTGTGTGTGAATAGAATATCTCAAGAACAGAACCTCGTACGAACTTGAAACTTGAAACTTATGTTAGATACCACTACAAACCCGACACGAACATTTGAATCAAAATCGGTCAACCGGAAGTAGTAGTTTATTCTTGTAATTTTTCACTTTTTTGCGATTTTCTCAAAAACGGATCCAACGATTTTTTTTTTTAAATCGCGTGGTGTACTAAATTTGTTATGCCCTATAAGACAGGGGTAGGCGCCATGTTTGCTGAAATTTTTGGTGAGGCTGTATTCTCGTAAAAATCAAATTTATAGAAAATTAAAAGATCTACAACTTTTATTTAGAGAATATTTCTCTACAGAGTCTAGTTTAACGTAAAAAAAGTGAATTTCCGTATTTTTAAGCCAAACTGAGATTGATTTTCATTTTGCGTCTTTTACTCATGATTAAAATTAGGTTATGTTTATTGAGGTTAGTTTTTTGTTTATTTCTAATGTTTTATCACTAATGATAGGTTTATTATTAATTATTTGCGTTGGCAAAATAAAGTTTTATAAGTGTTTCACACCAGATTTTTAGTACATTTTTTGCATATTTTGTATTTAATTGGCTTATAAGAAATTTTTTAATAAAGCTAGTTTACCGAGCTGATTTTATTAAAATACAGCAAAACTGTAATCTATTTTTACGAAAAATAATAAGCAGGTGAGTTTGCTTTTAATTTGCTATGGCATACAAAATTTCCCAATGGAGGAACTTCGTAAATTAATTTCATATGTTGTATTGTTATATCAATAAAGGTTCGTAAGGTGTCTTCGTTTTATTCGGTGGTTGTCGTTTGAATTATCTAAAAGTAAGATGGCGAGATTATTTTTGTGTGATTCAAGTCCTCTGGTATTTTGTACTGATGTGTGTATTTCATTTTCAATTGTAGGAACGTTTAAATCTCTGGATAATATATTGTTTGTTATGTACCGAGGTGACGCTGTGGTTGTTTTGTGTAGTTTAGACTGAAACCTCTGCTAGATTTTTATGTTCAAGTGGCTTGCCGTTCCACACAATATCTTCTTTAATAGAAATTAGCGATAAGAAAAGTACAAGAATTAGAAATGAAGATGGTCAAAATCGATGTTGGCAGATTAATGTAATGTATTACGTTGAGTTACAAGGACGAAGGGAAAAGTTTTGCAAGACGTGTTTCTTAAAGGTATTCGGGAAAAGTCGAAGATTTATGGAGACTGTTATCCAAAAATAAACAATCTTCTGACTCTGGGATTGTGCAGTTAGATGCGAGAGGATCTCATTCACCCAAAAATAAAAAATCTGAGGATGATGTGAAAAGAATAAAGGAATTTCTAAACTCTATCACAACCTATGAATTTCTTAATTTCATTATGATTTCTTAATTCCAAATTATGCCTATAACAGGCAAGTGAAGTGTTAAATTATTTGCACTTGATCTGCTAGTTCCAGGGCTAAAAAATAGTTCTCTATCTTATCATATGGTCAGCCAATTATATGACCGAAGAATTTAAGAACGGAAGAGGTAGAGGTGTAAAAGACACTAGTCAGAATTATCGCTTCTGAGAGTAATGAATTGCATTAAACAGCTATACCTTGTGGTGAATGAAGTGAAGACGTCATTTTCAGGGTGGAAAGTATATGCTTTCCGAAGGGAATAGTGCATTTAGCATGGTAAACCATCTCACTCCTAGTTTTACTTAGTAGTCTAAAGCCTTTAAAGGTTTAAACCAGTCTTATGGCTGATGACCTTTTTTTTAATCCAAGTTGGTTTTAAATTTGTTTTGTAAAATAGGAAAATTAAGAAATTACTCATGTTCTAATAAATTTAAATTTAAATTTATTGTTCCTTTAAGATGTAGGTCATTTTCTTAACAAAATTATTTTCTTAAACTTAATTGTTTAAATTTTGTTTCTAGCTGTTTCCTTTTGCTCTTTAGGCTTATATTTGTTTTAAAGTTCAGGCGTTTATCAAGATGAATACAAAGATATTTAGCGTAGTCTGCTTCAGGTAAATGAGTGTTGTTTATGTGCGTTGGCGGGCATGAAAAAATAACTCTAAATTTTTAAAACAATTCTTTTAAAAAAATAACTCATTAATTTAAATTTTTTTTCAACTCGGGCTAAACTTACGTCCTGCCCATAACTGACAGGTGCAGGGCTAAAATAAATAGTTCTATTTCTTATCACATGGTCAGCCTATTAAATGACTGAATCATTTAAGAACAGAAGAGGTAGAGGTGTAAAAGACACTAATCAGAGTTATCTCCTCTGAAAGTAATGAATTTCATTATACAGCCAGACCCTGTGGTGAATGAAGTGAAGGTGTCATTTGCAGAGTGGAAAATATGTGCTTTTCAGAGGGCCCGGCATGCTGATAAGCGTACTTTTCCACTCAGTGAGGAAGGCAATGGTAAACCACCTCACTCCTCGTTTTACTTAGTAAAACCTCTACAGGTTCAAACCAGCCTTTTGGCTGATGACCTAAACAACAACATATTAAGGTTAAAGGTTATATATCTAATATAATCTTTATGGTTATTATTGTCCAACTGTCATTTATTGTTGCTATTGTGTGTTGTTATTTTTTTGCCTTATTATTCCTTTACTAATTTGATCAATGAAATTCTGGAACCTTCGCGAAACATCTTTTCGATTTTGTCACAGTATGTTTTCCAATTTTTGGTGTACGTCTAGTTGTAATTCAAGATATTTAGCTCTGTGTGTGTGTGTGTGGAATTCATATTTTGGTAAAATATGTGTGAACAATAAATAAATAATCTGTTTGAAATCGAAAATTATTTTACAAAAACAATAACCTTTACTATTTATTTTCAGGTTTATTTTCCGATGGCGTTATGAAAAAACTGCATACGTCCCCTAAAGGGACTTTGTTTTCATTTTATTCTAAACAAACATTTTTAATAATGTTCATAAATTCTGTTATTAGTAGGCCTATTGGAATATTTTCTTTTGTGTATAATCCTAAATTTTTTGAATTTTTGTTCATTTATGTATTTTTCCCGGTATTTTTTACTTTCTCTTGACTATATCAATATATAGGAAGGAAAGTATTGTTTTCATGTCGATTTTTCGAAATCGAGATTTACCGGATCTACACGTTTTCAGACCCCCTGAACCCAAAAAACATGTTTTTAACGATTGGTCTGTGTGTGTGTGTGTATGTGTGCGCGCGCGTGTGTGTGTGCGTGTGTGTGTGTGAACAGAATATCTCAAGAACGGAACATCGTACAAACTTGAAACTTGAAACTTAAGTTACATACCACTGCTGGACCGGACACGAACATTTTCATCAAAATCGGTCAACCGGAAGTAGTTTATTCGTGTAATTTTTCACTTTTTTGCGATTTTCTCAAAAACTGGTCCTACGATTTTTTTAAAAAAACGTCTGGTTTATTAAATTTTTTATGCTCTACAAGATAGGGTAGGCGCCATGTTTGCTAAAATTCTTGGTGAGGTTGTTTTCACGTAAAAACGTTGTTTTTTTAAGATTGCGGCTTTAATATGCATTTTAGCGCAAAACGTTATATAATAGAAGTTGTAGGGAATGTAAAATCCTACAACTTTTAATTAAAACATTTTCTTGTATAACCCTTAGTTTAGTGGTAATTAGCGATTTTCTCTTTTTTTTCTCACGAAAACGTGTGAAAATTCGATTTTTTTTAATATTTCGGCCTTAGTATGCATTTTACGACAAAAGTGTATATACTCGTAATCAAATTTATAGAAAATTAAAAAATCTACAACTTTTATTTACAGCATTTTTCTCTACAAAGCCTAGTTTAGCGCGCAAGAGTGATTTTCCGTATTTTTAAGCCAAACTGAGGTCGATTGCCATTTTGCGTCTTTCACTCATGATTAAAATAAAGTTATGTTTTTTGAGGTTAGTTTTTGTTTATTTCTAATGTTAGGATTGTTGTTTATTATTTATATTGGCAAGAGAAAGTTGTGTAAGTGTTTCACACCAGATTTTTACTATCAAAGTGAAATCTTTAATTTATTTTTCAATTTTTTTTGAGCAGTTCTGTGGCTGTTATGATATTTTTAACTTATTAACTATAAAAATAAAACGTTCCTACGTGTGATTATTTCTCATAAGTAACCCTTAACATTATTATTACCTATTATTTTTGTGCATGTATAGGGTGATTCAAAAAGAGCGCCGGTTTTGATATATCAAATTAAGAGATTTATTTTATTGAAAAACTGAAAATAAATACATCAACAAGTTCATCTTACCTTCCGATTTCATGTATGAAAAATGATGTCATGCATGTGTCCTCCTCTACTGCGCTGGCACGCATCAACTCTGTCCATGAAATTGGATATTACTGCACGACAAGTTTCGACTTCCATTTGCCCGATAACCCGTCGAATTTCCTCCTTCAAGTCATTGATGTTTCGGGGTTTATTGGCATACACCAATGACTTCAGATGACCCCAAAGATGAAAGTCACAAGGCGTCAAGTCACACGACCTTGGTGGCCATTGATGGTCGGAATTACGAGAAATGATGCGATCCTGGAACCGTTGACGGAGCAACAACATTGTTTCTCGTGCAGCAATTGAATTTTATACGGGTGATATTGGAGATCGTACCGAAGAATTCTCCGTACAGAAGAACATCGTAAACCCGATTGTTGAGAACGGCGACGTATTGATTTTGCTGGGCTAACAGCCACACTGTCACGAACCAACGCAACGTTCTGCTCAGTTCGGCCAGAACGACGACGTCCAGAACTTTTAAGGTCGACTGTTGAACCAGTCTCAAAAAAAATTTTCATGAGCCTGCGAACTGTTGATTCATTCGGTGCTTCATTACGTCCTAGAGTACCGCGAAGTCGCCTGACAGTAGCCGCATTACTCTCTCCACTCTGGTAAAATGTTTTGACGATTAACACTCGTTGTGCAATAGTAAACTTCTCCATGGTTAGACACAGACTGCGAGAGTACTACACTGCGAACAAGAGAAACTACAACTGAATCGTCAATCGGAATGTTCTCGGAAATAGAAATGAGGTCTAACAATGTTGCCAACCGATAAACAAAAATTTACCAGCCGTTTAAAAACCGGCGCTCTTTTTGAATCACCCGTTATCTCAATATTGGCCTCTTTTTACTTTCTCTTGCCTATATGAATATATAGGAAGGAAAGTATTGTTTTCATGTCGATTTTTCGAAATCGAGTTTTCACCGGATCTATACGTTTTCAGACCCCCTGAACCCAAAAAACATGTTTTTAACGATTGGTCTGTGTGTGTATGTGTGTGTGTGTGTGTGTGTGTGTGTGTGTGTGTGTGTGAGCGCGTGTGTGTGTGCGTGTGTGTGAGCGCGTGTGTGTGTGCGTGTGTGTGTGTGTGCGCGCGTGTGCGCGCGCGCGCGCGCGCGTGTGTGTGTGTGAACAGAATATCTCAAGAACGGAACATCGTACGAACTTGAAACTTGAAACTTAAGTTACATATCACTACCGGACCCGACACGAACATTTTCATCAAAATCGGTCAACCGGAAGTAGTAGTTTATTCGTATAATTTTTCACTTTTTTGCGATTTTCTCAGAAACTAGTCCTACGATTTTTTTAAAAATCGCCTGGTTTACTACATTTTTTATGCTCTACAATATAGGGTAGGCGCCATGTTTGCTGAAATTCTGCGTGAGGCTGTTTTTACGTAAAAACATTTTCTTTTTAAGATTGCGGCTTTAATATGCATTTTAGCGCAAAACGTTATATAATAAAAGTTGTAGAAAATGTAAAATTCTACAACTTTTGTTTCAAACATTTTTTTGTATAACGCTTAGTTTAGCGGTAATTTGCGATTTTCTGTTTTTTTTCTCACGAAAACGTGAGAAAAATCGATTTTTAATATTTCGGTCTTAGTATGCATTTTACGACAAAAGTGTATATAATTAAATTTATAGAACATTAAACGATCTACAACTTTTATTTAAAACATTTTTCTCTACAGAGCCTAGTTTAGAGAGAAAGAGTGATTTTCCGTATTTCTAAGCCAAACTGAGGTCGATTTTCATTTTGCGTCTTTCACTCATGATTAAAATTAGGTTATGTTTGTTGAGGTTAGTTGTTTGTTTATTTCTAATGTTTTATTACTAGTGTTAGGTTTATTGTTAATTATTTGCACTGGCAAGAGAAAGTTGTGTGAGTGTTTCATACCAGATTTTTTTGTTTTCGAATCGCTTAGATCCTGTTTTACAGTTAAACTCCTAATTTTTTCTTTTCTTTAGCGTCCGACCGTTCTGCAATTACCGCTAATGCAGACGGTGAAGGATGAAATGATTTTTGTAACTTATGAAAATATGCCCTGCCTGAATGGGATTCAAACCCAAGACCGCATGATGAGAGGCGAGCACGTTATCAACTACGCCAATGCGGCCGCCTCCTAATTTTTTTTTGGCAAATATTACATAGCTATTCTAAAAAATTTTGTGTGATTTTATTATTACTTCAATTACAGAATATATTATTTATTTTGTTTGTTTTTAACCACTTGGGGTCACGTTTCCAAAGTTTTGATTACCTTGTTTTCCAAAACTTTTCGTTCTCTTAGTCAGTTGTTTGTACTTTTCTTCTGTCCATTTTTTTATTCATACACTTTTTATTCTTTTTCTGGAAATTTAGTCTCATCAATTTTTAGAAGAAAGTTATAGATATTTAGAAGTGTTTTTGAATATTTAATATTTTTGTCATTTGATCTCTTTGCACCAGTTCGTTTTTGTTATTCAGTTAGCATAAAAATTCAATATTTTCTTTCTGGTAAAGGTTTATATTTATCATTAGATTATATTTGTGTATTTATCTGTTATAAATTTTCTATTCCACCCGAGTATTAAGTTAATATAATGTAATTTTGCATTTAGTTAATGAAGTATGATATAGTAATTTCCTGGGTAGAAAGCTGTTGCAGATTATGTTAAACGAACTTTGCCACTTATTACACGCATCGTAGCATTTAATTCTCTGATATTGTATTATATATTATATTTTCTTATTCTCCCTTGAGAAATGTTAAGCATAAAAGTGCAACAATAGTGTACACTGTTGTAAAACTTATTTTTTACAAAAAAAGTACATAAATTACTAAAATTAATTATTTCTTACTGTTCCAGTTCGGATTAGTTTCCATAAACGACATTTATTTTAAAACTTATTAGAAGTAAAGCATTTTGCTTATTATTTTTCTTATTTAGGAATACCATAATAATAGAGTAATTAATGGATGTAATATTCAGCTTACTTTATTATTTTATAAAAAATCTGGTGTGAAACACTCACATAACTTTCTCTTGCCAATACAAATAATTAACAATAAACCTAACATTATTAATAAAATATTAGAAATAAACAAAAAACTAACCTCAAAAACATAACCTTATTTTAATCATGAGTGAATGACGCAAAATGAAAATCTAACTCAGTTTGACTTAAAAAAACAGAAAATCACACTTTCACGCTAACCTAGGCTTTGTAGAAAAAAATTCTTTAATTAAAAGTTGTAGATCTGTTAATTTTCTATAAATTTTATTATATACACTTTTGTCGTAAAATGCGTAATAAAGCCGAAATATTAAAAAAATCGATTTTTCACACGTTTTCGTGAGAAAAAAATCAGAAAATCGCTAATTACTGCTAAACTAAGCGTTATACAAAAAATGTTTGAAATAAAAGTTGTAGGATTTTTAATTCTCTACAACTTTTGTTACATAAATTTTTGCGCTAAAATGAATATTAAAGGCGTAATCTTAAAAAATAACGTTTTTACGTGAAAACAGCCTCACCAAGAATTTCAGCAAAAATGGCGCCTACCCTATCTTGTAGAGAATAAAAAAATGAATAAACCAGGCGATTTTAAAAAAAATCGTAGGACCAGTTTTTGAGAAAATCACAAAAAAGTGAAAAATTACACGAAGAAACTACTACTTCCGGTTGACCGATTTTGATGAAAATGTTCGTGTCGGGTCCGGTAGTGGTATGCAACTACGTTTAAGTTTCAAGTTCGTACGATGTTCCGTTCTTGAGATATTTTGTATACACACACACACACACACACACAGACCAATAGCTAAAAACATGTTTTTTGGGTTCAGGGGGTCTGAAAACGTATAGATCCGGTGAAAACTCGATTTCGAAAAATCGACATGAAAACAATACTTTCCTTCCTATATATTCATATAGACAAGAGAAAGTAAAAATGTATTTTTTAAATGTTTTTATTTCCTGTCTCTTATCTAACTTATAGTTTTCTCCTAAGTTTAACAATGACTTAATAGAAGAATCACAAAAATATAAGTAAAGTATGCTATCATACTTTAACACCTAAGCTTATATCCTAGGTTCGTTTGAGATTTGGGTGTAATTAAACCAAACAGACTTTCTGTAAACTTATAACAATTAATCTTTTAATGACACGATTAATAATTAAAATAAATTATCAAAGTTAGTACTTACAAATCAGTTGTATTACTTCAATTAAATTAATTACAAATCTTAAACTTAACTATAAAATTGAGTCACTTAACAAACAAAACATTGGTTTACTGGTCCACACACCACTTGCTACCACCCTACGGATTTGAACTGTTATCGTTGTAAAATGGGTGTTTTAATAAAATGAAATGTAATATAAATGAACTGTTATGGTTAATACGAATCCCACCCCTATTTTTATTTTCTATTTCCAAAGGTTTTTCGTGAATTCTTTAAAATGGTTGGTTTCCTGTAGAGAATGTGAAATAAACAAATAATAGGCAAATCTCAGATTCATCAAATTAATAATATTTTAATGGAAAAATCAAAACTTAAATTACTAATACACATTTTATCAAACAAATTAATATTCATTATTTCAAAATATTTAACAAAATACCATAACTGTTGTGTATTTTTAAGTTTAAATAATAAAACAGAAGTTAATGTTCATTGTATAAATTTAGAGAGAGAAAAACTAAGAAATTACATTTATATTCATTATTACAGTAAAGTACCTGTGACCACTTGAAGTTCATTGAAACCGTTTAACGCGTTACTATTAATTTAAATACTCCATGAGTTTAGTTGATAAAAAAAACACACTACATTAAATTATATTAACACTCAATTTGATAATTTCTTCAAATAGACAAAGCAATACGAATTTAATTGCATGATTACTATTATTTCACTGAAACATAACGGGTGATTCAAAAAGAGCGCCAGTTTTTAAACGGCTGGTAAATTTTTGTTTATCGGTTGGCAACTTTGTTAGACCTCATTTCTATTTCGGAGAACATTCCGATTGACGATTCAGTTGTAGTTTTTCTTGTTCGCAGTGTAGTACTCTCGCAGTCTGTGTCTAACCATGGAGAAGTTTACTATTGCACAACGAGTGTTAATCGTCAAAACATTTTACCAGAGTGGAGAGAGTTATGCGGCTACTGTCAGGCGACTTCGCGGTACTCTAGGACGTAATGAAGCACTGAATGAATCAACAGTTCGCAGGCTCATGAAAAAGTTTTTTGAGACGGGTTCAACAGTCGACCTTAAAAGTTCTGGACGAACTGAGCAGAATGTTGCGTTGGTTCGTGACAGTGTGGCTGTTAGCCCAGCAAAATCAATACGTCGCCGTTCTCAACAATTGGGTTTACGATGTTCTTCTGTACGGAGAATTCTTCGGTACGATCTCCAATATCACCCGTATAAAATTCAGTTGCTGCACGAGAAACAATGTTGTTGCTCCGTGAACGGTTCCAGGATCGCATCATTTCTCGTAATTCCGACCATCAATGGCCACCAAGGTCGTGTGACTTGACGCCTTGTGACTTTCATCTTTGGGGTCATCTGTAGTCATTGGTGTATGCCAATAAACCCCGAAACATCAATGACTTGAAGGAGAAAATTCGACGGGTTATCGGGCAAATGGAAGTCGAAACTTGTCGTGCAGTGATATCCAATTTCATGGACAGAGTTGATGCGTGCCAGCGCAGTAGAGGAGGACACATGCATGACATCATTTTTCATACATGAAATCGGAAGGTAAGATGAACTTGTTGATGTATTTATTTTCAGTTTTTTAATAAAATAAATCTCTTAATTTGATATATCAAAACCGGCGCTCTTTTTGAATCACCCTATACATACTAAACAGAAGTACGTGCTGACTTTGTAATATCTGGAGGCAGAGTGTTCCTACATCTCCAGCATCCCAATTTTTTAACAGCAAAGCAGATATTTAAATCATGAGAGCCAATCAGAAAAATTTAATTGTTCTCCCACTCTAATTAATTTAAAAATTATACGTTAACGACTCAATCCTTCTCGAAGCGTCACCTATCCCTCTCTCACTTCTACATACACGTTCTCTCTTTTTTATCAGTTACATTACGGATCTTTTCCGTTTTTTCACAAGAAATGTACTGCATTTAGCAAGTGTTATGCGGGTCACGTTACCCATTATTGAACATAAATGTAATTTGAACGTATGTATATTTTACAATACATAATATTTATTTAACTATTAAACTATTTATGACTCATTCCATTACGCATAGCCATTACTCATAGTTAATGTTGTTCTTGTTATGTTATTACTGTTATTATTATTTTATTTAATTTAAGTTTGTCAACATGAGTCATCTCCTTCTATATGAATGTATAGGAAGGAAAGTATTGTTTTTATGTCGATTTTTCAAAATCGAGTTTTCACCAGATCTACACGTTTTCAGACCCCCTGAACCCAAAAAACATGTTTTTAGCGATTGGTCTGTGTATGTGTATACAAAATATCTCAAGAACGGAACATCGTGCGAACTTGAAACTTAAGTTACTTACTACTACCGGACCCGATACGAACATTTTCATCAAAATCGGTCAATCGGAAGTAGTAGTTTATTCGTGTAATTTTTCACTTTTCTGCGATTTTCTCAAAAACTGGTCCTACGATTTTTTTTAAATTGCCTCATTTGGTCTACTTAATTTTTGTATGCTTTACAAGATAGGGTAGGAGTCATGTTTGCTGAAATTCTTGGTGAGGCTGTTTTCACGTAAAAAACGTGTTTTTGTAAGATTTCTGCTTTATAATGCATTTTACCGCAAAATGTATATAATTAAAGTTGTAGAGAATTTAAAATCCTACAACTTTTATTCCAAACATTTTTTTGTATAACAGTTTGTTAGTTTAGCGGTAATTAGTAATTTTCTGTTTTTTTCTCACGAAAACTTGTGAAAAATCAATTTTTTTAAGATTTCGGCCTTAGAAGTCTATGCATTTAACGACAAAAGTTTATATAATAAAATTTATAGGAAATTAAAAGATCTACGATCTAAGATCTTAAGATCTAAGGCTTAAGATCTTAAGCCAAACTAAGATTGATTTTCATTTGGCGTCTTTCATATTATACGATTAAAATTAGGTAATGTTTATTGAGGATGACGCAAGCCGTCACTATATAGGTCTTTCATATTAGGCCTATATGATTAAAATTAGGTTAGTTTATTGAGGATGACGCAAGCCGCATAACAAGTGCTAAATGCAGTACATTTCTTGTTGGATAACGGAAAAGATCCAAAAATAAAAAACCAGTTCAATTAACCATACTCTCTCAGGAATGGTCGGCCTGGGTCTGTACAAGACTACACGTCATACACATCATCCTCATCTCATTGGGTCATGGGGTTGCTTATTGTTCTGAATTGCACAGATTGCAACGTAGACAAATTAGGAATAAAAAGAAACATTACTCTAATAACAGTAACTATACACCATTGTTATTTTATTTTTAGTTTTTTTTTTAAGTCGCATCAACATCTTGGTTATTAGCGACTACTTTAGCTTATGGAATGGTGGGTTTGAACTTGTAACAATTTTTCAGACCCTGGCCGGGAATCGAACCTGGGACCTCAGCTTTGCAGCGAAGCACACGCTAATACTGGACCACGGATGCGGCCTCTATGCTATAATTATTGTTAATGTAATAATATGCTCAACATTATAACCTGATGCATAAGGACATGTAATTACATGATCACTACATGTTTTAGTTGTAATATTATAATTATGTAGTTAATTAATACCTCCATTCAAAATAATTGTCTTGTAATTGTTTAATAATGTTACTGCCGTATTGTATACCCTATTATTAAACCTGACATGCATATTAATTAGTTGCATAAATAAAATCATAACATTAATATTATTAGTTAATTATCATAAATTTTTTATCGTTGGCAGAAAGTTTAGCGAATAAAATCTGGCGAAACAAAAAGCGTTTACATTACATTTATACTAAGAAAAGAAATCTACCTCAAATAAACACGTTCAAGTATCTCGGACTACATCTTGACAAACGACTCACTAGGAGAACAAATATTTAAAAAAAATTACATTAATTTTTCCCGAATGTACTCGATTTTCAGAAAAAAATCATCTGTTGAAAACAAATTGACATAATAATAATCAGTCCTAAAACTTATCTGGACTTACGGAACTATGGAGATAATCAGTAATGTCCAATGTTGTTGTTTAGGTCATCAGCCGAAAGGCTGGTTTGAACCTGTAGAGATTTTACTAAGTAAAACGAGTAGTAAAGTGGTTTACGATTGCCTTTTTCACTGAGTGGAAAAGTACGCTTATCAGTATTCCGGGCCCTCTGAAAAGCACATATTTTCCACTCTGCAAATGACACCTTCACTTCATTCACCACAGGGTCTGGCTGTATAATAAAATTCATTACTTTCAGAGGAGATAATTGTAATTAGTGTCTTTAACACCTCTACCTCTTTTGTTTAGAAATTATTCAGTCATTTGATTGGCTGACCATGTGATAAGAAACAGAACTATTTATTTTAGCCCTGCAACGAACAGATTGAGTGTAAATAATTTGACACTCCACCTGTCTATTATGGGCGAAATGTCCAATATCAACATTATAAAACGGTTCGAACCTAGATTTTTACCCACCATCATTGACACTCCCTTGTACATAAAAAACCAGTACTTTTCACCATGGTCCACTCACACCAACAGTTAAAAGGAAATGTCAAGATACGCCACGAAAGACTCAAACAATATCCAAACATTTCAGCCATCAACGTTTTAGACAACAAGTCCGAAATCCGACGATTACGATGACTTCATCCAACTGACCTTTTTTAGATAAAAATTTTCACTTGTAGATAATTGAAACAAGTATTTCATATTTAAATTTGTTTGAAAATTTCTTTTCAAGTCACTTCGTGAAATTTTTTATGTTAACTCCACGGTAAACTAAACTTCTCACAAAACCTTGCCGGTTGAACCCCTAATCACTGTACTATAAATAAAACCATTAGTACTGGAAACTGGAATTATTTTGACATCGGTGTGAATCACGAGTGGAAGGAAAAATACGATCGGAGAATAGCTGAATGTATGTTAAATCTATTTATTTTAAAAAATGGGACGATCTTTTTGATTTTTGGAAGGTTACATGACTTTCTATGTAGAAAATGGGAGGAGACGTAAATTTTTGGAATTCTTCCGCTTATAATTTTCACAAATAAAACGAGGAAAAGATTATATATTGTATTGGGGTGCGATACTGTACCGTATTTGATTGCTGACTAACTGGGTAATACAATAAATTGTGCACAATAGGTTGTATAGTACTGATAAATAAAATAGCTTATCGTTCCAAACGATCTTACACCAATTAAAAAAATAAAAACAACTAAAAGATGGTCTCATTTTATCAATCACAATTATTTTCAAAATTTTAAAATCATGAATGATTGCAACCGTGCAGGTTGTTGTAATGTAATGAAATTTAAATAATAACGCAAAATAATTGAAATTAATAATAGTAAATTGAAATTTAATTAAAACGGTTGAAAATAAAACAATTGAATTGACAAAATTTATATGTTACAAAATGTTACTTATCTTGGATATAATTTAATTTATTGATGACACTTCTATTTTACAACTCTAAATATATTCTAAATTAATAAATAACATAAAATGTTAAATTGAATTTTATTTTTAATTCTATTAAGCTCAAAAAGTATGAAATAATAATTAATAGTTACGATTCTTTTATAATTTCCTGTAGTCTCAGCTGTACCGTGTGCCTTCTTCCAAAGACCGGGATCGAAGGGAGGACTTGACCATTATTGCAATTGATTTTATAGTATTTATTAGATTCTCTTAGAATTTTATATGCTTTTCTTAAAATTCATTAAATTGTTTAATTTAGTTTTATAATTCAATTGTATCTTGATGTTCTAATTTACTTTTTATTATTTGTTAATCTGTTCAAATTATTTATTCAAAATAATTATGGAAAACAGCTGATCTTAAAAATACTAATGCAGTGATATTTATATAGTAAATAACATTCATAAATTTCTTTCTGATTTTCTGTGAGAAACCATCGAAAATTAATTTCAGAAGAAAAAAAAAACTTTATTCTTATTGGGAAAGAGAAATTTATTTTAAAATAGGGTGAAGATAAATTAATATCAGCCACGGAAATTGTGCATATGTATGAGGTTATGTTAGTGTTTCTGTTTACATTGATTTTCTGTAAGTACTTTTCATAAACTATTGTTATATGTATAATAATCCTCCCTGTTTCCATTGACTATGGAGCAGGGAGTTATGGACAATCTCTTCAATCACGAAGAGAACTTGAAAGTGATCAACGCTCACCTGGATGTCGCACCTGAGACAACTGGTACGCAGAAAATGGCATGGACTAAGGTTATGTCTAGTAAAAAACGTCCGTTGGATACGGAAAAAAGTTCCGCTGACTCGGAATTGCCTCCTTCTAAGTTTCGAGTCCCAACAACAAATAAATACGGACCTTTAGAAACGTTACAAGAAGACTCTTGCAAGCCTCCACCAATTTATTTAAAAAACGTAGAACTGCGCGACTACAAAAACTTAATATCTCAGTTGAAGAGTACAGTAACTGGCGACTTTGAATTTCAAGCGACCAACAACGACGGGGTGACGATTTACCCAAAAACATCTGAAACATACCGTACTCTTGTACACCGATTGAGAGAATTGGGACGCAATTTTCATTCATATCAGCTACCCCACGAAAAAGCATACAGAGTCGTGATACGCCATTTGCATCCTAGTATCGATCCGTGTGACATCAAGGAATCGCTGGAACATCTCTCTTTTAAGGTAAGAAACGTTGTCAATGTTTTACAGGCTGGCACAAGAGTGCCCTTGCCATTATTTTTCGTTGATCTTGAGCCTGACAAAGATAACGAAAAAATATTTGATGTTAAATCCTTGTTAAGCACACGCATTAAGGTTGAAGAGCCAAAAAAGAAAAGTGACGTAGTTCAGTGCAAAAGATGTCTACGATTTGGACACACCCGCTCGTACTGTAACCATCCGTTCAGATGTGCACGCTGCAGCAACTCTCATCCAACAGCTGACTGTCCAAGAGGTGCCAATGAACCCCGAGTCTGCCTTCTTTGCAAAGGCAATCATTCGTCCACGTACAAAGGATGTCAAACATATAAAGAACTGAGAGACAAAAGAAATGGTAATTTTGTTAAATATTCTGGTAAAAAATCTCATGTAATGTTGGAGCCTCCAGTCACTGTTACAGTCCCCGTGAGTACCTCGGTAAAGTCAAATCATACACAGTCCACTCATACTCACACCGTCCCCCTTTCTCGTGACCCGAGATTGAATTCACGGTCATACGCTCAGATGGCTGCTCCTTCCCTTCGGCAGCAGCCATCTCATACTCGGTCATCTCAGTTATTCCAGCCCTCTCAGCAGTCTCAGTCTTCCATGACATTCTCAACTCTTTCATCAACAGATCCCTTAACGACTCAGAATCCTTATGATCATTTTACAGCCACTCTTAACACATTTTTTACACGCTTTCAGGACCTTTTGACACCTCTCATTACTACGCTTAATATGGTCGTTAACAAGTTGCTAAATCATATCAATGGCTGAAACCAGCAGGTCCCTCGTCGTTGTTCTCTGGAACTCAGCAGGTCTTGTACGTCATGTTCACGAACTCAAACAATTTTTACATGACAATCGGGTAGACATTGCACTTATTACAGAGACACACTTTAAGGACACAACACACTGCCATATCACTGGATACACACTATATCGAAGTACACATCCAGATGGAACTAGCCATGCAGGGTCGGCTATTTTTGTTCGGAAAAGTATTAGTCATAATTCGTTCCCTCCGTACAGAAAATCGTACATTCAGGCTACCACGATAGAAGTATCTTTAATCACTCATTCCCTTACCCTTTCTTCTGTGTACTGCCCGCCTAATCATAATATCTCGCGCGAACAATTTACACATTTCTTCAATTATCTAGGAAAAAATTTCATCGCAGGTGGTGACTTTAATTCAAAACATCAACAGTTTGGATGCCGAGTTACAAACCCGCGGGGAAAAACTTTATATGATGTTTTAACTCACGAAAAATATTTTTACTATGCCCCTGCAGAACCCACTTACTATCCCCACAATAATCGTTGCCTCCCAGATATTCTAGATTTCTTTGTATCGTCTAAATTCCTCCCCTACTACGAACTTGAAACTCTTCCTGATCTATCATCTGATCATACACCCGTAATAATTACGTTAAACTCTGAACCAACCAAATTAAAGTACAGGCATTCCCTAACATCTGGTAAAATAGACTGGAATAAGTACCAACGTATATTGTCAGAAACAACAAACCTGGGAATTTCTCTCAAAACCCCCAGTGAAATCGAGCGTGGAGTGGAAATCTTCACAAAGAATCTACAAAGCGCAGCTTGGGACAGTTGCGAAGGAGAGAACATGGAATTTAAACAGATACCTAACGTTCCTTTTTACATCCGTCGAATGATAGTTGCTAAGCGCCGATGTCGTCGTTTATGGCAGAGAAACAGATACCCCAGCGTTAAAGCAGAACTTAATAGGCTAAATCGTCATTTACAGGTTGTCCTTTCGCGTTACAGAGCAGATAGATTTATGGCTTTCACTGAGACACTCTCTACTCAAAACAAAACACTTTGGCACACGACAAGACGAATTCTTAACTATAACAATCCTTCATTTAGTCTACAACGACCTGATGGTTCTTGGGCGACTACCAATAAAGAGAAAGCAGAAATGCTTGCTCAGCACTTGCATAACACATTCCAACCACACAACCTACAACACAAAGATCATCCGAACATAGAAAATTTCCTTAATGCTCCTCTGCAACTTAGCCTTCCCCCAAAGCCAGTTTCCCCCGGGGAACTCGTCCGAGCAATTCGCGATCTGCCATTAGGCAAAGCCCCGGGATATGATCTTATTACTTCAATACTTTTGCGCCATCTTCCTAGGAAATCCATCATACTCTTAACTCACATCTTCAATTCCATTCTCCGAGTCACTCACTTCCCTATTCAGTGGAAGTACTCTATCATAATTCTCTTCTTAAAACCAGACAAACCACCTCACCAACTAACTTCTTACAGGCCAATTAGCTTACTCTCTATTCTGTCCAAACTATTTGAGAAACTCCTTCTACCACGCCTAGTACCGTTTATCGATGCTTCAAACACAATTCCTGATCATCAGTTCGGATTTCGTTCATCTCATTCCACGCTTCAGCAATGTCACCGACTAATTGATATAATCTCTTCAGCTCTTGAAAACAGACAGTATTGTTCAGCCGTGTTTCTTGATGTATCTCAAGCGTTTGATCGGGTCTGGCATGATGGACTCCTATACAAATTGAAACTAATACTTCCAGATAGCCTGTATCTAGTAATAAAATCGTTTCTAGTGGAACGTTACTTTAGAGTAAAACAAGGTGACGAACTTTCTGGAATGTACGAAGTCAATGCTGGTGTACCACAAGGAAGCGTACTTGCACCAAGGCTGTTTTCTGTAAGCACCAGTGACATACCAAATTGTATCTATGCCACTATGGCTATGTTTGCTGATGATATGGCAGTTCTTGCGGTTGATGCCGATCCTGTTATTGCAACTCAAAAGACACAAGACCATTTACACCAGATAGAGTCGTGGCTTAAACTTTGGAAAATTAAAATTAATGAAAACAAATCGCAACAAATGACGTTTACTCTTAGAAGACAAAACTGCCCAACCGTTTATATTAATAATATTCCGCTACCTCACACTACTCAAACACGCTACTTAGGCTTACACTTGGACAGAAAACTTACATGGAACGCACATGTTACACACACACGCCACAAACTCAAAACACGCTTCTATCAACTAAAACGCTTACTCGATAGACGTTCTAAATTAAACATGTCACACAAATTAACAATCTACAAGACAGTCTTAAGACCAATCTGGACATATGGAGTTCAACTTTGGGGATCTGCTAAACCTTCACACACGAAACGTATACAAGCGATTCAGAACAAGATTCTACGAACGATAACGCAATGCCCCTTTTACATCACAAACTCAATGTTGCACAAAGACTTACAAATGCCATACGTAATTGATGTCGCGAAACAACTATACAAGACGATGCATGAAAAATTTGAACTACATGACAACCCTCTCATACAAAACATGTACACTAGGGTGATACCGGGTACTCAGCGCAGACGTTTGAAGCGCCTCTGGCCAAGAGATCTTCTTGGCCAACTGTAGGACTGTGGTGATGACTGCACGCTCCTTCAAGTAAATCAAGTTTTGGAACATTAGCTTCACATTTAGAAATTGTTATATTATTTTAATAACAGATACTAAATTTCAATTAAAAGTGTCAAAAAAAAAAAAAAAAAAAAAAAAAAAATAATTATACCTTCTTTTGTTTTATGACTCCATTTCTAATAAATCTAAATCTTTGACTTCTGGAATAATTATATATGTTTCTGATATTTTCTTCTTAAAATTTAGTTTAATATATTTAATTTTTGATTTAGAATATTTAGATAATAATTGGAAATTATTTATTCTGATGATTTATTATGATGATTATTTAATTAATTATTTAAAATTCTTCAGCAATTGATTTCTAAACTTGACCTTCGATCAACGATATTGTGAATCATAGACTACTATTCTACAAGGTTTACTTCTGGAGTAGAAGTTGCCGGTCTCGAGTTTGGACCAAATGAGGATGGATTTCCCGGGAAAAGAATTTGAAGGCCAAACAGTTTGTTTAATGAAATAGAAAAAATAAATTATTGTCGAATGGACACCTGCGTTGAATTACTGAACACAGGTGACTTAACAGAATGTGGAGCATGAGAGGAGAAAAGTATGCTCTGCAAAGCAATGTATGAATGGCGTAATGAGGCGTTGAGAAGTGCATGCTTGCAGGAGAGTGGTTGAGTGAACAGCGAAACTTGGTATTTCGGAAAATTGTAATAATAGCTGCACAAAGAAGTCATCCTTTCTTCTGATGTAAAGCCAGAAGCAGCAAGTAATAATTTACAAAGTCACATTAACTTTTTAAATTATTGGTTAAAAATCTGGAGGATCCAATTCAATGCTTCAAAATCAGTGCATGTCACCTTTTCTCTCCGGAAAGGCGAATGTCCTCAACTATTCCTCGACAATAAACCGATACCACAACGACAAAAAGTTAAATACCTTGGACTTCACTTTGACAAGAGACTCACCTGGGCGACTCATATAAAAACCAAAAGACTGACTTTGAACTCCAAATTGAAAGAACTATTTCGACTTCTTGGACGCCGCTCTTCACTGACTCTAAAATCTAAACTATTACTATACAAAGTTTATCTCAAACCAATATGGACCTATGGACTACAAATTTATGGCACAGCTAAACCGAGCAATCTACAAAAATTACAAGCCTTTCAGTCAAAATGCCTACGTTTAATCACCTGCGCACCTTTTTATGTCAACAACAAAATTCTACATGACGACCTTAATATTCCGTTCATAAGTGAAGTAGTTAAGTCCAGCTACAGTGTTTTTCACAGAAAATTGTATGATCACCCCAACGAATTAATCACCAAACTATCGGATGCATCACTACCAGGAAATCCGCAGCGCAGGTTGAAACGTCAATGGGCCAGAGATCTTCTATAAAGTGATTTATTTTATTTTTCTTTCTTCTTTTTTTTCTTATGTTGTTATTTATCATTCATGTATCATGAACTTTATTTCATAGAACATATACCAATGGGTATCACTGTTCTTTTTCATTTATTTATTTTTATTTATTTTTTTTTTATTTTTTTTTCCTTGTCATCCTTTGTTTACTGTCATCTAATTTGCTCGTTGTATCGTAGTATATAGTTGCAAATAAAGTTATTAAAGTTAAAAAAAAAAAAAAAAAAAAAAAAAAAAAAAAAAGTAATTGAAGAAAGAAGAACCACAAATTTGTACACATTGCAACACGCCACTTACAATCAAACACATCATCACAGACTGCCAAACCACACAATTCACACGAACAGTATTCAAAATTTACAACATTTTAGCACTTAATTTAGTAGACAAAGTTGCGATTCAAAACACAATAGTTAAACTTTTTAAAATTTAACAAAATTTCAGATTTGATATAGTTGTAAAATCGCATTCGTTTTTTTTCATTGTATCATTCTATTTTTTAGTTATTATTTTTCTAATTTAATAATTATTGAACTTAACTAATTTTTCATTATGTATTTATATAATGTATCATGTGTATAATATAATGTATAATATAATGTTATAAAATGTAACGTGTCGCTAATGACCTCGTAGTCGATGCGACCTTAAATAAATAATAAAAAAAAATTTAGTAATGCTGTTTACACTATATTAGGCTACTCAAAAATTTCTGAACTTTTAAGAATAAAAGAATTTTTTATATCTGTTAGGTAGGTTTTTATAAAATTACCTCATGCAAACGAACAAACAAAAGAATTACTTCTTCATAATAAATTATAAATAAAGGCCTAGTCGTAAAAAAAATGTTCTGCTTTAGTTTTTCCATCATTTATTTTCTTGAACAAAAATATAAAACATAAAACTAATATTGATAGAAACACTTTCATGGTGTTAAGATCACTATTACATAGAATTTATTTTGTGGTAGTTCTCAATAAATCGTATTGACGTCTGTTTTTTCCTTTAAAACACGCATTAAGACAACACCATTGCTTTTGTCAGTTGGTGCTATCGTTTGTGATGGAAGAGTTAAACAAATGTTGTTTGACATAAAATGCTTTTTTTCTTTCCCGCTTATCGTTAAATAAGACAGAGAGTATTGTATTATATTTTCATTCATGTATCGTTCCTTTACACGTTGCGTAACTTATTTACTTTTCATGCATCATGTATGAAATATTTCCTGGTGAATATTTTACTTAAAATTTCAATATTGAGTTTTTTATCACAAAATATATTCATATCTAAAACAATGATTATCCAAAACCCGCCTTAAACGATAAGGATCCGAAAAACGTTTGTTTTTAATTTGGTGATTAATCAATTTCAATATTTTGTATACGCTTCGTACAACATTTAAATACATAACGTCGTTAAAATACAAACTTAAAGTTAAAGTACAAGCTATAGCCTATAGATGTCCAATGATTAAAACACGTTCAGCACGACGGCTAAAATCACGGGTGCTTCGCTACGCCGATCCGCCATTACAGTTAAAATATACCATGCCGCCTTAAGGCGTCATCAGGCCACGGAAACGATCTTACTTATTTGCTCATCTACTCACCGGCTCAATATAGTATGGTATACACGTTTGTTGGTTCTACGAAATTTATATTTGAAATTAACTTTTTAATTATTAGAAAAATTTACACTTATAAGTTACTAAATAATTGAAAATTATTTATGTGTAAAATAAAAAAATACATAAAAAATAATTATGTTTCATAATAAATAATATTTAATTCACAAAATTTAATTTGTAAAATTAAAATTTTTTAAATGTGAACATTAAAATTTGATTATGTAAAATTGAAGATGTAAAACTTTTACTTCTGTAATATTTGTAAAAAAGTTTTACACTTTTTAAACAAAATCAGTATTCGTGGGACTGACCGACAGAAGTGACTGCTTAATTAATTAATTTAGTTAAAATAAAAATAAAATAGATTCTTGTAAATTGATTAATGATAATTTGTCGATAGCCGAGCGTGACGCGACGGCAAATCAAAGATTTTTCTCTTGTAAAAACACAGTCCAGCTGTGCCAAAAAAAACTAGTCACTTTAAAAGACTGTAAATAATTTTTAAAAGCTACAGTAAATATTAATTACTGTACAAAATTGCATTTTGTTCTTATAAAATTTCTATATTTTCGGTTGTAAATGCAAATAAACAGTTGTAGAAAATACGGTATGATCAGTTTTACTATTTTCTGAAAGTATAATGTGCTGATCACGTGATCGCCTCGAGCTGATTACATGGTAATTTTCTGATCATATGATCACCTCCTAATTATCATGTGATCGCCTCGTGGTTATCACGTTATAATAACAACATTATGACTTTCACATTATCACGTGATCACCTTAAAGTATGACTCTGCGTGTAATTGGGAATGTCTCATACTCGAAATCGGTTCCGGCCCTGTATTTTGGTTAAGCAGTGTTTTACTGTAATTATAATTTTTATTTATTTAACGTCGCATCAACTACAATGGTCATTAGCGACGACACTGGGTTGTAACTTACTGTGTATAATGAAGGATGAATGGTTTTTTTAACGTGTGAAAATATGTGGTGACTGAGCGGGATTTGAACCCACAACCGCATGATGAGAGGCGAGCACGTTGCCAACTACGCCAATACGGCTTAATTACCGTCAGATAGTACTCTTCTGCTTGTTGTTGTTTAGGTCATCAGCCAAAAGGCTGGTTTGAACCTGTAGAGGTTTTAGGTTTTACTAAGTAAATCGAGGAGTGAGGTGGTTTACCATTGCCTTCCTCACTTAGTGGAAAAGTACATATATCAGCTGCCGGGCCCTCTGAAAAGCATATATTTTCCACTCTGCAAATGACACTTTCACTTCATTTACCACAGGGTCTGGCTGTATAATTAAATCCATTTCTTTCAGACGAGATAACTCTGATTAGTGTCTTTTACATCTCTACCTCTTCTGTTCTTAAATGATTGAGTCATTTAATTAGCTGACCTTGTGATAAGAAACAGAACTATTTATTTTAGCCCTGCAACGAACAGAGTGAGTGTAAATAATTTGACACTCCACCTGTCCGTTATGGGCAGGTTTTTTTTGTAACGTATGAAAATATGTCTTGCCTGAGCGGGATTTGAACCCCGGACCGCATGATGAGAGGCGAACACGTTACCAACTACGCCAATACGGCTTAATCACCGTCAGAAAGTAGCTACTTTTCTGCTTATCAACTCTTTACCTAAAGTTAACCTTGACCCTTAAATTGGATTACTAATTATTGGAAAACCAGAGCGCCAAAGACATTATTATGAGTCTGCACCATAGTTTTGTAATTTTAGTTTAGGTGAACCTATCCGACTATTCTAAACTTCTGGTGTTCAACTCCACGTTCTAAAACATCAACTTATATTATTCTTAAGTCGACCCACCAATTTCAGTCTAAAGTATTAAGATTTTTTAATAAAGATCTCTTTCATAGCACAATAAGAGGACCACTTTAAGTGTATTTTATAAAAGTTAATGCTTTAAATTATCCATAATGTAGCTTTCGTGTGCATACACAGTATAATTGAAAACTAGATGATAGTTATGCAAGTTGTATACAGTAATGTATATAACATTGCATAACTTCAGGAGTTTTAAAGTAACAACTGTACTGTATTTAACAAATGTAAAAATAACAAATCGGAGATTATTAAAAATAAATGATAATTTCGCCATAAACCACTTAATTTTTATCATCAGATATCCGAGCATGCTTTTATTAAAAATAATTAACGTCCAGTAAATCAGAAGTTTTTTTTTTATTAACCAGACAGCAAAATTACAATGTGTTCTTACATTAAAAAAAGTAATAGTGATAACGCAGAACACACAAAATATAACATTATCATCCATTACTAATAAATGTGACTGATCATATGTAAATAAAATAAATTTAGAAGGAATTTTAAATACAATAAAATCTTTGTAATAAATTTCGAATGTTAATCATTTTCGAATCTGCTACTTAAGTCGAACTCATCATATCTAATAAGTTTATTAATAAGAAGTGATCGAGAAGATCACGTGAATTTTTGCTGTGGAGCCACAGCAATAGCTACAATCTAATACGCCCTCACTGCTTAAATTTACTGTTTTGGTATCGATTTTTTTAATCTCTATGTTTCAGGGTGATAATATTAGTGACGAGTTAATGAGTCAGTCAGTGACTTGCTAACGTCTTATTAATAAAAATGTATTAATTATTTACGTATTTTAAATTTGTTATTACAATAGAACTTCGATTATCCGAGGTAATGTGGACCGATGGTACTTCGGATAATCGAAAACTTCGGATAACAGGGACTCTGTCAAAAATCGCAAGGGAAACGTATGGTAAACTGGAGAAATTAATGAAAACGTGGTCAAAGTTGTAAAAAGACATTTATTGTATTACAAAATAAAAAATGACGTAAAAATAGAATAAAAACACAAAATGAAAAAAGGCATGAAGTAAATACAGTTTATGATCGATTTGCTGCTATATGCGAATTTTGCTTTGCGCGGTACTTTTTGGGACTACCTCGGTTAACCCGGAACTCGGTTAGTCGGGGCTCGGATAACCGCGGTTCTACTATATTGCTGAATAATATTATAGTTTTTGAATCAGTCAATGAGGGCTTTCATATTTACTTATAGATGTATAAAAAACAGTCTGTAAAAGAGCCACGAAGAGTCACGAAGCTGAAGGTCCCGCCTTAGATTCTAGTGTGGGTCGTTTCATTTTATCACAGTTCACAGTCCATGACTTAACACAATGCAACTGAATACACGAAGTAAACGAAATAGTTAAAACATTTTGAAAGTTCTGCTACATAAGAGTCCATTTTCTGAATTCTGTATAATCTTGTTTTCTTCAGCTTATTTTCATTTGATTGTTCCATTTTTGTATCCTTCACAGTAATGTAAACTCTAACATTTCGCTGCTTACTAATTACAAGGACCTTGTTCTTTTTCACGATCGTATTGAAACCAGTTTTTTCTCAACAACTCTCAAATGACTATTAAGTTTGTTCTGCCAATCTTGATGACTGGATGCCAATAGGACTTATTTATGATTTCCCTTTTACTGGTAACGCGCTATAAGTCGATGATTGCGCCAATCATGCGGAGGACAGTATACTATCTATCCTACTTACATTGGCCAACCCGAAAGCATAAGACCGTGTATCAAGCGTTTAACTCAAAATGTAACCACAACAAACACTTAAGTAATAAAATTTAGTTCATGACCCGTCACACTAAATAAGTAAGGAGTAATGTAATTATTTAAAGAAAGTGAATTGTTTAAAATTCAATTGCAAATTAACATAACTTTACTGAAAATAATGAAATATGAAAACCCTAAAAATACAATGATATTTTGAAATTACCTTAAAACTTGTATTACTCACGATAATAAGCTCGCATCAACGGAACTCACTGACTAACTAGTCTACCACTAAAAATGTCAGAATCCAGTTATTCAGTTTACTGCTGATGACCAAAAAGGATACTAAATGTAGCTTAGGCCTAGTAATAATGGAATGTTTATAAAACGATATAGTTGCAAACATAATAAATTAATGTAAGAGTAAAACTACAACATGATGTCATGGTTAAAGCTGTCGCTATGATGTATTTAGAAAAGCACATAATAGTAGCACTTCCACCCCCCGCATTGACAAGTCTTACTCTCGCTGACGATCGTCATTTTATATTGCGTTACCAGTACGATAATTCCTTCCTGTTAGGTATAGAAGTAACATTTTCCGTATTTCCTTTTTACTTTCTCTTGCCTATATGAATATATAGGAAGGAAAGTATTGTTTTCATGTCGATTTTTCGAAATCGAGTTTTCACCGGATCTACACGTTTTCAGACTCCCTGAACCCAAAAAACATGTTTTTAGCGATTGGGCTGTGTGAGTGTTTATACACAATATATCTCAAGAACGGAACATCGTACGAACTTGAAACTTGAAACTTAAATTACATACCACTACCGGATCTGACACGAACATTTTCATCAAAATCGGTCAACCGGAAGTAGTAGTTTATTCGTGTAATTTTTAACTTTTTTGCCATTTTCTCGAAAACTGGTCCTACGATTTTTTTTAAAAATCGCCTGGTTTACTCAATTTTTTATTCTCTACAAGAATGGGTAGGCGCCATGTTTGCTGAAATTCTTGGTGAGGCTGTTTTTACGTAAAAACATAGTTTTTTTAAGATTACGGCTTTAATATGTATTATAGCGCAAAACTTTATAAATAAAAAATATAGAGAATTTAAAATCCTACAACTTTTATATGAAACATTTTTTGTATAACTCTTAGTTTAGCGGTAATTAGCGATTTTCTGTTTTTTCTCACGAAAACGTGTGAAAAATCGATTTTTTAAAGATTTTGACCTTAGTATGCATTTTATGACAAAATCGTATATAATCGAATTTATAGAAAATTAAAAGACGTACAACTTTTATTTTAGCATTTTTTCTACTGAGCCTAGTTTAGTGTGAAAGAGTGATTTTCCGTATTTTTAAGCCGAACTGAGGTTGATTTTCATTTTGCGTCTTTCACTCATGATTAAAATAAGGTTATGATTATTGAGGTTAGTTTTTTGTTTATTTCTAATGTTTTATTACTAATTTTAGGTTATTTTTAATGGGCTATTTGACAGGTTTTTAAAATACATTTTATATGATGTAGTAGAGTTTAAGGAACCCAGTATAAGTTGTATTTTTTAAATCTGGTACATATTTGCTGAAAAATATCAAATTAAAAATTCAATATTTAAATAGCGCGCCAAAACACTACTTTGACAATATGGCGCTGCAAACGGGTCGGTGACGTCACTTGCCTGTATTTGGTCTGTGGCACATATCATCCACATACATTTTGTTGTAAACAATAAACGAAAGTGCGATTGGATTTACATTTTATCAGTGATTTATGTAACAAAATGAGTTACAAATGGTGTGCAGTTCCAAAATGTACAAATACGTCGTTAACAACTCCGGAAAAACTATTTGTAAGTGTTCCAAAGAATGTCGAAATGCGCCGAAAGTGGTTGCAACTTTCTCGGAGGGATCCTAATGACATAGCGAATAGTACAAATATTTTCTTCTGTGAAGACCATTTCGATGTAAGTAAACATAATATTTATATTTTGTAATAATTAATTACATTCAGAATGTAAATATTTTCGTTATTGATTGGAGGTTATAATACCTCTTATGTTTTTAACAGAATGTCTCTTGCAACTCACTTCGAATATTTCTGCTGTTTTCCATAATATTAGTTAAAAATTGTAGCTACAGTCTTATGATTTCAATAAGCATTACACTAAAAGATTCTGACTAACTTGTTTGTTTGTTACAGATGGAAAATGACATGGCAAATTACTATCAGTACAAAGTGGGTTTCAGCCAGAAAATAATTTTGAAAGATAAAATTTTGCCTTCTAAATTTCATTGCCAGCCAGATCGCATTAAAAGAATGTGTGATGCTGGTACTTCCCGATCTGCATTTGTCAAAGCTCCGAAGCATAAAAGTCGGAATTATTTTTGAAAAATAATCCGACCATGATTGCGTCGACTTGGGGCAGGTTTCTGCTGTCTGCTATTACAAAATCGTTGTCCATGGTAAAAGTAGGTACTTGACAGAATTTCTAAAATATTGCAAATAAATCACACAAAAACAAAGGAAAATCTTAATAACAGTTTCGAAAGCTAATATAACAAGTAGGCAAACGAGCCACGAGGTTTGTTTACAAGCATGTGACGTCATCATAAACTCGACCAATCAAGAGCGTTTTGTGTCACGTGACAAACGTTTAAAAATTTGCATTTTTATTTATGGATTTTTAAATAAATCAATTATTATTTTCAACTTACGTTAATAAATAACCATTTTTAAACTCTTAATTTATACTGATGACAGCAATTGACACTTTATTTTTCGCATTCTCAAATAGCCTATTATTTGTATAGGCAAGAGAAAGTTGTGTGAGTGTTTCACACCAGATTTTTATTTTTAAGGCACAAGTGATCGAAACTCGGATATCTTACTTTCCTCTTCATTACTTAAGGAAAATATAATTTTTTGTTCTCTTTATTTCAGGGTAATAATAATAGTGAGTCAGTGAGAGCTTTCATATTTACATGTAGATTTATAAATATGTTGAAGTAATATTATATACAGTTGTAAAGTCATAAATAAAACGAGAGAAATTCATTTTTCGAAATTAATTTTCAGTAACAATTTATAATGTTATAATGAAATTTAATTTAATATTTTATGTGCAGCCTTTTATATTTTTTATGTTTCCTCTCTTAATAAAATATTTAGAAAACTTGCCAAATTCAAATTAACTTTTCAGCAAGGGAAATGTTAGAAAATCTCTTTTTTATTGAATAGAATTGAAATTTGTATAGTACATTCGTATTAGTACATTAGGGATATTTTTCCAATTCAGTTAACACTCTCTCTTCTCATGAGCTTCTTATATACGAATTCTCGACATTTTATTCACTTGGTATATCAGAAAAACTTTTGCGCTCTTTTCAGCTTCTATGCCTACTAAATCACACTCGTGAAATAAATGCATTTTCTTGGAAACCCTTCAGGATACACACAATTCAAAAATGTCTCTGAATTTATTTATTTTTATTCAAATACCACTTACATTCTGTTTCAAAACGGACGTGTTAATGTATTATTAATAAAAATGTATTAAGTATTTACGTATTTTAAATTTATTTGCTTTCACGCAAATCCAAGTTACCAACTACATCCAAATTAACCATTTACAACTCCTACCTTCGACCAATATGGAGCCACTCAGCTTTACTGCTGTGCAAAACCATCGGTATTAGCAAACATTCAGCGTTTCCAATCGAAGCTTTTACGGAAGATAGTTAACGCCCCCTATTATGTAACCAATAAAATGCTACACTTAGACGTAAACGTATCCTACATAAATGACGTTTTCTTAAAGCTCTATACAAAATTTAGGAAGAAACTCGTGAACTACCATAACCCATTGATCTCAAATCTGGCTACGCAGACTCTCCCAAACAACCCAATTATACGTCTGAAACGTTGATGGAGCCGGGACCTCATCTATTAACGTAGTACTGTAATATTGACTATCCATTAAAGTGTTCTAAATGATGCACTAATGGTACACTTATCTATTCACGTCGGAGTTCTGTTGCTGGACTGCGTCTCCAATCACGTTTATTTACTATGTTAATTTTTTCCAAATTTTGTGTTATCACATTCACTGATTGTTTCTAACAGATTGTAAATTTCCTAAATAGAGAAGAAAAAAATTATTATTACTGAATTTATTGTAACTATTTTTATTCGAAATTTTTTTTACATCAAGCAAGGAAGACACTAAATTTTGGATAAACTCATGTTTTCACTTGATATAGCTGTGGTTATTGTATAGTATGGATCAGTTTCAAAAGTTTTAGATCCGTGAATATTGTGAGCCTAATTTATAAAGTATAATATATCGACATTGGTATGTTTAATTTTTCTTTCTCTTGTTCTAAATGAGATATAGACATTTCTTGTCCGTTCTTGAAGTAGATTTTTCATTGGAAATTTGCGTTTTCAAATCCCTTAAGCCCGAGAAAACAAGTTTTTACTGATCAATCTGTGTTTGTGTGTGTGTGTACGCACGCGTGCGTGAGCAAAAAACCTGAAAAAGGGAAAACCATACAAAGTTGAAATTTATAACTGTGTTGTGTAGCACAAGGGGACCCGACGCACTATCTCATTCACTACGTTTAAACCTCATTCACCTCTTTTTTGTGTTCTATCTGGGTCAAGCAGTATGTTTGGGGAAATTCGTGGAGGGGGCTATACTCCGTGGTAAAAATTATTTTTTTTAAGATTATGTTTTCACAAAGTCACAAGAGCACGCTAAGCCGCTTGTACGGTCGCATTCCATGTTTTATCTACCTGACGACTACAAAAATGACGACTACGAACTCCGAAAGACGCTTAAAATGACGACAGAGACCTGATAATTTGATTAAATAAATTTTATGAAAAATTCAGATGATTTTTTAATAAAAATTTATGGGAAGGCACCAAATAGAGACCACTCTTGTGACTATTTTAACTCATTTATCGTCTTCATTGCGTTTACTAGTTTATAATTTTTACAATCGTAAATAAAGCATTAAAGAAAGAGAAAAAGATCGTGATTTTCATATGCATTTTATGGAGAAAGCTGGTAAAAGAAAATTCCAGAAATTTTAAAAATCTACAACTTTTATTTTTGCAAGCGTTTTTTAAAAATAACTTAGATTGTGTTCAATTAGTGATTTTTCCGTTTTTGCTCAACAAAATCGGTAAAATGGATCTACAATATGGAAATTCTTTGCAACATGACTAATAATATTTATAAATTGTTTAAAAAAATGCATCGTTGTGAATTTGCGAATTTGATAAAGGTTGAGATATTAAAGGTTTTTGAAAATTGAAAACTCTACAACATTGTTCGAACGTTATTCTATTTTATTTCGTTACATGGCAATCATTAATTTTACATACCTATATACTGCTCATAAAATTAATCCTTTTTTATTGCTAGCTAGATAAAGTAGTGTGAGTGTTTCACACCAGAATTATATTTTTAATAGAAAGAATATTTTGCAAACAAACTTTAAAGAGAATCTTTTTATATATTAATAATTAAATTTTAGATAAATAATACTTGAATACTTGGCAATTATTTTTATTCTTTAGTTATTTCTGACTTCAGTTTCAGATGCGTAGAAAATAAAGTAAATATTATTTAACCGAAAATGGATTCATCACGACTAATGGTTCAAATAAATAGGGTTTTATAGTCTAAGTTAAATAGCATTTTTAGCTTTTATTATTCCACAAGCACCCTTTTTATTTCTTTCTCTTATCTTGGATACAAACTTTTAAATTTATAAATTAAACTTTCAAACGGATAACGTTTATAATAGTTTTTGTTAGAAACCAGTCTATTTATTTGAACTAAAAATAAAAGTCACTGTTTCTTTTTGGGATAGTTATTGCATTTTATAAAACTGTACTGTTGAATAATTATTGTTGTTTTAACAAATGCTGTAAATTTGTGTTAACGGTAAAGACGGTTATAATTAAAACAATTATTTACATTTTGTACAGTTTTTTGAATACTCATAATGTTTTAATCATTATTTCTTCCTGTTCTTTTGTTTTAATGTATGTATTTTTCCTTTCGATCCGAGAAAAATAATTATCTTATATCAAGACTTATCAAAATATCAATTCAGTTAAAATTTTTAAATTTTTTGCACTCAACCTGTTTGTTCCAGGGCTACAAAAAATAGTTCTGTTTCTTATCACATAGTCAACCAATTATATGACTGAAGCATTTAAGAACAGAAGAGGTAGAGGTATAAAAGGCACTAGTCACAGTAATCTCCTTTGAGAGTAAGAAATTTCATCATTATACAGCCAAACGCTGTGGTGAATGGAGTGAAAGTATCATTTTCAGGGTGGAAAGTAGATGCTTTTCAGAGGACCGGGCATGCTGATAAACTTGTCCACTCAGCAAGGAAGGTAACCACATCACTTCTCGTTTTACTTAGTAAAGCCTCTAGAGGTTCAAACCAGCCTTTCAGCTGATGACCTTAACAACAATTTAACCCTTAAGGAACAAATGTATCGAATTTCAGCTTCCTGCATTATTGGGAAATAAGAGATTTAGTCCTTGTGTAGGCTATATAGATTTCTTTTACATCAATAAAAATCTGATGTGAAACACTCACACGACTTTCTCGTCTCAATGTAAATAATGAACAAAATAACCTATGTGTAATCTTGACGCTAAATGCAGATCAACCACTATATGACTTATAAATACGGAAAACCACTAATTGACGCTAAACTAGGCTCTGCAGAAAAATAAACATGTTTGAATTAATAGTTGTAGGTTTTTTTATTTTTCTATAACTTTTATTGTACGAGTATAAACTTATACTCTAAAATGCATATTAAGGTTACAATTTAAAAAAAAAATTTACCACCTTTACAGGAATTTCAGCAGACATAGCCCTTATCCTATCTGTAGAACATAAAAAATTTAGTAAATAAGGTGATTTCAAAGAAATCGTAAGAACCGTTTTAGGTAAAATCTTAAAAAGTGAAAAAACACACAAATAAACTACTACTTTCGCTCGACCGATTTTTGATAAAAATGTTCGTCTTGTTGAAAATTTTCGGATCTGCATGTGGTTCCTAACGTAAGTTCCAAGTTTCAACTTCCTATTTTCTTCTTAAGATTTTTCTTCACTCACAGACTTACAGGCCAATCGCTAAAAACAAGTTTATTTAGTTCATGGAGCCTGAAAACGTGTATTTCCGGAGAAAATTCGATTTCGAAAAATCGACACAAAACAATTCCTTACTTTCCTATCCTGTAGAGCAAGAGAAAGTAAGAAGTACTGGGCAGTAAAAACTTAAAATATTATATTTACTTTTATGTTGGACACGTACAATTTTAATTTTTCCAAGTGTTAACAGAAACATTATACTGTATATATTAAAGCTAATATTAAAGTTTTTCCCGAAGAAAATCGTGATGAACTTTAACTTTCTACAGTAAAAGTAAGGAAAAGGGAAAAATGTAACAAAAACCACTCGAAATTGTAACTGGTTAGAAGGGAAGTTTTATTTATTTGCAGATTGTCAAGACACCTGGTTATTTACGGCCATAAGGGTGAGTGGTTGAGATGGGGGTGGTTTTATTAACTCGGTGTGCGTGAGATTATTGTAAAAGAGAAGTAGTTGCACACACAACATATCAGTTCCCCCAGCTTTATCCGTGATGGCTGGAAGGATATAAGCTTAGTTACAGCTTCTCTCACTCAAAAGTGTGTATTCGGTATACATACGAATATATCAACGTTCAGCAGACATGTATGTTGTGAGTGTACCAGTATGTCTGTAAGGGAGAATGGAAGCAAACTCAATCCCTTAAAATATATTGCTAAATTATTCAAAATTGATCCGCGGTTGGATGTTGCTAATACAACAACCGCAATTCTAATGTGATTGATTACGAAAGTTTCAGCTAACAATCAACAGTTTTCGTTGGTTAACTATATATAATGCTAATGCATCCACCGAATTACTACTTTTTGTAAATGTTCGTATAACTAAAATTGAGTAGTTTATTTTTATGTAACTAACTCCACGTAATAAATTGTCGCGTTAGATATTATGTGTGTGTGTGTGTGTGTGCTGTTAAAAAATATTATGTTAAATTTAATACCGAAGGTTCCTGGTTAAAATCCTAGTAAAGGTAGTTACTTTTATACGAATTTGAATGCTAGACGGTGGTTACCGGTGTACTTTGATGGTTGGGGTTCAATTAACCATACGCTCTCAGGAATGGTCGGCCTGAGTCTGTACAAGACTACACCTCATTTACACGTCATACATATCATCCTCATCTCATTGGGTCATGGGGTTGCTTATTGTTCTGAATTGAACAGATTGCAACGTACACATATTAGGAATTAAAAAAAAAAAATTAATGAGTATGCCAATATTAATATGTTTCATTAAATCAAAAGGTATTTCCGTGAATTCTTTTATATTTGATCTCATTCAGAGAGTGTGAAACGGAAAAATAATTAGCAAATACCAGATTCATTTAACACAAAAACATTTAATGTTATACCAAACTTAACTAATAACGTACATATTATGGGACACATTGATATGAACCATTTTAAAAGTATTTTATAATATTATGTAATTGTTACCTATTTAATGCAATTTATATAATTTATTTAAAAGAAATTGAGAGTCCATCTTTTGTCGTACATTATAAAAATCAAAATATAAAATTTTACATGTTCATTGTAGATGAAAGTACCTGAGACCACAGAGGTTCGTTGGTGCCGACTTTAATCCATATTGTTAGATCAAATCGAAACTGAATGAAGTTGATTAATAATACGTTGAATTATTACTTTTTACTTTCTCTTGCCTATATGAATATATAGGAAGGAAAGTATTGTTTTCATGTCGATTTTTCGAAATCGAGTTTTCACCGGATCTATACGTCTTCAGACCCCCTGAACCCAAAAAACATGTTTTTAGCGATTGGTCTGTGTGTGTGTGTGTATACAAAATATCTTAAGAACGGAACATCGTACGAACTTGAAACTTGAAACTTCAGTTACATACCACTACCGGACCGGACACGAACATTTTCATCAAAATCTGTCAACCGGAAGTAGTAGTTTATTCGTATAATTTTTCACTTTTTTGCGATTTTCTCAAAAACTGATCCTACGATTTTTTAAAAATATTGCCTGGTTTACTCAATTTTTTATTCTCTACAAGATAGGGTAGGCGTCATATTTGCTGAAATTCTTGGTGAGGGTGTTTTCACGTAAAAACATAATTTTTTTAAGATTACGGCTTTAATATGCAATTGAGCGCAAAAATTTATATAATAAAAGTTATAGAGAATTAAAAATTCTACAACTTTTATTTCAAACATTTTTTTGCATAACTCTTAGTTTAGCAGTAATTGGCGATTTTCATTTTTTTTCTCAAGAAAACGTGTGAAAAATCGATTTTTTACGATTTCGGCTTTAGAATGCATTTTACGACCAACGTGTATATAATTAATTTTATAGGAAATTAAAAGGTCTACAACTTTTATTTATAGCATTTTTCTCTACAGAGCCTAGTTTAGCGTGAAAGAGTGATTTTCCACAAAATAAAACAAACCCGACATAAACTACTACATTATTACATGTTTTGACCGTTATACAAGACGAGAGCATATATGCGTGTTTCCTATATTAGTTCTAGAGCCCAACTCCTCAAGCGTCACCAAGCTCACCCATCTTCCAGCATCCTAATTTTCAACTGCCAAACCGACATCTTAATTTTTAGAGCCAATCAAATAATTTAATTACACTCCTACTACTAATAATTTAAAACTTTAACCTTAATGGTTAGATTTTTCTCGAAGCGTTACTTATATCCCTCTCTGTCCCACATACTCGTTATCTCTCTAAATTCGTTACATTATAGGCCTAAGTATTATGTACACATCCTGTTATTGACTTTATAATTTGATTAATGATTCCTAAATTATAAAATTAATTCTAACTTATACTACTAACATAATCTATTTTTATCAATCTGTTATTTGCTAAACTTAAAACTATAATTTTTTTGTCCCTAATCTGTGTACGTTGCAATCTGTTCAATTCAGAACAATAAGCAACCCCATGACCTAATGAGATGAGGATGATATGTATGACGTGTAAATGAGGTGAAGTCTTGTACAGACTCAGGCCGACCATTCCTGAGAGAGTATGGTTAATTGAATCCCAACCATTAAAGTACACCGGTAACTACTGTCTAGCACTCAAATCCGTAAAAAAGTAACTACCTTTACTAGGATTTGAACCAGGAACCTTCGTCTCCGAAAATCAGCTGTTAAACAGCTGACTCACGGCGACGACTTCTTAACCTCTAGACCAACCCGGTGGGTTAAAAATATAATTGATTTTAATTTAAACAAAAAACCTTTTATTTTATTCCCGTATTAATACGGGAATAATAAAAAAAAATATTATTAAAAAGTCACACTACAAAGTATTTCCTAAAATAAATGTTTCAATAAATAGAACATCATAAAATTTAAAACTGAATTACAAAAATGATTTTTTTTAGCATTTGTAGACATTACACGAAGAAAACAATCAATCCTTTAAACCTGTGTGCTCGCATCCTGTATTTAGTTTCTGAATGGCTTGATGTTGGATAAAAGAGACATTAAAAAAAAGGATACTAAAATACTGTACCTATACTTTTCCGTTACATCTGTATCGTTGTAAAGTACAATTGTACAAACAATGGAAGTTATGGGAACTTTCAGAACTAAAGTAAATGCAATTAACGTAAAGTAGAATTAGTTACATGAGAACAATAGTTAGACAGTACATTGTAAATATAGCCAATTGTAAACCATCTGATACTGGGTGTTATTCATTAGGAGGGTGTATTTCCCCCCCCCCCTGTGTTTTTGGGCCTTTCTTCCACCTGAAAACTTACAGCCAATTTTTGGGCCATTCTCCTTTTCTTTGGCTCTCCAGGTTCTTTGGTAGAAGAGGGAGGCTTGTCGACAAGAGGTTTCCTGATTTCGGATATTTGAGATCGAAATCAGTCCCATTGGGAATTCTCCTTGAATTAGTTGTTAACAAGGAAAACTATTTGAAAAAGTGCCCAGGAGAATGAGGAGAGGAAGAAGAAAGAGAAGAGATATTTAGTTGGAGGTAAAATCATTTCATATATAATAATGGTTTTTTTAAGTTTTGTTTTTTTATTAAAGTCGCGGCAGAAAAAGTTTGGCCATATTTAAAATAGATTAGGGTAATTTACATAAGTTTATTTATTTATTTGTCTTATGCTCTACTGCTAGAGCTGGCGCCCAATTTTTTTATTATTTTTTTAAAAATTCATATTAAAGTATTTGCCCACCGGTATAGATTTTATGGAGTGCACATCTTTTACTCGTTTCATTAAAAAAACCTCAAAAACTTTAATCATAATGTAATAATTTTACTCAATCAGTTAATGTTGTAAATTATGTCAAATATCCATTACATCGTTTAAAAATATTCCTCGATCTACTCTGTCTGTATTTTAAAATGAAAGTTTCGAGAAAATTTGTTTTGGAATTTATTAATTATTTAATTTATTTTGGTACTATCTAGAAATTAGTGTTGGTTGGTCTCATTATATCCGATGTCACTCTAAACTTTTGTGGTGTAGAAGTTCCACCATTCCTGGTACTCTTCTATGAATGCTGACAAGTTTTCTTGTCACAGTAACATCTAGTGAGCCACAATTTGTACAGTATATTGCACTTCTCTACCGTAATTGTTTTCAATGGTAAATTTCTAAAACAAACATTAAATGATTGATTCATTTGAATTTATTTAACAGAATTTAAGTGTTTCACGCGTATTAGGTGGAGGAAACTTATACAAGAATTTTTCATTATTGATCTACGGACTTCATGGAAATCAAGTTTTAAGAAGAAAATAATTAATTTAATGCATGAAAATTTTAGACAAATACTACGGTGTTCTATTTATTTAATCATATCTAATTGTAGCCAAGAAGCTAAAGAATACAAAAATATTCAGAAATATTAAAGAAATATTAATTTCTATGTGGATATTATCAACATTGTATTTCACAATGTGAAATTCGGTTTTTTGTGTTGTGATTGTGGAAATTTAGATTCTATAAAAAAAGTGTTGCAGTAGAGACGGAATAAGTTATACTGTAATTCGAAAATATACTGTAGCATATTAACTTAGTTTTAATATTTAATAAATACCGTGTGACTTGTAGGAAGTGTCTGAGTTGAGTTGAAGAAATTAATTCAGAATATCAGCACTAACTAAGTTCCAGGTTTTGACTTCATAACTGCTAAAAAAAATTCTCAAGGAGCTTCCTGTGATGCGATGAGAGTTTTAGCTTTTATTTTCAACTCTGTTCTTAGACTAGGCTACTATCCTGATCAGTGGAAAATTGATTAGATAATAATTATAATTCCAAAACAAGATAAACCGCTAGATGACGGCTCATCTTACCACCCTATCACTTTACTACCGACCTTATCAAAAATCCTAGAAAAAATAATATTAAATGACGTTGAACAGAAAAATTTGATTCCATATCATCAAATTGGGTTTAGAGCTGGTCATTGTACTCGTACAATAGAGTTAGTAAATAGGACTGAATGCAAATTTACAAAGCTCTGGAAGAAAATTATGGGAAAAGTATGGCAGGTGTGTTTTTTAGGTCATTAGCCTAGACTGGTTTGATCTTTTAGTGGCTTTAGTAAGTAAAACGAGAAGGGGTGGTTTAACATTGCCTTCCTCACAGAGTATAAATTATGCTTATCAGGTTCACTGTAAATTATCTACTTTCCGTCTTGCCAGTAATGACACCTTTACTTTATTCAACACATCATTCATTTTTTAATTTTTTTTTTTTTTTGGTCTAGCTGTATAATGAAATTCATTACTCTCAGAGGAGATAACTCTCGACTAGTATATTTTACACCTCTACCGTTTGTGTTCTTAAATGCTTCAGTCTTGTAATTAGCTGACCATGTAATAAGAAACGGAGCTATTTTTTTGTAGCCCTGCAGCTAGTAGATCTAGTGCAAATTATTTAACACTCCCTCTGCCTGTTGTGGCCAAAAAATGGCATACTGGTTTAAATTTAAGCAAAATATTTCTCATTTGTTATTTTTATTAATAAAGTCATCAGATATATTTTTAGTTAAGTTCTATACAACAGAAATAAATTTACATCCTAGAATAGATAGCACCGACTTCCTATGGATTTTTTTAAAACGATAAGATAACACATGACATACATCCATGAAGTTCTTCCATTGGGAGGTTTCTTTAATCACAACATAAAATAAAGAATACTCATCTACTTGGTATTCTGCTTATGAATAGAGTAGATTATAGATTTTGCTGTTTTTAAAAAAAAATCATTTATAGAAACAGAAACTTTTTAGTTAAGTAAAATCCGGTTTTTCCTTTGATTTTTTTTAAATTTATTTCTTCAAATGCATTTTCAGTTTGCCTTCTACGTTTATAACTAGTATATTTGGTTCTTCGTACGATGTAGAAGGAGAACGAATACCAAACAATGAAATGTGGCTGGCTGCCAGCCAATACCTTTGGTATGGTCGTATTCGAACAATATTGAATATATGAAAGTAAACAAGATGATTCATTGGTATTTGTTAAACCTTAATACATCGGAGGATGTTAGTTTAAATTTTTTTTTTCAACGAAACTGGTATACATATACCAGTTGTATTTTCTGCTTATCCCAAGTGTTTTTATTAGTTTTATGCCTTGATATTTTCAGTGAACTTGCTTTCAGACGTTAACCGCTGATTTTTGCATCTTGTCGAACTGTTTTTAGTAGATTCACAACAAACCTATTTTTATGCATTAGTTCGGTATTTATTTTCAAAAAATGATCACAAAACCTTTATTTTAATTGTGATCGGGAGACTCCCAAGAAAGTATAGGAGACGTCAAGAACTTATAAGTTAATACTTAACATCTGAGTAAATACATATTATTGTAATCACACATTGGCCTACTAAAATTTACTACAAGTTTACTTACTTTTTCTGAAAAGGGTGTGAGGAGAAGGAGTGAAAAAGTTTTACGTTTAATTGCAGGATGCATTATAAGGATTTATTTTTGAGTAATATTAATTAGAAAGGATTTTATATATTTTATGTTTATATTTACAAACCATAGTATACATTCGTACATACACATTATTTTTGTGAGTGTTCATTATTGCATAATTTTGTGACCTTTCGGAACACTTTTGGTGAAATCTCTTGTTATTTTCTGATGCCAGTTTGACAGTAATAATCAATGAAAGTGTTCCTTCAAGGCTTAGATTATCCCTGAACTCAGTTTTATTTTTTCTTATTAAAGAGACAACTTACTGCAATGACTGTGTCATCTTATAATTTTATTTACACTGGTTTCTAAACATTTGCTTTAATGTTTTGGGTGTTTATTTGTTTTAAGTTATTTGTCTTTTTTATTTTTATATAATAATATTTAGAACGAAATTCTTTTATACTATAAAAGTTTCATCAATTAAGTATGTTTTCATATTTTATTTTAAAGGGATGAAAATTGTCACTACATTTTAAAACCTAAGGTAATATATTTTTTTTATTGTAGATTTACTGCAACTAGTTATTTGAAACTAACGAACAGTTTTTTTTACCGATATTATCCTCCCATCCCATGTATATAATCAAGAAGTCACCCACTGGTGCTAGTACTTATTTTCTTATGATACTTCATAGCGTGTTGTACACTTATTAATTTCTTAAATCTCTAACTTAATTCTATTGTTAATTTATACATTAATTTTGTAACCTACATGACTATATGACTTGAAAGTAGCTTAATATCACTTGTAGCTAACCATAAGTTTTAGTAACTTATATTATAAACATGACTTAAATGTAATTTATTCTTATTTATAATTTAACAGTAGGCTACTTTTATTATATTTCTTAAAACACTGAATATACCAGCTTAGTTCTTTCACTCGCCACACTATTACACTTTAGTAATCTTATTTTAACACACTAAATCTACTGGCTTAGTCCTTTTCAGTAGCCTGACTATTACACTATTATCCAACAGTTGAAGTGCTTCAATTGTGACGTGATCGTGAAGACGATCTTCATGTTTTCTGGCACACTCACACACTTCTTCTGCTACTGTATCCACTTTTAAGACACGATGGATGTCGCTGTTGCGGGCATACCACGGAGCGTTTACAATGTTCCTGAACAATCTGACAAAACTAGGGTAATATTGATGTATTTTCTCCCCGCATAAGTAGATTTTTGTTCAAACAATTTTATGTTGTTAGCAACTTAATAAAAGCGTTTGTGTGTCTTGTGTTATAAGAGACCGGACAGTAAAATTTCATATTAAAGTATTTCGCCTAACACACATTATCATCTAAAAAATGTAGAGTGAGAGAACCGTAAGCAATTTAAGCTTTCACCATACATCTAATAGCTTTCTTTTGAATTTTTTAACCCTATCCACGTTACCCATACTAGAATTTATCCCATACTAAAATACCATTAAGGGCATGAGACAGAATTAGACCATGTAAGGAATTTTGTATCACTTAGACACACATACATACCAATCGCTAAAATTCTTTTGGATTCAGGGGCCTGAAAACGTGTATTTTTGGTAAAAACTCGATTTTAAAAATGTACATGACTAAAATACTTTCCTTCCTACTATTCATATAGAGAAGAGAAAGGACAAATACAAACCACCTTAATTTTTCTTTCAATTGGAAGGTTTTTAATTATTATTGCTAAAAACAAGTACAATGAATCTTATCCTATCTTATTTCCTAATACCCGCATAGGTCTAGCCTGTGCGCGGGTATGAGTTGGTTAATTGTTATCTATTCTATTATAATAATAGTTTTTTATATCTACACTAAATTTACATATAAGCAAAGAAACAAAAATTTATAAAATATAAACATAGTACAACAAAATTTCCTAACGTAAGTATACTAAAAAATAACAGCATAAAAATAAATTACAAAAAAACAATAAAAAAATGTCATGTAGTGGCAAAGAATGAAGCAGACTTTCGATGACAATGTTAACAAAAAAATCTTTAGCTGAAACAAGAGGAAGAGTAATTAGTTTGAATACATCTTCTTCAGGTGCCTTCTCCATTACGAAGGTTGCCTATTATCATGGTCAGTCGTACCTTGTCCACTGCTGCTCTGAAAAGGTCATGCGATGAGCAGTTAAACGCTTCTCTCAGGTTTCTTAACCAGGATATTCGTCTGCGTCCCACCGAGCGTTTACCAACGAGTTTCCCTTGAATTATGAGATGCAGAATCTCGTACTTAGGCCCCCTCATGATGTGTCCAAGGTATGTTTGAATACATAGAACTAATTAAATCCTCAGACTGCCCTCTCCCTAAATTAATTAGCCAGTTGGTTACTCTTCTTTTGTATATTTGAAGAATTACATCAGTATATTTTATTTGTTTACTTTTTGAAAACGACCCACCGGGTTGATCTAGAGGTAAAGTCGTCACCGGGAATCAGCAGTTAAACAAACAGCTGATTTTCGGAGACGAAGGTTCCTGATTCGAATCCTAGTAAAGGTAGTTACTTTTATATAAATTTAAATACTAGACCGTCGTTACTGGTGTACTTTGATGGTTGGGGTTCAATACTCTCTCAGGAATTGTCAGCCTGGGTCTGTACAAGACTACACCTAATTTACACGTCATACACATCATACTCATCTCATTGGGTCATGGGGGTTGCTTATTTATCTTAATTGAACAGATTGCAATGTAAACACATTAGGAATGAAAACTTTTTGAATATATTTATCCCTATTTTGCTAACTGCATTATAGTTAAAATTGCCAAGATGATCGGTAACATCTAAAAAAGACAGTTACGCCAAAAGCAATAATAACAGATGATTATTTAAAATATTTTTTAGTATTTTAATGTTGAATAATTTTTTTATGATAAATACTTTCATTTTCGTTTACTAGTATTAGGTTACTAAAAACAATTTTTCTTTGTTCATTTTATTGCAATTGAATAATATAAAATGAAAATTACGGTAATATGAAGAAAGTAATTAAAACTTACAGTAAAATCATTAAAATATTTATTTTTATACATTTTTAATGTAAACAACTTTACAGCAAATTTATACAGGTAATATAAGTAACATTAATTACTCAGTAAAGTTCGTTTAAAGCTCTTTTAATATTGACGCGAAACCGTATCACAACGAAGCACACCAAATATAAATATTTTAACTTGTATCTCGGATTTTATTTAAAATTACTGAGCTATAAAACCTAACAAAAAGAAATAAAGATAATGAAACAAAAAGAGAGAAGAATAATTAAAAATAAGAATTCGTAACAAATGTTCATCTCTTTTAAAAACATTGTATTAATTAAGTAGCAAACCGGCTCCTAGCTTTTCTCTGTCCTAGCACGTTAACTATATAGCTAAAGAAATAAATTGTTGAGCTTGCTTTTAAATAAAAGACGTTTAATTAACTGTACAGATTATTTATGATACTGTACTTTATACTTTATAAGAAGCACTCTATGTACCAGTAATACTTTTATAAAATGAAATAGATAAATTAAGAAATGCTATTTCATTATATCTCATATACTCATTCTTATATACTTTCCAATTTTACTGAAATATTGTGTCGGATTATTTATTACAGGTTCATTTTATGTAATTTACTTGCTATCTACTAGTTATTTATTTGTCTATTTTTAAATCCTTCTTGATGCTTAGTCTGCTTTGAATTTTATAAACTGTTAAGTTCTTTGATTGTTTAATTTAAGTTTTTACTCTCTCTTGCACCGATTTCAGCAAATATGCGGAACTATCCACCGCACTTTAAAAAATAGCACCAGCAAAAACACGAGGGTGAGATTTTATAAAACATTAGCATTGCCGGCTCTACTCTATGGCAGTGAAACTTGGGTGCTATTAAAGCGAGAGGAGAGTAGATTGCAAGCATCTGAAATGAAATTTGTTCGACATACGTATGGGTGTAGTAAAGAAGATCGTTACAGGAATTCCGAGATAAGGAAAGAACTCAACATCTTCTCTATAAACAACAAGGTATCCCAGAACAGAATACAGTGGTTAGAGCATGTAAACAGAATGCGGGAGGATATGATACTTAAGCAGACACTGGGTTATACGCTGGAGGGCAGAAGATAGCGAGGACGCCCGAGAAAGAGATGGGCAGATTTGAGAGGTTCGGAACAGGCAGAGATGTCTAATCCTTGAAAGGCAGAAGAAGAAGAAGACTTTCTCTTGCCCTATAAGAATATAAAAAGGAAGAAAGGTATTTTATTCATGTCGATTTTTTTAAATCGAATTTTCACCGGAAATATTCGTTTTTATGCCCGTGACCACAAAAAAATCTTGTTTATAGCGATTGGTCTATGTGGATGTGTGAACAAAATATCTTAATAACGGAATATCGTACAAAGTTAAAACTTAAAATTTAAGCAAGGTACCACTAGAAGACCCGATTTGGAACATTTTCTTACAAATCGGTCAACCGGAAGTAGTATTTATTCGTAAATTTTTCACTTTTTTACCATTTTCTCAAAAATGGTCCGACGATTTTTTCAAAAATTACCTCATTTGGTATATGTTTTATGCTTTATGAGATAGGGTTACCGTCATGTCTGCTAAAGTTCTTGGGAGGCCGGTGCTCTCGAGGTAGTTTTTTTTAAAATTGCGGCCTTATTGTGCATTTTAGAGAGAAAGTTTAATAATAAAAGTTGTAGAAGATTGAAAACCTACAACGCTTAGTTTAGCGTCAATGAGTGAATGGCCTATGACTAAAATTAGGTTAAATTTTTCAAATTTTATTGTGCATTCATGATTAAACATAGGTTATATTGGTCATTTACACTGGCAAGAGAAAGTCGAGTGAGTGTGTCACACGATCTTTTTGTTGTAATTATCATAATGTTATTTCATAATTATTATAAATTTTTTAATAAACGAATTTAAGGTATGTTGGTGATAAAGTACCAGTAGATTGGTTTAACATAAAAATAAATGAAAAACTCCCTGTGGGCTGAAATGTTTTGTGCTCACCAATTCCCTCAAAGGGCCACTGTATTGCCAGAGTAAAAAAATGTAAAATGATTTTACCGATGAATGAAATATTCATTGACGAGATGACCCGGACTATGAAGTAGTTTTAAGTTGATTATTTTTTCTATTGTTTTGTTCAGTATTTCAAAAAAAAAAAAGATTTATTATTGAGTTCTATAACAGTACACTTTTGCTTATACTGTTTATGTTTATAATAACTAGGTAAAACGTGACAAAGAAGAATAATTTAGTAAAGCAGTTTTAAATTATGGCTTAAATAGTTTTAATATAGAAATACTACAGAATCTCCAATCAAAATGCCTGTGATTGATCACTATAGCGGCTATAGTGCCGCTATGGGGCTATAGTATAGCCCCATGGTATATAGTATATACCCTATGAAAAACTGCACAACGATCTAAACCTGCCCTTCATAATATAAGAAATTAACGTAGCGAGAAACACAAAAAATCTGGTGTGAAACACTCACAAACTTTCTCTTACCAATGAAAATAATGAACAATATAACCTAACACTAATAATAAAACATTAGAACATTAGAAATAAACAAAAAACTAACCTCAATATATATAACCTTGTTTTAATCTTAAGTGAAAGACGCAAAATGAAAATCAACTTCAGTTTGGCTTAAAAATACGGAAAATCACTCTTTCACGCTAAACTAGGTTCTGTAGAGAAAAATGCTCTAAATAAATGTTGTCGATCTTTTAATTTCTTATAAATTTTATTACATACACTTTTGTCGTAAAATGCATACCAAGGCTAAAATCTTTAAAAAAATCGATTTTTTACACGTTTTCGTGTAAAAAAAACATAAAATTGCTTATTACCGCTAAACTAAGCGTTATATAAAAAAAATGTTTGAAATAAAAGTTGTAAGATTTTAAATTCTCTACAACTTTTAATATACATTTTTGCGCTAAAATGCATATTAAAGCAGCAATCTTTAAAAAAGATTTTACGTGAGAACAGCCTCCAAGAATTTCCGCAGACATGACGCCTACCCCTATCTTGTAGAGCATAAAAAATTTAGTAAATTAGGCAATTTTTAAAAAAATAGTAGGACCTGTTTTTGAGAATCGCAGAAAAGTGAAAAATCACACAAATAAACTACTACTTCCGGTTGACCGATTTTGATGAAAATGTTCGTGTCGGGTCCGGTAGTGGTATCTTAAAACTTACGTTTTAAGTTTCAAGTTTGTGCAAGGTTCCGTTCTTGAGATATTCTGTTCACACACACACAGACCAATCGCTAAAACATATTTTCGGGGTTCAGGGGGTCTGTAAACGTGTCGAAAACTCGATTTCGAAAAATCGACATGAAAACAATACTTTCCTTCCGATTCATGTAGGCAAGAGGAAGTAAAAATTAGAAGAGCATCAAAATCCTTTCTGAAGCTGCCTAAATATTTCTGAGAAATGTTCTTTCACTTTTGTTTCTTTCAAGGCTGGCCCTCGATGTAAAATTTAACTGGCTTCTGCAGCAGAGGTCCCGGTTTTGATTCCCAGTCAGGCCTCGCACTTTTTTATTACTTATTTTTATTTACCATTGTGATCGTCTGCTTTAGCAATAATATGAACATATGGTTGTAAAACAAACAAAAAAAATCTCAACTTTTTCCAGATCCTCTAGCCAACCTTTGCTTTTTAAGTTTAGAGTTTGCAGCCATTTATTACCCCCAGGTATGTTAAATGTTTATAATTATTTTTTAAATTATTCAAGATTTTTATGAAGACTAGAATTTTGAATAAATGTATTGAAACATATCATGTTATTTAAAATGTTATTATTTCGAACGTGTGAAATACTTCACCCAGTTTTAGATAAAATGAATTTAGAACGTTGTAAAGAGATAAACTGAGGGTTGTCTAAAGGCAATGGTAATTGGTTGTGTACTTATCATAAAGAAAAGGGTTTTTAGTTTTATTCTAGAAGAAGAAACTAAACTAATGTTCAGTGTTCAGATGTGCAGGTGTTCTTCCGTGCGGTTGCAATTCGTCTTAGAAGTGGATTAATGGCCTTAAGGGTTCGTCCCGCATCAATCTCTCCTTTTGTACCCCTCAACAACCCTTGCCCTTCTCTAAATCCTCCTAATTTGTACTAACTGGTCGAGTTTTCTTTAAAGTGTTCGACTTATACTTCCCGTTAAGTTTAATGTTTTAAAAATAAGAATACTCATTTTAAGCTCGCTGCAAAATAAATTTGTTAAATTTATTTTTCGATTCTTCTGATTGAAGATTACACAGATGTAAAAAATTTTAACTGCTCATTACCATCCTTTATTCAGAAACAACCTTGTAAAGGCCTACCACTGATATGAACCGGGTAATGCCAAAACTCATGTTGTCCACTTTCGGAAAAAATTTGGTGTGAAACACTAACACAACTTTCTCTTTCCAATGCAAATAATTAACAATATAACCTAAGTAATAAAACATTAGAACATTAGAAATAAACAAAAAACTAACCTCAATAAACATAACCTAATTTTAATCATGAGTGTAAGACGCAAAATGAAAATCAACCTCAGTTTGGCTTAAAAATAAGGAAAATCACTTTTTCACGCTAAACTAGGCCCTCTGGAGAAAATGTTTTAAATAAAAGTTGTAGATCTTTTAATTTCTTATAAATTTGATGATGTACGTTTTTGTCGTAAGTGCATATTAAGGCTAAAATCTTAAAAAAATCGATTTTGTTTGCACATTTTCGTGAAAGAAAACAGAAGATAGCTAATTACCGCTAAACTAATCGTTATACGAAACAATGTTTGAAATAAAAGTTGTAGGATTTGAAATTTTCTATATTTTTTATTATATACATTTTTGCGTTAAAACGCATATTAAAGCCGTAATCTTGAAAACAAAAACATTACGGGAAAAGCTTTCCAAGAATTTCAGCAGACATGGCGCCTACCCTATCTTGTAGAGCATAAAAAATGTAGTAAATGAGGCGATTTTTAAAAAAATCGTTCGAGCCGTTTCTGTTAAAATCGCAAAAAAGTGAAAATGACACGAATAAACTACTACTTCCTGTTGACCGATTTTGATGAACATGTTCGTGTCGGGTCTTCTAGTGGTATCTAACTTAGTTTCAAGTTCGTACGATATTCCATTCTTGAGATATTTTGTTCACCCACAGACCAATTGCTAAAAACATGTTTTTTGGGTTCAGGGGGTCTGACAACGTGTAGATCCGGTGAAAACTCGATTTCGAAAAATTGACATGACAACGATACTTTTCTTCCTATTATATTCATATAGGCAAGAGAAAATAAAAATAAAACTGTTTCCTTCATCTTATCCATCTTGGCAGCTTATAGAACTATTTATTATTTATTATATCCAGATCCCGAAAGGATCTTGGCTTAAGTGTTATAATATTGTTTATTAATTACAGACGCCTGTGAACCGGTGGTTTCAACAGTTCTAACGCTGAGTGCATTACTAATATTATAATCAATATTGTAATCTCATAAATTTAAAGATTTAAAATTACAAAGTAACCAATGTCATTTCTTCCAAAAAAGTGTACTAAATGTCTCCTCTGATGTTTTATTTCCCATCTTTGTCTTACCTTGAAATATTTACTGTATTTGTGTTTCAACTTATGTTCAGTTGTTTCGTATTTAAGAAGGTTTTCTGTAAACAATACTCTTAAAAAAAACTGTGCTAATAAGAATTTGACGGTGAACACATCAATAATCTAATATATAGTTCATTTCGTTCCCGTTTAAATACATTAAGAGTCGATTATGAGATTATAAAAATTTTAGGCTAGCAAGGTTTATAAAATTTTTGTATTTCAAAGAGAAAAATAATTTTGTTATAAAATATAATTGATTTAATCGCACCAAACCATGTAATCCCTCAACTTTTTCTCGCTGATAATTAAATTCCCCTTGATAATACGCTTTTCTGTCCCTGTTGTAATCAACCACATTACACACTCGCATTTAAAAACTTAATCCTTCAATTAATTTACATTTATCAATTTATGATTTCAATAGAATTCAATTCATTTTTTAAATATCACTTGCATTAAGTACGACATTTTTATGGTAGAAAATTTCATCGGTTCGTCATTGTTCATGAAATTTCATTTTCTCGAAATATGGAAGAGGCTAATTTTGATTCTGGTTCAGGAGATTATATTTTTTAAAACATTTTCTTGGAACATTAATGTTATCTTTAAATAGTATTATATTTTTTCTATAGGCAATGGATTGTGTGCTGTGAGGTACAGTTGCTGAGTTTGTCCACTGTTTTCTGTTAAAACATTGTTGATTTGACGATTGTTTTTGTGTGATTGTGTGTGAATGGTGAATAAATATGTAAGTTGCTAATTTTATTTATTATTTGCTAAACGACTTTTTAAATTTATATTTTTTTGTTTGTTTTATTAAAATAAAACATTGTGAGGTTACATTTTAAAATGTCGACACAGGGTTCTTCTTCTTTAACCCAATCATATGATATCGATTGTTCTAGTAGTAGGCATATAAATAACAATTTATCGGTCGCCGAATTTTCAACCTCTTCCGATCAAGAAGGCGCTACTAAAACATGTGTTGATAAATTTGCAACTCACACATCGGAAAAACGATTCATTCGGGATCCAAGACTCGTTAATGAATCACGTAATTTATCGGCTGACAAGGACATACCGACATTACCATTAAAACCACAAGACGATTTTACTGTTGTAAGAGCGAGAAATAATAAAAGAAAGGCAGAAAAGTCATCAACTGATTTGCGTGCAGGGAAGCGACTCGATAGTACAGCCACAGCGTTTCCACTCAGCAACGCTTACGATGTGTTGTCAGACAATTCCGACATGGAAGACGATTCATCTACAACAGAACCAAAGCCGCCCCCTGTCTTTATTCCCAGCGTTAGCAACCTGCAACTGCTTTTAAATATAATCACCAGCAATGGTGTAAACAAAACCGATTATGTGTACAAAATTATCTCTCGAAGCCAAATGAAATTGAACGCCAACAACAGCCGTGCATATTCGACGATAATAAAAAATCTGAAGTCTTCAAAAATCGACTTCCACACCTACCAGCTAAAACAGTGCCGTGCATTCCGGGTTGTTCTACGTCACGTCCACTACTCAGTTGACGTCAATGACGTGATACAAGAACTGGCTACGCATAACCATGCCGTACGGAACATCTCGAACATACGGCACAGAATTACAAAGGAACCTCTTTCGCTTTTTTTTGTAGATTTAGAACCGGCTTCTAATAACAAAGATATTTATAAAATAGAATTGTTGCAAAACGCCAAAATAAAATTTGAGCCACCCTACCAAAAAAACGATGTTATTCAATGTAAGCGATGTCAACGGTACGGGCATTCAAGAGCGTACTGCAACAGACCATTTCGTTGTGTGAAGTGCGGTGATAATCATGACACTACTATTTGTGGTAAACAGAAGGACGCCCCACCATTATGCGCTTTGTGTGGAGGAGACCATCCCTCTAACTACAAAGGTTGCGAAATATACAAACAGATTAAACAACGAAAATTTCCACCTTTACGCGAAAGTACAGTTACACCACCGGAAACTCAGACGGTCAGCTCAAAATTTGTCACCCAAGTTGTTGCAAAAAACAGCGTACAGGAAACATTACATCAGACACCTAACGGTAACAGTATTTTAGACTATGCGAGAGCCGTAAAGGGCAATTCTACGCAACCAATCCCAACCAATCCGTTGCAAACTGATCCGATTTCAAATCTACAACAATCATTTCTAGAACTACGGAACGTAATACAAAAACAAACAGAACAAATTGCGACACTATTAAATTTACTTACAATCGTTGTTTCGAAATTGAATTAAAATGGAGCAAGTATTAGTGTATTAAATTGCACTTTGGAACGCCAATGGCTTAAGTCAACATATTCAAGAACTAATCACATTTTTAAACATACACAACATCGATGTCATGCTTTTATCAGAAACTCATTTCACTAACAGGAGTTACATCTGGTGCAACGGTTATTCTCTATACTTTACTAATCATCCTGATGGTACGGCGCATGGAGGCTCCGCTATATTAATAAAAAATAATATTAAACATTACGAACTTCAAAAATTCGAAACACCTTATCTACAAGCAACAAACATTGTCATTGAGGACGTGCGCGGACAAGTAACAATTTCAGCGCTATACTCCCCCCCACGGCATCACATTACGGCCGCTCAATTTGAAACTTTTTTTGAAAGTTTAGGTAACAAATTTATTGCGGGAGGTGATTACAATGCGAAAAATCAGGCTTGGGGTTCTCGTTTATGTAATACAAGGGGTAGAACTCTGTTTAATGTTGTACAAAAACATAATTTAGGCTTGCTATCGACAGGTGAACCAACGTACTGGCCAACCGATCGACGCAGGATTCCGGATCTCCTCGACTTTTTTGTTACCAAAAATATAAGTCAAAATTCTATTCGAGTAAAATCGGTCCTGGATTTGTCCTCAGATCACACTCCTATAATCGCCAGCGTTGGTTGTAAACTACAAGAAAAGAAGAAACTCCCCGTTCTGTGTAACAAAACCACAGATTGGGTCTCCTTTAAGCGTCTGGTTACCGAAAATATAATTCTGAATGTGTCGTTAAAATCACAAGACGAGATTGAGGAAGCGGTTGAGCATTTTAATAAGGTAGTGCAAAATGCCGCATGGAAATCAACTACAGATGCTGACAAAAACACTCATGGCAACAGTTGTCCTGCTACCATTCGAGAATTGATAAACTACAAACGAAGATTACGTCAAATTTGGCAGCATAGCAGACACCCAGATGACAAAACAAGATTCAATCGTGCAGCACAACATCTAAAGTACACGCTTCTAGAACTGCGTAATCATTATTTCCAAGACAGGTTGGTTCAATTATCTCCAACGGCAGCTACCGACTATTCATTATGGAAAGCTACAAGATACATAAAACGATCAAAGAAACAAATTCCACCTCTTCGTATATCGGATGGAAATTGGGCTAGGACCACAAAAGAAAAAGTGGAAGCGTTTGCGGAATATCTGTCCACTGTCTTCCGTCCACACGACGATGATATCGATCGAAAATTAGAAGAAGACATTTTGGAACATCTTGAAGCCCCATTTCAGCTATCACCTCCTATCAAATCTTTTACTCCAGCTGAAGTGATAACTACAATCCAAACGCGCCTGAGTTCCAAAAAAGCCCCTGGCTATGACCTAATTACCGGTGAGGTGCTAAAGCAACTCCCAAGGAAGGGAATTTTACTCCTGACATTCATTTTCAACGCAATTCTAAGGACGGGTTGCTTTCCATCTCAATGGAAAGTTGCCCAAATAGTCATGATTCTCAAACCTGGCAAGGAACCTACCGAAATTACGTCATATAGACCGATCAGTCTTCTATCCGTGACATCAAAAGTTTTTGAAAAATTACTACTTGATCGTTTAAAACCTTTTTTGGAAGAAAGTGTTTACCCGGATCATCAATTCGGTTTCCGTGAAAAACATTCTACGATAGAACAGGTACATCGGATAGTTAACCAAATTCGATATACCTTAGAAAAAAAGGAATTTTGCTCAGCCGTCTTCTTAGACGTAGCTCAGGCGTTTGACAAGGTATGGCATTTAGCTCTTCTACACAAAATTAAATTAAACCTGGATCATAATTATTTTCCTATTCTAAAATCATTCTTAACCGATCGTTTTTTCCAAGTGAAATTTGATGATGAGTTATCGACCTTGCACCTAATTCGTTCAGGTGTACCTCAAGGTAGCATTTTAAGTCCTTTTCTATACACGCTATTTACGGCAGATATTCCTGTAAATGAACTTGTAACAACAGCAACTTTTGCCGATGACACTGCTATTATTGCGTCTGATGCCTCCTCAGTCCACGCTTCTGAAAAACTACAGCAACATCTAGATAACATTCAAGACTGGTGCCAAAAATGGAGGATCAAAGTAAATGAACAGAAGTCTGCACACGTAACCTTTACGATGAAACGAGAATCATGTCCACCAGTAACGTTTCGCAACAACGTAATTCCACACTCAGATGATGTGAGATACTTGGGAATCTATCTAGACAGGCGATTGACGTGAAAAAAACATATATGGACCAAACGGAAACTTCTCGGACTTAAATTACGACAACTGTATTGGCTTGTCGGGAGGCGATCACAGTTGTCTTTGGAAAATAAATTGACACTGTACAAGGTGATGATAAAACCAGTTTGGAGTTATGGAATTGAACTCTGGGGCACAGCAAGTACGTCTAACGTAGAAATATTACAGAGATTTCAATCGAAGTTTCTTCGCCTTATATGCTGTGCACCTTGGTATGTGCCTAATGAAGTACTCCATCATGACCTGGGCATACCTACGGTGAGAGAAGAAATTAGCAGCCGGAGTGAAAAGTATTTAACCAAGTTGGACACTCATTCTAATCATTTGGCTATAAATCTTCTCGATGACAATATTGAAAATCAAAGACTCAAGAAGGCGAGAATATTAGATCTTCCATTTCGTTTCACCTGATAAAAACTGTTTAACCATCTTTTTAAAATTAAAAACACAAAGTTATATTGCGGATGGTCAACTCTTATTTCTCAATGAACTAAATCCATAGCTCTCATTAATCTACAACTAATCATCTAATGAATTTTCAATCATCAATTACACAGATCGTCAGTATCACGTCTTCATCCACTCCTTTTCACACCTTCATTCACTTCATCCGTAAAAAAAAAATATATACGTCAGCAGGATTAAGAAGAAACCCTTCATAACTTTTAACCAAACGATCACACGGAAGCAACGCTGCTGAGTGCTGTCTTCTTCAAGTTATATTCATTATCACAATATTTACTGAAAGTTTTTGTTAAACTGTTTGTAAATAATTCTTATTGTTAAAAAAAAAAAAAAAAAATAGTATTAATAATATTAAAAAGCAACACAGCATAAGAATGAAACTGTATTGGCAAGATAAGAAAAACAAAAAATGAGAAACAAAACGAAGCATTTACTTAGCGTCTTCCATTTCAAGGGAGTATTCGCAAATAATAATAATAATTTTATATATATATATATATATATATATATATATATATATATATATATATATATTGAAATATATATTTTCTAACCACCAGAATACGGTAACATAAAACACTTACCAATGTTTATAGCGCTTTCGTGTATCTTGTACACATCTTCAGTAAATTAAAATTTATTACAAGTGAAAATTTAAAACTTCCTGCTCCTACCATGGTAGATAAGGAATGATTCCTTATCTACCATGGTAGGAGCAGGAAGTTTTAAATTTTAACTTGTAATAAATTTTTATTTATTGAAGATGTGTACAAGATACACGAAAGCGCTATAAACATTGGTAAGTGTTTTATGTTACCGTATTCTGGTGGTTAGAAAATATATATTTCAATTTTAAATAATACGGCTGTTTAAAAATCCTACATAGGATGTTTAATAAATATATATATATATATATATATATATATATATATATATATATATATATATATATATAAGAAAGAACGAAATATGTTTCCACGTTCGTAGACTTCAGGAAAGCGTATGACAGTATAGATAGAGAAGTTTTAATTAAGATCTTAGAAGAATTTGGAGTAGATAGAAAACTTAGAGCCATGATCAAAGCAACTTTGACAGAAACTAAATCCAAAATTAAATTTTTAGGACATCTCTCAGAGCCCTTTGAAGTTAAAACAGGAGTGAGACAAGGAGACGGCCTATCACCTCTGCTTTTTAATTGTGTGTTGGAGAAGATAATAAGAAATTGGAGAGAAGAGTTACAGTCTAGGGAGTTATATAGACCTTTGAAAATTGGAAGAGGGACTGAAATAGACTGTCTGGCGTTTGCTGACGATATAGCTTTGCTCACAGATAACATAGAAACAGCTAAGGCTCAGCTAGACCTACTGAAGGAAGTTGCAGAACAGGCAGGACTACAAATTTCGTATGAAAAAACAGAACTGATGACAACAATAAAAGGTATAACGGATAAGGCATTGAAAACAAAATATGGGAAGATTAACATTGTGGATAAGTTCAAATATCTGGGCGAAATAATCATGAAGAATGGAAGTGAGAAAGAGGCGTTAAAAGCCAGGATTAAGAAATTGGATCTGGCATATTAAGCTACTAAAAATATTTACAACAAAAGATGTTTCTCAAGAACTGCAAAGTTAAGACATTACAAAACAGTAGTAAAGCCTGTGCCTTTATATGCATCAGAGACATTGACATCAGAAAATAAAGGACTTATAGAAGATGTCGAGAAGAGAGAAAGAAGGATTCTGAGAAAGATCTATGGGCCACGATATGATGAAGAACACAATACCTATAAAAACGTTTCAAACACCAAATTGTATGAACATGTAGAGAGGATGTCAGAGACTTTCAGAAGAAGGAGAACACGATTTTACGGGCACATAAAGAGGATGAGCAATGACAGACTGACAAAGAAAATTTTGAATAACTTTGATAATACTAAGACTACTTTGAAGTGGTTTATCAATACTAAAGAGGATCTAAAAAAACTTCGAGTTGAAGAAGAGGACATTTACGATAGAGACAAATTTAGGCAGAAGACAAATGACAAAAGGATAAGTCTGCCTGTGCAATCTGCAAGAAGAGAGGGTACTGGTGGGAGGTGGACGGATGAGAGAAGAAAGGAGCATTCCGAACGAATGAAGGCTTTTTGGGCAGATAAGAGGAATGACATTCTGAGAAGAAGAGACCAAAATGCATAGTGCTTAACGTGATCCTTAGTTGGTCGATCAACGAATTAAGTAAGCAAGTATATATATATATATATATATATATATATATATATATATATAATATAATGTATAATGAACAGCCAAAAACAAAACAAATTAAATGTATCACTCACCTCAGAGTATTACATTTATTCTAGATCTTTCGTCTCTCTCGGAGACATCAGGATTAAAATTCACACACTAAACACTTAAAACATAAAACATTAAACCAATTTATGGTCGAAGACCTTGTCAACTATTTCCAATTAACCGTACCGCGCGCGGTTATTCGGCCAAATACACATAATGTTTTATGTGTTTAGTGTGTGAATTTTAATCCTGATGATGTCCCCGAGAGAGACGAGGTGAGTGATACATTTAATTTGTTTTTGGCTGTTCATTATATATCATATATGTAGTGGTGCAAACAAAGGAAAATAATGTTTAATAAAATAATATATATATACAGGGTATCTCACGAGTAACCAATGCATTTTACCAATGCAGAGTAAAATGCATTTCAGCGCAAGAATGTATATATTAAAGTTGTAGAGAATTTAAAATCCTACAACTTTTATTTCAAAAATTTTTTGTATAACGCTTAGTTTAGCGGTAGTTAGCGGGTTTCTGTTTTTTCTCACGAAAACGTGTAAAACAAATCTATTTTTTAAAAGATTTTAGCCTTAGTAGGCCTATACATTTTATGACAAAAAAGTATAGTAAGAATTTAAAATCTACAACTTTTATTCCCAACATTTTTTTGTATAACGCTCAGTTTAGCGGTAATTAGCGGTTTTTCTGTTTTATCTTCACGAAAACGTTAAGATAATCGTTTTTTTACGATTTCAGCCTTAGTATGCATTTTACGACAAAAGTGTATATAATCAAATTTATAGTAAATTTTAAGATCTACATATTTTATTTAGAGCATTTTTCTCTACAGAGCCTAGTTTAGCGTGAAAGAGTGATTTTCCGTATTTTTAAGCTAAACTGAGGTTGATTTTCACTTAACGTCTTTCACTCTTGATTAAAATTAGGTGATGTGTATTGAGGTTAGTTTTTTTGTTTATTTCTAATGTTTTATTACTAATGTTATGTTATTATTAATTATTTACATTGGAAAGAAAAAGTTGTGTGAGTGTTTTACACCAGATTTTTATAGTGGTGTTGGCAATGAAACAGACGTGAAAGTATGATATAATGAATTATCCTAGACTGATATAAAAACTTAAATGTCTGTGTATTTCCTTGGGACTACAACACGTCCGTGGACGTTTGAAAGCAATGCTTTCTGAAAGATTCAGTATATAATGTAAAAGGAAATGAGCTAGAACTCTTGTCGTAGTCGCGGTAGTGTTGTCGCGTATCCGTAGATAAAGGGGAATAGCAGAGTTGGTGATCATGATGGTACGTAGGCTATATCGGCACGGGGGTTACGCAAGTGAGCACTGTGTATTGGTGGTGGTGTTCAAGTCAAGGAATGGCAAGTAGACTCCGTCGGAAAGGACAAGCACGTAGTAAGGGAATGGCAAAGAGACGTGTTTCACATGCCTACTGTTATGTGATGACAGATGTTTCGTTGCAACTTGTGCTTGCCTTTGCGTTACACTTAATGCTTATTGTAACAGACCTACTACAGTACTTTCCTTTCACTAAATTAAGTTTCTTGACTTGTTATCCATTACGCATTTCTAAAAATTAAAAGAATATCAGTTCCAACTATTGACTATATTTTACATCCATGAACATTTAAGCATGAATGTTTAATTCATGACTGGTTTCCTAAAATATCTGCAGGTTTTTTGTCATTAATCTCTCGACTGGTTCGTTGCAGTTCTCGAAGTTGTTCTATCTTGCGCAAGTCGTTTCATCGTGTTACACCTGTAACACAGTACATCTTTTTATAATTTGCTTAAATATTCTTCTTAAATCATCCTTGGAGATTGGAATGCAGTTGTAGGTGAAGGGACTGATGAGGAAGTAACTGGGAGGTATGGATTGGGAAATAGGAATGAGCGAGGACAAAGGCTCATAGATTTTTGTGTAGAGAGAAATTTTGTCATTGCCAATACACTCTTTCAACAACCTCTAAGACGACGATATACATGGATTCAGCCAGGTGACACAGCAAGATATCAGATTGATTACATTATGATAAGGAAGAAACATAGAAAGTACATACAGCAATGCAAAACTTATCCTGGAGCTGACATCTTTAGTGATCACAATCCTGTTGTAATGGACCTCAAGCTACAAGGAGGGAAGAGAACATTCAGACAGAGACCAACTAACAACAAGTGAGCAGCAGATAAATTGAAGATGAAGGAAAGTGCTGATAAATACAATTGCGCTATCAAACATTGTTTGAATAGAGAAGAATTTTCAGTGCTAGACACACATCGCCAGTGGGAAAATTTGAAAAATGCAATTGTGAGCTCTGCTAAAGAAACATTGGGCTATCAGAAAGAGCAACCAAGAAGCCCTTGGATAAGTGAAGACACTATAGCTCTAATGGATTTGAGAAGGGAACACAAAAGAGATAAAAACAGGAGTGAGTATAACAGGCTTAGAAATCTTGTGAATAGGCATGCCAGGAAAGACAAAGAAGAATGGCTGAGTCGATGTTGCAATGAAATAGAAAATAATTTTGAGAGAGGAAACATAGAAAAATCATATAGTTTGATTAGAAAGATGTTTGGCAAGCGTACTGTTAGAAACAACATAATTAAATCAAGTGAAATGAAAGTTTTGATGGATAATGACGATGTGGCAGACAGATGGAAACAGTATGTAGAGCATCTCTATAGTAGTGCTGAATGCTTTGAAGAAATAGAAAGTAGGGAAGATATACCGATTGATGAGCTGGGACCTCCAATTACTCTCTCAGAAATGGAACGCGCATTGCATGAGCTCAAATCCAAAAAGGCATATGGAGCAGATGGTATTCCAGCAGAACTCTTGCAAGCATTGGATAATGAGATGAAGAACACTTTATTCACCCTCTTAAGTGACATCTATATCACCGGGAAAGTCCCCCTAGACTTCAAGAAAAGTGTAATGGTGATGCTGCCAAAGAAGAATAATGCAACGAGTTGTGATGAATATAGAACGTTAAGTATCTTATCTCATGCATCGAAAATACTGACAAGCATTATTTTGAGACGGATTGAAGCTAAAATTGATGTGAACCTAGCCGATGATCAATTTGGCTTTAGAAGGAATAGGGGAACAAGAGAAGCAATATTGTGTTTAAGGAATATTGTGGAAAAGAGTTTTCAAGTGAATAAGAAGGTATATATTGCATTTGTGGATTTGCTGAAGGCATTTGACAGGGTCAATTGGAATGTTCTTATGAGAATACTCAAGAAACTTAATATAGATTACTTTTCAACATCTATATTGAACAGGCAATCAATGAATGCAAGGAGTATTGTTCCGGAGTCAAAGTGAATGGTTTCAGAGTGCAGATGCTACGTTTTGCGGATGATATTGCAATAGTAGCACAAGACAAAGGAGGGCTAGAGAGAGCACTGAATACCTTGCATGCCATTTTGAAAACGGAATATGACATGGAAATAAACAAAAAGAAGACAGAAGTGATGATCTGTTCTAAAGAGCCTGAACTTGAAACAGTTAAATTAGATGATAACGCCCTCAAGCAAGTGAAAACATATAAGTACTTGGGTAGTACCATTTCAGAAGATGGTAAAGACAGAGAGGACATAAAGCGTCGTATAAGAGAGGCAAAAGCTATTTTTATTGGTAAGCGACATGTGTTTTCCTCAAATAGTCTCAGGTTAGAAATGAGAAAGAGACTAATAAAAAGCTGCATTTGAAGTGTTGCCCTCTATGGCTCAGAAACTTGGACTATTGGTAAGGTGGAGGAAAGAGCACTCAATGCTTTTGAAGTATGGTGTTGGAGACGAATGCTTAAGTTGAAATGGACTGACAGAGTTAGTAATGAGGAAGTATTTCAAAGGGCTGAGGAGAACAGATCTCTTTTGAAAATTCTAAAGGACAGACGACACTCTTGGCTTGGCCATGTAATAAGACACAATTCACGTTAAGAATATTAGAAGGAATGGTAATTGAACAAAGGGCTCGTGGAAGACCCTGGCTACAGTATTTGAAACAAATTACCAAAGATCTAGGGATCCAGAGCTACATCCAACTAAAAACTATAGCTCTGGACAGAAAACGATGGAAAGCTGCCTACCAATCGCATGATTGAAGCTAAAGAAGGAGAAATATTCTTGCCTACCTTTTTTCTCCCCGTACAACTCACTCCCTCAATATTGGCCTCCATTATTGATATAGCAGTACCTTGATGTCTTAAGACATGTCCTGCTAGCCTAATTCTTCTTCTGGTAAGATGTTTCGGTATACTTCTTTTTCATCCATTCGTCTAACAACCTCTAAATTACTTATTTTGTTCACCCACTTAATATTTAACATTTTCCTATAACACTGCGTATGAAAAACTTCTATCCTTTTCCTTTCTACAGCCCTGATCACCCACGTTTCATTCCCATATAATGCTACACTCCAAACCATAGTGTTTTAAGAAATTTTTCGTAATCTGTAAATCAATGTTTGTAGTCAGTAAGCTGTTTCTCATTTCAAAGGTTATTCTAGCTTGAGCAATCGTACTTTTGATATCACTTGGGCTTCTACCATTCTTTGTAATGTTACTCTCTAGATAGCAGAATTCCCCAACTTCCTGTATGTGTTCGTTGCCTCCTTAAAAATTTTCCGTCTCTTGTAAATCACTCTTGCTGCTGCACAACACTTTCGGTTTTTTCTTATTAATATTCATCAATAATCCTTTCTCATGATCTCATCCATTCCATTTAATATACCCTCTAGTTCTTTCTTTGTCTCGGCTAATACTACGATATCATCTGCGAATCTCAGGATTTTCCTGGTAAACCTCAGTCTCCAGGTATCCTACTGTTAATCTTATTATTATTAAAATCTCTATAACTTATATTGTGTAAACTAGTCTTGGATCTGAACAGGATTGCTCTGATCCTAGTAAACTTGGTAAGAGTACTGAACGGATACTAAGTAAGCTATCTAGTACCGTTTCATGAGTACCAACTGAATGAAGAAAGATTATTAATTTAACTGGGTTTGGTTAAATTAGGACTAGTGACTAGGCGAGTCATACGTAGCCAACATTTTAGACCAGGTGCAATCTTCTACTACAAAAAGAATTGCTAATGCGGCTTTTGTCTACTCTCACTCCTGCTGATGACAACTGATGAATGGACTATTCACCCTCACTTTGCGTGCAGTAAAGCGCGTATTCTCTTGTGCACAAATTTTGACTTGTTCATCTGTAAAAATTTGTGCACAAAAAGATATAAGAAATGTGGAACCATAAATAGAAAAGGAAATTATAGTAAAGTGCGTGACTTTAGAGAAAACTTAGGCCTACATGATATTGATACCAGAAAGTGACGGATAAGAACAAGTATGTACTTATAACACGTCTACGTATCGGGCGTTCTACGCTCACACACGAATACTTACTTTTAAAGACAGATAATTCAAACTGTTAATTTACAGTGATTTTTATGATATTGACAATAAAATACTTATTCATAAAATGCATAGGATTACGTAGTCTAAGAGAATACTATAACTTAACACAGTTAACGAAAATTAACAGTGTACATAACGTGTGTGTACGTAGAGACTTACATTTATACAAGACATTTTAAGAAAAAAAACTATAATAATTATTACGTAACTGTAGTCGCTAATTAGATGCCCTTGAAGTAAATACACATGTTAACATAGAGTCCGTAGTACAGTTCTTGAATCAAATGTTATTAACAGTTAATGGGAAAAAGTGTCAGTACTTGCAGTTTAAAAATAAACATAACGTTAAAGAAAGTAGAGAAGTGAATGTATTTGTTCATAATAATAGTTTAGAGCATGTAGAAACAGTGAAGTTCCTGGGCGTATCTCTAGATAGATCTTTGTCTTGGGACTTCTATACCAATCAAGTTTGTAGTAAAATATCATCTGGGGTATTTGCACTAAAACAAATTGCCAGATGAAATGATAAAAAATTACTAATGGCAGCTTATCATGGCCTCATTCTGTCTCATATCCGTTATGGTATTTTAGTATGGGGTAATTCTAGCATGGGTAATATGAATAGGGTTTTTAAAATTCAAAAGAAAGCTATTAGGTGTATGGTGGGAGCTAACCGGCTAACCTCATGCAGGCCACTATTTAAGGAGCTTAAATTGCTTACAGTTCCCTCTCTCTACATTTTTGAGGTGATTATGTATGTTAGGCAAAATAATTTTATGCAGAATTTCAATGTTCACAATCATAACACAAGAAACAGGAATGATTATTATGTGGCTAATCACTCCACAAAATTGTTTGAACAAAAACCTACTTATGCAGGGAGAAAATTCATGAATAAATTACCCCAATTTTTTAAATGTTGTGAGGAGTTGAATTCCTTTAAAAAAAATCTGAAAAATTACTTGATCGGTGAAACTTTTATTGCGTACAAGAATTTCTTTCTTGATAGTAGCGATACATTGTGTGATTCTTATATGTATTTCAGGTGTTATATCTGACGACATGTCCTATACTCCTCCTGGAGTCTCCAGGGCGCAAAAAAAAAAAAAAAAAAAAAAAAAAAATGACGTCACTGTTGATGCGACCTGAAATAAATAAGCATATCGTTTTGGTTATCAGTTGAAAGGCTGTTTTGGACCACTAGAAGTTATACAAAGTAAAACAAGGAGTGAGGTGGTTTACAAACGCCTTCCTCACTGAGTAGAAAAGTATGCTTATCAGCATGTCAGGCCTTCTAAAGGGCATCTATTTTCTACCCTTCAAATGACAACTTCACTTATTATTATTATTATTATTATTATTATTATTATTATTATTATTATGACATTCAATTAAAAGCTTTAACACTTATACGTATTATAATGAAAATTTAAGAATAAACAAAATCGAATTATTTAAAAAATTCGAGACTCTTATAAGTAGAGGTTTTGTAATTTTCTAGTTAAAATTTTTGGAGAACGAACAATTTTAAGAAAACTGTAATATTATATTGTATAGAACCAAACACACTTATACATTTGTATTACCTACTTATATCGACAAATATATTGAAAATTTGTAATACTTCTTTTTTTTAATTCTATTGAAAATGTTATAATTGATTCTAAAAATAAATAATAACTTATCTTCAATTATGAAGAATTTCATATAAGTACAATAATTATTTTTAATATTTGTAATCATAATATTTGAGATAAATTATTAACATGGGTATAAATTTTTTGTTTTATTTTCTGTGTTTCTGTTAGAATTTGTTTTTAAAAATCGAAAATGTAGCTAATATTTTATAATTTCATATTACCGTATTTACAAAAATGTCTCTTTAAATCTAAAATGAAATAGACTATTTATATTTAGATGTGCCTATATTATAATTTTTAATATTATCATTATATAGTTCTTTATCGTTGCAGTAATATTTAATATATATGTGTATTTTATTTCATTTAGTTTTTATTTTATTTCATTAATATATATTTTGTTTCATTTTTTTTATTTTTGTTTCATTTTTTTTATTTTGTTTCATTAATATATATGTGTATTTTGTTTCATTTAGTTTTTATATTAAAAAAAGTAAATTGTTTGTAAATTATTTACGTAAATCATATAGTAATATATTTTTTTCATTTATGTAATAATTTTTATATTTGTTTTTAACATGTAATTTAACATTTTGCTTATTTCACCGCTCCAGCATTGAAAATATTATACACTTAATTAAAAATATTTTATAATTTTATGATACGTTTAAATTTAATACTTATTCATATTTTAATTTAATCGAAATTGAAATTATTATTTATTTACTTACAGTTTTTAAATAATATGAGTATAAATATTAATTACTATGAATAGAATAGAATATTATTTTTCGTATAGTAACACTGCACTAAATAAACTGTCATCCAAATAAATTTGGAGCTACCTATATAGAATTATGCAAAATAACTAGATTGACAATTTTATGTTCTTAGCTAATTTGTTAATCGACAGAAGTACAACAGTCCTGAGAGTAATAAGTACTGTATAACATTATTGTTTATGAATTGTTCAATGCTTTTTAATGAACGCTAATAATTAACAACGTTAACAAATTATTAATATCGATAAAATGTTAAAATTGGTAATAAAATAATTAATTTATTTCGTTATGACGTATTATAAATTCATTATTGATTAAGTCTATTATAACATGTCGTAAAAATTCAGTAACTTGACAGTGTATATTAATTAGTTTTTTAATATACTAGTATTAGACAATGTTATATGTAAAATATTAATTACTCTTAGGTCTCCTCCATAGACTAACCGAACTAATAGAGTTATAATAATATAATAATTGGCGCAGTTGGTAACGTGCTCGCCTCTCATCGTGCGGTCTTGGGTTCGAATCCCATTCAGGCACGGCATCTTTTCATACGTTACAAAATAATCATTTCATCCTTCACCGTCTGCATTAGCAGTAATTGCAGAACAGTCAGACGTTAAACCAAAAAAAAAAAAAAAAAAAAAAAAAAGAACTAATAGAGTGTGTATCGTATCATTGTGCGCCTCTATGTCTAGTATTACTTAATAATCCACCTTACCCATTGTCGTTTAATGGTACCACGCATAAGATAGTTTAACATTGGTAGAGTAAAACTTGCTTACTGTTTAGCCAAACAGGAATCACGTTGATTAAGAAATTATCAACTGAGAATTATTTGTTTTCGTGAAGCACTATATTGTAACCCCTTTCTCTATTAACGTGGTTGTTGTAAGAATAATAATAAAAACAGGAATAATACCATTCCATTTATGAATACCAAGATTAATAATAAGATTATCATGAAATTCATGCCTATGATTGACAACATGACAAAAAATTGCACCAACTGTAATAAAAATTTTACGAAATAAATTTTGCTCCGTGTCCTTGATGAGTTGTTAAAATATAATCGTCGAACTTTTTTAAGGGAAAAGTTATAATTGTCATAATCTTCCCATAAAATCATTATCTTCCTAGCCCATAACAGGCAAGTGGAGTGTTAAATAATTTGCACTTGGTCTGCTAGTTCCAGGACTACAAAAATTAGGTATATTTCTTATCACGTGGTCAGCCAATTATATGGTTGAACTATTTAAGAACAGAAGAGGTAGAGGTGTTTAAGACACTAGTCGGAGTTATCTTCTCTGAGAATCATGAATTTCACTATACACCCAGATCCTGTGGTGAATAAAGTGAAGGTGTCATTTTCAGGGTGGAAAGTAGGTGGTTTTCGGAGGGCCTGGTATGACAAAAAACATGCTTTTTCCCTCAGTGACGAAGGTAATGGTAAACTACCTCATTCCTTGTTTTTACGTGGTAAAACATCTAAAGGTTCAAACCAGCCTTTCGGCCTTTGATCTAAATAACAACAATCTTTCGTTAAAGAGACACATTGATTTTTTGTGAATACAATTGATTGATTTTTCCAATGATATGATTTTTAGTAGCAATGGAAGGTTAAGTAACCAAAATTAAAAAAGGTTCATAAAATATTTGAGAGTTTAAAAACTACGTTGACGTGGGTAAATGTTAAAACGTTTCCAGAAATATTTGAAGTTATTTTACTTAATCTTAAATAACGTGTAAACGTGGAGAACAAATGTATATTTAAATTGTTTTTCGAGAGTTTGTACAATTATGAAAGTCAATACCAATGAATAAAAAATGTATGCAAATAATTTCAGAGAAAAACAAAACGATGATAAAGAAGAACTTCAAATAGCAAAAATAAACGAGTAACTTTTTACTGAAGAGAAACAAAATATATGGAATAACTGAAATGTGTTTTTTTGATTTATTTGTTGAACGTTAGAAGACAATAAAAATATAAAAATAGAACGAATGAATGTTGACAAGCCATTCTGCTTTTCCCTAATAACAACAGTATATGAGAATATATTGCAAAAGCTTACGTTGGAATTAAATAGGGGAACGTGTATCAAAATTCTTTTGCTCGAATTGTGTAAAACATCTGTATCACTATTTTTCATCACGTTAACAACGGTGTTATATTATCATTTCACAAAACTAGGTATTGTACATACATAGTACTAAAAGTAAAACTTAAACTTAAATAAATCCCGGCATTTGCATTATTGTTCTTGCATATGATATCAGTACATTTTTTTAAAATAAGTTTAGGGGTGGTTAGATAAACAAGTAGGCTATATAATTTCTTACAATATTCTTTTGACGTTTATTTTAGGTTATTTGTACATAGTCTAGATATTTATAAATAACAGTAAATTATAAGAATTTTTGTTTTTAACTTAATTATTTACATTAACTTTTATTATTATTATAATAGTTACAATAATTTCAGTTAACTACTTAACTTATTAACAATAAAACAATAAAAAAAGTGTTTTAAATGCATTAATAAATCCCGGGATTTATATTATGTTCTTGTATCTAATATTTGTACAAATATTTTTATATAAGTTTAGTAGTTAAAACAATTACATAATTTCTTCCAATATTAATTTAACGTTTATTACGGGTACTTTATACATAATCTAGATATAATAACAGCAAAACTTCCTTATAAATTTATAACAATTTTTTTTTAAATTAATTACATTTAAATTCATTAAATTTTACTGTTATAAACATTACGAAATTATAGTAAAGTACTAAACTTATTAAGAAATTAAATTAATAATATTTTTTAAAACTTAAGTAAGAAAAAAATATGGACATTTACAATCAAATATTTAATAAATTCTTACTTAAAACCTGATAACGATTGTTTACTCGATACGGAGAAACTACTTCAAAACGCGACGCAGAAACTTGTTATGAACGCTTAATTTTAACACTGTTCAAGATAATAGTAACTAAGAAAAGTGGAGACACTTTATATAATAAATATCTATCTATGTGACTCCACTCTCGGAAGATAAATGACACAATTGAATATTTTACCGTATACTAAGTCACGAGCTCATCAAAGATTATTTTAGTTGAAAGTTTTGTTTGGCAACCTTTCATTTTGCATTCGAATGACTTGGTTATACCATTTGAACCTCATCACCTCCTGTGTGTCCAGTAGTGGTATTTATTTTAAATCTTTTCTAATTTTGATATTTGTTTTAGTATAAAGTTGCATCGATAGCTTGATCATTAGCGGTCATTAATGTGGGGGGTTTGGTACTGTTACGATGGGTTTAATGCGTTAAAATTTCCCGACCCTGGCCGGGAATCGAACCCGGGAACTTCGGCTTTGTATGCTAGCGCGCTAGTCACTACGCCACAGAGACGGTCAGTTCTGATATTATTCACAAGATCATGCGTGGTTTCTTCTCAGATAACTAATTTTGGAAGCAGTTACCTTAATAATCTTTAACTGCTCAGCTTTTTGCACCGTAAGTTAATATTGGTCAGTACTTCTAGAAATCACTTCTCGGTTTTCTGCCATAATTTTTTTCTCCTCTCACGGAACTGGTTAAGTGAAATTATACAACACTAGTTATATTACTACTAACCTCACCACAGGAGCTTCAGTTTCTAACCTATAACGGTTTTGATATTTTAAATTACGGACATTAATATTGGAGTATTTAGACAACAAAAAAAACAAATTAAGTTTTAGCTACGCCCGTGTAACAACCGGGATGAATAACCGTTACAAACTAGGGGAAAGAAAGGATTAGAGGTATGTTATGACTGCAGTTTCGTGCGTTCCTGAAAACGTATTGTGACACTTATCGCTAAGGTCCGTTTCAGGATCTAAGTAATTAAATAATTAATACACTAAAGTTTACAATTGTAAGTATTTATTACAACTAAAAGATTTACAAAATAGATAATAATATAATTATAATAAAGTAATACCAATGAAGTAATTGTAATGAAGTAACTTTATAATTTACTTAGTACTACTTACAATCAATTATATAGAATACACATACACAATGAAACTGAATACACAATGCACATACACAAAATAATATAACAATAGTTGACCTCTACAATGCTCGGATGCGCAACCTGTGCTACGCACCGTTAGCCACTCAATAAACACTCGTCAAAGATCAAACGTATACTAACTCACTGACCGCCTCGGGGGTCTCTTTATATAGTGGATCAAAAAGATAATTCCAGAGTGGCAGAGAAATTCAATGCAAATAATAAAGCACAAAAAACCCTTTTTACTGAAAAAGTCTTAACTATTGTAAACAAGTAAATAGATTTATTGTAAACAGAATAAAAGGTGTTACAGGTAATTAACCGACCCTTTCATAAATAGTTGTACAACAAAGACCTTTTATCATACACAATAGCGCAGTCCTTTTAAATAATTTTTATGAATAGGTATCCTTTTATAACTGACCCTTTTGTTACTTTTTCACTATATTATCTACTCTTTTAACATTTTATGAATTAAGTACTAGAAATTTCTTGAACCTTATTCGTCTTCGATATTGTCACAGTATTCTCTGCCCTACTACTAACACATTCCGCCAAAAAGTATAACAATAACAAAAGAAAAGCATGAGTGCAACATATATATATATATATATATATATATAACTCATTGAGTTGGTTCAAATTCTAGTAAGTGTATTTACTTTTATATACAGATTTGAATAATAGACAGTGGTCACTGGAGTATTTTAATGGTTGGGTTTTAATTTACCTGCCTTAGGAATGATTGGCCTGATTCTGTACAAGATTAAATCTTTACACGTCATTACTCGGTCTCATTTGGTCAAGAAATTTTTTATTATTCCTAAACTTAACAGATTTGATTGTCTACACATTAGGGATTAAAAAAAGTAAATATATTTTCATTTTAGAAAAAAGAAATCACTGCTATTATTAATTCAATAAATTGATAAAATCGTTTAAGAGTGTAGACATTTCATTATAAGTAAAAAAGTACAACGTTAAAACAGCTAACCTAATATTACTTTAGATGACTTCTACCTTGTGATTGAACCTATAACATAGAACGATTCTGCGAATGTAGTATTTACGTGTTGAAACTTATATTCCTGTACAAAAGTGAATGGAAAACCTGCATTGTAACGGATATTACTCGAAATTGAAATCAATGAACCGGTAAAGAAAAATGTAAGCAATATTGGAAAAACGATACTAAAAATAGAAACAAATTTCACCAAATATAAAGAAACGTTCGTTTACCAAGATGTCATTTCCTCTACCTTATACCAAAACATTTTAAGTTAATTTAATTTGTTTTAATGCTTATAATATCATTATTTTATCCAGTAATTACGTTAGAAATTTACATGTATTATGTCTTAAATTTAAGTATCGATTTGTGTAAAATATTTTGTTTTAAAGAAAAGTTATTTTAATAAATTGAAAATTGTTGTGTTTTTCAAATGTTATTACACTGGAAAAATAAATCAGTAATTTTTATTGAATTTAATAAAACAGTCTTGTAAGAAATTCCATTTGGGTTTTACAGTTTTTAAAGTAGACATAAAAATTCTGAAAATTTTATAGCATATTACTTTTTAAAGTAGGAAATAAATTTTAATACGTTTTGTAATACAAGTAGCTATTTTTATGTTTATGAGTATTAGAGACCAGACAAAGTACTTAATTTAATTTTTTATACCCGGTGACCGGTTTTTGGATCTTAGCTGAAAAAGATGCGCACTGAACCCCAGGACTCAGTTCGAGGCTATATTTTCGAAGTTACATTCTGCACAACAATGAAATAGTATAAGAAACTGATATGTAATAGAAAGTAGTGGGGATAATTAAAAAGTTTTCGCGCATCCATGGCTCACGAACGTCTAATTTTAATATCTTGCTTCATTTTCGAAAGTTTTTTGATTTAATACAGGGTTATTTATGTGATGTTCCATCTCATTCACAGCACATCGGTTGTTGTAATCTACAGAAACCATTTTTTTATTACTTTATTACCTGAGAGAGTATGGTTAATTGAACCCCAACCATCAAAGTACACCGGTAACCACTGTCTAGTAATTAAATCCGACATCCGCGGATGAGCCTTCCAGGTTGGCGCAGCGACATCTTTTATTAATACAGGACTGGCTTACCCTTTGGTGTATTAAGGTGAACCCAATTAAATCAACACATATTACGTTTACCTTACGACGTCAAACTTGTCCACCTGTGGTGGTGAATAACGTTCATATCGCACAAGCCAGGGTAGTGCGATATCTTGGCTTTTTGCTTGACATGCGACTAACTTGGAAGCATCATCTGCATACGAAACATTTAGAACTTAACCGCCACCAGAAGCTACTCGTCTGCTTAATTAACCCTCGATCAAGTTTGAACCTCCACTCCATGATTTTAATATACAAATCCCTTATTAGACCAATCTGGACTTATGGTATCCAGCTCTTTAGAATAGCGGCAGAGAATAATTTAAAGTCGATCCAAGCCTTTCAATCAAAACTTTTATGACTTGCTTCTGGCGCTCCTTTTAATGTAAGCAATAAAAACTTCCACGACGATTTCAAAATTCCGACAGTAAAGGAGCTAACTACGTCCTTGTATAGTACATTTCACGAAAGACTAGATGACCATCCAAACCAAGTAACCTGTGATCTAGCTACAAAGAACTTCCCAACTGTGCGTCGTTTAAAACGAAAATGGAGTAGAGACCTCTTGGTCTGAATAACGGACAATACCCGAAATTTTGAACGGAGAATGTACCTCTGGGTATCTCTTCTCCTTAAAGCTAAATTCCCCACTGCCATTTAAATATCATATACGGAAGTTGTGCAGCCAATGTACAGTATCGTAATAAAAATTAAAGACAAAGAATCTGACAAATGTAACTACCTTTACTAGGATTTGAACAGGAACCTTCGTCTCTGAAAATCAGCTGTTAAACAGCTGACACGCGGCGACGACTGAATTACTTGAGGAATACCAATAGTCAGTAGTAGGATTCCGACGGTAATTTTTTATTAATACGAACCTTCCCTTTTAAGCTTCTATGAAGACTCCTTGGGGGATCACCGGGCAAATGTGGCACGTATAGCTTTTTAACGAGTTAGTTTTTGTTTTCAGGAAGTTTCCGCTTAAAAAGTTTGTAAGATTGATGGATTATGTTATTTTAACGTATGGTACGTTGGCTATGTGTAAGGCGTATGTAACGTTTCGTTAGTAACATACCAGAGTACGACTGTGTCCGTATGCCCTTGGATTGAAAGCGTTGTAATTTAATGATTACTGAGGGTTTAGCGGAGCTGAATACATGACACCCGTAGTCTATTTCATCGGGAGTAGAGATTTGTGTAATAGAGGAAGTTGAACGCCTGGAGAGCAGTATTCATTTATTTTATTTCCCATTGTTTACAAAAAATAAATATCAATACAAAATAAATGTTAATTTTCTTAATTATACTTTGAAAATCTGAAAACTATTTATTTTAATTCGCGGTGGGGAAATTAATCCACCCAACTATGGTTTCCCATATTCAAGGATAGATCAATTCAGTGCTTCTTTGTCCATTATACTACTGCAACTACTGTACTACGGTAATCTATTAGTGTGTTAGTAATTACAACTACATGTTAGTTACTTTAATACTAATTAAACTAATAGACATTTTTACTAAAAAAATAATATTCTGGTATATAGTTACATGTACAAAAGAAAAACAAAACAAACAATATAATATGCAAGACAAAAGAATTTATTTAAAAATAGAAAACTAAAATTGAAACCGGTAGACGAGCTCACAAAACTACATGTTTCCTGGAGTAACCATTTTTTCTATAGCGTCTCTCCCTACTTTCAATAGCCAAGTGGTTAAAGCTTTTTTATACCTTATGATGTTCGGCATATTTTTAATTTGTAGGGGGAGCAGATTGAGCAGATTGGGCGCTAAATAGCAGAAATGCCTTTGGTGTAAAGTTTTTGAGGCCTTGTGTAAAAGTAAGAGATCCTTTTTCCCGGTATTAGTATGGAAGAGTTGTTTTTGTCTACCTTCGAATAACTTTCTCTCAATTAGAAAATTTATTAAAAATAAATGTCTATCAAATAATCTGCTTGGTTATTGTAAATTATGTTGGATATTAAGAATGAATGAGGAGTAAATTTCAAAGTGTCTAGATTTAGGAGATTTTTATTAGGAATTGAACAATGCCGGAAATATGCTCTTTAATGTTTAAGTTATTAAATATGAAATAATTTTTGAATATGATTTACTGTAAAAAAGTACTTATTTATCTACTTTTATTTTGTTTCTAGGTAAGATGCTGATTTATTTGATTTACGAATAGCATGATTTTCTTTGGTGAGTTTCTTAATATACATATTATTTTACAACCATTTATAGCACTAAGAATTGGATATACGAGTATATGTGTATTTGTAATTAAACCCAATTTAGATTCAGAAATTATTTTTATACAGTATTACTAAATATTTTAAATAAGAATACTCGGAATAAATTTTTACAGTATGTGTATTGTATGCTACTTGCTAAGATTTTGTATATGGCTTACGTAACTTAATCTCGCTTTTCCCATGTCGGTAGGTAAAGTCAAATTAAATTATAAATTTAATATTAAAATAACCTAAACAATGCAAAAAATTTACACACAAACATATTTTCACGTATATACTGCAAAACTAAAATTTTATCTACAATAATAAAATTTACAAATGAATTTTTGAAATGCATCCTGCCAACCATTAATATAAAATACAGTATAAATTACATCTATCACTTTACTTTCGGTTGCTTTTTAATTTAAAAAACTTAAGCGCGTTTCGATGGTACCACCTTCTTCAGAGCAATATCATTAAAAGTAAAAATTAAAATTCAGATCGGTGTTTCCATTCAGTCATTTAGATTATAACTGTCTTAAATTTTTAATTCTTGTATTTATTTATACAGGAAGCCTTTCGACATCAGTCGAAAGGCTGAGTTGAACCTCTAGAGGCTTTACTAAGCAAAACAAGGAGTGATGTGGTTTACCTTTGTCTTTCTCACTGAGTTGAAAGAGCATGCTTATCAGTATGCCCGGCCCTCTGAAAAGTATCTACATTCCACCCTGCAAATGAAACCTTCACTTCATTCACCACTGGGTCTGGCTGTATAATGAATTCATTACTCTCAAAGGAGTTACCTGTGATTATGTCCTGTACACCTTTACCTCTTCAGTTCTTAAATGGTTCAATCATACAATTGGCTGACCATCCGATAAGAAATAAAACTATTTTCGTAGCCCTGGAACTAGCGGATCGAGTACAAATTAATTTAACCCTCCACTTTCCTAATATGGGAAAATCACAAGAATTAGCTGTCAAATTGATAAAAATAATTATTTTTTAAAAGTTAGAAAACACAGATATAACAGTTGGTTTGCATTGGCGAGGTCCCGGGTTCGTTAATTATATTACTATACATTAAAACTAAATGAAAAAAATCACCATCTTAGAAAAGATTCGGATAATAAAAAAATTAGTTAATAGAAAGCCCCCTGTAATTAGTTGTATTACAATTTTTAATTATTTTAAAAATAATTTTTTATTACACATTACTTTATTACATTTCTTGTATAAATTTTTCATAATAATATTTTGAAAAATTGCATTCAGTTATAAAAGTAGTTGCGATCGATAATGCAATAATATTGGATTGGATTTAAGAGGATTGACAAAGCGATCAGGAAAATGGTAAAAAAGAATGATTGGTCAGCGGCGATGAAGTCTTTTTTATCCGTTTTATCTACAAAGCGCCTAAACGGAAAATGTGTGCATATAAATCATTCGTTTATCTAAAAGAGCCAAGTCCAGGATTTGTAGAGGAGACCTCTACAGACCTCATAAATCGGCTGGACTGGGTAGCCAGCCAGATTCCCTACCTAATTGGACTGTCCCTAGTCGTGTTCCGGCAGACTGATTTTGGTACACGAATACCCGGTTCTTTTCTATTCTATTGTCAAAAAATAAAAATAAAAATCTAATACCGTACGTTACAATAGATATCGTTTTAAGAAGAGATTTGTACCATGTTTTTGAGAAATAAATTCTTTTCCAATAGTTCATAAGTATGGAATAATTTCAAATCGATATCTCGTTTGTATTTTAATGTATAGCCAAATATCTTTTAATCTATTCTATTTTAGAATAATTTTTATCTTGTACGAGTACAGAATTGACAGATATATATTATATATGTTTATTCCTAGTTATTTATTTTTAAAAGGTTTATGTTGTTAAAACGCCCATAACTGACAGAAGGAGTGTCAAATTATTTACACTCAATCTGTTATTTGCAGGGCTAAAATAAATAGTTCTGTTTCTTATCACATGGTAACCTAATTAAATGAGTTAATCATTTAAGAACAGAAGAAGCTGAGTTGTAAAAGAAACTAATCAGAGTTATCTCTTCTGAAAGTGATGAATTTCATTATACAGCCAGACCCTGTTGTGAATGAAGTGAAAGTGTCATTTTCAGAGTGGAAAATATGTGCTTCTCAGAGGGCCCGGCATGCTGATAAGCGTACTTTTCCACTCAGTGATCCATATATTAATTTGTTAATAAATATTTGGTACAAGTTTAAAAGGAAGTTTATATTATTTTGTCTTCTCCTTCTTCTTTTTCTTCTTCTTCTTCTTCTTACTATCAAGGATTAGGCATTAGCCTGTTCCGAACTCACAAACTCTCCTGTACGTCTACACAAACTCGAGACATTCCACCCGTACATCTCGACTACTGCCATCTTCTTCGAGGTCGTCCCACCTCCCTTCTCCAACTGAAACATATTCCGTCACTTTTAAAGATTTTCTCTACTGTGGTATCCGTTCCAAATGTTGCCTCCATTGATTCCGGTACTCCTCCACTTTTTCATTCAAGATAACATACGCCCAACTCAGTTCTAATTTCCTCGTTATGAATTAGATCCAGCCTCGAGCAGCCCTTCACCCTTTTTAAAAACCTCATTTCAGCTGCTTGGGTCCTACTTTTTTGGCGTTTTGTGGTAACCCATGACTCACTTCCATAGAGAAGTGTTATTTTAACACTTATAAGAAGTTGTTATTTTGTATTTGGTTTATAGGAAATTTTTGTTAAGTTTTATACGAAGTTTTTCATGAACCCAAAATATTGACGTTACAATCAATCTATTTTAGACAAAATACGAACAGAATTAACTGATAGAATGATTAACTATCGTGGAGTGTATTGAAAGCGAGGTCTTTAATTGCAGTTAAAAATGGTATATTTTATTTGCGTTCAAAATATTGTAAATAATATTTAGTGTGGCTTTAGTATACTCTTCTAAATTATTTAAGTATTAATGGAGGTATGAAACAGCGAGTCTGCAACATTTAGTTATCGTCAGGATTTTTTATTTTTTGAAAATGTATTTAATTTATTAACATTTTAAATGAAATCTATTTGTTTATTTATCTTCTTATTCTTCTTCTTCTTACTATCAAGGATTAGGCATAAGCCTGTTCCGAATTCACAAACCATTCTGTACTTTTACACGAACACGAGATGTTCCAACCCGTACATCTCGATTACTGCTGTCTTCTTCGAGGTCTTCCTACCTCCCTTCTTCCAACTGGAACATATCCCGTCAATTTTAAGGGTATTCTCTCCTCTGGCATCCCTTCCAAATGCCTTCATTGTTATTTATAACATAGAATATTATAGGCCTAATTATTTTTTTAAATTAAAACCTGTACCTATTTATTGTTCGAACACGTTTATCTATCTCAAGTCGTTTTGTGGCTGTTGGTAATTTTACATGTACTGTTCATCAAAATTGGTCCATTCAAACATTCGCAAGAGAAAGTCGTGTGTTTTACACCAGATTTTTATATTTTGTATTCATGTTTTAACTTTTATTTCCCAAAAATGTTTGGAAAGAATAATTCGACTGACTATAATTTTAAATTGTTGTTTAGGTCTTCAGCCGGAAGGCTGGTATGAACCTCTAGAGGCTTTAACAACTTAAACGAAGAGTGAGGTGGTTTACTATTGCCTTCCTAACTGAGTGGAAAAGTGCCAGGCTGTAAAACGCACCTACTTTCCACCCTGGAAATAACACCTTCAATTCATTCCCAGCGGTGTCTTGTATAATGAATTTCATTACTCTCAGAAGAGATAACTCTGACAATTGTCTTTTACACCTCTATATAAACAGAAATAATTTTTGTAGCCCTGGAACAAGTAGATCAAGTGCAAAGAATTTAATACTCCACCTGTCTTTTGTGGGCAAAGTATATTATATTTTTCAAAATTAAAAGCTATCTATTTATTGTTCGAACACATTTATCTGTCTTACGTCGTGTCACCGCCACCCCTTCTAATTAATCATTTACTGTTTTGCCGGCCTTCAATACTTCTCCCGGCCTTTGTCGGCGCGGTAGGCACTTTGGCGGCGTACCGACAAACCTTTCGGCTGCGTACTGACAGAGGGCTTTGCGCCAAGGCCGAGTGAGTAACCGCCCTCTACCACAGCGCTCTCGGCAACTATATAAAGAGCGCTAACCTGAGCCGAGGAGATTCAATTTCGATCCAGACAGCAGACACCACGTCCACATCGGCAACGCGGCTACCGGACTCCAGCGAAGACTAACCGACGACCCCGCAAGAACGAAGATGATACTTCCCCTCGCCGACCCGTCACCGTAAGCCGTCGACCGGACCGTCATCGCCCGCTTACGCGAGCGATGTCCACAGTGGTCCTTCGACTGAGCCTTACGCCCACCGGACCCGACGAAGCAGCCATCGACACACTACTGCGATTGAAGAAGATGATGGCTCCGCTGGACGACGACACGCCGTGTCGCCCAGCTCGTCGACCGCCACAACGACTACGACCGACGCTTCCCATCAAGATGACCACCGCTTAAACGGCCCTTTTTAGGGCCGCCAAAAATTAAAGGTTTTAACTCGCCACTTTATGTCCCCATCCGGTGACAGTCGTTTTGTGACTTAATAATTTTACATAAATACTCTTCATCAAAATTGGTTAATTTTAACATTGGCAAGAGAAAGTCGTGTGAGTGTTGTTTTACACTAGCTTTTTATTGTTTGTATTCATTTTTTAAATTTTATTTTTGAAAAATACTTGAGAAAAATTTAAATGATTATAATTTTAAATTAAAATTCATCCGTTGTCCCGTACATTTTGGTGTGTGGCGTTCGATTGTTATAAATTTATATTCCAGTTTTCCTTTTTTTATAGAAATACATTTTAAATCCATTTTACACAATTCCTGCGATACTTTTCTTTTATTCTTTCTTTCTATTTGATACCTATTCAAAGAAGAATTCAATTTATTTAAAACTCATTTTTACGTTGAATTTTAATTTGAGAAATGTTATTTATATATTTTCACTGCTTTGTTACTCCGCCTCCCGCGTATACATAGCACTGCAAATTGAATTGATTCAAACATTTCTTTTTCTCTTCTCATAAATCCAAATTTCAGTGAATTCATTTATTATTCTTTCACTCACATCTGGTCCCAACAGTTAATTTCGCTTCAAATGTCAGTTTGTTTTGATATTGGCCCTCTGAAAATCCTAATATTTATTACCTTTTCACGTTCACTACAAAATTGTAAATTAATTTACTTATTTATAGTAAATAAAAATATAGAGAAGTATCCTTTAATAAAAACGTTTTTATGTTTCACGTTTCTTTTAATTTTTTCAGAAAATAATTTGTCTATATCTGATTGGACTTTTATAATTTGTTAAAAAATTTGTTTGTTATAAAATAGTATAAATATTGACCTTCTGTTTTTGTTTTCTACCATTTGTTTTTACTTTCCCTTGCTCTATATAAATATATAGAAAAGGAAAGTACTGTTTTCATGTCGATTTTTCTAAATCGGGTTTTGCTCGGATATACACGTTTTCAGACCCCCCCTGAATGTATGAAACATATTTGTAGCGATTGGTCTGTTGGTTTTTATGTAAACATAACACTTTAAGAACGGAACTTTGTACGAAGTTGAAACTTGAAACTTAAGTTAAATACCACTGGAGAACCCGACACGAACATTTTCATCAAAATCGGTCAACCGAAAGTAGTAGTTCATTCGTGTGAGTTTCTCAAAAACTGAACCTACGATTCTTTTTTTTAATCGCCTCATGTACTTTATAATTCTACGAGGTGTGGCTATTAAATAACGAGACTGACGTAAAAAATGTTATTTTTATTCTGTACATAATCACTTTTTGTCACCTTCAGTATACACTTCTTCTCTATGTCTACATTGCTCCATGCGAATTTTCCATTGTTGGAAACAGTGCTGGAAGTCATCTTCTCTCAGCTCCTTCAGGACACATGCCGCTTTCTCTTTTACGGCTTCCACAGACTCATATCTTTTTTATATGACTTATATATTGTCCCTTTTAATGCAGATTTCACCTTAGGAACAGGTAGAATAACATTTATTGAAACGTGGTTTTTACTTATGGTCCGGAAACGAAGCGCCAATCCATGCACTGGAATAGCCGATCTTCACCGAGAGCCAAAAAAGCTCGAATGAGTAAGTCAAAATTTAAAGCAATGATGATTGTTTTTTGTTATATCCATGGGATTGTGTACCTTCACTGGGTTCCTGAAGTTCAAATAATTAATCAATATTACTACCTTGAGGTAATTTCTAAAGTACGACAAAGAGTAAGGAAAAAGCGCCCCTAAATGTGGAAGGACAAATCATGGGTTCTTCACCAAGAAAATGCGCCAGCTCATTCCACGTTATCTGTCAAGAGGTTCCTAGCCAAGTACAGCATCTCAGTGTTAGAACATCCACATTATTCACCAGATCTTGTACCATGTGACTTCTACCTGTTCCCTAAGGTAAAATCTGCATTAAAAGGGAAAAGATTTGAGTCTGTGGAAGTTGTAAAAGATAAAGCGGCACGTGTCCTGAAGGAGCTGACAGAAGATGACTTCCAGCACTGTTTCCAACAATGGAAAATTCGCATGGAGCAATGTAGACATAGAGAAGAAGTGTATACTGAAGGTGACAATAAGTTATAATGTATACAATTAAAATAACCTTTTTACAACGTCAGTTTCGTTATTTAATAGCCACATCTCGTATGGTCTAGAAGATAGGGTACCGATATGTCTTCTTAAATTCTTTAGAAGGCTGTTCTCTCGTAGGAAAAAATGTTTTGATAAAGACTGCGGCCTTAATATGGATTTTCGAGCAAAAATGTATAAAGTCATTATTGTAGAACATATTTAAACCTACGACTTTTTTCAAACATTATATACAACGCTTAGTTTAGCGGCAATTAGCGATTTTCTGTTTTGTTTCATGAATATCTGTAAAGAAATGGGATTGTTTAAGATTCCGGCCTTAGTACTCAGTTTACTACAAAATTGTAAATAACGAAAGTTATAAAACACTTAAACACCTAAGTTTTTTATTTTAGTTGTTCTTTTTGTACATTATTTAGCGGCAGTTACTGATTTCCTGTTTTTTTCATCAAAATCGGTGACAAAATTGGGTTTTGAAGATTGCGGCCTTACGATACATTTTACGACAAAAGTGTATGTAGTAATACATAAAAAATTGCAAAAGTTATAGGAAGTTAAAAAACCTAGCCTTCAACATTTATATTAACCATTTTTCTCTTCAGAGCTTAGTTTAGAGGCAATAAGTGATTTCCGTATTTTTAAGTTCTACAGAGGTTGATACTCATTTTGCGTCACACACTCATGATTACATTCAATTTTAATTTAATTTAGAAGTTAGGTTATGTTTTACCATTTGACATTGTTTACTCATGATTAAATAAGGGTTACATTGTTTATTATTTACATTGGTAAGAGAAAGTTGCGTGCATTTCACGCCAGATTTTTTTTAACTTATTAAATCTTCGTTTACAACTATACAATCACATTGCCAGTAATGAGTATGATGAAAATATAACACGACTCCAAAGACTTAAAGACGAATATCGTTAGGCAGCAATACGATCAAAAAGAGTTTTTAGACAATATAGATTTTAATTTTATGTAATTATGTAATTAATTACATACAGGAAAACTAAACCTAGCCTTATAATATTATCCTGCGGCAGACCACATTTCATCTTATTTTGTTTTTCAAGTCACCCTCTTTTAGATTCCTTTCTACCATAGCATTATGGATTCCTTGTATTCCCTGTTTTCTCAGGACTACCTCTTCTCCTTCTACTTTCTAGATGAAAAAATCTCTTTGTGGCTATCTGTTTGCTGCCATTCTCTAAAGATGACCATAACATACCAATAGACTGATCTCTGTTCTGCCTATCATAGTATTCTGAGAACTGTCCGTTGGCTAATGTTAATATTTTTCACGTGATCCACTCTAAAGACCCCGCACGATCTTCGATGGTCGTGCCTGGTCTACAGAGCAACCTACCTGCTCTAAGGCCTCCAGCCTTAGTTTATTTTTTTTCCCTGCTATTCAATTTAATTATTTAATTTAGAGTTTGCTCTGAAACTCCTACGCTCTCTGCCAATTAAATAAACCGATTTACTTGATTTTTTTATAGAATTATTTTGAGTTTTTTACTTTTTAAAGTCGTATCAACCCAGTTGTTATTAGCGACCAAATTTTCAAGCCTATACATTGTCATGTTACAGCGACTACATTTGAGAAGCCTTGTAACTCTATTATCGTTCATACGTAAGCTAACAATATGATCCAGGCTGCACGAAACTGACGCAGACTGAAAAACCAGGCGCTTACCCAAAATATAATCCCAAAAAGAACACTACTTTAACCTTGAAATTTTGGATCTTGTTTGGATGCTCATGACATATTGTTTCAATTTGCAAACTTGAAACAACAATCTATTTTTCGTTGTCGGAGCCATCTCGTAGGTACGTTCCCTTACTCATTCCATTTTTCCACTTCCATTCATACTCCAATTCCTGGTTCTATTTTTCTAATATTTATTGATACATAATTTTGTTATGTTGGTGTATTTTGACCATGTTAATTTTTAGTTTATGGTTGATTATCAACGCATGCTTTGGGTTTGGAAAGTTTTTTTAACGGTGTTAAAACACTGGGTTATTTCATTTTTCTAATCGTAAACTAATCCAGGGACTATTATCTTTGCCGTTACTTATTACTGTTCCAAAAAGACGGTCTAAAGTTTAAATTAAATTATCGATTCAATTAATAACAATAATATTATTAATATCACAATATAATATAATACAATAATATTAGTAGGTTATCACAAGATCGATTGACTAAGAAGATTGTTGACTATGTAACCGCACTTAAAACCTCAACACCATGGCTTCAGGAAATTCGTAAGGACTTCGAAGGTGCAAACATAAGTTCAACTGATATCTTAGAAAGAGACACGTTTCGAGACAAAGTAAATAAGTGGGAAATTTCTCCTGAGCAACCACAGCAAAAACAAGTCAGGCCAAAATGGTCAGAAGAACGTAAACAAGCTTTCTTAGAAAGAATGAAGGTCTGTTGGAGGAACAGGAAGAACCCAAAGAAAAGTTAATTGAGCTATTTTCTTAACAAAATTTGCTTCCATTATTGGGAGAATTCGCTATTAATAATAATAATAATAATAAAAATGATAGTAATAATAATAGAAGGAATGGTAAGGATTTTATATTATTAATGAAGAAAATCGCAATTATAACAGAATTGTTCCTAGTTAAGTAAACGAGTAACATTTTATTATCTGTCGTTAATAAATTTATTCAGGGTTTTCATATTTCTTATTTTATAAAGAGAGAGAAAATTCATCTAAACTGTTTAACTTTTTTAGCATGAATTTCATTAGGTTAGTTGTTAGAAGGTGTCATATTTTTTAATTAAATTTTTAAAAAAATAGTGTTTTTATAGAGCATCAATTTGTAATCTTTTAGGTAAATAAAGTGTTTTTTTATAAAATTAAAACAGCTTTTTAATCTATGCGATGTACTTGCTAATGACTACATTGTACTGACAATATAAATTAGAAAAATAATAGAGATGTTAAAACAAAAATATTAATATTGTAATGGATTCATTATTCTTATTTTTGGTAACAATATTATATATTATATAGTTTATTATATTATAAGGTACATAATTATATAGAACATTCATTGCGAGGAGTAGTTGTCAGATTTTTTACATTAATTCATTTTTTTCTTTTTGTAATCTAGTTATATCCTCTGTTCATTATGTTGGATAGATTGAGTTTCAACAAGGTGCTTCTGTAGCGCAGTGGTTACCATTTTAGACTTCAAAATGAAAGGTCTTAAGTTCGATTTATTTTTTTTTGACATTTCCAATTGAAATTAAGTATGTGTTATTTATTAATCTGCTCATAACAAACAGGTGGAGTGTCAAATTATTTACACTCACTCTGTTCGTTGCAGGGCTAAAATAAATAGTTCTGTTTCTTATCACATGGTCAGCCAATTAAATGACTAAATCATTTAAGAAAAGAAGAGGTAGCAATGCAAAAGACACTAATCAGAGTTATCTTCTCTGAAAGTAATGAATTTCATTATACAGCCAGACCCTGTGGTGAATGAAGTGAAGGTGTCGTTTACAGAGTGGAAAATATGTGCTTTTCAGAGGGACCGGCATGCTGATAAACGTTCTTTTCCACTCAGTGAGGAAGGCAACAGTAAACCACCTCACTCCTCGTTTTACTTAGTAAAACCTATACAGGTTCAAACCAGCCTTTTGGCTGATGACCTAAACAACATTTATTAATACAACAATTTCTAAATGTGAATTTAATGTTTCAAAACTTGATTTACTTGAAGGAGCGTGCAGTCATCACCACAGTCCTACAGTTGGCCAAGAAGATCCCTTGGCCAGACGGGTTTTAAACGTCTGTGTTGAGTACCCGGTATCGCCCTAGTGTACATGTTTTCTATGAGAGGATTGTCATGTAATTAAAATTTGTCATTTTATCTTCTTGTATTGTTTCGCGACGTCAATTACGTACAGGATTTGTAAGTGCAACATTGAGTTTGTGATGTAAAAGGGGCATTGCGTTATCGCTCGTCGAATCATGTTTTGAATCGCCTGTATACGTTTAGTGTGTGAAGGTTTAGCGGATCCCCAAAGTTGAACTCCATATGTCCAGATTGGTCTTAAGATTGCCTTGTAGATTGTTAATTTGTGTGACATGTTTAAGTTAGAACATCTATCGAGTAAGCGTTTCAGTTGGTAGAAGAGTGTTTTGAGTTTGTGGCGTGTGAGTTCCATGTAAGTTTCTTGTCCAAGTGTAAGCCTAAATAGCGTGTTTGATTAGTGTGAGGCAGGGGAACATTAATAGTGTAAACGGTTTAGCAGTTTTGTCGTCTAAAAGTAAACGTCATTTGTTGCGATTTGTTTTCATTAATTTTAATTTTACGAAGTTTAAGCCATGACTCTACCAGGTGTAAATGGTTTTGTGTCTTTTGAGTTGCAATTGCAGGATCGGCATCAACCGCAAGAACTGCCATATCATCAGCAAACATAGCCATAGTTTTATGGATACAAGTTGGTATGTCACTGGTGCTTACAGAAAACAGCCTTGGTGCAAGTACGAAGTTCGATTTCTCGGCAAATTTATGTACAATTTAACTATCAATCTATTATTAGTCGTTAACTATCAAGTGTTTTTTCATAAATAATCATTTGAGACCCCGTTAAGTAACTTTAGACATTTCTGGAAGCTCTATTAGCAGGACATATTTTTACGCTTTTTTCACTGGTGTAGACCTTTATTCAGTTCATCTGATGTTTTGCTTTTGTTCTTTGTGCCAAATCTTTAACTCAGTAACCAGTTGTCGACATTTGGTTCCGTTCATTATATTTTCTCGGTTTATTTCACTTTTCCGCCGGCTCTTGGGCGTTGTGGTTAGTGCAACTGGCTTCTTCGCCGGGGCACCGGGTTCGATTCCTTGTCGGGTCTGGCATTTTTTCATCACTCATTTTCATATATCATCATTCTCCGCCATCTGCATTAGCAGAAATTTCAAAACAATCAGACGTAAAACCAAAATAAAAAATAATGAAATAAAATAAATATTTCATTTTTTTATATTCAGGTTCGATTCCAAGTCAGGTCTTGCATTTTTTATCACTCATTTTCATATATCATCATTCTCCGCCGTCTGTATTAGCCGAAATTGCAAAACAATCAGACGTAAAACCAAAATAAAAAAAATAAAAACTAAAATAAATATTTCATTTTATAAATATTTTTTGCTATATTCGGATTTGATTCCAGGTTAGGTTGGCATTTTTTCATCACTCATTTTCACATAATCATCATTCTCCACCGTTGAATTTGCATAAATTGCAAAACAGTCAGACGTAAATAAAAAAAATAAAGTAAAATAAATATATCATTTTTTTTTTTCTAGATCCTATGTGACTTCTTTAAACCTTTTACACTTTTATCTGCGCTCCTCATGTCTATTGTTTAATTTCTTTTGTCAACTAATTGTCATTTATACATGTGTCCTTAGAATGTTATACTTCAATATTTGATTTTATTTACCGTTTGTTTTTATTGTAGAGTTCTTCTCGTGTTCGTTACCTGCACTTTTCATATTTTTGTCTCCAATTAATATACTTCTCATAGACAAGCCTTTCCTGTCATTCTGAGGTATTCACCCTATACAGACACGCAGATTTTATCATCAGATATTATAGTGTCTGATCTTGGCTTGTCTTCACCTTTCCAACGTACTTGAAGTTATCAACTTTTCCAATTTTCCGTATTGTATCTGTAAGCGACTAATCTATTATGGCATATTTTAAACGAACTAAGAAAAAGATTAGTCACAATAATATGGCATCATTATTTATCAAATTCTATCAAATACGTGACAACATGACGTTATACGTGGCAAGTCAAAATTTAGGATATTAAATTATAAATTAGTTTTTAATAATTTTACATTGTTCATATTTGCAAGTCAGCTTTATTTATGCCAATCAAAAAGTCATACGCTCAATGGACAAAACAAAATTAAAAATAATTACATGACACAACAATAAAAAGTACGAAGTTTATACACACGAGTACAATGGTTATTTAATACCCTTTCTGAAGTCCGTACGCAATTGCTAGTAAATTATAAATGTTATTTTACAGATTTACCTGATCGAATGTTGAATTTATTAGTTTTCCCGTGAAGGTAGATCTATCCCTTTCGTGAGTTGATATCTCCTTAGTTGAATCTAACTGTTCGAAGAGAATAAACTTTTATATAATCAAACAAAAAAGAAAATAATCTTTCTATTTATTTATTTTTTCGTTCACACATTCTCGTCTGAAAATGGGTTGAATTATTGCCAGACTCGTTTATTTTTTTTAAAGACAGCTTCCTTAAGAAATTTGTTTCGCTCAAGCTTTATTCATAATATGAAATATAACAACTTTTGATTTGTAGACTGCAGTGAATTGAGTCTCGCCAGAATTTTGTCGTTTATTTATTGCATTGGAACAATTTTTAACTTTGAATGTGTTTTATGCGTAATGCTAACTTACGTTTTACGGTGTCATAAGTCAAAATATTATCCATTCGTGTATCTAAACCTCATCGGTGTGAATTTCTAACAGATTTATTCTAAAAGTTATCCTTTGCTTTACCTTTTTTTTAAGAACACCCAAACACTGTTTTTCAATGTACCTTCTGTACATAAGTTAAATGATAAATTTTTATATGTCATCAAACCCGCGGATAATGTAAAATTTCCAATGCAGTTGCTAATAACCAAGCAGTTTACTTCAAATTAAGTTAAAAAAATAAACATAATTATATACCTTTTATTTATTATTATTTAAAATATTATTTAAAATTGAAATATGTATTTCTAACCACCAGAACACCCTTACAGAAAACACTTACCAATTTTTACAGCGCTTTCGTGTATCTTGTACTCATCTTCAGTAAATTTTAATGTTTTAAAAAATTTTTTTACATCAAAATTTAAAACTTTCTACTCCTACCATGGAGGATAAGGAGTAGTGGATTCTTATATCTAAAACAGTCTTGCCAACTTAATCAGTTAATCCGTTTTTAAAAAACGATTTGCAGAACACTATTCAAACTATAAAAAAGTAAACCGAAAATTCTCCAATGTAACTGAACACACGATCAAAAATAAATATACTATGTCAAGTATAAAAAATTATCTAGAAATATTAGAAATGAATAACAGACAAAATGAAATTGAAATTTTGGAAAAATATTATACGTATTTATAAATACAGTAACAGGGAAAAATTAATGAACACATAGATAGAATATGACGATCAACTGATTAAGTTGGCAAGACTGTTTTAGATATTAGAATCGACTATCCCTTATCTACCATGGTAGGAGTAGGAAGTTTTGATGTCAAAATTTTTTTAAGGAATTTTAATTTACTGAAAATGTCTACAAGATAACAAGAAAGCGCTATAAACATTGGTAAATGTTTTCTGTTATCGTATTCTGGTTGTTAGAAATGTATATTTCAGTTTTAATATACCTTTTTAAACCTAAAACTAGAGAATAATATTCAAACCTTTTACTTTCTTATAGCCGCTTGTGACTGTATTTATTTTGTTTTAATTAATTGAACCAAACTTGGTGTGCCACAATATAATAAATAGGTAATAAAAACTAAAAAAACCCAAATTGAATTTTACAAGCCTGTTTAATAAAATAATTTGAATAACATAAATACATAAAATTTTTGTAAAATTTTTAACAAAATTTTTTTTAAATAAGTTATATAAAAAATGAAATAAAATCAATGAAAATCAGATGACAGGATTTCACTAAATTATGCAGTGAAAATGATGAGTATTTATATTGATTTTAATAAAGCAATTAGATTTTATAAAAATTAGTCTGCCTGTAACAGGCAGGTGGAGTGTTAAATTAATTGTACTCGATCTGCTAGTTCCAGGGCTACAAAAAAAAACTGTTCTGTTTCTCATCTCATGGTCAGCAAATTATATGACTGAAGCATTTAAGAACTGAAATCCGAGTCGGATTTCGGTTAACCTAGTTTCAGATAGACGGTATATTACAGTATTTCTTTTTTAATACGTGTTTTAAAACAAGTCAGACTAATGGTTAATTTAAAAAGTGGAAAGAGTATTGTAACTGACCCACTAAGTAAATTAACTGCTGGAAATAAAATCCGGGAACAATTGTTACAATAAACTATTCAAGATAGCTTAGAAAGTCTTTTGAAGGATTGCCATTTGTTTATTTTGGAACTGGAAGACGTTTGTTGGTTTTGTTCTCTATTGTGATACCGTCGTAGCTGAACATAAATCGAGTTTTATCGCGCACGCACGCGCTCTCTTAAATGACTTTTTCTTCTGTTACTTCTGGATACCCCATTAACACTAGTAAACCCCCCATACTATCTTGTTTGCCCTTAACAACCCCAAACACAACGATTTTCATTCTGTTTTACAGTAATGTATTCAACACTAAACCCTTTCTGACTACTTAATTCCTCCATAAAATCGGCTTAACTCTCTAAAAACATCACTTTAGGTACACTTTTAGTAAATCTGATTCTAGACACATTAAAATTAAGTCTTTTATTTCTGATTTGTTGAAGTATTAAGCCAAAACGCTTTATGAATTTAATTTAAAATTTATTCCATAATTATAACTCGAATGTTAGTATTCGTTCTGCAACCCTGTGATGCTGAAATGCTTTTATGAGAATTTTAACTAACATTTATTTTTCTTATTTGTTTGTTGTACTTACTGGAACATTACAATCTGTCCATGTTATGTGAACAAGTAATAAATATTGCTATGAGAGTAAAAAACTAAAGGAAGTAAAAATCCATTGATCTCTGTGATTACTAAAAAAAAAATCAAATACAAAGTTTGTTGCATTAAATTTCGATTACAGTATCTGATAGGCAAGTTAAAATATTCAAACCTTTCAACCATGAATTTTGAGTTACACTATCGTCTTATAAAATAATTGATAGTAAATTTATACGCCCGCTTGTAGTCTATCCATATGTTCAACCCTGAGATCCTTTTTTTTCTTTAAGTTGAGATCTTCAAAAATTAATTACCTTAAAACCATGTATATAATATGTCATTGATTTTAATTCACAGCAAAGTTTTCTATTTGTAGATTTTTAAAATATCACGTTTTTGAAATGTTTTTTTTTAAAGAATTGAGTAAATGACTCTGAAATTAGATTTCAATATTGCTTAATGTAGGTAAATAATGTTGAAAATTTTAAAAGTATTACAATAGAAATAAAAATAAGTTCAATTTTTTTAAATGTCTACGAAAGAAGAACCAAAAAAAGAAAATAATATTTTCAACTTTACAAAAATGACTTCTGCTTACTGCAACCTCTTGGTTTAACGCTTGGTAACTCCATAATGCGTCTTCTGTCCCATTTAAAGAATTTGCGATACTAAATTTTTGAATGATTTTTCAGTCAGTATCTTTGTGATGATTTTCCATGGAATTGTTTTACACTGGTTTGTAAAAACGTTTGGATAAGCTCGCTTGATTCTTCTAGTTAGTGTTATTTGTCAGGTTGGATCAGAGAGCCAATGTTTGTACTGTTCTCGGAGTTTAGCTCCGAAAACCTTGTTAACACTAACATCTAGTGGTTATACGACGGGATTAAACTCCTTCAGAATACTATTAAATTCAAAGTTAATTTTTTATTGTTCAATAAATTTTTTTCACTTCGTCTTGTCATTACTTTAAAATGCGTTTAAAGAAATCATCGCTGGTACGTTCAGAATACCTTTTGGACGACGACCCCACGTGTTTTTACTCACTTTATCATTAATTCTGATATTATCCAATTCGTAACATCTTTAAGAAAAATCTATTTGTTTTTTTTTTAGATGGTGTTTTATGTTTAAAGATTATGTACGGATTCTCTTATGGTCGGTTACTAGGAGGCTTCAGCTACTGTGTGTCTGATCGTAATGCACCATCGTTTCTAATGCGCACTTGGATTTCTAAAATCGATTCTGACAAAAAAACTGCGCGTAAGATTCGAGATTTAACGGTGTTACTAATGCACTAGGCTATATTTACTATGGTTTTGAAAGTTTTGAAAGACTGGAATCGTTGTAAAATTTCAATGTTGGAAATTGAAGAAATGCCCTAAAGTTGTATCCTGTATGTTCAGATGGGTTTTAAAGTTGATTTATACAGATTCATCATGTGTTTAATAACTGACAATAATATCAGTGACGTAATTTTATCGTTTAATCTCTCTTGAAGCAACTATAGTGTGCACTGCTACCGTAAGTTTGGCAACATTGGCATTTGTTTTTGTTTTACCGAGCTGGGAATCAAATCTGGAACCCCTGGTGTAGAAGCCAGGTGCGCTGATCAATGTCGACTGTTATTTACAAACTTACATTATTCTAATTTGTATCAATTAAAAAAAATTACCAGTTAATTTTTTTATATTTCAAGTATCATTAGCTAACAATAAAGCTATGCCATTAGGTATAACGTCTAGTATCTAATTAAGTTTAACAAGAACAAAATGGGGCCTAAAATTCAACCTTAAAGAACGCCCGCTTTAACTTCAAGTTACATACATAAATGATGAGGATCATTTTAATACGTAACGTTTTTCTTCTTCTTCTTTTGCCAACCCTGAGGTTGATTTTCAGTAACATTTCATTTCGATCTTAGTTCTACTTTTCTCTTTTATTCCTTGTAACAGTTACATTCCACATCGTTAATAATTTGTTTCATTAAGATTGTTATGGTCTTCCTTGACGATCTCCTCCCTCAATCAATCCCTCTGCTATTGTTCCAACGATAAGATTGCACCACAGGATGTGTCAAATTTAATTTGACACGTAACGTGAAACAAAATAATGAAATTAAATCTCAACGATTCAGTATCATTACATTATCATAGATAGATTACATTATCAAATTATGTACTAGTGATCTGATTTTCTAAATTTATTACCAACAGTAGGAAATCTACATCAGGTTATTTTTAGGTAAACTTTCTTGTGTTGTTTAGGTCATCAGCCGAAAGGCTGGTTTGAACCTGTAGAGGTTTTACTAAGTACAACGAGGAGTGAGGTGGTTTACCATTGCCTTCCTCACTGAATGGAAAAGTACACTTATCAGCATGCCGGGCCCTCTGAAAAGCACATATTTTCCACTCTGCAAATGACACCTTCACTTCATTCACCACAGGGTCTGGCTGTATAATGAAATCCATTACTTTCAGACGAGTTAACTCTGATTAGTGTCTTTTACACCTCTACCTCTTCTGTTCTTAAATGATTCAGTCATTTAATTGGCTGACCATGTGATAAGAAACAAAACTATTTATTTTAGCCCTGCAACTAATAGATTGAGTGTAAATAATTTGACACTCCACATGTCTGTTATGGGCAGTAAACTTTTTTAAGGAAGTAAAAAATAAATTCCAAAAATATTATTAAAAGTTTCCTTTATTGGTATTTATTTCATCGATACATTTTTTTACTTTTTTTCAATTACCAGGAACAACATAAATTAAATTCAAGAGATTTTTTTACATAACATTTTTTTCGATCTTTATTTCATAAACTAGTAATTCTTATCTGGTTGACGATTGATTCTCAGCGGTACGAGTTATTTTATTATTTATATTAATTGGTTTAATTTTATTTTCTTAATACCTGACTAATTTGCAGTCCGTCGATTGTACAACTTGGCATTCTACAGCAGTGCCTGATGTTTCTGAAACAAGGAATTTAATGTGATTAGAAATACTATCAAAATGTTCTGAATATTATATGATGTACAACACTGTGTAAATGGAAATTTTTACGGTAATTTAATTATGACTAACAGAATTACGTGGTTTTTCACGCTTGCCCAGTAAAGGGCCGTTGTATTGCCGGATCGTTTCATTGATAAGGACGGTCGCTGCGTTCTTACAATAATGCCGAAGAATTAGTAGCAATGGAAAACGTTCGTCCCTTCACATTTCTTTCAAGAATTGGATCGGAACAGAAATTTCTGTTCCTAGTAAAACTCAGTTAGTGTACTGGATAGTACTAATGCAAAATACCTAATACTTTTAGTACCATAACAAAAATGTTACCAACTGATCGAAAAAGTATTATTATTCCCTCTGTTCCCTCTGAATTTAATCCTGTGGGAAACAAGAACGGGGGGAGCCGGAGGAGACTGATAGTCAGACCGGATACCAGCAAATACTGGTAACTGAACTGTTAGGAATAAATGTGTATCTTTGTGCGAGTTACGGTTGTAATGTTACTTGTTACTGCTTAGTCTGCTACTATTTAGTGAAGTGTATTTTTAAATTGCTGGTTACATTGCCTCTGTAAGGAATTTAAAGAATGTGGATTGTGAAAATTTTTGATGTGAGTGTATTATAGTACTTGTTAACCAGAGATCTCGTTTGTCATGACATGTGTTGGTAAAACAGATAAAGGTAATGTACTGGCAGGGAAAACATTTTTTCGTTATAAAATTGTACGATTCATAGTTATTACAGAAACCTACAGTGGCAGCATTATTGACTCATTAATGCAGCATTAATGACTCGTTCGTCCGCTTCATCCCTCAGAGTAAAGGTTATGTACAATAAATAGTGTAATAAGAAGTTTCTTCCTGTAGTTCCTTGTAGTTTTGAGATGTACTCGGTTACTGTTCCAGGTACAAGGCGTGTAATCAGTCTAATATATTACAATTTGTGTATGTCTTTTAAGACTTGCTGCATCATTACTAAACGCGTAACGCGCAGCACACTTACTCAGAATATAGAATGTATTACAAATTTAAATTTTTTGCCGAAGTTAGCTGGCTCGTGCCCTGCTGGTAGTTGTTGCTTAGGTCATCAACCGAAAGGCAGGTTTGAACCTCTAGAGGCTTTACCAAGTCAAACGAGGTGTAAAATGGTTTACCGTGCCTTCCTTACTGAGTGGAAAAATTATGCTTGTCAGCATCTGAAAATCATCTACTTTGCACAATGCAAATGACACCTTCACTTTATTCAACATAAGGTCTAGCTATATGATAATGAAATTCATTACTCTCAGAGGACATAACTCTGACTAGTGTCTTTTACATCTCTACCTCTTCTGTTCTGAAATGCTTCAGTCATATAATTGGCTGATTATGCGATAATAAATAGAACTATGTTTTGTAGCCCTGGAACTAGCTGATCGAGTGCAAAGAATTTAACACTTGACCTGCCTGTTATGGGGATTGGACTATGCTGTTTACGAATAACCAAGAATGCAAAAGTGAATTTTTTTTCAATAAATTGATATCAAAGTGGAGTGACCGTTGGTGGCTAATGTATTAAATTATTAAAAAAATGTAATCAAACATTCTTTTAAACTTGGTCTCACTTAATAAAATTAATAATTCTACTTCAAATATATTCCTGTTCTATTTTCAATATAAAGTACCTTATAAAATAATTTTTGGACACCTAAAAATGCGGGTAATTGTAAATAAAAAATTTGATTTCAAATGGTAAAAGACACTTACCAATAAAAGCACCGCCGCCTCCTCCTCCTCCAATGTAGGGTCCGTAAGGATAGAATCCACCACCTCCACCGCCTCCGTATATGTCAAATCCTTAAATCAGATTACTAATTTTTAATACTACATTTTTGGTGAATTTATCGATAAAATTACTGTAAAATTGTATTGAAAAATAATTTTCAGTTTTAACGAGTTTCCCATGGATTTATACAAAGTTATAAAACTTTTTGTCATCTGGTTGGTGTCTTGGTCAACGCAATTGACTTCTCTGTGTCAGGAATCTTGGGTTTGATTCCCGCCCAGGTCTGCGATTTATGTTACATCATTTCTCGTATTTTGGGTGTACTTTTTATCCCTGGCTTCCGGACTCCATTCTGTTACTTTAGCAAACTAACCGTTTATCTCAGCTCATTTAATGTACATGTGAGTTATTTTCTTTCAGTACACGTAAAAATATATTTTTCTGACCTTCATCTTTTTATCTCGTCGTCTGGAAATCTGTTCCTCCTTGCTATCTTGCATTTTTTACATTATTCTATATCGGTGGTTGTTATTACATTTTGGGCTTTCATACTTATTACCCAATTACTCCATAGGTCATAACTGCCATAACTGTTTGATAGTTTTGGTTTTAACTGTCCGGCCCGTTGGGGTAGTGGTTAGCGGAATTAGCTTTTACACCGGGGTCCGGGGTTCGATTCCCGGTCAGTCCTGGCATTTTTTTTCATCACTCATTTTCACATATTATCATTCTCCACCGTCTGCATTAGCGAAATTGTAAAACAGTCAGACGTAAATAAAAAAATGGTTTTAAATGGTTAGAAGCAACCTGTTGTAGGAATAAATTTGTTGCGTTGTAACTCATAACAGTGATAATGATCCCGAACCATTTTAAAAATGTAACGGGTTTAAAATCCAATAAGACCTTCAAAAATGGATAGCCAATACAGGTAGAGAGAAAATTGCTAGTATGGTATATTATATTCAAATGGAGGTATCACCAAAGAGACAGGAGAAAAGTAAAATATTAATGATCGTATTTTTATTTATTTTTTTTAAATTTAATGATTTTAGGTTGTATTTAATCAACTTTAATTTATTAAAATATAGTGTAAGTTTAATAATTACTAAAATTTAATATATTATAAGTAATTGGCTGATATACTCATAGTCTTACAAAATAGCATAGTATTATTAGTATTGTATCTAAGATTGTATTAATAATAGTATTGGTTAATGTAGTATTGATATTTTAATTGAATACTGATGCTAATGATCGATAATATATCATAGTTTTTGAGTATTTATTTAAAAGTTTCCAACTGATTCTAGTATATAGTTGGTTATGTCCATAGTTGGATGGGATAGTTTCCACTACCTCTAAAGTAATAGTATAGTGCAATATTATAAATTTTGTATTATGGTAATTTATGTTATTTATTTTATAATGTGTAATATATAATATATATTGTTGTTGTTTAGGTCAACAGCTGAAAGGCTGGTTTGAACCTCTAGAGGTTTTACTAAGTAAAAACAAAAAGTAAGGAGGTTTACTATTGCCTTCCTCACTAAGTTGAAAGAGTATGCTTATCAGCATGCCAGGCCTTCCATAAAGCACCCACTTTCCACCCTGCAAATGATACCTTCATTTCATTCACCATAGGGTCTGGCTGTATAGTGAAATTCATTACTCTCGGAGGAGATAACTCTGACTAGTGTCTTTTACATCTCTACCTCTTCTGTTCTTAAATAGTTTTGTCATAATTGGGTGACTATATGATAAGAAACAGAACTATTTTTTATAGCTCTGGAGCCAACAGATAGAGTGCAATTAATTTAACACTCTACCTGCCCGTTATGGGCATATATAATATATGTGGGAATGATCAAATTATAATTATTATTTATATTATTACTGCTATAAGAATTCTGAAGATAATCGCCCTTTTGTTTTTAGGCAAAGGAGCTGAAAATATATTTTTACTCGTGCAGAACTGCAGAATAATAGATTTCATTAAATATACTGATAAAAAAATCAAGTATTTTAATCTAAGATACTTGTTGTACTATTGTTCAATATTTGTTTAAGAATAAACTTCCATAATTTATCAGTATTATTAATAAATGATACTTACCTATATACCATGGTGGGGTGACACCGTATGGGATGACATAAGTGTAAAAGTAGTTTTCAAATTCAGTATAGTAGTTGTATAACTCTGAAATGTAAAACATAAGATAGTGATTATTAATGTTGTAACGTGACTTATTACTAATTATTATTGTGAAAACTTAATATCCTCCAGATTTCTAAGAATTAAAAACAAACGTTTCGAAAAACGCATTTAATTGTTTCATTAGCCGCCATTAATTTTTCGAATATATATTGCATATCGAATATACAAACGCAATTAATTATATTATAGTCTGATTCACGAAAGAAAACACCTGTCTTTAAACATCAATATGTTTTAAACCGTTGTATGTAAAAACAGTTACGATACATCAAATTAAAGCTTGTTTTATTGTTTATTACAGGAATATATTAGCATATAATACTTTGTAGCCCTATGTGTTTAAAGCACGCGTGAACAAAGTAATAGTACCTTGAAGTTGGGTATACTGGAAAAGTAGTTAAAAACAGAGTACTTTTTATGCGTAATTCGTTATAATTATTTAATAGGCCTACACTATTAATTTCTGGAAATGTTTATGAATATCCTGCAATTAACAATATAACAAGCTTTAATTTGATGTATTGTAATTGTTTTTAGATACAATGGTTCAAAACATATTGATGTTTAAAGACAGGTGTTTTCTTTTGTTAATCGGACTATAATCATGTTCGTATTTTTCACTAAATTTTCAGAACACGCGTAGAGGGGTTGGGATTCATGTTGGCGCATTGAGTTAGAGCTCATTTAATAGATGCTGATTAATAAGAACAAAATGAAAGTGTTGTGCAGCAGCAAGAGTGGTTTAGAAGAGATGGAAAATTTAAAAGTAGGCAACGAAAACATACAAAAAGTTGGGGAATTCTGCTATCTAGAGAGTAAAATAACAAAGGATGGTAGAAGCACAAGTGCTATCAAAAGTACGATCACTCAAGCCAGAAAAGCCTTTGAAATTAAAACCAGTGTACTGACTACAAACATTGATTTACAGATTAGGAGAAAATTCTTTAAAAATAACGTTTTTAGTGTAGCATTATACGGGAGTGAAACGTGGGTGATAGGGGATGTAGGAAGGAAGAGGAAGCTTTTGAAATGTGGTGTTATAGGAAAATGTTAAAGATTAGGTGGGTGGACTAAATAAGTAATCTAGAGGTTCTTAGGCGAGTGGATAAAAAAGGAAGTATAAATGGAAACATTATACCAGAAGAAGGGATAGGCTAGTAGGGGCATATCTTAAGACATGTAGGTATTGTATACCATTAATGGAGGGTAATATTAAGGGAGTGAATTATTGTAGGGGTAGGCAACGGTTACAATATTTAAAGCAAATAACAAAAGATGTAGGGTGTTACAGGTATGTAGATATCAAATGACTTGCGCAAGATAGGACCGGTTGGAGAACTGCATCAAACCAGTCGAGAGACTGATGATAAAGAAAAATGATGCTGGCGGTTCCTTCTCACACACTGTTTCTACCTGCCTGGACATTTCATTTGAGCTGTGGTTGTTGGGGTAAACATATGCATCGGTTCCGTTCCCATACAAACTCAGCTCACCGCCATCAGTCACTTCCTGTGAAACTTGTATGTAATATACCTACTATTTATTACCGTATTAGAACGTTTGTCGTAAGTGTGGTAACTTACTGGCGTAGTAAAAGCAATCATGGCGTTGCCATGAATGATAATGATATTGTTGCCTGGGAACCATGATAAACGAGCAGTGGGACAATACACAGGAAGTAAAATGTCTCACAGGCAAGAGCAGTATTCAATAAAATGGGTTCTAATTATAAGAGCCACTACTTTACTCTTTCAACAAAAATGAGACTTCTAAGATATTATGTCTTTTTTATACTCGTATTCGGTGTTGAGTTCTGGACCTCGGATAAAACCTTCACAAGGAAAATAGAGGCATTTGAGATGCGGCTGTATTAATTAATTAATTAGTAATACTAATAATATTTAATAATTAGTATTAGGTATTAATAATGATATTAATTAGTATTATTAATAATGATATTAATTAGTATTTATTAATTCTTTGATAAGAGCTGAGAGGATGAAAGTGCTATGTATCAGTTTTTTAAAACGTAGTTTTTATGATTGATGAATATTACATGCATATTTGGTTACTTAGGTGGCATAGAATGCTCTATTTCAACAGCTTAACAAATACTACAGGATCAAGAGGGCGTGTACCATAAAATTTTGTGTTTCGTATTGAATAAAGGGGTAAAGATCACCTTTTTACTCTAGAATAGAGGACTTTATTATTTTAGAGTAACAGTTAACAACTCTAGTAATAAATATTATATGTCATCCATAAAAGCTGTTAGTAAGATTTTTTTTTAAAAGATTCTCTAATGAAAAACTTCATCTTGTATTATTGAAATAGTCTACTCATCATCGATTTTCAAAGGAAATAGAATTTTTGTGTATAAAGGAGTTATATATGAAGAGGAAAGTTATAAAAAAACTGATACAGAAGAAGTATGGTAAAAAGTTAAATTTAAAGAATTTTTAAATTCGTATATAATTTTTCATAATGTGTTAATAAGTAGGTACCAAAATAAAATCAATCAGTTTGTTAACAAACTCACATAAAGTTGTGAGCCTTAGATTTTTGATCGCATATTCCTGAAAACTATAATTTTGTAACATAACACCTTCATCCGCTAAGGTCTTCAATTGTTTATTTTTTATTTGCTCAATATCTGCCCTGTAATAATGTTAATTTATTGAAGGCTTGAAGGAGACTAAATAACCTCATTCAAGCTTTTAATTTATGACAACAGAATTGCTAAAATATCGAATCGATGCTCTTAGTAAAACCAAACATTGGGTACTGTAAGAGATAACAACTTACTTTACTCAAAATGTACCAGCTATTCTTATACAATTAAATCGTGTTTTGTTTTTTTTTCATCTCTTTATTAAAACATGCTACAATTAAAACGCATGTGTTTATTATAGAAAATTATAAAAATCTATAAATTTTTCATATAATTTCCAACATAAACTATGTTTGGTATAAATCAGTTGTAAATACACAATTTAGGGATTTAGAGTATGCTCAGCTTCAATCAAATGGATGTATATAGGCCTATTCATATTAAAATTAGAAACTGTGATATTTAGGTTTTTGTCTCTTTTTACTCTTACTTGTAGCTTATTAGGTACATTTAATTTTGTAATTTCTTGTAACAACAAAAATTCACTGAAAATATTATTTTACGAGCGGTTTCATAATAAGGTAAACTGTGATTGCATGATTGTATTATGTACAGTTTTATAAATTCGCTCTTGATATATAATTTGCAGTATTCTGTTTCGCAAAATTTCAGTTTTTATACTGAACTTTATGGATCATGGTTTAAAAATTTCAGCTCTGATTGATAATCATTTTGTAAGTGTACGATGTGTCTAAGAATTATCTGTGTGTCTCTCATGTATCTAAGAAATTATAAGCATTACAATTTTTAAATAATACCATTGAGTAAATCTTTAAAAAAATCGTACACATTACTACAATTTCTACTTATCAATAAAAGTTTTACTACACAGTACTCAGAATTTGAAGAACGATACTTCGAAAGGATAATGATTTTTGTAATTTATTCGAGTGTAGTTCTTTTGAAAAAAATCAGCACAATTTTATTGGGAATTTCCCGCTTTGTTGTTGATTTAATTTAGAAAAGTTATTTCAACTTATTTAATATATTTTATTTAAGTTTTAAATAAGTAACTCTGGGTTTTTTCATCTGGATCAAGCATTTGAAATGCTTTAGATGTTCTTTTGAACCTTGTAAGAAATAAATATGTAAAATGTTTGATAAGTGTTCCGGAAGCTGTATAATCAGTGATGTATAAGTAAGTCACCAAGTTATTTCATTTTTGTTTATAGAAATAATATTTTGAACTATAACTAGTGTAGTTATCCGCTCATTCATGTATTACAAATGATTTTAGTCAATTTGTGAAATAACATAATTGTTGAAAATGTTAGTAAAGTATCTTACCTGGGTATAGTTGGAAGACGTAAGATATTGGTGGATAATTTCCTCCAAAGTTATATCCGTAGTTGTATTCTAAGAAGTAGAAGAATTCTTGGAACAATTCAGTTTCTAAATTGAAAATAAAAATTCGTGATTTATTTATTGTTATAAGATTTCAGAATAAAAATGAGATGAATCACTTATTATTCTGTATTTGATTAGGCTACTTTAAATTGTATTAAAATTATTAATTACAACAGCTTTTGCAAAAAAAAGAACTTTTCTAATTTGCTTTCTTTGGTTCAGAAGAATTTATATTATTGTAAATTCAACAAGTCATTTGCATAGTCTATGTAATTTCAATGGGCGAGAGACCATTGCAGAATTTCTGCAGAATTCTGTAAAAGAGGAAATGTTTAGCGACAGTATCTTCGTGATAAGCTTTATTTTCCCTATCTCTTCTCCATACAATGCTGGATATAGAGCTCTTTGAATTTCTTCCATGTCGTCAGCTTTACTCATCCACTCTGCCCTCAACTGTTCCTCTGACGTTATCTTTGGTCTTCCAATACCTCTTTTGGTTTCACGAGTTCTCTCATTGTGTTACTCTCTATCCCTATCTGTTACTATTAATTCTTGCCATATGTTTGACCCATCTCCATTTGAGACCCGCAATAAGTCCACTATTTAAAAAATATATTTTGTCTCGTATTATCTCATTTTTTCTCGCAAAAAACCCCTTCAAATGGAGGAACCTTTCCATTTATCTTTTTGTAACTCTTAGCTTGTCTGCTATTGTTTTTATCAACGCTATGATTTCCAGTTCACAGGTAAACATTGGAAGTATACAGTTGTCACATACTTTACGTTTTACACTCATGGGAATATTCTTATATTTGAATATATGATTGAGCCTACCTAAGGAAACCCACGCCAATTAAATTTTGCATACCAATTTTATTGTTTGGTTTTCCTTACTGATTATAACAGTATGTCTCTTGACATAATATGTCGCTTGAGACTTTTTCCACCTCAGTATTATCAATGGTAATAATATTCTGACTTGTACTCATTAACTTTGTTTTGTTTTAATTTTATAGAGATTACAAACGACACAAAAATACTCCAAAGAAGTATAAAATTGTTGGGATAGTGCGCCAAATAGAGGTAGTCTGTCAGTCAACCATACGTCCCCCGTCTTTTGAATTTGCATGTCCTAAATATTTATTGTCTTTTGATACAACCTCGTATTCTTCAGCTTATTTTTTTCATCTAACTATACAAAGGTCACTCATTCTTTTAGAGCAACTTAAAAAGCAAAATATGAAACTGGTACCAAAGGTCTTTTTCAAATACAAACTGTTCCACGAGAGAAATTCTCTATCGTTTTAAAATTATTTTCGTAGTAAATGCTTTTTGATTACTATTTCCATTTCCGATTCTAAAACTTTACCTAGGTGCAAAATTTTCAAGTTTGTTTTTAACAATTATCACCATCGACAGTTTGATGATAATCTTTCGAAATTTTCTTTCTAAGATAAATACCTAATATATTACGAGGTATTATTCCTTAAATATAGGACTATTTTACGAGTATTTGGTAATTATTTAATGAACAAAAGGATAGACATCTGTTTGTTGCCACAACATTGACGTTGTGAATCAAACATGAACTTTTTGTTTATCTATACGATTGGATATAATAACCGTTTAGCTACCAAAGAGGTTATTAATATTTATTTTTTTTTAATAAAACGAAATTGTTACTTACCGAAGTAGTTGCCTCCGATGAATAAACTTATTGGAATTGGGCCCACTGGGAATGAAGGATAAACTGTGAAATAAGTAAACATAATTAAATTACAAGTTCATGAAATTAATATTTACAAGTAATAAATAAATATTCAAAATGTTTTACTATTACTAAATATTTTGTTATTATTTTACTATTGATTTTTTTACTTTCTCTTGCCTATATGAATATATAGGAAGGAAAGTATTGTTTTATGTCGATTTTTCGAAATCGAGTTTTCACCGGATCTATACGTTTTCAGACCCCCTGAACCCAAAAAACATGTTTTTAGCGATTGGTCTGTGTGTGTGTGTGTGTGTGTGTGTGTGTACAAAATATCTCAAGAACGGAACATTGTACGAACTTGAAACTTGAAACTTAAGTTACATACCACTACCGGACTCGACACGAACATTTTCATCAAAATCGGTCGACCGGAAGTAGTAGTTTATTCGTATAATTTTTCAGTTTTTTGCGATTTTCTCAAAAACTGGTCCTACGATTTTTTTTAAAATCGCCTATTTTACTCAATTTTTTATTCTCTACAAGATAGGGTAGGCGCCATGTTTGCTGAAATTCTCGGTGAGGCTGTTATCACGTAAAAACGTTGTTTTTTTAAGATTACGGCTTTAATATAAATTTTAGCGCAAAAACTTATATAATAAAAGTTGTAGAGAATTTAAAAACCTACAACTTCTGTTTCAAACATTTTTTTTTATCACGCTTAGTTTAGCGGTAATTTGCGATTTTCTGTTTTTTTTCTCACGAAAACGTGAGAAAAGTCGATTTTTTTAACATTTCGGTCTTAGTATGCATTTTACGACAAAAGTGTATATAATTAAATTTATAGAAAATTAAAAGATCTACAACTTTTGTTTAGAGCATTTTTCTCTACAGAGCCTAGTTTAGCGTGAAAGCGTGATTTTCCGTATTTTTAAGCCAAACTGAGTTCGATTGTCATTTTGCGTCATTCACTCATGATTAAAATAAGGTTATGTTTTTGAGGTTAGTTTTTTGTTCATTTCTAATGTTTTAATACTAATGTTAGGTTTATTTATAATATAACAACACAATTTTGTGTCTGTACTATAGCTACAATTTAAATTAACGAAAACGTTATATCACTTTATCTTGAAATTCTATAAAAAAATAAAGTTTCTTTTTCTAACACCTACAAGCATAACCCGTTCATTTACCTGGTTAGTAGACACCTCAACTGTTTACACTATACTGTTCCAAAATTTAAAATAATTAAAACAAAAACATATTTTACGTAAATTTTCATATGCCTCCCCCCTCTGTTTTATTTACACACTTTACAACAGGATTCAAATTTTGTCGCAAACAAAAAAGTTATATAAACCTAATTACTGCTACACTCAAACTATACCCGATATATGGTGAATGAAACACGTTAGGTTTTATCTAATGGTATTGCAGTAATAATAGAATCCAAACGGTAGAAATACCAACTGCGATAAGAAAACATGAGATGGAAGAAAACGGATGCTTCACTTTTTATTAACGAGAAACTATTCTACCAATGACGATATTTATTATTATTATTATTATTATTATTATTATTATTATTATTATTATTATTATTATTATTATTATACCTATTTATTTAAATAGGAATGATAAATTTTTTTAAAAACTTTAAATATGATTAAATTTTTTTACATAATTAATTGATAACGTCAAAGAATTAAAAATGTGATACCTGGGCTGGAATTTTTTTCCGCGCATACTCGCCAATTAGTTTGACAGTATGCAACGCAAAATGATGTTCAAGTTTTTAAAACCATTCTTGGCTCACTTGAAAGTAAATGAATCTTTTACCAAAAAGTTTTTAACAATATTTTTCTAATTATCTTATATTAGTGGTCCAAAACCGGAAGCCAAAAGAAATCAAAGTTGGAATTTGGAAACAAAAATAGAGTCATTCTATTCGTCTTTAAGAATAGCTTTATTTATTTAGCTTTTTTCTCAGTTTTTTTACAAAAGGTTTTTTACGAAACCTATTGTAACGAAGTACAGACCCGAGTTAAGTGAACATGCAATGTGACTTCTCGGGCTGACTTCTTTTCTTTAGAAAAAATTGTCACCATCATGAGACGCGTCGTCTCATGAAATGGATTTTTCTTATTAGCTTATTAACTAATTTAAATTACTAATACTATAAAATACTGTACCTGGTGGGTAGATTGGTGGTACGGGTATTGGTTGTGGGTAAGGTACTGGTGGGTAAGGTACTGGTGGGTATGGGATTGGTGGGTAAACTGGACCTGTAACAAAATCAGTAACAAATAACAATTACAAGAAACAGTACTGTGTAGTAACAAAACCGCCTTAAGGGGAGACTATACTTTATATCCCGCCAATGTTAAATTTGCTACGTTTAGATACATTTTTCATAGGATTCGTAAAATATAAGGAAATTAAACTTTACACACTATAGGTGTCGGGTTTCTTCTCGAGCAACTGACATTTTTTCAATTAACTCTTTGGACCATACCATTTTTTTTAAAAATGACGAATAACATGAAATTTTTACAAATTGATTTTGAAGTTTTTTACTAATTTTTGGAGCACTTGAGGAAGTCATAAAATGTCGGTATATGTGAATATACAAGATAATTAACTGGTAAAAATTTTAGCTTGGTAGGTTTATTGGTTTCTGAGATAAATGTACCTTAATGTTAAAAGTCTAAATTTACGGGAAAAGTTAAGAAACAAGAATACAGTACAAATCAAAAACAATATGTACACAAACAAGTAAATTTCCCATCAACAGTTGTTTAGAAAGCTGAACCAACAGCTGAGAATATTAAAAACCTTGATGCAGATATTTTATAAACTAAAATTCTCTTTGCACTAATGCGAGCAGTATAAAATTGTGGAAAATATTCGTTCCTGGTAACAATAATTTTTCTGTGTAAACTTGATAAAAACTTAATTATTTCGTAAAAAAAATATTTTTTTGACGTAATTTAATATTTTTCTGGCAGATCTAGGCCTAGACAATTGAAAAACATAAAAAAAAACCAAAAAATCGAAATTTTTAGTTTAAACCTTCGTGCCATCTCCCCTTAAAGCAGTACAAAGAAAAACTATCTATTTCATTTGATAAAACATGCACATGTCTAGAAGTAATTCTAGACTTCTTTCTTAAATCGTATGTACATGTGATTTCCTAAATATATCTCAGTTTTATTGCATACAGAAAGTTGTAAGATAAGATTTTGTAAACATAGCCTCAAATCTCCTGCACAATTCAAACCTCATATATCAGTTGTTTTTAAACATTCTTGACCGCTAATAGACACTCAATTTGTTGATAATTTTGCCATAATCCTTAGCGTTGATATATCCAATGTAAAATAGAAGCATCAATTTATCATATAATTTTTTTCTGGATTTCAGGAAAAAATATCAACTGATCTCTGTGTTTCCTAAAAGTCATTTCATTTCAAAATATCAAAAATAATGTCTAATAAAATATAATTATTTTTATGCAAGCTATACTCTCGGGAGTATTTTAAAGCCATAATTTTAGTTCTATAATATTTGTATTAGAACTTATTTTTTTATACATTCATCCCTTACATAAGTGAAATACGAACCACCACCATGTATATAAATAATTTAAATGAAAATTAGATAAAATAAAACCACTAATGCAAAACACGTATCCGTGTTTTAAACTGTTCACGTTTACCGGGTAACCCCAATCGTCTGTTTTTGGAAAAGAGGAGCAGAGATTTGAGGTCGATTTACCGATGATCTGATTTTTTTCACAATAAAACATAAATTAATAAGCTAATAAAATGATTTCGTTTTTTTTTTAAATACTGTCATGTATATTCATTAACATCCTTATCTTAACATTAGCACCCACAGCCAAAGATTTCATGCCACAATCGATATGCAATTTAAACTCAAGGGTTTTGCTAATTATTAATGTTCTCAAAAATATTAACGTCATGTATAATAAACTGTAAAATATTTACTAGTTTTACATAGCTCCATTGCTTTTTTGTCTTGAATTTTTATTACGGTATTGTAGATTGAGTTGCACAATTTCCGTATATGATATTTAAATGGTGGTGGGGAGTTTCGCTTTAAGGTGAAGAGGTACCCAGTGGTACATTCTCCGTTTATAACTACGGGTATTATCCGTTATTTAGACCAAGAGGTCTCTACTCCATTTTCGCTTTAGACGTGGCACAGGCGAGAAGTTCCTTGTAGCTAGATCAAGCGCTAGTTGGTTTGGATGCACATCTAGTCGTTCGTGAAATTTACTATACAAGAACGCGGTTACCTCCTTTACTATCGGAATTTTGAAATTGTCGTGGAGGGTTTTATTGCTTACATAAAAAGTAACGCCAGAAGTAAGTCTTAAGAATTTTGATTGAAAGACCTGGATTGACTTTAAATTACTCTCTGCCGCTACTCCAAAGAGCTGGACACCATAAGTCCAGATTGGTCTCAAAAGGGTTTTGTATATTAAAATTTTGGAACGGAGGTTCAATTTCGATCGAGGGATAATTAAGCAGAAGAATAGCTTCTAGTGGCGGTTAAGTTCTAAACGTTTTGTACGCAGATGATGCTTCCAAGTTAGTCGCTTGTCAAGCCATAAACCAAGATATCGCACCACTCTGGCTTGGGGGATATGAATGTTATTCACCATAACAAGTGGGCAAGTTTGACGACGTTAGGTAAACGTAACCTGTGTTGACTTGACTGGGTTCACCTTGAAACGCCAACGGGTAAGCCAGTTCTGTATTAATAAAAGATGTCGCTGCACTAACCTGGAAGCCTCATCCGCGCTCTTTTCTTTACAAGAATTGCCGTGTCGTCAGTATACGTCGCCATAATTGTAAGTATTAATAGATGGAGAAAAGAACTTTGTTCCAATAGAACAGATCTTTGATAAAGTATATAAGAATAACAATTTGTGTCTAGTATATTTTTTGTGTGGTTTATTTGTTATTGAAGCGTTTGGTTTAACCGTCTTTTGGAAATAAGAATGTGATTTAGAATTATCTGACTCGTCGTGTTTTATATATATGAATAGCTTCTGACTTACTGCGAAATTTAATGGCATTGTAACACAAAGTGACTTACCTATTGGTGGATAGGGTTGGTATGGTTGATAAGAAAACGCGTCAAAGTTAAAATAATCAAAGTAGTCGATGAAACCTCCTCCTCCTCCTCCTGATGGATAGACGGGGTAATTTATTGTATTAGGATACGAGTAGGAAAAGCTGTCAAAGTTGCTGTAGATATCGATAAAAGCACCACCTCCAGAATATGGATAACTTGGTATGTAAGGTTGTGGGTAGTAACCGCTAAAACTATCATAGTTGTAGATATCAAAACTAGCGCCACCAATTACTCCTCCACCGTTAAAGCCTGGAGGATATCCGGGGAAGCCATAATTTGTAGCAAAACTGTCGTAGCCAAAGAAATCTGCACCTCCAGCAAATCCACCTCCGCCATATCCGCCTCCACCAAATCCACCTCCACCATATCCGCCTCCACCAAATCCACCTCCTCCAAATCCGCCTCCACCATATCCTCCTCCGCTGAAACCTCCAATTCCGCCTATACCACCAATTCCGCCACTGAGTCCTCCTGCACCATAGCCACCTGCTCCACCGTAGCCAGCTGCTCCACCGAAGCCACCTGCTGCTCCACCGAAGCCACCTGCTCCACCGAACCCACCTCCTCCACCATAGCCACCTCCTCCGAATCCTCCTAAACCTGCAAAATAATTAACGACTAATATGTATCACAATTATATTTAATAACAATTTAATCATGTTTGGTAAAACCAAGTATCATTTTATTTTTCCACGCTGTACAAAAAGACGCTTTTTTATCTCAAAAATCACTGAAACCATCTTGACTTATTAACAAATCTTTGTAATGCATCCTACAGCCTTGATTCAGTCCTACTTCTTACTTATAGTCCAGCTTCTCTTAGATTGCTCCTAATGTAAACAAATAATGACGTCACTGAGCATGCGCATTATATCAAAATGTGTACACGCTGATTAAAAAGTAACAACAATATACTTCCAATTGTATTTAAATAAAAAATACTTTTAAAAGTATTTTTATATATGAAATTGTCAGGCCTACATCATATCATGACTGATATTTTTAGTACTTAAAGTACTTATAATTTAAAAAATAGTTAACTTAATAGGAATACGACATCCGTAAAGTCGCGGACTCTAGCGTGCCCCGTGTAGTAGGTGGCTTTTGTTTGTTGACAGTAGGAGCAAACTAAGAACGGCTGAACTGTACATGTTTCGGTAGATCCATCACCATCATCATATAATTATATAACTTTCTAAATTAAAATTCCTGACCTTACTGGGGGGGGAAAATGCCAAACCTGATCCGGGATCCCTGGTATAGAACTCACTTGCCCTGACCAATAGGTTTAACATTGCGAATATTATTCCATAAGGAATATTTTCGATGGTGAATTGCCGGGTAAGAGAGGAAACAGAAAATCTAGAAACCAAAACTAAGACTTGTTCTATAAGTCCGTATACTTATAATAAAGAGAACGGTCAACTAAAGGAATTTATGATTGCTATAAAGCGTAGTTTCTAGAATAGAAATGAATATCTATTCTAAAACCATTTAATAAGTATGTTATTTAAATTTTAGAGTTCCGGTGCATTAGAAACTAACAGGTGTGTTACGTCCAGCCAAACATTCAATGTTTATAGTTTTATAAATATTTTCGTAACAGCTGATTATAAATATTTTCGTATCAGCTGATTTAAGTATATTCATAACAGCTGATTTAAATATTTACGTTCCAGATGATTTAAATTTAACATTGTAATAACATGTAACTAGCCAAAAAAAAAACAAAAAAAAAAGACATTCTAACAATCACCATTTCAAATATCAGCATTCGAGGGATCAACATCCTAATTTATTTCATGAATTATATTATTTTGTATTTTTCAATTGACTACTGCAGTGGTTCCCAACCTGGGGGTGATCGCCCCCTCGTGGGCGATTTGGGTTCGCAGGGGGGCGATAAATTTGTGGGGGGCGATGAGTATTCAAAGACAGAAAAAATAAAACTGTACTACAGGGTAGAATCTTTACTGTCGCGGATACATGTTTTTTTTACAAACAAATAGTTTAGTTTTTACAAACAAATAAACTAAACTCTTTGTTGACATTTTTTATGGTCGAGCTCCTACACATGAGATGAAGAATTCTGGACACAACTGCTTTGGTTGATTATTTGTTGTGAACAATAATAAATCTTTTTTACAGAATAACATACTTTATTATTTATCAACACATTACTTCAAATTAAATTAGGTATACGATGCTAAGAGAAGAGGGCGATAGGTGTAAGTCATCCTTCACAAAGGGGCGATGCCCCATAAAAGGTTGGGAACCACTGGACTACTGTATTTCTATGTTTAAAATAATTATTATTCAACTATTGTTCAAAAAATTATTATAACTTAACAATTCAAGGAATCAGTGATCATTATTAATAAAGAGATTTAATCACACAATTTTGGACTTTATTTATTTAAATGGATTGCCACATTTTGTGGTTCGTCCGGTTTCTTGGTTAGTCTATGTGCAACGTTAAAAAATTCTGATATTTATTAATACACGATTTTTGCGTGTTAATATAATGGTGATATTAGTAGCGTGCGAAGCTTTTAACAGGTTAATTTATACTTGCAATAGCTAAGATTAGGGACAAATTAAGTTTTCCATTGTTTCCTTTTTTTGTAATGCGTGACATTTAATATGATCACACTTATTTATTGCCAATTTGATTACTCTACTATTCAGCCTCTTCGCTTTGAGGAAATTTATTTTATTTATTTTTTTGGTTAATAAGAAAAGAGGATTCCCTAATTTTTTGGCATCTTTCAAAGTTAACCACTAAATTTTATTCCGTATACATGTTTTATAATTTTATTGGCTGAGAGGTTTCGGTGCGGATTTTTGAAACCATTCAGCAATGTTTCCTGCTCATTTCACGTAAAACAATATTAACCCTCTATTTTTATTTTAGTTTTTTTGCAAAGACACCACTGATGCCATTCTCTGCTCGCAAAAGTTGTCGTCAACTAAGTAATTAATCCAAACCCTAACAGAGGTTATCATTGAAAAAAAATTCTTTTTTTTTTATTTTTAACTCAGTAAAATGGCGTGAGTTTTGTTTTTGCGTTACTAATTTCTAAAACAATTTTCGGTGGGTGATAAAAAAATAGTCTTAAGTTTTCTAGTTCGAAGTTGGGTTTTGTGGAATTTTGGTTTAAATTCAATGTACGTAATTATATTCTAAAAATATTTCTCACCTAATAATATAACCGTCACAAGTGACGTTACAAATCAATTGTAAATAAATCAAATGTAGGAAGAGGCTATAATATAATAAACATTACTATCAAAATAAAAATTTTTGGCTCACTTCTTTTTATATTATATTTTTCTAGTTCAATATACTATATTGTTTTTTTTTAGATCGTAGTTTTTTAAATAATTGTACAACTTTAAATAGTTGCATGTTTTTAAAACTAAGTAAATTGTTTAGTTAATTAAATTTATTAGAAATTTAGATTGTTTTTTTTTAAAAATTGTATAATTTTTAAATGTCATGCTTTTAAGCCCTAGCGTAGTTTTACAATTTCTTTTGTACTTTGTTACTTAATAAAAAAAGAGAACTTCTACCTTAGGACTTGATTTTTAACCATAGTTGGATAGTTCAATTACCTCCACCTTGCACATTGTGAATGGTTGTATAGCTTTTGGAAACTGTACTATGTGGGTAAAAAATATGGAAATAAAAAAATTATTTAATTTCAATACAGTTAAAAATGGTGACGATTTCAGTGAATTTTTTAAGAGGGTTGAGAGAAAGTAATTTATTTTTACGTACCGAAGTCACCACCGTACTGGTAGCATTCAATTCCAAATGAACATTCTACAGAGATGCTTCCTGTAGCATAAGCATATGGTGCTTGTACTGATGTTTTTCCAAATTCTGAAATAAACGTTAAGATATAGTATGACCAAGATTTATTTATTTTTAATAAATAAGATTTAGCGTAAATAAACCATTAATGTTGTAAACATGTAAGGGCTATTTTGTCGACACGTTATGATTGAGAGTTTTCATTGGACTGTATAATTTCCCCTTTTTTAAGTGAGTGGTGTAATTATGCAGCTACCGAAATTGAGGTACTATTTAGAGATTATGAATAGATGAGTTGTCAAGCTTATAAATGCTAGAGCAGTTAAGTCTTACTTTTTTTTTAACAATAATTAATTTTGAATGGTCAAAAAGTTTCCGGAATTCATGCCTACTAGTAAGCAAGGTGAAATCATAACCTAAGATCCTAGATTTTATCTAAAAAGACTTTTGGAAATGAGGCAATGAAATAATCAACACTACACACGTGGCACAAGAGTTTTCGTGTGGATCGGGCAAGCATTAAACAGAAATTTTGTTTGGATAAAAGGTAAAGAAATATAACTTTGGAGGTGTTTTTTAACATAAAAGTGCGTGATTCACCACGAATTCATTCTTCAAGGCCAAACTTTAAACAGGGAAATTCCTCGACGCCTACGAGACGGATCAGGTGAAAACTTTTTAAAAACGGTTTGATAACGCCCCTGAAAATCGCTCCGTGATGCTAAAAAAATTATTTTACCATTGTGGTATTATGCCGCATAGGCCTTCTAGTCCGACCAAATGCCAGTAGATTTTACCCGTTTCCAAGGCTAAAAATGAGAAAGAACAACGTTTTGCTGATTCACAAGTTGTTTTTGAAAATTGGACATGCAGCTGAAAGCGTGTTATCACAAAATGATTTCAGGAATGTTTTGGACAGTTATACGAAAGTTGAAATAAGTTTTTAAATGCAATAGGAGAGTACTTTGAAGGAAATTGAGACAAAACTGAGGTATCTTTCCTGAATAAATTTTTGTATTCCCATTCCGGAAATTTTTTAACTCTACTTATTCTGTTTTACGTTTAGAAGTGGTGTATCTATTCCGAGTCAGTTTTTATTAACATTAAACCCAAATATCCGACGGTATAAAGTGTTAATCTGTTCGGTAAAAAAAATATTCAAACTTTACAAAATTTTGATACCTAGATTTCAACTAAGTTTTCTGTTGTATGACTTTCTTTAGCAGTGTTTTTTCACGCTCATCCGATCGTCGATTGGCAACTTTTGGTAAACAACTATTTCGAACGCCAAATTCGGATTTAAAGATTTATATATTTATATTATTTAATTGAGCAAAAGTGCTGATATTAGAGTTAATTAAAATAAAATTATCGGAAAATTTCTGTGTTTTCATACATTTTACCTCTTAATTTTTGGTTTGGTAATCCGCAATTTTCTCTTAAGAACGGCATTAAAATTTAATTTTTATACTTTGCAACTTGCGATTAATTTTGGCTCCAAAAAGTACAGTAAAATTTATATATTTAAAAGTTTTACAAATTTTGGGTTCAATATTTTTCCAACATCTTATTTCACCGAGTAATTATGATTTTCTGTTAAAATTCTCGTTCAAATCAGTCAATTCCCTTTTCAGTTAGCTTCCAAATGTTTTAATCATTAAAATCCCTTTATGAGACGATATCTTTCGTTCTATCATGAAAGATATCATTCGTCCACTCGTAGACATTTTCCGGATGAACATCTTTCGTTATCACTCGTAAACACAGATAACACATTAGGTCGAAAATCACGTCAATAAATACAATTTAACCGTTGCAACTTTATCACGCGTGACTATCCGGCCAAAACCGGTTGCGCGTAATAAAGTTACAAGGAATACATTGTTTTTATTGACGTGGGTTTTAACCTTATGTGTTATATTCGTGTTATCTGTGTTTATGTGTGATAACGTGAGATCTTGATGTAATACTCTCAGATGGATGTTGAAATAATTCTTGTTTTGCTCTTCTTTCTGTCATTTATTACATACAAAGGAAATAAAGTTTATTAAAATAATATATATTTGTATATATTTTAAATCTTTGTCCATATAAAAACATAAATCATACACTTTTGGTGTATTCCTACATTTACCTTTTTTAAAAATAAAAATAAAGTGAAAAGAATATTACTCTTGAACTTTTAAGTTCAAAACATTTTAATTAAAATTATTTATTAATTTTATTTATTTTATATTTATATATTTTTATGCAGGACTTCAGTATTGTTTGGCACAGTTTTCTGTTGTTTTTATTCTTTGATAACATTTAATTTGCTAATCAGTGGGTTAGTAACCAATATTATTGTTTAATATTTCGTTTTATTAAGTAGTGATGCCTATATGAGCCTTATCTTGTACGTAGGTTAAAATATATGAGGTTAAAATTCACATGAAAAAACACCAGACCTTACTGGTCGTCTAACCCGCGACCCCTGGCATAGAAGCTAATTACGCTGACCACTACACCAAGAGCCGGAGTTTCTGTTACTTCTTATATTCAAAATTTAGCTAAAGTACTTCCTGTACAGTTTTAAAAACAGTTTTAAAATCCATTCTTTAAAAAAAGAAAAAATTATAATGATTGTAAAACGATAAAGCTAAAATATTTTAAAAATCGTTTCGAATAATTTAGTTTCCCTATATTTAATTTAGCAAACTTTTAATCAGTAATATTCTTATGCTGAATTTTTTTATGGAATAATTCATTTTAAATTTTACTTACCAAATTCCATGAAATTTGCGTCATACTGCTGGTAAAATGGTTTACCTGAAATTAAAAATATAAACGATATAATATTAGTATTTAGTTTATTATTCTGATTTACTTTTTAAGCGATTGATTTCTTTACCACATTAAAATTTATTTTCTCGTTTTGTTTTTGGAAAAATTCTGTTCACGAAGAGAGATAATTTTAGTTTGATATTCTAAGAAATTTAATAAATACAGATGATATTTATTGCGGTAATTTCTATAGTAGGAACTGTGGGTGTGATTTGCTACTTAGACTGAAGGACCTCTACTTCTGGTTTATCTCTGTAAACGATTTCACCAAAAAAAAAAAACTAGCCGACATATTACCAAATAAAAATATACACTGCCTACCTGATAATATAATTACGAAATTAAAGAGGAAATAGAGAATAGAATTTCTGTTGAATTAACAATTGTACTAACACAATTCGAAGGATCACTTTTGGTGTTCAACCATATCCCGTCATATCTCATTCAGAGAACATTTCTCATTTTTAACAAAAATAAATAAAGTATGTATTGAAAAATAATTCTGCTTTAAATATCTTACTGTTAGATTATTATAGCTAGATCGCGGGGTAATTGGTTTGGTTGATAATTTAGTTGATTATGAAATTTAATATTGAAAGACCAGGCTAATTTTCCTTGGTGGCAAATTTTGAAATCGTCGTGGAAGGTTTTATTGCTTATAAATAAGACAACTTTAAAAGCTAGTCCTAAAAGTTCCGCTCGTATTAGGAAGCTTGAATTGACTTTAAATTATTTTCAAAAGAACTGCCCATCGTACTTCCAGATCACAAAAGAGTTATGTGAATGAAAATTTTTGAATGGTTGTTAAATATGAAACTAAAATTAAGTAGAAGAGTGTTTCTGAACTGGTTAAATATTCCAAGTGTTTCATTCTTGAATTATATATGTATTGTACTTTACAATTAACAACTAAATTATTATGTATTTGCATGTTAGTTTTGTAACTTTTATTCTGATTAATATAACGATTTATCCGTTTAATCTACACACTAAATACAATAAATAATGTGTATTCCATACGTTATAAGTTATTATTATTATTCGTCTATTCTCTAAATTGATTATATTTCCAGTCTAATTAAACGATTCAGACTGTTTTGGATTGCGAAAGATAAGGTACGCTTCACCAACATCCGAAGTGAATATGCACCTTGGAAAGAACAATTAAACCACACTTAAAATTAAAATAATTATTGTTAACAAATTAATAAAAATAGTAAATACTACTAATCTTGTAAACTTCAGATTAATTTGCTACGTATAAATTTTTCGATGTGTATTTGCATCTTGAGTCATCTTGGTATGCCGATTTGCCATCTTTGATGAATAAATATTATTAATTGTTTATGTTTAATGCTTTTCAGTCGGGTTTACCAGCTGCGTGCAAAGAAAATATACTGCAAGGAATGTATTGCTCATGATTCAAAATCCTAAATAATATTTTAATGAAATTTATCCTAAGGTTTTCTTCAAAAAATAAATTTGAAGTTTGTAAACATTGTATTTGATATAATGCTGTTTTATCTTAGATTAGGAGTTAATGAATGACAAAATGTTCACTATACAAAGTAGAAAATTTGTCTATTTTATGTCAAATAAATTTATGAGTGAATCAAACTAATTAAAAGCAACTTATAAAATATTAAGTTGAGGGGGTCTTGTACATTGTTCATAACAAAACTTTCTATTAAAAAAATCAATCCGATTATCAGCACAATAAAAAAACGAATATCCTATTTTTTCCAGATCCTCGGATTGGCAGGAAACAAAGTTCTTCAGAAATTACTTTTTCGATGTCTCAACAAGAAGACCTGCGGAAAATGGGTTAGAAATTAAGGAAAATCTAGAATAAATTGGCTGGGTCAACAGCCGGTTTGTAATATGCGTCATATTACAAAAAGAAAATCAACACACTTCTCAAGCAACTCAAATTTTCTGTAAAGACCAAATCACGTAGGCCCAGAATCATCGTAAAGGCGCTACCAGAAAATCTACTGGGAAACTCACGTTGAAACGCTAGGTTACTCTAAAAGGAATTGATAGTGCGTGACCCAAGACAATAATTATAAAAAAGATTATTATCAACACTGCATAGATTTTTTAATTAGAAAATTGATTTATTAGTTAATTTTTTTTGCTGACTCTACTTGTATTATTCATTGTTATTTTCGTAAACTAAATCATTCATGATCGGTAACTGTATCTAAATCCTCAGATATCATTGCAGTTAACAGTTTTTACGAAAACATAAGTAATTTTATTTAATATTATATAATTCAATATATTATTTAATATAATAATTTAATTAAATTATAAAATATTTATAATTGTAAATCTTAATTTTTTTTCAATTTTTATTTGTTGAATTGGATTTAATGGAATTCTGATCCTATTAATTTGATTTTATTTATTGTTAGCAAAACTTCCTGTGCTGATATTTTAAAGAAGACAGGTAATGTCGCATATTCGTTGATAAATTAAAAAAGTTTTGTCCTAATTCTAAATGCCCTATATAATTTCAATTTTCTTTGGTACAGGTGATTTTTTAGTCCTGTTACCCAATTTTTAATGTAATTTATAAAACGGAAATTTAGTTGTAATAAAAATGTATAGTTGTTATATACAAAAGAAATTTAATATTTTCTTACTCACATTTCTTAGTTACTAAAGATTTTTAAAGAATATGCTCAAAATGTCCACCCATTGAGGTTATACACGCTTTGACTCTTTTCACCATATTAGCAGAAACCTTTTTGAGAGTTGCACTGGAAACATTTGTGATTAAGTCTGTAATATTGGCTTTAGTTCATCAATATTGTGAGGATTGTTTTTAAAGACCTCGGACTTAATGTAGCCCCACAAAAAGTAATCAGGGGATGTGAGGTCTGGCGACCTTGGAGGCCATAAACCCTTGCTTATTATTCGACCACCAAAGAACTCTTGCAGAAAATCCATGGTTTCTCGAGACGTGTGACAGGTAGCGCCGTCTTGCTGAAACCAGCAATACCGTTCTTGAGGTTCCAGTAGAGCCACAAATTGGTGCACAATATTCTTGTACACTTCACCATTTACAGTCTGTTCGAAGAAAATGGGTCCGACTATACGCTGACGAGATATCGCACACCACACACCAATTTTTGCAGGATGTAAAGATTTATTGTGAACGGCGTGAGGATTTTCAGCCGCCCAAATTCGAGTGTTTTGAGTGTTCACATAACCGTCTAGATGGATCCAAGCCTCATCACTGAAGAACACTGTGTTCAAAGATTCGATTCCGTTATCATTTACGAATGACCTGAACCAACGGAAATATTGCAATCGCTTGTTTAAATCTGGAGGTTGAAGCTCTTGGACTAATCGTACGCGATACGGATACATATGCAATTTTTTAGCAGCTTTCTGAACACTCGAATATGATAAACCAACTTGCGAGGAAAGTTTTCGTAAACTTTTCCATGGAGAATTGAGTAATCTTGTTTTCACATTCTCTATAACGTCATCTGTCAAGACAGTTGGTCGACCGCTACGTTTTCTGTCGTAAACACTACCTGTCTCTCGAAATCGGTTTTCTAGCCTAGAAATTGACATTTTTTCTGGCGGTGGTACACCAACAAATTTAATTTTAAATGCATCTTTTACACTCGTGTACGATTTCGTAGCAAAATATTGTTCAATAATGAAAACCCGTTGTTCTATGGTAAAAGACATTCTGTTCATAAGACGACCGGAATCCACACAAAATGGTCACAGCTCAAGGTTAATCAACTCGCACTGCCGTGTGTATACCGATTGAGTAGGGCTACCAACTTCGTGCGACAAAACAAAATTTCCCTTAATTAGAAATAAATTACCACATACTTACAATAGGGTAACAGGACTAAAAAATCACCCTGTAGTATATTTTTTATAAGTTTACTTATTAAACATAATTATAGAAATAAAACAAAAAAAATTTAATTAAATTACCGTAAATGAGAGTCGTGCTGACAACCAAGATGAAAAATATATTGACGATCCCCATGTTGATGTCTAATGTTGTTCGGTTAGACATCCAGCACGATGTGAATAGTCCCTTCTCAAAACACATCCTTTTATATCTCTCCACTGTTAATTTTTTTTACTCTAATTAGAACAATGTTATCATTAATATTTTTCATAATTATACTCAATTGGTTTATTAGGTTTTTTATTGGCCATATAATTAATTAATTAATTAATACAGATATCATTGTGTGACAAAAAATCAATCTATTTACTATTGTAATTCATACACCGTCAATTGTTTTTTTAAGTGTATAATAGAAGTTTTAGTCATATGTATTATGTTTTTCGTTTATTTTTATAACACTAAAATGTTCGTTATATTTTTCATTAGTTTCATCGCTAATAGTATTAATTCATTTTTATCTTGGTTCTGAAATTTTGTATAATATTCTTCGGTCGTAATTGCTGATAAGTCTTAAGCTTTCGACCGGGTCTCATATCATTGACTCGTATAATAAAAAAAGTTAAATGAAAAATAAAAAAAATATGTATTGGCCCTTTAGTATTGACGCATCAGGGGACCGCTTAGTTACAGAATAAAATATTCTGTATTGACGCATCAGGGGACCGCTTAGTTACAGAATAAAATATTCTGTATTGACGCATCAGGGGACCGCTTAGTTACAGAATAAAATATTCTGTATTGACGCATCAGGGGACCGCTTAGTTACAGAATAAAATATTCTGTATTGACGCATCAGGGGACCGCTTAGTTACAGAATAAAATACGTGTTGGCCCTTCGTTGAGGGCCTATATTACATATATTTTTTGTTATATTTAAAAGTTTTTTGGTCGGGTTTTTTTAAATTTTTAATTTGATTTTTATTATATAAACTTATACTGGTAGACAGTTTTTACAGATTTTCATGAAAAAAAACAGAAAATCACTGATTACCGCTAAACTAAGCGTTGCTAAAACAGATTTTTCATTAACAGCGTTGTCATTAAAAGATTGAGTGCAACCAATTTAACACTCCACTCGTATGTTATGTGCATAATGAACAATATAACCCATGTTTAATCATGAGTGAATGACGGAAAATGAAAATCAAACTCTTTTCGACTAAGCTCTGTAGAAAAAATGCTTGAATTAAGTTGCATGTTTTCTTATTTCCTACAATTTTTAATTAATACACTTTTGCTTAAAAATTTGGTGTGAAGCACTCACACGACTTTCTCTTGCCAATGAAAATAATTAACAATATACCCTAACATTAAAAATAAACAAACCCTAACCTCAATAAACGTAAACTAAAGTTGATCATGAGTGAAAGACGCAAAATTAAAACTAACCTTAGTTTGGCAAAAAAATACGGAGAATCACTCTTCACGCTAAACTAGACTCTGTAAAGAAACATGCTTTCAGTAAAAGTTTTAGATCTTTTGATTTCCTATAATTTTGATTATACTTTGTCGTAAAAGTCATACTAAGGCTGAAATCTTTAAAAAAAAAATCGATTTTTTTTTACACGTTTTCGTGAGAAAAAACCAGAAAATCGCTAATTACTGCTAAACTAAGCGTTATACTAAAAAAATGTTTGAATACAAGTGTAAGGATTTTAAATTCTCTACAACGTTTATTACCTATTACACTTTACGCTAAAATGCATATTAAAGTCGCAATTTTTAAAAAACAATATGTTGCGAGAAAAAACCTCCCCAAGAATTTCAGCAAACATGGCACCTATACTATCTTATAAAGCATAAAAAAGTTAGTAAATGAGGCGTTTTAAAAAAATCGTAGGAGCTTTTTTTGAGAAAATCACAAAGAATGAAAATTACACGAATAAACTACTACTTCCGGTTGACCGATTTTGATTAAATTGTTCGTGCGGGTCCTGTATTGATGTCTAACTTAAGTTTCAATTTCGTACGATGTTCCGTTTTTAAGATATTCTGTTCACATACACGCACGCACACAGACCAATCGCTAAAAGCATGTTTTTTGGGTTCAGGGGGTCTGGAAACGTATAGATCGGGTATAAACTCGATTTCTTAAAATCGACATGAAAACAATACTTTCCTTTTTATATATTCGTATAGGCAAGAGAAAGTAAAAATTCCAGTTATTTTACTGATATTGATGAGCAAAATACAAATAAAAATCACTAATTGACGCTGAAGTAAATGTTGTAGAAAAATATTATTAACAGTTGTAGGTGTATAGTTTTAAATTTTCTTAATTTAAAAGGTTTGGCATCCCGGGCTTTTGTATAAATTAAAATCTATTTTTTTCTGATACGTATTATGGAATTCTGAGATCATTTTTAGAGGATAGATATTTTGTTGTGCGCCAAGGTTTGGAATTTTCTAATATCTGGCATATCGAAGCAGGAGTTCCTCAAGGGTCCATTATTATCTCCTGCTTTGTACTCTATATTTACGTCTGACTTCCCGGAAAATGACTTCACGACAGTAGCAGCGTACGCAGATGATACCGTTCTGTTATGCAGCAGTGAATCTCCAGAAGAAACTTCGATGAACATCCAAAATCACTTGTATGAGGTATCTACATGGCTCAAAAACTGGAGAATGAAAGTTAACCCGCTGAAATCTGTGCAAGTGACTTTTACTTTAAGAAGAAGAACTTGTCCAACTGTTTACCTGGATAACAATGAGATACCGCAAGAAAATAAAGTTTGATATCTGGGCCTCCATTTAGACCGTAGACTGACTTGGGGATATCATATCAAAACAAAACGTTTGCAACTAAATAACCGTACAAGATTACTTTCAAAATTCATCAACAGAAAATCAACTCTATCATTAAAATTTAAATTATTAACATACAAAGCCTATTTACGACCGATATGGAATTACGTAAAATAAAATAAAATATTCCAAATTTAACAGAAAATTAACAGATCACATCAATCCCCTAATACAGCAAATGTCAAGACGAAACTTACCACACCGACGCCTACGAAGAAAATGGAGTAGAGATCTATTGATCTAATTGTTCTATATTTTTATTAACTTATTTTTTGAAATCCACTATACTTTTGAATTATTCACTGGGATGTATTCTTTAAAAAAATATTTCTGTTTATTTATCAAGTCATTTGTTTTTTTCAAAATTTAGTTAAACGTTTGGATGGTTATACTGTACTGTATAGTTTCTAAATAAAATTAACGTTAAAAAAAACTATATTACACTTTTGCTCTAGAAAGAATATTAAGGGGTCAATTTTACAAAAACATTTTTACCACAAGAACACAGCTGCTCCAAGAATTTCAGCAGGAATGACGCTTACCGTATCTACTACATCATGAAACATAGAACTAATGAGGTGATTTTTTAAAAATCGTAGGAGCCGTTAAAAAATTGTGCACGACTAGTTAACTTCCAGTTGAATTATTATTATGATGAAAATGTTATAAGTTTAAAAGGAAATTTTATCAGTTATTATTAACCAGATCCCGAAAGAACCTGAAATAACCGTTACAGTATGTATTTAAGTTAAGGTTTTTTTGTCCAGTATGGGAAAATGAATAAATAAGTCCAAATAATCGTTAAGATTTCTGAGTGATTTTGAATCTTTTGCAACAAATAAATTTTGAAATTTATTTTTTAATTGATTGTTAAGATTAAAGATCCTCATTAATGAAAATGACCCCTAGTGACACCATTGCCGGCCGCATTAGCGCAGTTGGTAACGTGCTCGCCTCTCATCATGCGGTCTTGGGTTCGAATCCCATTCAGGCACGGCATATTTTCATACGTTACAAAAAAATCATTTCATCCTTCACCGTCTGCATTAGCAGTAATTGCTGAACAGTCGGATGTTAAACAAAAAAAAAGAATAAATAAAAAAAATAGTATCACCAAATTTATGTTTCAAGTTTCAATTTCGTACGATATTCCGTTCTTGAGATACGTTTTTCATACACGCACACACCAATCGCTAAAAACATGTTAATACTGTTCAGTGGGTCTGAAAACATGTATTTCTTGTGAAAACTCGATTTCAAATAAATCGTCATGAAAACAATACTTTTCTTTCCTATATACTATTCTTTATATTGATATTATGTAACTTACTCTTTCCTACATTTAGGGCAAGAGAGAGTAAAAAACTAAATTACCTAGTATAACGTAAACATTTTTTGAAAATAAAATTTATTATTATTGTGACCTTTATTCCGGGTTTATTCCAGGGTATGGTTATTGCTAAAACAAAGAAACACTCTTTTCAATTTAATACTAATTATTTATTTTCATATTAATTTCTTGCGCTAATATTTAAAAAAAGGAGTTGCAAATCTCCTTTTTTAAACATGAAATAACATACTCGTATAATTGAATAATGTAGACTGCTGTTTATAAATTTTCAGATTTTATTGTTGGAATTAAAGTATATATTTATGGCATTTCATAGAAAACATTTTCTGTCATTCACTAATAACTAAAATTAACTTTAAATAAATTTAACAAATAATTTCATATTTATCCATCTATTGGTAGTTTCATTGGCGGTAGAGGTGGGGTTGAAAAATTAAATTGTGGGAATGAAGGGAAAACAAAACTTCCCAAAAGTTCAACGTTTTTCGAAAACTCCCCTGGAACTTCAATTGTCCATAAAACTTCATCAATGTCCATCAATAGTTTAGAAGCTTTTGTCATAAACGATGTAACAGAACCATTTGGGACCATGTGGAACGTATCGGTTAATGATTCTGTTGAACATTTTCTCATTGTATTATTCGCCGGTGTACCATTGATCCCTAAAAAATAAAGTGTACAATTATTTTATGAAAATTATAAACAGATTTAAAGTGCAAATTTTAGAAGACTTTAAACAGATCTCAAATGCAAGTTTTAGAAGACTTTGACGAATTTATTAGATTTTTCATGTAATACATTCGTAAGAACTTCAGTGCTAAAAAATATGCCAATATTCCAGTCTGTAGAGTGAATGGAATACTATAAAGAATACTATAAAGTACGTACTACAACAAACTTCACTCCAGTTTATGCAAGAGTTCGTTAAAAGTTTCAAAAGAGAAATTTAACAATTCTTTCTACCTTAACACTGAATTTCGAAGTTAGGTAAGGAAAACCTATTAGTTGTATGTTTTTCAGCTTATTAGTATATTTAGTTTATATACCGGGTGTCCCACGAAGAGATTGCTATGTTTGAATTAATATGCCGGACGTATCGCACACTCTACAGAATGGAAACTTTACAGTTATAATAAATAGATATGTAAAATAGTACCCTCGAGTTTCATTGGCTTATGATCAATCAAAACAAAATGGCGGAATAAGAAAATGATATCAAAAATTAACAATAATCTTGTGGATAAAACCACATATTTACAATAATTGATTCAGATAGAAAAAACAACTTATTTTGTTATCAGTGCATAGTTATTGATGGAAATCAGTTCGAATAAAGGTTATTGAAACAAATTGTGTTCGTTAATAATTTATCACTTTCATATTTCTTTCATTTTATTACTTAATTAATATAGTAAAAAATCACCAATTTGAAATGGTTATGCCAATAAAATTACTTTCCGCCTTTTTTTTTTGATTAATAATAAGCAAATGAAACTCAAGGGTACTTTTTTACATATTTATTTATTATAACTGTAAAGTTTCCAGTCTGTAGAGTGTGCGATAAGTTGGGCATAATAATTAAAAAATAGCAACCTTTTCGTGAGACATCCGGTATAAAGAATATTAGAATAGAATGTACTATGAGATTTTCCTATTAAAATACATAAATATTGGAATAATGGAACAAGAAACTCTAATGAATAATTAAATTTGAAACCATTTTAGCTAATTAATTGTGACAAGAATAAGTAAATTTTATATAAAATAAATAAATTTGCTAAAAATAGAGTATAATGTACTAGGTAACGGAAAATAGTACAGAAAATAGTACTAATCACTCAACAGACTCAACGGCCAAGTATTCTTCTTCTTCTTCTTCTTCTTCTTCTGTCTTTTAAGGATTAGGCATCTCGACCTGTTTCAAACCTCTCAAATCTGCCCATCTCTTTCTCGGGCGTCCTCGTTCTCTCCTGCCCTCTGCTTTATAGCCCAGTGTCTCCTTAGGTATCCTATCCTCCCTCATTCTGTTTACATGCTCTAACCACTCAGTATCTCAGAACATTCTGTTCTGGGATACCTTGTTGTTTATAGAGAAGATGTGGAGTTCTTTCCTTATTTCGATATTCCTGTGACGATTTTCTCTACTACACCCATACATATGTCGAAGAAATTTCATTTCAGATGCTTGAAATCTAGTCTCATTTCGCTTTGATAGCACCCAGGTTTCTCTGCCATAGAGTAGGGTCGGCACTGCTAATGTTTTATAAAATCTCACCCTCGTGATTTTGCTGGTGCTATGTTTTAAACTGTGTTGGATAGTTCCGCATATTTGCTGAAATCGGCCAAGTAACTTGAAATCGGCCGAGTAACTTGACTTCGGCCAAGTATTATTATTATTTTTTTTTCCGTTAGGACCACTAGGGATCACGATTCAACTTCAAATCTCATTTCGCTCTGTTCTTCCTCCGTTCAGCCCAAACTGCCTTCATTCCCTCGCTGAATCTCTTCTTCCTCTCCTGAGACCATGCTGTTCCAGTCCTCGGAGGTCTGTGTCCACCCTGGAACTCTTTGATGCTTCGTATTTGTTTCTATCTAAGATGTCTCGTGTTGTAATGTGGTTCAGTTGTAGGTCTTTTGCTATTTCTTGGAACCATGCCTGTGTTGTTTTCCTGTTAAGGCAGAAATCAAATACTTTCTTAGTGAGTCTGTTGGGATCCATTCTGTGCAGGTGTCCAAAAAAGAGCAGTGTTCTTTTCTTCATTGCTGCCAATATTGTCTCAGTATATTGATATATTTCTCTGTTGCTCTTCAATCTCCACCCATCCTCCGTGCGGTTTGGGCCCAGTATTCTTCTAAGAATTCTCCTTTTCAAGATTTCCAACCTATCTGTGTTGCAGTTGAGAATTAGACATTCGCTGGCATATAGACATTCAGGCAGGATAACGGTCTGATAGTGTCTGATTTTGGCATTTCTGGAAATACATTTCCTGGCGTATATGTTCCTCGTGATTCCGTACGCCCTTTCCAACTTATTGAGTCTTTCTTCGATGCCTGGTTTATCAAGACCTGTTGGGAGGATGTATTCCCCAAGATATTTGAATTTTGCGACTCGTTCTATTCTCCCGATATCTGTCTGTATAAATTGCGGCGGGGTCTTTGAGCTGGTTATAAATTTGGTTTTTTCTGCGGAAATCTTGAGTCCTACCAGGTTCGCTGTCTCCTCTAGTAGGTTGATTGCTGTAATGGCCTCCTCTGTGGACCTGGAGAGAATAGCGAAATCGTCCGCAAAGGCTAGGCAGTGTGTTGAAATTCCTCTGCTTTGGACGCCCAGATTATTATTATTATTATTATTTTAATCCCTAATGTTTGACCTAAACAACAACAACAACAATGTTTGTACGTTGCAATCTGTTCAATTTAAGAACAATAATCAAATCCATGACCCAATGAGATGAGAATATGTATGAGGTGTAGTCTTGCTCAGACTCAGTTCGACCATTCCTGAGAGAGTATGGTTAGTTAAACCACGACCACCAAAGTACACCGGTAATCACTATCACTATCTTTTATTCAAGTTCATATAAAAGTAACTGACTACCTTTAATAGAATTTGAACTAGGAACTATTGTCTCCGAAAATCATCTGTTAAACAGTTGACTTGGCGACGAATTTACAGGTAGACGAGCCTGGGTGGGGAGGTTAAATTAAGAATGAATGTATCTATTTTTTTTATTTCAATTGTTAAAATGGAAGAGGAGTTTACCAGCGGTGCGCCTTGGGAACAGTTGTTACGGCACACAAGAGACCAGCTGGGTCACGTGACAACGATCCATGTATTAAACGCCAGTCTACAGTTCCAGATAATAACCAACCAATTACGATTTCTTATTCTTTTGCAAGTTTACCAATTGCCAATAATGAAACTGATGGAGGTTGTGTACAAAAATAAAAAACATATTACAGATTTGTATTTACTTCTTCAAAAATTCAAATACTCTAATTAAAAGACTAACAATTAAGGCAGAACAAGATAATTTTTCATTGAAAAGTAATGAAGACTGTATCGGTATTTATTTGTAAACGCTTCTGTTCATATCTTGAAGATATTTAATTTTTATAAGATTTATGATAATTAAGAATTCTACACCTTTAAACACCCGTCAGGTAGAAAACCTAAAATTGTTATACGAAGATCGTCTTCTATTTGCGTCACATATCAGAGTGCGTTCCAATTCCCTAATCCAAATGTTTTTAATTTGTCATATAAAATAATGTGGTAACTTACTTAAATTATTTCACGTGATAAACTTTATTTTTTATGTATTAAATTATTGTTTAACTTACCGGGTTGGTCCTAAAGGTAAAGTCGTCGCCAAAATCGGCTGTTTAACAGCTGATTTTTGGAGACGAAGGTTCCTGGTTCAAATCCTAGTAAAGGTAGTTACTTTTATACGGATTTGAATGCTAGAGAGTGGTTACCGGTGTACTTTGATGGTCGGGGTTCAATTAATCATACCTCTCAGGAATGGTCAGCCTGAGTCTGTACAAGACTACATCTCATTTACACGTCATACATATAATCCTCATCTCATTGGGTCATGGGGTTGCTTATTGTTCTAAATTGAACAGATTGCAACGTACACATATTAGGAATTTAAAAAAAATTATTGTTTGCGCAATTAAGTGTTTGTAGTCTAAGACATAGTTTTATTGCCTTCACCCTGATCAGAATATGGAAAGATGATGTTTATAAATTATAGTGACTTCAAAACTCGTACAATACCATTGTAGGAAGTCCGATGACGTATACGCTTGGTTAGGTCGTATGCTAATTATAGTGTACATTAGAAATGTATTAAAAATTAATTAAATAAGAATTAAGAATGCTGTAGAAGTTTTTTTATAGCGTTGTACAGTATTTGCAATACTTTACTGCTTGAAATAGTTGTGCTGTCTCTTTCGAGTACAACATTCTCAGATTTTTTTAATCAGAAAATACATCTTCACACCCTCGCTACGTTGTCCAGCTATTCTTCCTTGTAGTATATTTTAGAATAAACCTATAGTGTTTTCTGTTACGCATTTTATGTCCGAAATACTCGAGCTTTCTAATCTTCATCGTGTTCATAACTTCTTTCGAGTTCTGCGTCCAGTACCTCCTTATTAGAGACATGATCCAACCAGGAGACTCTCAGCATCGTTCTATATAACCATGCAATTTCTCTATTTACAAATCTACGTATATTAATAGTTCTGAAAAGAATAGATTATAGATAAATTATAAGTTAAATAATACATTAAGCGATTTAAATTAAAATACTGAAAACTTCTAATGTGTTTTAATGAAGTATATAAAATTTGCGTATTATGTTAAATTTATAAATAATATATATATATATATATATTTATATATCTGTTCTGATATATTAATAAATCTTATTCATAATATTTGCTGTAAATAAAACACAAAACTGCTATTTCGAGCTTTCTTATTTTTATTGTTTTTAAAATTAGGTTTTCGAGAAGATTTTCTGGTTTGTTTGTGAACATATTAACTACACTTTTTTATTACAATAAATCGATTCTGACATTTTTCTGAAATTCTTTACACTATAAATGATTGGTCCGTGAACAAATGATACGTGATTAAATGAAAATTTTAATGGTTGCATTAAATAAGTTAAAAGGTATTATTTCCTCTTTAGGTTGAAAAGATATTCGCTTTTAAACATGAAGATTATCTACAACTTCATATCAACACTTAAACAATTCACTTTTTCCAGAATTAAAACTTTCTAAAAAGCCTTAAGTGGTTTAAGCCATTCAAGCTAGTGTAATTGTACTAGGTAATAATTTAAAAGCAGAACAGTGCACAGTGCAGTAAATAGTGAGTTAAACAATTTTATTGAAGCTATAGGACGTTAATTGAACTATTGTATTTAAGCGTCTGGTGTTAAGGTATTATAAAAAAATGAATGTGTTTCTTTTAGACAGGTTTTAATCAACAAATTGGGAAAAACAATTTTTTGTTTTTGGAAAACAATTTTTTATTTTCAAATCAGTGTCGCTATTAAATTGGTCTCTCCAAAAAGATTCTTAGTGATTAACGGTAACTGACTCTTCTCCATGCAATTATGTTTTAAGTTTGTGACATAGAACGTTTGCATGGATTGAACATTTTTAGAGTTCAAAATAATGGAAAAGCAGCATTAGATTAAGTATCTTTTTTGGCATTGAACGAATTATTCGTTATTATAGAATCCATTTTCAGATTTAACTCACTACCTTAAATAAAATGACCTATCACCTTTTTGCAGGGACCGATTAGTTATCCGTAGAACTCGTTGATCTGAATTTTTTACTTGTTATTTGTGCATATTGCCACCAAAAATTTAATGGTTAGGATAGAAGATATTATATGTAGGTTAATCTATAAAGTATTAAAATTGATAAATCTAAACATAAATTTATTATAAATTTATGTGAATAATAGCTTTTTACAAAAGTTTATCAAATTCAATTTCGGTATTTTAGGTAAAGATTCATTCTCTTCGTAATTTTTAAAATTAACTTGTAATAATAATTCTGCATGTTCTGATAAGATTTTTTTCTATTCCTGAAGTGTGTAAGTTGCAGTCTGTTCAATTTAAGAACAATAAGCAAACTTATGACCCAATGACATAAGGGTGATTTATATATGACGAGTAAATGAGGTGCAGTCTTGTACTGACTCAGGCCGACCATTCCTGAGAGAGTATGGTTAATTTAATCTCAATCATTGAAGTACATGGGTAACCAGTGTCTAGTATTCAAATCCGTATAAAAGTAACTTCACCGAGTTGGTCTAGAGGTAACGTAGTCGCCACGAGTCAGGTGTTAAACAGCTGATATCGGAGACGAAGGGTTCCTGGTTGAAATCTTAGTAAAGGTAGTTTACTTTTATACGGATTTGAGTACTAGACCGTTGTTATCGGTGTATTTTTATGGTTGGGTTTAATTAACCATAGTCCTCTCAGTAATGGTCTGCCTGCGTCTGTACAAGACTACAGCTGATTTACACGCCATACATATCATCCTCATCTCATTGGGTCATTGGGTTGATTACTGTTCTTAAATTGAGCATATTGCATCGTCCACACATGCGGTAAAAAAAAGTAACTATACGTATCAGACGAACTAATGTCCCATAGCCGAGCGAGTGTGAGGGAGATATGTGGCATAACTACGCATGCACCCAAATGTCTTTACCGTTATAATCCAAATCTGAAAACATACTACAGTCGCTATCTTGCTTGTTAGTTTACTGCATGCATAAACGCTTGCTCACAACAATGAGTAAATTAAAGACAGTGTTATTGGAACGGTGCGTATGGGTTGTGCGAGTGAGAGCGTTACGCATTCTCTCACTCCCACGGCTAGAAGACATTAGTTCATCTGAATACCTTTACCAGGATTTGAACCACGGAACTTTCGTCTTCGAAATCAGCTGTCTTTGAAAACAGCTTACTCCCGGCAATGACTTTACAACTAGACCTACCCGGTGGGTTTCTGCTTAGTAGTAACTAAATTTTTATTGTTGTAAAATGTAACTATGAAAAATATATTTTACTCACTTTTAGTGCTTGATAATGAATTGTCTGTTTTTGATATTTTTAATTCCATTTGTGCAGAACGGATTCAAATTTCTTCCTGAAAATAACCAATAAAAACAATCTATTATATGCAAATTAACGGTAGTTATTCAAAGAATTGAAATTCAACTGCCAAAATGTAGTAAACGTAACTAATTGGAGAATTTAGAATGAATATTTTAGTGGAAAACCAAAGATATGGCTTTCCAAGGAAATTAGTTTATCCGTTCCAAGCAGATCTAATGTTTCAGTTACAGTACATAATGTGTCGTTTCTTAGGAATTTTAATGTTCAAGAAAAACTGGACTAGTTTATGTTTTAATGTCACGCATCGTTCTTTATAAAATCAGTACTTGGAAAGACACGCGTTTCAGATTTTACCTAGTGTCTGCTGTACATGTGAGTAAGGTAAAGTAAAGTTAGGGATGAATTTTAAGAATCTTCTCGGTCGATCAAGTAAGTAATGAGGAAATCCTCAGAACAATGGTTGCTAACTAGCAATAGTGGTGATAATTATCACCGTCAGATACTGTGTCTTCAGTGTTATAATTATTATTAAACAGAAAAGAAAAGTATCTTGTAGCGTGATTAATTTAAACTTACTATTTACGAGGATCAAATAAAAAAGCTCAGCTGCACTGCCCGGTAACCAGCTACCGACCAAAACAAATTTTTATTCTTCTTCCTTAAATTTTTAATTGTTTTTTTTAAATCCCTAATTTTTGTACGTTGCAATCTGTTCAATTCAGAACAATAAGCAACCCCATGACCCAATGAGATGAGGATGATGTGTATGACGTGTAAATGAGGTGTAGTCTTGTACAGACTCAGGTTGACCATTCCTGAGAGAGTATGGTTAATTGAACCCCAACCATCAAAGTACACCGGTAACCACTGTCTAGCACTCAAATCCGTATAAAAGTAACTACCTTTACTAGGATTTGAACCAGGACTTTCGATTTAATTGTTAAAAATATTTTTTTTAATTTATTTAATTTACTTGACATAAATATTAGATATAAATTTAGAATAATAAAAACAATTTTTTTTAATAATTTAATACGATTTTAATAATTTCAAAAACATTTATTTTGAAATTTTTAATTATTCTTATACTAGAATAAATGACATGTTTTACAATAATGAAACCTCAAAACTGGGTGCTACAATCTCGAGCACATTTTTAGGAATAGGAATAAACCGTTAAAAACAATACGTTTCACAAATAATCTGTAATCGCCCGTAAAATTAGTCTACATTATTTTATATTGTGACACTTATCTCTAACGTCCGTTCCGGGATCTGGGTAAATTAAATAAATTAACTCACTATAGTTTAAAATTCAAGTATTTATTACAACTAAAAATTACAATTAAATTAAGTGTCTAAAATTTACAAGTACATAACTTTCAATAAATAACAAACTAATTATAATTTACTAATAACAATAAATATACTTAACCAATTTACTAAATACTACTTAAAAAATGATACAAAATAAACGTTAAACGATAATTCACAGTAACGTTGACCTTCTCTAACGCACTGTAATCACTACGCAATTCGCTCACTGAATCACAGACAAATCAAGACTGACTGACTCTAAATAAATTGCTTCGCTTGTATAGGAGAATCTATGGAGATTTCGAGGACAGAAATTTTCGATATAATAATAAAAATACAAAATCCTTCTGACAGCTTCTGGATGAATCTTAACAAACTGTAAACAAATTAGGATTGAATATAAGATGTTATAAAATGGCCAGTTACGTAAATAGGTACCCCGACTTTTTTCACAAAACCCGTACAATAATAGGCAGGCCTACCTGTACTACCTATATACCATTTATATTACACATAAATTTCTAACTATTTTATGGAAACCCTATTTATCACCCTTATTATTTACGTTAATATTTTTTAAAACTCGGTCCTCCTCGAAAATTCTCGAACACACATTTCCTTTAAATATTGTCACAATATTTTCTTTATAGTATAGGTGATTCAAAAAGAGCGCCGGTTTTGATATATCAAATAAGAGATTTATTTTATTGAAAAACTGAAAATAAATACATCAACTAGTTCATCTTACCTTCCGATTTCACGTATGAAAAATGATGTCATGTATGTGTCCTCCTCTACTGCGCTGGCATGCATCAACTCTGTCCATGAAATTGGATATTACTGCACGACAAGTTTCGACTTCCATTTGCCCGATAACCCGTCGAATTTCCTCCTTCAAGTCATTGATGTTTCGGGGTTTATTGGCATACACCAATGACTTCAGATGACCCCAAAGATGAAAGTCACAAGGCGTCAAGTCACACGACCTTGGTGGCCATTGATGGTCGGAATTACGAGAAATGATGCGATCCTGGAACCGTTCACGGAGCAACAACATTGTTTCTCGTGCAGCGTGACAGGTGGCACCATCCTGCTGAAACCACAACTCGTCAATGTCCATTCCATCCAAATGACGCCACAAAAACTCCCTAATCATCGTACGGCATCGGTCTCCATTTACTGTCACGGCTTGTCCTTCTTGATTTTCAAAAAAGTAAGGGCCGATGACACCGCCCGACCAAAAGCCGCACCAAACTGTCACTCGCTGTGCATACATTTCCCTTTCATTAACCACGCGAGAGTTTTCTAAACCCCACATACGGCAGTTCTGTTTATTAACAAAACCGTTTAAGTGGAAGTGCGCCTCATCACTGAAAATGATTTTGTTTGCGAAGGTGTCATCATCCTGCCGTTTTCTCAATACCCAGTCAACAAACTGTCGTCCCTTCTGGTGGTCTGCCACTTTCAAATGTTGCGTCAACTGAATTTTATACGGGTGATATTGGAGATCGTACCGAAGAATTCTCCGTACAGAAGAACATCGTAAACCCAATTGTTGAGAACGGCGACGTACTGATTTTGCTGGGCTAACAGCCACACTGTCACGAACCAACGCAACGTTCTGCTCAGTTCGGCCAGAACGACGACGTCCAGAACTTTTAAGGTCGACTGTTGAACCCGTCTCAAAAAACTTTTTCATTCGGTGCTTCATTACGTCCTAGAGTAGCGCGAGTCCGCGAAGTCACCTGACAGTAGCTGCATAACTCTCTCCACTCTGGTAAAATGTTTTGACGATTAACACTCGTTGTGCAATAGTAAACTTCTCCATGGTTAGACACAGACTGCGAGAGTACTACACTGCAAACAAGAGAAACTACAACTGAATCGTCAATCGGAATGTTCTCCGAAATAGAAATGAGATCTAACAATGTTGCCAACCGATAAACAAAAATTTACCAGCCGTTTAAAAACCGGCGCTCTTTTTGAATCACCCGTTATATTTTTATTATTATTTACTAGTAATAATACTCGTATCTTAATTTCCGTTTTAATTAAATTTACTACCTAAAATCGTTTTTCTTAAGTACCTGCGCGTTATATGTGTCCAGTATCCTTGTTCTTCGTGTCTTCGTGCTCGTAAAATGTCTGTGGTTTTATAATACTGGGCATTCTAATAATATTAGTGAATGACTCTGATAAAGAGGAATGTAGAAATGCAAAGATTTAAAATGAAAAATTAAATTATCCAATAAAATTTAGGAAATACATCAAGGCTGTTTGCCGTTCTAATTTGCTGATGGACTTGCATATCTGGCTGCATATACTTCTCTGTGGAAGGAGACGGCAGAGTGTAGGAGAGTGTCGAAGCCCAGAAAAATGGTTTTTAAAAAATCTTATTGCGTATTGAAAATAGCGCACTCATTTTTTCTCTTTGTAGGTACAACTAATTATAAATTTCATTATCTTGAGCGTTTTTTTTTATTAATGATCTCTTCATACTATGTAGGCCTACCTTGTACAAAGGTAATGATATGAGGTGATATACAGATAAAAAAGTGTCAAACCTGACCTGGAATCGAACCCAGGACTCCGGGCTCGATACTAGCCAGTTCGGTTGACCACTACAGCAAAAGTAGGCTTGTAATTATTAATTTATAAACGTAGGTAGTTTCTGTATTTATTGTGTAATTTATATTAAAGTACTTGTACGAGTAAGTAAACTTTGGAATAATAGCCTAAATATGTAATAACACTTTCGAAATCATTGATTATTTTCAAAACTATGTTAACAAATAAATTTAAAAAAACATTTACCCGACTTTCTCTTTGAAATGTAGGCCTAATTTTTTTTGGCTTCAACTTTATTTTTATTTACAACTGTACAATTTTTTAAAGCACAACAAGTAAATGAGATGGAATGAATGAGGAATTGGCGGGAATGTGACGTGAATGTGAATCGATCCAGTGACCGATTTCGACGTGAAAATTTACTATGAATGTGGTGCCAATATTTTGAATGAGAATGATTTATTAACTATGATGGATGATTTTTTTTATTATGAAATGATTTTCTTTTTTTATGAAATGAAACAGGCATGACAAGTTAAATTGATTTTTTTTTTTGGTGGTCGGAGAAGATCCCTATTCCACCTTCGTTTCAGTCGTCTAATAACAGGGAGATCGTTAGTTGAAAGAGATTGGACATTTGGGTTATGTGGTCAATTGTCTTTGTGTGTAATGAGTTGCATGTTGCGTTGACAATGTCTCGAACCGTTAGTATTTTCAGATTTTCGTGAAGGGTATGATAGGTTACGTAAAAAGGTGCGTTTGTTATTCTGTAAGTGCTTTTGACTGGCGTCTTTGAAGAATTTTCAGTGTTGTAGTGTGACGGCTCCAAAACATTGGTCCACCATATAGCCAAATTGGCCGTACTAGTGATTTATAGAGGATGACTTTTAAGTGGAGAGGTAGCGAGTACTTGCGGCCTAAGACGGTAGGCCTAAATAATGAAAAATATAACCTATGTTTAATCATGTGTCAACGACACCAATGAAAAATAACCTCTGATTGAATTAAAAATACTGAAAACACTAATTGACGCTGAACTAAGCGCTGTAGAAAAATATGTTTGAAATAAACGTTGTTGGGTTTTCTACTATTTACAACTTTGATTGTATTCGATTTTACTAAAAATCTGGTGTGAAACACTCACACAACTTTCTCTTCCTAATGCAAATAATGAACAATATAATCTAACATTAGAAATAAACAAAAAAACTAACCTCAATAAACATAACCTAATTTTAATCATGAGTGAAAGATGCAAAATGAAAATCAACCTCAGTTTGGCTTAAAAATACGGAAAATCACTTTTTCACGCTAAACTAGACTCTGTAGAGAAAAATGTTCTAAATAAAAGTAGTAGATCTTTTAATTTCCTATAAATTTAATTATACACTTTTATCGTAAAATGCATACTGAGGCTGAAATCTTAAAAAAATAAATTTCTTTACACGTTTTCGTGAGAAAAAAAACAAAAAATTGCGCTAAACTAAGCGTTATATAAAAAAATCTGAAATAACTGTTGTAGGATTTTAAATTCTCGACAACTTTTATTACATATTTTTTTGCGATAAAATGCATATTAAAGCTGCAATCTTAAAGAAAAATCTTTTACGTGAAAACAGCCTTGCCAAGAATGTCAACAGACATAGCACCTACCCTATCTTGTAGAGCATAAAAAATGTAGTAAATGAGGCGATTTTTTAAAAAAATCGTTGGACCTGTTTTTGAGAAAATCGCAAAAAAATGACACGAATAAGCTAGGTACTATTTCCGGTTGACTGATTTTGATGAAAATGTTCGTGTCGGGTCCTCTAGTGGTATCTAACTTACGTTTCAAGTTTCAAGTTCGTCCGATGTTCCGTTCTTGAGATATTCTGTTCACACACACACACACACACAGACCAATCGCTAAAAACATGTTTTTTGGGTTCAGGGGGTCTGAAAACGTGTAGATCCGGTGAAAACTTGATTTCTTAAAATCGATATGAAAACAATACTTTCCTTCCTGTATATTCATATAGGCAAGAGAAAGTAAAAAAAATTAAAGCCACAATCCTTAAAAAAAACATTTTTTACTACAAGAGCAAAACTCCAAAAATTTCAGCTTACACTACCAGGTAGAACACAAAAATTTATGAAATAAACCGATTTAAACAAAATCGTAGGTGCCATTTTTGACCAAATTGCACGAATAAACTATTACTTACTGTTGATTAATCTTGATGAAAATTTTCGTGTATGATTCCTTCTCGTATGATCCCTAACTAAGGTTCACCTTCGTATAATATTCCGTTTTTGAATTATTTTGTTTACACACACGCAAACACGAATCGCTGAAAACTTGTTTATTGCGTTCAGGTGACATGTAAACGTGTATTTCCGGTGAAAACTCGATTTCAAAAATTCGACATTTAAAACAATATTTTCCTTCCCTATACTTCATATAGTGCAAACAAAAATAAAACGTCGCTTATATTTTCCCAATATTTTTTACTTTCTCTTGCCTATATGAATATATAGGAAGGAAAGTATTGTTTTCATGTCGATTTTTCGAAATCGAGTTCTCACCGGATCTATACGTTTTCAGACCCCCTGAACCCAAAAAACATGTTTTTAGCGATTGGTCTGTGTGTGTGTGTGTGTGTGTGTGTGTGTGTGTGTGTGTGTGTGTGTGCGTGTGTGAGTGTGCGTGTGTGTGTGTGCGTGTGTGTGTGAACAGAATATCTCAAGAACGGAACATCGTACGAACTTGAAACTTGAAACTTAAGTTACATACCACTACCGGACCCGACACAAACATTTTCATTAAAATCGGTCAACCGGAAGTAGTAGTTTATTCGTATAATTTTTCACTTTTTTGCGATTTTCTCAAAAACTGGTCATACGATTTTTTTAAAAATCGCCTGGTTTACTCAATTTTTTATTCTCTACAAGATAGGGTAGGCGCCATGTTAGCTGAAATTCTGCGTGAGGCTGTTTTTACGTAAAAACATTTTCTTTTTAAGATTGCGGCTTTAATATGCATTTTAGCGCAAAACGTTATATAATAAAAGTTGTAGAGAATGTAAAATTCTACAACTTTTATTTTAAACATTTTTTTGTATAACGCTTAGTTTAGCGGTAATTAGCAATTTTCTGTATTTTTCTCACGAAAACGTGTGAAAAATCTATTTTTTAATATTTCGGCCGTAGAATGCATTTTACGACAAAAGTGTATAATTAAATTTATAGGAAATTAAGAGATCTACAACTTTTATTTTAAGCATTTTTTTGTACAGTGCCTAGTTTAGCGTGAATGAGCGATTTTCCGTATTTTTAAGCTAAACTGAGGTTGATTTTAATTTTGCGTATTTCACTCATGTTTTTTGTTCATTTCTAATGTTTTAATACTAATGTTAGGTTTATTGTTAATTATTTGCATTGGCAAGAGGAAGTTGTGTGAGTGTTTCACACCAGATTTTTATTATCTGTGTTAAGAGAAACCATTTTTGTAACAGCTCTAGCACAGCATTGTTCAACCAACACCCACTTAAATTGAGATCTAAATAAGTTACTTTTCAATTGGAAATGAATACTGTTGCTGTTATTCTTTGTTCGTTTGTTTCTGTAGGTTTCAATTAACTTTTTTGTGTATTCATCATTTAGTGTAGAACATGGACATTCGTACAGTATTCTAACAAAAACACCTACATCTTTTTTTAAAGTACCTCACTATATATTCGTTGCTTTTTTATTCTCTTTCAAAAACAGGAGAAATTATATTTAGACTGTCAGATTAAGTTAGTAATGTCAATGTAAGAGAACTAATCCCAGGTAATATATTAGTAAATTACTCGTTAGGAAAGAATTTACAATTTTTTTATATGTGTATAAATGACATTAACGCATTTTTCACAATATAATGGAAGTTAAAGTTGGTTTGTTTATTTTATTTGCTTTTACACAAATTCTTTGCATTGTTTTTAATATTCACAAAATTTAAAATACTAAAGTTACGTCAAATTTTTCTGGCTCTTTGGCAATTTTTCACTCTAATGTGTGTGAGTTGCTGTTCAAATAAGTAACCCCATTACCCAATTAGATGAGGATGATATGTATGATGAGTAAATGAGATGGAGTCTTGTACAGATCCAGGCCGACTATTCCTGAGAGAGTATGGTTAATTGAACCCCAACCATCAAAGTACACCGGTAAGTACCTTTTAGTATTAAAATCTGTTTAAAAGTAAGTTCCTTTACTAGAATTTGAACCAGTAATCTTCGTCTCCAAAAAAATAACATTATTATGAATGTAGATATATCCTTCTCTATCTCTCCCTACATTATGATTATTTTTTTAACTCTCTAAATGATAATTTACACTAGCATTACCGTGCTTCACTTCCCTGAACTACATAAAATAATGAAACGTGGTTTAGTAGAATAAGGAACGATTCGAATTGATGGATATGTCGCTGTAGAGGCAAATGCAAAAGTTCAGTTCGACCGAAAATAAATAAGAATAATGAGATATTATTAAAATAAAATATAAAATTAATAATATTTAAACAGGAGCTCGTTTCAAGCTTAAACAAAAGTGTTGGTTACATTTTGAGACACAATGGTTTAATTCTAAATAATTATGTTCAATGGTAAGTAGTTGGGTTCCATCTATTTGATCTGCTATCTGAGGGTCCCATTGACTACTCGTATTCCAAATATAGAGGTTCTCAGGAGAATGAAGAAAGACGTGAAAGTCATTTCCACTATCAAGTGTAGGAAGCTCGAATATTTCGGACTTATCATGCGGAATGACTCATGATGTTCGTTACTACAAGCCATTCTGCAGGAAAAAATATAATAGAAAGCGTGGACCTGGCTGAAAAAGGGTGTCATGACTTCGAAATCTAAGAACTTTGTTTGGAAGAAGCTCAGAAGAGCTATTTCGCAATACAACGAACCAATAATTGCTATGATGGTCGCCAATATTCGGAACGGTTAGGCATGTGAAAAAGAAGTAGAAAAACATACTAAGAGTGTTTTATTTTTTTTGTTCTTTTTTCCAAGTACATTTACATTTAAATAACTGACTACAAAATAATTACACCTTGTTAAAAATAATATTATTATGAATAAAGACATCTACGTTCTATCTTTCCTAAAGAGGGAGGTAAGAGAGGAAAGGGAAGACCTAGGAAAGATAACTTAAAAGGGTTACGGATGATTGTAACAATGAAGCCAAGTCTTCAGAATATGAATAAATTAATGAAGTCTGTACTCTAAATCTTTAATAATTTTTTAGTTTAAAAAGTTAAAAGTTATATTACCAATCATCGCTGCAACGTAGAAGACAATTATCAAGTTAATATTCATCGTTTTCCTTTACTTTGCAATTTATCTTCTTTAGGGTCACACAGATTTGGTGGCAAAATCATATATATTTTTCAAGTTATAACGGAAAACCGGTAAATTTATAATAAAAACTAATAATATAAGTAGACGCTAAGTGTACTGAACTACTGGCTTTCATGTATAGTTCAGTGTTGTCTGTGCATGGGAAAATAATAATTAAAAAATTACCTTTTTCTTCTATCTAATATTTTTTCTTCAATTTAGCAACATTGCAATCTGTTCGTATTAAGTTGAACTATTTAGTAATTATAGTACACATGGTTTTCAATTTTTATGTTTTTATATTAGAGTATACAAAAAATAACAATTGGTGCATTGGCGCAGTTGGCAACGTGCTCGCCTCTTATCATGCGGTCCTGGGTTCGAATCCCATTCAGGCACGGCATATTTTCATACGTTACAAAAAATAATTTTATCCTCTATTGTATATAGTTACACCCCAACGTCGTCACTAATGACCGTTGTAGTTGATGCGACGTTAAATAAATGAATTTAAAAAAAATTCTGATTTACAAATGATTTGGAAGAAGCGTTTCGGAAACACAATGAAAGTTAAAAATATTGATGTACGTTTACAAATTAATTATACGTGTTCAAATCTGTTTATTTTACTGATAAAATTAAATGTTATGATATATTTCTTGACATAACACCATTAAAATAATATTTAAAGCCTCCCTAACTATATGGTCATTAGTGACTGCGGTAAACGGAAGGAAGTAGATATAAATTAAAAACGTTACAAGTAAAGGTTATGCGATAACCGGCCAAAATATGACTTACATTTTTTTTATGACAACTTTAAACTCAAAGGTTTTTATGGTAAAACGAACGGGTTCTAATCTTAAACTGTATGTTGTGACAAAAAAATTAGTATAAGGTAAATTTTACATGTTTTCTTACAGAACAGACTATAAAATAATAATAATAATAAACCTTTATTTTAAAAACTTCTTGGATTAGAAAAAAATAATCAAGACAGTCGGTTTTGACTTTAAATAATTTCTAGACCCTAGCCGCAAAATCGAGCTTGGTACTTCTACTTTGTAGGCTAGCTTGGAGATTCCGGGTTTGGTTCCTGCCTAGGGTCTGAAGATCATTGAAAATCAGAACCCACCGGTTCATGACCCATAGTATTTGCTGATTACCAAGATGTTGATGCGGCTTTAAAAAACTAATATATAATTATAACTGAAAAACAACATTAGTTTTTATTATAGCCTACAACGAAACATTTTTTTCAAATTGTCCCAATTATCACTAAACTGGCCGGTATGTGGTGTAGTAGTCAGTGCAACGGGCTTCTACGTCGGCGTTTTGGGCTCGATTCCCGGTTTGGTCTGGCATTTTTTCATCACCCATTTTCAGCTATCACCCTTCTTTTTATCTCTCATAGCATAAATTACGAAACAGTCGGATGTAAAACGAATAAATAAAAAACTAAACGTATCCAAAGCCCTTAATAAAAATCATAAACTGAAAACAAAAAAAGTAGGTCAACTGAATAAATTTAGCTTTCTTACAAACATTAAACATTTTAATGTGAGAACAAGTTAAATGCCTGAAGAAATAAGAAAACGAAAAACTATTCGATAAATCATTTAAATACATTCTTATTTAGAATGTAGCATCATCTGCGTACAAAACGTTTAGAACTTAACCGCCGTCAGATTTTATTATAAAAATCCCTTTTAAGACCAATCTGGTGTCCAGCTCTTTGGAGTAGCGGCAGAGAGTAATTTAAAGTCAATCCAGGCCTTTCAATAAAAATTCTTGAGACTTTCTTCTGACGCTCCTTTTTATATAAGCAGTAAAACCCTCCACAACGACTTCAAAATTCCGATAGTCCGATAGTCATTTAATAATAATGATAATTCCGATAGTAATTTCACGAAATACTAGATGACCATCCAAACCAACTAGCCCGTGATCTAGCTACAAGAAACTTCCTAACTTTGCGACGTCTAAAGCGAAAATGGAGTAGAGATATCTTGGTCTGAATCACGGACAATACTCGTAGTATTGAAAGGGGAATGTACCATTGGATACTTTTTCTCCTTAAAGTGAAATTCCCCACCGCCATTTATATATCAAAAACGGAAGTTGTGCAGTCAATGTATAGTACCGTAATAGAAATTAAGAACAAAAATACATTCTTAATTTACAACTCAAAATTAAAATGATTTAATTTTGTGGTGGTAGGAAAATTAATATTATCTAATTGTAAGTTCTAATATTCAAGAGTAGATAAATTTATTGTTCTTTGTTTCTTTTCGTAATACTTATACCTTTACACTCTACAGTATTATTGTGATAGATAGAAAGTAAAAAGTAATTGAATAATTAATAAATTATCATGAAAAAATATTAATTAACCAATCATAATTAAAAATTTCTTCGAATAAATCTTTTTTACAATTGAGTCTGAAATTAATAAGTTAGTTATTTAATTAACACTACATTAATAGATGATAATTTAGAAAAACAATAATACGATCTAGTATTGTTTTTTACCGTAACCGACGCTAATTTATTTTAATTTAGCATGAATTATGTTCGAATCGTTATTGTACGTGTAACAACTGTAAAACATAAGCTTATTAGTCTCTCTTTTCATCACTTGAAAAATACGCCCTATTATAAGATTAGTGAGCTATCAAATTTATTTAATATATCGTGATACATTAAACAAAACTTAATAGCTAAAAATAATTTTCCTATTGTTTCTTTAATTTAAGTTAAGTTAAATTTGAAAAATAACACAGAATTTACTGTTATATATTAATCGAAAAAAACGATTAAAAAACTTTAGTTTATTACCTTCTATTCTTTGTTTTAATCTTGACAGTCCAACATTAGTTAGTTTGTCACGTTTGATAATCCGACAGCTGTACCTGAAAATTATGGTGTGTAGACAGTAGGCACTCCCACTACCTTTGCCTCCGCTGGACGTACGAGATAGAAATACAGTATTAGATAAAGAGAGAAAGTGTGTGTGTGTGTGTGTACTGTATTTTTTTGCCTTTAATGTGTGTTTGTTGGAATCTGATCAATTTAGAATAATAAACAACCTCATGACCCAATGAGATGAGGATGATGTGTATGACGGGTAAATAAGGTGTATTCTTGTTCAGACCACACCGACCATTCCTAGGATAGTATGGCTAATTGACTCCCAACTATCAAAGTACACCGGGAACCACTGTCTAGTATTCAAATTCGTATAAAAGATAATAAAAGGTGAAGGTTTAATTAAAATTATTATGGGAAAACAAAGGTGACGTCGAGTAGTAAGTATATAAAGGATTATGGGTCCGAAGATGGAACTAAATGATGACGAAGTGGTGCAAGGGTTCTGCCTGAGGGCAGATGACATGGTGATGATTTTTTTGTTTGTTGTGTATATTGTTGTGTTTCATATCTGTTTGCAACTTTTTAAAATTATGTTACTCAGCATTGGATTTTAACGAACCTTTAGAAATCTATTAAAAAATGTTAATACGTGTAAACAAGGAGTCTCGGTTATCTTCTAAGAATAAGGTTCGCTAATTAAAACGAACATTTTGTGTTCCCTTTTTACTTGTTCAAGAAATTCTGTGTAGAAAGTGGACAGGGAACCCTTTTTGTTAAGACTTTATGGAAGTAATGAAACCCAAACATTTCTTGTTGTCATAATAACTAAAGGACTAAGGAATATGCAAATAACTCTTTTGCGAAGGTCCACAACTTTGGTAATTCTCATAAAAACTAAATCTTCATAATTTTTAATCGTTTTATAGTCAACTGACGATTAATTAAAAACTAATATTAGACTTATCTTTTTTAATAAACATAAATAATTTGTCAATAAAAAATGAATAACAAACTGTTTCTATTTTTCTTGGTAATCTTTCAGTATTTTCAGCCCAATTTTAATACAAACGTTTTACATACAAGTCGTGGAATTTTTTTCACTTTATTAAATGTACAACTCTGCAGCTTTGAACATCCAGTAAATATAATTTTTGCTTGTTTTACATTGCTTTACCACTTTAAGAACACCACTCATTAGCAGAACCCCCACGTTTAAATGCCATGAAATTGATAAAATTGGTATTTAAAAATTACATATTAAATTTTAACGATATTTTTAATATGTGTACCATGAAGAAAAAAAAAGTTAGTTCATTTGTAAAATTTATCCCAAATATCTGCTTCACCTTCAGCGGAGTCCTCGAGTTTACCTGGTATTTTTGGCTGTTTAGAACGCCGATTTGTGTGTTGTTAGTGTTTAATATCTAGAGCTCCGTACCGCGTAAGTAACGACACTTTACACTTCGATTTCGGGATTCTTACAGATGAAGAAGTAGCGCAATCCTATTATAAAAAATTCTTTTCGAAATTACTAATAAATCCGAATCCTCCAATTCAAGAACTTCATCGCTTTCACCTTCCTAGGAATCCAGCCCGGCGCCTAAAAATAAGATGGAATATAGATATTCTCTGAGTTCTAACTAAAGTAATAATAATAATATAATAAAAATAATAACAATTAAGCGAACTAATTATCATATTTAATACTTACTTATACACCCAGAGAAATACCAATGGGTATCAATCTTTGTTTTTATGTTACTTGATTATGTACGTACAACACATTTTCTAATAGTCATATATTTGTGTAATGTTAAAAATTTCAAATAAAATATAAAAAAATTTGATTTAACCTTTTCAGTGCCGAAACAATATTTAAAAGCTGGCCGCATTGGCGTAGTTGGTAACGTGCTCGCCTCTCATTATGCGGTCTTGGGTTTGAATCCCCCTCAGGCACGGCATATTTGAATACGTTACAAAAAATCATTTCATCTTTCACAGTTACAACCCAACATCGTCGCTAATGACCACTGTAGTTGGTGCGACGTTAAATGAACAAAGAAAAAATATTTAAAAGTTTGATCTAAAGCCATTTAACTCGAGTAAGGGTGTACAATAAAGTGCCAGCCCTATTTTCAAAACTTGCAGACCTACCGTTGTCAACCAAAATTTTAACGTTACAGAAAAATACAATTTCCTGTTCAAAATTCATTTTTATTATGTTCATAAAAAAATCGTTGTAACACTAAAAATATTCAAAATAGTTTTTTTTTTAGTTCATTTAAATACGCATCGACAGCTTGTCTGTCCATTAGCAACTACTGTGGGGTTTGGTACCTTAACGGTGGTTTTAAACGTGTTAAAATTTCCAGACCCTAGCCGTGAATCGAACCCGGGACTTTTCGCTTTGCAGGCTAGCGCGCTAGTCACTATGCCACGGAGGTGGTTTCAAAATAAATTATTCCTTTTAATTTATTTCAAAGTTCTTTTTGTAAATGTTCGGTTATCCGGACGTTAGCACTTTATGCATGACTTATGGACCTCCGATAAACCGGATGTTGCCACTAAGTAGAATACATCGATGTCCTGTTTTCCGGTCGTTGGTACTGAAAGGGTATCTATAGCTGGTATGTCTGTTGAATTGTTTCATTTATGTAAGAGTTATTGGATTATAATTATTTAAAATTTATTTTCGGTTAGTTTTACTGATCATGAATTTTGAGCTTGCAGTTATAGAACACTTTTTTGATGCAATTTTCGATAACGTTACAAGTAATCATTTAAACAAAGTGTTAAAAAAAAGTTACGTACAAACAATGTTGCATATTTTATTTTTATTTTTTTAACTTTAGTTAAGGACAAATTTGCTCGAAAAAGCACCTGATGGCTTAATTAACATATTTTTTTAATCTATTCGTTACAGAACAAAAAATGATTGGTAAAGATTTAATTTTATATTGAAAAGGTATCTCCCAATGGAGATAGCTTTAAGAAAGAAATGCTAGTCACTGTTTGATAATAATTACTCTTATTAAAAGTACAATTAAGCTGGATGGAATTCAGGTTCATTATATTTGTGAAAATATTTAGTTCGGTAATATATTGTTGTGTTGTTGTTTAGATCAACCGAAAGGCTGATTTGAACCTCTAGAGGCTTTACTAAGTAAAACGAGGATTAGGGTGGTTTACCTTGCCTTCCTCACTAAGTGGAAAGAGTATGCATATCAGCATGCCACGTCCTCTGAAAAGTATATCTACATTCCACCCTGCAAATGACACCTTCACTTCATTCACCACAGGGTCTGGCTGTATAATAAAATTCATTACTCTCAGAGGAGATGACTCTAACTAATATTTTTTATACCTGTACCTCTTCTGTTCTTAAATGCTTCAGTCATAAAATTGTTTGATCTTATGATAAGAAACAGAACTATGTTTTGTAGCCCTGGGACTAGCAGATCGAGTATTAATAATTTAACACTCCAACTTGGCTGTTATGGGCATAGTAATGCATTATTAAACATAATTTACTTAGTAAAACGAGGAGTAAGGTGGTTTACCGTTCCTTCCTCACTGAGTGGAAAGAGTATGCGTATCACCATGCCACGTCCTCTGAAAAGTATATCTACATTCCACCCTGTAAATGACACCTTCACTTCATTCACCACAGGGTCTGGCTGTATAATGAAATTCATTACTCTCAGAGGAGATAACTCTAACTAATGTCTTTTACACCTGTACCTCTTCTGTTCTTAAATTCTTCAGTCGTATAATTGGTTGATCGCGTGGTAAGAAACATAACTATGTTTTGTAGCCCTGGGACTAGCAGATTGAGTGGAAATAATTTAATACTCCAAAATGTCTGTTATGGACATAGTAATACATTATGTAACATTTTTATTTTAGTTTTTTAAATACTATGATATTGTTTGAAATACATACAATGGCTTTTGACATTAACAATTAGAGTTCAGACAGTATAATTTTTTTCTGGTAATTAAGTAGATCATAGATCATGACTTCATCTAATTTTTAGTCTTTTTTATGGTATGTTTCTTCTTATTCTTCTCGTTTTTCTTCTTCTTCTTCTTCTTTTTCTTCTTAGCGGTTGTACTAAGTAATATAAATAGATGTAATAGCAATGAATGATTGAATACGTCAATTTAGAAACTTAATTCTCAAAGGGCATGTTTAAATCATTGTGAGCTCATGTCTAAATTAAAAATATAGAAGGAGCACTTTTATTCTTAAAAATTTAGATCAAAAGCTTGATTTTTTGAAATGGTATTTTTGCAGCTGTACCAAAGTGTTGGATTTCGTATTCTTTTGCAGATTTTAATGTGATTCAAAATTCAAAGTACTTTAATTCGTAGTAATACGTTTTAAAAATGTTCTGAGTACAATGTAATCTATAATAACTTTAGTTGGATGATGAAACTCTAAAGGTTAACATTAAAAAAAAAATTAACAGAACTTTTTTATTACTTTAATTACTTGAGACTATTATTAAATAAATTGTCCAAAACGTATTATTTATGATCCGGGCAATACTTTAATAGTAATACTAACAGTATTATTCATTATTAGCGTAAACAATATTTATTACCCGAATTAACTAATAGTCATATGAATAATTAAATGTTCCTGGAGCATTTTTTCAAATCTGTTTTGATGCATTCTATTATTAACTTTTCTATGTACAAAAAATTTAAGCTAGGTTGGGTATATATACGTGGGACGACCGATTCTAATCAATATATCGTTCTCCTCCACCGTAGAAAGATATCTCCAATTCAAAATGTTAGCTCTCAGAGTTCTTTTCATCTTGGTTGTTGCCCTCATCGCAGGTAAGTTACCATTTTTAATGTTTAAAAAAGTAATATTAAGTTCCTTAATTCGTAAGAAAAAATAATGTAGCAACTTCATTTGTTACAATATTCATTAATAAGAAATATTAAAGATCTTTTATTTATCATCATAAACAATACGGATTAGGCCTCCTAGTATGTTTTAACTTTTAACTTAGAAAATGGAATACCAATCTGTTTCGAGGATTTACAATAACATCGTATCAAATTGGCTTGTAAGTACACACCCGTTTGGGCGTTAGATCATCTGGTATTACCCACAAATGACTTAGCCCTACCATTCTTTTCTGTATTTCAGAATAGTTGATGTTACCCCCTGACACTTTTTAAGTTTATGCTTAACATCTTCACTTTCTTTATGGTTTACCATCTGTTAAGTGTTTTAACTGTACTTTTTATTTCTCAATCTGTTAGTCTATGTTTTATTTTATTCAAAATCTGCTGCTTTATAAAATTTTTATCGATGTTTTGTATTCCAACTAATTCTAACCCGATTCTGAAAAAAGTTATGTAAAATTTAAATGAATAGAAATAGATTTGATCACAGACAGGAATGCTGATAATAAATCTTTCTAAAATATTAAGCATTTCCTCATGTATTTGTATCAAAGTTTTAGCCATTTTTAAGCATGAATTCCCTAATATGAATGCTTCACATTTTAAAGGATTTTTATTCTTAACCATGGTCTTTGTTTTGTTGCATTCATAAAAATAAGAGTAAAAGCTTTTACTCTGAACAAAATACTTCTCGGCACAATATTGTGAGCTTAAACTTTTTTTTATTCAAAAATATTAAATAATCTGCTACAAAAAGTGTAGCTAAAGTATCTACTCAGTTTTATTAATGCGACCCATTTTGTTTTATAAAGATAAGTAATGAGTTATGTAAAATTTATTAAGATCAATTTTAAATACAATGATTATTAAAAAAGTACTACTTTTTATAAGAAATCATAATTAAATTGTATTTATATCTCCCTTCATGCCAAGTGGTTAGAGGGATAGACTGTACTACATATTGCAAAGTGAAAGATAACGTGTTCGATTCCCAGCTAGTGTCTGGAACTGAAATTTAAGTAAAGTTAAACTTTACTGACTCGTTACCGTAACCCATAGTCGCTAATGATTGTAGCAGTTGCTGCGACTAATAACTTAACAACATTTGAAATAATTCACTCTTATATAAAATTAGAGTATTTACTTTAGAATCGATTAGTAAAATATCATTTTTTCGTTATATTTAATTACTGGAAATTTATTTCAACATTAGACCTTTTTTTAATTTTATTGTTTTTGATAAAAAAATGCATAGTATTATTGTTAGTTGTACTTTTAAGTTAACTAAATTTGACAATTCTTTTAGAAAAATTTTAATTCTTTACTATTACTACTATAATTATTCATCAAACTTCTTAAATAACAGAATTGCTTAATCTATTTTCCCCATAACTCAATGAGTTACATAAAGTAGAATTCTGTAAATTTTGTAGCTTTATTAGAGGAAGCCGATCCCACATTGATGGAAATACCCGATATGTCATTTAACAAATCAGAAAATGACATTACTTTTCAATACTACATTAATATAAAATTAGTAGTAGTTCAATTAAATTAAATTAGGCTTAATAATGTAACGAATTTATAATGTATCAAGAAATTGAAATATAATGTTTATTAAATAATTAATTAAATTCAGAATAAATTAAATACATTATCCTAATGATGATGAATATGTATAATGTTTTCTAATTAATCATTTTTGTTACAATTGTTTTTAGGTGCAATGGCCAACCCAAAACCAAACTGGCAAGGTATGTTAAAATAATATGTTTTATAAATCTTATTTGAAACCCATCCATTTACTTCTTTATTTGTATTGATAGATTTATTTAATTTATTTGCGTAACGTACATAATATATTAGGAAAGGAAACATGTTCAGTCACATTTCTCAAATTTTCCAAAAAAAAAATAAAATGAAATTAAACAGATATTGTAAAAAATTTCAAAGTAATAAATTATTAAAAAAAATTATTTCCTTATTTCATAAATTAACAATATAATCCTTTCTAAAAATGGATAACATTAATAAATGTTAATTTTTTTAAATACAAACTTTTTATGTTCTTTAATCTTAAAAAATGTAATAAAACATTCAATAAAATAGATACATTTGGGTTTTTTTGCAAATTAATTGTGTAAAGAAGTTACCTACTTCGTTATTTTTGTTATTATAAAGACTGATTGTTTTAAAGAACTTTCAGAGTTGTCAGTCTCTCGTGGAAGAAAGGACCACAACTGGACATGTTCGTTCCCTGCTTCACATGGACAGAATATATATATATATATATATATATATATATATGAATAATGGTTTTTATCCCAAATGAGTCACAAGACTGAACAAGTTTTACCCAAAATAATCTCTCAGAAAATCTTTCTGGTATATTATGAAACCAAGAAACGTTAGTAGCACTGTTTTGTTTTGTTAAGTAAGTGATAAGAAAAAATGGTAGAACAAAAGTATACCTTCTGAACTTATTGGTACGTTGCAGATATGATGTACCTGCATATCTAACGCAGCATCTGTTATAGTATCGTTATACTAAATGTATCAACAGTAAGTCTCTAATTCTGTCAATTGAATATTTAGATTGGTTTAATTTTTACACTCAATCTGTTAGTTGCAAGGCTAAAAAAATAGTTCTGTTTCATATCACACGGTCAGCCAATTAAATGACTGAATCATCTAAGAACAGAAGAGGTAGAGGTGTAAAATACACTAATCAGAGTTATCTCCTCTGAAGGTAATGAATTTCTCATTACACAGCCAGACCCTGTGGTGAATGAAGTGAAGGTATCATTTGCAGGGTGGAAATATGTGCTTTTCAGAGGGCCTGGCATGCTGATAAGCATACTTTTCCACTTAGTGAGGAAGGTAATGGTAAACCACCTTTTTTTTCGTTTTACTTAGTAAAACCTCTACAGGTTCAAATCACCCTTTCGGCTGATGGCTTAAACAACAATTTTTATAAATGCCATAAAAATTGGAAAATAATTAGAGACAATTGTCTATATAGAGACATAATTGTAATCCTACGTTACAAAAATCATTTCATCTTTCACCGTCTGCACTAGCAGTAATTGCAAAACAGTCGGACGTTAAACAAAAAAAATTGTTAATTATAGTTTAGTGAAAATAAGGTATTATTGTATATTACCTTACTTCTGTTTTTTTAGACAGAAACTACATAATTTTTTTATGCAGACTTACTTCGTTTTGAGCTAGACAAATTCTGATGAAGTACAGTTTGCCAAAGACGTAAATCTATTAGTAATTATTTGTCAAATATGATTCTTTAAAACATTAAAAGATGTTATTTTATTACTGAAATTGTAATTCATTAACTTCATATAGTAGAAGTTTATTATGTATAGACTACCTTAAATGGCCACCAATGAGTAACGCTATATTTTATTTCATAAAATTTTTTATTTAATTAGTTACAACTTTACTCGTTTTTTAAGTTTACAATATGTTTACTGATGATTGTTTTTTGATAATTTTGTTTTTAGTGTACAAAAGACACGTACCAATTCACCAAGCTGCTCCAGGTCCCCACCCTGCTGTCCCACACCCAGCAGTTGCTCCATCCAAAGCTGACAAGTAAATAATCTGCAATTGTTACCGTAAATGACTGGATAATGTTTAACCCAGAAATTAAAAAATTGATTCTATAATTTGTATTCTAACCTGTAATGATTTATATTTTGTGATAAATTTACTTGCAAATATATTTTAAATACATCTACTGAGATCATTATGTTACTGTTTTTTGATTGTGTATTTAATTCCTTAAATCTTTTTTCTCTTTAATTTTTATTACGGTACTGTACATTAAGCTTCACAACTTCCGTATTTGATATTTAAATGGCGGTGGGAAATTTTTATTTTAAGGAGAAGAGGTACCCAGTGATACATTCTCCAATCAAAACTTCGGGTACTTTTGTCCGTTATTCAGACCAAGAGGTCTCTACTCCATTTTCGCTTTAAACGACGCACAGTTGGGAAGTTCCTTGAAACTAGATCACGAGCTAGTTGGTTTGGATAGTCATCTAGTTTTTCGTGAAATGTACTATACAAGGACGCGGTTAGCTCCTGTACTGTAGGAATTTTGAAATCGTCGTGGAGGGTTTTATTGCTTGCATAAAAAGGAGCGTCAAAAACAAGTCTTAAAAATTTTGACTGAAAGGCTTGGATCGACTTTAAATTACTCTCTGCTGCTATTCCAAAGAGCTGGACACCATAAGTCCAGATTTGTCTTAATAGGGATTGGTATTTTAAAATCTTGGAGCGAAGGTTCAATCTTGATCGAGAGTTAAGCTGACTTTAGAACTAAATTAATATTTAAAGTACTTTACTCTGTTATTTTCTGATAAACTTAACTAAACTGTTTATTAATATCTTGAAACATTAACTAATTGTAATTTTTTTTATTCACACTTTCTTTATGACTGTAACAGGCAAGTGGAGTGTTAAATTATTTGCACTCGATCTGCTAATACCAGGGATACAAAAATTAGTTATGTTTCTTATCACATAGTCAGCTAATTATATGATTGTATGATTGTATAATTGAATTTCATCATTATACCGCCAGACTCTGTGGTGAATGAGGTGAAGGTGTCATTTGCAGGGTGAAAAGTAGGTGCTTTTCGGAGCGCCTGGCATGCTTATAAGTATACTTTTCTATTCAGTGAAGAAGGCAATGGTAAACCACCTCATTCCTCGTTTTACTTAGTAAAGCCTCTAGAGGTTCAAACCAGCCTTTCAGGTGATGTCCTAAATTACAACAGCCTCATTTAAACACACTACTGTGTGTGTTTTGTATTATCATTCTAAGAAAATCTAAGTAGGCCTATGTATTCGTATTTTTATCATCTCTGCTTAAAGTTTATTATTACTTTTTTTTAAACTGATTGGAACAGAATTGAGGAGTTTGATGGAAAAAGAGCCTCTCTACAAAACCGACGTATTGAGAAAACGATACATTAATCATTTTGTTATAAATATTGTGATGCATTGCAATAGAAGTAGGTGGACAGATATGTATATCTATATAAAATTTGAATTTTTTACTACTAAAATACTACACAAAATTATAATACAGAATACACAACAGAAATTTTAAACTATTTAATACTCTAATTAGGTAATTTGCAACAATTTAATTAATTTACAACATAACCTCATTGACTGCCTACGAGTTAACGAATTTTCCTGCCTTGACATGACATTCTAAATATCGTCGTCGCATTTTAGAAAAAAACATACAGGTATGAAACTTTGTAAAAATACAGAGAACATCATGGCGGAATCAATAAACCCTTTGATGGAAAAAGAGCCTATAGTATTTAAGGTTCCTTTTTCCATCAAATTCCTCAATTACACTTTGTTAAAAAGGAAGTTCTGTTAAAAAAGTTGTTAATATTGATTATAAGTTTTATTATTTACCTATAATTTCTGTTTTTACAAAAACTATTTAAATTTGTTCATGAACGTTGGTAATTATTCAAGTGAATTTAGGTAATCTGAGATTATTTATTGTGAAACGGTGATTTAATATCTTAAAATGTTTGATGGAATACCCTATACTAAAATTGAGTATCCATTCCTTAACAATTCTCATCGGTTTCTTCGTAATCGCATAAAAATTAGAGGAGAAATTTAAGTATCCTATTTTATTACAGGGTAAATCATTTGGCGTATCATTTATAAAAGATATTAAACCCCGCAAAATTGGTCTCTTCTGTTAAAATGATTGTGTTGAAAACCAAGATAAAAATTAATTTTAAATATATAACGCAGTATAATTTTATGTTTATAAGAACTTCATGTAATTTTTTGAGATAACTGTAATAAAATACAACGCTGAAACTTATGAGCATCTTTTTAAGGTTATAAATTCGTTACTTGAAACAGTTATTATGATAATAAAAGTGTTTAGATATTTTCTTACGTATTTAACTACACATAAAAACTAAGAATAGCTTTCTTTTTGTATTATATTACAGATTATACCAATATTTTTATTATGAAATATATAATTCGTTTTTATCGTCATTAAATGTGTGTAGAAATGTAATTTTATTATACTCAGCTATTATTACTTATTTTAAATCTCTAAAACTGCTTTGAATAAATAATAATATTAACGAATACAAAGGGATGGCAATGCTAACTAAGTTTTTTGCTGATCTTAAGGGGAGTGTGCATCCCTATCGTAAGCAATGTTAATGTTTGTACCTTTTTCTCAACAACCACTATAGCTAGAGCTACAACTTTTTTGTTGTATGAAAAGCCACTCTTTGGTACATAATTAGAATTTGTAGCGTTTAATTCTGGTAAGATTATTAATTTTCACAATTTTTTTAAAAAGAGACCATTTTTTTATCGAAAAATCACCGAAAACATTTTTTATTTTTCCAAAATTTTCAATATTTAAAAAACGACAAATTCAATCAATAGAACTGGACGATTAACATACTCCATACAAAGTTCAGCCTTGTACCTTTCGTGGAAGCTGAGAAAAAGGTACATAAAGTTCTAAAAATGACGTTTTGAGATATTCGCGGTTAAAGTTTGAGAAACAATAACACGAGTGTAAACAAAGACTGACCACAACAAAAATAGTGCAGGTAATAAACTTTTAGGTTATACTGCCAACCTATGAATAAATAAAAGAAAGACGGCAGTGTGAAAAAATAGTATAATAAATCACAGTAAAATGTTAATTGAAAGGGGATCCTTGACAGATGGCAAAATCGACTTAAACATACAATCACAAAAAAATAATAAAATATTATTTTCTTGTGTGTATAGGAACATGATTCTATTGCCATTTAAAGGCGCACATTTCAAACTATATTTTTAACGAAAAAACGAAAATTCGATAATTTTTTATTTTTTTCATTCCACACTCCTCTTAAAGTTGTACAAAACTTTTGCTCTCTGTTGCGCTAGTGAAATAGAGGTAGTTATGTTTTCGTGTCAGTTTTTTCAGTCAATCTATCACAGAAATAACAAGTTTTCAGATTCCCGCTGTGTGATCAAAATGACTCAAAAACAGAAAATCATAATTCAGAACCTGATACTTGGAAGTAAAGTTAGGTACCAAAATGAGACCCGATATGAAAATTTTCATTAAAATCGGTCAACCGGAAGTAGCCTTTTACGATTTTGATTAAAATCGCCTCATTTACTACAACCCACCTGGTTGGTATAGCGGGTAAGTCGTCACCGTGTGTCAGCAATCAAACAACCGATTTTCGGAGACAAAGGATCCTTGGTTTAAATCCTGAATTGAATATTAGACAGTGTTTAACGGTGGTGTACTTTGATTGTTGGAGTTCAATTAACACAATGTCTCAAAAAATTGATTATTTTTACATTGGAAAAAGAAAATCGTGTGAGTTTTTTACCAGATATTTTTACAATATTACTACATAAAATAACAGAACACCTATCCTAGAAAGTGGAATTTATCTACTATTGGGTTGGTCAATTTTCTTCCACAAATTACGCTGTATATTATTATAAATTTGTTATAGTTTTTAGAAGAAATGTGCACAAAGTCGATGCTGTCAAAGATAAAGGAATAAAGCATTATCATTTTATTTAAAACCGATTTTGAGGCTTCATCTGCGACAGTTATTATTTCTTTTCCTTCTACCTCACAAGTTTAAGGTAACAACCTACTACGGCATCCCTCCTTGTTCAGCTTTAGAAGAACAATTCGTTTTTGTCTAGATGATATCGATGGTAGACAACGATCTTTTCGTATTTTAGCTACACTAAGGTAAGCAAAATGTTTTGCATGTTTTCGATTTTATGAGCAGAAAAACCCCCATTCTTGCTCTTGATAACTATGGTATACTCCAAATAGCTTCTTCTTCTTCTTAAAGTTCCATCTCCTATCGGAGGTTGGATATCTAAATGGCTATGGTCACTTTGCTGGCTGCTGCTCTGAATAGTTGCAATGAACTACAGTTGAACCATTCTCTAAGATTCCTCAGCCAGGAGATGCGTCTTCTTCCTACGCCTCTTCTTCCTCGGATCCTTCCCTGCATAATAATTCTCGGCAACTCATATTTTTCTCCTCTGGTTATGTGACCCAAATATTCTAGTTTTCCTGTTTTTATACTTTTCATAACTTCTAACTCCTTATTTAAACGTCGTAGCTCCTCAACATTGGTAACCCTTTGGACCCACTGAATTTTCAACATTCTCCTGTAACACCACATTTCGAACGCTTCTATCTTCTTTATGTGTTGTTTCTTCAATGTCCAAGCTTCCATTCCATATAGTACGATAGAAAATACGTAACATCTTAGAGCCCTCAATCTGAGAGGCATGTGAAGGTCTTTGTTTGTTAGCATTGTCTTCAATTTTATGAATGCTTGCCTTGCCTTGCCTTGCCAAATAGCTACAAACTTGTAAATTTGAACTCATGATGCAATGTTCTTAAAGCTCCTCGCAACCCACTTTACGATTCCAAGACTCCTTTTCACTTTGATAACTACAGAATCAATATGTTCAAATACAGCTTTCGAATTCAAAATAACTCCAAGAACATTCACCAAAAACTGTCTTGGAATCCAGCATTTCTCCACCTTTTCCGTACAATCCGAGATTTACTCTCAAAAACTGAAATAAGTATACACATATAGACGGAAATCTTTCAAAAATACCAATTTAATTGGTTTCGGGCGGTCGTAAAAAGTGAAAAATTAAAATCCTTTTATCAAAAGTTTTTTCTCATTCCAGTAATTTCTCAGTATATTGTGTAAAGAGAGTGCGAAGAAGTAAAAAAATCTGGTGTGAAACACTCACACAACTTTCTCTTGCCAATGCAAATAATTAACAATAAACCAAACATTAGTAATAAAACATTAGAAATAAACATAACCTAATTTTAATCATGAGTGAAAGACGCAAAATGAAACAACCTCAGTTTGGCTTAGAAAAACGGAAAATCACTCTTTCTCTCTAAACTAGGCTCTGTAGAGAAAAATGCTGTAAATAAAAGTTGTAGATCTTTTAATTTTCTATAAATTTAATTATATACACTTTTGTCGTAAAATGCATACTAAGGCCGAAATGTTAAAAAAATTGTTTTTTCTCACGTTTTCGTGAGAAAAAAACTGAAAATCGCAAATTACCGCTAAACTAAGCGTTATACAAAAAAATGTTTGAAATAAAAGTTGTAGGTTTTTAAATTTTTTATAACTTTTATTATATAACGTTTTGCGATAAAATGCATATTAAAGCCGCAATCTTAAAAATAAAATGTTTTTACGTAAAAACAGCCTCACGCAGAATTTCAGAAAACATGGCGCCTACCCTATCTTGTAGAGAATAAAAAATTGAGTAAACCAAGCTATTTTAAAAAAAATCGTAGGACCAGTTTTTGAGAAAATCGCAAAAAAGTGAAAAATTATACGAATAAACTACTACTTCCGGTTGACCGATTTTGATGAAAATGTTCGTGTCGGGTCCGGTAGTGGTATGTAACTTAAGTTTCAAGTTCGTACGATGTTCCGTTCTTGAGATATTCTGTTCACACACAGACACACACACACAGACACACACACAGACCAATCGCTAAAAACATGTTTTTTGGGTTCAGGGGGTCTGAAAAAGTATAGATCCGGTGAAAACTCGATTTCGAAAAATCGACATGAAAACAATACTTTCCTTCCTATATATTCATATAGGCAAGAGAAAGTAAAAACTCTAAAGCCATTATTATAGTGATTATGTTATTACAATTACATTTTAAACTTTGTTCCATTCCTTGTTTCTATAGATTCCTAAAGGACTTAAGGGATCGATTATGTGAAATGATTTCTCTATTATTATTGTTGTATAGTATAATAGTTCAACTAGAACAATGGTGTTCCCATTAATTCTGATGTTATTCAAAACGTTTTATGTTTTAGCTGTTATACCACCTACGTATAACATTTTCCAATTATTGAGACTTAACTAACTTCAACTTATCGTTACATTAATAGTGCATTGGAATTTATATTAAAGTTATGATAATCGATTTATGGATTGGTAAGGATTTGGTATATTTACAAAAGATGGTTGCTACGTGATTGTAAGTCTGCCTTTTCTTGTAACTCTCCTTTTAACCGATTAAACCCTTTGGAAGCGGACTGTTACTCGTTAAATAGAAGAATTACAAAATTCAAAACGCGCTTTCAAATAAACTCTTTTATCTAACGTCACTACTGATGAAAAATTCTGAAAATATTACAGTTGATTCATATAATACGTACCCGCCTTTTGAATATACTCGTAATTACAACAAAATCGCTTGATAATTCTTTGCGTTTAGGCGGGCTAAATTTTTAACTGCGAAAATTTTTGTGTTTACCTTATATTATTTACTATAACGGGCTTAAATTTCAGTTTAGCAAAAAAATTTATAAAACATGTTTTGTAGACAAGAGTTTACTGGAATAAATGTTTTTTTAAATTTAAATTTCCGTAAATATCTGACGGTGTTACAATGTTCAACACGAGTCCATTTTCATATCACAGGGAAGCTAGAAGGGATGGTATTTTAAATTCTTTACGGTGATGTCATAGTGCCACTATTATATGTAGGTTACAGCTGTAAGCAAAGCAATGTAGAAAATTCTTTTCCCTACAACCACGTGTTTTGAAAAATTCTGTATGTGCGGTTAGAAAGAAGCCGTTACACATCCTTTGCAACCCGGCAAGGTGTCAAATCTTTTGCCTCTACAATGGTAAACTCCCTTTTGGAAAAAGATGGACTTGTATTTCCTTTTCAAGGGCAAACGCCGTAACAGAATCGTCATAGCTTCAACACAAACTAACGAACATGCATATACATTGACTTACACAGGAGCTACACGGATTTCCATTCAAAACAAACAATTCCCAAACCGTTAATGCTGCCTACACACTATAGAAGGAATAAAAATTTTACCTGTAATGATATTATAATTCTAAAAACACTATCAGATGCGTTAAAGAATTCCCTACAAGAAAAGTGCAATATTTACCAGTCTCATATTTATACTGACTTTGCAGAAGCACGTTTTATCACCCCAACCACAATCCATTCGGCATCATCTAAAACTAGATTACCAGTGTGAACAGGGTTTGCTACTACAACAATACAGTTTACCTCTCAGAAACCTTACAGTGTGTTGTATCACAAACTATTTCTAACCGGTGGGATAAAATATAACATTTTCACTTTCTCTTAGCCCCAGTTTAAAGTGGAGCGGCAAGGAGAGAGCAACGAGATTGCAAAGAGGTCAACATATACAGTAGAGTGGTTAGGAGCGCGACGAGGAAGGCGAAATATCTCAAAATGTCTATGTCGAAGCAATGTAAATTGGTGTATTCGGAAAGTAGTGCTATAAAATTGCGCGTTTTACAATCGTTATGTAAGCCAAGACAACAGTTAAGAAGATGGATACACCATAAAAAATCTGGTGTGAAACACTCACACAACTTTCTCTTGCCAATGCAAATAATTAATAATATAACCTAACATTTGTAATAAAACATTAGAAATAAACAAAAAAACTAACCTCAAAAAACATAATCTTATTTTAATCATAAGTGAAAGACGTGAAGTGAAAACCAACCTCAGTTTAGCTTAAAAATACAGAAAATTACTCTTTCACGCTAGACTAGGCTCTGTAGCGAAAAATGCTTTAAAAAAAGTTTTAGATCTTTTAATTTTTTATAAATATATACAGTTTTGTCGTAAAATGCATACTAAGTCCGAAATCTTAAAAAAATCGATTTTTCACACATTTTCGTGAAAAAAACAGAAAATCGCTAAGTACCGCTAAACTATAAAAAAAATGTTTGAAATAAAAGTTGTAAAATTTTAAATTCTCTACGAGTTTTATTGTATAAATTTTTGCGCTAAAAAGCATATTAAAGCCGTAATCTTAAAAAAACAATTTTTTTACACGAAAACAGCATCACCAAGAATTCAGCAAACATGGCGCCTACCCTATCTTGTAGAGAATAAACAATTTAGTAAACCAGGCGTTTTAAAAAAAAATTTAGGACCAGTTTTTGAGAAAATCACAAAAATGTGAAAAATTACACGAATAAACTACTACTTCCAGTGGACCGATTTTAATGAAAATGTTCGTATTGGGTTCGGTAGTGGTACGTAACTTAAGTTTCAAGTTCGTACGATATTCCGTTCTTGAGATATTCTGTACACACACACACACACACACACACACACACAGAGAGAGAGAGAGAGAGAGAGAGAGAGAGAGAGACCAATCGCTAAAAACTTGTTTTTTGGGTTAAGGGGTCTGAAAATGTGTAGATCCGGTAAAAACTCGATTTCGAAAAATCGACATGAAAACAATACATTCCTTCCTATATATTCATATAGGCAAGAGAAAGTAAAAATGGTATTAATCGAAACGATTTACTGCTTGAAGGAAAATTAGTGGTGTTTGGCATTCAATTACCTGTTTTATGAATTTATAAGTCTAAGCAAAATGGCTGGGGTTTCAAAGGTTCTGGATCTGTGAAGTAAATTATTCAAACCTAAGTTTGCATGAAAGAATTTTTTAAATCCAATTGGAATATAACAACAGATGGGGCTTGACGAACGTGAGTGACGGCTGTCAAATTTTAAATAAATCTCACTGTATCTTTTGCCGCTTAGTATAAAAATATAGAACATAAACTTCGTGAATTTACATCTGGGATTTCATCAATATTTTTACAAGTAGCATTCTTGTGTGTTGTTTTTATATAACCGTTACAGTTGTGTTCAACAAAAAATTTTTAATCATTAATTTCAGTATGAGATTTATTTTATTTACTGTGTTTTCCTTAACATAAAATATAATGAATTATTTAGCAAAATTTTTGTTAGTACAACGTCGTAGCTTAATTTTTTTTTAGTTTAAGTCACATCAATATCTTGGCCGTTGGCCACTTCTGTCGAATGTGAAACAGTAGGTTTGAACGTGTAATAGTTTCCAAACTATAGCTAAGAGTCAAACCCTAGATCTTCTGCTTTATAATCCTGCTTATAGATAGTTGTCAACGTAGCACGCTCTTTTAGTCGAGTAAACAAACTTTTAGCGATCCAGTTTTAAGAGCTAAGGGTAGGAAACAACAAATTACACTTTTATTTCAATAAAAAATATGGTGTGAATACGTATACAACTTTCTCTCACCAATTTAAATAATTAAACATAACCTATATTTAATCATGAATGAAAAATGTAAAATTGAAAACAACACCCATATTTTAATCGTGAGTGAATCACGTCAAATGAAAATCAACCACTGTTCTACTTAAAAATACGGAAAATCTCTAATTTCCACTGAAATAAGCGTTGTAGAAATAAATTTTTGAAATAAACCTTGTAGGTTATTTAATTTTTTTCAGCTCTAATTAGGCTTATATACTTTTGCCTTTAAATACATATTAAGGCACAATATTAAAAAAAAACAAATTTTACCATGAAAACATAGCCCCATGAATTTCAGCAGCAGGATTTTTTTTTTTTTGGTTTAACGTCCGACTGTTCTGCAATTACTGCTAATACAGACGATGAAGGATGAAATGATTTTTTCTAACGTATGAAAATATGCCAAGCCTGAATGGGATTCGAACCGAAAACTGGAGCAGCAGCAGTAGGCTTAAACCTATCTTTTCAAGCATAAAAATTTAGCGAATGAGGCTGTTCTTAAAAAAAACCTTATAGTAGTCCTTTTTGAGAAAAATCACACGAATATACTTATACTTTCGGTTGACCGATTTTGATGAAAATGTTTGTGTCGGGTCCCGTCTTGATTTTGTACCGAACGTAAGTTCTTAGTTTCAGTTTTGTACTACAATATTCCGTTCTTGAGAAAATATGTTTTTTTTTTTGTTAAGTAGAGCTGAAAACATGTATTTCCGGTGGACCTCGATTTCGAAAAATCGATATGAAAACAATACTTTCCTTTCCTATATATTCAAACAGGGCAAGAGAAAGTAACAAACTTTACTTTTCTTTGAAATACAAAAAATATTGTAACAAAACAATAATTTAATGAATAGACGATTATTTTCTTTAAAATTTTATATTTTTGTTTTGGTGGTTTGATAAAACATTAAGGTATGTGGCTTAGGACCTCAAGAATCTTAAAAACGGTGCTAGTTGAACATATTTATAATTGATTCTTAACCAAAGTTGAACTTCTATCAGCTTGTATTCGTATAGTTGTATGCTAAACACAGCAACATGATCGGTTTGACGTAATTTCATTTGTTACAATGATGCAAAAAATATATAATTTTTGCATTACGATTTTGATTCGTCAAAAATTAAACGATTAATTAATAAATTATGATACTAAAAACTAATAATTGTCTCTGGTAATTAAATTTAATTACATATTGTTATACAACAAAGTGTAATAAAAATTCTCATATTAAAATTTTTATTATCTGTTTAAAACACTCGTTAGCAATAAATAATCGATATGAAAGAAAAAAGTTTTAACATTTTATTTTAAGTCACATCAAAAACTAGTTTTTTAGTGACTTCGAGAAGAATATTTTATAATATAACAATGTAAGTTACTTTTTTTTGTAACTGTATTTCTTTTGCAATCAGTTTATAAATACAATAACTTTAATCAAATATGAGAAAATCTGAGTAATGTCCTTAGAAATAAAATATAAACTACACTCATTAGTGTGTATCAAAAAGACTAAACTGTGAAGAAAAAAAATATTTATACAAAATCAAACTTTATGAATTGTGAATCAACATCTTGAAACAAAAATTCCGGCCGCATTGGCGTAGTTGGTAACATGCTTGCCTCTTCATCGTGCGGTCTTGGGTTCGAATCCCATTCAGGCACGGCATATTTTCATACGTTATAAAAAAATCATTTCATCCTTCACCGTTTGCATTAGCAGTAATTGCAGAACAGTTGGACGTTAAACCAAAAAAAGAAACAAAAAGTTGTTGAAGTTAGAGATGACGATGACGATGATAGTGATGAAACCGATGCCGATTATGAGATGACGATGATTAGGAGTTGAAGTGGAAAAAAAAGTTTAAATAATTAACAAAATCGTAAAGATAAGTATAATGGTTTAAAACGTTTCAGTCTGTTAGTATCTTCACTGTTGTCAAGGAGGTTAACCGCTAATGGATTCTGATGGTCTTCTAGTTTTTGTAAATGTTTTTCGCTATGCTGTGTAATTTCTTCTTTTATGACGGGCAGGTTTAGATCATTAGTTACATTTTTACTTTCTCTTGCTTATATGAATATAATGTAGGAAGGAAAGTATTGTTTTCATGTCGATTTTTTAAACTCGAGTTTTCACCGGATCTACACGTTTACAGACCCCCTGAACCCAAAAAACATGTTTTTAGCGATTGGTTTGTGTGTGTTTCTGTGTATCTGAGTGTCTGTGTGTGTGAACAGAATATCTCAAGAATGGAACATCGTACGAACTTGAAACTTAAAAATTAAGTTAGGCACCCTACCGGACCCGACACGAACATTTTCATCAAAATCGGTCAACCGGAAAAAGTAGTTTATTCGTGTAATTATTTACTTTTATGCAATTTTCTCAAAAACTGGTCGTACGATTTTTTAAAAAATCACCTCAACTAAATTGTTTGTGATCTCCAAGGTAGGGTAGGCGCCATGTCTGCTAAAATTCTTGGGGAGGCTGTTTTCTCATAAAAAACTGGTTTTTTAAGATTTCGGCTTTAATATGAATTTTGGCGCAAAAAAGTATAATGAACGTTGTAGAGAATTTAAAACCCTACAACTTATTAACGTTTATTTAACCCTACAACTTTTATTTCAATTTTTTTTTGTATAATAACGCTTAATTTAGCAATAATTAGCGATTTTCTGTTTTTTTCTCACGTAAACGTGTAAAAAATCTATTTTATTAAAATTTCAGCCTTAGTATGCATTTTACGACAAAAGTGAATTGTAATCAAATTTATAAGAAAATTAAAAGATCTGCAACTTTTATTTAGAGCATTTTACTCTACAGAGCCAAGGTCAGCGTGAAAAAAAATGATTTTCCGTATTTTTAAGCCAAACTGAGGTCGATTTTCATTTTGCGTCTTTCACTCTGATTAAAATAAGGTTATGTTTTTTGAGGTTAATTGTTTGTTTATTTCTAATCTTTTATTACTAATCTTAGGTTACATTGGTCATTATTTGCATTGGCAAGAGAAAGTTGTGTGAGTGTTTCATACCAGATTTTAAATTAATAATACAATAAACGATAATAATAACATAGAATATTAACAGATATTCACAATTATATAACAATTCTTATAGTACATTGTTTTAATTAGTCAATTTAGCCCACGTGTAAAAATTTTATGTAGTCTATTAACCTAGACCCAATACTTATGTCACCGAGATGTGAGGGGAGACGTACAGTTTACTCCACGTAATAATTCATGGGAAAGTTATGTGCAAATATAGTCATGATAAAAGACGCATATCCTAGCTGAAGAACTGGAGAACGTGGTCCAGGTGCAGCCTTACCGACTTATTTAGAAAGCATCTTAAGTTATTATTACCAAGAGATTCCCAACCTTGGAGGAGACGGCACGTAACGAAGATTTATTCAGACACATTGTGTTTGTCGTTAAAACATTCACGTGTACGGATTGGTATGTTAAATATCTTCTAATTGTTTTCTGTGACGTGCATTCAGTAAAGATGTGTTGAAAATTGTGATATGATTGTAATAGTTCCAGTTGCGAGGTTTTCTTGCGAGTTGTTATGCATGTGTGCGAGAAATGTATGCCCTATTCTAAGTACTGTTAGGAGTACCTGATTACGTCGTTTGGCAAATTGTGTTGGTTGTTTTATAAAAAAATCTGGTGTGAAACACTCACACAACTTTCTCTTGCCAATTCAAAATATGAATAATATAGCCTAACATTAGTAATAAAACATAAGATTAAAAAAAAACTAACCTTAAGTAACATAACCTAACTTTAAGCATGAGTGAAAGACGCAAAATTAAAATAGGCGTAAACCTGTATGGCTTAAAAATAGGAAAACTCATTCTTTCTCGCTAAACTAGGCTCTGTAGAGAAAAATGCTTTAAATAAAAGTTGCAGATCTTTTAATTTTCTATAAACTTGATTATACTCTTTTGTCGTTAAATGCATACTAAGGCTGAAATCTTAAAGAATCGATGTTTTACACTATTTCGTGAGAAAAAAACAGAAAATCGCTAATTACCGCTAAACTAAGCGTTATACAAAACGGTGTTTGAAATAAAAGTTGTAGAATTGTAAATTCTCTACAACTTTTATTATAATACGTTTTTGCGCTGTAATGCATACTAAAGCCATAATCTTAAAAAACGATTTTTTTTACGTGAAAACAGCCTCACCAAGAATTTCAGCAGAAATGGCGCCTACCTTATCTTGTAGAGAATTAAAAATTTAGTAAATGAGGCGATTTTTAAAAAAATCGCAAAACAGTGAAAAACTACACGAATAAACTACTACTTCCGGTTGACCGATTTTGATGAAAACGTTCGTGGTATCTAGCTTAAGTTTCAAGTTTCAAGTTCGTACGATGTTTCGTTCTTGAGATATTCTGTTCACACACACAGAGACCAATCGCTAAAACATGTTTTTTGGGTTCAGGGGGTCTGACTACCTGTCGGAAATTCGATTTCGAAAATTGACATGAAAATAATACTTTCCTTCCTATGTATTCATAAAGGCAAGAGAAACAAAAATATTTTGTTGTCAATTTTTATTTAACAGGCTTTGAAGAAGATTCTGAAATGTGTAAACGTTGATGTGGTTAAATTTTTCTAGAAAACTTGGTCTGCTTTCTCATTTAAAGAGAAAATTTTATTTTTTATTTTTTTATAATAATTGAATGTGATAGGTGCATGAGGTTGTTGTCTTTTAGGTCATTCAAACCAGCTTTTTACTGGTTTGAATCACTAGAGGCTTTACTTAGCAAAACTAGGAGTGCGGTGGTTTACAACTGCTTTCCTCACTGAGTGGAAAAGTATACTTATAAGCATACCGGGCCCTCCGAGAACTATATCTACTTTCCACCCTCCAAATGACACCGTCACTTCATTCACCACAGGATCTGGGTGTTTAATGAAAATTCATTTATCTCAGAGAAAATAACTCTGACTACTATCTTTTACACCTCTACCTCTTCTATTGTTATATGCTTCAGTCATTTAATTGGCTGACCATATGAAAAGAAACAGAACTATTTTTTGTAGCCCTGGAACTAGCTCATTGAGTGCAATTAGTATAACACTCCGCCTCCGTTGGTTATGAGCAAACTATTATAGTTAGTCTTATACCTTCGAATTGAGTTTTATTTTTGTTTGAATTATTAGTTAAGTATTAAATTTATTTTTAATATTAATTATTTTGTGGTTAAATTTTAAAATATTTTCAATATATAAACATTCATTCTGTATAGATTTAAGATTATTTATTCAGTCAGAAAATGAAAATGTACTGTTTTTAACTGTTGTCGCCGTCATTTGAACGATTATGTTGGGATATTTTAGGTGATACACGATAGTATACGGCCGTGCAAGATTTTTACTGAATACTCAGCAGCACTGTTGTTTCGATTATATGTTGATGGAAAGTGTTTGATGAACAATATATAGTCTTCAGTCCCAGCTTCACAAAGAAAAGTATTCCAAGTAAATAAAATAAATAAATCTTTATTTGGCAGTGACCAAAAAAGAATGGACATCGTCTAATATAGTATATACGTACGCTTAAATCTATTTCAACTAACAATTTTTGTTTACTATTTACTATAAGTATTCACTAAAACAAAAAATAACTTGTACATAAAATTACTACTTAAGAGCATTCAGAGCATAAAGAGCATAAAGAGCATAAAGAGCATTCCTTGTAAGATTTAAGAACTGATCAGAATAAAATGCATGTTTTGTTAAAAAACGTTTTACTTCCCGATCAAAGTTTTTTAAATTAAGGAGGCTTATTTTTTATGGTAATTTATTGAAAAACCGATCGGAATTGTAGTGAATTCCTTTCGAGAACATTTTAGTTCTTTATTTTTCAATTCTGAAGTAATCGTTGTGTCGAGTTTCATACTTACGATTGTACTTATTATTAAACTATTCCACCATCTGTAAAAGAATTCAAAGTATAATGATTGTACACATGGTTATCAGTGCAGCTTTTAAAATCAACAACGCAAAAAGGCACTTGGTGATTAAACATATAGAAATAATGTTCTGAACATAGTTCTAACATAAAAAGTGTTTTATAATAGAGCCACTGACTACTCTGATTACTTAAAAATAATATTTAAAAAATTATAGTGCGTACCTCAAACGCAATTTAAACTTTATATAACAAAATTTTGTATGGATAATGTAACTTTACAGTGCCTCCGTTAGTTTTCAGGTATTAAGTTTTATCTTGTTTTTAGACCATCTAGTTTGGAAATTGTTAAACGATCTCTGCGTAGATGGAGAAAGAAGTTTTGAACGGAGAAGAGGGTGGAAGATTTTAAGGGAGTGAACCCTAAAAGAAAATTCTTGCTTGCTTGGAGGCAATGCGGTAGTACCATACTACTTATTTTTACATTCTCTAGTCCTAAATGAAATTTAGGGAATAAAGTATTGTTTTCATACCGATTTTTTGAAATCGAGTATTCACTAGAAATACGCGTTTTCAGGACCCCAGAAGCCAAAAGAAACATGTTTTACCTATTGGTGTGTGTATGTGTAAACAAAATAACAAACTTAAAACCGATATATCTCATTAAGTTGAAACTTGAACTGTATGTTAGGTGCCATAAAGGGACCCGACTCGAACATTTTCATCAGAATCGGTCAACCGAAAAAAGTAGTTTATTCGTGATTTTTTTATTTTTTTAAATTTTCTCAAAAATATATTTTACGATTTTGTTTAAAATCGCCTCATTTACTAGATTTTTTGAAATCTAATGATTAACAGCATGTCTGCTTAAATTTCTGTGGTGGGGTTGTGCTCTCGTGATCATTTTTTCCATGACTGTGGCTCTATAACCCAAAAATGTATACAACTCTTGAAGAAAATAAAATCGTACAACTTCCATTTCAAAAAAAAACTTTAGTAAAGAGCGTGAATAAGTGATTTTCGGGTTTTTCTCATTAAAATCACAGTCCGACAGAAGTTTATTTTCATTTAACGTAATTCACTCATTATAAAAATTAGATTATGTTTTCATTATTTTCACTAGCAAGAGAAAGTCGTGTGACAGTTTCATATCATATACTTTTTTAGTTTTAGTTAGTACTGATTTTTTCAGAGTTTGTTGCACATAGTTTCTTACAAAAGTATGTAGCCTAATTTGTTGTCTGTTGTAAAAAGGAATGTGAATTATGATGAATAACTTAGAATAAAATGAACATCTTAGTTAATGGTAATACCTTTAGGCCTAATACCAGAGCAGAGCTTCCTATCCTCTTCAACTGAGTAGACCTAATTTATAGGTTGCTGTCTCTATTAGGTCTAAGCGTATTGTTACAGATGCCTTACTGCACTGGATCAAAGCTGTTTCCCTAACAAATTGCTTCTCAGATTACTCCAGTGTTCAAGATTATTGACCACTGTTTAATTATACTCATTTCACTGATGTTCCCTTAAACATCTGTTTCAATTTAACTGATAAAAATTACATTTCCATGTACGTGCAATTTTTCTAAACCACTCAAATGTACATTTTACAATAATTGTACTGTTAAAACCTCTATTGTGAAACAACGACTTTCTCTTACCTATGTAAATCATAAAAACTATAACCCTGCCTACAGATAAGATTTTTTGTAGGAAAGGTAGTACTCAAAATAAGTAGGGTATTTAATAATTATTATTTAGGTAGTATTTTTTATTAAAGTAGTAAAAACAATTGTTCATAATAAATTGGTTTGTGGTTTTTTATTTTTTTATTTAAAATAAAAGTATACAAACCAATTTACTATGAACAAAAATACTACTACCTAACAAAAATGCCGGCCGCATTGGCGTAGTTGGTAATGTGCTCGCCTCTCATCATGCGGTGTTCGGTTCTAATCCCACTCAGGCACGGCATATTTTCATACGTTACAAAACAAAAATTCATTTCACCCTCTATAGTTACAACCCAACGACGTCGCTAATGACCAATTCAATTAATGCGACGTTAAATAAACAAAAAAAATGCTACCTACTTTACCTACAAAAAAAATTTTAACTGTAGGTAGACAAAGACATTATTCAACTAAGCGTGGTATTCTTTGCAAAACAGTTACAATTTATAGAAAAAATATATAAAAAATAGATTGGAGGAACACTGTTATGTTTCTCACACAAATAAGCTCTCACAATATACATAGAGGGTGACGGTAAAACTTCAGGAATTATACTCTTCTTTAAAATGTTCGACCAGTATGTGGGAAACAGTTTTGCTAAACAAAATGAAGTTTAAGGAAATTTTCAGCTCTCCTGAAAAATAGTGCCATTTAATTACAACGTTTTGATTTTTAATCGATAAGACATACAAAGACAAACACGATTTTAGAATAGGTATGCTTAGAGAATGGAAGTAAAACTTCAAGTACTTTAAATTTTTGACAAGTATTTATCTAGGAAATATTATATGAAATATTTTACAAAACAAGAAAAAATTTAAGGAAAGTTTCAACTCTCCATTAGATGAGAGTTGATCCATTACCTACATGGTTTCATGGTTTTGATTTTCGACTGATGGTATGTAATTTTTTTTGTCGTCTATAACAGACAGGTGAATTGTTAAATTATTTTCTTTAGATCTCCTAGTACCAGGGCTACAAAAAGTAGTTCTGTTTCTTATTATCTGGTCAGCCAATTATATGACTGAACTATTTAAAAACAGAGGATTTAGAGGTGTAAAAGACACTAGTCAGAGTTATCTCCTGTGAAAGTAATGAATTTCATTATACAGCCGGACCCTGTGATGAATGAAGTAAAAGTGTTACTTGCAGGGTGGAAGGTAGACTCTTTTCAGAGGGCCTGGAAAGTTAATAAGCATACTTTTCCATTCAAAGAGGAAGGCAATGGTATACCACCTCACTCCTCATTTTACTTAGTGAATCCTCTAGATTAGAGGTTCAAATAACCCTTTAGGCTGATGACCTAAACAACAACAACAACAATGTTGTATAATGTCTCATGTCTTTACTCCAATATTTGTGCATTTACTAAAAGATAGGGAGATCTACGAGGTACAGTAAGTAAATATAGTTCTTCTAGAAGATAACCGAAGAATATAGGCTGGTACCATCATACCATCTACCTTTTTATCGTAAGTAATTTGTAGTTTTCCTTCTCGAAGCGCAAAATCAGTGAAAAGTGACTATTTATGAAGTGGTTTATTCCACACTTATATTTTAATAGTTTACTTGCCGATACGTTTTCTCTACACAATATTTCTGAAATATGTACAGTCCCGACATGAATCACTCTCTCGGTGTTACATAAGCTTTTTTGTACTCAGTGAGGAAGGAATTAATAAACCACCTCACTCCTCGTTTTACTTAGTAATAATCCTAGAGATTCAAACCAGCCTTTCGGCTGTTGACCTAAATAACATGTAATTTTGTTTTAGTACAAAATATTTTTGAATATCAATGTCGGGACCGATGTAAGACGCTATATAGTATGTTAGTCTACATAGGCTAATTAGTCTATACATATGTAAAGCAGAATATTGTTACATTTAATCTTACCCGCAATGATCTGTATACTAACTAACTATGAACATGTTAATTAATCTCAATTATTAACCTCTGATATTAACATAACATTGTAACAGCTGTGTTATAAGTTATAATGCAACGGATTGAATGTTACATGATCTTTGGTAACAATAACGGTTTAGGAACTTGTGAATTCACAAACTCCTTATAAAATCGGTAAAATGGATCTAATTCTAGTTGAACCCACCGGGTTTGTGTAGAGGTAACGTCATCACCACGAGTCAGTTGTTTAACAGCCGATTTTCAGAGACGAAGGTTCCCGGTTCAAATCTTTGTAAAGGTTTTTGTACGGATTTGAATACCAGACAGTAGCCACCGGTGTACTTTGAAGGTCGAGGTTTAATTAACCATACTCTCTTAGGAATGGTCGGCCTGAGTCTGTTCAAGACTACATCTGTCATTCATATCATCCTTATGTGATTGGGTCTTGGGCTTGCTTATTTCTTAAATTGAGCAGATTGCAACATAAACACATCAGGGTGAAAAAATTGACGTTCTCTTTTCACTTTGATTTCCACATAAATTGATTACTTTTATGAACTAGATTACGTATATAAATGTGTCTTTTACGGACTATGTACTACCCGAATAAGATAATATTTCCACTCAAAGTAATAAAACAATGGAATGAAGAGATTAAAAGGAAAGGCATGACACTGAATATCAATAAGAGTAAAGTGATGGTGGTTAATGGCTTGGAAGGTGAAAGAATTAGGATAGATGTGGAAGAACAGGTAATGGAACAGGTGAGGTCATATGAGTATCTGGGTACAGTAGTAAGGGACGATGGGAAAATAGATGATGAACTAAGAAATAGAATCTCTAAAGCTAGTCGGGCCTTCTATGCAACCAGAAATTGTATTTTTGGAAAAAAAGAAGTAGGTGCCACAGTAAAAAACAGGGTCTATAAAAGTATTATTGAACCAATAGTCCTGTATGGTGCAGAAAGCTGGCCCTTGAAGCAACAACAAATGAGCAGAATCAGGGCAGTTGCAATGAAGTGCCATAGAAGGACAGCTAGGAAGACATTGAGAGATAGAGTAAGAAGTGAAAGAATCAGGGAGGAAATAGGAATGAAGGATGTGAAGGAAGTAATAGATAGAAAACAATTGGGATGGTGGGGTCACATACAAAGAATGGATGACGAAAGGAAAGCCAAGCAGTATGCAAACGTGATCGTTGGCGGGAGTAGGAAAAGAGGACGTCCACGATACTCATATGATGAGCACATACGAAGATTGGGAGAGGAAAGAGGCATGGCCCTAGGGCAAATGAGACGATCGGCGGCGGATAGAGTACAATGGAGGAAGTTGTCCGAGACTACCCCGACGCTGTAAGGCACATGGGGAGAGAGAAAGAAGAAGAAGAAGTAATAAAACATAAGTAGTACTTCTAGAATAGTAACGAGAAATATAGTGCAGTTTGCCATGCCACTAATTTTGTTTGTTAAGCAATAGCGCAATCTGTAGCTTACGTTTGACACTAATAGATTTTTTTTTGTTTTATTATTTATTTAACGTCGCATCAACATCAAGGTCATTAGCGACGACGTTGGGGTGTAAATGTGTGTAATGAGGATGAAATGATTTTTTGTAACGTATGAAAATATGCCGTGCCTGAGTGGGATTCGAACCCAGGACCGCATGATGAGAGGCGAGCACGTTACCAACTGCGCCAATGCGGCCGGCAGATATTATGTTATTATTTTACTGATTTTTTAATGTTTTCTTTTGTTGCAGGTACGATGATCCGTGTTAATTAACTTGCTGTTATAGTATTTGTAAGTCGTAAACAAGATATATTTACATGTAGTAAATTAAGCTATTATTTTTGTTTTTATTACAATCTAGCCTAACTGTAAATGCTTATAAATGGCCTAACTGTAGAACAGCTCTACAGCCAGACCATTTATTCAATTTCATTTAAAACGCCATTGATTCCTATTGAACAAATCTCCATCCCCTAGCAAACAAAAAGAAACGTTCAACGTTCATACTTGACGTGCTGTATATATCCCACCATTGAATCCCATATCCATATGAGGTTAGAAGAAGTCATTTGGAAGGATTAATTTTTAATTAGCTTGATAAAAGTGAATATTTTCCAACTAACTAGTAATTTCACCAACTAATGAAATTATAAGCACTTAAATGAAACATTTATTGCTCAACTTAATGTGAAAAAATTGTAATGTTACTGACTTAAAAAAAGTCTATAATTTATAATGAAAATGTGTATTCCCCAAATTTCATAAAGAAATTTTCAGTATGTAAATAATATCATTCACATGCCAATACAAGCGTGTACAGGGAGATTCAAATAGCCACCCTTTTCTCTTGACTTCACGCATCACATTTTTTTCTGAGACATTGGATGAAGACAATTATTATTATTATTATTTACGTTATGGCCTACAAAGGACCGCGATTTCTCAGTTTTTCTTCTGAGCTTTCCTCTTCGCCCAGTATTCCTTCATTTTCTTGGAAAAGTCACGTTTTCGTTCTTCCGACCATTTAGGTCTTGATCTTTTACTGTCCTCTTCCTGGAGCACCAGTTTGAGTTTATGTCTGAGAGGTGTTCTTTGTATGATGTCCGTCTCCGTTATCTGGAGTTTGTTGCAGTCTGTTTTTATCTCTTTGAGCCATCCATCGGGATTTTTCAATTTTTCTTTGTAGTTCAGGATTTGTTTTGAGAGCCTATGCTCGTTCATTCTCACTGTGTGTGCGTAGAAAGCAATTCTTCGTTTCTTCATGATGGATGTGATTTTTTCTGTGTGTTGGTAGACTTCTTCATTGCTGCGGAGTCTATATTCTCCTTCTTTGTATTTGGGCCCTAAAATCTTGCGGATGATCCTTCTTTCTTTACGGATTAGTTTTGCTAATGGAGCCTTCTGTCTAAGTGCGAGGCATTCTGATGCGTAGAGAACTTCCGGTCGAATCACTGTATGATAATGTCTTATTTTTGCATTTTTGGAGATGGATTTTTTATTGTATATCTGAGACGTCAGTCTGCACGCTACTTCAAACTTGTTGGCTCGGTTTTCTATTGCATATTTTTCATTGTTGTTTGGTTCAATACATTCGCCAAGGTATTTGAACCTGGTCACCCTCTGGATTTTTCTATGTTTGGTCTTGAAATGTGTCCGATCCGTTTTCTGGTTGGAGATGTACTGCGTTTTCTCGTACGATATTTGGAGCCTGATCTTGACCGCTAGTTCATGTAGAGTTTCGACTTGTGTGATCGCCTCCTCTTCTGAGTTCGCCAGGAGTGCCAGGTCATCCGCAAAGGCTAAGCAGTTGATCTCAAGTTCTCTTCCGAGTTTAACTCCTCTTGGTGCCGTTTTCCTCCATTCTCTGATGACCTTCTCGAGAGCACAATTGAACATCAGTGGGGAGAGTCCATCCCCCTGTCTTACTCATGACTTTACTTCAAAAGGCTCGGAGATACAAGTTCTGAACTTGACTTTGGACTGCGTATTGTTGATAGTCTTCGCGAAAAGTTTTCTCGTTTTGTTGTCTAGTCCGAATTCCTCTAGTATCCCGAGCAATGATTCCCTGTCTATGGAGTCGTAAGCTTTTTTGAAGTCAACAAATACGATAGCCAGTGGCTTTTGTCGGACTCTGCAGTGTTCGATGACATGTTTGAGGTTCCGGATTTGTTCGGGGCATGACCGAGATTTCCTGAAGCCCGCTTGGTATTCACCGAGCTGCACGTCGAGTTGATCATCTGCTCTTGTCAGTAGGGCCTTCGAGAAGATTTTATATGTGACCGGCAATAGTGAAATTCCTCTATAGTTGTTAGTGTCGGTCTTATCCCCTTTTTTGTGTAGAGGGTGGATGAGTGCTGATGTCCATTCTTCTGGGATTTCTTCGGTCTCCCATACCTTCTGCAAAATTTTAACCAGAAGTCCGAGCTGACGGTCCTCCAGAAGTTTCCAGTACTCTGCAATGATCCCATCTTCACCTGGTGCTTTGTTATTCTTAAGGGATTTGATGATTTCTTTGATGAAGACAATTATTGTTTATTGAAAGCGAATTGACATACAAGACGATCTGAGAAATCGAATAATAGAAGCTGCAGAAACTTTAAAAAATACTCATGCCGTTATGATCCGTAGGAAAAAAAGAATGAATTTCTCGAACAAAATTCAGTAATTTCAAACGGGAGCCGTTTCAAGCAACATTTGTTAACAAGCAACCTCTCTTTTCTTTTAATTTAATTTTTTATTGTTTGAAAAATTGGATTGAAAAATAGTAGGCTAACTATTCTTTTTTCATTCTGTTGAAAAACAGTAATATTCTCCAATAATTTATTTTAGTTTTCATTATATGTTGTTAGTTCAACAGTCGAAGGGCTGGTTTGAACCTCTAGAGGTTTTACTAAGTAAAAACGAGAAGTGAGGTGGTTTACTCTTGCCTTCCTCACTAAGTTGAAAGAGTATGCTTATCAGCATGCCAGGCCCTCCGAAAAGCACCCACTTTCTATCCTGCAAACGACACCTTCACTTCATTCATCACAGGGTCTGGCTGTATAGTGAAACTCATTACTCGCAAAGGAGCTAACTCTGAGTAGTGTCTTTTACACATCTACCTCTTCTGTTCGTAAATAGTTCAGTCATAGAATTGGCTGACTATGTGATAAGAAACAAAACTATTTTTTGTAGCCCTGGAACCAACAGATCGAGTACAATTAGTTTAACACTCCACCTGCCCGTTATGGGCATTTTCATATCTATAAAAGTAAAAATTGAATGTAGTTTGTTTATTTAATCTCAAATTAATTTTATACTTGTTGAAATTTATGCAAATAACTTAGACATTTAACAAAGTTATTTTGCGTTAAACTTAAAAGTGTGTTATTTTTTAACCTTAATTTTTGTAATTTATGTCAGATATGTATGAAAGATACAGTTCTGGAACCTGTTTTATTTACTTCTTTAGATTAAAAACCAATACCATTAAATTCGTATCATAATTAGGGCCTTAACTTTTTTAATATGGCTTCAACTCATCGATGTAACTAAATTTAGGGTGGAATCCTGATTCCAGACACTTGTTTGTTAACATTTTTCTTACATTTAGCTATACAATAGAGTTTTCTTATAGTTTAAATACTTTTTAAGGAAATCCTGTATACTATAATTGGTTTTTTAACTTTATTTTATTACAATTTCACGCTGAATAATTGACAACTAGTGAAAATGATAAAATTATATTTATTGAGTTGGTACTTCAAGAACACCACCCAGCACCAGGCCTTCAGCGTTATAAGAACGTTTGTTTATAATTATTTGTTAAAATTTTGAAAATTGTGTATGTACGTTATCAGTATAGTTTACCTTAAAATGTCTCTGGTCCATCGTCTGCGTAGACGCCTTGGGCTATTACCTGGGAGATGTTCGTAACCTGGGAAGATGATCACTTTTAAAGGAGTTCCGGTGGTTGAACAGTTTCTTCTTAAATCTGAGATAAACTCTGTAAAAAGAATCGTTGACGTAAGGTATATGTAAGTCCGTGTGAAGAGTTTCGTTCGATACATCTCTAATATATAAAATTCTCGTGTCACAGTGTTAGTTTCCATACTCCTCCGAAACGGCTTAACCGATTTTGATAAAATTTTATATGTACTCTTGGTAGGTCTGAGAATTGGTTTTTATCTTTTTTTTATACCCTTAAGTAATAAGGGTGGTCCACCCCAAAAAAATTTTTTTGGACAAAATTTTTATTTTAAATGTTTTTATTATGTGGCATTAAAAAATACATACACTCCTCAATTTTCATCCTTCTACCACCAACCCCTATTTTTTATAGCAATATTAGTTGTGCATCGATCGTAGTAGTGACGTTTACATTTTTATCATTTTATGCCCTGGCATTAGTTTTTTTTTGTTTTACGTCTGACTGTTCTGCAATTTCTGTCAATTATAGCCGGTGGATAATGATGGTAATGAAAATGAGTAATGAAAAAATTCCAGACCTGACCGGGAATCGAACCCGGTACCCTGGCGTAGAAACCACTTGCGCTAATCACTACGCTAACGGGCGTTAGATAAAATAAAATAAATTTCATATTTTCCATAAAAACATGTTTTCTGTTCTTGGGTGTAGCAACACGCGCCGGGTACCGCTAGTATACTGTATTTTTTTTATTTATTTTTTTTTAGCTTTTATTTGTTATTGGGAACTGTACATTGTTGACAACTACCCAATTTGATTGCTGCTTTTTGCTGTATTTTTTGACGTGGATTAGACATGAGTTTGAACAGGGACCCCCAGTAGAGTTTGTTCATGGATGGCTGTCAGCCGGTCACCATACAAAGTCGCTTGCCCAACCGGTGTTACTTAACAAACAATAGCGACTTTCTACCAGCTGACTGACTGGGCTGGCCCGAAGGCCAACTGTAAATTTAATGATTTTTATTAATGTTTGATACGTTCAATACCAGCATAAGCAAGCTTGTTTGCTGGCTTATTCATAGAAGAACGTCCATCTATCAGTTTTTGTTGGTTACGCAGATCTTTGTATTGGATTCAAATTGAATTATGTTACCATAAATTTTATTCCAAATGATAGAATTTCCGAATTATTCAAGTATGAATTAGCAAAATTTTGCTCTATGTTGAAATTGCATTTAAAATATAAAAGTTATTTCTCCGGCGATGATTACCTTTCTATTCTGGTCCAGTTCATTCCTTCAGCGCTACGGTTCTATCGCGGTCTATTTTATCAAACAAAAGATAATTGTTTGGTAAAGGGAATGGATGAAATATTAAAATAAAGATAACTAAGCGCATTTTATTACATTTACGATGTAGGAATACATCCAGTAGGTCTGCCTGGAGTGTTAACTGGAATGAATTTTAATAGTATGCAAAATGGAACTTCAGTCGACTTCATTTTGCATGCATCCTTTCTCACTCCACAATATTCCAATTCTCTCGACCCTTTTCCTAGGATGAACGTCCCAACATGTACACCGATATACGAAGGTAAAGTCAGCTCGTTTCTGGCTCTTAAATTTATCCAACGTTCACTATAAAATATTATCTAACTTATAATTTCATTCATTTACCAAAAATTACTCCGTGTACATTCATTACAAATGTATCAACTTTTAAAACAAACATAAAATAAAGTACTGCCTGTAATAAACTGACACCCGTTGTTTGCTATGTTCACTTCGCTTATATTCAACACGAAAATTTGTTGCAATTTATTTTCATAACTTTTCAAAAGCTACTGTAATTTAATTTATTTAATATACCGTTTGATCTACCAACGAAATTTATTCTGTGAGTTTTAAAATCTATAAAATGTTTACATTGCCTTACAAACACTTTAACAATTTTAATGTTATTTTATTTTTTAATGAATCAAAATAATTTTGTATACATAATGAATAATTTTCTTTTTATTATCTAGACAACAAAACTAAAATTTGTTCTTAAATTTGCTAAACAAGAACAATAAATAATACGGTGAACGTAGAAAACTCAAAATAAAACCTTATCGTCCATAATTAATAAATGTTACAGATCAAATTAAAATTTAAAATTTTGGAAGAGTTTTAAATAAATAAGATTTCTGTTATAAAGTTTGAAGGTTAATTTTATTTTCAAATCAGCTACTTGAATATGTTAAACACATCGCATCTATTAAGTTTTGAAAAAGTATAGTCACTGTTGTTGAGTGAGTTTAACTCGAAATAATTCTTATGTCCGTCCAGTCTTTCTGACTTAAGTCGTTATAGATGTATCTGTTTCGTATATACCATGGTATCCTAAGAGCTGTTCTTAAAAATTTTGTCTGACAAGATTCTGTAATATCCATATTGGATTTATTTTGTTGACCCCCCTGAGTTGCCTCCCATAGTCCAGACAGGTTGCAGATTTTTAAGTAACAGTTCAGCTGAAACAATATTTATATAGATTTTTTTAAATTGTTTTATTTGACTTTTATGGAATTGATTCTTTTTATTATTTTAAAAGTCATTTTGAAAATTATTTTGTGTTTACAATAATATTTTATCACTCATTTTCATATATCATCATTCTCCACCGTCTGTTTAGTAGAAATTGCAAAACAGTCAGACGTAAAACAAACAAACAAAAAGAAATTTAAAAAAATCTGGTGTGAAACACTCACACAACTTTCTCTTGCCAATGCAAATAATTAACAATAAACCTAACATTAGTAATAAAACATTAGAAATAAACAAAAAACTAACCTCAAAAAACATGAGTGAAAGATGCAAAATTAAAATCGACCTCAGTTTGGCTTAAAAATACGGAAAATTACTCTCTTACGCTAAACTAGGCTCCGTAGAGAAAATTTCTATAGATAAAAGTTGTAGATCTCTTAATTTTCTATAAATTTGATTAAATGCATACTAAGGCCGAAATCTTAAGAAAATCGATTTTTCACACGTTTTCGTGAGAAAAAAAAATTACTAATTACCGCTAAACTAAGCATTATACAAAAAAATGTTTGAAATAAAAGTTGTAGGACGTTAAATTCTCTATAATTTTTATTTTATAAATTTTTGCACTAAAATGGATATTAAAGCCGTAATCTTAAAACAACAATTTTTTACGTGAAAAAAGCCTCACCAAGAATTTCAGCGAACATGGCGCCTACCGTATCTTGTAGAGCATAAAAAATTAAGTAAACCAGGCGATTTTTAAAAAAATCGTAGGACCAGTTTTTAAGAAAATCGCAAAAAGTGAAAAATGTCACGAATAAACTACTACTTCCGGTTGACCGATTTTGATGAAAATGATCATGTCGGGTCCGGTAGTGGTATCTAACTTAAGTTTCAAGTTTCAAGTTTGTACGATGTTCCGGTCTTGAGATATTATGTTCACACACACACACACACACACACACACAGACCAATCGCTAAAAACATGTTTTTTGGCTTCAGGAGGTCTGAAAACGTGTAGATCCGGTGAAAACTCGATTTTGAAAAATCGACGTGAAAACACTTTCCTTCCTATATATTCATATAGGCAAGAGAAAGTAAGAAGTATCTTTATTGTCGTAATTGTAATTTATTAGCAGATTTAAGTAAGATTATTATTTGTAATTTGTAGCTAGTAGTAAATACGTTTAATTTTGAACGAGCGTATTAATTATTTATTTTACCCAAAACCCGAAACGGACCTTAGCATTAAGTGTCGCAATATTGTTCGTATAAGCTTTGTAACGATAATAATTAAGGGGAAATTAGTTTAAAACTTAGAATTCGACTTTATTGTTTGATTTTTTTAAGTAATATTACTACAAAAACTATCCTTGGACCCAATTAATTTGGATAATTTGGTCTCTACTTTCAGAATTTGGACGTTTAAAATTTTAGACAGTTTAATTAATGCAGATTAAAAGTTTTTATTTAGGAGACAGCCGGATAAATAAAAGATAAGTTATTTCGGAAGTTAGTGTTTTGTACTAGTAATACAGTTTAGTTAGTGTGCAAGTGAAACAGACGAACTGAATCAAGCCGAAGAGTACAGTAAAGTCGTTTCAAGTGGAAGGCATTTGGAAGTTAGATAATACTTTTTTCTTTTCTTTCTCTTTACTTTAGTAAAGAGCAGTGAAAAAGAGCTCCCTGTTGTGTGTTGCTTTTATATAAATTCTGGAAACTCCATTGAAACTGTGTGTACACATCTGTGCACATAAGGCGATCTTTCCAAGACGTACCTTCTACGTATATTAAAGCTCTGTTGCTACAAAAAGAAAAAGAATACACCAACAGAGATATACAGCCACGGGTATAAGTTTTGTTTTGTAACAATTAGCGACATACTCTTGGGTTGCATTAACAAAAATTTTTAAACTTTTTATAAAGTTGAATAAAACTTTTTTAAACTTATCTTTTATTGTGCTAATTACTTTTTCTATGTAAGCACTAACGTGTTTTAATAACGGTTTAAAAGTGTTAATGCTTTCAGTTCCTCCTACTAGACTTTTCCTTATTTTCATAACTATTATTATAATTGTGTATTTATCATCTTTCCCTTTTTGTGAGCATTATCAAACCTCGCTTCGCTTTCATAAATATTTAATTTTACTTATTTATCTTATAGTATTCTCTATTGAAATTTTTTGGTGAATCTTACCTAATTTTTAGCTATTGCCAGTCCCATTAGACTATGTGTATCAACTTAAATAATTACCCTTTTGTATATATTACAACACCTAAGCCTACGTTCGTTTGGGATCTGGGTAAAATAAATAATAACAGACTTACTTAAACTTATTACAATATTTATTAACACAACTAGATTATTTCAATTAAATTAATTAAAGAACTTGAAAGCTTAAACTGCCCATAACAAGCAGGTGTAAGGAAATTATTTGCAATCAATCTGCTATTTCCAGGGCTACAGAAAATAGTTCTGCTTCTTATCACATGGTCAACCAATTATACGATTGAAGCATTAAAGAACTGAAGAAGTAGAGGTGTAAAAAACACTAATCAGTGTTTTGTCCTCTCAGAGTAATGCATTTCATTATACAGCCAGACCCTGTGGTGAATGAAGTAAAGGTGTTATTTGCAGGGTGCATAGTAGACGCTTTTCTGAAAGCCTGGCATACTGATAAGCATACTTTTCCACTCGGTGAGGAAGTCAATGGTAAACCAACTCAATTCCCGTTTTACTTAGTAAAAGCTCTAAAGGTTCAAATCAGCCTTACGGCTGATGACCTAAACAACAACAGCAAAGCTTAAACTAACTTAACTAATAATAACAGTGATTTTATAATTAATAATAGCCACTTACCTACAACCAATTGTAGTACGAAGACCTTCTTCTAATGTACTTGTTACTAGTTTTATAAATACTTAATAATAACTCCCACTCATTAGTAATCGAGTCGCAACTTCAACTAAATTGAACTATAAAGGGCTAACTGTGGTGGTTGTCTCTAGAAGGTTATAGATTTTCTACATAATGGCACAATGGAGAACAACCTACGCTTTACCAAAATAATCTAAAACTTAGTAGAAATGATAAAAACTCATATAACAAATACCTCTTCTAAGAATTTCCATTCAAAAAATTTCATTCTTCGCAACCTACTATCCGTGTTCAACACACTGCACCCCATACAATTACACAATTTCTTACTGTAAACAATCTATTCCTTCAACCGTTTCTAGACTAATCACAGACTGCTACTGTGCTACAATATTTTTTTTAATGTTTTCTTATTTTATTGTATCAACATATTCTTTTAATTTGTTTTATTTGTGGGAATGTAGACGTTTCCTTATTCCGAATGTTCGTATTATGCAATTTACCAGTAAGTTTCAATGTTGTAATTTGAAAATGTTTCCTTAAACTTATAGTAAATATTTCATTAATTAAATATATTTTGACAAGATTGTTTTTGTTCTCGAAAAACGTTTGGGACCATTTTTTAAACACATCATTATTTAGTAAACTCTATTATTTATTGACGTTAAAAATGTAGAAGCAATACTTTTGTCAAATTTCGAAAGGTTAAAATATGATAAAGTGTAGAATAAAAGTAGCTATAAATTGTAAAAGACAAACATTGTTAAAATTGGAGAAGATAAATGAGCGTACGTTTGCTATCACTTTAATAATTTTGACTGGAAATGTTCAATACGAAAGGTTTAAAAGAAAATTTATAGTTTATTAGGGTAATAAATTTAACTTGCGAATAGTCAAGTCGGATGCAGTGATCCTTTATCATTTTAAAAATTTAGAAGTGAAAAAATTTTATAGTTAGTGGAGAAACTAATCGTATAATTTATAAAATAAAATACAAAAAAAAAACAGAGATTAATAAGGCTGTTGAAAAAGTTAATTCACTCAACATTTACGTTAATGTTAACGTGGTTGGTCAAAGTGAATTGTGTGAAGTCTTTCGTTCTTTCTATATATGCATATATTTTCACTCAATATAAAAGTTCATTATGTTATTACCTATGTTATTAATTGATTGTAATTAAAAAATACTACAAACAATTTCACGGAAAAATTATTAATAAACATGTAAATAATTTACTTAATCAAAAACATTCATACATTACACCTACTTTACGTTACACAGAGAAGATGAAAGAGGAAAGATAGCAGACATTTAGAGTAGGGCTAATACCTTTACGATAATACATAAATATCTACCCAATTTTAATTAAAATAAAATATATTTTTCAAATCTTTATCTCTAGAGGCTTTACTAAGTAAAACGAGGAGTGAGGTAGTTTACAGTTGCCCTCCTCACTGAGCGGGAAAATATCCTTATCAGCATGCCGGGCCTTCAGTAAGTCATCTTCTTTCCACTCTGCAAATGACACCTTAACTTCATTCACCACAGGGTCAGGGTGTATAATGAAATTCCTTACTCTCAGAGGAGATAACTTTGAGTACTGTTTTTTACACATCTACTTCTACTGTTCTTAAATTCTTGAGTTCTATAGATGTTTGACCGTGTGATAAGAAACAGAACTATTTTTGTAACCCTGGAAGTATCAGATCGAGTGCAAATAATATTACACTCCACCTCCTTGTTATGGGCAAGATAAAAATGTATAATTAATAAAAGACAGAAAAAATGGCGTTAGTATTTTAGAGATAGACACCACCCAGTGAAAGTGCTTCAGAAAAGTAAAATCGTATAAAATTTATTTTTAAAAGTAAGTTTGTACCATTAGTGTTGTATATACCCATAGCAGAAAGGTGGAGTGTTAAATTATTTGCACTCGATCTGCTAGTTCGAGGGCTACAAAAAATAGTTCTGTTTCTTATCACGTGGTCCGCCAATTTTATGAATGAAACATTTAACAACAAAAGAGGTAGATGTGTAGAAGACAATAGTCAGAGTTATTTGATCTGAAAGTAATGAATTTCATTATACAGCCGGACCCTGTGGTGAATGTAGTGAAGGTGTCATTTGCAGAGTGGATAAAAGACGCTTTTCAGAGGGCCTGGCATGCAGATAAGCATACTTTTAAAATCAGTGAGGAAGGCAGTAGTAAACCACCTCACTTCTCGTTTTACGTATCAAAGCCTCTTGAGGCTCAAAGCAGCCTTACGGCTGATGACCTAAACAACAACAATGTTGTATAATGTATTATGTCTCGACTCCATCGGTGTGTTAATCGTCTTTATGCAAATTCTAATAGATAGGGAGAATCTATGAGATACAGTAATTGTTTTTATTACTCCTAGAAAATAAGAAGAATATATTATAGGCTAGTTTGTCATACCATCTACCTTTTTATTGTAAGTAATTTGTAGTTGCACTTCTTGAAGAGCAAAATCAGTGAAAAGTGACTATTTATGATGTGGTACATGCCACATTTATATTTTAATAGGTTACTTGCCGATACATTTCCTGTACACAATTTTCCTGAAATGGAAGTGGTAGTAACTTTTTGTTAAAACTATAATAAATCTTTTTCTAACATTTAATTTATTTGAACGGTCAAATTAAATTGCAAAAACCATCCCATTAGCCGGCTAGGTAATGTAATCGTGTTGGTGTATTAAATCAGCGGATTTGTACGGTCGCAAGCCAAACTCACATTATATGTACAGTCCCGACATGAATCACTCTCTCGGTGTTACAAAATTCATTGCAACGCTTGAAACCTTGTATGTGCTATACTACTGTGACCAATCAGGTTCTTTACGGATCTTTCAAATACAAATTAAATTACGCTAATAAATTTTTCACTCAGATCACCATATAATTTACGTAACATGTTAAATAATGCGACCTAAACAACTTTTAACAATTTCACTTTCTCAAACGCTTTTATATTGAGTAAAAACATATATATATATATATATATATATATATATATATATATATATATATATATATAATATGTGCGTGTGTGTGTGTGTGTGTATGTATATAAAAGGTACGAAAAACCGCGGTAAATTTCTCACTAATCACTTACAACAACCACGTTAACATTAAGGTAAATATTTTTAATAATTGACTTGGTTAGATTTCGGTTTTTTGTCAGAATTCTACTGGTTTGATGCAGTTCTCCAAGATATTCTATCTTGAGCAAGTCGTTTCGTATCTACATACCTGTAACACCCACGTATGACCACCTGTAACACCTGTACATCTTTGCTTTATATATTCTAACCTTTGCCTCCCTGTATAATTCACTCCCTCAATATTACTTTCCATTTTTGATAGAACAATACCTGGATGTATTAAGATATGCCCCACTAGCCTATCCCTTCTTCTGGTAAGATGCTTCCACATACTTCTTTTTTCATCCACTCGTCTAAGAACCTTTAAATTACTTATTTTGTCCACCCACCTAATCTTTAACATTTTCCTACCACACCACATTTTAAAAGCTTCTATCCACTTTTTTCTACAACCCCTACTACCCACGTTTCACTCCCGTATAATGCTACACTCCAAACATATTGTTTCAAGAAATTTTTCCTAATCTGTAAGTCAATGTTTGTAGTCAGTAAGATATCGTTAATGCCCAAAATGTTAAAGGTTCCATACACTTTAAATTATTGTACACTACTACGAAATATAAAATGATTATTTTTGAAAAATTACACAGTATTTAGGCCTGCTGAGCTGATTGTATTCTTTAGCTTATCACTACAGTGATATGGCATTATCACTTATCAAGTGAAAGGTTGTGATGTGGGAAAAATTAAGTGTACAGTTGATGTTAGTTTCGTGCTGATAGCCGCCTACATGACTAGATAGTTCCATATTTTTATTTAATAAATTACTGTAAGGGAAGAGCTGCGAAGCGTCGTACAATAAAACAATATAAATCGCCGGCTGAAACGCTGATTTGATTGTGAATGCTTTTATCAATACAGTACTACTGCATAGTAAGCTATTGGCGAATTATTTTTAAATTAGTTATTAAATTGCATGACATTGATTAAAATAACAATTAAATAAACACAGATTGCTATTGCTAATTTTTCCTCCTAAAAATTAACATTCCTTAGGTTTTGTAATTTTCAAACAGTTTTATTTATTTAGGAGGCTGGTGTTGTTTAGATCATCGGACTAAAGGGTGGTTTGAACCTGTAGAAGTTTTATTAAGTAAAACGAGAAGTGAGGTGGTTTACTACTGCCTTCCTCACTGAGTTAAAAGTATGCTTATCAGCATGCCAGGCTCTCTGAAAACCATCTTCTTTCCACTCTGCAAGTGACACCTTCACTTCATTCACCACAGGGTCCGGCTGTATAATGAAATTCATTACCTTCAGAGGAGATAACTCTGACTAGTGTCTTTTACACCTCTATCTCTTCTGTTCTTAAATATTTCAGGCATATAATTGGCTGACCACGTGATAAAAAACAGAACTATTTTTGTAGCCCTGAAACTAGCAGATCGAGTGCAAATAATTTAACACTCCACCAGCCTGTTATAGGTGATTTAGGGGGGCTAGTCCGTTAAATCGAGCATTAACTGTGTCTGGAGAATAAAGGCTTCATCTCTTGTTTCTGAAATTCCGTCTTCAAACTCCGGTTCTTGGTAAAAGTTTATAGAACAAAAAATAAAGAAAAGAAAATAATCTACAATTCTACAATTTTTTTTATCTACAATTTTTTTTACACGAAATTTTTTGTAAATTTTTATTGTTTTAAATCCGTCTTCATCCACAGTTACGTCAATGAGATTGAACATTTATGTTAAGATTAACTCAAAATGTCAATAAGAATTAACTACCTACTTGGCTTCATTGTTTAGGTTTTGAAATTATATACCTTTGGCCAGGTCGTTTATGTATTTCTCCGTGAAAATAATCTTTGAAATAATTGTTTCCTAATTAATTTATTAAGAGATTGATGATAATTATGAAATATTTTTGTACTTAGCTAAGATTGTATGGTAAATATTATAATTGAGGATTCAACAAGATCAAAAGGTACAACCTCTTACTCCTTTTTATGTATCTAGGTTTTCATCGTTCTAAGGTTACCGATTTTTAATAGGTAATTATTGATTTTTAAAAGTATCACTGAAACTATTTATCATTTATGAGTTTAATGTGATAAAGTGAAATTTAATACTGAGGAAATAATAAAAGAATTTTTTCACAAAGAGAAAGTTTTTAGTTCTGAATGACTTCATTTTATTATTGTTTTAGTACCCTTTCCCTTTTATACGTATTTACTGCGTGAGAACTTATTGAATATCACTGTTTAATTTAGACCATTAACAGATTTTTCCCGAGAATAAATGTTTTCTCTAATTGTTAGGCAATGTATAAAAATAAGTTATTTATTCTTATTAAAGATGTTTTATTGTAGGATATTAGTTTTATGAGTGAATGAAATTGTTCAGTCGTTTCGTCTTTTTTAACATTATAACATTTACGTTAACACAAATCTATGTTATTTCTCCTCCGCTAACTCGCAATGCAAAACCGGTTTATTATGTATTTATTTTTTCAAGTTCGCATCAGCAATAAAGTCATTAGTAAGGGAAAATGTATTATCTTTCTTTGGACTTTTAATCAGAACTCTGGAAAGTAGAATAAATGAGATAATCTAAGAAAGTTTTTCGACTAATAAAACTAGAATCAGATTGGTTACGACGTTAAACATTTTTGGAAGAATTTCAAATTACACTGTATGATATAGCTACAATAAATCTTTTTGTTTGATCAAACAAGTTAATTTGTAATCAGTTCAAACAGTCAACTATAAGCAATTGCCAAAAAAATTAACAAACATACCTTAGCTAAAATATTTTGAGGATAAAATCCAACTATGTGACACAAAAACATACAGAATAGTAAATATTTTAACCAAGGATGGTAATTAATAAAAAAAACAAGAGAGAAAAACATATTTGGTTAGTATTTCTGGCTACCAAAATCAACATTTAACATTTTTATTTATAATTAATTTTGGCCTCCGGGCCAGCCCAGTCAGTCAGCTGTTAGTTAAGTCGTTAAGCCTGCTGTTAAGTCGCTATTAGTTGGGAAGTATCACCGGTTGGGCAAGCGACTTTGTATGGTGACCAACTGACAGCCATCCATGAACAAAATATACAGGGGGTCCCTGTTCTAACTTTGAATTTAATTTTATAAATTATTTTTAATAAATTTATTAATAATAGCCTATTCTACTTAAAATAATTTAGTAATGATAGAGTACTTCTCGGCCCACAGTTAGAAATTAATTTTTTTTAAATTTTTAATGTATGACTTAAATTTTGAGGTGGTATAAATTAATTTTATCGATAGGGTAGATCCAAAGAAGTATGTTGTTATATCTAAAAACTAAAACGGAAAAATCAAATATTTAAAAAGTTAAGCGAACAAAAATTAAATAAGCGATCAACAGGAAAAGAAAAATGGTTTTAGACAAAGGTCTAATCGGCTGAAACCCAAATAAACTCAAAGAAAAAGCCAAGAAGTTATTGACTAATGTGATCCATTGTAGTCATAAAATTAAATTAATAAGTTTTTTTTCACCTTTAATTTGTTATCGGGAACTGTGCATTATTGACAACTACCCAATTTGATCGCTGCTTTGCTGTATTATTTGACGTGAATTAGCCATGAGTTAGTTCATGGATGGCTGTCAGCTGGTCACCATACAAAGTCGCTTGCCCAACCGGTAATACTAAACAAATAATAGCGACTTACTACCAGCTGACTGACTGGGCTGGCCCGGAGGCAAAAATTAATTATAAATAAAAATGTTTATGTTGATTTTGGTAGCCAGAAATACTAACCAAATATGTTTTTCTTTTGCATTAATATAATTATGCATGAATATTTTTTTACTGTATCGATTGTTAAAGTAGTTACTCGGTGAGAAATGGCATGTATTAATTCACTTCTGCGGAAAATAGGAGAACGAGATCGAGGACTGAATTTAAATAAGTTTCAAGAGTAGGTTATGTTGAACATCTAGAAAGTTTAGATTTAACATCTGTATTTGAAAATTTTGCTGTTAAATTTGAAGTTTATTATTTGATAAAATAAATAAACGTCTATTTAAATACTTGTTTATTATAATTGATTAATCTTTAAAGAATAAACTCCGTAGATCATTTATACAATAAATGTTTATATAATAAATCATTTACACAATAAATAAACAAACATCATTATAATTAGTCTAAAACTTTTTATCATTCAACTAGAATATAGAAACTTCTTGTCAAATATTACGTTTGGAGTGTACTCTTTTACGAGTGCGATAGAAGTACAGTAAGGGAAAAAGATGAACAAATTTTTATTGAGTTATTATCTACGAGGTGTAGCTATTAAATAACGAGACGGACGTATAAAATTTTATTTTTATTTTATACATAATCACTTATTGTCACCTTCAATATACACTCCTTCTCTATCCCTAATACGCTCCATGCGAATTTTCCATTGTTGGAAACAGTGCTGGAAGTCATATTCTGTCAGCTCCTTCAGGACACGTGCCGCTCAAAAATGTTTGAAATGAAGCTCGAAAAATGTTTGTACTGACACTTTGTACGCGATTAAAAATGACCCAGATTTTTTGGAAACGGTAATAACATGTGATGAAACGTGGTTTTTTACTTATGATCCGGAAACAAAGCGCCAATCCATGCACTGGAAGAGCCGAACTTCACCGAGAGCCAAAACAGCTCGAATGAGCAAGTCAAAATTTAAAGCAATGATGATTGGTTTTTTTTATATCCATGGGATTGTGTACCTTCACTGGGTTTCTAAAGGTCAAACAATTAATCAATATTACTACCTTGACGTACTTTCTAAACTACGTCAAAGAGTAACGAAAAAACGCCCCGAAATGTGGAAGGACAAATCATGGGTCTCCACCAAGACAATGCACCAGCTCATTCCGCGTTATCTGTCAAGAGGTTCCTAGCCAAGTACAGCATCTCAGTATTAGAACATCCTCCTTATTCACCAGATCTTGCACCATGTGACTTCTACCTGTTCCCTAAGATGAAAGCTGCATTAAAAGGGACAAGATTTGAGTCTGTGGAAGCTGTAAAAGGGAAAGCGGCTGTGTCCTGAAGGAGCTGACAGAAGATGACTTCTTACACTGTTTCAAACAATGGAAAATTAGCATGGAGCGTTGTAGGGATAGAGAAGGAGTGTATATTGAAAGTGACAATAAGTGATTACGTATAAAATAAAAATTTTTTTTTAAAACGTCAGTCTCGTTATTTAACAGCCACACCTCGTATAAATTTCTATCTAGATTTTTAATATTTTTTTTATCGAGACTGTATAAATTACAATCTGTCTTTTTTGGCACATTTTTATTGAAAATGTAATATCTGTTATTATATTAATATAACAATGTCTAAGTATGACGCTAAACTAAGCTCAGGTTCCAAAACTTGAATTTCTTGCTAGAGTTTGGAGTCATCACTACAGACCTACAAGTGGCCAAGAAGTTCCCTTGGCCAAAGGTGTTTTAGACGTCTGTGCTGAGTACCCGGTATCACCCTATTGTACATGTTTGTATGAGAGATTGTCATGTAATTCAAATTTGTCGTGCAGTGTCTTGTACAGTTGTTTCACGACGTCAGTTACGTGTAGGATTTGTAAATCTTTGTGCAACATTAAGTTTGTGACGTAAAAAGGGCATGGCATCATCGCTTGTCGAATCTTGTTTTGAATTGCTTGTATACATTTCGTGAGGTTTAGCAGATCACCAAAATTGAACTCCATATGTCCAGATTGGCCTTATGATTGTCTTGTAGATTGTTAACGTATGCTGTAAGTTTAATTTAGAACGTCTATCGAGTAAGCACTTCAGTTGATAGAAGCGTGTTTTGCGTTTGTGGCGTGTGTGTGTAACATGTACCTTCCAGATAAGTTTTCTGTGTAAGTGTAAGCCTAGATAGTCTTACCATCGTCTCTATCAATCCCATCATCCATTCTCTTGGTGGCTTTCCACGCTTTCCTCTTTCGTGTCGACTCCATTCCCACATTCTTCTACGACATCTACACTTCTGCATTCTCCAAATAAATTCATAATGCTTCAATTTCATGGCCATTTTAGTTCTTTTTTCTTCCGTTAACCCACGTCGATACATCCAGAATTTGAAAGCTTAAATTTTATCTAATTTTTTTTCTTATGAGTTCTTGTTTCGCTATTTATACAAATTAACAAAAATGATGAAGTAGCTTAAAAATTTGATTTGAACTTTTATATTCTTAAAAATTCCTGTTTTATAGCAAATGTTGAGACTTCATGAAGACCACCTTGGCTTACTGCTACAGTTTTTAATCCGTACTCCTATTTCTGGTTTCTGATCGTTATTCTCATGTATCTTTGCTTCTTCTTCTTCATCATCCTCCTCCACCTCCTTGTGGGATTAGGCACATTGCCTGTTCAAAATTTCTATTCATCTTCTTCGTGGTCTACCCAACGATCGTACTTCCTATGGAAGGTATTTTATTATTTTTTTCAATCCTCTGGCATGCAGCGTACATGTTGTAACCACCTCTCCTTATATCGTTCAGTCCTCTGTCTTACAGTTTCCGTTCTACACAAATCATGCCGGATTGTCTCACTCTTGATGCGATCTCAAGAAACGCATCTTAGCTGCTTCCAACTTCCTACCCTCAGATTTCATTTACATTCAGAATCATTTCTCCCAAACATTTTGTCTCTATCCTTTTAATTCGAATATGCTTTATTGTTGAGTTCACTACTGATGGTTAGTCACGAAATGAACTTTGTTTCAGACGAAGTGTAAGAGGGGAACAATCTACTGCGCATGCCCAGTTTTTCTCTATTACAATCCTAAAAACATACTGACACTCGTAATTGATTGGAATACACAGTCCTTATTTTATTACGCGACGAGGGGTACAGGAAATATTGTTGATTTGGCTATTCTGGTTTTAGGTTTTAGGCTACATTTATACAAATAAAAGTATTTTAATTCTGTAAAACTCATTCCATTTCTTTCCATTTTAATTGTTCACATTTTATTCATTATTCTGTAGTGTTGTTATAAATTAGTTATCTATCCATGTATTATAAGTTTATCATGCCGACCGTTCAAAAGCAGGGTAAAACAATTCGAAGTGCGGAACGGAATATTATTTTAAATGTTAGCACAAGTGATATCAAGAGTAGAATTGCTCAAGCTATAAAAGCCTTTGAAATGAAAAAAAGCTTACTGACTACAAAAATTGATTTACAGATTAGGAAAAATTTCTTAAAACATTATGTTTGGAGTGTAGCATTATACGGAAGTGAAACGTGGGTGATAGGGGCTGTAGAAAGGAAGAGGATAGAAGCTTTTGAAATGTGGTGTTATAGGAAAATGTTAAAGATTAGGTGGGTGGACAAAATAAGTAATTTAGAGGTTCTTAGGCGAGTGGATGAAAAAAGAAGTATACGGAAGCATCTTACCAAAAGAAGGGATAGACTAGTGGGGCATATCCTAAGACATCCAGGTATTGGGCTATTAATAATGGAGGGTAATTTGAGGGAGTAAATTGTAGAGGGAGGCAAAGATTAGAATATATAAATCAAATTACAAAAGATGTAGGGTGTTACAGGTATGTAGATATGAAACGACTTGCGCAAGATAGACAGGGTGGAGAACTGCATCAAACCAGTCGAGAGACTGATGACAAAAAAAAAGTGTTGTTAAGAAGAATCAAAAAATAATCTATATTTACTACGCAGTTGCATGTTTTTAGAAATGTACGTACTATGCTGGCAGCAGCGTATTACCCACATTGAGTCCCGGGTTCATCTCGTCATTGCATATCAGTACATCCTTCTTAGTTTTGAATTACATCATAAATTATATTCTGATAGAGTTAATGTTGGAAAATATAAAATACTTGGTTCATTATGGCGAAAGTGAGATGATAGTCTTGGTTTCTAACGCCATCTGAAAAAGTAAAGGTATCCTATATAAAATTCTAAAGAAATTACAAAATAAATTTATGAACTTGGATATCATTCAAAAGTTGGGTAAATTTTACGCACCCGTATTTCCGTTTTGACGTTGATTACAAAAAACGATTCTAGCGATTTTGAAAGTGTCACTGAATCACAGACAATTCCTATCTAGAAAATAGACTAAAATGTAATGCCGTAAAATAGGCCTACAATAAAAGTTTGAATATTTTCGAAGCTGAAACGAATAATTTGTTCCTTCTTATATTTCTACTTCCTTGTTCTGCCGCTGTGTTTTTATTCAACAACTTTGTTACAGAGATAACGGTACACCAGAACCAATCCCAAGAGTCACTTCTAGTTTTCCGTTTTGATTATTTTACCACAGCTTACCCTCGACCCTTCTTCACTAACAGTTTTGATTACACGATTTAAAACCGTACTTCCTTTTTAGTATTTTAGTTATACGTTACCGGTTTTTGTTTTTTTATTTTGGCTGATATAAATGCAGTAAAGTAAAAATTTATCTAATTTAAGTTTACGAGTATTTTTATTTAATTATTTTTCCCTTCTTGTTTTTACTACATTAATTCCTTTGTGCGATGTCTGCTAGACGCTTGGCCTAATTTTCTTACATTAGTGTGCCACGTTTGACGTCGGGAGTTCTTTCATAATAAACGCTCTCGGTATCCTTTTAAAATATATAACGCAGTCAAATTGTTTGACTGAGCGTGACAAAATTTTACAAATTACTGTTCTATTTTTGATCAACTTTGTTGAAATGAGCAGAACAAACATATTAAACAATAGATTTTTCTTTTTATTGACACCCTTTTAAGTTTTATACAAATATGAATTATAATACGTTAAACAGACTTTTGTAATGTTGACCAAACTATCAAAATCACCTCAAAATTCTTTTACGTATGTACCGTTGTAAAGTACAATTGTGCAATGGAAGTTATGGTAATTCCTAATTACCATTAACTAGTGTATAGGAAAAACCCATTTTGTTAGAATTAGTTACATTAGAATAGTAGTTAGACAATAAGTTGTAAATATAGCCAACTGTCAATCATCTGATACGGGGTATTATTCATTAGGCGGGTGTATTTCCCCTTTTATGTTTTATGGCCTTTCTTCAACCTGCCAACTTACAGCCAAACATTGGGATGGTTCTCTTTCCCTTTGGCCCTTTAGGTTGGTTGAACGGGGTTGGTAGGAGAGAGAGGCTTGTCGACCAGAGGTTTCCTGTTTTCGGATATCGGAGACCGAAATCAGTTCCATTGGGACTTCAGATTGGAACCGTTTTTTAAGAAGGAAAAGGTTGAAGAAGTAACCAGGAGAACGAGGAGAAAAGAAGAAGGGGGAAAATATTGTAACACTTATCGCTAAGGTCCATTTCGGGATCTAGGTAATTAAATAATTAATACACTAAAGTTTACAATTACAAGTATTTATTACAACTAAAAGATTACAAAATAAATAATAAACTAATTATAATGAAGTAATACAATAAATAACTTAATAATTTACTTAATACGACTTACAACAATTATATAGAATGTACATACAAAATGAAACTGAATACATAATGCATATACACAAAAACTGGATTTAATACACATACACAATAACTTTACTCAATGCACACACACAAAGACAGTATAACAATAGTTGACCAACACAATGCCCGGAACGTCCTGCACTACGCACCGATAGCCACTCGTCAAAGATCAAACGAATACTAACTAACTGACCGCGGTCGGGGTTCTATTTATATAAGCGGTTCAAAGAATCTTCCCGAAAGACACCGAAATTCGATATAAAAGTTTTTTTTAGAGAAGTCTTATTTAATGTAAACAGGTAATCAACCGACCCTTCATAAATAGTTGTACAACAAACACCTTATCATACACAATAGCGCAGTCCTTTTAAATAATTTTCATGAATAGGTATCCTTTTATAGCCAACCCTATTGTTAATTTTCCACTCTATTATCTACTCTTTACCATTTTATGAATGAAGTACTAGAAATGCGCGCGAACCATGCCCTTCTTCGATATTGTCACAATAGTTAGTTTGAGGTAAATTAATTTCGTATATAGTAAGGGGATTTTAAGTTTTGTTTTTTAATAAAGTCGCGGCAGAAAAAGATGGGCTACATTTTAAATAGGTTAGGATAATTTAACGACAAGTTTGTTAGTAATTGATGCATTAAATGTTTTAGTTGAATCCAAAGAAATACAAAAACAACGATATACAAAGTAGTAAATGAATTCAGTATTAAATTCTACTAAGTAAAAAAATCTCCTAATTAGTAGTTTGAGGTAAATTAATTTCGTATATAGTAAGGGGATTTTAAGTTTTGTTTTTTAATAAAGTCGCGGCAGAAAAAGATGGGCTACATTTTAAATAGGTTAGGATAATTTAACGACAAGTTTGTTAGTAATTGATGCATTAAATGTTTTAGTTGAATCCAAAGAAATACAAAAACAACGATATACAAAGTAGTAAATGAATTCAGTATTAAATTCTACTAAGTAAAAAAATCTCCTAATTAGTAGTTTGAGGTAAATTAATTTCGTATATAGTAAGGGGATTTTAAGTTTTGTTTTTTAATAAAGTCGCGGCAGAAAAAGATGGGCTACATTTTAAATAGGTTAGGATAATTTAACGACAAGTTTGTTAGTAATTGATGCATTAAATGTTTTAGTTGAATCCAAAGAAATACAAAAACAACGATATACAAAGTAGTAAATGAATTCAGTATTAAATTCTACTAAGTAAAAAAATCTCCTAATTAGTAGTTTGAGGTAAATTAATTTCGTATATAGTAAGGGGATTTTAAGTTTTGTTTTTTAATAAAGTCGCGGCAGAAAAAGATGGGCTACATTTTAAATAGGTTAGGATAATTTAACGACAAGTTTGTTAGTAATTGATGCATTAAATGTTTTAGTTGAATCCAAAGAAATACAAAAACAACGATATACAAAGTAGTAAATGAATTCAGTATTAAATTCTACTAAGTAAAAAAATCTCCTAATTAGTAGTTTGAGGTAAATTAATTTCGTATATAGTAAGGGGATTTTAAGTTTTGTTTTTTAATAAAGTCGCGGCAGAAAAAGATGGGCTACATTTTAAATAGGTTAGGATAATTTAACGACAAGTTTGTTAGTAATTGATGCATTAAATGTTTTAGTTGAATCCAAAGAAATACAAAAACAACGATATACAAAGTAGTAAATGAATTCAGTATTAAATTCTACTAAGTAAAAAAATCTCCTAATTACGGATAATCCGTAATTTTTATGACGATTATTGCTTTTACTAGTACGTTACAGGTCTTATAATTTTCCTGGAGTATTCAACAAACATTTAAAACAAGATAAAGTGAATACGTCAAAATCAATATTTTAGTTTCCTGTTCTTTAGGTCCTCAACTGGAAGGCAACCTATATACCTAGAGGCTTTACTAAGTAAAACGAAAAGTGAGGTGGTTTATCATGCCAGAGGAAATGTATGCTTATCAGCATGCATGGTCCTCTGAAAAGCATTCACCACAGGGTATAATGAAATTCATTACTCTGAGAGCAGATAAATTTTACTAGTGTATTTTACTCCTCTACCCTTTCTATTGCTAAATGCGTAAGTCATATAATTGGCTGACCATTTGATAAGAAACAGAACAATTTTTGTTGCCCAGGAACTAGCAGATCGAGTGAAAATAATTTAAAACTCCACCTGCCTGTTTTGTGCAATTTAGTTTCCTATTAATCAATTTAACAAACTTTTAAAATCTTTTCTTTGTTTCAAGAATTTATATATATGACTTTGTTTTAACGGTAATCTTTATTTTATACATATTGTTTGCGTAGTCAGAAATTCTAATTAGATTTGTTCACTAGTTGCCTTAAGCGTAGGCAACTTGTATAACTTGTCACAATATCTTACAGTATAATGTAATGAAATGACGGAAACAGTTAAACAGTTATCCGTATTATATTCTTCCAATTTCAATTTATTCTAATAATGTTCTACAAATAACTATGCGTAATCATATTATCTGGAATACCAAGAGTTATGTAAAACTCTTCAATGGCTAGCTTATTAATGTATTTTTTTTTTATTAACAGAAATTTATCTACGATATCCTTTTTAAAATAACCAGTAAATTTAGTATTTGTTGAAAATATATGAATATTGTTTAGGTCATCAGCCGAAAGGCTAATTTGAACCTGTAAAGGTTTCACTAAGTAAAACGAGGAGTGATATGGTTTAGCATTGCCTTCCTCATTGAGCGGAAAAGTACGCTCATCAGCATGCCGGGCCCTCTGAAAAGCAAATATTTTCTACTCTGTAAATGACACCTTCACTTCATTCACCACAGGTTGGCTGTAGACCTATAATGAAATCATTACTTTCAGAAAAGATAACTCTGATTACTGTCTTTTACACCTCTACCTCTTCTGTTCTTAAATGATTCAGTCATTTAATTGGCTGACCTAGTGATAAGAAACAGAACTATTTATTTTAGCCCTGCAACGAACAGATTGAGTGTAAATAATTTGACACTCCACCTGTCTGTTATGGGGAGATATGAATATATCAGTATATAAAGCTAAGTCATAAGTTCAGGAAAAGGTACTTAATTTTTATTTTGTTTTCCAAATCAATTTCTGGTAAATATATTGACCCTAATAATATACGTTGCCTTATTATCTTGAGGTATGGCCGTGTTTTGTAGAAAAAAATGGTTTAAGTCCTTTCCGAAGTGTAACAATGTAAGATGAACAGGTTTTCAGCAATTATTTATATTTTCCGTACCTGATATCAAAAAATTAATCTATTTTAACTGATAATTAAAAAATCCTTTTCATGTGACGTCGCGTCTCATGGCTGATGGCAATTTTTAAGAAGGGTTACCTTTGACCTATGACATAAACCATTAGTGATTTCTGTATTATATGCTCTTTAAGAGAAATCGAATGACACTATTTTTCTTTTCAAATTCCGACTTTAATTTCTTGACTTCCGGTTTTTGGCCACTTTTGGTCAAAACCGGATCTTTAAACTTATTGATTTAACGTTCAACGATAACGTTCTTAGAATGAAAATATAAAGCGCACACAGTATTGTTTAAAAAATGGCTGTTGTTGTGTTTTAGTTCATTAGCCGTAAGTCTGGTTTAGACCTCTATGCTTAAATCTGTAACTTTACTGTGTAAAATGAGGAGTGAAGCGGTTGACAATGCCTTCCTCACTGAATGGAAAAAGTATTCTTGTTAGCCAGTCCCTCTGAAAGCACCTGCTTTCCTGCAAATGACACCTTCACCTCATTCACTACAGGGTCTGGCTGTATAATAACGAAATTCATTACTCTCAAAGGAGATAAATCTGACTAGTTTCTGACACTTGTACCTCTTCTGTTCGTAAACGCTTCAGTGATATAATTGGCTGATCATGTGATGATAAGAAACAGAGATATTTTTTGTAGCCCTGGAAGTAGCACTTTTGAGTGCAAATAATTTAACACTCTACCTGCTTGTTACGTGCAAATTTATACAAAAACTGTAAAACTGTCTTAACCTAAAAAATATGACTAGGGTCCCTTTCTGAAATACACGATTCAAATATATTTTACTTCAGATGTCAGCTTTAAAAAAAAATTTTGTTAATAAACTAATATTTATTTTTAATATCCTTTTAAAATAACTTTAGTGTTTGAAGTATCTCGTTAAATTAAATGAACTTTATAAAAATGTCTTCTGATCTAATCTGTAAAGTAAGTCACATTGACATGCAACAGGAGTTTCATGAAGGTTTAAAAAGAGTAGTACACTTATACGGAAATTGATTTCTTAAAGACAATCGAATACGAGTTTTCTCTCTGGATTCTTGTGACTTTGATAGTTTCTTACCCGTATTGTTTTCTTTTCTTTTTTTAACTTGATGTGGGAGACTGGAGTTTATTTTCTAGTTCTTGTCTCCCAGAAAACGCTTTTGTTACTCAAGCACTCTTCAGGATATAGCAAGAGGACATTGAGTGACACTGCATTGGATAGATACCTTCTCTCTCTCTCTCTCCTCGTTCTTAGTTAACACTATTCTTTCCTAGCCCTTTTGCTTTTTTATACTTTTGTGGTATCCAATTGATGAATGTAATTCAAACCCCGTATATAATTGTATTGTAATAGAAAACAAATAGAACTTTTCAATTATGTACCTCATCGCTTATTTTTCCCCATTTATTTATTTAAATGTACAACTGTGCTTTTCTGCCCAACCAGTAAATATTTTTACTGGCTATGCTTTACTCTACTTTTATTATTTTTAGGATACCACCACTCATTAGCAGGATTCTTGCATTTAATTGTCATAACAGTGACTGTTGCCTGAAAGTTTTAGCTGTGCGTTTTAATGTAGTTAATTCAAATTAAATGAGTAAAGAATGTTTGTATAATTACAATATTATAATTCCACATTAAGTCAGTTTAATAATTTATGTTTACTGAGAAATAAAAAATCATATTAAAGAAAATTGACAAGATTTGAGACACTTTTTGAATTATGATTTTTTTTTTTAAATGACTAGGTAGATTGTTGTAAATTTTGCAGAAGGATAGGTCTAATACCGCGATTTTACGAATCCGGTTGGTCTATGTTGCTCATTTCTAAAACAATTTTTTGTATTCGGTCCAGTACGATTGGATTTCTGATGTCTGATGTCGATTCTTTTTTTAAAAATCTGGTGTGAAACACTCACACAACTTTCTCTTGCCAATGCAAATAATGACCAATATAACCTAACATTAGTAATAAAACATTAGAAATAAACAAAAAACTAACCTCAAAAAACATAACCTTATTTTAATTATGAGTGAAGGACGCAAAATGAAAATCAACCTCAGTTTGGCTTAAAAATACGTAAAATCACTCTTTCACGCTAAACTAGGCTTTGCAGAGAAAAATTTTGTCAATAAAAGTTGTAGACCTTTAAATTTTCTATAAAATTGATTACATACACTTTTGTCGTAAAATGCATACTAAGGGCGAAATCTTTAAAAAATCAATTTTTCACACGTTTTCGTAAGAAAAACAGAAAATCGCTAATTACCGCTAAACTAAGCGTTATACAAAAAAATATTTGAAATAAATGTTGTAGGATTTTAAATTCTCTACATTTTTATTACACAAATTTTTGCGCGTAAATGCATATTAAAGCCGTAATCTTAAAAAAACATTTTTTTACGCAAAAACAGCCTCACCAAAAATTTCAGCAAACATGGCGCCTACCCTATCTTGTAGAGCATTAAAAATTTAGTAAACCAGGAGATTTTTAAAAATATCGTAGGACTAGCTTTGAGAAAATCGCAAAAAAGTGAAAAATTACACGAATAAACTACTATATCTGGTTGACTGATTTTGATGAAAATGTTTGTGTCGGGTTCGGTAGTGGTGTCTAACTTATTAAGTTTCAAGTTTGTACGATGTTCCGTTCTTGAGATATTCTGTTTACACACACACAGACCAATCGCTAAAAACAAGTTTTTTGGGTTTAGGCGGTCTGAAAACGTGTAGATCCGGTGAAAACTCGATTTCGAAAAATCGATATGAAAACAATACCTTCCTTCCTATTTATTCATATAGGCAAGAGAAAGTAAAAAACGAATACGCACTAATAAATGTTAATTGTATACATAAATGTTAGTTTTTTTTTAAACGAGTTTACACGATTCACGATTTTGTTTGCACTGAAAATGAACGAACCTTATAGCACATTTTTTGTCCGGAAGACAGGACTTGCTTTACCCAAAAATTTCTGAGACAGAACTGTGTATTCGAAGTATGAAAATGTGCTAGTATAATTTTAAACCGTGCAATTGGATTTAGTTGATAAAAATCTTAATTTTTTTTTTTAGCTAAATTTCAACAAAAGATACTAGAAATACAATGAACATGTTATTTGTTACGCGATACAATTTTTACGCAGTAAAATAATTTAAAATACATTAAGAAATGAAATGAAAGTAGTTTTAGACCGTTTGTTTACATTATTACGATCATCAGTGAACTGAAGTGAAAATTAATGGAATTGTTTACCATGACAGATATTCAGTCGATGGCCTGCTTCAGGTTTGAAATGTTGTTGTGTTCTATATTTGTAGAGAACTAAATTTTAGCTATATTGGATTGTTTTGACAGATGACAAGTTTCAGCAGATATTCAACGGTGAGTGCATTAATGTTCATTGTTGTATATCAATTCAGCTTTTCTCAAATAGTTCATTTACCTGTTATATTTTAGTCATGGAATGACACATTTGTAACAGTATATTTCACATTTTTACCTTTTTTTTTTAGATGAATATTATTAATTAATGTTCTAACTTTTTATTTTGATGTTTTAAAATATATACATTACCCTATAAAATGTATGTTACCCATTACATTTAATGCGATTGTCAGTTATATTTCTGTCACAAAATATTTCCTAACTTTTAAACTTTATAACATTTTTTTATGTATTAAAATAAATAATCTTTTAATAATGATAAATAATATGAAATTAAATCTATTACTTTGTATAAATAAATAATGCATAACTTAAAACCAAGTGCATGTAACTTTAAAAATTTGCGTTTTGTAATATTTTGACATTAATATTTAAACTAAATACTATATTTGTAAAAAGAAAATACCTCCAAAAGGGGTACGAACTTGAAACTTGAAACTTAAGTTACATACTTCTACCGGACCCGATATGAACATTTTCACCAAAATCGGTCAACCGAAAGTAGTAGTTTATTCGTGTAATTTTTCACTTTTTTGCGGTTTTCTCAAAAACGGGTCCTACGATTTTTTTAAAAACCGCCTGGTTTACTAAATTTTTATGCTCTACAAGATATGGTAGGGGCCAAGTTTGCTGAATTTCTTTGTAAGGCTGTTTTGACGTAAAAAATACCTTTACGCAGGTATGAGTGTTTTCTTGTTGTTTAGGTCATCAGCCGAAAGCTGTTTTGAACTTTTAAGGGTTTTACTAGTAAAACGGAGAGTCAGGTGGTTTACAGTTGCCTTCCTCACTGAATGGAAAAGTATGCTTATCAGCATGCCAGGCCCTCTAAAAAGCACCTACTTTCCACCCTGAAAATGATACCTTCAATTCATTAACCACAAGGTGTAGTTGTATAATGAAATACATTACTCTCAGAGGAAATAACTATGACTTGTGTATTTTACACCTCTACATCTTCTGTACCTAAATGCTTCAGTCTTATCATTGGCTGACCATGTGATAAGAAACAGAACAATTTTTTGTAGCATTGAAACTAGCAGATAGAATGCAAATAATTAACACTCCACCCGCCTGTTACGGGCAAATGAGTCTTTTATTTTTGTTTAATATATGTACTTCATGTTTCACTTTTTTTTGCTTTAACGGCCTCATTGGACCACTTGCATCAAATTTAGAAATCCTTCTTGGTTTGGTTTTTAATTATTTACGCTTTTCCCAATAATTCCTCATATTTTTGTATCTGATCTGTCTGATTTTATCTGTAAAAATCATTGACGACGGAGCTAGAGTTTTTCAATGACGAGTCTTGTGTCTTTATCTTTAAGCAACTTCAGCTGTTCAGATATTTTTAAAGATTTTGTTCTGCAATGTTAAGTTCTTGCATATCTTGCTTTACTTCGGCCAACCACCTTAGAGGATTTTTTCACGAGTTAATTATAGAAATGAGTTGTTTTGTTACTCGATTGTCCGGTATTCTAAGTAAATGCCTGAAGAAAGAAATTTGTTTCTTCCGCATGATGTCAGTAATTGGCTCGATTTCATGGTAGAGTTCAGAATTAGGTATTAAAATTCAGATATCGTTGAGTTTACGTTTTTTGTTTATGCATGTCCTAAATATTCTTCTTTCTATACCAAGAATTTCTTTCATTATCGTTTTAGTTTTGAAATTAGAAATAGTTCGCAGTAGTAAGTTGCTTCGGGTTGTATTACCGTTTTATAATGTTGCAGTTAACATTGAATAGATAGGTCTTTCTTGTATGTCTTCTTGGTAAGTTGCTGGGCTCTAATTTTCCAGGTTCTTTTCTCATTTCCGTTGTAAGTTATTGTCTAACCAAGATATTTAAACTCTTCGAAAGTATCGATTAAGTTACCATTTACATTTGCTCGACCTATACAGAGCGGTTCGGTGATCATGGATTTAGTTTTTTTAAAAGAAATTTGGAGACCAATTTTATTTGCTATTTGTTCTAAGGTTGTAACTATTGCGTTCTGGCTTCGGCCAATTTATTAGCTAAGAAAGCTAAGCCGTCTGCGGAGCCAAGGTAATTTAAGTTTAACATTTTACATATTAACATAAATAATTTTACATTCTATAATGAGGTATGAAATCTACATGAGAATAAATTAGTAATTATTTTTTTAACTATATAAAGAACTGTAATAAAAATTTTAATAATTAAAAGAATGTAAACTGCAATAATATTACTGATAGATTAATTACTCTATTTATTTTTTAATAATATTCATGATTTCTAAAACCATTTATCTAAAATATTACGTGAATGGATCCATTTATCAATTACATTAAGAACGGTTTTATCATAAATAGTACAAATAACTGAGGATTGAAATTAGATTGCTTTTACTGTACCTACATTGTTTGTTTAGGTCAACAGCCGAAAGGCTGGTTTGAACCTCTAGAGGTTTTACTAAGTAAAACGAGAGTGAGGTGGTTTACCATTGCCTTCCTCACTGAATGGAAAAGTATGCTTATCAGCATGCCGGGCCCTCTGAAAAGCACATATTTTCCACTCTGTAAATGACAACTTCACTTCATTCACCACAGGGTCTGGCTGTACAATGAAATTCATTACTTTCAGAGAAGATAACTCTGATTAGTGTCTTTTACACCTCTGCCTCTTCTGTTCTTAAATGATTCAGTCATTTAATTGACTGACCATGTGATAAGAAACAGAACTATTTATTTTAGCCCTGCAACGAACAGATTGAGTGTAAATAATTTGACACTCCACTGTCTGTTATGGGCAGCTACATTGTTTACTAATGATTAAACATAGGTTATATTTTACATTATTTACATTGGTAAGAGAACTTCATGTATTTAACACCAGATTATTTTAAATAAAAAAATCTCGTGTGAAACACTCACACAACTTTCTCTTGCCAATGCAAATAATTAACAATAAACCTAACATTAGAAATAAACAAAAAACTAACCTCAAAAAAATAAACTAATTTTAATCATGAGTGAAAGACGCTAAACGAAAATCAATCTCAGTTTGGCTTAAAAATAAGGAAAATCACTCTTTTACGCTAAGCTAGGCTCTGTAAAGAAAAATTCTCTAAATAAAATTTGTAGGTCTTTTAATTTCCAATAAATTTGATTATATACACTTTTGTCGTAAAATGCATATTAAGGCCGAAGTCTTAAAAAAAATAGATTTTTCAACAGTTTTCGTGAGAAAAAAAACATAAAATCGCTAATTACCGCTAAACAACAGCTAAACAGCGTTATACAAAAAAATGTTGGAAATAACAGTTGCAAGACTTTAAATTCTCTACAACTTTTATTATATAAATTTTTGCGCTAAAATGCATAATTAAAGCCGCAATCACGTTCAAATTTTACTGTTTGGTAGTTCATGAAATAGATTTATTCAAATACAACGGATTTCTTTCGTGGCGATCAGTATTTTAGATGTCTACAATTTTTGACTTTTTGATCGTGAAAATTATGAGAGAAAAAATTTAGTAATAAAAACTTTATAGATATACATATGTAGGTTTTAGTGTACTATTGTGTATATTTTAATGGTTTTTTTTAGTAACTTAATACCTATATTAAAATTTTATAACTATAATTAAATACGTTAGAAAGTTTTACGTATATATTATGTATTATGTATTTAAATAGGTTATAACACTAAATATAATTACTTAATGAAAGAGTCTTTATCTTAATTCATTTTAATTTTTCTTCTCTGTCACATTTTTTAAGAGTAATACAACATACTAGATTAAAAATTATATGGTGAAATAAATTATTATATACATTAAAATAATTATAAACAATCTTATATTTATTTTGCGGCGAGGTCAGATCTTGACATCGACTTTCACTCTTCATTCCCCCCGCCGCTTGCCACTTAAGTATTAACTAGATTGTAATATTCTCGACTGGTTTGTAAGCGTGCTGCCAGTATTGATAATTCACGCGAGACGGACGTTTATCCGATACGGCACGGTAGAGTAGTATAATCATTCGTGTTTACAAATTTCTACTACTGTTAAAGATACAAATACTTAACAACTATTCATAGTTAGTCGATGTATTAATATTGTGTAACGTTACATTGGCCAGTGGCCCGTTGACCGACTTTACAACTTAAAATATATTTTTGTTCAGTTACTAATCATAATATTAGCAGTAAACTACGTTCGTATTTCTTGACTTAAGTGTTTTGTGTATGTGTTAGTGTAATAACCTTTAATTTATATAAGTGATTTATTTTTTAAGTTGTTTATCTTGTGTTTGTGTTCAGAATCTTTTAAAATGTACTTGTATAAGTATTTTTTATTTTAACAAATTTTTCGTATTGAATTTTCTTTATTTAAAAAATTCTATTAGTTTAATAATTTATGTGAATCATATCAATTTACCGGTGCTGAACGTGCTATTGTTAGCTTCTGATAGGTGTAGCGTATTAAATTAACTGGTTTATTTTTCTTAGTTTCATTCAACATTATAACATTTTCAAGGTACACCTTTAAGAGTATATTTCTTTTGTTGTTGTTTAGGTCATCAGCCGAAAGGCTGGTTTGAACCTGTAGAGGTTTTACTAAATAAAACAAGGAGTGAGGTGGTTTACCATTGCCTTCCTCACTGAGTGAAAAATTACGCTTTTCAGCATGCCAGGCCCTCTGAAAAGCACATATTTTCCACTCTGCAAATGACACCTTCACTTCATTCACCATAGGGTCTGGCTGTATAATGAAATTCATTACTTTCAGAGGAGACAACTCGGATAAGTGTCTTTTGCACCTCTACCTCTTCTGTTCTTAAATGATTCAGTCATTTAATTGGCTGACCATGTGATAAAAAACAGAACTATTTATTTTAGCCCTGCAACTGGACAAATTGAGTGTAAATAAATTGACACTCCACCTGTCTGTTAAGGGTTTTTTTTTTAATTACATGTAAAAATAAGCTAGCTTACTCAATTTTAACTAAAAATTTAGTTATCATTTTTCAATATTATCCACAGTTATAACAAAAAACCCACTAATTTAATTTAATTTTAGGCCTAGTTGTAAATTAAAATGTACATAAATTTTTTATTCGCGTCAACAGCTGTAGCGACTAGTACTTTAGATCAAGGAATGTTGAGTTTAAACGCATAATAATTTTCAAAACACTGGAAACGAACTTGGGTTTTTTTTGCCTTGTATCCCAACCACTGCAACTTACATCATGCGGTCCTGGGTTCGAATCCTACTCAGGCACGGCATATTTTCATACGTTACAAAACATCATTTCATCCTCCATTGTACAATAGTTACACCCCAAAGTCGTCACTAATGACCGTTGTAGTTGATGCGAAATTAAAGAAATAAATTTTAAAAAAACTAGCTTACATAAATACATATTTTTGGGAAGGTAAAAAAAATTATTTTTTTCAAGAAATTGTTTGTAAATTTTAACCCGTAAGGTGCGATACATGATGAGTTTTGTTTTTACTTTAATCCACCGGGTTGGTCTAGTGGTAAGTCTTCGCCGCGAGTCAGCTGTTTAACAGCTGATTTTCGGAGACGAAGGTTCCGCGGTAAAAACTCTAAATAAATATTACGCCTTAAAGTAAAATTATTCCGTTACCTTAGTAACAAAACCTTACGTAGAGATTTTAAAATACCTTTCGTCCACAATTCTATGGAATATGTATACAAACGCTTTCACATGTCACGAGAACATAACACATCATAACCTACTGATAAGTTCACTTTCCTTATCTTATGTCCATCTGGTAATCCCGCTAGACGCCTTAAAAGACGCTGGAGTAGAGTCCTGTTAATTTAATATACTAATTTTGGTTTTAGGAAAACATAAATGGAGGCTCTACCCCTCCATGCCAAACATGTCATGCACCCAATTTTCATAATCATCACGTTTATTTGTACAATTTTACAGTCAATAAAGAATTTCAGAGAAAGAGTGCTAATAAACGTAGTTGATTTACGCGGATTTGAATACTAGACAGTGGTTATTTTTTATTTTTTTATCAAGAACAAATGTACAAAATTTAAAATCGTAAAAAAGTGAAAAATTACACGAATAAACTATTACTTCCGGTTGACTGATTTCGATGAAAATGTTCGAGTCGGGTTCACTAGCGGTTCCTAACTTAAATTCCAAGTTACAACTTCGTACACTATTCCGTTTGTGAGACAGCTTGTTCACACATAGACCAATCGCTAAAAACATGTTTTTAAACATAAATATACATGTACCATTATGTAATTTTTAAATTTAAAAAATTCCATCCACATTAAAATGGTTTCATGGAATCAATTAGTTTAATTAATTATGAAAGTTAATTAACTCTTTTTGTCTCTTTAAATAATTGTATTAATCCTGTTAATACTCGTATATTTTGAGGGAATTAATTTTCGTATAATTAATTTCAGTTTTTGTTAACTTTTCAAATAAATTGTTATTAGCGAATGCTGTAGTAACAAATTGGTTTTTTTAAGTGACTATATCTTTTGGCTCGCCTTTACTGTGTTCTTTGCACGGGAAAAATCTTTGGTTTTCCGTCACGTCACGTTTGGCTGCAACAATTACCAAGGAGACAATTACTATTATTAATTTACAAAAATCTTTTTTATTTAATTAATAAAATAGTCACTTCTGTCTGTCAGTCCCGCGACTTCTGACTTATTTTTTACCATTTCTGTATTGTATCTACTCTAGGCTGAATAACAACATTTTTCAATCGTATCTATAAAAAACTGTTTAAGACACCACGCTGAACTATGGCTATATTTATTTTCTTTCCGGAATTTTATTGAACTAGGTCAAACTCTCTTGATGTAGGTATCTTTCTTCTTTCAGGAGCCGTTTTAGAATATTTCCAATGCGTTAACACTAAATACTATCATAAACATCATTCAACGTTCATTTAAAAAATTGTAAATAAATCTTTGAGTTTAAAATAAACCCGCTATTTAGGCTTACACTTACACGAAACAACTATACAAGACGATGCATGACAAATTTGAATTACATGACAACCCTCTCATACAAAACATGTACACTAGGGCGATACCGGGTGCTCAGCGCAGACGTTTGAAGCGCCTCTGGTCAAGAGATCTTCTGGGCCAACTGTAGGGCTGTGGTGATGACTGCATGCACCTTTAAGTAAATCAAGTTTTGGAACAGTAGTTTCACATTTAGAAATTGTTGTATTATGTAGTATAATAACAGATACTAAATTTAAATTGAAAGTGTCAAAAAAAGAGTTTAAAATACGTACATTTTTTAAAAATCGGGTTGAGAATCTTTTTAAACTTTTAGATAGAGATGCAGTACTTTTTGAGTTGTCAAGCAGACTACCGGTTTAGCTGCGAGTTTATACTACTGAAATTCAGTTTGTACTGAAATTTCGTTTAACTGAAAAAATAAATATATGTTTTTTAAAGTCGCATCACTGTTAGTAATTAGCTACTACGGTGTAGGCTACTATGTTACAGTGTTAATTGATTTTTTTTAACTTGTTAAAATTTTCCGGGACCTGTTGGAAATTCAAACCCTTGACCTTTCGCTTTGCGGTTCTGTTTAAACTATGATTCCTTTCACTCGATGAAAATTATCTTTCGGAAGCTATTGTTGACTAAAAACTTTTTGATTTCTATTCTTTTGTTTACATAATTAACCTGTGTAAAATCTATTTTAATTGGTTAATTTTTTTAAAACTCTAGTTGTTAAAACTATGGAAATACTCAAGAGTTTTTTTGCTGTATTTTTTCTGTACTTGTATCTCTAGAGATTAACGTGTAATAATATGCCTGCATTTAGCGGTAAAGTTTTTGCTTAGTTTTTTTTATACTTTTATGTAGGCCTATTAAAGGCTTTTCTATTCTGTTTTTCTTTTGTGTTTAAACGGATTTATTTATTTATTCTGTAGCAAATAGGCCTATATACAAATAACGTTACAACCTTTCTAATTAAGCCCTCTAATTTTCTTTGCCTTTTGTAGATTACATAACAACGGTTTTCTCTATGGATTTTCTTTTTTTTTACTTTAGTTTATCCAGTTTAGGCGTTTAATTTTAGTTTATTTTAAGTTTTAGACAAATTTTAATGGTGTAATATTATCGGTGTAGATTGATAACCCAAGAAATAAACCCGGATCTTTCATCTTGCCAATCAATAACAAAAAATACATTGTCATTTACATATTTTATTCAGGCGAGGACAGATTGTTTTCTCTACTGATTTTACTTAGCTTAATATTTATTTTTGTTGTTTGTTTACTTCTGACACATGGCATTTTTCGAATATTTGGAATATTTTAGGATAGTAGTAAAACTTGTTTGAATCTCGTAATTACTGGTATTTGGTTTCAACTACGTGTTAAATCTTTTGACTGTTTATAACCAAATGGCTTTGGCTTTCATACCTATTATTGGAAACTATCTTAAGCAACTAATTGAATCAATCGCTGCATTGGCGTGAATTTTTGCCGTGTTTTCCTATGTCTTAGCACAACGTGGTGTTTCTTCGTGTATGGCTGTAAGCTTCTTATTCGTCTTCAAGTATCCTTTCCTCTGATAACGTGGTTACCATGAAGACCACTTGAGTTTTATTGACTTCTCAAAAAAACCGAACCATACCAGTTCCAAAGATTCCTCGACCACAATATTCTGAGTCGACCTGGACCGCGTTTATCCTGTAGTCACAAAGTACTTATAAGATATTCTGTGATCTTACCAACGTTTCTTTTTAACTATATCTAAACTAATTAACTATATCTCTATCTATTCATGGTATCCGGAGCAGTCGTCTAAACAACAACACATCTCGAAGGCCTCGAGACTTTCGTCATTCTGTTTCTGCTTGGGAATAACCAATGAACCAATTTATTTAATAAACTCTTCTGAAGTCAGCTAATTTTACTTTTACAAGTCGTCATAAATAATAAGGGATCTCCTGGTGTGTTCGAACTTCAATCTTTGTCTTCTTATTTATAAATAACTTGGGATTTTCATTTCGGCATTCGATCATCTGCCATCCCAAACAAATGTCGATACCACTCGTCTGTATTTCCGAATCTTATTATAACACGTTTCCGCTATAGATGCCTACTATTTTTCTAGTTCTATATCCAAGGTTATTTTAAAGTTTACCGATAAGAAAATAAGTCTTCTAGCCACGTTATGAACGTTACGTGAAATAGTCTTGTGCTACCTTATTGCCTCCAAACAATCAGAGATTTTCTTTCAGGTTGGACTCCCTTAGACTCTTCCGCCCTCTTCGCCATTGTTATTTTCTTCCTTTTTCTTTCTAGCGTTTCTAGAATTGTTTTTTTATAATAATTGTATTACATCGTGTTGTTTTATGGAATACAATTATGCAAAGCAGCTAGCACTGTCCATTGTTCCGACTCGGAACGGAACCATTAACGTCCATCCGACTATAGCCAGTGCACTGAAATGTGTTTAATGTACTACACCATACTTGATACCGGTTGTCATTTTTCACCTGTCTCCCCAGGAAAGGGGCTCTTATTGAGTACTTACTACCAATCGAACCAGATGAACTCAGGTTTCTTAATGAAGTTATTACTCTTCTCCCTCCACAGTTCCCCTTCACTTGTGAGATTAGGTACCTGGCTTGGAACCATCATGGCGGTGTTCCCTTTGCTAGTACACTAATGTAATCAATTAGCTATCACGACCTGATCAAATTACCTGTTGATTTAATCATATCAAAACATGTATCTGTCTGTACCGATGCAAATTCAATTTGACAAAGAAATATTTTACCATTTAAATTACTGTGAATTCCCAGCGGGAATCTATGATCGTTCTGAAACTGTTTTATTCAAACTTTGCGAAAACTAATGTGGTTATTTCCATTTTCATTCGTGGGAAAGATTATGAATTATTTCTGTCGATATAGTCTATAGTCCTAGATTGTATTATATACCTTGGTACAATTTCATCCGTTTAGTTCAATCATATTTCAGATAGTAATATATAACGCAACAGTTGTGGTTAAACCGTTCGTAACCGTTTTCAAAAGAACCATCTCAATATAACCTTACCGTAATTTAATTTAAATGTCCTCTTCTAAATTTGTATCAAAAATTAATTTAGTGAATACAAACCGCACACTTCCCTCACGATTCATTTAAAATTACGATACTACGTTTTACCAGTTTTGACTATTCGTAATAATATTATTTGTCCATCAAAAATTTAACTTACTCAATTGTAACATTCTGTATTTCAACAACTACAATTTTGTATGTTAATGGTAAAGAACTTGGTTAAAAAAAGGAAACTAACAACTTCAATGCATGTTTTAAAAGAAATCACGATTGTCGTTTCTTTCCGATTTATAACTATTTTCAGAAGCTGTAATTTTAGTTATAAAATAATTCATGTTAATACTTTTCAAATAAATACTTAAACGTAGTGGTTAGCGCAACTAGCTTCAACGTAGGGCTCCTGGGTTTGACTCCCGGTCAGGTCTGGCATTTTTTCATTAGGCCTACTCATTTTCATCTATTATCATTTTCACCGTCTGTATTAGCAGCAATTTCAAAACAGTTGGATTAAAACCGAAAAAAATTTTCTTGTTATATTATAATGTTTGTTATGTAGTATCATCGTTATTTATTTAATTTTAATGGACTTAATTAAAAATTACGACAGTAAAAAACAAAAGGTGGGATAGAGTAGTGCTGGCGGGGTAAAAGTATGAAAGAAAGTCAACGAAAGGGAGTTAATAAAATTAGACGTTTGTACGTATGATTAATAAAGAAACGCTTGCTGATAAATTTTTTGACTTCTTGACCATAATAGGAAATAAAGAAATAATATTAACTAAGCTCAACTCACACGAACGACCATTCAACTACAAAATTGTCGCCAATTGCCGTTGTATTGTCGTCAAGTTGTCGACGAAATGCTCTCCGACTACATTTTGTCGTAAGGGAAACTCTGCTTGAATGAAGTCCGTTCAAGCGACATTACAACGACAATTATTATACTAAAATTATTAAATTAAATTAACGTATTAACCCACTGGGTTGGTCTAGAGGTAAAGTCGTCGCCGTTAGTCAGCTGTTCAACTGCTGATTTTCGAAGACGAAGGTTCCTGGTTCAAATCCTAGTAAAGGTAGTTACTTTTATATGGATTTGAATACTAAACAGTGTTTACCGGTGTACTTTGATGGTTGGGGTTCAATTAACCATACTCTCTCAGGAATGATTGGCCTGGTTCTGTACAAGACTACACCTCATTTACACGTCAAAATACATCATCCTCATCTCATTGGGTCATGGCTTAAACAAATTAGGAGTAAACAAATTTTTTTTTTTTGTCATCAGTCTCTCGACTGGTTTGATGCAGTTCTCCAACCTGTTCTATCTTGCGCAAGTCGTTTCATATCTACATACCTGTAATACCCTACATCTTTTGTAATTTGCTTTATATATTCTAATCTTTGCCTCCCTCTACAATTTACTCCCTCAATGTTACCCTCCATTATTGATAGCCCAATACCTGGATGTCTTAGGATATGCCCCACTAGTCTATCCCTTCTTTTGGTAAGATGCTTCCATATACTTCTTTTTTCATCCACTCGCCTAAGAACCTCTAAATTACTTATTTTGTTAAACAAATTTAAAAAAATTAAATTATTAAATTGGTTCAGTACTAAAGTGGATTTTGAAGAGGAAGCTTAATTGTTGCTTTTATCGCGTCGTAGGAAACGTCGTCGTAGAAATAGATTGTTTTCAGTTCATCTATAATAGAAAATAAAAATGACAGCCTATTTAAGTTACTGTTTCATTATTTGAGAAAATACGATGACAAAATCTTTGAATATTTATATAAAATGAATAAAAGTGCTTTTGTCTACATTAAAATTTATAAAAGAAGTGAGAAAGTAACTTTTTTACTTCTTCTATAAAACTTTCTGTGTCAAAAAATTCGTGTTTGATATCAATAATTAGAAGTTTTCCTGTCATTTTAGTAGTGAAGAAATAACACAACTAAAAAATAAGTAGACACACCTTAGAATACCATTGATAACTTTCCGGACTTGGAACGAAGTACTACTTGTGCTGTAATGTACTGGGAGTTGAACGAGTTAAGTGAGCACTGTGGAGTTGTCGTTGGATTGTCGTCGCGTGTGAGTTGATTGTGACTGCAAGCAACAGTAGCTTTGTCGCTGGCCTGAGGACAATACCGACGCAGCCGTTGGCAGACACCGACGTCGCTCTGTTGCTGTAGCCCGTTTGTGCACTCTCATACGTTTCGCATTAATTTTTAATCCCATTGGATTTTGTTACTATCCGCAATGAGCGACAATTTTGTGGTTGAATCGTCGTTCGTGTGAGTTTAACTTAAATGAATGCTGAACAGCTATTTTTTGAAGATACTAGGAATTGACCTTCATATTTATGACTATTGTTTAATATCGCTAGAAATTTTGTAATTATTTTATATGTCGATAACCTTGTAAGGAAATCTAAACGCTTCATTAACTATACTACATAATTTTAATTAATTACGTACGAAATTAATTTAAGATAACAAATACATGATATTGGCAAATTTTATTTAATTATAATTTAATTTTATTTCAATTATAAATTGATTAACTTTATTCCATGTATTTTAATACATTACCTTTGTATTATAATATAGGAAGAAAGTATGTGTGTTTGTGTGTGTGAAATTATCTCTAAAACTACCAAACCGATTTTGCTGAATTTTTCGCTGACGTTTCTGTCATGATTCCCAGAGCTTTATACCTCTATCAGAAACACGGGAGTTTTTCAAGAGGGTGGTAAGGGCAAGTGTAGCTATATTTATTACATCATATTGTATTTCTGCTATTTCTGGTGTAGTAGAATCTGCGGTAAGTCACAATTTTGTTGTTAAAGAGATAAAATAGTAATGAATTTAAGGGAGATGCTTTAACTTAGTACATTTAGTTTTTAATACATTTTATTAACCAATCATGCTATTTTTTTGGGTGATTTTTTGACCAATATAAATGGGGGACCAGTTTCTACTTTAAATTATTGGACTCATTATTATTCTTTCTGCTCTTTCCAACTCTTCTCTTGGACCTTTTATGTTCAGTGTTTCAATACGACGTAATGTTAAAAACAGTGGTGAAAGAAATCAATTGGCTAACATTTGCAACAAGCTTTAGTATGCATAATTAATTTTAAAATATATTTAATTATCTTAATATGAAATAGGTCTGACTTACGATTTAAACACTTCTTGTACTCCCGGCTGCTTGTACAACCGGGAGTGTGAGACTGTAACCCAACCAAAACCTCTTCCTTACACCAACCATGGGCATTGGATCCGCCGTGAGGCATGAGCACGATGCCATGGTGTATTACAATATCCTGATTTCGGAGCTGTAGCTTCACGATGAGCGGACCCGCCTCTGAAGAGCCGGCCATGCACGTTCCCAAAAGCAAGCTCTCTGAGACCCACAACAGTGCCCAGGAAAGACATAAAGTCTCCTTTCCATACGGGGCGGCTTCTGAGTGCCTCCACATGCTGGATACGCAGCAGAGGGTACGAACACGTCTGAGTTAGGGGTTTCTGGTGTCCCGCGGGGCTCCACATCACGGTACAGATACTCCCGTTACACATAGTACGAGCGAAGCAGGCTAACCCACACGTGTGGCGTTTATTTTATATTCAAGAAAGTGTATTTTAAAGTCGCATGAGCTGCTTTGGTTATTACCGACTATTAAGGATTATCGTACGGAGTCTATAGATTTCAACGAGTTCCAAACTCTAGCCGGGAATAAAACCTGGGGTCCTCCGTTTTGCAATGTTCAACATCGTCTAGGTCTCTAACCACTGTGCTAAGGAGCCGACCAAAAAAATTTTATTGTTAATTTTTTAACAAATATATTTTAAATCAGTCCGGTGATTTTAGTTAAGGTTTTAAGCGGTTTTATAACTTGTAGAATTTGGTAGCTTAATAATGCCAAACCATTAATTATTACGTGAATACATTATCAATGCTTTTGAACATATTTGTATTTTTCTTTCTTTGTTATTTGTAAGTCATTATGGAAAATGAGGAAAATATTAAGATGGATTAATATTTTACTTCCCTTGATTCCCAGGTCAAGGTTTAAAATTCAAGCTATGAATTTTCTTGAGCTAATAATTTATAATTATGTAAGACATAAATCTTTTTGGGGGATATATTTTAAGAAGATTTATCTTTAGAGGGACCAGTTTGTAACTCTGATCGTACTATCACATCTCATGTTTCACAGTCTAAGAAATAAGTTATAATATCAGCTCTAAAGTACGTCATACCACTACACAAACACACACATACAAATATTCTAAGAGAAAAGTGTGAGTTAAACTAATCCCTTACTTAATAAATTTATCGTGTGAACATAATGTATATTCATGGCACGTGTCATGGCAAACTTTCATTAATAACGGTAAAGAATGTATTTTTAAAATACAAAAAAGTACTTGTTAATACTTATAGCATTTTTGTAAAATTTGTTTACTAAAAATTTCTATTAAGTTTCCGTTCAACTAAAATAAACCATTAGTTTCACTTAATTTTGCTGACGATCAATTGTTTATTTACGGAGAATTACATTAGGCCTATGATGTTCTTCGAATGTTACGTAAGTTGCATCAGAAATACTCAAAATGGGAACTTGAAGTCAATTTCAAGAAAAAATTTGAAAAATTACAAGACCTGACCGGGAATCGAATCCGAGACCACTGGCTTAGAAGTCAGTTGTTATGACCACTACACCACGGGCCTAAACTAAAAGTAATTATTGTCCGACTCCCTAGCGTAGCGACTAGCCTGCTAGTATAAAAAGCGGAAGGTCCCGAGTTTGATACCCGGCTAGGGTCTGAAAATTTTAATACGTTAAAATCTACCGTTTCAGTACCGAAACCAACAGTAGTCTCTAATGACCAAACTGTTGATGCGACTTTAATTTAAAAAAACCTCTTTCATTATATGACGCGTTTTATGGCTGGTGGCAATTTAAAAAAACCTTCCCTTTGACTTACGGCAAAGAGAGTAAGTGATTTCTGTATCTACTCTTTAAGAGGAATCGAATGACACTATTTTTGTTTCCAAATTCCGACTTTGATTGATTGACTTACGGTTTTGAGCTACTTCCGGTCAAAACAGAAACTTCAAATTCAATCCAGGCCCACTAACTTTATGTGTAGATTACGAATCCGAAAACCGTTTGTTGCTATCTCTTGTAGGTTCTGACTTTGATTTCTTGGCTTCCAATTTTGTGCCATTTCCGGTCTAAACTGAAACTTCAACCACATTTAAACCTACTATCTTTTCTTGTAGGTTACAAATCCGGAAACAGTTAGTTGCTATCTCATTTTTTTCTTTCTTTATTTAACGTCGCATCAACTACAGTAATACTTAGCGACGACGTTGGGTTGTAACTATGAAGGATTCAATGATTTTTTTTTGTAACGTATGAAAATATGCCGTGCCTAAGTGGGATTCGAACCCAAGACCACATGATCAGAAGCTGTATAACGTATTGACCACACGTTAACAACTACGCCAAGGCGGCCGGCTATCTCTTGTAGTTTCTGACATCTGGGTGTGACGGACGGACGAACAAAGGAAAATTATAGATAATTTAAAAAATTGCCACCAAAAAACGTATAACCATTAGAAAATACTTACAAACATAATAAATATCATGGTTTTAGTAGACTGAACGCAATACTATGTACTGAATTTTCAAATCTATGAAAATTAGAGGTTACGTTTTGTTCTACCTTTTGTAGAATTTAATAGAATTTGAATGAAATGCATACATTTATATTGCTATGAAAATGTAATAATAATAATACTAATAGCATCGACAAAATTATGTTTTCCGTTCATTACACATGAATAGATTTGATAGTACGGTTGATAGAACAATAAATATTTTACTGTCGTTTTAAAATGATAGGTATTTATACGTTTAAATTTAACTATTGTAATAGTAATCTTTATAAATAACTTTCTACTGTAACATAAATTTTATGAGTGGTTGTTTTTTAATATTCTTTTCTACCTTTCACGTCTGAGTAAATTGATTTTACATACATATTTATTATACAAATTAAATTAAAATTGTAATTAATAATATCAGTATTTTAAATAGGAAAGTAGAATTTTATTTAAAAAATATTAAATCATGCTTACGAAGTAATAATAAACTTTCAAAAAATTATTAATTATTTTTTAGACTTTCTGTCATAGTTTTTTATTCAATGTTAAGGAAAAATAATTATTAAAAACCGCTTAACTGTAAAAATGATAGGTTTTAACTGCTTAAAAATTTAATGGTAAATTATTTCCTGATTTCTCTGTATTATTTTTTATTTTTTTCATAATAAACACCGGATGGAATAGATTTATTGTTTGTTCAGTTTCCGTGACAAAAGTGTCACTCAAAAATTGTTGACATATCTGTTAGGTCTATGTAAAAATTATTACAGTGAGGTGATGGGTTAAAAAAAGGAAAAAATTTATGAATATTATTATTACAATTAATTGTACCTAGAGATACTATTTTACGGTTAAAATGTCTATTTTATTCGTAAATTTATAATCGCTTTCCCAAACTAATATTGGTAGTTTAAATCGTGATAATCCAGTAAAAAATGAACGTAAAACAAGTAGGGTATTTATTTTTGTAAAACACAATTTTTAGGGTTTTTATCTAAAACATTTTTATTTACAACTGCCAAATTACAAGTAAATGTGTTAAAAAAACAAAAAACAAGACATGAAATAGCCGGTCGAATTGGCGTAGTTGGTAACGTGCTCGCCTTTCATCATGCAGTCCTGAGTTCGAATCCCACTCAGGCTCGGCATATTTTCATACATTACAAAAAAAATTTCATCCTCATTACGCACAGTTGCACCCCAACGTCGTTGCTAATGACCTTGCAGTTGATGCGACAAATAAATAAATAAATAAATAATAAAAAAGACATGAAATAGACGATGACACCCCGTGGTTTATGATCTAGTGCGAAAAAGTTTTGCAAATTTAATTATGATAAATTTTAAAAAAGCAAGAAAAAGAGAAAAGATTGTTTTGATTTTAATTTTAAATGTAATTATTTGCCCATAGCAGGAGCAGTTGAAGTGATAAATTATTTGCACTCGATCGTTCTGTTGTTTAGGTCATTAGCCGAAAGGCTGGTTTCAACCTGTAGAGGTTTTACTAAGTAAAACGAGGAGTACGGTGGTTTACCATTGCCTTCTTCACTGAGTGGAAATTACGCTTATCAGCATTCTGGGCCCTATATTTTCCACTCTGGAAATGACACCTTCACTTCATTCACCACAGGGTCTGGCTGTATAATGAAATTCATTACTTTCAGAGGAGATATGTCTGATTAGTGTCATTTACACATCTCACTCTTCTGTTCTAAAATGATTCAGTCATTCAATTACCTGACCATTTGATAAGAAACAGAACTATTTATTTTAGCTCTGCAACGAACAGATTGAATGTAAATAATTTGACACTGCATCTGTCTGTTATGGGCGTCTGGTAGTTCTAGGGCTACAAAAAATAGTTATATTTCTTATCACACGGTCAGCTAATTATATGACTGAGGCATTTAAGATCAGAAGAGATAGAGGTTTAAGAGTCATTTGTCACAGATATCTCCTCTGAGAATAATGAATTTCATTATACAGCCAAACCCTGTGGTGAATGAAGTGAATGTGTCATTTGCAGGGTGGAAAGTAAATGTTTTTCAGAGGTCCTGGCGTGCTGATAAGCATACTTTTCCACTCAGTGAGGAAGATAATGGTAAACCACCTTACTCTTAAATAGAATCTAAGTGTAGAATCTAAGCTCGCACTTAAAGCCTCGAACAGAGGTCCCGGTTCACTGTGCACCTTTCAGCGAATATCCAAAAACGAGCGGCCGGAGTATAAGAAGTTTATTTTATTTTATTTGTTTTTTAGCAAGGCAGCCTATGGAATCATAAAATCATTCCCTGCATAGTAAAATAAACAATTTTACTAACAGTGTGCAAATAATATTGCAAAAACATGAAATTCTTTTATTATTAAAACATTTGCAATTTTATTGCAAATGTTGGCTTTCAAATTAATAACATGGTCAGATTAGTACAATATGTTATTGTCATTAGAAAAAATAGGGCTTCCGACTCCTAAATTTATCCGTTACGTGAAGCAATTTTCCTGTTTAAAAACTTTGCAATCCTAAAAGCTTTGGTTAAGAGAAATGCAACTAAATGCGTTCAAAACGATGCTCTGTACCAGGTTTTGATATATTTATAAAAATACTGATATTTTCAAAGAAAAAATCAGATGTTTAATAACATCAACCGTTTATCGTTTTAATAACCCCACAAATTTAGTTTACTCCTTTTCTTAGTCTTGGCTTTTTTTAGATAAATATTATGTAACTCCGTTATTCGCCTTCCCAATACGGTATTACTTAAATTTTATTCAGTTTCCAACGACCTAACAACAAATTTAATTTTAAAAAATTAGATTATTATTTTTTGAACAGAATATGAAAATTCCTATTGTAAAACCCAATAATTATGTACACCTACGCATCATTATAAGGAAAAAATATACAAATATGTTTGGCCTTGAAAGGATTTTATTTACCAAATTTTCCTTTGTTCTTTGGTCTAAAGTTTTACCTCATTAAAGCAATAAATTTATTTTCTTTTAAATTTGATGTCACAATCAACTATTTTTATTTTTGGAAAATTATTAATGCATAAAATGACCGTGAAGGTGTAAAAAAATTTATTCTTTATTAACAGGAATCAAATTCACAGTCCAGTGATTTAAAAATTATGTAAAATGACTAGAATATTTATTTTATTAGTTTTTTTAGCGAGTATGATTTTACGAAAGGATAATTAATTTCCCGATTTTATAAAAAGTAAACAATTTTAAACTTTATACAATGTTTCATTTTATAAACTAAAAACTTTGTTTCCTTGTTGTATTATTACGGAGTAATTTATTACATAAACTTGTGAAAAAATAGTTCACTTATAAGTAAAAATGAACGAACGGTGCATTCATATTAAAAGTTTGTTTCCTTCCACCATTAGAACAAAAATATTTGTTGAGCCAACACAGTTCCTAAGTAATGTCTTCAAAATATTTTTTACTTTCTCTTGCCTATATGAATATATAGGAAGGAAAGTATTGTTTTCATGTCGATTTTTCGAAATCGAGTTTTCACCGGATCTATACGTTTTCAGACCCCCTGAACCCAAAAAACATGTTTTTAGCGATTGGTCTGTGTGTGTGTGTGTGTGTGTGTGTGTCTGTGTGTGAACAGAATATCTCAAGAACGGAACATTGTACGAACTTGAAACTTGAAACTTAAGTTACATACCACTACCGAACGCGACACGAACATTTTCATCAAAATCGGTCAACCGGAAGTAGTAGTTTATTCGTATAATTTTTCAGTTTTTTGCGATTTTCTCAAAAACTGGTCCTACGATTTTTTTTAAAATCGCCTATTTTACTCAATTTTTTATTCTCTACAAGATAGGGTAGGCGCCATGTTTGCTGAAATTCTCGGTGAGGCTGTTTTCACGTAAAAACGTTGTTTTTTTAAGATTACGGCTTTAATATAAATTTTAGCGCAAAAACTTATATAATAAAAGTTGTAGAGAATTTAAAAACCTACAACTTCTGTTTCAAACAATTTTTTGTATAACGCTTAGTTTAGCGGTAATTTGCGATTTTCTGTTTTTGTTCTCACGAAAACGTGAGAAAAATCGATTTTTTTAACATTTCGGTCTTAGTATGCATTTTACGACAAAAGTGTATATAATAAAAGTTATAGAAAATTAAAAGATCTACAACTTTTGTTTAGAGCATTTTTCTCTACAGAGCCTAGTTTAGCGTGAAAGCGTGATTTTCCGTATTTTTAAGCCAAACTGAGTTCGATTGTCATTTTGCGTCATTCACTCATGATTAAAATAAGGTTATGTTTTTGAGGTTAGTTTTTGTTTATTTCTAATATTTTATTAATAATGTTAGGTTTATTATTAATCATTTGCATTGGCAAGAGAAAGTTGTGTGAGTGTTTCACACCAGATTTTTAAAGTTTAGAGTGATGAAACTTTTATGGAAATGTAAAATTTGTTTTTAAAAAATAACGCGCATACTAAACTGTAATCCTTATTGGCGGCAATTTTAAAAATTTTCAATTATCATTTTGTTTGTCCGTCCATCCGTCTCTCTTAGTTATCAGAAACTACAAGAGATAGGAAAACCGATTTCCTATTCGTAACTTCAAAGAGTTAAAGGCCTAAATTGGTGTCTTAGTATTTGTATACTCGTTTATACTTCTCTTGCCCTATTTGAGTATAGGAAAATATTGTTTCATTTAAATTGTTCAAAATCGACTTTTTTCCGGAAATAACTTACACGTTTTCAGACCCACTAAATAAAAAACGTTTTTAGCGATTGATCTGAGTATGGGTGTGTGTTTGTGGACAAAATATCTCAAAAACGGAATATCGTACGAAGTTAAAGCTTGGAACTTATTAAATATTGAAAAAATCTATTTAAATATTGAAAAATATTAGAAAAATATTGAAAAACCGAATTTCGAAAAATGGACTGAACTTGTTTTTCCCTGACATCTTTAATTATCTATACTGAGTTTTTCCAAAAGTAGTTAATCTTCTCGCTTGTAGCCCTACTGCCGAAAATTTTATGTATAATATTGTGATAAATGTGTTAAATATTCTTTATATTTTACTTATTACGCCCTATTTTTTTTAACACATTCAGGGCTAGAGACTCGCCTAGTGGGTTCATGGGTAGGTGTTACCGCCAGGCTGCCATCTCACCTAGCGGATTCTGTTTTGTTATCAATTTAAGTTTTTCCCGAGGGACACCGGCTGTCGGATATAGTTTGTTGCTATTATATAGCCATCAGAAAGATTTTTCTTGTAACTTTTTCTTTGTTTTTTCTTTGATTTTTCTTGGTTTTTGAAATTTCGTCATACGTTCTTCTACTCTCGTATAGTAGGCTATACTCGTTCAGTATTTTTAACGGGTTTTCAGGGTACAGTTAAAGCCGTGAATTTAGTATATTTGCAGGTATCAATTCTAATTAGCTTACACTTTTAGATTTACATACTTTAAAAGTATATTATTGTAGTTTAAAATTATATAAAAAGTTGCGCGTAAATCGTAACGGTAAATGGAAAAATTCAAACAAGAAATACATTTATTGTACCAGGGGAAAATAAACCTAAAAAATCATTGAATTGTTTACTTTTATGTTATTAGCAAACATAAATCCATGTAGTCTATAGGTCACAAATAAAATAAATCTAAAAACGATAGTGACATAAGTTGTAAGCCCTACATAAAGCAAGCGGGGAACACGCTGCACGAGTAATTAGCCCAAAGGGAGAGATACCTCATAATTGCTCAGCATTGAGTGTTTTAAATCCGTTGATAGTATTTAGGTTTACTTTAACCTGTTATTTTCACCTACAGTAATTACAACTTAAAATTATTTATCGTAATTTTTGCAAAACTTTTGTATTTTGTTTCATTAAATTTAATTTTAAAATATAACAAATGTACTATTTATTTCAATTTATCTTTTGGTGACGGATTATTCGACATTTTGCTTATCCGAACATGTGTTGGATAATCGAGACTCTACTGTGTTTAAATGTATCGATACGCTTACTTTCTAAATTATTTTTAATTTTGAAATTTTTTGTAGGCCGTGATAGTATAAATTAATTATTTTATATATTCTAAAAAAGCTATAATCTGAAAATTGGTAATAGTATTCTTAAAGTGGTATACCTAGAAAAAGTAAGGTGTGGAATGAAACCAGGAAAACCGGAAAAAGCAGTACAATTAAAAAAGTTAGAGAAAAAAATGTCTGTTCATTATCTAATATATTTTTACTCGGTTATCATAGTTTACTTGCTTTTAGTTGAGTAAAGCAACTGATAGGAATTAAATAGTAAATTAGAGATAGTTGTGTTCTGAGTGTGTTTGAATCGGTTTTTTGATGTTTATAGTAGTGATGTTTATTTATATATTTTTCTTTACAGAATTCCTTCAAGAATAAATAAATATAGAATAAACATGTAAGAAATGTGTATGAAATCATTATTTATTGATTATTCTTATTTTTTTTAGTAATCTGTGGGAAAAATAATTCTCTTAGAAAACAATGAAGTGTAAAGTAAAATTGTGCGTTAAATAGTTCATTAATAGTGATGTTATTTTTACTTGAATGCATTTATTTTCGTCATGTTCTTTACAAGAGACTTCGTATGACTGACCGTTGGGCTTATCCCCAAATGATTGACGCTAAGTTATTTAAAGACAATTTAACAAAACTAAAACGGTGTTGTGAATTAAAAGAGCTAGGAGAGGGGTTTATATTAGAGAATGAGATCAAGAAACTGGCAGTGTTGTGTTAGTGCTAAAGAGGATAATGAAGATCACCAAATTTGCAGACTTGTGTCAATACACAATTTACCGCAGGTAAAATTCGTATTGTTTTAACTTAGTATTAATTTAAATGAAACTTCTCTTGTTGTTCAGGTTGCCAGTTAAAGATCTGGTATCGTTTGTTTGTCTTAATTTTTATTGCAGTATTGTATATCAATGCCCATAATCGGTAGGTGGAGTGTTAAACTATTTGCACTCGATCTGCTAGTTTCAGGGCTACAAAAAATAGTTCTGGTTCTTATAACATGGTCAGCTAATTCTATGACTGAAGCTTTAAGGGGAGGCGGTACCCCTGAATTTTTTTATCGATTTTTAGTTTTTAGCATATTTTTCTTCTAATATGTATACACTTTCAAAAAAATAATAATAACCTAATGCAGACGTACTTACAACAATTATTTTGGTACCATTATTTTTGCTCAAATAGTACTTAAATGCACGAAATTTTCATGCCACTTTTCGTTTAAAAATATACATATATTTCCACTTATTGAGGAAGGAATGGTAAACCACCTCACTCCTCTTTTTACTTAGTAAAGTCGCTCCAGGTTCAAACCAGCCTATTGGCTGATCACCTAAACTATGTACAATTTCCGTGTACGAGTAATGATATTTAAATGGCGGTGGGGAATTTTACTTTAAGGAGAAGAGGTACCCAGTAGTACATTCTCCGTTTATAATTACGGATGTTGTTCGTTGTTTAGAACAAGAGGTTACTACTCCATTTTCGCTTTAGACGTCGTACAGTTGGGAAGTTCCTTGTAGCTAGATGACGGGCTAGTTCATTTACTGTCTGAATTGTGAAATTGTCGTGGAGGGTTTTATTGTTTACATAAAAAGGAGCGCCAGAAGCAAGTATTGAGAATGTTGATTAAAAGGCCTGGATCGACTTATTCTCTGCCGCTACTCCAAAGAGCTGGACACCATAATTCCAGATTGATCTCAAAACGGTTTTGTATAAATTTTGGAACGGAGGATCAATTTTGGTTGAGAGTTAATTGAACAGAAGATTAGCTTCTGGGGTCATTAAGTTCTAAACGTTTTGTATACAGATGATGCTTCCAATTAGTCGCCTGTCAAGCCATAAGCCAAGATGTCGCCCCATTTTGGCCTGGGGGATATGAATGTTATTCCTCATCACAGTTGGACAAGTTTGACGAGTTTGAGTTGAGTTTGAGTTTGAGTTCAGCTTGACAAGTTTAACGTAGTAAGGTGAACGTACCGTCGTAGGTGTTGATTCAATTGGGTTCACCTTAATATGTCAACAGGTAAGCCAGTCATGTATTAAGGGGAAACTGTACTTTGTATCCCGCCAATGTTCAATTTGCTATTTTTAGGTACATTTTTAATAGAATTGGTAAAGATAGCGAAATTAAACTTTACACACTATACGTGTCGGGTTTCTTCTCGAGCTACTGACATTTTTCAATTTAATCTTTGGACCGTACCATTTTTTTTTTAATTACAAATAACATAAAATTGTTACAAATTGATTTCTATGTATTTTGCGTATTACTAATTTTCAAAACACCTAAGGAAGTCATAAAAATGTCGGTATGTGTGACTATACAAGATAATTAACTGGTAAAAATTTCAGTCTGGTAGGTTTATTGGTTTCTGAGAAAAGTGTACCTTGTGTTAAAAATTTAAATATACGGGAAAACGCAAGAAACAAGAAGGCACAAATCAAAAATAAAATTTACACAAAAAAGTAAATTTCTTATCAACAGTTGTTTAGAAAGCTGAACCAACAGCTGAGAATACAAAAAAAACAGTGATGCAGATATTTTTAAAAACAAAAAGTCTCTTTGCACTGAAACGAGCAGTATAAAATTTTGAAAAATATTCGTTCTTGGTAACATGATAATTTTTCTGTGTAAACTTGATAAAAACTTAATTTTTTCATAAAAAAAATATTTTTTTGACGTATTTTAATGTTTTTTCGGGTAGATCTAGGCCTAAACTATTGAAAAACATAAAAAACCAAAAATCGAAATTTTGAGTTACAACCATCGTGCAATCTCCCCTTAATAAAAGATGTCGCTGCGCCAACCTGGAAGCTGGCACAACGACATTAAAATCTGTTATCGACTTTTAAAAGTTATACTAAGTCAAATGAAAAAGTAAAGAGATTTACCACTGTTTTTTCACTGGGTTCAAAAATATTCTAAGCCTAGCTTCGTTCGGGTAAACTTTGTCTTGTTTCTATAACACTTCTTATTTACGATTTTTTATGAAAAATTATTTTTTTAAAGAAATATAATAAAATATTTTAATTAAAAATACTGAATATTAATATTGGCGTATTTATGAATATTATTATTTTCATTCTTGTCAAGAAAGCTTTCTGCAAAGAGAAAATGAAAACCTTATCAAAACAGTTGAGCTTATTCAGTATAAAATTAAGTCTACTTTAATAATATAAGTTTTTTTCTTAATGTTTTTCATTACAAAAAGTTTCTTTTATATTTTTAATTAAATTTTAGTATTAACCTCCACGGGTTTCACGCTAAATATTTTCTTCAAATATATTTACCCTATTTATTCTAAATAGAATAAAGTTAATTTTATGTTAATAAGTTTATTCAACTCTAAAGTAATTTATATTATTAACATATTTACTTAAATCTACATGTACGAGTATATCAAAAATGTTTGTTTTAAACATTAACTTGATTACTTTGTATATAGTTATTAGTCGGGTCAATTATATTTGTAAGCACATTCATTACAATTATTATTATTATTATTATTATTATTATTATTATTATTATGATTTACTAAACTGCAAATTAACAACCTGTTTATTTTCTTAGAACAAAAAATAACTAACGAGAGTAAAAATTTAAAGCAAGGAATATTCATTAATCTTCATCGATCTGTATATTTACGAAAAAAATAGTTAAAATACAAAAGAATATTACACTCAATTCTGATTACAGTTTCTACAAGGGAAGTCAAAAAATTCAATCTCATCAACTTTGAATTTTGAACTAAACTGTTGTCTGACAAACTGATTGCTAGTTATTGGGTTATACGTTAACTGAGTAAATAATGTTTACTTTTTACATTGTTTTAAAAAAGGCGATTGTCCGGAAGTAAATCTGTAGTGTAACGTCTGTAGGTATGTCCACATTCGTGCGGTTTCTTATTCGACGTGCGATATCGCTGCGTTTAGAGGCATGCCATTTCACCTGTCCGTACTCGTTTGAAGGGCTTTATCTAAAAAAAAAACATGACGAATATTTTTGAACACTAAGGTTGGTTTTGAACGGGTTGGTTTAGAGGTAAAATTGTAGCCGAGAGTCAGCTATTTAACAGCTAATTTTTGTTGACGATCGTTTCAAATCGTAGTAAAGGTAATACTGTACTTTTATGCGGATTTGGATACTAGATAGTGGTTACCGGTGTACTTTGATGGTCGGTGTTTAATGTAATGATATGTCTGTGTTAGTATAAGACTACACCTCATTTTCGCGTCATACACAACATCACCATCTCATTGGGTTATGGGTGGAGGGGTTGGTTATTGTTTTGAATTGAATAGATTTCAACAAAGTTTTCAATAAAGTATTTTGTAGAACTAATTCATTGGTTACAATGTTCATTTAAAAAAATATTTATTTTATTTTAGAAATTATATAGTTCGTGCATTTTATTGTTTGCAGAAAGAAACAAAAAATCGTTAAATTTTCAAGATGTAAACTTTAGTTTTGTTAGTTTTAAACATTTTATTAGATGCAATACATTCCATTAAAATTGACAGACATATGTCTTCCATATATCTTCTCCGAGTTTACAATAGCAAATGCTGGTATATTGCCAATTTACTTTGTTTGTTCTCTATGCGATATTTACATTACTTATTCACGCTATTTTATAATATTTATACTACTAACTACACCTGCTAGAAATTAAACAAATGTTACGTATGGTAAACCGAACTAAATTTTTTACATACCACCCCGTTTATCCGAAATTTAGAATAGTCCGAACTGTTTTCTGTATTTTTAACATGCTTTTATGTTATATAACTCGTTTTACAATAAAACTAAGTAAATTGAAAATATATATTTTTAAAAAAGTTAAGTTTAAAATAGAAAACGAACAAAACCAAATTCTTAATATTGCGTGTACTTACAATATAAATCTGTTTCTGGCAAAACATTTCTTCTATTATTTTACAATTTTCAAAATACCTGGAAAACTTGGCTTGCTCTGCTGTACTGTTTTCGCCTCTCCCACTCCTGTGCATCAATACTATTCCCTACTATCGTTCAAACTGTTAATTATCGCTGACGCTGCTCCAAATATCACAAAGAGGCAGTTAGACGGGACGCTCTTTCGCAGTCTTCAGTTGACACATGAATATTGGAAATTTTTTACTGTGTTGTTCTGTTATAGGTGTAAGGTAAAATGAGGACACAACACGGTGTCTTCACCAATTTATGTAAAAGAAACAAACGTCTCCGGACATAAAAATCAAAAAAAAAACTAACTAATAAAAAAAGGCTGTACCAGTCAAGACGTATCCCACCAACCAGTTGAGATGAAATACCTCAAAACTGATACATTCGGGGGCTGTAGCACAAGGTGCAAACAAAAACTCCACCACCATGGTCAGAAGAACCAGGTATGGAAACGGCCAGGAGAAACCATACCCCAAAAGCTAGAATTAACGGTAGAGCAACACAACACTAAAATGCGGAGGCGAGATAATAAAATCTATGCCGGGTCAGATAAATGATTCATTACACAACACAAGAATATGAGTGACTTAAAGGTATTTATTAATAAAAACAAATAATAACGAAAAATTATTAGCCCAAAACTGATCTGGCCTAAAACGTAAAAATCAATAATAGCCTAGTGAATAAAATAAACTTATAAACTAACAATAGGTAATGATCAAATAAAATATTTAAATGTACATAAAACTTTTAATTACGAAACAGAAACAAGTTCTTAGAAATGTTAAATTATCAATAAAGAAAAACAGAATGTAAATACGAATAATTATTTTTGGAATGAATTTTTTTTACGGAAATTTACATTAATTATATATGTAGGGAAACTAACAAAATCTTTACTTAAACAAATATTAATAATAAAAAAACTTTTACGTAATGAACATTAGATATTAGTTTATTTTTAAAAAAATTTACTTTAATGGTTTTAAAAGAAAACAAATGAAAAAATGTATGGTTATTCATGTTCATCAGCAAATCATCCGAAAAATCGAATCAAAACAAAACAGACCAGTCCTAACAAACGAATTAGGAAGGGGACCACAGAGTTACAGAATTAACAAAAAAAAAATGTTCTAGAGTAAATAAAACTGATTTAAAAAAATGGAAACAAAATTTTAAAGAAAAAAATAAAACGGAATAAAAGAGATCCAAGATTTAGAATGGAAATTACGTAAAACAAAAATTCGGGTGATTTACCAAAGAACATAGAATAAACTAAATCTTAGTTTGATTCCATTTTTAAAATAATCAAATTAAACATATTACATTAATTAAATTTATTAATAAATTAAATTTTTTTATTTTTTTTTTATTTAAAGTCCAAAAAAAAAGAAAGACTGAAGCTGAGAAAAAGGATACACGAATATCCTGAACAATGACTTAAGTGTTGGATGTAGATTTCAGTTGCAGTTAAACCGTACATCCCCGAAAATAATAGGAAATACAAATTTAATCAAATTATTTAAATTAAAGAGAAAAATTAGGAAATAAAAATTTACATTAACTTAAATTATTTAAATTAATGAGGAAAATTAGGAATTAAAAATTTACATTAAACACCGTATTAATTGTTAACCGAAAAGATCAAGAAAACAGACAAGCCAAAATATTTAAAAAAAACCAAAATTCCGAACCAAAATTTAAATTAAAAATTTCGGTATTTAAATCTAAGAAATTCAATAATGAAGTTCATAATGGAAAAATTACCTGAAAAAATTCTAGGTGAAACAGTCGTCAAAGATTCCCAAGTCGAAAGTGAAAAAAGTTTCACACGCATAAGAAAAACATAAAAAATGACCATACTCCCCTCTCCTACTGCAGGAGGCCAATAAACCAAGTCAGCGGACTCAGCGAAAAAGGGAATAGAACGTAAATCGCGCGTGTCAAATAGAACTAATGTGATTTATTGAGATTGAAAATAATTAAATTAAATACAAGGAAAATATTTCAATAAAATACGCAGTTGAATTAAAAAATGAACTTTGAGACCGGAAATGCATGAATAATAAGAATCATACGATGAAATTCTTTTAAAGAAAAATTAATTTTTAAATAAAGGTTTTATAATAATGTTAATGAAAAAATTTATAAAATCACTACAGTATGTCCCAGTGAACATACGACTAGGAAATAATAGCAAATTTTTCATTTAAAAGAAATGCAAAATTTATTTAAATCAAAATTCTAAGGGGTTTCAAAGATTTTGAAACTCCTTACATAGGTCATTAGCCATTGGTTTTTTTATGTCATCAGCCAAAAGGCTAGTTTGAACCTCTAGAGACTTTACTAAGTAAAACGAGGAGTGAGGTGGTTTACCTGTGTCTTACTCACTGAGTAGAAAGAAGCCAATGCTTATCAGCATGCCAGGCTCTTCAAAAAGCATCTACTTTCTACCCTGCAAATGACGCCTTCACTTCATTTACCAAAGCGTCTGGCTGTATAATGAAATTAATTACTCTCAGAGGAGATAACAAGTGTCTTTTACACCTGTACCTCTTCTGTCCTTAAATGCTTCAATCCTATAATTAGCTGACCATGTGATAAGAAACAGAACTATTTTTTTGTAATCCTGAAACTAGCAGATCGAGTGCAAATAAATTTAATACTCCACCTGCTTGTTATGGGCAACATTAGCCATTACAAGAAATCATTTTTTTTTTTACTACTATTTGAAAATTTTTAATGTGTAAAATCTTTAGTGGTTTGGTGTTGTAATGTCGAATACCTTGTTGACATAATTTATTTCGCTAGCGGTTCATAAACATGACGTTTGTGTGCGTAACGTTGCGCTGTCTATGCACTTCAGTTATATTTCCAGTTTTTTCGCTTCTGATTTTGAAGTAGGTCTAAGTCGCTCCGAGTTACATATTCATAAGTTTCTTTGGGACTTCCCCGAAGTTTTCCGGCATAATTACGGTAAGTATTTCTTTGTTTGTCACTCCTTGATTAGCTGATCTTCATCGTCGGCTGACCGCTAATCGTTCACCTCACGATTATTATGTAGAGTTGTTGGTTGTATTCTCACTTAATTATACAGTTGGCCAACACCATTCTGATAATGTTTCCATAATTTTAAAGTTAGCAACTTTTGAATTTTTTATGCACATTTTTCGTAAAAAGTACCGGTCCCAGATTTTTAAATATGTATGGTGAAACCATAAAGTAAACGGTTTTAATACAATATACGACATTTTAAATAATTCTAAGATTACAGTTTAAATAATATTCTCGAGAATGTTGTTTATCTTTTAAAGATGTTCTTGGAAAAGTTTCTAAAAGGAGTGTTACTGGCTTTTCACATGATCCTGCAGGCGCTAGAAAACGAGCACAGAAATGGCCTACTTATGCAAATGGAAAGGTATCGTGCAACAGTTTGGCTATGTGGTGTTTACTTTAAGTTTTCTTTTCTAGTAACCGAGTCATAATAATATCATAAGTTAGGATTTCTTGTGAATTTAGGAATGTTAACTTCTGTATTTTATTAGATAATGTTTTATTCTATTCTTATTTAAATTTATACGAAATGATGTAGCAGTAAATTGGTGACAAATAACAAATTCAACTTTTAGTTAAATATTATAATTTAAACTTAAGTAAACTAACTAAATAAAATCAGATATATTCGTATTCCTTCTTGAGCAAAATATATTACTTCGATGGGACAGATGCTTTATAACTGAAATGTACACATTCTTTACAGTTTTTCCGAAATTAGTCATAGAATGTCAAAAGTACGATTAACAATATAAAGTAATAACTTACTTTACGGCGAGATTCCTACGGATTATCCGCTTCTCGCATAAGAAAACACCATCGATTTCGGTCCCACCAGTTCACGGCTGCGGTCGCAGGCGGCGGATTTCTATGCCGAAGGAATTTTGAAGCTTGTCCACCGCTATGACAAGTGCCTCAATTTGCTTGGTGACTATGTAGAAAAGTAGTATTTTAGTCACTCTTTCAGATGTATATAATAAAAAATGTTTCTTTTACATAGTTTTTGTTTATTTACAAAACGTTCCCTACTTTCTGAATAGCCCTCGTATTTACATATTTTGTTATAAATTGGTAAGTTGAATATTATGAATCCGACCAAGTTAATAGCCCGGTAGGCATTTGTTAAATCAATGCGCCGGATGGTAAGAATATTTTTTTAGTCTAGTTAGTTCACGCTACCACTACAAATACATCAACTGTAGAACACTACTAACTCATTCATTCTCCCACTACTACAACAACGCACTGCATTCCTTCCAACTACACTGAGCTGGGACTCAAGCAATAGTTAACCATGCTTTTCTCACTAAGTAGAAAAGTATGCTTATTAGCATGCCAGGCCCTTTGGAAAGCATCTACATTCCACCCTCCAAATGATACCTTGACTTCATTCACCGCAGGGTCTGCCTGTATAATGAAATGCATTACTCTCAGAGGAGATTACTTTACTGAATTTACCGAACTATACTGAATTCACCGAGTCTAGAGACATGAATCAACAAATACATGCGTTGTTCACGTGATATTAGTACTGCCGGTGGCCCAACTGACGCCAAATATAGGATAATGATGCACGCTTACGTAAAAGTAATTCCTTTCTTTACTTCTAAAAATTTAAAAAATGTTCATGATCTATGTTATTAAAAATAACTCGCACTGTATATTACGCTAGGATAATGCAGCGAAGACTGGTGTTAGAAGAATACATAATCACCTTGGTTATGCGTTCAATCAACAGCTATCACGTGATCCAATTGTTTACTGTGTGTCCCTAGACTCGGTGAATAGACTATAGTGTCTGTTAGTTAGTTACACCTCTACCTCTTCTGTTCTTAATGGTTCGGTCATATAATTGGCTGACCATATGATAAGAAATAGAACTATTTTTTTAGCCCTGGAACTATCAGCTCGATTGCAAATAATTTAACACTCCACCTTCCTGTTACGGGCAAGTATTTTTAAGAAATCGAAAGAAAATTCTATCCAAATTATACTATAACAAAAGTATGTTTACCTGAAATTTTCAAAATTATTTATAACTCAAGGTATTTCAACTTTTATATCGATATAGGGCATGTACTCTTTTAAAGCTTATTTTTATTTTATTTGTTTATTTATTTCTCATTGCTTACAAAAAATAAATATCAATACATAATAAATGTTAATTTCCTTAATTATACTTTGATATTCTAAAAACTATTTATTTTAATTCGCGGTGGGGAAATTAATTCACCCAACTATGGTTTCCCATGTTCAAGGGTAGATCAATTCAGTGCTTTTTTGTCCATTAGACTACTACAACTACTGTACTACGGTAATCTATTAGTGTTTTAGTAGTTACAACTACATGTTAGTTACTTAAATACTAATTAAACTACTAAGACAATTTTATTAAAAAAATAATATGCTGTTATATAATTACATGTACGAATGTAAAACAATATAATATGCAAGAAAAAAGAATTTATTTAAAAATAGAAAACTAAAATTGAAACCGGTAGACGAGCTCACAAAACTACATGTTTCCTGAAGTAACCATTTTTTCTATAGCGTCTCTCCCTACTTCCAATAGCCAAATGGTTAAAGCTTTTTTATACATTATGATGTCCAGCATATTTTTAATTTGTAGGGGAAGCAGTTTGAGCAGTTTGGGCGCTTAATAGGAGAAATTTAAGGAGTTTAAATTGCTTACAGTTCCCTCTCTCTACATTTTTGAGGTGATTATGTATGTTAGGCAAAATAATTTTATGCAGAATTTCAATGTTCACAATATAACACGAGAAACAGAAATGATTATTGTGTGGATAATCACTCCACAAAATTGTTTGAACTAAAACCTACTTATGCAGGGAGAAAATTCATGAATAAAATACCCCAATTTTTAAAATGTTGAGAGGATTTGAATTCCTTTAAAAGGAATCTGAAAAATTACTTGATCGGTGAAACTTTTTATAGCGTACAAGAATTTCTTTCTTGATAGTAGTGATACATTGTGTGATTCTTATATGTATTTCAGATGTTATAGCTGACATGTCCTATACTCCTCCTGGAGTCTCCAGGGCGCAGAAAAAAAAAATACCTTTGGTATAAAGTTTTTGAGGCCTTGTGTAAAAGTAATATTTATATAAATCTTTTATCAATGCATAACTAAATAAATACACGATATTGAGAAATGTATCGCACTTCACATCACTTGTAAGAACCGCATTGAGAAAATACTTACGCAACCAAGTTGTTACGGGTTTTAAGTGACATGAAATATAATTAAAGTAAATGTCACTTGGTGTAGAAAAGATTTGAAATTTTGTTGCATATATATCACCTGCAGGCCTGTACCTGAACCGATCTGACGTAATGCGTATCAAAATAATTATCTGTACAATAGTCTACCTTGCTCTCATAAATATTATCTTGATATATTGAATCAATAGATTGGCTTTGTGTATCAATAAATATTTTAAAATTCATTTTTGAATTAAAATTTTATTTTATTTGATTATAAATATATGGTTCTATAGGGTGTTTAAAAAGTTTGATATTTATTTCATTAGATGACATGAATGTAGTACAAAAATATTAAACTAATGAAATATTTATTAAATATTATGCAAAATATTCAAATTACAGTGAAATTTAGAATTATAATTTTATAATAGATTTTATGTAATTTATAATATGTCCCCTGTGATATTAATTATAATTTATTTAATATTTTTTAATTTTTACGGTACTTATTTTAATTATTGATTTATTATCTGTGATAGTCTTATGTTTGATACTTTGCGATCTTGTACACCCAAAATCTTACGAAATATATTTAACAAACGCAAGATTGTCGACTTATTCGGAACAGTTGATTTGTTGACTAAAACTCGTTTGTTTACTCGTTCCTAAAATTTATGAGCGAAATAAATTTCAAGAATAAACACAATTTTGTATTTGGAAAATGACATCTTTGATGCAATAGAGACGAATGGATACTGGAAACTTGAATAGCAGTGATGCACAATTAAGACATTTCTATTGTTACAACCTGTTGCCAACTGACATGTAAGGAAACATGGAATTTACCTATGCTTAACTTCGTCGTCGTCGTCGTCGTCTTCATGGATTAGGCTATTCAAGCCTGTTCCGGCGTCCATATTTTCCTCGGCCTACCAATATTTCTCTTTCCGATTGGTTTATAGAGCAGCGCAGATCGAGGGAGGCGGTCTTGTGACATTCGTACAACATGATCTGACCAATTTTTCCTGTAGGTTCTCAATATGCTCAAGAGTGGCTGGGCATCACACTCTCTCCTTATCTCCTCATTTCGGACTTAACTTCTACATTCTTAATGTTACGGTTGTGTTCTTTTTGAAACACCCGTTATTTACAATATTCTTTTTAAGCTATTGAAGTGTTAGCGTATACCATTGAGTTTTGTTACCAATTCATTTTAATTCATCTAGATAAGCAGTTACGTGTTATAACATAAAATGTAGTTCTGTGTTCAAGTTTGTTCATTAAGCCTATGCTGATCAATTGCATTAAGTTCAGCTAAATTTATTTATTATTTTATCTTGTGGTTAGTATTGTATTGCTGTAGTTAATTAAGAGCAGACTAGAAAGTATATAAACTACTGTAGTTCGGTAATTCTCTCATTTTTCGAATAACTTCATGAAAATTTATTGTTTTTATTTCTACCCAGCGTTAGTGTTATATTTTCAAGACTTTTTATCATATTTTATTTAATTATTTGAAACATTAAAATATTTCTGTGGATACGATAACAATTTCAGATTTTTGCTGAAAATTTGAAAACAATTCAGACATAAATATTTTTGTATAATTTGCAGTCTTATAGTCTCCATTTACAGTAGATACTGTACTTGATAGTTGGTACTGAAAATTTTCTGTGTAGATTGCGGACTTGAGCTCTAGAATGAAGCTCTATTCCATTAATTGATCTAAGGATAGGCGATAAAAATTGTAGAAAATATTGATATTAACATCTGCAGTTCCACAAGAATACAGAAAATTGAAAAAATTTATTGTTTGTCTATAACTTGATGGCCTCCCGCGGGAAGGAGCAGAATCGGCCCGCTACTAGCCTTTTCAATGACATTTCATTATGTACTACTACTAATTAGACACTGGAATTCGTACATAATGAAGTGTTATTGAGAAGGCTAGTAGCGGACCGATTCTGCTCCTCCCTGCGGGAGGCCATCAAATTGTAGACAGACAATATATTTTTTTAATTTTCTGTATTCTTGTGGAACTGTAGATGTTAATATTAGTATTTTCTACAATTTTTATCGCCTATCCTTGGGTCAATTAATGGAATAGAGCTTCATTCTAGAGCTCAAGTCCGCAATCTGCACAGAAAATTTTCAGAAAGTAACATTAAGTTCAGCTAAATCTGCTATTACTAACAATGTCGTCAATCTGTATACGTGTACATTATTGCCATCGCCCGTATTACTACGTCAAAACCGAATTAATTTAAAACAAATAAAATAATAATTTTCGGTGAAAACTAGATTTTGAAAATTCAACATGAAAACAATTAGTCTGTTCTTTTCTATTATTTAATCATAGGGCAAGAGAAAGAAAAAATTTAAATGTTTCGTTTTTGAGTTATCTAAATTTTTTACTGTGTTACTGAATTCTTCCTTGCGTTTTTTCCACGACAAGAGAGTTATTCCGAAACATTCATGGTTACTATAAATTAATTACAATAAGGAGTTAAACATTCTCGGTTTTCTTATTTTCAGGTTTTCTCATTTTTTTCTGAATAGAAGGTTATTTATTTGTTGTTTACTTAAAAAGGATATTCATGTAATTGCTGTTTGTCTTCTTTTTTAGTTTCTGTTCTGTCTAAAGTTAAATATCATAACATAAATCTCTATATGGTCTACCACATTACTAAAAAGGTCTGCCGATAAGCAACCGAATTCCATTTTGATTTTTGAACCAGGTTATCAAATTATAACTAAATTCCAGCCTTCCTTAGTTTGCTCCTACTGTCAACAAATAATAACATCACTGAGCATGCGCATTATATAAAAATGTGTACACGTTGATTAAAAAGTAACAACAAAATACTTTCAAAAGTATTTAAATACAAAATACTTTTAAAAGTATTGTGACACTTATCGCTAATTTCCGTTTCGGGATCTAGGTAATTAAATAATTAATACACTAAAGTTTACAATTACAAGTATTTATTACAAATAAAAGATTTACAAAATAAATAATAAACTAATTATAATGAAGTAATACAATAAATAACTTAATAATTTACTTAGTACTACTTACAAACAATTATATAGAATGCACATACACAATAAGATAGTATAACAATAGTTGACCAATACAATGCCCGGGTACGTGACCTATACTACGCACCGATAGCTCACTCGATAAACACTCGTCAAAGATCAAACGAATACTAACTCACTGACCGCCTTGGGGGTCTCTTTATATAGGTAGATCAAAGAGTTTTCTCGAAAAGCAGATCTATTCCATACAAAAATCATTTTTATTGGTGCTCGAAAGATTATAACTAATGTAAACAAGTCACAATAGAATAAAAGGTATTACAGGTAACCAACCGACTCTTTCACAAATAGTTGTACAACAAAGACCTTACCTTATTATACACTCCTTTTTAAATAGGTACCCTTTTATAACTAACCCTATTGTTACTTTGTCACTCTATTTTTTGCTATTTCACATTTTATGAATGTGTTGTTGTTTAGATCATCAGCCAAAAAGCTGGTTTGAACCTGTAGAGGTTTTACTAAGTAAAACGAGGAGTGAGGTGGTTTACCATTGCCTTCCTCACTGAGTGGAAAAGTATGCTTATCAGAATGCCGGGCCCTCTGAAAAGGACGTATTTTCCACTCTGCAAATGATGCCTTCACTTCATTCACCACAGGGTCTGGCTGTATAATGAAATTCATTACTTTCAGAGGAGATAACTCTGATTAGTGTCTTTTACACCTCTACCTCTTCTGTTCTTAAATGGTCCAGTCATTTAATTGGGTGACCATGTGATAAGAAACAGAACTATTTATTTTAGCCCTGCAACGAACAGATTGAGTGTAAATAATTTGACACTCCACCTGTCTGTTATGGGCAGATTTTATGAATAGAAACCTGTTTAGAAATTTCTTGAACCATATTCGTCTTCGATATTGTCACAGTATTTTTATAAATGAAATTGTTAGCCCTACATCATATCATGACTGATGTTTTAAGTACTTTAAGTACTTATAACCCCTCCTAGGGAGTACAGGACCTTGTAGATGGTGGAGGGGCTTGCGTGCTCCCAAGACCCGGAGAGCTATGCCGGCGGTAGTGTAACTACCAGCAGGGCCTCCCAAGCCGGACAGGTCAAAGGGTAGGAGCCAGACGAAGAAGTACTCCAAAAAAACGACGTCGTTGGGCCAATCACCCACACGTTGAGAAAGCGGATTCAAAGTCACATAAATAGCCTCGGACAGGACAGGAATTTTCGGAATAAAAGACTGGACAAAACTAATTTACGATTTGGAAATTGGAATATACGCACTTTGACTGGAAAGGAAAAGGAAATAATAGAGGAGATGAAAGGATAGATGTGGAAGGACAGGTAATGAACAGGTGAGGTCATATGAGTATCTGGGTACAGTAGTAAGTGACGATGGGAAAATAGATGATGAACTAAGAAATAGAATCTCTAAAGCTAGTCGGGCCTTCTATGCAACCAGAAATTGTATTTTTGGAAAAAAAGAAGTGGGTGCCACAGTAAAAAACAGGGTCTATAAAAGTATTATTGAACCAATAGTCCTGTATGGTGCAGAAAGCTGGCCCTTGAAGCAACAACAAATGAGCAGAATCAGGGCAGTTGCAATGAAGTGCCATAGAAGGACAGCTGGGAAGACATTGAGAGATAGAGTAAGAAGTGAAAGAATCAGGGAGGAAATAGGAATGAAGGATGTGAAGGAAGTAATAGATAGAAAACAATTGGGATGGTGGGGTCACATACAAAGAATGGATGACGAAAGGAAAGCCAAGCAGTATGCAAACGTAATCGTTGGCGGGAGTAGGAAAAGAGGACGTCCACGATACTCATATGATGAGCACATACGAAGATTGGGAGAGGAAAGAGGCATGGCCCTAGGGCAGATGAGACGATTGGCGGCGGATAGAGTACAATGGAGGAAGCTGTCCGAGACTACCCCGACGCTGTAAGGCACATGGGGAGAGAGAAAGAAGAAGAAGAAGTACTTATAATTTAAAACATAGTTAACTTAATAGGAATACATCTATAAAGTCGCGGACTCTAGCGTGCACCCTGTAGTAGCTGGCTTTGGTTTGTTGACAGTAGGAGCAAACTAAGAACGGCTGAACTGTAGAGGTATTAGTATCTATCTAATACATGAATTACCCATTTTAATGCATCGTGCTTACTAACCTCGGCCCACCAGGTTGGTCTAGAGGTAAAGTTTTTCCCACGAGTCACTATTTAACAGCTGATTTCCACAGACGAATGTTCCTGGTTCAAATCCTAGTAAAGGTAGTTACTTTGATATGGATTTGAATATTAGGTAGGGGTTGTTGTTGTTAAGGTCAACAGCCGAAAGGCTGGTTTGAACCTCTAGAGGTTTTACTAAGTAAAACGAGGAGTGAGGTGGTTTACCATTGCCTTCCTCACTGAGTGGAAAATTACGCTTATCAGCATGCCGAGCCCTCTGAAAAGCACATATTTTCCACTCTGTAAATGACAACTTCACTTCATTCACCACAGGGTCTGGCTGTACAATGAAATTCATTACTTTCAGAGAAGATAACTCTGATTAGTGTCTTTTACACCTCTACCTCTTCTGTTCTTAAATGATTCAGTCATTTAATTGACTGACCATGTGATAAGAAACAGAACTATTTATTTTAGCCCTGCAATGAACAGATTGAGTGTAAATAATTTGACACTCCACCTGTCTGTTATGGGCAGGTAGGGGTTACCCATGTACTTTGATGGTTGGGGTTCAATAAACCATTCTCGGTCAGGAATGGTCGGCCTGGGTCTGTATAAGACTACACCTCATTCAAATGTCATACACATCATCCTCATCTTATTGGATTATGGGGTTGCTTTTGTTCCAACTCGAACAGGTTGCAACGTACACACATTTGGAATTTTAAAAAAAGTTTACTAACCTAAAAATTGATCCAAAAGTATATTTCAGGTGCAACGTTACTTAAATTTATTCCTTCATGAAATTAATAATTAAAATGAATACGATGTATTTGAAAAAAAGACATTCGTTTTAATGCGTTTATTTATCCGTGTGTGTTTGGTCGTGTGTTTGTGTGTGTTTTAGAGATTTAAGTGAACGTTTTAGTAAGTATTGGCAGTTTTCTGCATTTGAAGGTTGGATTATAATTAAACAACACAAAATAAGAATGATTATTATAATTTTAATTTTAAAAGAAATGTTAAAACCATTACGTGATTTCTGTGTTTAGTGACAGTCTATCCATCATCTGGTTAATTTAAAACTAGACAAATGTCAAAATGTATTTTACCTTGTTCAATGAAAATATTATAATATTGTATGACATGGACTTCTGTTAACAGTGTTGTTTTTTTTAAACATTGTTACTTTTCCTGGTGTATTTTTATATAACATATAGGCAACATTCCAGGGAATATAGATGTTTTTATACCTGAAATTCCCACTAACATTACAGTTCATATGCTTTCCTTTTATTAGACTATATTTTTTCATTTGTTACACGTAGCCTAAGTATGTTTTTGCTTTTTAGTACAACTGAACAAAGTATCCGTGTTGTAAAGTTTGGTCTGTTAAGAGCATTTCGTGTTGTAAACCTAAACTTATTAAGTTCAGGAAAAATATTTTAACAAAACATTAGTTTATAAAATTTTATTGAGACGTAAGCAAAGACGTTTGAAAATCTTAAAATTAATTTGTAGGTAGGTCTTCGTGTGAGTTTTTATTCCGTTTTTTGTGAACTGTGTTTATATACACAGATTTCCGACAAGAAAGAAGACATTTTGATACCGGAACCAGCTAAGTAGCTGACGCTGTGAAAAGAAGAAGAAGAAGAACAACAACAAGAGTTCTACACTGATTCGTGCAGACCCGGACATCCATTTCACTTGTTGTCTTAGACAAAAATAAAACCAGAAGTATTTTTAGTGTCACCGTATCCGACCTTTCTAATCTCTAATGAGAGATTTGCAGAAATTCAACCCACACGAAGGTAGTCTCTCTTTTCTGTATGTATGTTATACAACGGGAAGCGCCCATTTCATGTTTACACTTTTTTGAGCTTAAGTAACATAAATGGAAGATCATTCTTATCATTTCCAATGAGTACCTGATCATTCGCAAGTAGAAGGGTGCATAAGGTTTCCTTCCTTTCTTGCAATCCAAATATTGGCATCTTTTACCCCAATTTACCTATTTTTGAAATCTAAACAAAAAAATCTATTGTGAAACACTCACACAACTTTCTCTTGCCAACGCAAATAATTAACAATAAACCTAACATAGAAATAAACAAAAATCTAACCTAAAAAAACATAACCTTATTTTAATCATGAGTGAAACACGCAAAATGAAAATCAACCTCAGTTTGGCTTTAAAATACGGAAAATCACTCTTTCTCGCTAAACTAGGCTCTGTAGAGAAAAATGTTGTAAATAAAAGTCGTAGATCTTTTAACTTCCTATAAATTTTATTATATACATTTTTGTCGTAAAGTGCATAAGTTACTAATGCTGAATTCTTTAAAAAAATCGATTTTCACACGTTTTCGTGAGAAAAAAAACAGAAAATCGCTAATTACCGCTTACTAAGCCTTGTACAAAAAGAAATAGTTGAAAAAAAGTTGTAGGATTTTAAATTATCTACCTTTTTTATTATATAAACTTTTGCGCTAAAATGCATATTAAAGCCGTAATCTTAAAAAAACAATTATATATGTGAAAACAACGTCACCAAGAATTTCATCAAACATGGCGCCTACCCTATCTTGTAGAGCATAAACAATTTAGTATATGAGGCGATTTTTAAAAAAATCGTATGACCAGTTTTTGAGAATGTCACAAAAAAGTGAAAAATTATACGAATAAACTACTACTTCCGGTTGACCGATTTTGATGAAAATGTTCGTGTCGGGTCCGGTAGTGGTATGTAACTTAAGTTTCAAGTTTCAAGTTCGTAAGATGTTCCGTTCTTGAGATATTCTGTTCACACACACACGCACACAGACCAATCGCTAAAAACATGTTTTGTTTGGGTTCAGGAGGTCTGAAAACCTGTAGATCCGGTGAAAACTCAATTTCGAAAAATCGACATGAAAACAATACTTTCCTCCTCATATATTCATATAAGCAAGAGAAAGTAATAATAATAAAACAAACAAATTTTTGATATATCTCATTTTGTACGTTGTTGTAATCTAGACAACTAATTATTAGGGGAATGGACGTAAGTGAACACATTAGAGATTCTATCAACATTTTGGCCTTCAATAAGGATTTACATAGAAAATCACGGCACAAAATTAGATATAAAAAATATAATATTAATAATGCCTGTTTATTGCAAACATAAAGATAAATAAATAAACAACAAAAAAATCTTTAGATGGTAATTGAAATACTCTGACTTTTCCTTCGGAGAATGATCTTTTAAAATTACCATATATTTTACGTTTTCATTTGAAACACAGCTCGTTTTTCTTCTCAGTTTTATTTAAAATTACATTTATTCAAAAGGGTGGATGTACGCACTGAAGGCCACTTAAAATGGCGTGACCTTTCTCCCACCCATAAATTCGTATGGAAATTTTAACTTATTATCATATCTCTGTTTAACCTATAAGGAGACAAATTTTTCTTATTCACGAAAAAACTAAAAATCAACGTATTTCAATTAGTCAACCTATTCGGAACGTTCCACAATGTTTAATGAAAATTAAAAAAAATCAATTAACCTTTTGTTAATGAACGATTCTCTTTTCAATTATTACTATGGAATAAATTAATGTTGAACAAAAGTCTTTATTTGGTCTCTAGATTTAATCTCATAGTACCTATGGAAATCACAATAAAGCAAACCCATTTATTGATTTTTTTTTATTCCTTATATTTCAATGATTTTAATAAAAAACTTATTTAGTGACACTTTTGATCATTCTGTTAAAAACGCAGTCACTATCAACTTAATAGATATTTTTATTTTTTCATTTGTGTCATTTTTAATGAAATGAGTACAGGCCTACATGTTATTGAATTTCTTGTATTTGATCATTTTTTGTACCATATTCATTATTTGTTCCTGTTTTGAGCTTATTACTTTCTCTTGCCTATATGAATATATATAGGAAGGAAAGTATTGTTTTCATGTCGTTTTTTCGAAATCGAGTTTTCACCGGATCTACACGTTTTCAGACCCCCTGAACTCAAACCCAAAACACATGTTTTTAGCGATTGGTCTGTGTGTGTGTGTGTGTGTGTGTGTGTGTGTGTGTGTGTGCGCGTGCGTGCGTGCGTGCGTGCGTGAGTGTGTGTGAGTGAGAACAGAATATCTCAAGAACGGAACATCGTACGAACTTGAAACTTGAAACTTAAGTTACATACCACTACCGGGCCCGACACGAACATTTTCATCAAAATCGGTCAACCGGAAGTAGTAGTTTATTCGTGTTATTTTTCACTCTTTTGCAATTTTCTCAAAAACGGTTCCTACGATGTTTTTAAAAATCGCCTCATTTACTAAATTTTTTATGCTCTACAAGATAGGGTAGACGTAATGTCTGTTGAACTTCTTGGAAAGGCTGTTTTCTCGTAAAAAAATGTTTTTTTGTGTATAATCAAATTTATAGGAAGATCTACAACTTTTATTTTGAGTATTTTTCTGTACAGAGCCTAGTTTAGCGTGAAAGAGTGATTTTCCGTATTTTAAAGCCAAACTGACGTTGATTTTCATTTTGCGTCTTTCATTCATGATTAAAATTAGGTTATGTTTATTGAGGTTAGTTTTTTGTTCATTTCTAATGTTTTATTATTAATGTTATATTATATTGTTCATTATTTGCATTGGCAAGAGAAATTTGGGTGAGTGTTTCACACCAGACATTTTACTTCTTTATGGGAGCCACGGATTTTGCCCCTTCCGGTATCTTTTGCAACCAGTCCTTCTCTAGAACCCTCCTACCTTCGTTTATTCTTGGACCTCATTTTCCAGTAATTGGCAAGGCATATAGTTCTGGGCTCCAATACAAAATGTAGACACTAATTTCTACGTCCTCGTATGTATTTTACAAGCTAACGCGTAGCAATTAACCTTTAAAGAACAGCTCTATCCTGATTCATGCAGTCTCTGATATCCCGCTCAACCATGTTTCCATATTTCAAGTAGCAAGTACAATTTCCAGAACGATGTAATTAAAGTATCACATAAGGCTGCTGATCACCAATGTGACGCATTATATTTCCTGGGTAATAATATTAAAATACCTAACTGTAGGTTCGTTCAGGATCTGGGTTTAATAAATAACAAACAACTTACTACGATTATTTATTGACAAAATTAATAATTATATTAATGAATTAACTTAACCTTCTAACAAATACAATTAGATTACATAAATAATCAGTTACAAACCTTAAGCTTAAACTAACTTGACTAACAATAAATAAGTATTCTTAATGTAGAACCTAAACGATTACCAATTCACAAACACTTGATACCACCCGCACGCACAATAACGTAACTCAGAACGGGTCCAGTAGCGACTCGATTTTTAACGGCCGGAATCGCACTTCCCATTCACCAATTCAGCTGTTAACTGACCCACTACAAAGGCGTTAATTTTTTTTACATCTGTGGTCTAATAGTTTTCCAAATATTCCAGATTCTTTCCCGCTACTCTGGAAGATTGTAGAAAGGATTAAAATAAAAACAAACATTTTGTCTATAAAGATTCCATTTTATTTTCGATCTTTGATCTATGTTACAGTATTTTCTTTGGGTTTATTCATTGTGTTAAAAACTTTCATATTTTTTACATCTCGTTTTAAGTCTAAGAAATACTTAACATTCGTTACTCAGAACGATCGTAGATCCTATCAAATTTTCTTTTCACATTTTATGTTTTTATTTAATTTTATGCTGGAGAATTCATCTATAAAATAATAAAATTTTTGACAATAAACTACTTGTTTTTTCTATTAAAAAAAATTATTTTAGGAAAAACTTTTTATTAATAAAATCTAATAGAACTGATGTACAGTTGACAAATTATTTAGGTCTTGCGAGTAAGGCGGCATACGTTGACGGTGACGCGCGTGAGACGACAAAGGCAGATATAATATCGGACCAATCAGAGTCTAGTATTCTCAACCAATGAAAAAACTCCAAATCTAGCCAATCAGATGTCTTCTTATACGTTATTTTGATTGGTTATTATTGTCCAATCAGAGAGCTTATTGTAATTCACTACGTCATCCGATATGAACCAATGAAATCGTTTCATTCAGTGTTACGTCATTTGTCATAATGGACTTCCTGATTAGTCCGGAACTGTTCCTGCGCGTGACGTCGACTTACATTTTTACATAAGATCCGCCCATTGTCACCGCCCAGTTAACGATACAGCCGAATATGACAGAATAACGTCTACTGAAATGCTATACGTTCCAGAATTAAAACACCTACCAAAAACATTTTAAAATTGTTAGAGATCTTCCGGGTTCGCAATGATTATGGTATTATTTTATGTAACAGCAGTATATTAACAGCTGCTTTTTACAGTATGAAATAAAAAAGCCATGTGAAGGAAGCAAGAAAATAGATTGGGTTGTCACATACAAGCTTGCTCAAACTTAACAAATTATTTTGTCGCCTACCATGCAATTACTAATTAGGTAAATAATGAGCAAAAATCACAATTTGTCACGTTCGTATAGTAATACGAACGTGACAAATTGTGATTTTGTCACTGTATATTAAGGTTAATTCTAATAAGGACGACAATGCCGTTTTTTTGTCAAAAATCGTCAGTAGAATCGCCGGCATTGGCAAAATGAATTTTAGAACATACTTGATCTATACCTTGTTAGAGCAACATATAGTTTGTGCCGTTTTGACGACAAACCGTCACATTAAAAACGGTTAACGATATGAACAATTTTTGGGCGATATTTTTCAACATTTCTCCGCGTTGATTCGTAGTTTGTTTCATAATTTTATTTTATGATGGGTAAATTTAGTATTGCCTATAACAGGCAGTTTAACTTTAAATATTTTTTAAAATTTCATTTGCTACTTCTACGGCTACTTTTCTTGTTTAATTTTTTTCACTAGCGAAATTAAATCTAAACTAAATCATATTAAGTACAGAAGAGGTACTGGTAAAAAAAAAAACTGTTAAGAGCTTCTTCCAACGACAGTAGATTAATATACTGTTAGACCTTGCAGTGAATATTAAAACAGCATTTGCAGGATGCTAACTGAAAGATTTTTAAAAGGCCTCCTATGCTCATGAAAACACTTTTCTACCGAGTGATACGGTTACAAACCAAAAAATGTAACCCAATTATTTTTTCTGATTATTTCAGATAACATGTAAATGTTTGAACTAACTTCTGGCCTAATGATCTGAAAACACAATTTAATTATGCCGAAATCTTCACATCTCATTATTTACCTAATTTGATATTACTTGATAGACTGGATTTGAAAAAATGAATATTATCATCGTCGTTATGAAAGAACGTACAAATTTATTCTTACTAATTGTTCAAAAAATATAATCTGATAATAGTTATTGAATTAATTTTTCAAACCAACATCTTCTTTAAATAACGTAGTCATAATCTATTAATATGTACGGTCTTATTTCTCAGAATTATTATATATTTTGTGCTTGAATTTTGACTATAGCAATAATAATCATAGAGCTATGGCCAAACTTAATTTTCTAATGTTTTTTAAGACATGAATTGATGATTGGAATTCTACACTGTTGACGCGGAACGTGTATATTTTAATTATACATTATGAGTTAACTATCGGATTCTAAATCAACAAAAAAATGAACATTACAGATATCGTTACTTAAATAATTTTTTGCTTCTGCACTGTTTGTGTCTATACATATGCAAAAATATATTAATAAAATCTAATAGAACTGATGTACAGTTGACAAATTATTTAGGTCTTGCGAGTAAGGCGGCCTACGTTGACGGTGACGCGCGTGTGACGTCAAAGGCAGATATAATATCGGACCAATCAGAGTCTAGTATTCACAACCAATGAAAAATCTCCAAATCTAGCCAATCAGATGTCTTCTTATGCGTTAATTTGATTGGTTATTATTGTCCAATCAGAGAGCTTATTGTAATTCACTACGTCATCCGATATGAACCAATGAAATCGTTTCATTCAGTATTACGTCATTTGTCATAATGGACTTCCTCATTGGTCCGGAACTGTTCCTGCGCGTGACGTCGCCTTACATTTTTACATAAGATCCGCCCATTGTCACCGCCCAGTTAACGATACAGCCGAATATTACAGAATAACGTCTACTGAAATGCTTTACGTTCCAGAATTAAAACACCTACCAAATACATTTTAAAATTGTTAGAGACCTTCCGGGTTCGCAATGATTATGGTATTATTTTATGTAACAGCAGTATATTAACAGCTGCTTTTTACAGTATGAAATAAAAAAAGCCATGTGAAGGAAGCAAGAAAATTGATTGGGTTCTCACATACAAGCTTGCTCAAACTTAACAAATTATTTTGTCGGCTACCATGCAAACACTACTATATGAACGTAACACATTGTGATTTTGTCACTGTATATTACGGTTAATTCTAATAAGGACGTCAATGCCGTTTTTTTTTTCAAAAATCGTCAGTAGAATCGCCGGCACTGGCAAAATGAATTTTAGAACATACTTGATCTATACCTTGTTAGAGCAACATACAATTTGTGCCGTTTTGACGATAAACCGTCACATTAAAAACGGGTAAGGTTATGAACAGTTTTTGGGCGATATTTTTCAACATTTCTCCGCGTTGATTCGTAGTTTGTTTCATAATTTTATTTTATGATGGGTAAATTTAGTATTGCCTGTAACAGGCAGTTAAACTTTAAAAATTTTTTAAAATTTCATTTGCTACTTCTACGGCTACACTTATAGTTTAGTCTTTTTCACTAGCGAAGTTAAATCTAAACTAAATCATATTAAGTACAGAAGAGGTACTGGTAAAAGAAAAACTGTTATGAGCTTCTTCCAACGACAGTAGATTAATATACTGTTAGACCTTGCAGTGAATATTAAAACAGCATTTGCAAGATGCTAACTGAAAGATTTTTAAAAGGCCATCTATACTCATGAAAACACTTTTCTACCGAGTGATACGGTTACAAACCAAAAAATGTAACTCAATTATTTTTTCTGATTATTTTAGATAACATGTAAATGTTTGAACTAACTTCTAGCCTAATGATCTAAAAACCCAATTTAATTGTGCCGAAAATTTCACATCTCATTATTTACCTAATTTTAAGTTAATTGATAGACTGGATTTGAAAAAAAGAATATTATCATCGTCGTTATGAAAGAACGTACAAATTTATTCTTACTAATTGTTCAAAAAATATAATCTGATAATAGTTTATTGAATTTAATGTTCAAACCAACATCTTTAAATAACGTAGGCGTAATCTATTAATATGTACGGTCATATTTCTTAGAATTATTATTTTTGTGTGCTTGAATTTTGACTATTGCAATAATAATCAGAGAGCTTTGGCAAAACTAATTTTCTAATGTTTTTTAAGGCATGAATTGATGATTGGAATTCTACACTGTTGGCGCGGAACGTGTATATTTTAGTTATACATTATGAGTTAACTATCGGATTCTAAATCAACAAAAAAATAAACATTACAGATATCGTTTATTAACGAATTTTTTTTCTTCTGCACTGTTTGTGTCTATACATTTGCGAAAATATATTAAACCCTAATATCAAACGGTATTTTGAGCTATGTTCATCATTACAAAGAGAACAAAATGTTAATATACCCAATTCAGAGGGCTAATGGACTAGCTTTGGCGATTATTTCATCAATTTTCATGATTACATATTTAAGCTGATAAAGTATTATGGTCGATTCGATTTGCATAGCATATAGGACTATTTTAATCTTTTGATGAAAACACTTTAGGCAAATTTATTATTGATTGCGAACAAGAAGGTAATAATGATAGTGCACAGAATTTATGATTCATTAATATATTATTTAATATAATGTTCTTATATTATCGTAATTACTTCAGGAAATTTTTTTATTAGTTTTCTTAGTATAATTTTCCATACTTTTTTTAAGATTCTTTTATTGGTTTAGGCTAGTCATGGACAAAATTTTGAAGGACAGGGCCAGATATATAGAAAGTATGCTAGGCGGGCCAACAAAATTTTTAAAAAAACGCTTGTTTATTGATATACAGGTATAAGAATTATTATTATCTATTAACTTTATTTTTATTTTATTTTTTATTTATTTTCATTTTATTTAACAACTTTATTTTTGAATTTCTCATTGATTCATTGTCATAAAAATTAGTCTATCCTATAGTCATACTTAAGCGATACGATACAGACGTAATATATATGATGTAAATGCATGATCACACTCAGAAAGGAACAGTTGTTCTTTCCTAGGAACACGAAAAAGAGATTGATGAGTTGACGATCCGAACCATGTTACGGGCAAGATTAGACTAGCCTCGGGGTCGCATTTTGCCCGTGGGCCGTACTTTACCCATGACTGGTTTAGGCTGTAGGTTTTTGGACAGACGGATAGAATTTCATAATCATTTATTGGCTCCAAAGACTGTAAAATGTGAAAATTTATCAATAAAACAAAAGAAAAATCAACATTTTTGCCTCCGCAACGTAGTTGTAGCGCGCTAGCTACAACGCGAAGTTCCCGGATTTCATTCCCAGCTAGAGTCTGAAAATTATTAATAGTTAAAAAACCTACCATTAAAGTTTAATCTTCTTCTTCTTCTTCTTCTTACTATCAAGGATTAGGCATAAGCCTGTTCCGAACTCACAAACCATCCTGTACGTCTACACAAACACCGTACATCTCGACTACTGCCATCTTTTTCGAGGTCTTCCCACCTCCCTTCTTCCAACTGGAACATATTCCATCCTTTGTTTCCAGTCCCCTTAAGTTCCATGTCACAAGATTTGGTAATCCCCAATCGCTTTTCTTTTCTGACATTCCGATTAAGTGTACCGGTTAATCCTGTCCTTTTTTCGAGGCTAGTTGTGAGTTTGCCAGTAACTGTGAAATCCCCAGCCGCGCTACGAATGCTACGCGAGTTAAGCTTGGTGGTAGGGCTGCTACCTCAAAGCCTCCAAATCTGGTCGATTTTCTGTTAGGGTTTACTCCCTTAGGTTCTTCCGCTCTCTCCACCGTTGGGAACTTCCTCATTCGCCTTCAAGACCGTTGACCATTTGTCACCTGTACCCTAGGCAGGGGCCCTGTAACTAGGTGCTACCATCCGGAGCCAGATGGACGCAGGTCCTGCTCCTCCTTCCTCATCACTTGCAAGATGAGGCCCCGGGCTTGCAACCGACGGTATTACAGACACTGTTGGCGGTGTTATTAAAATTTAATTACCCACCGTATTCGCAAACAACCAAGCTGTTGATGCGACTTGAAATAAATTAATAAAAAATACATTATTTTTTGGATGAGTTAATACATTTTTCATTATTGTTGAAGAAAGTAGAATTACAAAGAATTTTGCCATGATTAAATAACATTGCAATTATGATTTCTTATCAAACTTTTTAAATGTCTTATCAATTTTTATATTATTGTCTGTTTGACCTTATTCATAAGGAGTCCCGCCCAAAATGCATTGCAGATATGAATGTTCGTTCATTCTGAGTACTAATTATTTGTTTCAGTTTAGCATACGAGTGTAGCCTATTATTATATATTGTATTGTGTAGGTTGATCTTTTGTGTTTTGTATTGGTTTACATTCGGAAACGCCCTTCTTCATCCTGTTTACAACAATTTCTGGATCTGTAAGTTTTAAACAGTGTAATTATTGTAAATTTTAAGTGTTTAATATTTGTCATTTATTTATACAAATACAAATGATTGGTTATCTTATTTAAAAGAATGCATAGTAAGATAATATTCATTTTAGTTTTCATTCCCTTAATACAGTCACTAACTATAGGCTTAAACACATTTTATGTGGGTGTTATAAAGAATTAGCCTAACGGTTTACATTCTCTTACCCCGTATAAATATATAGGGAAGGAAAGTAGATATTTGTTTTAATGCCAATTTTTTAAAATGAAGCTTTTACCGGAAATACACGTATTTACGCAACTACGATATTTTTTAAATCGTGTTATTTACTACAATTTTTATTCTCTAAAAGATTGGGTAAGCGCTATATCTGCTGAAATTCTTGAAGAACCTGTGCTCTCGTGGTAAAAACATGGTTGTTTTGAGATTGTGGCCTTAATAATGCATTTTAGGGAAAAGTGTATATAATTACCTAAAATTGTAGAAAATTAGAAAACCTACAACTTTTACTTCTAACAATTTTTTCTATGACACTAAGTTTAGCGTCACTGAGTGATTTTCTCTACTTTGCTCATCAAAATCGATAAAAAATTGGATTTTTTTTAAGATAGCTGCCTTGGAACGAATTTTACGAGAGAAGTGTTTATAATTAATTTTATTTATAGTTGTATAATATAATAAATAAAGAAAATTAAAAATTTATTTCAAGCATTTTCTTTTACAGAGGCTGGTTTAGTGTTGATTAGTGATTTTCCGCATTAAGTCGTTGATTTTCATTTTGTGTCATTCACCCATGATTAAAATTAGGTTATGTTGTGTTTCATATTACAATGTATAGTACTCATGATTAAACGTAGGTTATATTGTTCATTATTTACATTGGCAAAAGAAACTCGTTTGAGTGTTCTCACCAGATTTTTTTTTGTATTTGGTGGAATAAGTTATTTCATAAACTACCTAATCGATTTCAAAACTTTTTTCATTGTTGGAAATTTTAGAGCTTTCTGAGTAACATGGTCTACATGGTATTGCATAATTTTTAAATTTTGAATTAAAAAGTTTGTGATTCGTATAATAGAGTCATCTTTTAGTTAGTTAAAGTTAGTTCTTTCATCTATAGAGGCTATCTATTCTATCGTAGCCCTATAGGCCTACGAGGCATTGTATTATGCAGTTATATACCTGTTAAAATGCCTCTTTTCCTTTTATCAAATTTTTCTTTTTTTATCAAATTTTTGAAGATTATTATCGGGACTTATTCAAAAAAAAGAACGACACATCCGATTTCTGCATAGAAAGTTATGTAAACCCACCGGGTTGGTCTAAAGGTAAAGTCGTCGCCAAAATCAGCTGTTTAACAGCTGATTTTCGGAGACGAAGGTTTCTGGTTCAAATTCTAGTAAAGTTAGTTACTTTTTTACGGATTTGAATGCTAGACAGTGGCAACCGGTGTACTTTGATGGTTGGGGTTCAATTAACCATACTCTCTCTGGAATGGTCGACCTGAGTCTGCATAAGACTACACCTCATTAACACGTCATGCACATCATCCTCATCTCATTGCCGGCCGCATTGGCGCAGTTGGTAACGTGCTCGCCTCTCATCATGCGGTCTTGGGTTCGAATCCCATTCAGGCACGGCATATTTTCATACGTTACAAAAAAATCATTTCATCTTTCACCGTCTGCATTAGCAGTAATTGCAGAACAGTCGGACGTTAAACAAAAAAAAAAATCCTCATCTCATTGGGTCATGGGGTTGCTTGTTGTTCTGAATTGAACAGATTGCAACGTACACAATTAGGGATTTAAAAAGAAAAAAAGAAAAAAGAAAGTTATGTAAAATTTCCACAAATCAAAGAGATCTTACCAATTTTTAAGAAATAAATTTTACCTACATCTTATACCTAAGGCCGCTCTCACACCGGTGAAACTCGACTGCAACTCGAGCTCGAACCGATCGCATATTAATAATAATAATTGTTACGAATTAAACTTGTAAACATTTTTATTGTGCTATTTTCTGATATTTTTTTGCATCGTTATTTGATATTTGTCTTGTACATTAACATTTAAAGAGTATCACGTTTTGTTGAATGTAATACTAAAGTAAATTATGTAATACAAAATAACTTGTGTAATAAGTTAAGTGTTATTAAATTTTAAAAAATACACATGAATAATTTTGAAATAAATATTAAATCATATGTAATTACACATGGCATTCAATAAGGTGTTACGTAAATGTAAAGAAAGGAAAATATCTTACAAACCGTATGAGATATCGATGTGCAGTAATCGCTGTTCAAACTGTCTTAAAATTTTGAATTGAAATCATGTTTTCCATGACCACTTTCCAATTTAAAAAATAAAATTACATTCAAGAAAGGGAACAAAATTTTTGATTCATCATAAAATAGTGGCATACTTCGTATTCGAGTGAGGTTCATATTTGCATATATTTTTTTTATCCGAGGCGGCGATAAAAACTCATGTTTACTCCCTCACGATGGGGAAGTAGTGTTGGACTCAATTGAGGCGTCCTCGTCCAGCCCTAAGGAGCCTACAACCGCCTACCAACCAATAACCCGCCGCCTGGCCACTTGATCCGACATCAGCAAATTATCTTACATTTTGAAATTGCATTTATCTTGAAATTTCTCGTACGTTCGAAATATTAATCCGTTCTCAGACTTTTCACCCACTCTGTATTATAAATTTAGATTGATTTTATTCATATATTTTTTATTAAAATCGAAGTTCACTGATGTTTTTAACGACATTTTTGTTGACTAAAAATACTGATAAAAGATTGTTGGAACCATTTTGTAAAGAATTAGCCTTCCTTCTGTAATTTTAGATCGCTGAATATATTTTTTCATGATACTTGCTTGTCGTTCTTGATAAATTTATGACGTAGGCCTAGTTAAGTGTGTCACATTGAATTGTCGGGTCGATTATATCTTTTGGAAAACAATAATTTTTTAACAATAATCCTACAAAGAAATTTTAAAATCAAATTATAATATCCTTCCCATTTAAAAAAATAAAGTTACATTCCAGATGGTGGACGATTTTTTTGATTCATTATAAAATAGTATTTTGTAATACAGTGCGGTTTATATTTGCGATCTTGAAATTTCCCGTACATTCGAAGTATTAAGCGGTTTCGGACTTTTTACCCATCTGTATAATACGTTTAGATAGGATTTATTTCTTGTTTTTTTATTAAAAGTGAAGTTCATTAATAATATTTAACCACATTTTTGTTGACTAAAATACTGATAAAAGATCGTGGAATCATTTTTTTAAAGAAGTAGCCTTCCTTCTTTAATTTTAAGTCGCTGAGTATATTTTTCATGATTTTTCTTGTCATGCTTAATAAATTTACGGCGTGTCACATTGAATTGTCGGGTCGATTATATCTCTGGGAAATACAATAAATATTTCAACAATAAACCTCAAAAGAAATTCTAAAATTAAATTATAATTTCAGTGAAAACATTTTACGTTGTGCTTTTAGTTTATTACCTTGTTACAGCCTTCAGAATTGTTGTGTTAATTGGAAAACTGTAATTTATTTTTATTAGCTGTGTTAAAGTACAACCAATGGAAGTGAAACGCATGATTTATTTACATTTATTTAAAGTTGTATTTATTTATATAATAATTTATATTTAACTATATTTATATTATATCTAATACGTACTGTTAAATATTATGAAAAATTATAAATAAAAAGCGACTCATAATATATATATATATATATATATATATATATATATATATATATATATATATACTTCAGTCACGAGATTGCCTTTTGAGTATGTGTGGGGTGTGAGGAAGGGAAGTGAAATATTTGCAGAGCTGCCAACCTCAACAGTGAGACACTACTCGTACATTTCACTACCGTGCTGTTTCTAGATATATTTTGTAAGCGGTGGTTTATTCCGAAAAAATGTTTTCTTCATAAACCTTATAAGAAATAAATATGATCTGTAATATAGCCTATAACTTAATTACACGACTAGAAATGTTTGATTTACTGTAATTACGAATGAATCGCCTTCTTTACTATTGCTGTCATCGGCGTTTTCATTATCAGTCTCTCTAGTATCTACCTAACCGTTTTCTTTTTTTACCAGGTGTCAACAAAACTGTTAAAGAATAGCTTCTTCACGTCCTTAATTTCCTTCTTTATTTTTTGAATTGTGGAAAGAGAAACATCACAGTAGTTAGCCGCTCGCTCACGGCTTTTGTTAAGAGGCACGGATAGGCATTTTTGTTTAGCTTCAACTTCACAACATTTTATTACATTGCGTTCAGCACTGTGAATAGTTCGAGCACGTTTTCAAAAAACCGACATTTGTGTTTACGGTTTATATTCGTACGGTTGAAAAGGTTCCGCGATATACTGTATACGTTCTGGGTATAGTAGGCCTATAAGTTGTTATATTTGCGTACTGAAATTAGAGCAGTCACGCATGCGCACTGATGCTTTTCCCCCTTTACCCTTTTTTGCAAACAAGGACAAACTCGTGACTCAAGTGACTATATCTGCATTCAGATTCCTTCGCATTAGTATTTATTCCTTTGTTTTAAAACGTATAGTATGTACTTTTTTGTAAAAAAATGAAGGAAGTAAAATTTATTTTTATTACATTGTATTTCAGTAGTAGTATATCTAAACCAAAAACTAAATATAAATTCAGATAGAGGTTTATTTAAACGGCCAATGTTAATATTACTATTACAATTTAGATGGGTTTCCAATAATGGATTTTCTCTGTGGCTTACTATCGATGTCGTTAATTTCAGTACTTTTACAGGATATATGTACTCGTATTTTCTATAAAAATATTAAAACTTCGTACGTAGTTTTATTCAATGTTTTACTAATTAATAAAGTATTGATTATAACCATGTTTATTTAAGGTAAGGGGCGTTTGTATGTACCTATGTTATACGAGTACTCTTGGTAAAGTAATTCTCAAACCTCTTTGGACGTACGGGAAGAAGTTATGGGGTACATCTAGTTTATCGAACATAGAAATATTAAAGTGCTTTCAATTAAATTAATATGTGACTGGTCACTGGAGTCCTATGTTATGTTACCAATGAATATTTCTTAACTCAACTATTTAAACCTACCCTTCATATAGAAGAAATTACTCAATGTAGAGTAACACAATCTTGTATGAAACATTCACACGATTTTGTATTCCCAATGTAATTAATAAAACATGTAACCTATGTTTATACATTACTAAACAATGTAAAATGAAAAACATAACCTAATTTTAATCATGAGTGAATGACGCGAAATGAAAATCAACCTCTGTTCGACCTAAAAATACGAAAAAAATTTTATTGACGCAAAACTCTGTAAAAGAAAATGCTTGGAATTGTATTCGTTGTTTTTTTTACATTTTCCATGACTTTGATTATTTACATACTTTTGTCGTAAAATGCATAATAAGATCGCAGTCTTAAAAAATCCCATTTTTAACCGATAAGTTATTAATGAGCAAAATACAGAAAATCACTAATTGACACAAAACTAAGCGTTGCAGAAAAAAATGTTTTAAATAAAAGTTGTACGTTTTATGTTCTACAACTTTGATTATAAACTTTTGCCGTAGAATGAGTATTAAGGATTCAATCTTTTAAAAAAATCAACTATTTTTTACCACGAGAGCACGAGGCTTCCCAAGAATTTCAGCAAACGTGGCACTTAGTCTGTATTGTAGAGTACAAGAAATATAGTAAATGAGACGATTTAGCAAAAGCCGTTGGAGCCGTTTTTGGGAAAAGTGCAAAAAGTGCAAAATCACACAAATAAACTTTTTCTACTTCAGGTTTTTTTGGTAGCTTTTATTTGTTATCGGGAACTGTACATTATTGACAACTACCCAATTTGAACGCTGCTTTTGGCTGTATTATTTTGACGTGGATTAGGCGTGAGTTTGAACACAGGGGACCCTTCCCCCAGTAGAGTTTGTTCACGGATGGCTGTCAGCTGGTCACCATACAAAGTCGCTTGCCCAATCGGTGGTACTTAACAAATAATAGCGACTTTCTACCAGCTGACTGACTGGGCTGGCCCGAAGGCCTACTTCAGGTTAATCAATTTTGATTTAGGTACATGTTTGTGTCGGGTCCCGTAGTAGTGCCTCATTTAATTTCTAAATTTCAACTTCTTATATTCGCAATCATGGCCGAACTGAATGCACCTCCTTTTATGGTAATCAGTGAGGGAGTAGTATACAACTTGTTCTCTGATTGGTGACAAATCGTGACGTATTTAATGAAAATCTGTCCTTTCTTGTCCACTTCTTTGAGCGGTATCTGTTGTTCATTCACCTGCGTGATGAGACGGAGTGTACCCGACAGTGCAGTTTCTCTTTAAATAGGTGGCTTTGATAATTGTACAGAAAAAGTTACTATTAATTACAAGTAAATTCTGTAACAAACTATTTCAGGTGTAAAAGAATTTCAACTAATTTTTTAATTATTACTAGCGAACAAATGAACAAGAATTTTGATTTATTTATTAATTTTGTTAGATTTTGTCAGGATAGTTGGTGCTCAAAAGACAATACAGTTTTTGAAAATTCAGATTTTCTGTAGTTAAAAATTTCCATTGTACGAGTATATAGGATTATATGTAAAAATTTTGCTTCACAGTACTTGTAATTTTTTTAATAAAATCAAAAAGTGTAGCTACTTATTAAGAAATTTATAGCAAACTGTACAAACGATAATATTGAAGAGTAAACTGGAAATATGTTTTCTATAAAATGGCTGGAAATGGAAAATAATTAGATAGAAATGTTGTGCAGCAGCTTACAGAACAATATAATCAAACAATAGAATGAAAGAGAAATCAATAACTTCTTGTCATTAATGATAATGATGTAGCTGTTGTTGATCTGTCTCTACAGACAGAATTCCAATACTCCATCAGTCCATTAACTCTGCTAATTACTATTATTATTTCAGGAGGGAACGAATCGATTCCCGGTTGATTTCTACGCAACTTCCTTTAGAAACTTGTACAAAACTAAATCTTTCTCAGAAGTAATTTCACTAATGTAATTCCAATCTATTAATGTCAGTGTTATTATTATTTGTTTTTAACTTATTACAGCTTACTTCCCATCCGTTCTCTACCCAAGGATTTTAAAATTTCTAACGGATTTGGTTTCAGTTCTGTACATTTAACTGTACACCAACTCTATCGTGTAGTTGATTTTATTGCAGGCAGACATTGATTTCGCTAAGTATTTCTTTCCTAGTCCTGGTACGTAAAGATTGTGTTTAGTGTCACGTGTATCCGGATGATTTTATTTTGTTTTACATCGGAATATTTTGCAAATTACTGCTAAAAACAGTGAAATTGATTAATAAAAAAATGTCAGGCCTTACCGGAAATCGAACCCGAGATTCCTGACTTAGATGCCAGTTGTGCTGACCACTATACCACAGGCTGATCATCTGGAGATAGAGGAGAAGGGTGGCTGTAGTTTATGTCTGACTTGGCTGTTGAGAACCCAAATTGACTCGACTCCCGCCTTAATATACAAACTCACCGCTTTCTGCACACACAACGCTATTTTTGTATGTAGATTACAACAAACTGTTTCTAACAACAAATCAATTTAACATTGTTGCTACTTTGTAGTGGGCCCGTTGTTGTAGCGTAACTGGCTTCAAAGCCAGAGGTTCCAGGTTAGATTCCCACTCAGGTTTAGCTACTTTTTTCTTTATGTGTCACCTTTAATACTTCAATACTTAACGCACAAACCAAGTGTTATCTGTGCTTCATCATTCAGTAATAGTAATAAACCTTATACTGTAAATCTTTAACTGATTTAAAATAAAATACCATGATTTTTTTTACTGTCAGTAATGTTGGCTATCATCTGAAGGCCTACATCTTTGGTATTAATTCATTTTTTACTTTCTCTTGTCTATATGAGTATATAGAAAGGAAAGGATTGTTTTCATGTCGCTTTTTCGGAATCGAGTTACAACTGGATCTACACGTTTTCAGACCCCCTGAACCCAAAAAACATGTTTTAGCGATTGGTCTGTGTGTGTTGTATGTGTCTGTGTGTGCGCGCGCGCGTGTGTGTGTGTGAGTGTGTGAACAGCATATCTCAAGAACAGAACATCGTACGAACTTGAAACTTGAAACTACATACCACTACCGGACCCCACACGAACATTTTCATCGAATCGGTCTACCGGAAGTAGTGGTTTATTCGTGTTATTTTTCACTTTTTTACAATCTTTCAAAAACTGGTCCTACGATCTTTTTAAAAATCACCTATTTTACTAAACTTTTGATGCTTTACAAGATAAGGTATGCGCCATGTCTGCTGAAATTCTTGGAGCGGCTGTTTCAAGTAAAAAAAGGTTTTTTATGATTGCGGCTTTAATATGCATTTTAGCGGAAAAATTGTTATAATTAAAGTTGTAGAAAATTTAAAATCCTACAACTTTTATTTCAAACATTTTTTTGTATAACGCTTAGTTTAACGGTAATTAGCGATTTTCTGTTTTTTTTTTTCTCACGAAAACTTGTTAAAAATCGATTTTTTAAAGATTTCAGCCTTAGTATGCATTTTACGACAAAAGTGTAGCCTATATAATCAAATTTATAGGAAATTAAAAGATCTACATCTTTTATTTAGAAAATTTTTCTCTACAGAGCCTAATTTAGCGTGAAAGAGTGATTTTCCGTATTTTTAAGCCAAACTGAGGTTGATTTTCATTTCGCGTCTCTTCTTCTTCTTCTTCTTTACAACCAGGGCGTTCAGGCTTCTGCAGCCCCTCCTCACCGCGACCTAAAAGATCTTTTGTGATTGCCCCTATTCCTTATTTATGGAAGACCCACACGTCTCTTTTCGCGTCTCTTACTCATGATTAAAATAAGGTTATGTTTATTGAGGTTAGGTTTTTATCTCTAAGTTTTATTATTAATGTTAGGTTATATTGTCCATTATTTTCATTAGCAAGAGAAAGTCGTGTGAGTGTTTCACACCAGATTTTTTTTTAATAGTATATAGAAATGATGCTAATCCAAATTGCAGCATTGAATACTAAATAAGCTTATGGAGAATAAAAATTTTGTTAGAAAAACTATTACAAACCTGATCATTCTTAACAGGTATTTTGAACAGTTTAGATAAGAAAATTCTTTAATAGGTATTTATACGTGCACTCAAGTAAATAATTCTTTATGAAGACTTACATGGATTTTAAGTTATTACGGGATGTACTTATCGTTCCTTTTAAGTACTGTAAGCTTTTGTAAAGTTACTTATTAATAAGTTTTATAATCACTTTGTTTATACTGTACGTATATAGAGTTTATATAAGTCAGTTTCAGGTTGGTGAATTTTAATAGTTTATTACTATAGTTTAACGTTACCGCAAAATAACATTTTCTATTATTCTCAATTCTCAATAAATTTTCAAAGACAAACTTTTAAATATTTTAAAAACTTTACTGTGTTCTATTTAAGAATTTTAAATTCTGGTGAATTTGAAATTTATTAGAAACTTTTAAGTAGTATTATTCTTAACATCTCATTGGTTTTATGTACAAAGAATTTTAAGAAAATAAGGAAGTTTTTTTAATCATTTGCTGTTTGTGTTTCAGAATTTTAAAGTTAAAGATCTTTTATGTTAACAAAATTTGTATGAACAATTTTTGTTTTAAAGTTAGTCAAAAATGTCTAAAACCCTTTTAATATATATGTCAACCGGAATCCAAAAGGAATCGATTGTCGAAAATTTTCTATTTTGAGCTATTAACTTTTTAAATTTAGCATTAAACTCTGACCAATTACATGCAAAATCCTAATTTTTCTCTCAAAAATTGTGTAAGTTATGGCAGCTTAAGTTTTTGATAAAAAAATAGATGTTAAATGCATTTTAAACTTTTACATCAAACTTTCTAAATTTTAGATTTAAGAACAAATTACACATAGAAATTATAGGCCTACTAACTGTTGACGTATGACAATGCTGAACGTTCTTTTAAATGAGTGTCTTCACTTTAATTTTGTGTTTCGCAACTGAGTCCGATAGCTCTGTCTCGGTCTTAGGATACCCACTGGAAAGTCTCTGCATTCTTCTTTACCAAATACCCTGATCTTTTTGAATACATATTTTATTGCGTAGTCATTCCTACAGGAGTGGTTATATTGAAAATACAATCGGACAAAGTATCATCACAATCATCTGTCAAGGATTAGGCTCAATAGCCTCTTCCGGCATCATCTCTTTTTAGGTCTTCCCAAGCCTCGCTTACCTCTAGGTTTATAATTCCAAGCTCGTAGAGGAAGTCTGTGTGCTGGCATGCGAAGTAAATGGTTGAACCAGTTTCTCTTATATTATATTTTTAACGTTTCACATAGTGACTGACCATTTAACTCGGCGTTTATAGCATCGTTACGTACTTTATCTAACCGACAACAACCTTTTACTCTCCGCAAAAATCTCATTTCAGAGATCAGTGAATCGCCCTCTCCCACAATGAATCAATCCTGTCCCGATCTCAGTAGGTAAGGTAGGCACACTAATTTCCTGAGCTGGTGATGAGTGAGATGAATGAAAGTGAGAGAGTGAGTGTTGGTCAGTGACAGGGAGAAGGAAATTAGACTACGGTTCTCTTCCACGCCCCGCTAACAGTATGTAATTTTTTTTAACCCGACATTTCCCTTGTAATATTATATAAACAGTTCCGCGGGAGATGGAGGGTTGTATGCTGATGTCGGATCAAGTGCCCAGGCGTCGGGTTTTTGGTTGGTAAGGCGGTTGCGGCCTCCTTGGAGCTGGACGAGAACGCCTCAATTGAGTCCAACACTACTTCCCCCATCGTGAGGGAGTGAACATGAGTTTTTCTCACTGCCTCGGATAAAAAAAAATCTCATTTCAACAGCCTGGATACGAGATTCATTCCTCTGTAATGACATTCATGTTTCACTCTCATATATTATGAGTGGTACAACCATTGCTCTAAAAAATTTCATTTGATTGTCCTGTCTCTTTTCTTTTCTATTGTCCTGCGAATAGAACCGCATAAAGTGCTGAATTTTGCCAGTTTTTCACTCAATTCATCATTTTTGTCAGAGGAAATCCTACATTTTTAATATTTAAAATCTAAAACTTGTTCTATAGTTCGGTTGCCAAGTATAATTTTTGAGCGGACCGGCCATCTTCCCTTGAATGCCATAATCTTTGATTTTTGCAACGATATTTTCATGCCAAACTCTGCGCTAATGTTGTCCGACTTATAAATGGCATATTGGAGCCTGTCTTCTGTGTCAAAAATAATAACAGTGTCATCTTCGTACAGCAATGAATTTAGGAATACGTCATTCCAAAGCTGAATGCCTGAGTCAACTAATTGATTCCAAATTGTAAAAATCTCATCAACATAAAATATTAAATAATTTCGGAGACATTGGACTGCCTTGTCGTACGCCTTTATTTATTTTCTGCCGGACAAAGTAGGCCCTAAACTATAAAGATCTACAAATAATAATCCAATTATCGATGTATCGACTTACCAACTCATTTTTCTTCCGAAAAGAGGTCCCTTTTCCCTTTCCACCTCACATATTTTATGAAATTATTGACGTTTTATTAGTACAGCTGATGCTATTTCATATGGCTTATGGAGAGTGGAAGTTGTTTACATTCTTTGAAAATACATGTCAAGTAATTATTTTTTATACATGTTTAACAATGCAATTATAGGAACTTATTCGTATACCTTAACGAACTAAAGACTGCAGATGAAGGCGGAGCATAGTGACCTAGATCACAGCACAGAACCAATTGACTTTCGTTAATCCTGCCCTGCGTTGTCACGTTGTGGTCCCTCTGTGGATGACAGCCTAACAAAATGTTAGCTGGAGTTTGGTGGAACAAAGTGTGACATAGCGAAGGGGCATCTTCACATCTGAACTTGGCTGTTATTGGCTAGATCTCATTTGCAGTCTTTGGTTCGTTGGGGTTTAAGTTCTTTTTTATATAATAAATTTATACAATAAACTTCACTAACCTTTTTTAAACTGCCTTAATTTTTATTATTCACTCACACGTGTTTTGGTGGGTCCGCCATCAAAGTATATAATATCTTTGAAACTAATTGTTTTTTAAATCTATATTCTAAGGCAGCGTAAGGTTAGTGAAATTTATTGTAAAAATTTGTTATATAAAATAGAATTAATTTCAAGCTGCAGGATGTATTATTAGGATTTATTTTTATTCGTAAATATAAAAATATATTGACATACACTGAGAACCATTTCTTTTGATTGAATCGGTAAAATTCCCTTTCAGGAGACGACGCGTCTCATGGCTGTTGGCAATTTTTAAAAAGGCTTATTTTTGACTTATGGCAAAAACCATTTGTGATTTCTGTACCTAATCTTTAAAAGGAATCGAATGACACTATTTTTTATGAATTCTGACTTTGATTTATTGACTTCCGATTTGGGACACTTCCGGTGAAAACCAGAACTTCAAACCCAATCTAGACCCACTAAGTTTTTGTATAGATTACGAATCCGAAAACAGTTTCTTGCTATCTCTTGTAGTTTCCGAATTTAATTACTTTTGGTTTTGGGCCACTTCCGGTCAAAACCGGACCTTTAAACCAAATTTAGGCCTACTAACTTTTTGTGTAGAGTATAAATCCGAAAACCGTTGGTTGTTATCTCTTGTAGTTTCTGACTTTAATTTTTTTACTTCTGGTTTTGTACCACTTTCGGTCAAAACCGGAACTTTAAACCAAATGAAGGCCTACTAACTTTTTGTGTAGGCATAAATCCGAAAACCGTTTCTTGGTGACAATTTTTAAAATTGCCTTCAATGAGTTCAGTGTAATACACAAAATTAATATTGAATGTGATTAATGGTTTTCTTTGTGATAAATATAGTTAGAGATAGGTTTATTATTTGTAAAGACAAACTACAATAAAAGTTAAGTCAAGAAACGTACTGCTCACTTTAAGCAAAACGGTTCCTAGAAGTATTATTTCTGCGAAATGATGGGGGCATTTATTTCTCGTCCTGGTTCCCCGGTATGAGCCACTGAAACAATTTATCTTATTTTTCTTTAATTTATTTAAGTTATATAATTTAATACAAAAATAAAACTGTAAAGAAATATGAAAGCTTGATGCAATTTCGTTTTATCAAAAAGAAATGTAGGTACAATGTTTTTAAAATTATTTTGGGAACTCAATTCAATGATCCCAATTTGACAGAAGAAAATTCATTTTTCTCAGTTGTTTATTTATGGTTGAACAAGACGGTCGGTTTCTCCCTTGAATGAATGATTTTATAACATATATTATGTTATTTTCCTTAGAACAAGGAAAATTTTATTTAAGAATGAGAAGGAAACTTCTTTTATATTTATTTTTATATGATTGTTACTACGAGGATAGTAAAAATAACTGTGAACGTCCCGTTGGTTTAGTTAGTAACTTACTTGGCTGCAAAGCTAAAAATTGGTGCTTCAATTCCAGTTAAGATTTATAAAAATCTTCCAAACTTATTCAAAATTATGTTCAATGCGTTGTGTAGCTAATATAATATTTTGTAGTGTTGTGCTTTTTGATAAAAAATAAATATAAATAAAGTTTGTAATTTATTTTCTAATTTAATGTCAATTAGTGATTTTCTTTATGTTGGTCATGGAAATCGGTAAAACACGGGATTATTTTTAGGACTTCGGCCTTTGTATACATTTTACGATAAAAATGTGTAAAATAAAAATTATTGAAAATAAAGAAAGCTATATACAACTTTTATTCCAAACATTTTCTTATACAGAGCCTAGTTTAGCGTGAAAGAGTGATTTTTCATATTATTAAGCTAAACTAAGGTTGGTTTTTATTTTGCATCATTCATTCATGATTAAAACTAGGTTATATATTTCATTTTACATTGGTTACTAATAATTCAACATATTATATTATTTATGGTTTTTATTTACATTGAAAATAGAAAGTCGTTTGACTGTTTCACACTTAATTTTTACCTTCTCTTGCCAATATGAATCTATAGGAAGGAAATAGGAATATAGGGACCCGATACAAACATTTTCATCAAAATCGGTCTACCGTAAGAAGTAGTTTTTTCGTGTAATTTTTCACTTTATTCTCAAAAAACGGCTCGTACGGTTTTTTGTAAATCACCTCATTTACTACATTTTTTATGATCTACAAGGTAGGGTAGGCGCCATGTCTGCTGAAATTTTTGGGGAGGCTGTGCTGTCGCAGAAAAAAATGGTTTTTTAAAGATTTGGTTTTTAAAGATTACATCCTTAATATGTATAGTCGGGCAAAAAAGTTTATAAAAAAAGTTATAGAAATGTTTTTAAATTTTCTACAACTTTTATTTTAAACGTTTCTTTATATAAAACTTAGTTTAGCGGTAATTACTGATTTTCTGTTTTGTTCATGAAAATCTGTAAATAAATGGATTTTTTAAGATTTCGGCCTTAGTATGCATTTTACGAAAAAGTGTATATATAAAATTTATAGGAAATTGAAAGATCTACAACTCTTATTTTTAATAACTTTTCTCTACAGAGCCTAGTTTACTGTGAAAGAGTGATTTTTTGTATTATGGAAATAAACTAAGTTTGGTTTTCATTTTGCATCAAACAACAAAACAGTAAAATACTTGGGACTACATTTAGATCGTCGTCTCACATGGAAACATCACATAATAACTAAAAAGAAACAACTTGAGCTGACAGTACGTAAACTACACTTTGTACACTGTTTAATTGGTAAATACTCACTTTTGTCAAACGAATCAAAAATTATTTTATATAAATCCCTTTTAAAACCCATGTGGACTTATTGGCTTCAATTGTGGGGTACATCCAGCAAACTTCAAACATAATCATATTCGAACGTTTCCGGTCAAAATTCTTGCGGCGGGCTCTGCAAATTCCGTGGTACATCAATACACCTATATCTATGCCAATTTTAATATTGACTCAATGAAACAAACTGTATCAAAATTCAAATTTTGCCGTTAATATGAAGAAAGACTCAACAATCATCCAAACTTCCTGGCTCTGAATCTACTAAATAACATTGATACTGAGTTTTCAAGACTGAAAAGATATAAGTTAGTGTTTTTGATTTAGCTTATAGGTTTTAAAGAACATTGTTACATTTATTTTTTACCCTAACTGATATACTTCAAATTTTACAATTTTACAATTGTATTTATCAAAAGTATTAATTTATTACTATTTTCAATTTTATTAACATTATAATGAATTTGTAATCATGTTAATTAACATTTATCAAAATTACTGATTGTTCTACTTCAAGTGAACATATAGTAATGTTCCAGACTTGTAAAAAAACATTTTTGCATCATTCACTCATGATTAAAATTAAGTTATGTTTTTTCAGGTTAGTGTTTTTGTTTATTTCTAATGTTTTATTACTAATGTTAGGTTACATTGTTCATTTTTTGTATTGGCAAGACAATGTTGTGTGAGTGTTTCACACCAGATTTTTTTTTAATACTATTGACAATCTCTTCAATCTGAGAAGTTTTTTTCACTTATGCTATATATTTTTATTTACAACTGTGCTGTTTTGCACAACCAGCAAATGTGCTCATAATATACAATTTTAAAATTACGTTACACGTAAAGGAGGACACCACTCATTAGCAGGACTCCCGCTGTTAATTGCTACTTAGCCTTTTCACATTTTAATCACTAAAAGTATTCAGTTAATAATAGTAATTTTAATTATTTTTTTTAATGTGTTTATTAAGCGTGATTATGCCCATAACAGGCAGATGGAGTGTTAAATTAATAATTGCACTTGATCTGTGGTTCCAGGGCTACAAAAAATAGTTCTGTTTCTTATCACATAGTCAGACAATTACATGACTGAACTATTGAAGAACAGAAGAGGTAGAGGTGTAAAAGACACTAATCAGAGTTATCTTTTCTGAAAGTAATGAATTTCATTATACAGCCAGACCCTGTGGTGAATGAAGTGAAAGTGTCATTTGCAGAGTAGAAAATATGAGCTTTTCAGAGGGCCCGGCATGCTGATAAGCGTACTTTTCCATTCAGTGAGGGAGGCAATGGTAAACCACCTCACTCCTCGTTTTACTTAGTAAAACCTCTGTAGGTTCAAACCAGCCTTTCGGCTGATGACCTAAACAACAACAAGCGTGATTAGATTTGAACTCTATTGAATGAATTTAACCCAAGTCTCTGCTCCACCTCCTGCTAAGCCGACGATAAAGATTGCCTGGTAAATGTGGTTCACAAATTAATTGGTTGGAGTTGTTAAATAATTTTAATTTAAAGCGTTGATACATTTCTTGTATGGCGTCAACAATAAATGGGATTTTTAGGTCCGAGTGAAGTGTGGGATTTGACACAAAAAATGGAGCGTTAACTAGCGTGCGAAGCAATTTGACTGAAACCGTTGAAGTTTAGCTATGATTGATGATTTTGATGAACCATAGATTTGACACCGTACATTCACATTGGCTTAAGTAAAGTTTTATATAACAGTAATTTTAAAGGAATTGGACATTTTTATCGATGAGATAAAAGGCTGTATAGCTGTTTTCGCCTACCATCTAATGCTTTATGTTTTTTTTGTAATTCCTAATGTGTGTACGTTGCAATCTGTTCAATTCAGAACAATAAGTAACCCCATGACCCAATGAGATGAGAATGATGTGTATGAAGTGTAAATGAAGTGTAGTCTTGTTCAGACTCAGGTCGACAATTCCTGAGTGAGTATGTTTAATTGAACCCCAACCATCAAAGAACACCGGTAACCACTGTCTAGCATTCAAATCCGTATATAAGTAACTACCTCTACTAGGATTTGAACCAGGAACCTTCGTTGGCGACGACTTTACCTCTAGACCAACCCGGTGGGTTAACTTTATGTTTAATGCTTACACGCTCTTTCCATGTAAGCCGTCTGTCTATGTAGACCGAGATACCGAATTTTGTCGGCTTGAAGTAGAAGAGAGTCATACAAGAAAACTCTCGAACAGGTCTGCCGTCTCAATGTAAATGTAACGTGTTTTGTTTTGTCCGCATTAATTTTGATTCTCCACTTCGTAAACCACGATTCTAATTTAAACAAATGATTTTGTAAATTTAATGAAACGTTGTTGACCGTTTTATCCGAGGAAAGTACAACTGTGTCATCGGCAGAGAAGTATTTAAAAGTAATTTAAAAACTAACTAGACAAAAATGGGTTAAAATTCGTTACGAATTCGAATGAATTGTTTGGATAAATTCAATTTAAACTATTCATTCTGTATTTGATGGTTTTACTGTAATTTTCCTTAAACACTTTCATTCCATTAACTGAATATTTATCAGTAACATAGTACACTTCGCATATTTATAAAATACACAATTAATAAGATTCAATTAATCAAAAACCGATATTCAAAAACCATTTAATATTCACGTAAATTTGAATACGTCATCTTAGTATTAGATTTTAATTAAAGTGTAACTTTGAATCGGTAATTAGTTAAGTTTAAATTCTAAGCTCTACACGCACACGCACACACAAAAGTATCTTAGTAAAGTAAGCATTTGCTTTCTGCTCCATTAAATTTTAAGTTAGGTTCTGTTTAAATTATAGTTGTGGCTTTAAGAAGATTTAAGATGAATCTAAAATAACGATAACGTCTCTCTTTTAATGAAAATTTCAGTCGACTTTTTAATTCATTAAAAAAAAACTCTTTCTTAGAAAAACCCAATAAACAACAACACAACTTTAACGGCTTTTATTTTGTGAATTATTAAGTATTTTTTTTAAGATGGATTATATTTTTTACTTCATTTCTTATATGTTTTTACTTAATTGTGTTCATAAAATATTATTCATTATAACTTTTTAAAAATTATTAAAATTTTCTTTGTTTTAAAAATATATTTAATTCGCTAGATATTTATTATTTACTTTTCGTTTAAACTTAAGATTTTCAGGATTTTTATTAATTTTGAGATATATTTTATCACCAGATTATTTATATTTTTCTTGGAATAACATTAGGTTCAATTTATAAAAATTTTCCTGGATGAATAAACCTGTTATTCACCTTGGAAGCTTGGAAGGAAATACGTTGGGAATAAATACTTGAATAAATGTTGTGTATTTTGTAAATTCATATCTGTCAGCTGGTGAAGAAGTTTGGAACAGTTATGAGCCTAATCCTTGATAGTAGAAGAAGAAGAAGAAGCATAATAAAGTATTATTGGAATAAGAAGACTTTTTTTGGTTTAACGTCCGACTGTTCTGCCATTATTACTGCTAATGCAGACTGTGAAGGATGAAATGAATTTTTGTAATATATGAAAGTATATGCCGTACCTTAATAGGATTCGAACCCAAGACCGCATGATGAGAGGCGAGGACGTTACCAACAACGCCAATGCGGCTGGCAATAAGAAGACAGTGTATTTAAAATACATATGTAATGTTTGTGCTTAATTTGAATAGTAAGTTGTGAGAACAATGTAAAATTTAACAATTTTAGCATTGTGATACATCGTAAGGTCTCCTCTAAAGTGCGGTCTTGGGTTCGAATCCCATTCAGGCACGGCATATTTTCATACGTTACAAAAAAATCATTTCATCCTTCACCGTCTGCATTAGCAGTAATTGCTAAACAATCGGACGTTAAACCAAAAAAAATCCTTTAAAGAAAAACTTAATTAGTCTACAAGCAATTAAAACGCATTAATTGTTTATTTTATTACTTATACAAACAAACATTCTTATTTTTTTATCACTGAATTTCAGAATTAATTTTTAATTACCAAGAATTCAAGAATAAATAGTTTGGAAATCTAATAAATAACCCTAAAATCACACTCAGTTTTAAAAGAAATGTCACAGTACAGTCGGCATTTTAGAAAATCCACTTTTATATTTTTCTCACATCGAGATGTTAACATTGTATTTAAAAAATACAGAATTTCTCTTTTTTGAAGTGAAGTACAGGGAAAATTTCATATTATAAAGGATTGATTTAAAAAGTAAATGAAATTTGCAATGAATAAGTGTTCCAGAAGACTGGTTCTTCGATTGGTAATTCCGTTGGAGTCTATATACGCTTGCTTGTTGTCAACACACGGTTGTGTAAATAACAGCGTGCGATGGGAGATGAAGTGAAAATTGCTTTCATCGTTTAAATTTGGAAGTTTTTGTATGTGTATCTACATGTAGCTATGTGTGTAAAATTTCGTGTAGAACGTTTAGGTAAATGAATGAGTTGCTTTAAGTAAACACGAATAATTTTACAAAAAATAATTTGTGAAGTTTTTTACTTTCGTTACCTTACATATATTATAGTTTGCTTTGTTCTTGTTTGTTCTGCTTTCTAATTGGTCCTGTATCAACAAATTTATAACAGTTGACAGTACTGTTTCTTTTTTTTATTTTGTTACGTATCAAATTGAAAACTTACGTTTTATATTTTACTAGCTAAAGTACCCGTTCTTCGAACGGTTTCCTTGGTGCCGTGGACGGTCGGTTAGGGTACCGAGTTCGATCCCTATCAGGTCTGATATTCTTTAAAGTATTCATTGTTATCCTTTCAACGTCAGCATTATTATTTATGAACAAAATAGTTGAACTTAAAATAAAAGTGAGATCTTGGTTTTTCAAGATTAAGATTTGCAGGGCAGTATTATTATCATAATAAATGAAAGGTAAAAAATCACAGTAGGAACACCATGATGGTGACTACTATTAAGACGACTGATGCGTTTTTGAGAATGTGACCGAGAAAAGATGTATAGGATACTGGTGGAATGGGTAGGTAGATAACTAACTGAATGAATACGGGTTTTACTGGCGCGTAGGCCTATATTTATTGTTCTGTTTATTTTGTATGTTCATTTTCTTCTAAAAATATTAGTTTTTTTTGAAAATTGGTAAAATATCCGTTATTATGCATGAAAATGAAACACTTTACATAATTAAACTTATTTATCTTTAAACGTTTCGTAATTTTGATTATATAACAGTTTTTGATACAATGACTTTAACGGAGATATTCGTAGTTTTTTGTTTACTCCTCTCTCTGAACTCCCCAATCCCTTTGTGATATTAAAACAATTTAGGCTTTTTTAATTTCGATTATGTCCAGAACCTAGATACCGAAATTCATTAAATTTGGTTCAGCGGTTCGTTTGTGATGCCCTAACATACAAACAGACAAAAATTCAGCTGAACTTATTTTCTGTGTTGACGTGGTACATCTGGCGTACAAACAAAATTTGGGGCATTTTGAAACATTTTACAGACAAAATCACAATTTTATTAATATAGATTTGGACATCTTGGGTTTTAGAATACCATTGCATTAAATTTAAACGATCCTTTTCTCCTGTCCTTCATAAAAAAGAAAAATTAAAACGCCTCGACAGCAGCAAAGATATTCACATACTGAAACGTTTTAAAACACTTGACTTACCTTCACTAATTTATTAATTATTTAACTAATATTATGTTTTGCTACTTGAATTAATAATAATCATTGTCATCTTATAATTGACATCATTATCATCTCCATCATGGTGGCGTTTCATCTTCTGCTTCATCTACTTCATGTTTCAGTATATTTATGTACAGGTTTAGAATCAAGTTTAGTTTAGTTTTCTGTTCAGAATTAAGTTTTTAAAACACACTACTGAGTGTGGTTTTTTAATTCAAAGAACATTATTGTTCAGAGTTTTATCATAATTTGCGTAAAGTTTAGGTATATTTACATTTAGAAAAATTGACTCCAAAAGAATTATACCTTGTTATAAAAGATTATTATTTATTAATATTAGTTTATGATCATGGATCCTCTCTGCATACATGAAATAGACATACGAGGACACAGTGTAGGAATAGTTGAAAAATTTAAATACCTAGGTGAATATATTCATCGCACACTTAATGAAAAGATATGCTGGGATGACCGGATTGCTAAACTTAAAAGTGGACAAGTGTTAACACGGAATACATACAATAAAAACCACTATCAGTAAACACAGAAATTAAACATTATAAAACGACTTTAAAAGCCACAGGCCTTCGGGCCAGCCCAGTCAGTCAGCTGGTAGAAAGTCGCTATTATTTCTTAATAAACACCGGTTGGGCAAGCGACTTTGTATGGTGACCAGTTGACAGCCATCCATGAACAAACTCTACTGGGGGTCCCTGTTCAAACTCATGTCTAATCCACGTCAAAAAAAAAAATTATAGCAAAAAGCAGCGATCAAATTGTGTAGTTGTCAACAATGTAAAGTTCCCGATTACAAATAAAAGCTAAAAAAAAACCACAATCTTATACGGCAGTGAAACCCTAGCGTGGATAGACGGGGGAGGAATCAAGGAAACCTGCAGAAAAGTAGAACGCAGGATACTTAGAACTTGCATAAACAAGAAGCACAAGCTAGACAATCACTACAGACTTTTGCCTAATGATCAAGTCTACAGAGACATAGAACCAATAACAGTGGCCATGCGCAAGAAACGGTTGTCGTACTTTGGACATATGATATACTAAGAACACCAAACACTAAACTTTTACGCATAATAATTGACGATGCAATGAGATGAAAAACGGACGCTGGTAACACATGTGGCACAAAGAAATCAAAAGGGCTTTACAAAAACTTGGACTAACTCAAGATCTAACGGAAAAATCACCCAAATACAAACAGGTTATCATGGACCACAACCATCGGCTTACGACACAGAAAGGAGAGTATACAAAGAGGGAATTTACAGAAGCGTGCTCAGAAAATGAGAGAATACCACGCCAAAAAGAGACTGAAAGCTTCCAAATTGACTAAAGTGGTCCATTGTGGCTAAACAAGCACTAAAAAAAAAGATTAATATTTTTAAATTTAAATAATTAAAAACTATTCAACCATTCCAGTCTAAATTTCTCCGTAGGCCTATTATTACCGATTCACCCTACTATGTCTTAAATTACACTTTACACACCGATTTAAAAACACTCATGTGCGGCATCATCAAAAATAGTTATTTTAAATTTTATTCAAAACTACATGTTCATAAAAATCAGCTTATCAGTGACATTGCAAATCCACCATGCTTCATTAGAAGATTAAAACGGAGATGGAGCAGGGATCTTCTTTAATTCTTGCTGCATTCTTTATGTAGAAGGCCTATACCTAGTCAAAAAATATAAATCTGAAAAATATTAGATGTAATTTTTGTTTTTAAAATGCTTTATTACTATTTGTAATAACTTTTCTTCAACAATATGAACTTTTTATTGTTTTAATTTTTTTTATATTTTTATATAAATATTCGATAAAATTGATTATTCTAAATTTAACATTGCTGAATGTTGTATTTTGTATTCGTGCCTGTTCTTGTTAATTTTAATTTAATATCAATGCTCTCTCTCACCTTTTGGTTGAGCTCTTTAGTACAGTTAAAAATTTTAATAAAAATTAAAAACAATTAAATTCTTTTAAAATACGGTAGCCTACTGGTTTTGAGCGTTTTTGTATTATTTAATAAATAATTGAATTCTTTTATCTGTAAACCAATATTTTTAAGTTGACTTCTAAGTACTTTTACAGTAATAGAAATTGAACGTGAGTACTTAGAAGCGTAATTATTGTGAAATTGCCTGTTTCCGACGTTCGTACGCGTTCATCTCGTTTTCATTCTCATTTAAATGAATACGAGTAGCATTCCGTTGAAGCAGATATTATCGTACGATGGAACTTGGCGCTTGAGTGTTCGAACAATACGGTTCAGTTAGATTTAATTTTGTAATATGTAAGATGCTATTAAGGTATGTACTTGAATTTTATCAAGCGTATTATTGTCATTGTTGATTTGATTTCACGTTTAGATATCATATCATTAACCTTACTGTATTATTACTTGCTTAATATTGCTAATGTATTTATAAGATATTCTCCTAATTTACATTCCAGTAATTAGATGTTTAATGATCTCTTGTTTCGTCTAACCTTAATGTTTATTCATGAGTACAGTACAGCCTACCTTATTTTGTGAATTTGTTGAGCTGTTTTCCTCAAAGGTAATTAATTTATAGCAATTTTCAAAATGTTTTCGTCTACCATTTTGTTTTGCCCGTCCGTCAATCACTACCAGATATCAGAAACTACAAGAGATAGCAACAAACGGTTTTGGGATTCGTAATTTACACAAAACTTTAGTGGGCTTAAATTAAGTTTAAAATTCCGGTTTTGACCAAAGTGAACCAAAACCGGAAGTCAAAAAATCTAAGTCTGCAACTACAAGAGATATTAAAAAACGGGCTACGGATGCGTAATCTACACAAAACGTTAATGGGGTTGGATTGGGTGTGAAGTTCCGGTTTGATCAGAAGTTGCCTAAACCAGGTAGTCAAGAAATCATAGTCGGAATTTGGAAATAAGAATAGTGTAATTCGATTCTTCTTAAAGAGTAGATACAGAAATCATTGGATTTGAACGATTTTTCTTTAAATCGTAAGAGCCGTTTTTTGAGAAAATTACAAAAAAATTTAAAATCGCACGAATAAACTACTTCCGATTGACCGATTTTAATGAAAATGTTTGTGTTGAGTTTCCTAGTGTTAACCCTAAGTTAATTGAAGTTTCAAATTAGTATAATATTCTTTTCTTAAGATATTTGTTCACACACGCGCGCACCAACCGCCAAAAACTTGATTTATAGGCCTGAAAACGCGTATTTCCGGTGAAAACTCGATTTTCAAAAATCGTTATGAAAACATTACTTTCCTTCCTTATAGCCCTATATGCGTACAGGGCAAGAGACAGTAAAAATTGACTTTTTTATGCAACTTTATAGAAAAATTACATATTACGTGTATATAATAACATATATAATAATAGTACTTGCACATATAATTCATTGGGAATCATTTTACAGCACATAGTAAATTTAAGTACGTGAGTTAATAGACAACTCGATAAAGGAAATATGATTTGAAAATATGACGACTGTATATTAAGTGTTTTATATTACGAAAATATTTTGACTGAAATTTATTTTCCATTGCATTGATATTTTAATTCATAAAAATCAAGATGAAACAAATATCGTTTATAAAATAAAATATTGACTTTTATTTTTGATAGATAAGAGAAACAATCGTAGACTACAACCAACCTGCATTAAAATAAGAAAACAAAATCGAATGCATTCCAAGTCATTCAGATAGAAGATGGAAAGCAACAATTTCAAATACTTACCGACCAACTTTCATTTCACATTTTGCGTTGCGACTGCCGGAAATTGAAGTTCAATGCAGATCGCCAGTAAGGGAAGCTCTGAATCCTATCTGACATTCGTTCCTACGTTTTAAAGTAAAAAATTGAACTTCTAAGATAAATGCAGAGATTCTTTCTTCGTTCTTTACTATCTCGAACGGCAATCTTTTTAAACAAAAATATATTGTAGCTTGTTTTTTTATAAATTTATTTCAGTTTCAGTATTAACTTTATCGATATTTAGTATCATTATGTACGTATAATTTCTCTCTCTTAATACCATATAAATATAGATATTAGGCTTTTTTCACTTGCCCATAACAGGCAGATGGAGTGTTAAATTATTCGCACTCAATCTGCTAATTCCAGGGTTACAAAAAATAGTTCTGTTTTTTATTACATGGTCAGCCAATTATATAACAGAAAAAGGAATTATATTAAGAATTATATTAAGAACAGAAAAGGTAGACATGTATACTACACCGGCCGCAGTTATCTCCTCTGAGCGTAATGAATTTCATTATACAGCCAGACCCTGTGGTTAGTGAAGTGAAGGTGTCAGTTGCAGAGTAGAAAATAGATTCTTTTCAGAGGGCCTGGCATCAGCTTGCTGATAAGCATACTTTCCACTCAGTGAGGAAGGCAACAATAAATCGCCTCACTCCTCGTTTTATTTAGTTAAGCCTCTAGAGTTTCAAACCAGCCTTTCGGCTGATGACCTAAACATCATTATTTTCGTCTTATAACCATAACTCAATATTCTTTGTTTCTGAAAATAAGATAAATTCAAAATATTACAAGGCGGTATTTTATGAACGAAGTTCATAAAATAAGTTTTTCACGCATTTCAGTGACACTGTATACTTTAATATTTGGTGCTCTAATATTTTTTTTGAAAATACAAAACTTTTATAAATTGGCCACATTTTTATTTTAATTTCTCTTTCGTTTATTAATTAAATATTTTTTAGTAAGATATTTGTTTTGTCTTAACCAAAAAATAATTTAAAAATATTATTTCATGTATGTAATAAAAACGTGGAAAAGTAGCTGACAAGAATGTTTCCAAGAAAAACTGATTTCGTTTACATTTTCAACCTTTTAGTCAAATTACATATCTTGCCACAAGAGAGAAGAAACCTTTCCTTACTTCACTCTATGTGGTTCTCCCATTTCATTAAACCCAGTGTGTGTTGTGTGATGCAACTATGAAAGTTCTAAGATATTACGGTTACCTTCTTCGTCTTCATCTTGTACGGTGGTATCGTTACGAAGCTCTGAACTACAGAAACAAGAGAATATTTCATATTTCAACCCATTCTCTAGACTCTACTCATTTTAGCTCTTGATTTCATCTTCTGCTAAAATTTACGTACAATACGACGACGACAAAATTTTATAAAATTATTACATCGGTACGTAGAGAAAATTCATATATTTTAAAAAAGTATTTTTTATACCTGTCACTGGAAGTAGCCTACAATCTAAATAAAATTTTGTGTAAATTCTGAAAATATTTGATGTATTTTACTTTAAGTTTATATTATTTAAGTTATAAGCTATAATTTTTATCTAAAAGTATTATACCAAGTACTGTATTATAAAGTCAAATAAAATACAAATCAGGTAGGGTACATTATTACTGCCCAACAATACGACATCAAATTTAGATATCTTTTATTTCTTAGATTTTTTTTAAATTTTTTACACTACACACCGATTAAAAAACACCATTATTTGCGACATCGTCAAAAATAGTTATATCAAATTCTACTCAAAAACTACCAATCCAAAATAATCCACTTATCAGTGATATGGCAAATCCGCCAGGCTTCGTTAGAAGATTAAAAAGAAGATGAAGCAGAGATCTTCTTTAATTCTTTCTGCTTGTTTATGTCGAAAAAGATAAAATAATGTGAAATATTAGACGTAATTTTTGTTTTGTTTTAAATATGTTTTATTATTATTATTATTATTATTATTATTACTAGTCGTAAAACTCCCAAAGTGGAAGACGCTAAGTAAAGATGGTTCAGTTTTGGGGTTTCTTGTTGTTATTTTTATTTGCCCGCCAGTTTTTCATTTCTTGCGAGAATTTAGCTTTTCTTTCTTCACTCCATTTTACTCCAGTTCTCGGAGCTTTTGTCTCTGGTTTAACTTCCCATTTCTCAACCTTCCTCCTAAAATTGTTTCTTGTGTCCAAGTCTTCTTTCACAATATTAGCCATTTCCAATTCTTTTTTAACATTTCGGATCCATTCTCCTCCATTAACGAGGGATGCTACGTATTTTGCTACTTTTTTTGTTAGTCTGTGATCGGGAAGCCTCATTATATGGCCATAGAATTTAAGGCGTCTTTTCCTGTCTCTCTACATTAGAACGTATGTCTGTCTCTACATTAGAATATTCTTCAACTTTAGACGTTTTCTGTAATCTATGTTTTATTATTATTGGTAATAATTTTTCTGTGACAATATGAGCTGTTTTGTTTTTCTTTTCATACTTTTGTATATTTTACGTTCATTGTTATTCCAAATTGAACATTGCCGAATGTTGAATTTTATATCATGTCTGTTCTTGTTATTTGTAATTTAATATCAATGTTTTCTCATCTTTTGGTTGTTCTGTATAGTACAGTTAAAGATTCAAAATAAAGGATAAAAAAAATTGTTTACGAGACAGGTATTCAAAAAATAATGTCAGTTCTGATTTCTGCATAAAATGTTATGTAAACCTTCCAAAAATCGAAAACATTGTACCATATTTTTAACAAGTTTTTTCGTGCAATTTTAACATGTGTTTAAATCTGTATCTGTAGTATATAAAATGTAGTACCTATATAAGTTGTAGAAAATTAGAAAATGTACTAAGTTTATTTTAAGTTTTATTTTCTTCAGTGCGGAGGTAGCGTCAATTAGTGATTTCCCGTATTTTCTTAACGAAATCTGTAAAAAACATAGTTTTTTAAAAATTCCGGCCTTAGTGTGCGTTTACAATAAAAGTACCTATATGAAGTTATAGAAAATTCAAAAAATCTACAACTTTTACTTCAGGTATTTGTTTGTACAGGCTTTAGTTTAGCGTCAATTAATTGTCCGTATTTTTAAGTCCAACAGCGGTTGATTTTTATTTATCATCTTCATTCACTCATGATTAAAATTAGATTGAGGTTTTCATTTTATATTATTTACTTATGATTAAACATGAGTTATATTTTTCATTATATACATTTGTAAGAGAAATTCGTGTGAGTGTTCACACCAGGTTTTTAACTTTTCACTAGTAATTCATAGTGATGGCAAACAAAATTCCTGTTTTCGATACTATAAGGTTTTATTTGTACAATAATGATTTGGTTTTCAACGTGTAAGGTTGTCTGAGAGGTTAAACATTTTTAATGTAGTTTGTCTAGAGACACAGCGGTGGCGGGTATAGCTAGATTGTTATAAATAAATAAAAATATTGTAATAAAGATCAGTGAAAAAGTGTGGTTTTTTTGTTATGTGTAAGATACATACTAAATTTAAGGCAGTTTTTGATAGCCTAAGTTACATAAAATAAAAATTCGTTTTTTATGTTGGTCAACTTTTGTATCTTTTAATAAAATACGCAACGATGTTTTTTTTTTAGGTTAGTTCATATAATTCTACTAGTAAGATGATAAGAGAATTCTCATTCGGGAATAATATGGATATTAGTCCTTTGGGAGAAATCCGAGCTCTATCTCTCTGGTCCGACCAACGTAAACGTTATTATTATCCCTGACGACAGTTTAAACGGTCAGCCTGTATTAAAATCTTTCTGTTGCTTTTTTAAAAGAAAAACTATAATAAATTATATTTGTTTATATTTTTATACTGTTCAGTGTTTTATTTATTGTTTTAAAATTAAGTATTCATTTATTTTTATCTAATTCCACATTCATACTACGTGCCGGCCGCATTGGCGCAGTTGGTAACGTGCTCGCCTCTCATCATGCGGTCTTGGGTTCGAATCCCATTCAGGCACGGCATTTTTTCGTACGTTACAAAAAATCATTTCATCATTCACCGTCTGCATTAGCAGTAATTGCAGAACAGTCGGACGTTAAACCAAAAAAAAAAAAAAACATTCATACTTACTACGAATATATAGTTTATCAATCAGTATTTAAATTTTCAGTAGGATTTTGTAATATTTATCTTCTCTTTCCATTTATCAAATTATGTTTTATTATAATAAATACAGAGTAAAAGGAATACTTCGATAATTTTGTATAATAATATATAATTATGTATAATAATAATAGTACGTGAGTTACCTGAGAATTAAAACTAAAATAAATTCATGCTTAGAATCTATTTATATCATCCATAAAAATTTATTAATACTTGCCACCCCCCGTTGTTTCATTTAGCATTCATAAAGATGTAATTTAATTAGTGATCTTACAATATTATTATTAATAATAAATTTGTCTCCTTTTTTACTAAACCTTGAAGCTGTAATTTTGAGAAATCATTTTTTTACTTTCTCTCGATTCACATGAGATATTAGGAAGGAAAGTGGAGATATTGTTTTCAAGTTGATTTTAAAAATGAAGTTTACACCTGAAATACACGTTTTCAGATCCCCTGAATACAAAAAAAATAGGTTTTGATCGATTTCTGTGCGTGCACGCGCGCGTGTGAAAGAATATCTCAAGAACGGAAAATTGTACGAAGTTGAAACTTGTAACTCAAGTTAGGTACTATAACAGAACCCCATAAAAACATTTTTATCAAAATTGGTTAACCGGAAGTAATAGTTCATACGCCAAATTTTCTCAAAAGTGGCTTCTTCTTTAAATTCGCATTTTGACAGTTCAACAAGAAATCAACACATACACTACGAAATACCGAAGACGACTCGACGAGTCACCTCGTCATCTCACTCTTAGACAATTCAGACGACACTCGCTGATTGAAACAATGATATCCTACACGCGTAATTATCCTACGAACTTATTCTAAAGCGACAAAAAACACATAAATTAAATCCACGAAATCCCCGCATTGGGGGGTTTTTTTAACCATAATATATAACAAAAAAAACTCATCTACTCATTATTCTGCTTAAAAATAGATTGTAGATTTTGCTGTAATTTAAAAAAATTAAGCATCGCTGTCTACAATGAATGATAAAGTGTATCATTAGGTATACCTACCACTACATTACATTAGTGATTAAGCTGATTCAAAGGTAGGATTTTTAGATCGAAGTCTATGGGTAAAAGGCCTAAATACAGATAAAGTATGAGAAAAAAATAAAAATTAAAAATCATCAATTTTCTTTCCTGAAAATATCCTGTTTTGGAATCGACGGTTTGATCTACTGTTGCTTTAACAGATTCTTATTTTCAGCATTATTGTAAAAAAGAAACTGAAAATTATAAATCGATTGTTTGTTGTTATAAATTTCAGTTTATTACAAAATTTTGACAGAATAATTGATCAAAAGAAACATATTTTTTTAACAACAAAAGAATAAGTTTTTCTTTAACTCAGTCGAGTTAAAAATAGCTGAGTAGCTTCAAAGAACTAAACTGTTTATAAATACTGTGATGAGAGACGGCGAACAGATTGTAAAGTGCTGTTAATTGTGCGTTCCCAATATTGAACATTGTCTTTACAGTATATGTGGAATTCAATTCGCTAAGAATTTATTTTTATTCCGTACGAAACCGGATTTCTTTATTTAATCTGTACATCAAAGAACAAATATTTATTTATTATCTTTATTAAAGAATTTAAATATGTTTGTACTTTATCGCATTGTTTCAAAAACTATAAATCAGTTAAAAAAAAATCTAGTGTGAAACACTCACACGACCTTCTCTTTCCAATGCAAATAATGAACAATTTATACTAACATTAGTAATAAAATTTCAGCAGACATGGCACCTACCCTATCTGGTAGAACATAAAAGATTTAGTAAATAAGGCCATTTTTAAAAAATCGTATGACCAATTTTTGAGAAAATCGCAAAAAAGTGAAAAATTACACGAATAAACTACTACTTCCGGTTGACCGATTTTGATGAAAATGTTCGTGTCGGGTCCTCTAGTGGTACCTAACTTAAGTTTCAATTTTCAAGTTCGTTTAATTTTCCGTTCTTAAGATATTCTGTTCACACACACGCGCGCGCGCGCGCACACACACACACGCACGCGCGCGCGCGCGCACACACACACACACACACATACACAGACCAATCACTAAAAACATGTTTTTTTGGGTTCAGGGGGTCTGAAAACGTATAGATCCAGTGTAAACTAGATTTCGAAAAATCTACGTGAGAACAATACTTTCCTTCCTATATATTCATGTAGGCAAGAGAAAGTAAAAGTTAATGAACAAAAACCCCTTTCATGAGACGACGCGTCTCATGGCTAGTAAAATTTTTTCTAAAAAATTTTTTAAGATATGAAGCCCACTTAGCTTTTGTAAGAAAGAAAAAGGCTTACCTTTGACCTTTTGCAAAAAATCATTAGTGATTTTCGTATCTACTCTTTAATAAAAGAAATTGAATGACACTATTTTGTTTCCAAATTCTGACTTTGATTTCTTGACTTTTGGTTTTGGGCCACTTCCGGTTGAAACCGGTACTTAAAACCAAATTTAGGTCCACTAACTTTTTGTGTAGATAAGATTTCGAAAACCGTTTTTTGCTATCTCTTGTAGTATCTGACATTTGGTTGGGACGGTAGGACGGACAAAGGAAATTATGACAAATTTAAAAAATTTCCACCAATAACACTTGCGACAAAACAATAGAGGTCGTTTAATCGTCTAATCTTTACAATGTACGCTTGCACTAACATAACGATGTGAAATTTTTTGGTCGTATTTTTTTATGGTTAGGAATGAAAACAAGGGCAAAGCAGGAACATTTTCGTTTTTCACATATAAAAATCTAAAAAAAAACAAATCTTCGAGTTAATCAGCGAAGAGATTTTCATATGTTTGAAAACGATATTATTTTTTCGAAACTAAGAATACTTTTGTAAAATTCACCATTTGATCTGCCTGAAGTTCACAAATTGGTTAAGCACATCATCGGTACGGTAATTCGTCAGTGAACAAGGTTGTAAAGTACTTCAATTTTCTGCATTAATTGAGAATTTTTAAAAAATAGCGATGGCCTGTAAAAAATACTTCTGTAAATTAGCTGCATTTTAAAAAAAGGTTGACCGAAATGAGACTAGTAAGAACTCAATCCAAATTTGACAAAAAAAGCCCTTGTCCTTGTAAGTATTTGACGTTAAGGCGAGACTGTATGATGGTTTTAACTGACAATTTCGAAATTCGGTTCTTTATGTTTTTCAATAATTCAGACCGAGATAAACCATAAAAACTTTAAATTACGTGAAAAAAATTATTTTAATGAAAAAATTAAGTTTTTAAGAGGTTTACCCAGAAAATAATCGTGTCACCAAGAACGAATATTTTTCATAATTTTATACCGATCGTATTAGAGCAAAGGAAATTTTATTTTATTTTTTTTAATATCTGCATTACTGTTTTTAATACTCTCAGGTGTTGGTTCAGCTTTCTAATCAAATTTTGATAGGAAATTTACTTGCTTGTGTACATTTTTTTTATTTGTGCCTTTAAGACTTTTGTCCGTTCCCGTAAATTTAGATTTTGAACATTTAGGTACATTTTTCTCGGAAACCATTAAAAATACCAGGCTGAAATTTTTACCAGTTATTTATCTTGTAAATTTACATATTCCAGCACTTTTATGACTTCCTCAAAAGCTACAAAAATTATTAATATACAAAATACCGTAAAAAAGTTTGTAAAAATTTTATGTTATTTCTTATTCTGTTTTTAACTGTATTGTTTAACGGATTAAGTTGCGAAAATGTCAGTAGCTCGAGCAACCCGACAACTACAAGTAAGCAAAGTTTCATTTCCCTATCGTTTACCAATCTTGTGAAAAATGTACCTAAAAATAGCAAATTTAACATTGGCGGGATACCAAATACAGTCTTCCCTTAATAAAGGTTTATAAATGATAAAGCGTACTCGGTATATTTCGTTTCCCTATTAAATTTTACAACTGTTTTAGTCTGATAAATGAATTCGGAAAAATTGATGAACCCTATTAAAACTTTATTCGTTTTAATTAGTGAATATTTAGATTTCCATAACAATCATCGCGTAATTTAAAAACCACATCCCATCCTAAAGTTCATAATAATTATAAAATTTGAAAATTATAATACAATGTTTTAAATTTGTTTTAGTTGTGATTAAATTTGTAATTATGTATTTTGTTTGTTTGTGTAGGATGGAAGTCTGGCGACACCTCCCTCTTCACCTTTGGATTCACCTCCCCCGGCACCAGCCCCAGCCGCCCCCGCGCATTACATTTCCTCATTACGAGCCTCTTCACGCCGCGGGGGCAGTATCAGCCCTGATAAAGAAAGAGATCCATTGGCTCGCTTACTCAGATTTCTCAGAGCCTTTTATCGAGAGTTAGCCTCGAGGGATCCGGTCTATCCACCTCCTTGGGCGCCTCCTTTACCGCCAGGTACTACTTGTGCTGCTAACTTTGAACCATCACTTCAGTTAGCGCCTCTTCAAACTTCAAGATCGGATTCTGAACCACGAGATTACATTCGATTGGACCAAATTCTCTCTGCTGTTCGGGTAAGAGTTTAATCATTTCTAAAACGTTGTTGTTTTATTTAAAAGCTTCCAAGTAATCAATTATGCATTCATGAATTTAACCATTAGAGTTATTTTAGGAAAATTAACTACTTCGTTACTGAAGCTGTGGGTTCCTAAGAAATTTAAATTAAATGAATGTAGAAAATTAATTTAAAATTACTACTTCTATTGTAAAAAAAAACTTTAATTTTACTATAGGATGACAACTTATTCATAAATTTTAACTTCATTTTCAAACTATGGAACATTTCTTTACTGGCATCTATTTAATTTGACATCAATAAAGGCACTTTGGTATCAAAAAAGAGTGTCGAGAAGCGTAAATGTCTATAAAGTATTTACAGAAAGATATCTCATGACGTTTATCATGGTTTTTTTACGAACATTCATGTATTATTTTTTTTGTAACATTTGTATATTGTTTAACATTGATATACATGACGTATAAATATCATGTTTTTTACGTATACTCATGTGTTATTTTTCCTGCCCATAACAAACAGGTGGAGTGTCAAATTATTTACAATAAAACTGTTCGTTGCAGGGCTAAAATCAATGGTTCTGTTTCTTATCGCATGGTCAGCAAATTAAGAGACTGGATCATTTAAGAACAGAAGAGGTAGAGGTGTAAAATACACTAATCAGAATTATCTCCTCTAAAAGTAATGAATTTCATTATACAGCCAGACCCTGTGGTGAATGAAGTGAAGGTGTCATTTGCAGAGTGGAAAATATGTGCTTTTCAGAGGGCCCGGCATGTTGATAAGCGTACTTTTCCACTCATTGAGCAAGGCAGTGGTAAACCACCTCACTCCTCCTTTTACTTAAAAAAACCTCTACCAGTTCAAACCAGCCTTTCGGTTAACGACCTAAATACAACAGCATTGTTTTTTTTGTTTATTATTATGCTATTGTATGTACAATCACACTCAAACCTTTTAATGTGTTCGTTGTTGTTGTTTTGAAAATTCTGGAATTTTCTAGCGTTTAACTATTTGGATGCAACTAGAAGGTTTTGCATAACAGCCTATATAGATACGAGTGCACTTCTGAATTGTTCATCAATTTAGTTTGAGAATGTGTCCAAAAAGTTGTATAAAGTTTGTTGTGTTAAGAGTTTTGATAACTTGTTATTTGATTTTAACGAATCGAAACTTCTGCAACGTTTGATAAATTGATAATTTTAAATATGCTTTGATGTTTGATAATTTTAAATTATTTATATATATATATATATATATATATATATATTAATATCGTTCAGTATAAGCACTACTTATTGTATAACACTTGTGATATGCATGTATTCCTAACCGGTACCACCTACGTATGTAAGTCAACTATTTACTTCCAATATTTTCCAATTTTTGAATGTAGTTTATACTAAAGAAATAACATAGCCTAATACGTTGCATAATGCTCTAGTAATGACTTGTTGAAGTTCAAATTTCCCAAACATAAATGAACAAATATTCAACCATGGTGTTTTACTGACTCTGATGTATGGAGTTTGAATTAGGGAACCATGCAACGTCTGAGGATTGGACAAAGGAAAACTGAGAGAAGCGTACTGGGAATACGACGGCGGGACAAGACCAATAAATGGATCCGCTAGAAAACATCAGTGATATAACAGAACAATAATTAAATCAAAACAAAAATGGACAGGTCATCTTATGAGAACAAATGGAATAGAAATGTAACAATGGCACCCCAGAACAGCGAGTAGATGTGTAGAAAAATAAAAAATGAGAATGATATTCTTCTTCATGTAGCATCTCCATTACGAAGGTGTGCTAGCATCATGGCAATCCTGACCTTGGAAACTGTAGCTCTAAATAGGTCGATGGATGACAAATTAAACCACTCTCGCAGGTTCCGTAGCCAGGAGGTTCTTCTTCTTCCAACCGATCGTTTGCCCATAATCTTTCCCTGGATGACAAGATGAAGGATTTCATATTTTGGACCTCTCAAGACATGGCCGAGGTACACCAGCTTTCTCTTCTTGATTTCGATCATCACTTCCATTCCCTTCTGCATCCTCCATGAGAATGATATAATGATCTCTAAAAGAAAGTTAAAACTTAGTAGATGAGTAAGAATGACAGAAATATGGAGACGCATCAGTAAGGCTTACGAGATAATGCGCACATCTACTATATAAATAAAATTGTGATTTTGTCTGTACAATTTTTCAAAATTCCCCAAATTTTGTTTCTACGTCAGATGTACCACGTAAGCACGGAAAAAAAGTTCAGCCGAATTTTTGGCTGTTTATCTGTTTGTATGTTACGACATCACGCAAGAACCGCTAAACCAAATTCAGTAAATTTCGGTATCTACTCGTAGTTTCTGGACATAAAAATGAAAATAGGTTATAAATTTTTTTAATATTACAAAGGGTTGGGGGAGTTCAGAGGGAGGGGTAAACAAAAAAATACGAATATCTCCATTAAAAGTTAATGTATCAAAGAATGTTATATAATTGAAATTACGAAACGTTTAAAGACGAATAAGTTTGATTATGTAAAGTTTTTCATTTTCATCCATAATAAAACGGAGATATTACCAATTTAAAAATAATAAACCAATATTTTTAGATGAATATTAACAAAATTAACAGAACAATAAACGCAGGCCTACGCGCCGGTAAACCCCGTAGTCATTTAGTCAGTTATCTACCAACGCACTCCACCAGTACACCATACACCTTTTCTGGGTCACATTGTCAAAAATGAATCAGTCGTCTTAATAGTAGTCACCATCGTGGTGTTCTTATTGTGATTAACCTTTCATTTATTATGAAAATAATATAGCGCTGCATATCTTAATTTAAAAACACCAAGATCTCGCTTTTATTTTACATTCAACTATTTTTTTACTTTCTCTTGCCTATATGAATATTGTAACAGTCAGCCGATGACGGACGACAAAAACAAAAACAATGGAAAGACATGGACCACAACATAGGACAGAACGAGTCAGCCCCACGTTGGGCGCCAATTTAATGTAACAGTCAAATGCCGACACACCAGCCGACTGACACATCAAAAACAGGTGTTGGGGTGTCACCTGAAAAAGAAACTTAAAGTAAACAAAAAACGACCACGGTCAGGATGCCAATATTGACCGAACTTACCTTGGTTATCATCCAAGCAGGGCAACTGGAGACCCATTAAACATCAATCCAAAATATCCAAGTCGAAATTCCAAATAAAAATAAAAAAAAAAAAATAAAAAAAAATAAAAATAAAAAAAAAATAAAAAAAAAATCTTAAACTCGCGATTTTAAAACAAAAACAACATCACAATGAAATAATATAAATACGAAATGTGAATAAAATAAAACAAAATATAAACTAAAAAGCAGAAAACTCAAAACAAATTTAAATTTAGAAAAAGGTAAGCTACATTAAACAAACATACAGTAAGGCTACATTAACCTATATCTGCCTAGTCAGCTGATCATGTAAACAAACTGATCTGACAGAAAACAGCTGATTCGGTAACAGAACAGTCTGACAGACGACAAGCGGTCCATTCAATCAAAATCCAATCTCCTTTACCCCAATGACAGGAACGCTGAAAATAAGCTTAATCTAAATAAATGTAAGGATTGTGATATATAAAAAATCAAATAATAAAAATAAAAAAAAAACTTACTAGACTCAAGTTCTAGAAACAACAACCATTTTGACAGCTCGAAAAACCCTCCGAATACAATTAACTAAATATTATAAAACAAAGTTCATATCACAATGCTTACATACAAGGGATATTGGAATTTCATCAATCAATAAATCAAACTACAATTTTAAAAGGTAACAAATTAATCGAAATTTATTAAAAATATTAATAAAATCATTTATCATAATGAAACAATAAAAGTAAGCCATGATCAACATTACAAGACATAACTTGCCTAAAATCATTCAACCAAAAATAAAACAAATAAATAAAAAATTCTTTAAAACTGACAGGGATGGGAACTTTGAACTCAGTGAATTAGATCCTAGACAAACAGATCTTTTAAATTATTAACCAATCATATTAAATTTGTTAGTAAATGCTAAATACAAATTAGGCATATAAAATTTTGTTACAAAAATTGCTTAAAATTAGTTACTTATCTTTAATTTGGAAATCCATAAAATTAACAGGTGGTTATTATACGCAGATTACCCGAACACATTTATAAAAAAAAATATTTAGCACAAAACACTATTTTCTCACAAAACATAGAACACCATTGAAATACTTGATGTATTTAATTCCACAATTGACATCACTTCCGTTAATTTGCATCATTAAAATAAATAAATTTTTTATAGTTGACACTACTTTAAATAAAATTTAACAATTTATTTCTCTCACATATGGCCTAAACATATCGGCCCTAAATACAGAATACTCGATCCCCTCCATACTACTATATAAAACATTTTACGAGCAATTTTAAAACACGTCAGTTACGCATCGTGTCTAATAGAGGACTCCCTGAATTTTTGGTTGAAAATTACATCTACAAAAAGTAAGTGCCAACTTGTGCAGATTAATAATACATTTTTTCCCAATGAAAATTGCTAATAACAAACAAATTAAGGTGAAACAAAACAATATAAATAAGTGATAACTTAAAATACACAATATGTAAGTTTTTCTTATTACAATAAAGCTTATAGAACACAACTTAACATCATTTGACATTTATATAATTTTAATACTTTATGTGATTTATTACTGTGCGTGAGGTTGGCAATTCAACTATGAGAGAAGTCCATCCCCACTATAACATTATTTACAACAAAATTTTAAATTTACAATAACAGCATTGAGCCCTACATCAAATTCAAGGGTTTTTTCTGCTGATTACAAAGGTGTTTTTCTTTTTTAAATCGGATCGTTAGTTTTTTAATAATCACATAATTTAATTTTGTCTAAAATTCCATAAAATAATTGTTTTATGAAACCGTAAAATATTTCAAATAACTTTTTATTATTAACATTTTAACATTTCTAGGTATACGAATCTTAAAGATATCAACAAAATACACCTTTTTATCTAATTACATTTTAAAAAATACTCATTAATTAAAGAATAATGACACTAATTAACATTGTCTTTATCATACGATAAAAGCTTATTTTTACGGCTTAATTACAAAGTTACCATACATATTTTTGTATCTTAAAAAATATCAAACTATTCAGCGGATCTTTATACATTAGCATATCCTTTCATTTTTTTAAAATTATTAATCAAACTCTTGTAATTAATTAAAATCTGACACACTGTTCTCCTATATTTTTACATGTGTTTTTAATTAAAATATCAAATTTGTCGTTCAAATAAATTCTCTAAAATTTTTAATTACATTATAATATTCAAAACCACATATTACATCGAAATAAATCGTTCTATGCTTCAAGAATTATTCCTACTTCGTGTAATTAACGTAATTAGCTTAATAGCTGATATACGCATTTTTATAAGAAATTAACCTAATAATCTTTATACTTTACAGAATTTTATCAAATTTGGATTCAAATTGCTTAGAATTTCATCCAGAGTTCAAATCTTCCATTCAAATTAACATAAAATTAACATAACAAAATTTTTAACTTACTTATAAGGAATAAAATTTAGGCTCAAAAGGGTCTTTCATTGTTCGATTGGTCATCTAATATTACCGGCAAAAGTTACTTTGACATGAAATATTCTGATCTATTGTACAAATTTTTCACAAAAGCTATAAGTAACATGAGGTATAATTCTTGATTACCTCCTAATATTAAATATTACTCTGAGATAGACCTTAAATAATTTCAAATTAATTAAATTTAAATTTTTTCCAAATTGCATCTTAATTCAAATTTTATATGTTTGTACTAAATAAGTCAATTTCATAACATTTTGAATTTTGCTTCTAGCCAAATTTTTACCTGTCTTAATAAAATAACAAAATTATACATTTACAATTTATTTCAAATACCGGGCGGAATATGAACATCACAATCCCCTCCGATCCACATTATGAATGTCAATCATGAATAATATGGATCCAACAAAGTGATGTGAATTATTATGTCCGGTACTTCTATCTCACAATACCATTCAAACAGACTCCAAGTTATGACTTTTTTCTACACCTTATATCGATTACTACAATTTGTATTCTATTATGCCATTAATACATTGATTTACACTTTCTAAAATTAATTTTACAATTTTTCTGATTCTACCTTTAACCGCAATGGATTGCTCTAGTAGATCCTAATCTCCCCCTCCACATTCTCTCCGAAGTTTTCCTCTTCTTCTTTTCCTACATGATTATAACGTGATACAAGGTTTTATGTTATACACATTTTGACGACCTATTATTTTATTATTTATATTCATTATTTCAACCACATTATTATTATATATTTTATTGATGATATATGGGCCTTTGAATAAAGCGAAAAATTTCTTAGTTAACTTTTTCTTGGAACTCGGTAAGAAATGTGCTCGGACATATATCTTTTGTCCAACATAATATCGGAATGATTTAAACCGCTTATCATGCGCTTTTTTCCGATGCTTCGCCGATATTTTAAGTTTCCGTAAGGCCTCTTGTTGAATTTCCTCTATTCGGCGATGTTGAGATGGTGGAAATTCTACCATGTCTTCCAAAAATTTTCACATCCAAATACATAAAATTAGGCTGATTATTTATATAATTCCTTTCCGCTTATTTTCTCCTAATAAATCTTTAATTAATTGATGTCGAAATATAATATTCAGTGATAATTTCTTCATTGATTCGTTATCATAGTTGATTATTTTATTCCTATAATCTATGTCCTTTATTTTTACTCCAGTATATACTTCAGTTGTAACGAAATGATAACTATCTTCACTCATAATTGTAATTATGTTTTGATCGAAATCCAAAGTCGCTCTATGCGCAGCTAGCCAATCTGCTCCAATTATCGCTTTATAATTGAGCTCGCTCGTTAGATAACAATTTACTTTAAATTCTTCTTCATTTATTTTCACCCTAAGTTCAATATAATCCGTAACCCTAATTATATTTTTATTAATGATGCTAGTAAAATATACCGGTTCTGTTGTACTTATTTTGTTTGTCTGATCCAGTTCATATAATCTCACTATGTCCAGGCTCATTAAACATTTCTGCGATCCTGTATCCAATAAAAATAGCAAAATCTTGTCGTCGATTTGACATTTTAAATATTGCATAAAATTTTTGTCTTGCTTAAACTGTGACAGCATTCCATTTATCCAAATTCTCGGATAATTTGTCGCAGCTACGATTTTCCATGATCGTGTGTCTTTTCCGGGTTGTATTATACCATTCGGCGTTGTCGATAAATTAGCATTTTGGTTATCGTTATTCCAGGGTTTTTCCTTTTCCACTGGCAGGTTATTTATTATTTCTTTACTGGAAGATGCCTTCTTAACTTCATTCTTCTGCTTTTCACTCATTCCATCACTATCTCGAACATAACTGCAGCTCGCTCCATAATTAATCAAACAACTTATATTTTTACTTGTCGCTTTATTACAATTTTTATTATTCTTTTCCCCATTACAAATTTGTGTACTTTCGACATCAAATTGCTTATCTCCTTCAATCACTTCTTTAACATTGCCGATTTGTGCTTTACCGCAGTCAAATCGCTTAATTGTATCATCCTTCTTCATAACTCCCTTTTCCTTCTTCTTTAGTTCACTATTTTTACTATTATTACCCCCCTTTTTAAGTTGTTGCTTATGAACGATGCACTGTTCCACTTCTTCCTTCTTCTTCCTCAATTTTTCTTGCTTGATTCTATCAATTACTTCTTTTCTCACGCATACTCTTCCATTTCTTATTTCATAATTATTCGGGTCAGCAGTCAACTTCCCGTCTTTTTCTGTCAATAAATCCAAATATTTTTCTTTAATTTTCTCACAACAATTACCAATTGTTTCATCCTGGTCACCAAATAGTGTATTAATTGGCGTTATTTCGTCACTGGTGAAATTAATTCAACTATTAACAACACGTGGTTCATCGAATTTTTTAATAGTTTCTTCTTTTTATTCAGAGATTCAGTATTTAAATTTTCTTCCCCCTCCAAATCCTGTATCCTTAATTTTTCTTCATCATGCTCTGATCCATTATCTTGCAAATTTTTCTTCTTATTAAAAATCATTGTTTTTATTTTTCTATTATTTTTGTGTTTATTATTATTGTTGATTTTCTTAAAATTTAAATTATTTTTTTCGTAATTATTTCTTTCATCTTTCTCACATTTCTTTTTATACTTATAGTCATTATCTTTATTATAATTGTTTTTATAATAATTATTTCGTATTCTTAATTCTTCTTTGTTGTTCCTATTCCATTTTCGATAATTGTAATTCTTTTCATTTCCACGTGTTGTATTTATTTGTCAATTTTTTTCCGAAGGTCCTGGTCCTTGATTCCGTTCTTCCTTCCGCTTTTCTTCTGTATTTCTTGGTGGCATTTGTCGATTTTCTCTTTCGTTCCAATGTCCATGTTGCTGATATGGCTGTCGGTTTGTCGTAGTATTCGGATTTGGATTCTGATTCCTATTTTGATTATTTCCCTGGTTAGGTGGCCTATATTGTCCTCGATCACCCCTCCAGTTCGGTACAAAATTTTGTTGTGGTCTTGGTTGATTCCCATTTCCGTGGTTCTCATTTAATCTTCCGTAATTACCTCTTCCTCCTCCTTGATTGTTGTTGTTATTAAACGATCTATTCTGATTATATCCGTTATCACCGTTACCACCACTATTATTATTACGATTATTATTATTATAATTATAAGAATTAGTCCTTGGTTCGTTATATCCTCGTAAATAATCTCGTTGCTCGTTTCTGCTCCTTTCGTATGACACTTCCATTCTCCTTACAATTTCCTTGAATTCCACCATCGTTTCCGGTGGTCTAGCCCGTATTACCGTTGCAATTTCTCGTGGTAACTTTTCGATTAAAATCCAAATCAAACCTTTTTCCGATATTTTTTCTGTCAAGTAGCTGTTTTCTTTTTGGATCCGTTCGATGTATGTAGTCATTGTCGTTCGTCCGTCGTATGTACTTGAAGCGTCCACTATCCTGGATAAAGTAGCTCTTTCGTGACTTTCACCCCACACTTCCTTCCGAAATTCGCTTTTAAATTTCCCAAAATCTTCAAACTCCTCGATGTGTTCTCTATACCATGATGCTACATCGGATCTTAATTTTGTAAGTAGTGCAATTTTCGTATCCTCCCATGGCAATTTGCACGTCTGCAATACGATTTCCACAGCTTTTAGAAATTCTAATGCATGTGTTTCACTATTCTGTCCTCCAAAAATCGGTATTGACGCCACAGCACTTTGTATGGTTGTACTTAATTGGCACGGTCCTGCTGTTCCTGCTATTATTGTTTTCGGTTGTTTTCTCAATTCTTCCACTTCTTTACTCAGTTTGTCCATATTATCTTTTACTATAGATACGTTTTCTTTCATTATTCCGGTATCCGCAGTAATTAACGCCACTCTTTCGTTGATTTTACTATTTTCTTCATGCACCACCTTTTCCACTGTATTCGTATTATATCTGCATGCTTCTTTTGTCTCGTCGACTCGTTGGTTAATTGTATCTGTTACTGCTAATAAGTCCTGTGCAGCTGCTTGTTTGACCTGCTCAATATCGGATTTGACCTCCTTAACTTGTTCTTTGACCTCTCTTTGAACACTATCTATTCTCTTCCCGAGTTTTTCGGAACACTCATTGATTTTTCTTTGCGCTCGCTCCTCTGTTTCTTTAAGTGCCTCTTTTATTTTTGTTAATTCTTCTTGAGTCTTCTGTGTTGATTCCTTTATTTGGGCCTTGAATTGTCGTCGCGTTTCTTCTTGCTCTCTTCTTTGTTCTTGTTTTGCTTCTTCTATATGTTTTTCTATATTTCGTTGTGTTTTTTCGTATGCTTCTTTTGTCTCTCGTCTTGTTTTTTCTTGCTCCGCTTTTGTTTCCTTCAATCTTTCTTCCATATGAGCTTCAAACGTTTGTAAACCCTGATTGAAATTATCATGTATATCTTCAAATCGCTTTCTATTTTCCAATCGAGTATACTCTACGCTCTCTAGAATAGTCCTTAACGCACCAACTAAATCTGTGCTTTCGTCTGCTCTGTTTATATTATCCAGCGATGAAGTACGACCACTCATGTTCCTTGCACCCAACCATGATTGACTATCATACGACTCACCCCAATCTCTTGTTGTTTGAGTTACTTCTGGCGCAAATACAGGCAATTGTGCACTGGTTCCTTCTCCAGTATATTCCGGTCCAGCTGTTGATGTTGCGGTTATGACTTGTGTCGGTACTATTTGCGGAGTTTGAGCCACTGTTTCCTGTTGTTGGTTATCTACACTCTCTTCAATGTTACTAATTATTACACTGTTCTCCATTTCGTTATCTGCTGGTTCGTTGTTGAGGCTAATCGTATCGTTGTTGATTATTTGTTCGGGAGCTTCCGGATTCTCGACGTTTTGTTGCGGTACGTTCTCCATTGTGGTTTACAAAATAAAAAAAATTTTTTTTTTTTTTTTTTTTTTTTTTTTTTTAAATACAATTTTCCAAAAAGGGAAAATTGAAAATTTCACGAAAAATAGCAAAAACCGACAAAACAAAATTAAATAATAAAAAAAAATTTTATCTCCAAATTTAAAGTTCACCAAATTTAACCAAATTGGTTAAATACTATACAATTAAATTTAAATATAGTATTATAACTATAACTAGTAACTAAATTGTTCATACACAATTGTAAAACTACTGTTATCACAACACAATCAATTACAACTATCCTAATAGGATATTATAACCCTTTATCAGATTATACAATTATCATTAAATAAAGATCTGTTTGCCTATTCACTAATCACTGAGTTACCAGTAGGGCCATAACGTCACTAACGTAAATAAAATAAAAAAATAAAAAATTTACTTAATTATTGAAATTCCATTTTTTAAAAACTAAACACATAATATTATTTAACATACATAATATACATAGGTTAACACATTTCCAGTTTTCCATCTGAAAAAGAGAATTATTCAAAAACAAGGTATTCAAAACTCCTATAATTTAAATTTATTACAGCTTTACATTGGTCCACCTATAACCTGAAAATGAAATTAAGATAAAAAAAAAATTTAAATTTATAACAAAAACACCCCAATAGTGCACGTCACAGCCCCACGTTGGGCGCCAATTTAATGTAACAGTCAGCCGATGACGGACGACAAAAACAAAAACAATGGAAAGACATGGACCACAACATAGGACAGAACGAGTCAGCCCTACGTTGGGCGCCAATTTAATGTAACAGTCAAATGCCGACACACCAGCCGACTGACACATCAAAAACAGGTGTTGGGGTGTCACCTGAAAAAGAAACTTAAAGTAAACAAAAAACGACCACGGTCAGGATGCCAATATTGACCGAACTTACCTTGGTTATCATCCAAGCAGGGCAACTGGAGACCCATTAAACATCAATCCAAAATATCCAAGTCGAAATTCCAAATAAAAATAAAAAAAAAAATAAAAAAAAATAAAAATAAAAAAAAAATAAAAAAAAAATCTTAAACTCGCGATTTTAAAACAAGAACAACATCACAATGAAATAATATAAATACGAAATGTGAATAAAATAAAACAAAATATAAACTAAAAAGCAGAAAACTCAAAACAAATTTAAATTTAGAAAAAGGTAAGCTACATTAAACAAACATACAGTAAGGCTACATTAACCTATATCTGCCTAGTCAGCTGATCATGTAAACAAACTGATCTGACAGAAAACAGCTGATTCGGTAACAGAACAGTCTGACAGACGACAAGCGGTCCATTCAATCAAAATCCAATCTCCTTTACCCCAATGACAGGAACGCTGAAAATAAGCTTAATCTAAATAAATGTAAGGATTGTGATATATAAAAAATCAAATAATAAAAATAAAAAAAAAACTTACTAGACTCAAGTTCTAGAAACAACAACCATTTTGACAGCTCGAAAAACCCTCCGAATACAATTAACTAAATATTATAAAACAAAGTTCATATCACAATGCTTACATACAAGGGATATTGGAATTTCATCAATCAATAAATCAAACTACAATTTTAAAAGGTAACAAATTAATCGAAATTTATTAAAAATATTAATAAAATCATTTATCATAATGAAACAATAAAAGTAAGCCATGATCAACATTACAAGACATAACTTGCCTAAAATCATTCAACCAAAAATAAAACAAATAAATAAAAAATTCTTTAAAACTGACAGGGATGGGAACTTTGAACTCAGTGAATTAGATCCTAGACAAACAGATCTTTTAAATTATTAACCAATCATATTAAATTTGTTAGTAAATGCTAAATACAAATTAGGCATATAAAATTTTGTTACAAAAATTGCTTAAAATTAGTTACTTATCTTTAATTTGGAAATCCATAAAATTAACAGGTGGTTATTATACGCAGATTACCCGAACACATTTATAAAAAAAAATATTTAGCACAAAACACTATTTTCTCACAAAACATAGAACACCATTGAAATACTTGATGTATTTAATTCCACAATTGACATCACTTCCGTTAATTTGCATCATTAAAATAAATAAATTTTTTATAGTTGACACTACTTTAAATAAAATTTAACAATTTATTTCTCTCACATATGGCCTAAACATATCGGCCCTAAATACAGAATACTCGATCCCCTCCATACTACTATATAAAACATTTTACGAGCAATTTTAAAACACGTCAGTTACGCATCGTGTCTAATAGAGGACTCCCTGAATTTTTGGTTGAAAATTACATCTACAAAAAGTAAGTGCCAACTTGTGCAGATTAATAATACATTTTTTCCCAATGAAAATTGCTAATAACAAACAAATTAAGGTGAAACAAAACAATATAAATAAGTGATAACTTAAAATACACAATATGTAAGTTTTTCTTATTACAATAAAGCTTATAGAACACAACTTAACATCATTTGACATTTATATAATTTTAATACTTTATGTGATTTATTACTGTGCGTGAGGTTGGCAATTCAACTATGAGAGAAGTCCATCCCCACTATAACATTATTTACAACAAAATTTTAAATTTACAATAACAGCATTGAGCCCTACATCAAATTCAAGGGTTTTTTCTGCTGATTACAAAGGTGTTTTTCTTTTTTAAATCGGATCGTTAGTTTTTTAATAATCACATAATTTAATTTTGTCTAAAATTCCATAAAATAATTGTTTTATGAAACCGTAAAATATTTCAAATAACTTTTTATTATTAACATTTTAACATTTCTAGGTATACGAATCTTAAAGATATCAACAAAATACACCTTTTTATCTAATTACATTTTAAAAAATACTCATTAATTAAAGAATAATGACACTAATTAACATTGTCTTTATCATACGATAAAAGCTTATTTTTACGGCTTAATTACAAAGTTACCATACATATTTTTGTATCTTAAAAAATATCAAACTATTCAGCGGATCTTTATACATTAGCATATCCTTTCATTTTTTTAAAATTATTAATCAAACTCTTGTAATTAATTAAAATCTGACACACTGTTCTCCTATATTTTTACATGTGTTTTTAATTAAAATATCAAATTTGTCGTTCAAATAAATTCTCTAAAATTTTTAATTACATTATAATATTCAAAACCACATATTACATCGAAATAAATCGTTCTATGCTTCAAGAATTATTCCTACTTCGTGTAATTAACGTAATTAGCTTAATAGCTGATATACGCATTTTTATAAGAAATTAACCTAATAATCTTTATACTTTACAGAATTTTATCAAATTTGGATTCAAATTGCTTAGAATTTCATCCAGAGTTCAAATCTTCCATTCAAATTAACATAAAATTAACATAACAAAATTTTTAACTTACTTATAAGGAATAAAATTTAGGCTCAAAAGGGTCTTTCATTGTTCGATTGGTCATCTAATATTACCGGCAAAAGTTACTTTGACATGAAATATTCTGATCTATTGTACAAATTTTTCACAAAAGCTATAAGTAACATGAGGTATAATTCTTGATTACCTCCTAATATTAAATATTACTCTGAGATAGACCTTAAATAATTTCAAATTAATTAAATTTAAATTTTTTCCAAATTGCATCTTAATTCAAATTTTATATGTTTGTACTAAATAAGTCAATTTCATAACATTTTGAATTTTGCTTCTAGCCAAATTTTTACCTGTCTTAATAAAATAACAAAATTATACATTTACAATTTATTTCAAATACCGGGCGGAATATGAACATCACAATATATAGGAAGGAAAGTATTGTTTTCATGTCGATTTTTCGAAATCGAGTTTTCACCGGAACTATACGTTTTCACACCCCCTGAATCCAAAAAAACATGTTTTTAGCGATTGGTCTGTGCGTTTGTGTGTGTGTGTGTGTGCGCGTGCGTGCGTGCGTGTGTGTGTGTGTGTGTGTGTGTGTGTGTGTGTGTGTGTGTGTGTGTGTGTGTGTGTGTGTGTGTGTGTGTGTGTGTGTGTGTGTGAACAGAATATCTCAAGAACGGAACATCGTACGAACTTGAAACTTGAAACTTAAGTTACATACCACTACCGGACCCGACACGAACATTTTCATCAAAATCGGTCAACCGGAAGTAGTAGTTTATTTATATAATTTTTCACTTTTTTGCGATTTTCTCAAAAACTGGTCCTACGATTTTTTCTAAAATCACCTGGTTTACTACATTTTTTATGCTCTACAAGATAGGGTAGGCGCCATGTTTGCTGAAATTCTGCGTGAGGCTGTTTTTACGTAAAAACATTTTCTTTTTAAGATTGCGGCTTTAATATGCATTTTAGCGCAAAACGTTATATGATAAAAGTTGTAGAGAATGTAAAATTCTACAACTTTTATTTCAAACATTTTTTTTTATAACGCTTAGTTTAGCGGTAATTTGCGATTTTCTGTTTTTTTCTCACGAAAACGTGAGAAAAATCGATTTTTTTAACATTTCGGCCTTAGTATGCATTTTACGACAAAAGTGTATATACTTAAATTTATAGAAAATTAAAAGATCTACAACTTTTATTTAAAGCATTTTTCTCTACAGAGCCTAGTTTAGAGAGAAAGAGTGATTTTCCGTATTTCTAAGCCAAACTGAGGTCGATTTTCATTTTGCGTCTTTCACTCATGATTAAAATTAGGTTATGTTTGTTGAGGTTAGTTGTTTGTTTATTTCTAATGTTTTATTACTAATGTTAGGTTTATTGTTAATTATTTGCACTGGCAAGAGAAAGTTGTGTGAGTGTTTCACACCAGATTTTTTTACATAAATAATAATGTTGACGTTGAACGAAGGTAGATAACAATGAACAGTTAAAGAATATCAGACCTGACAGGGATCAAACTCGGTACCCCACCCGACCGTCCTCAACACCAAGGAAATCGTTCGAAGAACGGTACTTTAGCTAGTCGAGAAATAAAGTAAATGGTGTTGAAAAATAAATGTTTTTTGTATGATTTTTATCTCCGTTACAAGATCTTGTTAATGAGCATGTATACATAATTCCGTTTAGACATGCTAAAGGCTGTCTAGTGACACGAATTTATAGTTGTGGGGAACGGTAAACAAGTTAAGTGTCGACATATTAGAAAGATTCTAGTCGAAAGTAATAAGAGACATAAAAAAGATTCTGTGGAACATCATTGGCAGATACATAAATATTATGAATTGCACATGATCACAGTTAACATAAAAATTTCTTTGTTCAGCGAACATTACTAACAAAGGTTTAGCCGTCATCCTAATTATCTGGCACTTTTTTTTTAAATAATCAACACTTCAATTTATCAAAGACTTAAAAGATTTAATGTACTCGATTTACCGTTTTAGATTTGATTCTTTCACGTTGTTTTAATTTAAATTCAAATTGATGTTATCCAAATTCTTCTTTTCCTTCTTCTTCTGCCTTTCAAGGATTAGGCACCTCTGCCTGTTCCGAACCTCTCAAATCAGCCCATCTCTTCTCGGGCGTACTCGTTCTCTCCTGCTTTCCGGCTTATAGCCCAGTGTCTGCTTAGGTATCCTATCCTCCCGCATTCTGTTTACATACTTTAACCACTTCATTCTGTTCTGAGATACCTTGTTGTTTATTGAGAAGATGTTGAGTTCTTTCCTTATCTCGGTATTCCTGTAACGATCTTCTCTACTACACTCATATGTATGTCGAAAAAATTTTATTTCGGATCCTTGCAATCTACTCTCCTCTCGCTTTGATAGCACCCAAGTTTCACTGCCATAGAGTAGTCGGTAGTAAATGTTATCCAAATTTATATGCTAAATTTGTTTAAGTTTTTTATCTCTTAATTCATATTCAGTGTGAGTTCCTCTTCGTAGAAATATTACTTTTTGTTATCATTAGCAAACGTTACCATTTAGTTAAAGATCATAATTTTGTTTTAAAAATTTAAACAAATTTTTTAAAGCATATTTTTCCACTTCTACATTATTTATATTTTCTATAAAATCTGTGGAACATGTATGAAGATATTTTCAGTTATAGGAATTAGAAAATAATCTTGGAACGAATTTTAGCCCACATAGTTCTACAAAAAGGTCGTTAAATGATGTTACTAAAAGAAACAAAGTCCTACTTTAAGTCGGAATATTCCTTGTTAATCCAAAAACTAATAAAGAGGAAGTTTAAAAGCACCCTTTAAATCCAATTGTCTCACTGCATCTCTGTGAAAAATGTACGGAAAACTTTGACAACTTAACTCTTGTAAATTGGATTTTTTACTTTCAGTAGGAGCATTTTCCCAAACAATGCTTTCTGTGTTATAGGATTCATTTTCTGACAGTATAGTAAATAATATAACACGGTCCTCTTCTATTTCCTTTGTTTAAATGTACGCCGAAAGGATTTATTATCATTATTTTTCGTACAATGCAAAATAAGATTATAAATCTTTAGTTCCATAATTATAATTAGTAAAACTGTCTAATTCTAAAATATGATTAATTTTTACTTTCTCTTGCCTATATGAATATAGGCCTATAGGAAAGAAAGTATTGTTTTCATGTCGATTTTTCGAAATCGAGTTTTCACCAGATCTACACGTTTTCAGACCCCTGAACCCAAAAAACATGTTTTTAGCTATTGGTCTGTGTGTGTGTGTGTGTGGACAGAATATTTCAAGAACGGAATATCGTACGAACTTAAAACTTGAAACTTAAGTTAGGTACCACTTGAGGACCCGATACGAATATTTTCATCAAAATCGGTCAACTGGAAGTAGTAGTTTATTCGTGTCATTTTTCACTTTTTTACGATTTTCTCAAAAATTGGTCATACGATTTTTTTTTTTAAATGCCTGGTTTACTAAATTTTTAATGCTCTACAAGATAGGGTAGACGCCATGTCTGCTGAAATTCTTGGAGAGGCTGTTTTCACGTAAAAAATTGTTTTTTTTAAGATTGCGGCTTTAATATGCATTTTAGCGCAAAAATTTATATAATAAAAGTTGTAGACAATTTTAAATCCTACAAATTTTATTTCAAACATTTTTTTGTATAACGCTTAGTTTAGCGGTAATTAGCGACTTTCTGTCTTTTTCTCACGAAAACGTGTGAAAAATCGATTTTTTTTAAGATTTCAATTCTAGATGCATTTTACCACAAAAGTGTATTATAGAATTTATAGGAAATTAAAAGATCCAGAACTTTTAATTAGAGCATTTTTCTCTACAGAGCCTAGTATAGCGTGAAAGAGTGATTTTCCGTATTTTTAACCCAAACTGATGTTGATTTTCATTTTGCGTCTTTCACTCATGATTAAAATTAGGTTATGTTTATTGAGGTTAGTTTTTTGTTTGTTTCTAATGTTAGGCTATTTTGTAAATTATTAGCATTGGCAAGAGAAAGTTGTGTGAGTTTTTCACACCAGATTTTTTTGTTTTCTTCCTATTTCCTCCTACTGTCCTGATGAAATGTAGGATTTGTGGTTGGGTTTAATATCAATATTTTAGCTCTCTCTTTTTGTTTTTATAAATTTTATTTTGCTCATAACAGACTGATGAAGTGTTAAATTATTTGCACTCAATCTGCTAGTTTCAGGGATACAAAAAATAGTTATTTTTCTTATCACATGTTCTGTCAATTATATAACTGAAGCATTTAAGAACTGAAGAGGCAGAGGTGTAAAAGACACTAGTCATAGTTATATCGTCTGAAAATAATGAATTTTATTACACAGCCATACCCTGTGGTGAATGAAGTTAAGGTATCATTTTCAGGGTGAAAAGTACGAGTAGATACTTTTCAGAGGGTCCGGCATGCTGTAAGCATACTTTTCCACTCTGTGAGTAAGGCAGTGGTAAACTACCTCTCTCCTAGTTTTACTTAGTAAAACCTTTAGAGGTCCAAACCAGCCTTTCGGCTACGACCTATAAATAAACAACAAAATATAAATTTCATGACGAACAACTTTGAGAATTCCATTTCATAGCTTTGTACGGGTATTTGTGAAATATAATTACTATAAATTTGTGATTTCCATTACGAAAACCGATTTTTAAAGTAAACTTCTTAATTTGAAATTATACAATACTGAAATTATACTGTATACATTACTTTCAGTGTAACCATAAGCTTTACGGAAATAATTACTTATTCAGCGGTAACTGGTTTTGGAAATAAACGGTATTAGATACCAGTTACAGTAGTAGAACTAATTTGTGTGAAATGCTTACGGTTCACTTAAAGAAATTTCAAATTTTCAATTAGGAATAGTCTGAACGTTTAAATTTTCCATTTAAATCAGTTCATGGCATGGACAACGACAAAAATCCAAGAGCAGAGAATCCAGACGGCAAAGATGTCGAAGGACTAAGGGATCTACACACTTGGAAAGAATGAAGAAATAAGGTCAGAATTGGGTATTTACAACTTGAACAAAAAGGTAAATAATTATCGCCAAAATTGCAGACAACAAATGGCAAGGATATCAGATCACAGGATACCTAAGCAGGCGCACTGGTATGCTCCAGAAGGTAAAAGGGATGTCGGAAGATCTAGGAAAAGATGGAGATAGATAATATAGTATGTGAGTTCGTAACAGGCTGCGGCCTTATCCTTGGTTGAAAGAAGAAGAAAAAGAAGAAATCAGTGCATTGGTTCTGATGAAAATGGATAAAACACTTTTAAAGGATTCATAATTGTTTTTGTTAAAGGATTTATAATTGTTTTTGTTAATATATTGAAGGACATTTTTGTAATTAATTCTTTTTTAGATCGTAGAAGACTATCTTTTTAATAGTCCATTCTAAAAGTATCATGTATTTTAGAATCAATATCTACAGTTTAATTAATTATTGATTTTTTTATGTTTCAGACTAGTGAAGGGATTGTTTATGAAGCTCCACGACGTGTCTTAGTAGAAGGAAGTCCTGGTTCAGGAAAAACAACATTAGCATTAAGAGTTCTCCATTCTTGGGCTACTCAAGAAGATCCGTCCATCCAATTAGCCCTGTTTATACCACTACGTGAATTACGAGGAGGAACACTTTCACATTATCTCGGTAAAGAATTGCTTCCTAAAGGAAGTACGGGGTCAAGTTTTCTACAAGTCTGGAAGAGTCTTCATTTATTAGAAGATAGATTATTGTTCGTACTGGATGGGTATGATGAAGCTGTGCGTGGTTTCGGGTTAGAAAATGGGAGGGAAGCATTGGGTGATGCTTTGGACTTATTAGAAGGTAGGATTTTTCCTGAATGCAGAATATTAATTACCTGTTGTCCCGGATGGAGTTCTGAGATCACCGGTTTTGTACAACGAAGAATATTACTTCTAGGTTTAGACTGGGTGCACGTTCAAAGACTGGTTTCGTCTTTTTTCTCCTCTAGTAAAGAGCAACAACATACCAATCGATTTCTTGATACAGTGTCGGGAAGTCCAAATGTTCTAAAACCTCTCGCGTGTTGGCCTCTCGGTTGGTTAGTGCTGTGTGTTCTTTATGATGAGAATTGCTGTCATCTACCTACGGACTCATTAGAATTACATCAGTCCTTATTTAAGTGCCTTATAAGACGCAGCCTCATCAAACGTGGGGATGTTATCAACACAACTTTAAATACGTCATCATGTGATCTACCTGGACATTGTAAGAAATTGCTCGCTGAATTTGGAAAGCTAGCTTTGACTTGTATTAAAGAAGATCGGTTTTCCTACACGGATTCTGAAATCAGGTAAGAAATTTCTTATTAATTATTACATTATAAAATTTATTTGTTCTAACCTTCTTCTTCATCTGCCTTTCAAGGATTGGGCATCTCTGGCTGTTCCGAACCTCTCAAATCTGCCCATCTCTTTCTCGGGCGTCCTCGTTCTCTCCTGCCCTCCGGCTTATAGCCCAGTGTCTGCTTAGGTATCCTATCCTCCCGCATTTTGTTTACTTGCTCTAACCACTGCATTCTGTTCTGAGATACCTTGTTGTTTATAGAGAAGATGTTAAGTTCTTTCCTTATATTTCTGTAACGTATTTCTGTAACGATCTTCTCTACTACACCCATATGTATGTCGAAGAAATTTCGTTTCAGATGCTTGCAATCTATTCTCCTCTCGCTTTGATAGCACCCAAGTTTCACTGCCATAGTGTAAAGTCGGCACTGCTAATGTTTTATAAAATCTTGGCCTCGTGTTTTTGCTCGTGCTATTTTTTAAAGTGCGGTGGGTAGTTCCGCATTTTGCTGAAATCGGTGCATCTTATTGTAATCATCTTTATCCTGTTGGTATGTAATGTTGCAACCTAGATACTGAAAGTGGGAGATCTGTTTCAAAATATTATTATCTATAACAATTTTGCTTCTGACTGGCTCCTTCCCCCTAATACTTATATTCTTTACAGAGTTTGTTCTAACCTTGCTACCTTTATTATCGGTAATATTACCGGCAGAACTACTAGTTATAGAAGGTATATAAATCATTGGATTGATTTATTGTTTTTGGTGGCAATTTTTAAAATTTTTATCTAACATTTCTATAGTCCGCCCGACCGTCACACCCCGATGTAGAAAACTACGAAAGATAGCAACAAACGTTTTCCGTATTCATAACCTACACGAAAAGTTAGTGGGCGTAAATTGGGCTTGAAGTTCCGGTTTCGACCAAAAGTCAAGAAATCAGAGTCGGAATTTGGAAACAAAAATAGTGTCATTCGATTTCTCTTAAAGAGTAAATACAGAAATCATTGGGTTTAAAGTTCCGGTATCGACTGGAAGTGGCCCAAAACCGGAAGTAAGAAATCAAAGTCGGAATTTGGAAATAAAAATAGTGTCATTCCATTCCTCTTAAAGAGTAGATACAGAAATCACTAATGAGTTTTGCCATAAGTCAAAGGTAAGCCTTTTTAAAATTGCCACCTGCCATGAGATGCGTCGTATCATGAAAGAGATTTTTCAGAATTAAAAACCATGGTATCCTAACTTTTATGGTTTTTAAAATTAAGTTATTTCACTTATTACATTAATTACATATAAAGCCAAATGTCAATGTGCTGTAAAATAATGAAGCAAATTGTTTCTAAAAATTTACCATCCGATTTTCTTTGGTTAGAAGAAGTTTCTGTTGGTTTTTTTAAATATTATTTTTGCTTGGTAGCTCTGGTGTGCTTTCACAGTAACCCATAAAACCGAAATAAAGTTAATAAAAATTTTTGTTGCGTATATTTATAAATATTAATTCTATCATGGCAGTGATATAGATTCTAAATTATCGAAGTTTATCTTCTGTAGTCCGTATTCGTTTGGGTTGCAGGATTTTCCACATAATGGAGGGAAAACAATAATTTTCCAAATATTTTTCAACTTTCTTGAGCATCTTTACTTTTTTACAGTCTAGTAGAAAATATTTAACCTACCCGATACTTCTATTTCCATCTTCGAAGTTTTTTCTAAATTTAAGTTGAACCTCTTTATTTGAAATTTCACAACCTATTAAATTCTAAACAAGTAAATCAAATTTTAAATTTACAATAAACACATGTTTTCACTTGATGAAATTAACATTCATTACGTCAGCATCCTTACTGATTTTCTGTAAGAAATTCCCGTTCTTTTTTTCCTAACATCTGAGATTATTTTCAATCAGTTTAAAAACAAAAACTATAAGTAAATAGCATGAAAGTGTCACAAAGACAATACCCAATGGTATTGCTTCGAAAAGAAAGAAAAAATTATGTACATTATTTGAAAACATTAACTAGATATAAGATGAACAACAGTAAATAAAAAAGGTTACAAAATTAATAGAGGTGATAGTAGAATGAGTAGAGGAAGAAGATGATGTTAATAAATATGACGTTGATGTTGATGTAGATTTCAATATTGTTTACAATGTAGGTTAGTCGGTAAATCTAAACGCAAGGTCAAGCAAGTTTATTCGTTTTAGTCGTGTCACGTCTTCGCTATTATCAACTAAATTAAGCACCAAAGAATTCGGGTGATCTGCTAATTTTACTTGATATTTAGAACTTAGCTGCGTAATTTTTTCTTTCACGGTGTTGACACGTAAGTCCTTATGCAACGCATCATTTGTGACATACCATGGACCATTTGTTATTATTCGTAAAACTTTTGACTGGAATCGTTGGATGATAGCAAGATTCGATTTCGCTGCTGATCCCCAAAGAGGCAACCCATAAGTCCACAGCGGTTTCAATATGGCTTTGTACAGTAGGAGCTTTCTTTGTTCGTATCCTGATTAAATTATCCGTTAATCCCGGTCCATCATCCGAAGGTATCATGAGGTTTGCCTGTATTTAAGACAATCCTCTGGCCGCGTTACGAGCGTTGCGCAGATTAAGCTGATTAGTGGGATTGCTACATCACTGCATATGAGCCTGCAGGACAGTTCCTTCGAGATGTCGTTCTAGGCTCTTCCGCCTCCTCCGCCGTTAGAAAAGACTTCCATGTCCCCCTTTGGAGCCGTTGACCATATTCACTGGTTTTTGTCCACCCTGAGTATTTTATTTCCTCAGCTTTCTCCAACAGAGTTGACGAGTGTCCCCATCGCCAGGGGCGGCTCCCGATAGCACACCCAGCAACAGCCACTGGCTAGGATACCTAAGCAGACACTGGGCTATAAGCCGGAGGGCAAGAGAGAACAAGGACGCCCAAGAAAGAGATGAGCAGATTTGAGAGGTTCGGAACAGGCAGTGATGCCTAATCCTTGAAAGGCAGAAGAAGAAGAAGACAGTAGAAGCTTGATCTCTAATGACAGCTGTGAACGTTTGCCGTTTCCGTTGTAATAAATAAAAATTCCCGTTCTACCGTTAAGGTTCCTCTATAAGATCACCTGGTATGTAGTGTGCTCATTGCCTGTATAATTGCATTTGTATGTATCAAATTTTGTATGCTAATTGATGTAGAATGTTTTAGCTAGATCAGATTTGTATGAGAGTTGTAAATCATTGTGAAGGGTACCGTTAGTAACATAAAGCGGTCACTATGTAATTGTATGGATAGTTCTGTTTTGAATTGTCTGTTTCCTTAGTGTGGGACGGTTTGGTCGATCTCTAAATTGGACTTAACATTACCTTGCATATCGTCAATATTTAGATAACTTACTTAGTTTTACACGTTTATTAAGTAGTTTCTTTACTGATAAAAACTTGTTTAATATTGCCTTGTTTTTGTTAAGCCTACATAGGTTTAGTCCAAGTGCAAACCTGAATATCTTATGTTTAGTTTTTAATAATTTTAGCCATTTGATAATGATTTGGTGTATTTAGAGCTGGTTTTCTTTATTGACATTTTTAGATATTTTAATATAACCCACTGGGTTGGTCTAATGGAAAAATTGTCGCCGCGAGTCAGCTGTTTGACAGCTGATGTACGGAGACACAGTTTCCGCGGTTTAAGTCCCAGTAATTTTTTTTATTCCTAATGTGTTCGTTGCAATCTGTTCAATTTAGAACAATAAGCAACCCAATGACCCAATGAGATGAGGATGATATGTATGACGTGTAAATGAGGTGTAGTCTTGTACAGACTCAGGCTGACCATTCCTAAGAGAGTATGATTAATTGAAACCCAACCATCAAAGCACACCGGTAACCACTGACTAGTATTCAAATTCGTATAAAAGTAACTACCTTGACTAGAATTTGAACCAGGGACCTTCGTCTCCGAAAATCACCTGTTAAACAGCTAGCTGACTAGCGGCGACGACGTTACCCCTAGACCAACCCGGTGGGTTAGTAAAAATAGTTAATTTTATACGGCTTTGAAAACTAAACAGTGGTTATCAGTGCACTTTGAGGGTGGGGGTTAAATTAACCATAATTTTTCAAGAATGGTCGACCTGAGTCTGTACAAAACTATACCTCATTTACACGTCATACTCACCATCCTCATCAAATTGGGTCATGGGGTTCCGTATTGTTCAGAATTGAACAGATTGCAACGTATACACATTGCGTATGGCTTGTGCGAGTGAGAGCGTTATACATTCTCTCACTCCCACGGCTAGGGGACATTAGTTCGTCTGAATACTGTACATAAGTTCTTTAATTAATTAATTGTAATATTATATGTATGTATATTCTCATTGTGGAGAGATTTTTTTTTTTTAATTTAAAAAAATTCTAAGTTATTAAGAATTCTACCAGGAAGGCATAATGTTAAAAGAGGTGTTGCGAATATTTTTTAATTTTTAAATTTAAATCCCCCACAAAGTGAGAAGCTGTTACTTAGCAACACCTCTTTCAACATTATGCTGTCCTGGTATAATTCTTAATGACTTAGAATTTTTAAATTTATAAAATTCCAAAGTGAGATTTTTTTTAAATTCTAAGGGTTGTTGCTAAGTAACAGCATCTCACTTTGTGGGCAGATTTAAATTTAAATTAAAAAGTCATTAAGAATTTATACCAGGACAGAATAATGTTGAAAGAGGGAGATTTATAAATTTAAAAATAAAATTCGCAACACCTCTTTTAACATTATGCCTTCCTGGTAGAATTCTTAATGACTTTAAATTTTTTACAAACCGGGAGATTTTTGTTTTTTTAAAGCTAAAAAAATTCTAAGTCATTAAGAATTATACCAGGACAGCATAATCTTGAAAGAGGGAGATTTAAATTTAAAAATTTTAAAAAAATTCGCAACACCACTTTTAACATTATGCCTTCCTGGTAGAATTCTTAATGACTTAGAATTTTTTTTAAATTAAAAAAAACTCCCCACAATGAGAATATATATAGTTCTAATTTTGAGGTTAATCTTAGTTTTAAACGTCGCGTTAAAAATATTCCTGTTAGAAATCTGTACACTCTAACTCGGTGTATCAGGCGATAATAACTCTTTCGAATTTTACCTCAAAAATCTTCCCTGATCATTCTTGAACAATCGTCTGAAATTGAGTAAATATTTTCAATTTAATTTGATTTATTTGTGATTCATTTTATTTTTACTTTCTCTTTCCCTGTTTGAACTTATAGGGAAGGAAAGTATTGTTTTCATGTCGATTTCTCTAAATCGAGTTTTTAACCGGAAATACAGGTTTTCAGATCCCCTGAACCCCTCCTTCAAACATAAACATGTTTGTAGTTATAGGTCTGTGTGTGTATGTCTGTTTGAACGAAATATCTCAAGAACGGAATAACAGACGAAATTAAAACTTGGAACTTAAAATTAGGTACCACAAGGGAATCCGACACCAACATGTTCATCAAAATCGGTCAACCGGAAGTAATTCGGGCTATTTTTCACTTTTTGGGATTTTCTCAAAAACGGCTCCTTTAATTTTTTCAAACATTTTCGTATTTACTTAACGTTTCATGCTTCATAAGATAGGTTAAGCACCATGTCAGCTGAAATTCTTGAGAAGGTTGTGCTCTCGTGGTAAAAATATTTTTTTAAGATTGCAGCCGTAGATTATTTCTGGCTAAAATCGTAGGCCTACAAAACTTAAGTTGTAGTATATTGGAAAACCTACAATTTTCATTTTAAACATCTTTTTATGCAACACTTACTTTAGCGTCAATTAGTGATTTTCTACATTTTACGTCAAAAGTATTCCTATAGAAATAACGTTTTAGGAAATGAAAAACCTACAACATTTACTTCAAAAATTTTTTCAGTGTTTTCCCTTATGTTTAACTCCTACAAAAATTAAAATTAAACATGATTACAATTAAATTACGTTGTTAATTTACTTTGTTTAATCATGATTTAATATAGGTTATATTGATCATTATTTACAATGACAAGAGGAAGTCATGTGAGTGTTTCACACCAGATTTTTGTTACATGAATTCAAAACTATTTTGAATTGATAGAGTTCCTTTTTAGTAATCCATTTTTCGATTATATCCTTTTCAGTTATTTTTGTACCAAATTTCAATCATTATTAACAGAATAATCTAATGTAGAAATATTCAACAGTATTTGTTTTACTTGAATTTTAATTACAGATGAGACAAAATATCAAATATGATGAATGGTTGATTTATTTATTTTTTTAATGAAGGTTACTGGTAGTTATGTGAAAGAAGAAGAAAAATATGGAAGAGTGCTGGTGGTGTTGACAGATGATATATCACCTTCATTTTGCTTGGCTTCTACCTTCCAAAGTTACCCCAATTAATGCTTCTACAACGTCAGCCAACTAGTCATTTAATCCTGTGCTTCAAACCCCTGTAAAATATAGTAGGGTTCTATTTGCTGGTAATTTAACATCAAACGCTTGACAAATCGAGATTTAATCTTCGTATTTGAGACCCAACACGTTCCTTATGGTAAGAGTAAATAAGTTTTGATAACATAATGTGGTATTCATGTGCTGATAATATTAAACATCACTAATATTAGTTATTAGCTTCAATATGTTACGAGAGTTTAACATAAATTCACTGTAGACTCTTTATACATCCTTTTGTTCGACAGTTAATTTATTATACAGATTTCAATTGCCTTTTCAAAGTTCCCTTTACATTTTCCCGACCACTGAACACCTGCTTCTTTCATTACCCAAATCGAAAAGGGTTCAACAAAGTTTTTGTTTTCGATACAGAGAGTTTGAAGTGATATCTATCACATAAACACTTCTGATTTTGTAGGAATAATATACGAGGTGTGGCTATTAAATAACGAGACTGACGTTGCAAAAAAATTTATTTTTATTTTATACATAATTACGTATTGTTACCTTCTATATACACTTCTTCTCTATCCCTAAAACGCTCCATGCGAATTTTCCATTGTTTGAAACAGTCCTGGAAGTCATCTTCTGCCAGCTCCTTCAGGACACGTGCCGCTTTCTCTTTTTCAGCTTCCACAGACTCAAATCTTGTCCCTTTTAATGCAGATTTCACCTTAAGGAACAGGTAGACGATAATAGCATGTGATGAAACGTGGTTTCTTACTTATGATCCGGAAACGAAGCGCCAATCCATGCACTGGTAGAGCAGAACTTCACCAAGAGCCAAAAAAGCTCGAATTAGCAAGTCAAAATTTAAAGCAATGATGATTGCTTTTTTTTATATCCATGGGAGCCTTCACTGGGTTCCTGCAGGTCAGACAATTAATCAACATTACTACATTGAGGTACTTTTTAAACTACGTCAAAGAGTAAGGAAAAAATGCCCCGAAATGTGGAAGAACAAATCATGGTTCTCCACCAAGACAATGCGCCAGCTCATTCCACGTTATCTGTCAAGAGGTTCGTAGCCAAGTACAGCATTTCAGTGTTAGAACATCCACCTTATTCACCAGATCTTGGACCAAGTGACTTCTACCTGTTCCCTAAGGTGAAATCTGCATTAAAAGGGACAAGATTTGAGTCTGTGGAAGCTGTAAAAGAGAAAGCGGCACGTGTCCTGAAGAAGCTGACATAAGATAACTTCCAGCACTGTTTCCAACAGTGGAAAATTCTCTTGGAGCGTTGTAGGGATAGAGAAGGAGTGTATATTGAAGGTGACAATAACTGATTGTGTACACAAAAAAAAAATTTTTTTCAACGTCAGTCTCGTTATTTAATAGCCACACCTCGTATATTTAATCCCTAAAGTTTTTAAGTGTCAGTCTGTTCAATTACAACCGACAAGCAACCATATGACCCAATGAGATGAGGATGATTTGTAGAACGTGTAAAGTAGATGTAGTTTTGTACAGACTCTGGCCGATTATTCCTGGGAATGTACGGTTAATTGAACCCCAACCATCATAGTTCACCGGAAACGACTATTTATTCTTCAAATCGGTATAAAAGTAAATAGCATAACTTTTAAAATGTAAAATTTATAGTTATAATACTAACATATATTTTTTATATAAGTTAAAAGTATAATTTATTTTTGTAACACGGTAAGGAATTATTTATCAAATGGCATGCCTTATAAGTTAATATCAGATATTAATTATTGTTATACCAAATGATAGACTGACTACTTAAATTGTACTAAACTTCAAATTGGGTTTTTTGTTGGTTATAAATTTATAAAACCCCTCACTTCTTTCTTATACGGAAGGAATTTAAATTTATGGACTGTCTAGGGTCTGGAATTTATTTCGTTTCATTCCGTTAATTTAAAAAATGACTACAAAACTCTTCTAACCTCTCTTACGGAGGAATTCTTTCTCGTAATAAATTACAGTGTAAACTTTTAAAGGGAAAACGTGCATTAGGATACATTTTTTATTCTAATTTACATGAAACATAAAGAAATTTAATTTTTCTTACTCTCTTGTTCTACTTGCTTACGTTTTAAGCAATGACATACAGAGTGATTCTAAAATGCACGGTAATCTCTGGGGATCCGATTAAAGAGATAAACGTAATAAAAAAATCCTATAAACATAGCACCGAAAACGTTTCGTTGTCGAGTAACAGCTAGCGAAATGTTTTAACCGGATTTCATCTACCCCGGTTAAATTTTTCGCCTCATATTTGTAGAATATTTTTGAGGTGATAATTTAGGTTAGGCAAAATGCCTTTATGAAGAATAATTTAAATGTTCACTATAATAACACTAGAAATAGAACTATTACTATGCTGTTAACCCTAACACCAAATTGTTTCAACGAAACCTATTTATGCTTGATTTTACTAAATACTTGAAAATACATCAATAGATTACCATTATTTTTAAAAAAAATCAATGAGTACTTTTATATTTTATAAGAATTCCTTTCACAAAACTTCAAACCTGATGTTTTATGTAAAAATCTGACCACATAGAATTAGAAATATTGTGGATGCAGCATCAAAATCGGTTTTAAAATTAGTAAAATCTAGTACTAATTAAGGCTGGTCTGTTGGTGTAGTGGTCAGAATAACTGGTTTTTATACCGGGGGTCGTGAGTTCGATTCCTGGTAAGGTCTGGTATTATTTTATTTCTATTTTTAATCTATCACCCTTCTTCGTATACATTAGCCTGCGTAACAGTGAGATGTAAAACCAAAATCAAGTAATACTTGAATATTATAACAAAAGCCAGTGCGGTTTGAAAAACTGGATTTCCCTTTTTTTAGTCACTAGGGTTCGGAAATGAAACGGTGCTTTACAGAGCATGTCTCAAAGTTATTGGCGTTTTCAAATAATGTAAATTCTACTAAAAAATTATCTTCATTTAAAATTTGTTATTACTTTGAACTGCAAAAGTAAAGCGTGCAAAGTTATAAAAAGTTACTTTTAGTTGAGAATAAAACAACGAACTTGATTTTGGTAATTTTTTACGAGTTAACGTGTTTTCCAACAATTTTTTAAACGAACTCCTATATTTAAGCACTAAACTTTTTAACCTCGTCATTTTGACGAAATTCTAATATCTGAAACTAATTAAAAAACCACTTTACTTTTTAATGAAATTTTTACCATTTTGTTCTTAATTAAAATTTTATTCATTTCATTTTTAAATAAAAAAATAATTGATTGTTAGTTTTTCAAATCTCTGTACCATTGAGCGAAAAAATGTAGAGATGATGAAAAAATTTAATACCCATTTGATCTTCACAAATTTTAACGCAAGCGAAAAAAAATGTTTTCGTTTCATTCGGAACTATGTCTGACTTAGTGTATAAAATGTGGATCTTTAATATATTATATGTTAGAAAAATAACTGTTTCCTCAAGTGGTATAAAATTTGTAAACCAAAATTATTGTATTCAAACCCTAAGGGTTTTTGAAATCAGATAAATGTAACTTCAAATTTAATGATACTTTAATTTCAACTATTTATTAACAAATCACATTTTCTCAATAATGGATCATAGAGTTCTCAATAAGTACATGTAGTTCTGGGACCTGTTTTATAAATGTTCAGCAGTGGCGTCTTGTGTTTTCAGAAATAGGCGAAGAGTTACAAAAAAAAAAACAGAGAAAAACTAGTATACTATACTCTATCCCATGGAACCGTGCAGCACGTCAAAACATTAATGTATTAAATTCTGATTGAACTTAGCGTGATCCATTCGAGTTACAAAAAAATGTTCTTTGCATATTAGATGAGACTTGCTGTATATCTAATTGAAACACATACTAAATACAAAATATGACAGTACCAGTAGAAAGAATTCATAGAGTAGGCCTATTATGTAACATCCAGTCTGTTGCCGGTTGTTTTGACTGAAGGCATTGGTAGAGTAAAACATGATGACCTTTACTATCCTTTATTATCCTTTTTACTGATTTTCAAACCGTAGGCTGTTTATATCTGCTGCTCAGTTCTGTGGGATATACTATAATAAACAGGCAGGTGGAGTGTTATAATAATTGCACTCTATCTGTTTGGTCCAGGGCTAAAAAAAATAGTTCTGTTTCTTATCACATAGTCAGCCACTTATATGACTGAACTATTTAAGAACAGAAGAGGTAGAGGTGTAAAAGACACTAGTCAGAGTTATCTCCTCTGAGAGTGATGAATTTCACGATGCAGCCAGACCCTGTGGTGAATGAAGTGAAGGTGTCATTTGCAGAGTGGAAAGTGAGTGCTTTTCGGAGGGCCTGGCATGCTGATAAGCATACTCTTTCAACTCAGTGAGGAAGGCAATGGTAAACCACCTTACTCCTCGTTTTTACTTAGTAAAACCTCTAGAGGTTCAAACCAGCCTTTTGGCTGTTGACCTAAACAACAACAACAACATACTATAATAAGTAATTGCCAGACTTCCGAGAGTATAAAAAATGTAAAATGTAAAATCTAAAACAACTGTGTGACACCGCAAATACAAAACAACTAACGTACACATATTATATTATACTATCATATTATATTATACAAAGAGCATGCAGGTGCAGTAGCCTGATCGATCCACCGCAATCTCTTCACTTTTCGGTGACGGGTGGGGAGAGGTAGACGTGCATATATGCTGCTGCCATCTTCTTTGTCATGGCAACCCACTCGCGCTAATAGAGTAGGTCGCCTACCCGTCTTAACTTTTCACTTGGGCATTTATTTGGAATATTAAGACCATTTACAAGGACTATTTAAAACATTAGAAAAGTGTTCTAAACAGATACAATAATTTTATGTAGACACAGCTATGTATACACGGCTATACACGATAGTTACGGCTGGCAGAGTTCGTTTCCAAACCTATGTCTATTTGAAAATTTCGTCTTATTTTGAGCTATAAATGTATCAGCTTTTGAGAGATTACCGATGAATTTTAAGCCAACCCGTAGACTTATAAATGGTGATCCTTTACTAGACTACGCGCAGTCGTGTAATACAGCTGTAGTTAATTTAAAACTTAAGCAGAGTTATTGTTAGCAAAAGCAAAAACGATTGTTCTGTACTGTAGTAGCCTATACCGGGTGAGGCAAAAGTTTTGAAACTTATTCGTCTGCAAAATTGACACCTTTGACCATCCGCCACTTTAAACTGGGACATTCTTGAGAGATTTATTTACCGTCATTTTTCTCGTCTTAATGAGGGCTTTTAAACGATGTGTCACATGATAGGGGTTGCCATTTAAAGATTTTGAGTTGCTACCCGAAGCCACCCCTACAAAATGGGTGGATTTGCATTATTATGACCAAAATTTAAATACAGTCAAACTTCTACTAACGGACACTTCTGAATTGCGGACATTTCCTAATAATGGACCCTCCACATAACGGAAAACTTGAAAACAAATTTTCAAGTGAGGTATAATGAACATAAAAAAACACTGAAATGTAACTACATTATATCTAACTATAACAATCATTTAAAAGAGGAAAAACATAAATTTGATAAAATAGATGAACATTTTAATATAATAGAACAATGTAATATAGAAAATAAAAATAAAATTGAAAAATATGAGATGTTCCATTTTTATAAATATTTAAAAGAGAAAAAGCAGGACATTTTGAACGAACAGGTCAAATTTAGGAATGTTGAAGTGATATTGACTGCTGCTGCTATCTACAGTAAATATGAGAAGGGATAAATTAGAGGAATTTAATTTTAAATCAGTTTATACAAAGACTGAAGATGTATCATATTCTATAGATTTTAAATAAATAAAAATTTTTTTTAGTTTAAATTATGTTATTTACTCTGATGATGTTGGATCCACCGAAACACGTGTAAGTAAAGATAAAAGTTGACGCAGTTTAAAAAGAAGTTAGTGAAATTTATTATATAAATTCATTATATAAAATAGAATTAATTTCATACTGCAGGATGCATTATAAAAATTTACTTTTGAAGTTTAGTATTCATTAAATATTTAGTTTAAAGCAAAGAGATGTACATTTATTTATTTATTTTTCTCATGCTCTAAAGATAAAGCTGGCTCCCAATATTTTTTATTATCATTCGTTGTTTTAATTCCGTATTAAAGTATTTGCCTACCGGTAGAGATTTAAAGGTGGTGCAAGACTTTTGCCTCACCCGGTTTACTGTACTTGTACATACTCGTATAAATTGGAGTAATGGATACATCTTCAATATCAGTATTCAAAAATGATTGAAATATGATACAGGTAATATATTCGTACTGAACTTTGTACGGTTTGGCGTAGGATTTATTTTTTGTTAAAATGAAAGAACGATTTCAATACCTCTTTTTTCGTTTTAAGTCAAGTTAAAAGCTATCAAAAGAAGAGTAACTACTGTATTGCGGATTCTGTATTGATTGTAAAAGCAGAGGTGAGAGTTTCAGTTCCACCCCTACTAACGCATGTACGATTGATGATAAATTCTTTCCACCAGCAACCCTTTACGGTGTTACCAATAACCTACCGTGCGACAACATTTAACTTTTAACTTTTAAGTGATTGCAACTCTATACACTTCTTTTTTCTCAAACGATTTTCGTTAACTTTTGCGTAGATATAAATAACTGTGATTTAATTATTGATTATAAGTTTTATACGTGATGAAAATCTCAGTTTTTACAATAAAGTTTTAATAGACTTGGAAATCCATACTGTAGTAGATTTTGTAAATCTTCAATAAAAGTTATTAACTAATGTTATTTAGACCAATATTTGTATTTTATCCACGACCAATTGTAAAAAAATATCTAAATAGAAAAAGTATATTTTAAAATTGATTTAATTTACGGGAATGTCCAAGAAGTAATGATCCTTATTATTTTATTTATTTATTTATTGTTAATTTTATCGGATTTACTTGTTAGAACTTCTTCCCAAAGGCCTGTCTTTTTCTTTGATCCGTTTCCTTCACTTTCTTCCCGATAATTTTTTATCTTTTCTGATCTTGATATTGTCGCATCTTCTAGAAACAGCCTCTTGATCCTCTTTGATGATCTATTTAGTCTTCGTAGAAATCACCATTTCATACAATTTGCTTCTGAACTCTTCTTTATCACAATATTAAGTCTTTTTAAATCGCAATTGCTTTAGTTTTAGTTGTTGTTTGTGATTAAAATTGTTTTTGTTTTTGTCGTTGCAAATATTAAAAATCTCTTGTTTAAAGAGTTAATGTTCATACGTTTCATGATTAACATTTTATGAATATCATGTGGCTTCATTTTTTATCGCCCTAAAAAAACTTCTTAGTTTTAAATTAACAAAGGAACATATTATGATTGTAACGAGATGTCTCTCTGGCCTGGATAGTCCTACTGAGACCTACGACAGCACTTTCAATCCAGAACAAAAATGTTTTTCCCCCACTCCTTGACGAATAACACCAGAATAGTACTATAACAGGAGCAGAAATACATACAGCCTTGAGGGAAGAGAGTAGGTCTATCCGTACTCTACTGCTTGTCATTACCCTCCAATCAACACACAGCATGTTATCGTTCGTAGGTTAATGTTATGTCTATTGGTTAATGATTTATAGTGCAGTATTTCCTAGAAATACTCTACTTTATTTATTTTATTTTTCTCTTTTCTACTTACATTATACGATGAAATTGTGATTCATTTATTTATACACTACAAGAAAATGAATAATCACAGTGAATCTCTAAATTGACAAGTCGATTTAACGAAAACATTTTAACATTTTGTAACCCGCAAATCCCATAGCAAATGTTTTTTTTAATATTCTCACGATACTACATAAATGTGTGGCTCTTTAGGTTGTCTGAAGAGGGTTTCTTCACTAATTTTATTTTTAGAGAGCCTTTTAAAGAACACGTTTTAAACTTTTTTGCCCTGACCCCTCGTAATTTTGACTTTGAGACTTTTGTGACTTTTGAGTGTCATTATAAATTGAAAATCAAAAATAATACTAGGTTTTAAATAATCGGATATATGATCTGAGATTTCTGAGAAACAAATGTGTTTCCAGTTTGAATAATAATTGTTAAGTCAATATTATAATATAATAATTATAATATATATTATAATATTATAATATAAAATAATTATAACCCACCGGGTTGGTCTAGAGGTAAAGTCGTCGCCAAAATCAGCTGTTTAACAGCTGATTTTCGGAGACGAAGGTTCCTGGTTCAAATCCTAGTAAAGGTAGTTACTTTTTTTACGGATTTGAATGCTAGACAGTGGTTACCGGTGTACTTTGATGGTTGGGGTTCAATTAACCATACTCTCTCAGGAATGGTCGACCTGAGTCTGCACAAGACTACACCTTATTTACACGTCATACACATCATCCTCATTTCATTGGGTCATGGGGTTGCTTATTGTTCTAAATTGAACAGATTGCAACGTACACACATTAGGGATTAAAAAAAAATATTATAATGTTTTGTGAAATGTGTGTATTCATTATGTTTGTTTGTTTTTTGTTTCAGGGCTCATTGTCGAGGTGGTGGTTTAGAAGTAACGGAATTAGGTTTTTTAATGCGTGGTCTTAATTTCGGTCGTTGTCACAACCAGAAGAAAAGACCTGATTACTATACACCTATACATCGATCTTTGGCTGAATTTTTAGCGGCCTATTATATTTCATCTGTTGTTCATTACGCGAATATTCTTAGAAGGGAATTGGAAGATCTTCCTGGACTTAGTGCTGGAAATGCAGCCGGTAGTACCGTTTTAATTCTTCGGTTTTTACTTGGTCTATTAGGACGTAAAGGACATTTAGTGTTTTATCAGTTCAGCCCGTTAGATCTTTCAACGAGGACTCTATTCACTTTATTGCAATCAGCCGGCCCATCCGATCTGAATGTAGCTGCTGTCAGTAGATTAGTCGGAGCTACAAGTGGTTCTTCTCCTAGCCCTACAAACCCTGGTCTAGGTGCTAGAGTTCCAATGCCTCTTGTTCATACAGCACCATTAGAACTAGAAGGTTGGGCCAGCGTTCTTCGCAGCGATGCTTGCACATTAGAAGCCTTAGAACTAGTCTTTCAATTCGATAAAGGAGCCGATTGTGAACAACTCCTCGATTCTTTCTTTGCTGCTCTTTCTGCTAATGATAGTGTTAGACTAGTACGAATATCTTCTTTACTTGGACATGAATTTACCTCTTCAGAAGTAGAACGTCTTGCAGTCTATATTAAAACAACTTTACCTAAAGCTCGTCTTCATACATTTGAACTTGTCATCACATGTTTAGAAGATAGTGCTCATGATAGGTAAGATTATCATCTCAATGATAAAATATTAAATTATAATGTAAGAGTATTACATTTTTATTAACGATTTCATACATTATTTTGAAAATTATTCACTAAACTAAAATTTTAACCCACTATTTTCAATACTTTTTTTCATTTATCATAATTTCTCCCTTAAACGTATCAAACTCATTTTCGTCCGTTTTAATTTTGTGTGTACATTCCACTATATCTTTGCAAATAAAAAATTACTTTCGAACCTTTTGGATTAACTCAAATTTCTGGTAGTATCTGTGACCTTATCTGATCCATATCTGTGACACTCCATTTCAATTTACAATCTCATGAAAATACCTAAAACCAGTTTTTCCATTCATCTTAACCGTAACAAAACTACTGGCCGTGATATAACCGTGCTTACTTTATCTCCGGGCAGTAGAAAACCCAAAATTATTGTTTAATCTTTTCAAAAACTTAGTCATTAAAAATTATAAAAGAAAAATATTATCATAGAGTAATGTTGGAGTCGTATTGCCCCTGGACAAACGGCTGGATTCAGTAAATTTGTCAGAAAACAATTACCCTGAAACGTTATTACATTAAAGCCCAAAAGATGTTGAAACAGATCCACTTAAAATTGTATGGTAAAGTTTGCTGAAACTTAAGTACTTTTAATTGGGCTCCCTAGTTGTAATATTTGAATTAATCATCTATTGAAAAAAACTTGGAGAAAATTCTGTAGATTTACTTTACTTATTGAGTAATTTTTAAAATATTTGTAATTTTATTAATTGAGATTAATTATGTTTCACAATTTCAGTTCCTTGCAATCTTTTAACCAAAACCCTGTTTACTATTTCTCTTTCTTGATTATCACAAAATGAATGATAACATCGTCAGTGGTTTTGTCTTACGGGTACATTCTCGTTCCCTTGTTATTATAGTTCTAAAATATAAAATTGAATCATTTTTGTAGTATTCTCACCGTTTTATGCTTGGCAAAAAAAAAATTTTATAATATTTAATGATTTGGCTCCTACGTTTAGTAGTGGATAGTACGCTAACCTACAAAGCGGAACGTCCCGGGTTTAATTCCCGTCTAGGGTCTGGAAGTTATTACATTTCAAAACGAGTTTCAGTTCCATGACCCATCGTAGTTGCTAATGACTAAGCTCTTTATGTGACTTTAAATAGACCCCTGAAAAAGGAAGTCAATGTTTTAAATATTTGACGGAGTTCTTACAAGAAGTCAAATATATTTTTATTTTTGATTCTTGTGGGCCTTATATGCTCTTGGCAGTTAGGTAGTTGCTAAGTTTGCATTCTAACTGATAAAGTTTAAGCGGAAAATTTTTAAATACATTTAACAGCACTGTTTTCCGGTTGCAGTAAGTTTCTTAGAACTTTTACGTGGACTAATGGCCGTGGCAGCCGATGCCCGCTAAACACTAAAAACAAGTTGAAATTTTAGCAAAATTTACATAAAAACTCATAAAAATTGCTTTCTTTGAATCAGCGATCTGTTTAACATTTCAGCTCCAAAAATTGTTATTTTGGTCATCAGCCGAAAGGCTGGTTTTTGAACCTGTAGAGGTTTTACTAAATAAAATGAGGGGTGAGGTGGTTTATAACTGCCTTCTTCACTGAGTGAAAAAGTACGCTTATCAGCATGCCGGGTCCTCTGAAAAGCACATATTTTCCACTCTGCAAATGACACCTTCACTTCATTCACCACAGGGTCTGGCTGCGTAATAAAATTCATTACTCTCATAGGAGACAACTCTGATTAGTATTTTGCACCTTTACCTTTTCCGTTCTTAAATGATTCAGTCATTGAATTGGCTAACCATGTGACAAGAAACAGAACTATTTATTTTAGCCCTGCAGATTAAGTGTAAATAATTTGACACTTTCCTGTCTGTAATGGGCAGACTCCAAAAATTATTAAAAAAAAGTTTTATAGAGTATTTTTGGGATAGTATGCACCCATAGGCAAGCAGCTAGATTTGGTAAATTTGTTTAGAGACCGATTTCTGAACTCCTAAAGCTTCGAAAAATACTTTTTATTTATATTTTGGTAACTTTTACCTTCTTAAGCTTATGGAAATGAAAACAAAAGACGTTACAATTTAGTTCATGAGTTATTTTTCAAAAGATTTATGAATAATGGAATTACGGCGGTAGTTTTAAATTTCTAATTCAGTTTCAAAATGGTCTCAATAAGATTTTACCTAATAAAGGACTTGTTAATATAAAATGGTATTTACTTAAAAAACTGTAGCCTTTACTTTTTAGAGGTCTGTAAAGAGCTAAAAGTAATAGAGTATTTCTCTTCTTGCTCTCTTCCTCTCTCCCACCCTTCACCGCATCAAATTTAGAGAAACAGGACAGAGCTCTTAGCTCTCTGCACCAGCGGAATAATGGAAACATTTGCAGTAAATTTTTATAGCCTTCAGAAAGCTTTCGATTCCGCCACCCGTACCTCTTATCTCTTCTGTGCGAAATGCGATTGTTTTATATTTAAACAAAAAAACCTTTCATTTTTATAATTTCCTCTTCTCATTTCACTGTTTCCGTTTATAATTAAATAATTATCTCCGTTCAAAAGTTTATAATTAACTTCCAATTTATTTTTGTGTTCACTGTCTTTTGTAAAAGTTTACTGTCTATGAATCTCTGTGATAAGACTTGTCATAATTTTCTTGTCATCTTTTTATTACAGATTGCATAAGCACTTCGGAAAAGTGTCAAAAGAATTTTAAACAATTATTGATACCATTTTTAATTCCCCTTCAGTTCACTGTTTTGCAACCCAAAAGTTAAAGCAGCTTTCTTAGCGCTGTAAAAAAATTCCGCCAGCTTCATTTAAAACTTTAAAGAACTTTCAGTGTTGTTTCCTGTTCATATTGTCTGTTTCAAAGATAGGCAAAGATTTGAAGAATGAAGACATTTTTTATTTAAATTTTAAATAAACATTTAAAAATAATAAATTTTCAGATGTTTACAGACGTTGAAACTCCACAAAGGTCTTTTTAAATATTGAAAGCACGAGAAGTTTGTAAATAAGACTATTATTCTATGACTGTTTAAAATGTCAGTACTACGGACAACGATGTTTTCGAAATGAAATAATTATTTATATTTTTTATATTTATAGATCTTTTAAGAACTCAAAGATCGTTCAATTAAAATGTATACCTCGCCGCCTTCGTAGTGTAGTGGTAGCGCGCTGGCCTACAACGTGGAGGTCCCAGGTCTGGAAATTTTAACAAGTTGAAACCCTTTGTTGTACTGGTAACGCGCTATAAGTTGACGATTGCGCCTATCATGTGGAGGACAGTATACTATCTATCCTACTTACATCGGCCAACCCGAAAGCATAAGACATGCATCAAGCGTATAACTCAAATACATGTATACATGTATAAGCGTTGTTACTCGAAATGTAACCACCTCAAACACTTAAGTAATAAAATTCAGTTCATGACCCGTCACACTAAATAAGTAAGAAGTCATGTAATTATTTAAAGAAAGTGAATTGTTTAAAATTCAATTACAATTTAATATAACTTTACTGCAAATAATGAAATATGAAAACCCTAAAAATACAATAACCTTTTGAAATTACCGTAAAACTTACTAGTTTTACAGTAATACTTTACTCACGATAATAAGCTCGCATCGGCGGAACTCACGGACTAACAGCTAGTCTATCACTACAAATGTTAGAGTGTAGTAATTCAATTTACTGCTGATAACCAAAAAGGATACTAAATATAGCTTAGGCCTAGTATTATGGCTTATTTAGAATGAGTGTTTATTATTTAGGATAATTATTAAGAATCAATGAATAATACAATGGGATGTTTATAAAACGACAAACTTGTAACCACAATAAATCAATGTAAGAGTAAAAACTACAACATGGTTAGAGCTGTCGCTATGATGTATTTAGAAAAGCTCATTTAGTAACACTTCCACCCCCCCCCCCTCCGCATAGTCCAGTCTTACTCTCGCAGACGATCGTCAACTTGTATTGCGTTACCAGTACAACCCATCTTAGTCGCTAATAACGGAACTGTTGATACAACTTTCAATTAAATAAAAATAAGTTTAATTTTAATTTGAGTGATTAATTGTAAGGATTTATGTTTTTAGGTTCCAAAGTCTTGTAGATGCGCTGTCTGAAAGTCTTCAACATGCTGCTAGTCCTAGTTTAAGTAAACTCGTCATAGATTTAAATCTTGGTACATCACAAGTGGCTCAACTTTGTTCCGCGCTTCAAAAAGCTCCTCAAGTTACAGTATTGCATCTTCCACATCTTGGTTGTGGACGAGATGGCCTCAAAGCGATTGCTGTTCTGATTCGCAGCCGTCCTCTTCTAGCTCTCAATTTATCCGGTAGTTGGGGTATGCGAAGAGAAGATCCACCGTCTTCCACGGGTAAGTTAAATTAAGTTAATTTCATACACTGTAAAATGTTATTTATTGGAATAATAGTAGTCTAATAATGGATACCGCATTATAGTGTCACCGCTACCCCTTCTAACTTATCATTTACTGTGTTGCCGGCCTTCAATACTTCTCCCGGCCCTTGTCGGCGCAGCAGACCTTTTGGCGGCGTACCGACAAACCCTTCGGCTGCGTACCGACAGAGGGCTTTGTTGCCAAGGCCGAGCGAGTAACCGCCCCCTACCACTGCGCTCTCAGTAGCTATATAAGCGCACTGCACTGAGCCTCTCGTCATTACGCTCTACATCTCCGACGAAGATCGACCAACTGCATCCACGAGGTAAAGACGGAAGATGCTCTAGGACTTGCAGCAGCCGCAGCCACGCGCTGCTTACACTGGTCTCCTTCGAAACCGGTACAACGGTCCTTCTCAGGACCAAGTCTTAAAGGTTTACACCGGCCCTTTTCAGGGCCATCAACCACTTCTGTCCGCCCCGGCGGACACACACATAAACGGCCCTTTTCAGGGCCACCAAACAAATAAGGTTTCAACATGCCACTTAATGTCTCCATCCGAAGACAATAGAAAAGACCCAGAATACGTAATGATTTTTTGAAAACTGTTCTAAAGTAAAGTAAAGACTTATTCGTTTTCACTGCTACTATGTTACTGAATAAAGTCAATATTACAGTCAATAACTAGTAATTACCGCCTTCTAGTAACTACCGCTAGGTGTAGTGACCGCCTTTGTGGCGTAGTGACTAGTGCGCTAGCCTGCAAATCGAAAGGTTCAGGGTTCGATTCCTGACTAGAGTCTGAAAATTTTAACACGTTAAAACTCACTGTTACAGTATCCAAACCAACAGTAAACGCTAATAACCAAGCTGTCGATACGACTTTAAATAAACTAAAAAAATATAATAGTAATGTTCGTATATCACTTAAGCTAAATTAACGGTTTTCCATTCCTGATTTACTAAAGAATTTATTAATTGAGGAGTTTGATGGGAAAAAAAATCTAAAATACCATGGGCCCTTTTTCGTCAAAGTGTTTATTGAGTCCGCCATGATGTTCTCAGTATTTGTACAAAGTTTCATATCTCTATGGTTTTCTAAAAGATGCGACGACGATATTCAGAATGTCATGTCAAGGCAGGGAAATTCGTTAACTCGTAGGAAGTCACTGAGGTTATATTGTAAACTAATTAAAGTAGTTAGTAGTATAAAATTTCTGTTGTGTATTCTGTATTATAATTTGTGTAGTAGTTTTTCAGTAGTAAAAAATTCAAATTTTATAAAGATATACATATCTGTCCACCTATTTCTATTGCAATGCATCACAATATTTATAATAACATGATTAATGTATCGTTTTCTCAATATGTCGGTTTTGTAGTTTGGCCCTTTTTCCATCAAACTCCTCAATTATTCACAAGAAATAATCGTAAGAGTCATAATTTAACTTAAAAATCTTTTCGTTTTCCTTTTTTTTTAATCGTTAATATGTGTACGTTGCTATCTGTTCAGCTGTAACAATAGTTTCAAACTATTCTACTGTTCCAAACGTTAAAAAAAATAAGTTTAACATTAATTGTTTCGTTAGCCGTGGACAAAAGTTGTAGTATTTTGTATTTTGCATCAACTCTGTTCAGAGAAACTTGGGTATGTGTCGTGTTAACATCACCAGTTGCTCTTACCATGTACACAGCCTAAACGTAAAAAATTCACATCGCACACGAAAATAAGATCTGCATACAAAAAAATATTCTCTAGAGCTCGCGGTCTGCCAATTGGTGATCACTGGGCTAGTGGATTGTGGAATGTAAGTCTGTATACAAAAATTTTCTACAGACTTAGTTATTATTGTACTAGTATATTAATAATTGTATTGTCAAATGGGAACTTGTTGGCTAGTCATATGTCTTAACGAGAAAAAAATTTGAACAAGAACAAATATTTTAATCAAAATCGGTCAACCTGAAGTAGTACCAGTTTATTCGTGCAATTTTTAACGTTTTGCGATTTTTTTTCAAAAATGGCTCCTACAACTTTTGTTTAAAAATCGCCTCAATTATTAAATTTTTTTGCTTTACAAGATACATTAAGCGCCATGACTGCTAAAATTCTTGCCGTGGGTGGGGGGGTGTTCTTTCGTAGAAAAAAATTTTTTTTCAAGATTGTCACTTAATATGCACTCTAGGCCAAACGTGTATTATTTTAAAGTTGTAAAATATTTGAAAAACTACAACTTTTATTTCTTTCATCAAAATCTGTAAAAAAAATGAGATTTTTTAAGATGCGGCCTTAGTTTGCATTTTACGACATAAATGTATATATAATCAAAGTTAGGCTATAGGAAATTAAAAAAACCTACATTTTTCTTTTTTTGCTATTACATTCTCATTGGACCACTTGAATCAAATTTAGAAATCCTTGGTTTGGTTTTAGGATTCTTAAGTTTTCCCCAATAATTTTTTATACTTTGGGATCTGATCTGTCTGATTTTATCTGTGTAGATCTTTTATTGTATGCACTTTTTCTGTAGAGCCTGGTTTAGATGCAATCAATTATGTTCCGTAATTTTAAGTCAAAAGAAGTTTATTATAATTTTGCTTCATTTACATAAAAACATATCATGGGTAACCATGATTAAAATCAGGTTATGTTTTTCATTTTACATTGTTTAACCTGATTAAACATAGTTTATATTGTTTATTATCTACATTTGCAAGAGAAAGTCTTGTTAGTGTTTTACATAAGATTTTTTCGTAAATAATCCATCCATATAATCAGATTTAAGTGAAAATAATTCTTAACATTAATTAGTTGATTTAAATGTATTATATTATGTTAAACCATAACAATTTGTTAAATCAATTGCATCGTACACATTAGTAATTTAACGGTCAATTTGTGAGCAAGCAGTATGTAATTATGAGCGCTAATGATTCCCTTTACACTGCATTAAGTGCAATCTGGTTTACCCAATTACCCCTCCATTCAACTGCTATTAACTACTACTAATCATTCACCATTCACAACTTATACAGGATTCCATACTGTTAACTCTTATCCCTTATTTGTTGATTTTTCTTTTACATTGCCGTTTTAATTGATATTAGGTTTCCACAATTGAAATTGAATACAAACTTGGTAATACGAACGACTGCCCAACTCTCGGGGGGGGGGGGGGGGTCCAGGCAGCGGCTAACCCTGGAGTTTCAAGGGGAAAATTGGGCCCTCACGGTACGTGAGAGCTTGTACCACGAGGTGCATAACTCTCCGGTGTGGGAGATCGTTGACGAGATAGCTTCATTCTAACGTCGTCACGTAGAGAGTTTTCCCTCATAGGTCGGAATCTCTAGTGCCGTTTTACTTAATTTTTCCTTACCAGGAACAAATTAATGGTGTCGAGCACTTGCTGGTGCATATAAAATGGCGACAGGTCCTAAGCTATATTTTAATATTTTAATTTTGACCTTTTCTTAGACTCTTAGAACCCAACTTTCTAGTTTTATATTCATGATGACGGGCATCAAGAGGCTCCCTCGACAAGAGAACGAGTAAAACGCATCCTTCTGGTTGCCAACCAGTCTCACCCTCGCTTTCGAAATTTTATTTAGTTTTTGACAAATTAGAGACGTGACAGTCTCCAGTCACGGTACGTAAGAGTTCTACGGAACGGCCTCCGGGTCTATGCTTTCGGGCGACCAATCGGAGAGGAGGTGGTGAGAGAAATGCCAGCAAACCAATTACATTGCCGTTTTGATATCGTTATTGATATATTACCATATAACTATTATTTTACAATAAAAAAACCTTGTTAGACGTGGATTGCTCGTACTGCTTGTACTGTTTTCGCCTCTCCTACTCCTGTGCATCTATACTATTCCGCTACTGTTGATCGTACTGTTAATCGTCGTGTACGCTGCTCCAACTATCACAAAGCGGGAGATAGAGAGAGAACTCTTTCCCAGTCTTCAGTTGGCGCATGAGCATAGGAAATTTTACTATGTTGTTCTGTTGTTGCCCTGTAATACAGTAAACCTTCGCTTCTTCGACACTGTATAGTTCGACACGGTTCGTGGCAAAGCGTCATGAAGAGGTGTAAGTAGCAATCCGGCAGGCAGGTCATCCCTTTCCACCTTCTCCTCATCCCCCTACCCTTCCGTTGTAGTTGAGTGCAGTATTGTACTGAAGGGGACGTAAGTTTGTTTGTATTCATTAAAATTGTGCAATTTTCATACTAAAATCGTGTTGTTAATGCTTACTGTATATAATTTGCCGTCTGAATAGTTCGACATTTCAATACTTTGTCAACTGCTAAGTCCACAAAGTGTTGAACTGTCGAAGTTCAACTGTTCTGTAATCCCGCGGTTCTCAAACTTTTTATTTCGAGCCCCCTCGCTATATGGTCTAACTGTAAGCCACGCCTCCCTTATATGTACACTATAAGCGTGCATTTTTTACTTTCTCTTGTCTATATGAATATATAGGAAGGAAAGTATTGTTTTCATGTCGATTTTTCGTAATCGAGTTTTTTACCGGATCTACACGTTTTCAGACCCCCTGAACCCAAAAAAACATTTTTTTAGCGATTGGTCTGTGTGTGTGTGTGTGTGTGTGTGTGCGTGCGCGCGCGCGTGTGTGTATGTGCGAACAGAATATCTCAAGAACGGAACATCGTACGAACTTGAAACTTAAGTTAGACACTACTACCGGACCCGACACGAACATTTTCATCAAAATCGGTCCACCGGAGAAGTAGTTTATTCGTGTAATTTTTCACTTTTTTGCGATTTTCTCAAAAACGGCTCCTCTGTTTTTTTTAAATCGCCTGGTTTACTAAATTTTGTATGCTCTACAAGATAGGGTAGGCGCCATGTTTTCTGAAGTTCTTGGTGAGGCTGTTTTCACGTAAAAAAATTGTTTTTTTAAGATTGCAGCTTTAATATGCATTTTACCGCAAAAATGTATGTCATAAAAGTTGTAGAGAATTTCAAATCCTACAAATTTCATTTGAAACATTTTTTTGTATAACGCTTAGTTTAACGGTAATTAGCGATTTTCTGTTTTTTATCACGAAAACGTGTGAACAATCGATTTTTTTAAAGATTTCGGCCTTAGTATGTATTTTACGACAAAAGTGTATATAATAAAATTTATAGAAAATTAACAGATCTACAACTTTTGTTTAAAGCTTTTTTCTGTACTGAGCCTGGTTTAGCGTGAAAGGGTGATTTTCCGCATTTTTAAGCCGAACTGAGGTTGATTTTTATTTTGCGTCTTTCACTCAAGATTGAAATTAGGTTATGTTTATTAAGGTTAGTTTTTTTGTTTATTTCTAATGTTAAATTATATTGTTCAATATTTGCATTGGCAAGAGAAAGTTGTGTGAGTGTTTCACACCAGATTTTTTTATTTTGAGCTCCCTCCCTATATGGTTTAACTGTGCGCCACGCTTCCCTTACATATGTCGTATACTATAAGAGTGCGTTTTATTATAACACTTTTACTGGTAATTCTTAATTAAGTTACACGTTTCAAGCCTATTCCTGTTGGGAAATTGGGTTCAATATTGAAATAATTAAAAACATAATTACAAATAGGTCAAGCGTTAATGATTTTTACTTTCTCTTGCCTATATGAATATATAGGAAGGAAAGTATTGTTTTCATGTCGATTTTTCGAAATCGAGTTTTCACCGGATCTATACGTTTTCAGACCCCCTGAACCCAAAAAACATGTTTTTAGCGATTGGTCTGTGTGTGAACAGAATATCTCAAGAACGGAACATCGTACGAACTTGAAACTTGAAACTTAAGTTACATACCACTACCGGACGCGACACGAACATTTTCATCAAAATCGGTCAACCGGAAGTAGTAGTTTATTCGTATAATTTTTCACTTTTTTGCGATTTTCTCAATAACTGGTCCTACGATTTTTTTTAAGATCGCCTATTTTACTCAATTTTTTATTCTCTACAAGATAGGGTAGGCGCCATGTTTGCTGAAATTCTCGGTGAGGCTGTTTTCACGTAAAAACGTTGTTTTTTTAAGATTACGGCTTTAATATAAATTTTAGCGCAAAAACTTATATAATAAAAGTTGTAGAGAATTTAAAAACCTACAACTTTTATTTCAAACATTTTTTTGTATAACGCTTAGTTTAGCGGTAATTAGCGATTTTCTGTTTTTTCTCACGAAAACGTGTGAAAAATTGATTTTTTAAAGATTTCGGCCTTAGAATGCATTTTACGACAAAAGTGTATATAATTAATTTTATAGAAAATTAAAAGATGTACAACTTTTATTTAAAGCATTTTTCTCTACAGAGCCTAGTTTAGAGAGAAAGCGTGATTTTCCGTATTTTTAAGCCAAACTGAGTTCGATTGTCATTTTGCGTCATTCACTCATGATTAATAAAAGGTTATGTTTTTGAGGTTAGTTTTTGTTTATTTCTAATATTTTATTAATAATGTTAGGTTTATTATTAATTATTTTCATTGGCAAGAGAAAGTTGTGTGAGTGTTTCACACCAGATTTTTTTATTTTGTTTTACATCCGACTGTTTTGCAAATTACTGTTAATGCGAATGATGAGAAGGGTGATAGACAAAAATGAGTCATGAAAAAATGCCAGACCTGACCGGGAATCGAACCGGGACCCAGACGTAGAACCAGTTGCGCTAACCACTACGCCAACAAACTGGCCATGCGTTAATGAGTACATATTGCTAAATATAATTCAAAACAAAAATTAAGACTACTAATTCAATTTTTTAACTTCGTTTATAATGACCAATTCCAAATTAAAAACTTGTTCCAATGTTAAAAAAAATAAATTAATTAATCACTTCATTTATTCGGTCTACACAAAATTTCATTTAATAACCTTTGCGCTCCCCCCCCCCCAACCATTCATCGTGCCCCCCACTTTGAGAATCAGTCATTTTTGACTGTCATCTCTAAAGTTCCATTTGAATGTTCTCGTATGTACTATTAAATTTTTGTATTAAAGTATTCCCCGAGAACTGAAATTATTTAACTTTATCAGATATTATTTCGAACGATGAACGTGCGAGAAACTCTATTTGTATCATCTGTAAATGTTGGTCTTAGAGCTACGTTCTCTTTGAAATTTTGATTTTTTGCGCATACGAAGTTCAGCTCTGTGCCGCTAGATTGGAGGAGCGTTCCGTGAGGTTGAAGTTGGGTAGAATTGTTTTTTTGCTAGCGGCTGGGGCGACTGCTACCGGCTTTCTTTGTCTCTACCACTATCAGCTGATCATGATTTTTCTTTCTGTTCAGTTAGTGAAGTCGTAACTAATAATGGGCTGTTCAGCTCTATTTCTCTTGCTGTTATGTAAATTATGTAAAACGTATTATTTGTATTTCTGTGATTAATTAATAAGTTTTCTATAGGTAAGTTTTTCTATTACTTATAGGTAAGTAATGAGTTCGTTTGTTACTTATTCAGCAGATGAATAAAATGTTATTTCAAAGTAAGGTTAAACATTTTGGAATCTATTCTGTATTTGTACGAATTCTACTTATTTTTTTAACAATTAATTTTTCAATTCCATTACTTATATTTCATGTAGCGTTTGGTAAATTTCATTCGAATTTTGTAATTACTTGTTGTACTATTTCTTGAAAACGTTCTAATGTTTTAAAACTTCATTTAGGTATTCTGTATTGCGGCGTAAAAATCGTCTTGTTTCCAGAAAAATCTTTTTACTTGTTACTTTTCACTTGTAATATGTATTGATAGGAAAATTCTTATATCTTATCTGTTTGAAATTTTACGTCGAATTAAATTTTTTTTCTTATAATTATAATGATTTGTACATTTTATTACTATTTTTAAATGTTAAGACCACTTTTACAACAAAGAATAAGGGTCTTTTCCGTTTTCTGTATGGCACTATCAAATCCGAATTCCCTGAAGGGTTGCACACTTGTTTATTTCTCCCACTCACTGCCTTACTGAATACTCTACTGAGACAGACGCACTCACGCACGCGTACACACGTCTTTCCCAGTCCCAGTATATAGTACTATGTTACACGTTCTGTTGTTTTATTTCTTATTTTGATTGTTTTATTTTCCTATTACTACATTACTATTAAGTTAAATTTTTATTATTTACATTGGGAAGAGAAAGTCGTGTGGTGTTTTACACATACTTTTTTAGTTGTCACATCTTCTGGGGTTATGTAATAACCCCATTTCCTGAAGGAACTCTGCAGCATCTTCCTTCGTCAACTACAAAATTCATTGTAGACTGACTGTGTAGTAACTTATAGTGAAATGGGAGTGGAGTTGACACTACGCAGGAATATTACTAGTCAGATTGGCGTGCTAGACGCATGAGTGGAAGAATTGTGTAACCTTTCAGGGAATTCGGATTTGATAGTGCCATACAGATAACGGAAAAGACCCAAGAATAAAATGTGAATGTTAAAATTTTTTGTATATTATTTTATGATTGTGGCCTACTTTCTAAAAAAGCCTTACGGTAAATTAAAAATGTATTTTGGTATAATGTGGCTTGATTTTAGATTTTGTCTTTGTATTGTATTATGTGGCATAAATTTTAGTGCTGCTCACCACTAAAATTTTTCCATCGTAAAATATATTTTGAGTTTAAATTGTTTGTTATTTGAAATTTGGTCTTTTGACTGATTTTTCTTTGAGAATTATTTATTTTTGTTGCTTTCTGTAGCTGTATAGAAATTTCGTTTAACTGTTATTGTTTTTCAACTTAAATTTTGGGCTTGTTTTGACCATTTGGTCTCGTTTTTGCCTTTGGGTAATCTTTTTGGAACCTGTTGTTTGCAGCATTTCGGAACTATGGGATTTTCGAGATTTTGAGATTTCGGAATTTTTTGGATTATTTTTGATGATGGATCAGAATTGTAGCATCATGATTCTGGTTAATTATTTTGCCAGGTTCCTAGTCTAGTCAAAGATGCCGACGTTAAGTAAAGTCTTGGGGTGTTAATCTGTAATTGAAGTGCAAACTTAGTCACCGTATGTTCACCTCTGTCAAGAACTGGTTACCGCCTGTTGCTTTTAAAATTTTGCTAATGCCTTTTGCTAAGGATTCATGTGTGTAATTGGATTTTCCTTCAACACTGATTCTTTTCTGTGAATGTCTGTGATTTCTACCAAGGATCTACCTGAACTCTAACCAAATTGTTATTAATTTAACCTGTTTATTTTGCGTATTTTACCTTTACCGATTAACTATAATAATGTTACGATAGTAGAATTGATTTGAAATTAAATCTAGTTTTTAAAATTTTATTTTAGTTTTAAGTTATTTTATTTTAGTTAGTTTATTTTATTTTAAAGTTTTATTTTATTTAAAGTCGCATCAACAGCTCGGTTATTAGCAACTACGGTGGTTTATGAAACTGTTAGGTTTTAACGTGTGAAAATTCCCAGAACCTATTCGGGAATCGAACCCGGGACTTTCGCGTTGTAGGCTTGCGCACTAACACTACGCTACTAAGGCGGCCAAATATAGTTTTGTTTAATAAGTATTGTCCTTAAAATTAAATTTTGTTTGGGGTTGCCCCTAATACTCGTATTTTTTTGGGGCTAATTTTATTTATTTGTTATTGTGTGCACACTGCAGGTGTATAACTGGTGTTAAGTCAATTAATATAAAAATAAACCTTTAATTTTACTGAAAATGGAAACCGTTCACTAAAAATACTTTAATTATAGTTCGTCCAATCTGAATTGGCGCGCATGGCTATAGAGTTATGCCATACCTTTCTTCGTCCCCCACCTACATGTACAAAAAAATAACTCACAAACTTGACAAAAAATGAGTGAATTATTGTTTATTTATTTTAATCGATTAAAAGGATAAAATGTTTAAAAGTTTGTGGTCTTAGGAATTACTCTGTACTTGTATATCTATCTATTCAAGTTGATGTGCCAATTCAGTTTGGACATCTGTACTAATTTGAAAATAATTTCAAAATGGATTGTGCTTTACCCTTGGTCAAAGTTTTAACTGTTGAAAATATATTGTAATAATAAGCATAATGGTACTATAGAAATTGTCTTTTATTTAATTTTGTAAAAGCATACCTACAATTAGCCTATACAAAATATTTTTTGAGTACTGTCTTCATACCTGGTTACTTGGACTGAACTTATTCTGATTTTTATTACTTTCTCTTGCCTATATGAGTATATAGGAAGGAAAGTAGGTATTGTTTTCATGTCGATTTTTCGAAATCGTGTTTTCACCGAATCTACACGTTTTCAGACCCCCTGAACCCCAAAAAACATACGAGGGTAGGCTGATAAGTAATGCACACATGCTTGTAGAAGACGAACAAAAAGAAATAGCAAGATGGGGTAAATAACAAATTAAAGTACAAATCTTAACCTACCAAATTATCTATTTATTTTTCAATATAGTCACCGTTAAGCATTACACATTTCTCCCAACGTTTAACAAGTTTTTTCATTCCGTCACTGAAAAATTCTTCCGACTTTCCTCGAACCCAGGACGCAATAGCTGCCTTCACCTCATTGTCCGAGCTGTAATGATTACCCTTAAGGTCTCTCTTCAGTAGAGGAAAAAAATAAAAATCGCAAGGCGCAAGGTCGGGAGAATACGGAGGGTGTAAAATTGGTTGAAACTTCAGGTTTCTCAGAGCCTCTCCAGTTGCACGCGAAGTGTGTGGACGAGCATTGTCGTGTTGCAAAATTATTGGCGCCAGGTTGCCTCTAACACGACAAACTCGACGTCGGAGGTGTTTCAGAGTCTGTATATACTGAGCAGAATTTACCGTTGCCCCTCGTTCCAGATAATCAGTCACATAAACTCGGCGAGCATCCCAAAACACAGTCAAAAGAATTTTTTTTGCGGACGGTTGTGTTTTGAACTTTTTCACAACAGGAGAATGTGGATGACGATATTCAGCGCTCTGCCTTTTTTCTTCGGGATCGTAATGATGAACCCATGACTCGTCCCCCGTCACAATATTCAAAAGAAAGTCGTCTCCTTCGTCACGGTAGCGCTTCAAAAGTTGTTCACAGCATTCCAATCGACGCTGTTTATTCTCGTCTGTCAGACGGCGTGGTACCCATCGTGCACAGATTTTACGGTATCCCAATTGTTCAATAATGAAGCCAACACGTTCCTTAGATATTCCAATTTGGTTTGCGATACGCTGTTGAGTGATTCGCCGGTCATTTTGAATCAAATCATCGATGAGTTTGCGACGATTATCGTCTGAGGCAGTGATTGGTCGTCCACTGCGTGTTTTGTCAACAATTAAGGCTTTTCCAGGTTGGCAATCACGAAATTTTATTACCCAACGATTCACAGTAGACCTATCAACAGTATCGTCACAATAAACAGCCTTTAAACGACGATAAATCTCACTAGGATTCACTTTCTCAGCAGTTAAAAATTCGATAACAGCGCGTTGTTTAATTCTCGTTGACATAGCACCAGAACACGACGCCATACTTCCACTACTCAAAACAAACTGAATGAAAGCAACGCCTTCAAACTGCGCAGGCTTGTAGAGGAGAAATAGTACTTCCACATGCCACCAGGCGCGCTACTGAAGTTTATTTAGTTGTCTTCTACAAGCATGTGTGCATTACTTATCAGCCTACCCTCGTACTTTTAGCGATTGGTCTGTGTGTGGGTGTGTGTGTGTATGTGTGTGTGTGTGTGTGTGTGTGCGCGCGTGCGCGTGTGTGAACAAAATATCTCAAGAACGGAACATCGCACGAAGTTCAAACTTGAAACTTAAGTTAGATACCGCTAGAAGACCCGACACGAGCATTTTCATCAAAATCGGTCAACTGGAAGTAGTATTACTCGTGTAATTTTTCACTTTTTTGGGATTTTCTCAAAAACGGCTCCTACGATTTTTTCTAAAAATCGCCTCATTTACTAAATTTTTTATTCTCTACAATATAAAGTAAGCACCATGTCTGCTGAAATTCTTGGGGAGGCTGTTCTCTCGTAACGTGCGTACGTGAATAATACTTTAATATTAGAATTTATGGCCGAATCAATGCAGTGATTGTTTTTTAACTGAAGTTATTCTGATTTTTATTATTTTCTCTTGCCTATATGAGTATATAGGAAGGAAAGTAGGTATTGTTTTCATGTCGATTTTTCGAAATCGTGTTTTCACCGAATCTACACGTTTTCAGACCCCCTGAACCCCAAAAAACATACTTTTAGCGATTGGTCTGTGTGTGTGTGTGTGTGTGTGTGCGTGCGCGTGTGCGCGCGCGCGCGCGTGTGTGAACAAAATATCTCAAGAACGGAACATCGCACGAAGTTCAAACTTGAAACTTAAGTTAGATACCGCTAGAAGACCCGACACGAGCATTTTCATCAAAATCGGTCAACCGGAAGTAGTATTATTCGTGTAATTTTTCACTTTTTTGCGATTTTCTCAAAAACGGCTACTACGATTTTTTTAAAATCGCCTCATTTGCTACATTTTTTATTCTCTACAATATAGGGTAGGGGCCATGTCTGCTGAAATTCTTGGGGAGGTGGTTCTCTTGTAACGTGCGCACGTGAATAGTACTTTAATATTAGAGTTTATGGCAGAATCAATGCAGTGATTGTTTTTTAAGTTTAAAATTTTAAAAAAACTGTTGAGAATTGTATTGGAACAAGTTAAAGGCAAAACATTAATTTCTATTTCGGTTTGCAAATAACATTATATTACAAAGATGCGTGTTGTAAAAGAACATAATTATCGTAAACTTTTATGTTTTTGGGTGTGGTGAAATTCCAACATCGACTTTTCCTATTCTTACGAAAAGCACATGCTGCGTCTAAATTACATTCACGTCTATAATATTAAACAACATTCTATTTTATGCTTGATATTCTTGTCACCATTTCCAATTTTTGTATAGTTTATCTTAGTTTTCTCCATTTACAGTTCGTTTTCAAAACTTATTAAAAACTTTTTTATCACATTCTATATAGTATAGTACTATGATAAAGTATAGAGATGTAAAATTTTCAACCAATCTTCACTTACGCACCTCCTGAAGCCAAAAACGCATTTTGGAAGGATGTAAGTTCGCGTGCACCACTAAAACTACCAGTCCAATTAATCTGAAACTTTGAGACTTAGGTTTTCTCCCATTAGTTCATAACCAATCACGTAATTCACCATGATTTATAAATAAACACTATTATCGACGAAGTATGACAACAACAAAAATGTCAAGATAGACTGAAATGTTTCAAAATGTTAGACTTGCCGTACAGACAAAATAAAAAACTAAAATTTTTTAATTAGCCTACAATAATTTTTTAAAATTTTGTACTTATAAAGGCAAAATAAAAATTAAACCTGACCAACAACGACCGTTCATTTTTAAATTTCAGTTACGCCAGTAGGTCTATGTGTAATCTCCATCAAGATTTGTTTTCTAATGATAAAAATTTAAACTAATTGTAAATAGCCTACCTAAATGTTAATTTTTAAAACTGGTTTCATTAATCCAATTCCTTAGGAATTTTTTAAATTAGCCATTTACCCACTAAATTAAAAGTAACGTACATTACTCATGCAAAAACTTCAAATTCAATTTTTCCGTGTATTTTATCGTTCATCTCAATGTATTGTTAGAACCAATGTTGTAATTTTTATTAAACTTTCCTCAGTTACTACGGTAAATTTTCTGGGTCCATTCTTAACGAAGTGAAAATTAATGTTTCAGGTTCAGGAAGTGTAAGCAGTTCGGGGCAACATAATTCAAAAACTCAACAACAGCAGGTATCTCCTAAAACCAGCTCAACATCGTCGTATTACTTCAGTTCACTGCCAAGAGGAGTAATCGGTGCATACAATAGCCTAACCAGACCTGCGACTTTGCCTCGACAACCATTACAACAACTCGTTTTAGATGGATACGGTACAACCGACTCAAAAAGAAATTCTGATTCGATACTTTTTCAAAGATTATTCCATCCATTACCATCCTGCGATGCTGCTCTTCATTCCACTTCCGGGTTCCACGATGTTTTTGATGCGATACGTGATCCCGGTTGTAAATTGAGAAGTCTGAACGTCAGTAAGTGCCTGTTAGGTGCAGAGGATGCTCTCTGTCTTGGTGAAACAATACGCCGTTCTTGTTGTTTGGATGCACTCCGATTAGAAGGAGGCACTCGCCTGGGTGAAGTTTTACCTGTTTTATTAGGATTAGCTGACAACTCTTCGTTACAGCTTCTTGATCTCGGATCACAAAGACTGGTTCTGGATGATGGCCCTACTCAATTGGTCTGTCAAGCACTTATTAAGAATACAAGCCTTAGACTGCTTAGCCTTGAAGGATGGACTTTTAGGATAGAGGTAAGACAATCTACTCATACATTATTTTTACATATATCTACTAATTAATTTATAATTTTAATTACATTTCCTTTGTTTCTCTCTTAAAAGTTGTAATTGGCAAAGATACATATCGAACTGATATATTGATCTTCCACGAATATGAGTTCAGAGATTTTCACGTCTTTGGGTCAACCCTATCAGCGAGCTGGCAGAAATGACATTAATTGTGAGGTAACACCGATCTGCGAACAACCAACAGTTATGGTATTCAGATGAATGCCGTACAAGAACAAACTCTACTGGGGATCTGTTCAAATTTATATTCACTTATACTGTGGACAATTCGAACTGGCACGGGCGTTGATAACCGTCCTGGTTTTTCGCCCAAAAAAAAAAAAAAAATTCGAACTGGCACAACTCTTGTTCTACGTGTACACACAGTTTCGCATAAAGTATATCCATAACCTATTCTTTCAACAAGGTCTACAAATTTTAATGTACGCAAAACCCTACAATCTTATTTCAATGTACAAACATACAAATAACTATTTCATCAAATATAAAAACAAGTTAGTCACATCATTATATCTGACAGATTATTAAGAACAACAGTGAAAACAAAGCGTAGTGCCGCGCGTGAGTCGCACAGTACAGAGTAGCGATTGTATACTTTTGTGACTGTACCGTCGTTTAATGGTGAGGGGCGAAGAGTGAAGTAGATAAACACCGAAGCTGCTTGTGCCAATTCGAATTGTCCAAGGTATAAATACTCCTTCCAAAAAATACATTAAAACTAAAAAAAAGCCAAATTGGTTTTTGTCAGTAGTTTACAGTTCTCCGTGAAAAAATAAAAGCAATAAAATACATTTTAAAATTTTTGCTATAAAGTTAATAAGTAGTAGTAGTTCACAATAAATTTTTATTTAATGTACTATTGTTTACTCGACTCGGGAGTCGTGCCCGCGCAGGTGTGTTGCTAGCGTAAGAGTGGTGCATTAAATCAGCTATTTTATTGTATTTCCGGTTTCAATACATACTTTAATTTATCTAGATATTACTTTAAGAATATTATTGCCGATTTGTTAAATTATAGCTCTTCGGAAAATTACAGAAATAATATTTATTTCTTTTGGATGGTTATCCTCTTTCCACCTCATTGTAGTGAGTTGTCGGAATGAAAATGATTTTCTTTTGCTAGGTATCACTGCCGATTTTTAGAAATATAACTCTTTACAAAAATGTAGAAATATGAATAAACATGAAACATGATACGTACTATGAATAATTGTTTTAGGGTAGTCACCCTCGTTTTTTCCTGTACGTCCAAGTGGTCTAAATGCAAAATGTTCAGTTTTCTGTTGAACATTCATTTCTAAGGCCTGAACATATGAGCCGATTTCAGCTCTCTGGGTGATCGAAAAGTTAAAAAAAACGTGTGAATTAGTCGGCTAGTGAGGGCTTTTACATGCGCATTCAAAGCCTCTAAATTCATGCCCATAACAGGCAGGTGGAGTGTTAAATTATTAACATTCGATCTGCTAGTTCCAGGGCTACAAAACATACCGGGTGATCGTAAAGTCGCGCAACCAAATGTTTGAAGCCGTGTAGGAATTGAAGGTAAATTTGTAAAGTATGATTAGAATATGGGAATTTTTCGTTTAGTAGTACAGTATGTGGCAGCACTGCTAGATCACGCCACCGGGCGACAGTTAGCCAGAAACCAGTTGGTTTGTTCAGTTCGAGTCGCAATGTCTTTTACGCAAGAACAACGCGTCTCTATCGTTTTGAGTTACTGTGAATCGAAATCCTACGCGAAGTGTCAAGAACATTTCTCCAATGCCTTTCCAGATGCTAAAGTGCCAAACAAATCGACCATATTTCGTTTGTTTCATCGTTTTCGGGATACAGGTAGTGTGAATGACCGTAATCGTACCGGCCGACCAAGTGTTTTATCTGACGACAGTCTGCAGACGATAAGTGAAACGTTTATTCGTTCTCCAAAAAAGTCTCTTCGAAAACTTTCTACTCAGACTGGACTGTCTTATGGAAGTGTTCATTAAGCCACTAAGTTATTGAAATTACATCCGTACCGGATTAACGTAACTCATCAGCTCGAAGAGCCAGATAAGGAGAAGCGATTGCGGTATTGTCATCGGTTTAAAAATTTCATTCGAAATGACATATCTGTTCTGGACAAAGTTTTTTTCAGCGATGAAGCTTGGTTTCATCTAAGTGGATATGTTAATAGTCAAAATTGTAGAGTATGGTCTGCAGAGAATCCACATGAATTCCATGAACAGCCATTACATTCTCAAAAAATTGGGGTGTGGTGTGGTGTATCTCGTCGGAGAATTGTCGGGCCTATCTTTTTTCGGATACAATCACAGCAGAACGTTATCAAGAAATAATCATGCAGTTCGTAGCACTGCTACATGTTGACAAACGTTATTGCTGGCTACAACAAGACGGAGCAACTTCACATACGGCAAACAGTACTATCCAATTTCTCCACGATTTCTTTGATGACCGAGTAATTTCTCGTGGTTAGTGGCCTCCTCGGTCACCAGATCTGACTTCTCCTGACTTTTATTTATGGGGCTATTTGAAAGATAATGTGTACAAAAACAACCCGCATACAGTAGATGAACTTAGAAGAAACATTGAAGCCTGTATATCAAATATTGCTACTGCTACACTCAAAAAGGTTGCGTGCAATGTAAGAAAGCGCGTTGATGCATTGCATGCATTGCAAACCGCGGTGGACATTTCCAGCACTTGTTGTGAACTCGTAAGTAAGTAAGTTGTAATTATAACTTGTATCGTAAACTTTAAAAGAAAAAGAAAAAATACATTACAGTTTTCTAAGACTGTTATCATTTTGGGTTGCGCGACTTTACGATCACCCGGTATTTCTGTTTCTGAACACTTGGTCAGCCAATTATATGACGGAAGCACTTAATATCAGAAGAGATAGAGGTGTAAAAGACACTGGTCAGAGTTATCTCCTCTGAGAGTAATGAATTTCATTATATAGCCAGTCCCTGTGGTGAATGAAATGAAGGTTGTCATTTGCAGGGTGGAAAGTAGATGCTTTTCAGAGGGCCAGGCATGCTTATAAGCATACTTTTCCACTCATTGAGGAAGGGCTATTGTTAACCACCTCACTCCTCGTTTTACTTAGTAGTGCCTCTCGACGTTCAAACCAGCCTTTCGGCTAATGACTGAAGCTACAAATTCACGCTATTTTAAGTGTCCGTATACTGTTTTTTAGTTACTACGGAACAGAGAATAATTAATCAGAGTTAGTATTCCACATTCAGGAACATATTTACGGCCGTCAGCAGTTTGATACAAATTAATCATCGAGATGGTAAATTTGTTTTCTAAATTCTTATTTAATTTAAAACTTTCGATCCCTTTTTGTGGCTCGTTTTTTGTTTCATCAAATTTAGTACGTTATGATTTTCATGATGATAATATTAAAAAAAAAAATCTGGTGTGAAACACTCGCACAACTTTCTCTTGCCAATGCAAATAATTAATAATAAACCTAAAATTGTTAATAAAATATTAGAAATAAACAAAACACTAACCTCAACAACATAACCTTATTTTATTCATGAGTGAATGACGCAAAATGAAAATCGTACTCAGTTTGGCTTAAAAAAAACTGAAAATCACACTTTCACGCTAAACTAAGCTCTGTAGAGAAAAATTCTCCTAATAAAAGTTGTAGACATTTTAATTTCCTATAAATTTAATTATTTACACTTTTGTCGTAAAATGCGTAGGCCTACTAAAGCCGAAATCTTAAAAAAATCGATTTTTCACACGTTTTCGTGAGAAAAAAACAGAAAAACGCTAATTACGCTAAACTAAGCGTTATACAAAAAAATATTTGAAATAAAAGTTGTAGGTTTTTAAATTCTCTACATTTTTTATTATATAAATTTTTGCGCTATAATACATATTAAAGCCGTAATCTTAAAAAAACACTTTTTTACGTAAAAACACCCTCACCAAGAATTTCAGCAAACATGGCGCCTACCCTATCTTGTAGAGAATAAAAAACTGAGTAAATGATGCGATTTTTAAAAAAATCGTAGGACCAGTTTTTGAGAAAATCACAAAAAAGTGAAAAATTATACGAATAAACTACTACTTCCGGTTGATCGATTTTGATGAAAATGTTCGTGTCGAGTCCGGTAGTGGTATGTAACTTAAGTTTCAAGTTTCAAGTTCGTACAATGTTCCGTTCTTGAGATATTTTGTATACACACACACACACACACACACACACACACACACACACCACACACACACACACACACACACACACACACACACACACACACACACACAGACCAATCGCTAAAAACATGTTTTTTGGGTTCAGGGGTTCTGCAAACGTATAGATCCGGTGAAAACTCGATTTCGAAAAATCGACATGAAAACAATACTTTCCTTCCTATATAGTCATAAATAAGCAAGAGAAAGTAATAAATGAAATATTTATAATTCAAAATTTAATACAATATCTGTGAAAATTCCATTGTTACTATAATGTAGGTATATGTTTATGATTTTGAAACTATGATTAAATTACGGACCATTGACTGTTCAATTTCCGCATGTTAGCTTTAATCGATGTATCAGATTTGATTTACTCGTCATTCTATAACATTTTATATCGACCAATATTGTACATTTTACTCCGTGGCATTATCCTTAAATTGAATTACGCATTTTTGTACATTCTAATATTTCGTTTTCTTAGTACTTAAATAAGGTTACCGTAACTTTAAGATAGTTAAGTCACATTCGACTAAGTTTTTCAACAAACTCCTGTGCCGTTTTTAAACAAAATTTTTATTTTGGTTCAGTTAACATGGGGCTACGATAATTTCATACTAGTCTTTAATTCTCTTGCTCTTATTTTGGAGCTCGGGTTTCCTTTCTTCACATTTTTGTTTATTCCGATTACGATTTTTTCTTTTATCGCTCTACTTCGGTTTGTTGTTTTTCTTTACTTTTTAACACTTGACTTTATTACTATGTTTTATTACATAAGTATCTATGGGTATTTATTTAATATAAATGAACTTGAATTCGAACTTGAAACTTGAAACTGAAGTTAGATACTACTACCAAACCCGACTCGAACATTTTCTTCAAAATCGGTCAACCGGACGTAGTTTATTCAAGTCATTTTTCACTTTTTGCGATTTTCTCAAAAACGGCCCTACGATTTTATTAAAAATCGCCTCATTTACTAAATTGTTTATGCTCGACAAGATAGGGTAGGCGCCATGTCTGCTGAAACTTGGAAAACTGTTATCTCTTACAAATATTGTTTGTTTAAGATTGCGGCTTTAATATGCATTTTAGAGCAAAAATGTATGTAGTAAAAGTTGTAGAGAATTTAAAATCCTACAACTTTTATTTCAAACATTTGTTTGTATAACGCTTAATTTAGCAGTAATTAGTGATTTTCTGTTTTTTGCATGAAAATCTGTAAAAAACTCGATTTTTTAAGATTTCAGCTTTAGTATATGCATTTTACGATAAAAGTGTATATTATAAAATTTTTAGGAAATTTAATGATCTACAACTTTTATTTAAAGAATTTTTCTCTACAGAGCCTAATTTAGCGTGAAAGAGTGATTTTCCTTATTTTTAAGCCAATGAGGTTGATTTTAATTTTGCATCATTCACTCATGATTAAAATAAGGTTATGTTTTTTGAGGTTAGTTGTTTTTATTTATTTCTAATGTTTTATTACTAATGATAGGTTATATTGTTAATTATTTGCATTGGTAAGAGAAAGTTAGGTGTGTTTCACACCAGATTTTTTTTTTCTAAAAATTAGAATATTGTTCATTCCTATAAAATTTGTATCGACGTTTTTCCTGTAGGCTTTATAAACTCAAGCTAAATTTATAATATTAGATATCCAGTGCCATCAAACAGATTGTTATAAATGCATAATTTAGCTTTGGATTGTTAAGTTTTTCTTTTATAATTCAACAAGTAAAATGAAAATTTGAATTATAAATAGTAATTGGAAAACTGGTGGTTGCAGAATTTTTATTATTTCTATTTATGAGTATTGCCGTAGTTTTTACTGTGTATTGTTTTGCAAATAATATAATATCTGTTCTTCCACATAATCGATCAACCTTTCTAATAAAAATGTTATTTTTAATTATACTAATTTAAATTGTCTGCCCATAACAGACAGGTGGAGTGTCAAATTATTTACACTCAATTTGTTCGTTGCAGGGCTAAAATAAATAGTTCTGTTTCTTATCACATGGTCAGCCAATAATATGACTGAATCATTTAAGAACAGAAGAGGTAGAGGTGTAAAAGACACTAATCAGAGTTATCTCCTCTGAAAGTAATGAATTTCATTATACAGCCAGACCCTGTGGTAAATGAAGTTAAGGTGTCGTTTGCAGAGTGGAAAATATGTGCTTTTCAGAGGGCCCGGCATGCTGATAAGCGTACTTTTTCACTCAGTGAGGAAGGCACGGTAAACCACCTCACTCCTCGTTTTACTTAGTAAAACCTCTACAGGTTCAAACCAGCCTTTTGGCTGATGACCTAAACAACAACTACAATTTAAATTGAAAAGTATTCACAAGGTTAACAATTTTCTGAATTTAATTTTTGTCATAAATTTTTTGATCTCTACTCTGGTGTAGGCCTACTAACAAAATTTTGTTTCTCTAAAAAATGAAACAACAACCAAAAATCTGGTGTGAAACTTTTACACGACTTTCTCTTGCCAATGTAAATAATAACCCATATTACCTTGTTAAATTGTGAGTAAACAATGTAAAGTGAAAACATAACCTAATTTTGATCATGAGTGAATGACGCTAAATGAAAATCAACCTCTGTATGACTTAAATTTACAGAAAATTACTAATATTGATGGTAAACTAAGCTCTGTAGAAGAAATGTTTGTGTTGAAATGTTTGAGTTGTAGTTTATTTTCATTAACTTTGATTATTTATATAATTTTGTCGTAAAATTCTTACCAATGCCTCAATCTTAAAAAATTCATTTATTTACCGAATAAGTGTGCAAAATACGGAAAGTCACAAATTGACGCCAAACTAGAAATATATCTAATACTTGAATAAAAGTTGTAGGTTGTTTAATTTATAACGTAGGCTACTTTGATTATATACTTTTTCCGTAAAATTCATATTTAAGACAGCAATGTTAAAAACTTATTTTTACTACGACAGCTCAGCCCCTTCAAATTTCAGCAAACGTCTTGCTTACCTTTTCTTGTAGAGAGCAAAAAATGTAAAAACCGATTTTAAAGGAAATTGTAGGCGCCATTTTTGAGGATATTGCAAAAAGTGAAAAATTGCACGAATAACTACTTTTATACTAAACATATTTCAAATACTTCAAAAACTTGTATTTTCGGTGAAAACTCGATTACATAAAATCAGAATGAAAACAATACTTTTGTGGTTAGCATGCTATGCTGCAAAGCGGAGGTCTCGGGTCCGATTCCCGGCCAGGATCTGAAAAATTATTATTACAAGTTTAAACCCACCATTCCGTAATCCAAAGTAGTTACTAATAACCCAATTGTTGATGCGACTTAAAATAAACCGAAAAAATCTAAAATTCCCTGTTCTTCCTGTTTTTTGATCCAGTTGATAATTTTATTATTATTTTTTTTGGTTTACATGTGACTGTTTTGCAATATCTGCTAATGCCAGGCGTGACCGGGAATCAAACCCGGGAGCCCGGCGTAGAAGCCAGTTGGCTAACAACTACGCCAACGGGCCGGCGTTGATTTTTTCCCTAATCCAGTTGATTAGGGAAATATCAACTGACATATAATTGTTCTCGTGAAGCACTGTATTTTCACCCCTCATTCTATTACAGGGGTTGTGACGGTGATAAATTTACGAAATTTAGAAAAACAATTCCTTTGTATCCCTGATGATTTGATTAAATATAAAATTCTTACTCCTTTAAAGAAAAATGTTTTATTCTTAATATTTCGTAAATATTTTTCACATCTAATTTGCGAATGGTATGAATTATCTCGTATTTAACTGATTGCAAATAAATACTAAGCTGTTGCAATAAAAATAATGTTTTAAGAATATAAAATTATTATCAACGATTTATTGCCTCGTGTTTCAAGTGCACATGAAGTGCAACAGTTATTGGTGTTTATGATTATTATCATAATTAATTGTGATAATTCTTCATACACCATTGCATTGTGTCGTGTATTGTCGCAACTCGGAGCTTTCTTCCGCTGTTTATTCTAATTAGTTAGTCGGATTAAACTGCATTCATGTTTTAATGACCAACACAATTTTATATTACTTGTGTATGGTTGTTTATATCGTTTCAGGGGGAATGGGCCCTATACCAAACCATATTAATGAAAATGCACCTTTCTCAAGAACCTCTAACCATATTTTACTTCTGTTTCTTTTATATGAAATTATGAAATTTGTTCGATGTTTTAACATATGAATTTATGTTTCATGGATAATTTTAATAGTTATGACTTTATTTAATTGGTTATTTTTCACTGATTAAAAAAAATCTCACACAACTTTCTTTTGCCAAGCAAATAATAATCATCAATATAACCTAACATTAGTAACAAAACATTAGAAATAAAGAAAAAACTAACCTCAATAAACATAACCTTATTTTTATCATGAGTGAAAGAGGCAAGATGAAAATCAACTTCAGTTTGGCTTAAAAATACGGAAAATCAATCTTTTCCGCTAAACTAGGCTCTGTAGAGAAAAATGTTCTAAATAAAAGTTGTATATCTCTTAATTTCCTATAAATGTGATTTGATTATACACTTTTGTAGTAAACATACTAAGGCTGAAATCTTTAAAAATCGATTTTTACACGTTTTCGTGAGAAAAAAAACAGAAAATTACTAATTATCGCTAAACTAAGCGTTATACAAAATAATGTTTGAAATAAAAGTTGTAGGATTTTTAATTATACAACTTCGTATACATTTTTGCGCTAAAATTTGTATCAAAGGCGCAATCTTAAAAGTCGCCCTATTACACTTTTAACCAATTTTTCAAAAGTACTAAAAAATTAATATTTAACCGTTTGTTAAAGGAAGTGGAGCAAACAAACTTAATTCCATGCGATCAGTTTGGGTTTAGAGCTTGACATTCTATAATAGAACTAGTACATCGAATTGTATGCACCATTGTATGTATGCCTTTCTTGATGTAGGATACGCTTTCGTTAAAGTGTGGCATACCCGTTTACATTTTCTTTTTTACGGTGGAGGAGAGAAACCAACATGGCTCCGGACTACCCGCACAACCGGGTGTGTGGGACTCAAACCCAACCAAAACCTCTCCCCACCACCGACCATGGACCCGCCTCGAGGCATGAACACGGTGCCAAGGCGTACCATTTACATTACCTCTTTACATTAGTGTCAAATATCGGTTTACAACATTGTTTGGTCATGCACAAAGAATGAAGAATTGCCAAAGAAATTAATAAATAGAACCCAAAAAGGCGTAGAAGAAGTGGTCCTTCGGAGTCTTTGTGGGGGGCAAGTGTGGCAAGTACGCCAGAAATTTCAGTAAGGAGGACAGGATGCGAGAGACGATCAAAGCTGTAACAAACTCGCATAAAATAATAACTAAACACAACAGACTGAGAACGATTGTTGTATTACTCTGATACAAAACATTCGTTTTCAAACTTTCCGTATTTAACATATTTGTTTGTATTTATTACATTTATTTATTCACATATTTTTATATAAATTGGTAGGTTAATATTATGAATCCGACCAAGTTAATAACCCGGTAGGTATTTGTTAAATTAATGCGCCGGATGATAAGAATATTTTTTTAGTCTAGTTAGTACGCGCTACCTCTACAAATGCAGTAGTGTTTCACTACTTACACTCATTCATTCTCCCACTACTATAACAATACACTGCATTCCTTCCAACTACACGGAGCTGGGACTCAAGCAATATCTAACATAGGTTTACATAATATTTATATTCAGCATAAAAACCGATCTAAAAATGAGCATAATGTTTGAACATTACCGAGAGAGTCATTGTAGTCTGCTATGATATTTATTTAAAAATGGCTGTGTAATTTGTCAAAAACAAAACTGTTACCAGAAAAAAAATTTCTCAGCTGGTAATATCAGTAATTTCAACTTATTGCTTACAGTAAGTAATATTCTGCTTTGTTTCTAATCCAGTTAATGAGGCGTGAATTTTGCATTACTTTATTCCTCGGTCGATTTCATGTAGGCCTAATCCATTTTATTTTATAATTCTGATTTTTTTACCTTTATTTTTAGTTGTGCATTTTCCAAATAATTTGATTGTTTCATGTAAGATATTTTTATCGATTGGAAATTAATAGGTGCTATATAATTTAACGATGTATTTTTCATCGGGTAGGAAATTGGAAATGCCCTGTTAGTTGTGTTTGTCCATCGTGTTTAGAGAATAGGAACTGCTGGTGACAGCGTGATCCTATATCACGAACCCTCTGATCTAGGGCGGGCACTGTGAGTTCAAAATGAGACTCCCCTCGACAAGTCACGGCGGTAGCGGAATGCGTCCAGCTGTGACCCACCGTCCTAATGGCGTTTTGCCATTCTCATACTCCCTCCCCTTTACTTAATTTATAATGCAGACCAATTTTATTACTTCCTAAACTGAACTCGCTGTTTTCCTTGATTTATTTCACGTGTGCTAGTGTGTGTTTGGGGATGTGGTAGACGTATGTGTTTGCATTTTTTATGTTAGGTATCCGTGTAATTTGTGATTCTCTTTTCTGTATTTAAGACTATGTTTTCCTACGAAATATCTTTCTATGCTTACGGTAAACTTTTTCATTTCGCCTACCATAAACAGGATATATTTATATACATACATTACTTTGTTTTGGTGATGAAATCTATTACATTCATCAGTAAAAATTAAATCAATAGTTCCTGATCAATTTTTTACGGTATCTGTAGAATCCTCCAAATCTGATTACTTCGCTATTAGGGCAGGAGTACCCCAAGGATCAATTTCAGCTCCGTTGCTGTTATATATTCTCATATGAATTTATCACAATTTCCTCCTACATTGCTTGAAACGTTGACTGAAGATACAGCTGTCTTCCATTTACATTAGATAAACATTATCATCTGTACTAATCTAAAGACAAAGCGTGTTTTTTTGTGCAGGCTAATTTCCAAAACTATTGAACAGATTTTCATGAAATTTTGACAGCATATTCGTATTTATATTCACAGCAATTAATTTTTAAATTTTCAAAAATGATAACTCTAAGAGCCCTATTGAAAATTTTCATAAATATGTATGTATGTGTGTGTGTGTGTGTGTGTGTGTGCGCGCGCGCGCGCGCGTGCGCGTGCGTGTGTGTACATATTGCTGTTGCAGCATAGTCTGTCAACTGTAAGCGTACTCCACGTGAGGCAAGCGCCTATAGGTTGTAAACAAAAGTTTTACACTATATATAGTTGGCGCTTATCTACTTCTCCGCCTGACAATTATCTTGCAACTACGTTCCATCATAAAGATTTCTACATCCAACTAAAATAAACATTATCCTTTAAGCATTTTCAATTATAGCATCCAGATTACATGTAATTATTGTAGTTTCATGAAGAGACTCCTTAATTTATTATTTTAACAGTTACATTTAACAAAAAAAATGTTTCTACTTTTTAATGGTTGCCGCTTTTATGTTTCAAAAACTCAACACATTCACAATCACGCATGTTAACAAAATACAGCTTACAAAACGTTTCAACTTCAGTCTACGAAAAAATCGAAACGAACCGATACAATACCAAAAGATAACTAATGAAACAAAAAATGAGTTGATCACGGACAAGTGCAAACACTTGTATTAAACTAGTCACATACATTAATTTTATTGATAAGAAGTAAACAATCTGAAATGATAAACAACGAATCACTGGAATTGTTTACTCTCCTGTTATAATTCAAGCGCATTAGTCTTATATTATTACTTGTGACCAAAAATAAAACTGAGTCTTTATTTTTTTTTTTTTTATTTATTTTTTTTTTTTTGTTTAACGTCCGACTGTTTTGCAAATTGCTGCTAATGCAGACGGTGAAGGATGAAATGAATTTTTGTAACGTATGAAAAAATGCCATGCCCGAGTGGGATTCGAACCCAAGACCGCGTGATGAGAGGCGAGCACGTTACCAACATCGCCAACGCGGCCGGCTTTATTAAAAGCCTACTAATCATAAATAATAATGTAACGAAATATAACAATGTAAGAGTAACAATAATAAAAGTTTTAGTTATTAATGGTAAATTAATGTTTGATTTATAAAATATTTTTTAACAGATAATATGACCGTGTTTTCATTATAATATTAAGCTTAGAGTGAATTAGTGTTGTATGGAATTTTGTTTTTGATCATGCTGTGCGTATTTTTAATTAATGCGCATGCTCACTTGTGTTGCTGGTTGCCTACGTCGGAGTACTCTTAGCGTAGACGGACTCTAGGTGAAGGGAGTTTGATGTAGTTGAGAGACGTACGCGGGGGAAATTATAAAAAACGTTGTGTGTGTGTTTGTGTGCGCGCGCGCCCGTGTGTGTGTGTGTGTGTACGTTGGAGTACACAATCGATCTAGCAGCTACACAATTAATTTCTGTTACATAGCCTGTTAATTAAAAAAAAATTATTACACAAATGTTTCGAGTGCGAAGCCGCGCGGGGCATGCTAGTGGCTCATAAAATAGGAGTGGGGTTTTCTGAATCTGAATGTTCTGTTGTAAAAATTTGTAACTGGTTTACAGTTACGGCTACGTTTTCAAATTTTTTAAGTAGTACTACGTTTAGTCGTCGCGTCGTCAGTAACTGTGTTTTCACCTTCATTTATTGGAATTTCTTGTCAGCTGATTGATGTTCGTGACGAGTCGTTATGGGGAACTGCACTCTACCGGATTTTCGTCGCACGCCCGCTGATGTCGTGACAAGCGTGTCTGTCAGTGTTTGAATACTGTGTGGTTATGTCATGTTTCTTAGTTAACCTTACCGTAAGGTTATTTTATATTGTTTGTCTTGGTTTTTGTGTTGTTTGTCTGAACTTATCTTAAAAGGGTTCCGGGTTATGGACCAAAAAAATGTCATGTTTGTTTATCAAAATTTCCTTGAATTTGAGCAATGGACAGTAAAGAAAGATCTAACATTGAAGCTACCTACGTACCAGGAAACTGTGGGCTAATGAATAAAAATAAAATACTTGTGATGTCCGTCCTAAGGATAATCATTGGTCTCAAAATTAAAATTTATTAATTGAAACAAAATCGAAGTACGTATAAAATCATTTACTTTGAGCATGTGAGGTAATTATCTAACTTACTTTTTACCTAAATTTAATTCCATTTATATAGAATCAAGCCTTGTTTCCAATTTTAATAATTTCAAAGTTTATTTATACATTTATATGTGCTAAATCCGAATCTGACGTCAATTTTGCGCGCTAAAATTTTCTAAAATTATTTATAAGCGGTTTTTTTTATCGTCGACCGACATAACCTGTTTCCCGTACTACCGTATTAATTTACGCCTTTATATTTAATAGACTGTACTTACGAATATTATGATGCATTTTAATTAATATTGATCGATAATAAAGAAACATTGATCAGTAAAGAGACATTTTTTATATATTTGCACATTCTAACCTTATTCACCATAATGTGTTAGGGTGTATGACGTCATAGACTAGTAAAAATCTTAAATATGGTGAACAGGTTATCGGTTAAAATGTCCAAGAACCTAATTAATTTCTTAAAATACCATAATTAATTTCTGTTTATTGATCAATAATTTGTTAATTTTCGATTATAAAATTTGTCAATATACTGAAACATAATGGCGTAAATTAAATAGTTATGTATGGAAATCAGGTTTTGTCGGTAGACGATACAAAAACGCTTATAAATAATTTAAGAGTGTACAGTAACAAAATTTAAACAGTACATTGTGTCGTTAGCATTAACCAAAACAGCAAAAATTAATTATTTTTGATTTTACCGAAACAGATATGTATACATTTTTAGTTAATTCTACAGAAAGTTTTGCAATATGTAAAATGTGATTCTAGCACCAAATCATCATAGAATTTAGGCAAACACAGATTAAATAAAAGGTATATAATTACCTTTTATGATTTTGGATGTTTTTTATATATGTATTTCTTTTAATCATATCATTAAATTGAAATAAATATTTATATTTCTTTTGCAATATATCACTAAGATTAGGCCTAACTAATTCTTTGTATTTTTAATGTGCCACTACAACCCTTGTCTTTTCTTTTTTCCTTTGTAATTTTGGTACCCAAGCTAGATGCTAGCGTGGTGATTACAAATTTTATCACAATTTTAAATTTCTGAAGCACTATCACAAGGCAGGGGTGGATCCAGAGAGGGGGCACTTAGAGCAATTCCTCTCCCCCCCCACGAGATAAAGTTTTTCAACAAAAAATGCAATATTGTAAATTTTTTTATAACTACAGTACAGTACGTAGACATTTTATTTGGTACAAACAAACGCTAATAAACTACAGAAGGCTACAATTAGGGTATTATTCGTAGATGGGATTAAGAAGACAATTTTTTTTGGTATGGAAGGTTGGCAGCATTGCTCTTGGTTAGTCTTATAGTTACTTTAGTCAGAAGATTGCCTTTTGCGAATGGATTGGCTATTAGGAAGGGAGATGAAAATTTGACAGTGCTGCCAACCTTAACAGTGAGACACTACATTTTACTACTGGGCAGGCTCTACATAAAATTTTGTAAACTGGGGTTTATTCCAAGAAAATATTTTCTTCCTAAACCTTATAAGAAAAAAATCTGACCTGTAATATTATCTGTAGCTTAATTACATAACTAGAAATGTTTGATTTACTGCAATTACCAGCTACCTTTTTCAATTTGAATAAAATCTTCTACAAATGAATCGTCTTCTTTATTATCGCTCTCATTTCACCATCAATCTCACTAGTATGTATGTAACCATTTCCTTTTTTTTACCAGGTGTCAACCAAATTGTTGATGAAGAATAGCTTCTTCACGTCTTAAAATTTCCTTCTTTATATATATGGAATTGTGAAAAAAGATACATCACAGTAGATAGCCACTCGCTCATGGCTTTAGTTAAGAGGCAGGGAGAGGCATTTTTGTTTAACTTCAACTTCACAATATTTAATTACACTGCCTATTGGATTTCATTCAGCACTGTGAATAGTCCGACCATGTTTTCAAGAAACTAACATTTCCATTTATGGTAACAAACAGTTTTATTCGTACAGTTAACCTACAAAAGGTTTCGCAATATACTAAATATGCTCTGGTTGTAGTATATGTCGTTGTGTTGGTTGCAATGAAATTAAAGCAGTCGCGCATGCTTACTGATGCTTTTCCCCCTTTACCCCTCATTGCAACCGAAGGAAAACCCGTGACTCAAGTAACTATACTGTTAGTGCACCGGTTCTCAATTTTCTTAGTTGCTGAAATGATTTTTGTATTCATAATACTGTATGTGAAAATGTAAATAACCGACCGAAATATTAACACAACATTCTTTGACCCAGCAGGAGGGGGTGACCCAATCCTCTATCAACACTTATTTTGATTTTTTGGGCATCAAACTACCTGTAAAACATTTTGTTTTTATTTTTATTAACTCACCTTATAAATAATTAAAACACATCACTTTTGAACGCGATGAGGCTACATAAGTATTGTAATGACATTAAATAATTAAATAACGTAAAATATCCTTGAGATATAAACATAAGAATTGAAGAATAACTTTAAGAATAGAAGGTAACTTTCAGCTTGTTCTTATTTATAGATTTTTTTTATACATAAAACTGAGTTTTCAGCTTTAAATTTTCAAACATTTTCCGGCAGAAAACCCCTGAACCTCGCAGATTGCCCCTCCACACAATAGCTCCTGGATTCGCTGTTGTCACAGGGTACATCCTCCGCCAAGTCATTAATGCCATTTATCGTAAAATTTAATTGCATTCAAACAATTTTTGCTTGTTGTTTTTTTCACAGTTACAAAGTTAAATTAAATAAATTTAAAAAAAATCACTTATGGTTTGTTTTGTGTTTTATTACAGGAAGAAGGATCATTACCTATTTTTCTTGCGTTTCTTCAAGCAACATCAGTCCGTGATTTGGTGCTAGCTAATTGTAGATTACATGTTGCGATACACGACGGACGACTAAGTCGATTGGGTCGTCAGGATGATACAGTAGCTGAACTATTGACATATCTTCCTCAGTTTCTTTGTCCAGCAATTATATTTCTACGACTTGGAGGTTTTCAAGTGACCGTTAATGATCGTATAGCGCTTCGTGGACCTTTACTGTTACCTTTTCTACGAGGATTTACTCATCTTAGTGATCTTGATCTCAGTATGGATAAAAGTCATTCCAGTTCCAGTCCTCTATTGATTGATGACAAAACACTCATTGCATTCTTTCAGACTCTTTGTATGCACTTCCGAACACTGCAAAGTCTTAAAATAAGTAATTGGAGGGTATGTATCATTTTACTTATTTTTACTTATTTTACTTTATTTTATTTTTTTTTGTAATTCAATAACCAAGAAAGTTGCCCATAACAGACAGATGGAGTGTTAAATTATTTGCTTTCAATTTGTGTTTCAGGGCTACATAAAAATAATTCTGTTTCTTATCACATGATCAGCCAATTATATGACTGAATCATTTAAGAACAGAAGTAGTAAAGGTGTAAAAGACACTAGTCAAAGTTATTTACTCTGAAAGTAATAAATTTCATTATACAGCCAGGCGTGGTGAATAAAGTGAAGGTGTCATTTGTAGGGTGGGAAAATATGTGTTTTCAGAGGCCTTGGTATGTTGAAAAGTTCAACTCTGTGAAGAAGGCATAAGTAAACCACCACACTCCTTGTTTACTTGATGAAACCTGTAGAGGTTCAAACCAGCCTTTCAATTGATTTTAACCTAAACAACAAACAAGAAAGAAATATTCACAAAGTTTGAACAAATTTTTTTTATCTTTGCCTTTGAATTTTGTAATGATTGTAAACTTTGATTGTAATGATTTTTCAAAAACTTAGTTTTGGTTTTTAAGGAAGGTGTGAAATAAGTACTTAATTATGTCAATATCATAGAATGTTATATAGCAGTAGTTCTCAACCTTTTTTTTGGTAATGACATACTGTCCTATGGAGAGAGTTCCCGCGACACTCTAACATACGAGTTTAAAAGAAAGAGTACTTAGTAATAGCTACGAAAAAGCAGTTAATACTCTCTTACATTTTTTAACCACCTACTTTCTTGTTGGAGCTGGGCTTTTCGATACAAATAAATATAAAAAACAAAAAGTGCGAGAGACTTCTCTCAGTTTAACAGAAAATGCTTGTGTGTGTCTTCAATTCCACAATGAATTGAACTTTATGTGAGAAGCAATAAGCTTAAATCTTTCGTTAATAGCTAATATTATTTTTATGGCGTAACTCATTAAGTCCCTTATAAAGTAAGTTTAAGTTCTTTATTATTATTCTCTTGTTCTTTTTTAAAGAAATAAATATTGAGAGAAATTATTTTAATCTTTTTTTTCACTAAGTCTCTGAAGTTTCGCAGCACACCTGTTGAGAACCACTGATCTAAGTTTAAAGAAATACAAGTGGACACAGGGATTATATTCTACTTAATTTTACATTTTGTAGTAGATTTGTGTTTTTTTTTTTTGGTCTGAAATTTATCAGTTTCATTAAGGTAATATTGAGATGGTTCAAGCACATCTGAAGAATGGAATCAATGAATATGGTTAAAGTACAGTGTTACGCAGTAGTACGCTTAATATGATTTTCATTGGTCTGACACAAATTAGCGTCTTAACCGAAAAATGGCCAAGATATTATTAAGAGAGTGCCTTTTAACGAAATCATTATTAAAGGCAGAAAAGTGTTATATAAATAAATATATAGGTTATGTGTACTACTTAAATAAACGTAAAGATACATACCTTTTTTTGAACATCACGTTTAATTTTTAAAAAAAAACTAATGACACCACTAATACATATGTACCTAAATACTGTAACTAATAATTTCCATTACTTATTTTTAAAATAGTCATCAATTTTGAGCATGTATTAAGCGGAAACAAATACATGTGTTTTACCTTATTAATCAAGGGACTTCATGAAAACCGCGTTTTAAGCAGAAAATCGTTTTAGCCATGAGCGTGTTAAACGGATTCTGCCGTAATATTGAAACAAAGACTAAACAAAAGAAGAAAGAAGGACTATCCTAGATAGAGGTAGATAGATGTTGTCACAAATGATTTAATTTCAATGGAAATCGGAAGATGGAGGGGCTAACAACTAGCAGAGAGGATTGTGGAAGCCAAAGCCTACCAAGGGCTGTAAGCTACAAAATGTTGTTGGTGTGAAAATCAGCCCATTTAAAGCCAAGATAATTGTGGAGTTAGTCAAACTCAATATGATTTACTTATTGAAGATAACATATTTTGAGGAGGTTAAAAGATTTAAGTATTTAAGAAGCTGTAGATTTGGAGCCAGCTATTGAAAAAAGAACTCACATTAAAATAGCTAGGCTGGCATTTTGTAAAGAGTGAATTATGTGTAATGCTTTGAAATTAATGAATGAATGAAATTAATAAGATATATATTTTAATATCAACAATAAATATTAACAAATAAATTGACCTTTACATTTTTTTTTTGTCATCAGTCTCTCGACTGGTTTGATGCAGTTCTCCAACCTGTCCTATCTTGAGCAAGTCGTTTCATATCTACATACCTGTAACACCCTACATCTTTTGTAATTTGCTTTATATATTCTAATCTTTGCCTCCCTCTACAATTTACTCCCTCAATGTTACCCTCCATTATTGATAGCCCAATACCTGGATGTCTTAGGATATGCCCCACTAGCCTATCCCTTCTTTTGGTAAGATGCTTCCATATACTTCTTTTTTCATCCACTCGCCTAAGAACCTCTAAATTACTTATTTTGTCCACCCACCTAATCTTTAACATTTTCCTATAACACCACATTTCAAAAGCTTCTATCCTCTTCCGTTCTACAGCCCCTATCACCCACGTTTCACTTCCGTATAATGCTACACTCCAAACATAATTTTTTAAGAAATTTTTCCTAATCTGTAAATCAATGTTTGTAGTCAGTAAGCTGTTTTTCATTTCAAAGGCTTTTCTAGCTTGAGCAATTCTACTCTTGATATCACTCGTGCTTCTACCATCCTTTGTTATTTTACTCCCTGGATAGCAGAATTCCCCAACTTCCTGTATGTTTTCGTTGCCTACTTTTAATTTCCCATCTCTTCTAAACCACTCTTGCTGCTGCACTACACTTTCGTTTTGTTCTTATTAATTTTCATGAAGTAATCCTTCCTCAAGATCTCATCCATTCCATTTAAGGCATCCTCTAGTTCATTCTTTGCCTCGGCTAATACTACTATATCATCGGCGAATCTCAACATTTTTATTGTTTCTCCTTGAATTTTTATTCCTACGTCAAATTTCTCCTTCACTTCATTTATAGCCTCTTCTATATACAAGTTAAAAAGTAGTGGTGACAAAGAACAACCTTGTCGTACACCTTTTCTTACAGCAGCCTCTTTTTCGTACCCCTCGATTCTCAAAACAGCCGTTTGATTCTTATACAGACTGTAGATAACTTTCCTTTCTTTGTATTTAATTCCTAGCCTTTTCAAAGTTTTAAACATTTTACTCCAGTCCAGATTGTCAAATGCTTTCTCTAAATCTACAAATGCCATAAAAGTAGTTTTATTTTTCTGTATCCTTTTCTCAATAATCAGTCTCAGAGCCAATATTGCATCTCGAGTTCCCATTCTCCTTCTAAATCCAAATTGGTCATCGTCCAATACTTCTTCTACTCGGTGTTCTATTCTCCTGTATATAATTCTTGTCAGTATCTTAGATGCATGGCATGTTAGGCTGATGGTTCTGTAATGTTCACACTTCTCCGCTCCTGACTTTTTTGGTATTGGAATCATAATATTTTTTTTAAAGTCCGATGGTACCTCTCCACTCTCATACATTCTGCACACAAGTTTGTATAATTTGTTTTGAGCAACTTTGCCACATCGTAATAATAATTCCGATGGTATGTTATCTATTCCTGGTGTCTTATTCATATTCATATCCTTAAGTGCCCGATCGAATTCTTCTCGTAGTATAGGGTCCCCTTTTTGATCTTCTTCAACATCAGTTTCTTGTTCTATCGCATCATATTCTAATTCTTTTCACATGTAGAGTTGATTTACGTATTCCTTCCATCTTTCAGCTCTCTCTTGGCCATTCAACAATGGTTTACCACCTGCGCTTTGTAAATTAACAGCTTTCATCTTTCGTTCTCCAAAGTTTTCCCTTATTTTTCTATACGCTGCGTCCACTTTAACAACTGCCATTTTACTTTCAATGTCCGTACATTTCGCTCTGATCCACTCTTCCTTCGCTTTCTTACACCTTTTGTTTATGGTATTTCTCAAGTAGCAATATTGCCTTTTACCTCTCTCGTCCTTTGCGTTTTTATATTTTCTTCGCTCATCCATCAGTTCTAAAATATCATTAGTAATCCACGGTTTCCTACCTCTTCTTTTAGTATGTCCTAACCATTCTTCCGCTGCTTTCACTACCACCTCCTTGAAGTTTATCCACTCCTCCTCTACATTTCCTGTGTCATTACCTCTTTCTTCTATCCCTTTTTGAATACTCTCCTGGAAACCTACCTGGTTGTCTTGTTCTCTTAGTTTGTCTACATCCCACCTAGCATTTCCCTGTCCCTTCTTCAGTTTTTTAAGTTTAAGCCTGCTATCCATTACTACTAAGTTATGATCACTCCCTATGTCTGCACCTGGATAGGCTTTACAGTTCATAATCTGGTTTCTGAATCTTTGTCTAACCATTATGTAATCTATTTGGTATCTTCCCTTGTCACCTGGCATCATCCAAGTGTATAACCTCCTTTTGTGATTCTTAAAAAGTGTATTGCCTATCACTAAATTATATTTGGAGCAGAAATCTACCAGCCGACTCCCTCTGTCATTTCTCTTCCCTAGACCATATTCTCCGACTATCTTTCCTTCTTTTCCTTCTCCAACTACTGCATTCCAGTCTCCCATAACTATCAAATTTTCATCACCCTTGACATATTTTATTACTTCATCTAATTCCTCATATACTTGTTCTATTTCTTCCTCTCTGTGTGAAGACGTAGGCATGTAGACCTGCACTATAGTGGTAGACTTTGGTTTCGTATCTACTCTAACCATGATAATCCTATCGCTACACTGCTTATAGTAAGTCACTCTTTGTCCAATTTTTTTATTCATTACTAGACCCACTCCGCCCTGCCCTCCGATGGCTTTAGTGTTAATAACCCTATAATCCCCGGACCAAAAGTCTTGATCATCATCCCAGCGTACCTCACCAATGCCTACAATATCTAACTTCAACCTATCCATTTCCCTTTTTAAATTCTCTAACCTACCAGTTTGTTTTAAACTCCTAACATTCCATGTTCCAACTCGCAGAATTTCAGAAACTTTTATTTTTTTGATGAAGTCCCCTCTGATAGTCCTCGCCCGGAGATCCGAATGGAGGACTAGTTTATCTCCGGAATGTTTTACCAGAGAGGACGCCATCATAAATTTTTCATATTTTGAAGTTCTTGAAGATCTGCATATACTAAGTAAGCCTAACCAGAATCATACATGAAGGAGTTTCCTTATGATAATTCTAGTCAGACAGAAAAAGCTGTAGTTTACTGTTGCTTTCAGCTTTTTGGTTGGCAGACTGAGTGCCCCAAGCCACCGTCTGCCAGGGTGGAATGGGCAGCCCTTCCAGTTCCGTTCACCATGAGCCGGTTATCGTGCTGATGAGCGGTCACATGGTTACTAACAGGCCACACAACGTGAATGTATGGATAGGACACTAGCCTTCTATCCCGGCTGGTTCCCTTAAGCCTTTTGTAAAAGGAATTAAGGGGTCTCCTTCCAGTTGACGACAGAAGCCCTTTATAGCCCTTTACATATATAGACCTTTATAGACCTTTACATATAAAATTGAAATTGTTTTATTAATTTTATTGATTTTATTGATGACACTATTGTTACAATCTAATTATGCTAATGATTTTACTTTGATAAATATATTGCAATATTTTATTCTGAAAATCTTTAAGTTTATTGAATGATATTTAATGAGCTCAGTTATTAAAGAATAACGAAATTTACGAATTGTTCTGGATTGCTTGCCGTCTTCTGGTTCCTTCTTGTTCATCCATCGATCGGGAATCAAATGGGGCGTCGATGCATTATTGCACTTGGTTTTATAGTTTTTGACCAAATTTTCTAAATTTTTTCTGCATATTTTAAAATAATCAAAATTGTTTCAGTTGGTTTCATAATTAAATTAAATCTTGATATTCTTGTAATTTCTTTTAAATCTTTTCTAACTGGTTCAAATTTTTAATTTAAAATTATACTATCTTTTGTTTTTTTGTTCCAAGTTTAGATATTTGGCTTCTGGATTATTATTTAAAATTAAATATTTTCTTCTTATCTTGATATATTTAGTTTTGATTCAGAATAATTTTAATTTTAATTAGAAATTGTTTACATTTGATTATTATTTGAAATTATTTTTAAAAAAAAAATCCTACAATTGAATATTAACTACGATGTTATGTAGAATAGACTGCTATTCTACTATTTCTTTCTTTTTTTTAGCTTTTATTTGTCATTGGGAACTGTACATTATTGACAACTACTTAGTTTTTTTATTTAGATTAAAAAACATTACATTAATCACTATGATGCTAACTAATAACTTAAATAATTATCAGGTTCAGAATTATCATTATTACTTGGTTACCATTATTCTGGTATTATTTTGAAAACAAGACTTTTATGTTAAGTGATCTAGTGTGATATTATGTTAGTGACCTTTACGTGTGATGATACTAATGAAAGGCGTAAATGACATTTGTTTCCAATTTGGGTAATTCAGTTTTGTAACAAGGAGGTTTAGACTACCAAGAGTAAAAGGGAAACATCTCTAATTGTAAACCACAACTGTGGTTGTACTTTATAGAAATATTGAGTCAAGTGGCCTTTAGACTTCATAGAATTATTTAGCTGAGTGACTCTTCGCTTGAGACTCATGCGCCACGGATTTTTACTTCTACTCGAGATTTGTGTTCTGTTGTTTTTCCAACTATAATTAATTTATTATTAATTAAATTGTAGTTGTGTTGGCTCTCTGTTTACATGAAGATTAAACAATTCTGTTAAGATCTTAAAATTTGTGGTGTCTGTTATAATTTATAATATTTTTTTGTTAATAAACTAAAATGGCCATTCACATCAAAATTATCAAAACTATTTCTAATTCTGATGTTTACTTTCATTTCATTGTTCATTTTGTTCATTCATGTTTCTTCCTTTTTCCTTTATTTTATTGGGTCTTCTTTTCTTTCTTTTTCAGAGTATTTAGTTGGATTAATCTAAACACTGTAAACTAATTTACTAAATTCTTTATGATACATGCAATAATTTTTCATTGTTTTTCTTTTATTTCATAAGTGTTTCAGGAATGTTTCTAATGTTGCTACTTTGTCAAATATTTTCTAGTTTGTCTACGAGGTGTGGCTATTAAATAACGAGACTGACGTAAAAAATTTTATTTTTATTTTATACGTCATCACTTATTGCCACCTTCTCTATCCCTACAATGCTCCATGCGAATTTTCCATTGTTGGAAACAGTGCGGGAAGTCATCTTCTGTAAGCTCCTTCAGGACACATGCCACTTTCTGTTTTACAGCTTCCACAGACTCAAATCTTGTCCCTTTTAATGCAGATTTTACCTTAAGGAACAGGTAGAAGTCACATGGTGCAAGATCTGGTGAATAAGGTGGATATTCTAACACTGAGATGCTGTACTTGGCTAGGAACCTCTTGACAGATAACGCAGAATGAGCTGGCGCATTGTCTTAGTGGAGAACCCACAGTTTGTCCTTCTACATTTCAGGGCGTTTTTTCCTTACTCTTTGACGTAGTTTAGAAAGTATCTCAAGGTAGTAATATTGATTAATTTTTTGACCTTCAGGAACCCAGTGAAGGTACAAAATTCCATGAATATCAAAAAACAGAACCATCATGCTTTAAATTTTGACTTGCTCATACAGCTTTTTTTGGCTCTCGGTAAAATTGTCATGTAAAATTTACTGTACACATTCTTTATCAATACCTACAGTTTCACCGATTTCACGAATACTTAATCGACGGTCAGACCGAATCAAATTATCAACTTTTTCAACATTTACATCCGTTTTTGATGTTGAAGGGCGACCTGGCCGCAAATCATCTTCAACATCTTCTCTGCCATCTTAAAACGCTTAAACCATCCAAAAACACGTGCCTGCAATAAACATTCACTGCCATATACTTCTTTCAGTAAATTATAAGTTTCAGTAGCAGTTTTTCCAAGTTTAAAGTGGAATTTCACAATAATTCGTTGCTCTACTATTACACTAATCATTTTATCCGGCAAAACAACAATACCGCGAACGTAGGGTCTGACTAAATGGTGTTGTTTACAGAGGCGAGACTAGCTGCATACTAAAGAGAAAGGCTCACACTAAACAGCTGTTGATTAATGGTGGTTGACACATGCCTCCTTGATCCGCAGCAGCATCAGTCTCATTATTTAATAGCCACACCTCGTATTTTACCATTTATCTATAGAAGATGATTCATTTTTAGTCATTGCTTCGAAGAAATAATGAATCTGACTGTTTTGAACATTACTGTTAATGGGAATGATCAAGGGTGACAGATGAAAATGAAGGATGAAAAATATAAGACCTGAGGTGAATTTGAACCCAATTTTTTTTTATAAAAGCCAGTTCAAAATTCACTAATAGCAGGGATTTCCCACCAGCATTTAATGAACTGTTAATGTCTTACTTGTTAATTGACCATTCCATTTCAATTTTTCAAATGAGATTAATTTTGAGATATCTTTTTCAGATCTCACTTGAAGATTGTGAAAGAAGCCTTCGGACGATAGGAAGGTGCCTCAAGACGTGTTCACTAAGTTACCTGAAAATGAATGGATTAGTTGTCACTGACAGTATTCATAGAACATCTCTTGAGCATCTTTTGTTACAAACTTGTGTAGCAAATCTCAATTACCTTAGTTGGATGAGTATTGTTGGAGTCGCATTGACCCCTGGACAAGCAGCTGGATTCGGTAAATGCGTTCGAGAACGATTTCCTGGAACAGTATTACAGTTAAGTGCAAAAGATGTTGGAACAGAGGCACTTAAAAGTATGGTAACAGTTCTTGAAGAAGGTGCTAAAATTGAAGTACTTTTTATTGGTGGGCCTAGTTGTAATATTAGAATTCATCGTCTTTTAAAAAACCAAAAACTAAGAGGGAAATTCCGTAGATTTACTTCACTTAAAGAATAAATTAAAATTTAAAAAAACATTTAATTTTATCAATTGAGATTAATTATATTTTACAATTCAAGTTCTGTGCGTTCTGTTATTGAAATGAACTGGATTCTTTTCTTGATTCATTACAAAATAAATGTTACTGTCATATAGATATATCCCATTCCATCATAATTAGCAATAATATTCCAAAACGTATAAAATTGAAAATATTAAATATTATCATAGTTTTAAGGTGTATTGGTTGGCGCACTAACCTACAAAGCGGAAGGTCCTAGTTTTGATTTTCTTTTTCCTTTTATCCTCTTCTGGTCCTTCTATCATAATTTTATTTAAATTGTTTACTTCCATTATGTGTCTTAGCTAATTAGCTTTCCTCCATCGAATGGTTGCGATCAAAATTTCTCATCTCTTCCATTCGTTAAATAATTCTACATTCCTCATGTATGGAGCCATTTGTTTATCATATAATTATCTCCTTATCCATGTTTCACACTCGTAAAACAATACACTTCAAACATAACATTGCCGGCCGCGTTGGCGATGTTGGTAACGTGCTCGCCTCTCATCACGCGGTCTTGGGTTCGAATCCCACTCGGGCATGGCATTTTTTCATACGTTACAAAAAATTCATTTCATCCTTCACCGTCTGCATTAGCAGAAATTTGCAAAACAGTCGGACGTTAAACCAAAAAAAAAAAAAAAAAAAAAAAAAAAAAAAAAAAAAAACATAACATTTTATTAAACATTTTCAATGTAAACAATGTGTGTTTACTGTAATATGTTCTGAACAATAAGCAACCCCATGACCCAATGAGATGAGGATGATGTGTATAAAGTGAAGTTTTGTGCAGACTCAGGCCGACCATTCCAGAGATAGTATGGTTAATTGAACCCTAACCATCAACGTATACCAGTAACCACTGTCTAGTATTCAAATCCATATAAAAGTAACTACATTTACTAGGAATTGAACCAGGAACCTTTGTCCGAAAATCAACTGTTAAACAGATGACTCGCGGCTATGACTTTACCACTAGACCAACTCGGTGAGTTAATGAAGACATTTTAAAAACTTTATTAGCAGCTTACCTAACACATTTTGTTTCCATTCTTCATATCAGTTACTTCCTGTATAACTTTCAATTTTGAAATTGGTACACTTAATTCATCTCTCTCTCTTTCAATCAAATTCTTGGAAGTGAGAGAGTTAACAAATGTACAATTTGAATTGTAAAATTTGATTATTAAATATTTTATAATGCTGAATATTTGTGATGACTGTTCTGTGTGTCATTTAGCACAATTTTATGTATGTATTTTAATTACACTTAGCTTATAAGAAAATCTAAAAAAAAATTACCTATATGATATATTATACAACAATAAACTTGTACTTATCACCAAATGTGTTTACATTAATAACATTATTATTTTAAAAGTATTTATATATTGTACATGAATTTTATTAAAATTAAATATATGATAATGTATTATTTTAATTAAACTAAATTGTTAGGCCGAAGGGAAAATGATTTTTCTCTTTAAATTAAATATTATTTAAAATGCTCAACATTGCCTTAATTTTAATATTTTTATTTCATTTCAATTTATTTAATTAATTGTAATGTTTATTTTTAATATTGTTGATAAAATTATAAATAGAAATTATATTCTTGTTAATTGATATAATTATTTTCATATAGTAATAAAAATATTTTGTTAATGTTGAATGTAATGAATAAAAAAGGGAATACATTTTTTTTTCATTATTAAGTTTTGTTAAATAACAAAAAAATATCATTTTTATTTTGTAAAAAAATTTGAAAACTCAATTTTAAATAGTATTTTTACTGTGAAAACTTTTGCACAAGATTTTAAAAATGTAAGTTGAAAAATTTAAGTTAAAAAAAAATTATAGCTGAAAAAAATTTTTATGCACAAACAAAATCAGTAGTAGATATTAAAGGGGATTAGGTAATCTAAGATGGACTGTAAATATTTCATACCTAAAACTGTAGCATATTAAATTCAGCATTTTATTGATATAATACAACACTGGGTTTTTTTAAATTGTTATATATATTTGTGTAGAATTGCATTAGGTAAGATGATCTAGTCACTTGAGACTGTTGGAAAGATAGGCGATTCCAATTTAACATTGGTTGTATAGAGCAATATGCTCTCCGCTACTATCTATCCTACAAACATACACAGAACAGTAGAATCTCAGTAGTCCGGCCTGTTCAGGACCGAGACGGTGCCGGATTACTGGATGTGTTGGAATTTTGGAAATATTTATTATAAATTTAAACTGGCTGTCTGTCACTGGATGGCGACATTAAGTGGCAAACCTTATTTGTTTGGTGGCCCTGAAAAGGGCCGTTTAAACGGTGGTCGTCTTGGAGAGGCGTCCGTCATAGTTGCTGTGGCGGTCGAGGAGCTGGGCGACACGGCGTGTCGTCGTCCAGCGGAGACATCGTCTTCCTTCACAGTAGTGCGTCGATGGCTGCTTCGTCGGTCCGGTGGGCGTAAGGCTCGGTCGAGGGACCGCTGTGGGCATCGCTCGCGTCAGTGGACGATGACGGTCCGGTCAACGGCTTACGGTGACAGGACGGCGAGCGGAAGCATCATCTTCTCTCTTGCGGGGTCGTCGATTAGCCTTTGCTGAAGTCCGGCAGCCGTGTGTCGTGGTGGACGTCTTGTCTGCTGTCTGGTTCGAAGTGAATCCCTCGGAGTCTTGATCGGAATTGAATCTCTGCTCAGTGCAGCGCTCTTTTTATAGTCACCGAGAGTGCTGTGGTAGAGGGCGGCTACTGGCTCGGCCTTGATGACAAAGGCCTCTGTCGGTGCGCCGACAAAGGCCGGGAGAACTATTGAAGGCTGGCAACACAGTAAATGCTTAATAAGAAGGGGTGGCGGTGACAATGCATTGATTTCTATGTGATTTTAAATTAAATTAACTAATTAAAAAAGGTTTACTGAGTAGTCATTATACTAAACATAATTATCGGCTATTGACATCACCTAGTACGGTGTGGGGGTGCTCGTGTTCTGAGAATTACGTTTCGTTGTCAAAATTCAGCATGAAGTATAGAGTATGACCCAGTTCTGGGTTTTGGATAAAAGGCCAAAAATTATTCCATTTAACAATAATTAAGGTCTGATTATTCATTTCTTTAATCAAATCCTAAACATGCAAGTTATATTAAATCCGCCGTAATTAGGTCGAGTTGATTTCCCTAATTCAATTTAAATCTTTCACCAAAATCTGTCCTGGGTGAGGTTTCAAAAGTTTAGGCCCAATATTTTAAGGGCCGGACTACCAAGATTCTACTGTATTTAATTAATAACTTATAAGTTTTAGTCTTCTTCTTACTATCAAGGATTAGGCATAAGCCTGTTCCGAACTCACAAACCATCCTGTACGTCTACACAAACACTAGACACTCCAGCCCGTACATCTCGACTACTGCCATCTTCTTCAAGGTCTTCCCACCTCCCTTCTTCCAACTGGAACATATTCTGTGCTGCATATTGCGTGTTATTTGTGTATTTAGTTTGGCATTTTGCTTTTCAATGTATTTTTTCATCATTAAATGTATATATTTTCCATACAAGTATATAGTGAACGGGGTTATGGATCTTGATTTAAGTTTGTCAAATGAATGAAGGAGGGTTGTTTTCTGAGAGATTACTTGGATCTATTACTTGCTCATTAGTGACTAAAACAGGTGGTGGCCACATTAATGTTAATGAAGCTGATAGATGAAAATGAAGGGTGAAATATGCCAGACCTGATTGGGAATCTAACCCAGGACCCCTTGCATAGAAACCAATTGGGCTGACCACAACACCAGCGGACCGATCATTTTGAAATTGGCATACAACATTTGTATGTTTATATTTAGGATTTATGTATGTATTATTACGATCAATTACCAAAAATACAATAATTTAATTAACATTTTTAAAAACGTGTGCATCAGAACAGATAACATTAAGTAACTTTTTTACTGTATGATTAAGAAATTCAATTTACAAATGTATTTTAATTAATTTACCTATTTTACCATATCAGTAAATAAAATCATATCATACATTGCAAAATATATAAATTTTGCTTCAAAAAATATTTAAGTTAGTTGTAAGGATTGATTCACAATGTAAATAGCACAGAATTTAAGTATTAGAATCCATGTTAAATATTTTGTTTGCATCATTAATAATTTCATAACTGTAAAACATTGAATGTGCTTTTAAATTTTGTTATAATTGTTAATATTTATAATTTTGGTGCAAGATATATAATAATAACATTTAAGTAATGTAAAATGTCTAGTCCACTGAAAATATATTGTTATATTTGTTATATGTTATTGTTTGTAATCATTGTTGCTATTGTTATAATATAGAAATTATATTTATAGTTTGTTATTATAGATTTAAATTATTAGAAATTTTTTATTATTCATAAAAATAATAGATTAAATAAATTTTGTATTTAACATGCCAGAATTGATGTTAAATGAAATATCTATATATTAATTATCTAATATTACATTTGTATTTATAAAATATGTATTGTAAAATTCATTATACAATTATGATGAATATTTTATGTAGAATTACATTCTTTTTGAAGTTCATTTAAAAAAAAACTGTATCAAAAGTAAATTGATTGAATTAATTTTTTAATGTTAAATATGAAGCTTGTTTAAAAAGTAAGTACTGTGTGAGTATTAATAAAGTTTTATAGATTTTATTCAAATCAGGGTGCACAATATTGCACGAGGCAAAGTTCTGACGTGCATACAATGTGGCTATTACACAAACCCATTCACCCTAACTTTATTGTGGTCATAAGTTTACTTTCTTTTAAGATACAATTATGAAATTTGGAACAAAGTTTAACAGGTTGGCTGCCTTGAGGATCGCTGGCAGTTCGCACAGGTTTGTCCGTTCGGACCGTGAGAATCCATGCTGGTTCCTTAGACACCATTGTGATTCTTTCATCATAATTTTTGTAGGCATGCTATGAACTCATTGAATTTGTTGCAGGCTTATTAGGACTAGTGTAAGGCTGCTCTCCCCTCAGTGAAACTCGACTGCAACTCAACCTCAACTCGACGTCTGATACGAGTTGTACCCTTACATTTACAGTGGACCCTCACATTACGATGTGTCATCAAATTAGTCATCGGATTCCCAAAGTCGCACGTGCACCTGACCCGCCAATCGTCAACCCCTACAGTCAAGTTCTGATCGAATATACTCCCTCCCTCTTGTCAAGATACCCTCGACCGCACCCGCACCCTCCCATCATCAGCTCAAGGTTTTTTCAGTTTTGTCACAGTACCCATACTATTTAGTAGTGTTATGCGTATCGCTTTGGTTATCGGTTTAGCATGTGTGCCGTAGTGTCTGTCGTGTTATTATACAAACATATTCTTTGTAGTTTTGGTACTGCGTTTCCTGTGCACATTACTGTAGTTATAGTCAAAATGGATCCTAAATTGCGCATAAAAAGTAAAATTTCTATTAAAGAAAAGCAAGAAATTATAAAAAACCATGATGAAGGAGCTAGGATAAATGAATTGGTTCGCTAGTATGGTTATTCTCAGTCTACAATTTCCACGATTGTAAAGCAAAAGTCAGTTTTAAAAGACGTTAAAGTGTCTGATAGATCAAACACAATTCAAAAAAGCATTTTTTATAATTATAGCTGTTATCAAATCATTTGTACTGAAATCGGCGCGATTTGAACAATGTATAGGGTTATCTGTATGTACAGGCTAATGTAAATTTCTTGTGGAATTGTATGTATGGTCTAATGATTAAGCAAGAATGCGGTCTCACAATACGATATTTTCGCTTTACGATCGTTCTTCCGGAACGAATTATGATCGTAATGTAAGGACCTACTGTATATGTTCGCCCTCCCACCAGTACGACCTCGATGCAATCACAATCGAACCGATCGCATGCGACTCAGCTTGTCCAACATCTGCTCGACCAGTCAGGTATAATCATGGCAGACGAAGCAGCCAACGTAGCCTTTGTGCTTTAAGGTGAAAAATATCCGTGTCTGTACAATTTAACTTGACAGAATATTCTAGGCGAGACATTACTTTCTTTTGGCGTCCGATAAAAAGACTTAAATTTGTTTTCATCACAGGAGAGTTCCTGAACATACACATACGCTCCTTTATTACGATTATTACTTACATACGGTGATATCCAACAGCTGTGGTTTTTTCTGTTTTCTTCTTAAATAGTAATAAGTAACGACTACATCTTCTTTGCATTTTGAAACGGTTCTTAAAATGTCACTTGACATTTTGCAAACTGCAGATGAATTCGAAGAAAAGGTTGAACCGTTGCGTCGAGGTAGAGTTTCACTGATGTGAGAGCGGCCTAAAATACATCTGTATGTAGGTGCCTTCTGCACGCGGCAAAATTAGTACTGCACATAAACTAAATCTACTGATACTTTGATTATGTTAATTCATATAATTGTAATGTTCTTTTCATCTTCATTAGGGATTACACTTGTACAACCTCATACTGTCAGATGCAAGACAGTACTTACTTTATGGATTAACATTTTATTTCCTTACTCTTTTTTAAGTATTTCTAAAATAATCTTAATTGTTATTTTTTTATTGTTTATTTAAAGTAGCAACAGCTTGGTCATTAGCAACTACGGTGGGTTTTGACTTTTGAAGATTTTCTGACCCTGGCCAGGAATCGAACCCAAGACCTCTGCGTGGTAGGCTAGCGTGCTACACTGCACTATGGAGGCAGCCAAATTAAAATTTTTAATAATCTCTTTCTCTAGACTCTTTGGAAATGCAAATTTGTACATGCAATTTGTTTTATTCTGGAAAAATTCTTCTTCAAAATTATCACTAAAAATTTTTGGCTTCAGTGTTTCCTGAGTGTTAAAATAAACATTTTGAAACTTTTAAAGAAAATTTAACAAATGTTAACGAAGGGAACACCTGTAATATGAGTCTTATTACATTCAATTACTAAATTTTAATTGATAATATTATATTACATACTTTTTCTAGATTTCAAAAAGAACGTATTTCTGTGCTTGTATTTTTTATAGAATAAAGACCTTATGCAAACATTCATTTTTATGTAAATGTAATGAATTTTACACATTGTAGTACTGTATAATAATACTTATTTACATGATTATGCTGAGTGCATGTGTGTATGTCTGTACATGGTAATTGTTGTTAAATGGAATATATTAATTAATTATATTTATTTCTGTATAAATTTTTGTTACAATTTAAGTAGCTGTGATAAACTGAAGATACGTATTAGCGTATGACAGGTGTTACACAATTCTGATGTAATAACTTTTAAATTATTTTCAAAAGAGTGGAATTCCTCCAGTTGTATGAATTTAGATGCGGAGCATAAAATGCACACTCCAATCAGATGAATTACTTTATTAAGAATGTAATTTTGAGCGAAGATTTTGATTTATTGCTTCATAAGTAACTGTTACCTACCAATATAACAGATAGGTAGTGTTAAAATTATTCGCATTCAATCTGTTAGTTCCATGGGTACAAAAAATAGTTCTGTTTTTTATTACATGATCAGCCAATTATATCACTGAAACATGTAAGAACAGAAGAGGTAGAGGAGTAAAAGCAGATTATTTACTAATCAGATTTATCTTCTCTGAAAGTAATAAATTTTGTAATACAGTCAGACCCTATGGCAAATGAAATGAAATGATTTTGCAGGGTGGAAAGTAAATGCTTTTTGGAGGGCCTGGTACGCTGATAAGCATACTTTTTCAATTAGTGAGGAAGGCAGAGGTAAACCACTTCTCTCCCCGTTTTACTTTGTAAAGCCTCTAGAGGTTCAAACCAGCCTCTCGGCTGATGACCTAAACAAGTATCTGACAATATCTAAACCTAGTATGGCTTCTTTAACTGTATACAAGTAAAACTGTATGTCATAAAATGCCTAAAATTGGAATGAATTTCTCCAATTTAAGAATCCACTGTCAGGATAGGTGCCTAACATCATATGGATTGAACAAAACAAGTCAAAAGTGCACACCGATCCAAAGCATTGTATCTTCATCAGGTTTTTTCAGAACTTTCCTTTCAACTGAAAAGAAAGTTCTAAATGTTCCCCTTTGAAGTTAAATAGTTAATTTTAATATTTAATAACAATGACTTTGAACATGTTTGATTTTACTAGCGGCTAGTAGGAGAGAAAGGTCATGCAATTGACTAGCGTTTGTAAACTAGCTCGGTGTAAATGTTGCTAGTTGCTAGTAAGTAATCTGTTTTCAGGAGTAAATGTTTAGTGTTGCAAATGAAGTTATCAGGTGAAATAGAGCAGCTAAAGTGGAATTTCGATTTAATTTCAAAATAAGTCACTCATTGGCAAGAAACCCATATATTCTTTCGGATCTTCCAAAGTGAGTTTCCTCACAAAGTCTTGAAGAAGACTCAAACTCTATGTATGTATATCCAGTGCCCGTTCCAGCTATCGCCGGGTCTGGGTGTTCACCAAGCCTCTCCATTTTCTTCTGTCCATCCACCATTTCTCCTCCTCTAATCGTTCCCAGTTGTATCCTCGTCCCTCCACACTCCTCTTAATTTCATCCTTCCTTCTTCCATCCTTCTAGGCAACCTTTCCTCCGCCATTCTCTTCACATGGCCGTACCATCTTATCCTCATTTTCTTCACCCTCTCTCTCATACCTTCCACATTTAGCTCCGCTCTAATCTCGGTATTCTTTATTCTATCTCTCCCGTCTGTAACGTACTCCAATTCCTCTCATTCATCCCCCACGTTTCCATTCCATATAGCACTACTGGTGAATAATACAAAGTATTAATCATTAATTTGGCCTTCTCTTTACATTCTGTCCCAAAGCAAGTGTTTTACTAATTGGTATATATTTCCTCCTTTTTGCAACCGCTTTGTTATCTTTCCATCTATCTTTCCGTCTTCTGAAATCTCACTCCCTAGATATTTAAAATTTTTCACCAGCCTCAATGCCTCTCCTTCCAGTGTAATGGTCCCCTCTCGATACCCCTGTCTCTTCCAAAAACCATTACTTCACTCGTCTGTCTACTTATTTGAAGTCCAAAACTCTTCATTATTTCATTCCAAGCATCCAGCTGAAGAAGACCCAAACTCTCCTATTCTAATGACTCATTTTCTTACCCATTCACTGCGTTTTTTTTCAGCTCTCTCTGGCATGCTTCGAGTACTACCATCCTCAAGATTTGTCTTACGTTTTACAGTTGACACTTACATGATTTTTAAATAACATTTACTTTATACAGCAATACTCAACACAACTTACATACATCTTCAGAGAACTGGCATTAATTAACTAGCTCCTTGGGAACTGTCTCCTATGCGCTTGTAGGTCCTCCTGGTAACATAGCAACTAGTAAACTAGCATCGTAGGAGTAAGCCACAAACTACAAAAACTGACAGAATTAAGAAAAAAATTTATGAAATTTAACTAATGAATTAAAATTAAAATATTCCATTTTAACACAGTTAAAAATCAGAAAGTAAATATGTATACTCATATAATATATGTAAAAATGGATAATTTATTTTCATTTATTTTTATAAGAAAATATTTATTAAATAGATAAATAATTTTATTTTTAAATGAATAAGAAATATTAAGTATAATAATTATGTCATCATTATAATTATTATTACTATGATTATTTATTATTATTATTTCTGTTGATTAGTCAATATGTTTGGGTCAAGCAAAAGATCTACAGTAATTAATAAATTTGTTAAATAATATATTACACATATTATATTATTCAGTAATGTAAATAAAAATATATTATTATATTTATATTGAATTATAATATAAAATTTTTACATAAATAATTAATTAACTGTTATTATTTCTCATGAGTAAATATATATTATAATTTTATTATTAATACTTGTAAATAAAACTAATATTGTTTTATTTATATATATATTATATATGAAAAAATAATAAATAATTCTGTGTTTATGCAAATACATAAATACTATAGAATATATTAATTTTAGTATGTAATTATAAGGAAATTTATATTTATGTGATATTTCTAATAATTTAAGATTTATTTAATACTATACATTAAATAGTTTTTAAAAATAATTTTTAGTACAGTTAATATATTATTGACTATAAGGTTTTGTTTAAAATAGGCCTAATACATTCGTTTGTATGTGAAATATAGTTGTTAAGTAATCATATAATTAATGTTAAGGTATATTGTAATAATTTTTATTATTTGAAACTGCAGAGAGTGGAAAGAAGAATTTTAAGAACAATTATTAGGTAACTAGAAATATATAATAGTATATGGAATGTTCAGATTTCCCCCCAAATCTGTAGTAAATATCACGAGGAAGATAATATTAACATTCTACTGGATGATTCACGAAGATATGCAGAAACTTTTGGAGCTCATTGTACATGTAAAAATAATGAAAACAGTTTATATAAACATGGGTCCGGAAATGCTTCGTTTCCGAGTTACGGCTAGCGAAAGTTTCGCCCGGATTTCAGCTCACCAGGTGAAATGAGGTCTTCCTGAAATTCTGGTAAGATGATTAAGGAGAAAATTAATCATTTTTCATGGTTTTTGATTTGATAAATTGAATAAAACAGGTCCCAGAACTGTAACTTAAATAGTTTTTAAGAAAACCAGTGACAAATCCAAAAAATGGAGTGAAAACACATTTTTTCATCTTTGGGCAAGAATAACTTTGTTATTTTACCAAAAAACAGTTTAAATTTTTGGATAAAACATGTAGAAAATTTTACTCTGAACATACCATTGTAACTAAAGTACACAGAAAGCGAATAGATGTTTGATTAAATGAATTTTTATTCATAACAGTACAAAGTAAAATTAACCGGAAAAACAAAGATGAAAAAATGTGTTTTTTCACTCCATTTGTTTGCATTTGCAACTGTTTCTCTCAAAAACTATTTAACTTACAGTTCTGGAACCTGTTTTATTCAATTTATCAGGTCAAAAATCATAAGAAACGATTGAATTCGCCCCTTAATCTACCTTACCAGAATTTCAGGAAGACCTCATTTCACCTGGTGAGCTGAAATCCGGGGGAAATCTTTCGATAACCGTAACTCGGTAATGAAGCATTTCCGGACCCATGTTTATATAAACTTTTTTTATTATTTTTACAAGTATAATGGGCTCCCAAAGTTTCTGCATATCTTCGTGAATCACCCTGTATAGTCTAATATAGACTAGTCATCTACTAGTAAATACAGTCATCCAGGGCAATTCAGAAAGTAAATATGATTTGTTAGTTAAAAACTAAATGTAAAAAATTGATTGAAAATGATGCAAAGTCTTTAGATGTATTGCTGACTTTAGTTGAGGACCCGCATTCATCAATTAGAAAAGCCATTGTCCAACATGACATAAGTTTTTCTTCGGTTCAAAAAATTCTTAAAACAAATAAATTTCACTTTTATAAGCTACACTTGGTGCAAGACTGTACTCTGTACCCCGCCAATGTTAAATTTGGTATTTTTAGGTAATTTTTCGTTGGATTGGTGAAAGATAGAAAAATGAAACTTTACACACATATAGTAGTAGAGTGGTTTTAGCTACTGACATTTTTTTAATTTAATCTGTTGGACCATAAAGTTTTTAAAAGAAAAACGAATATAAAATTTTTACAATTTTTTTCTACGTTTTTTACATAACTAATAACTAATTTTTTGAGCACTTTAGAAAGTAAAAACAATGTCGGTGAATGTGCATGTACATGATAATTAACTGGTAAAAATTTCAGCCTGGTAGGTTAAATGGTTTCTGAGAAAAATGTACCTAAATGTTAAAAATTTAAATTTACGGGAAAAGGCACAAATAAAAAACAAAATGTACACAAACAAGTTTACCATCTGCATTAGCAGTAATTGCAGAACAGTCGGACGTTAAACAAAAAAAAAATAAAAATACAAACAAGTTTAATTTCCCATCAACAGTTGGTTAGAAAACTGCACTAACAGCGGAGAATATTAAAAATAGTGAAACAGATATTTAAAAAAAACTAAAATTCTTTTTACATCAAAACAAACAATATAAAAATATGAAAAATATTTTTTTTTGGAAAAATGTTAATTTTTTTAGATAAACCTGATAAAAACTTAAAGTTTTTTCATTAAAATAATTTTTTGTCGTGATTTAATGTTTTTGTGGTAGATCTAGGTCTAAACTATTACAAAAAACATGAAAAACCGAAAATCAAAATTTTCAGTCAAAACCATCATACAGTCTGCCTTTAAGAATGAGGTTAAAATTTTACCGGAGAAATCCCAGACCGATTATTTAGTGCAAGTCTTTGTAAAAGTGAAACTCACTTTACAATGTTCAAAGCATATATGGCTTAATGACTGGAATTATTTAGATAAGGCTATTCACGTGTTAAATAACCGACTCTATTGGGTCTACCATTTTTAATAAGATTTTTTTTTTGTAATCTCTAATGTGTACGTTGCAATCTGTTCAATTCAGAACAATAAACAACCCCATGACCCAATGAAATGAGGATGATATGTATGACGTGTAAATGAGGTGTAGTCTTGTACAGGCTCAGGTCGACCATTCCTGAGAGAGTATGTTTAATTGAACCCCAACCATCAAAGTACACCGCTAGCCACTGTCTAGCATTCAAATCTGTATAAAAGTAATTACCTTTACTAGGATTCGAACCAGGAATCTTCGTCTCCGAAAATCTGCTGTTGAACAGCTGATTTTGGCAACGACTTTACCTCTAGACCAACCCGGTGTGTTAATAAGATTTTAATACGCTTTGCAAGGGGAGTACCGGTTTATTCTAATTACCCAAGTTCAAAATAACCAAGGTTTCCTGTATTATGCAAAAACTCAGTTTCAGTAATAAAATTTAAAACATGTTTTATTAGTAAATAATACTTCATTGAATATATCTCTGCATAAATATTAGACATTTAATTTTTTTATCTATTGTATATTTTGTAAACCTTTCAGAAAATTCTTAGATTAAGAATTTTATTCTTACATTCGTATTATAAACAGACAGTTTTGAAAATAATATGATAAACTTTAACATAAATAATGAAATTTGTAAACTCTTTAAATAATTCATGATTATTATCTAAACAATACATGAAAATTTTTTTTTAATTTTTAAACAGAGTCTTAAAAGTTTAATGATGTATCAGAAACAAAGGCAATTCAGAAAGTAAATATGATTCGTTAGTTAAAAAGTAAATGTAGCAGAAAAAATTTATGTTAGGTATTTCTTTTTAAAGGATGACTTAACTGCTATAGATACTGAAGTCACGAGATTGCCTTTTGCTTATGGATGGACTGTGAGGAAGGGAAGAGAAAATATGACAGTGCTGCTAACCTCAACAGTGCAACACTACTCGTACATTTCACTACTGTGCAGTTTCTACGTACATTTTGTAAGCTGTGGTTTAATCCAAGAAAATTTTCCTCATAAAACTTATAAGAAATAAATCTGACCTGTAATACTGCCTATAGATTAATTACACGACTAGAAATGTTTGATTTACTGTAATTACCAGCTACCTTATTCCATTGGAACACATTTTCTATGAACGAATCGCCTTCTTTACGATCGCTGTCACTGGCGGCTTCACTATCAGTCTCATTAGTTTACCTAACCGCTTCCTTTTTTTACCAGGTATCAACAAAACTGTTGAAGAATAGCTTCTTCACATCTTTAATTTCCTTCTTTGTTTTTTTAATTGTGGAAAGAGAAACATCACAGTAGTTAGCCACTTGCTTTGTTAAGAGGCATTGAAAGGCATTTTTGTTTAGTTTTAACTTCTCAGCATTTTATTACACTGCATATTACATTTCGTTCTGCACTGTTAATAGTCTGCCCACATTTTTGAGAAACTAACATTTCTGTTTACGATAACAAACAGTTATATTCGTACCGTTAACCTACAAAAGGTTCCGCGATATACTGTATGGGCTATGCTCTGGGTATAGTATAAGTAGTTATATTTGTGTACTGAAATTAAAGCAGTCGCGCATGCGCACTGATTCTGTCCCCCTTTACTCCTCGTTGCAAACAAGGGCAAACTTGTGACTCAAGTGACTATAATAGTTTATTTTTGTATATAAAAGGTACATTAATAATATAACAACTAACTTAATGGCAGTGTGTTATGATGTTTGGATAGGAAAAACCCCAGACTAAGGCTGAAAAACTCTCACTTTATTATTATTTACAATTTTTTATCACTTTCAATATTCTCTCTTCTTTGATCTCTGCACTGCTCCATACAAATTTTCCACCGTACAAATCTTTTCCAGTAAGGATCTTCATGACCTCCATTGCTTCAGTCTGTACTGCTTCAACAGCACCAAATCTGGTTCCCGTCAAAGCTGTCTTGACCTAAGGGAACAAAATAAATCACAGGGGGCTAAATCAGGCCAATAGAGTGATTAGTCCAAAGCAAAGATGTTGCCAAAAATGTCTTGAGCTGTGGTATTGTTGTGGTGGAGGATACGTGACTAGTTTTTCCACAAATCGGGTAGTTCTCTATGTACTCAATTCACATAAAGTATTCAGGATGCTAACATTGATTTACTTTTTGTCCTTCAGGTACCTATTGAGTACCCAATCTGTCCATTTTAGCACCAGCTTTTACGGAAGATGGAAAAATCAATAATAATATTACATTCAGGATCAAAAGAATAAAGGTTAGTGAAAATTAATAATATATTATTGTTGAAAGGAAAATAATTGGTGTAACTTCTGTGTTTTTTGTTTATTTTTTTATAACCAATCAGTAGTTACATTCTGAATGGCCCATGTGAATCATAGTACTAATAAGTACCTTAGAATGTTATTTTCCACACAAATAAAATAATATAATGTAATAATAGAAATGTTAAAAAAGTATTGATAAAATTTTGTATTGAAATTATTTGTAATAATTAATGTAATGTATAATATGTAACTTTTGCTTATATCAAGACGAAGCAATTTTCAATTTTTAAAATTTTTACTGGAACTGTTATTTAAGTTTTCATACACTAAATATATTCCGTGAATAGTTGTATTTATTCATGACTTACAATATAATTTTATGCAATTGTAATGTTGTAATAAAAAATTACATTTCATATAGATAAATAAAACAATATCAAGTTATACTTAACAATTTGTATATTACCGTTTATTTTTTATTTAAAACAAAATTTAGTTTGGATATACCTGTTTCTGAAACTATAACCTGTCATTGTGGAATGGCGTAGAACTGAAGTTACTATTTTTGTTAATCTTCAAGCCAGGTAAAATTATACTTTATGAGAAATATTTTTTCTCCAAGTTTATCAAACATTAATTTCACAAACTAAAAACACGCTCAGTAAATAACAAAAAGTGTACGCTAACCTACAAGCAATCAGGGAAACGATTTGATTGGTGGATCCGAAGATACTTGGATATGAACCCAATGAATGATGGAGTTACTTGATTAACAGAATAATCCCAACTCGGTACTGTTTTGATCACGTAAATAAAATTGATTGACTAAGTTAGAACATGTCACATTTGAAACACTGTAAAATAACCTAAAAGTGGAGTTGATAAATTGATTTATATAAATGAAATTGGTTTGATAAGTACGCTGTATCTAGTCTCTAGTCGTAACTTGTGTATAAGTTCGCTTACGCTACCTATTGAATGTCGTTAGAACTACAGTTTGTAAAAGTGAATTCTCATGCCATCTAGCGGATGGCGGAAAAACTAACGTAGTTTGAAAACTTACGATATACTATTCTATAACGCTCACAAAAAAACCTTACTTTTACGATATTAAAATTCCAATGTTAAGATTGTCGGAGTATATGTTGACCGGCCGCTTCGCTGTACCCCACCCACAATCCCGCCAGTGGTGTCTTTCTTAAATACCTTTTTTTTACGCCAATGTTACCTTATACTAAAAATTTACCTACCGTTATAAAAATTTCCCTTTTATTTATTATGTTAATATCGACATTCCTTAACAAATTAATTTTTGAATTATTACGTTTTCTAAACCATCCGGTAGATAGCGTGTGGGTCTTCACATAATATGTAATTTTCATTCAATATTTAAAAGTAGTGCAGCGTGAAAATTTTATATTTAAAAACATTTTGATTTAACAAGTTCAGTTGATAATCTGTTGTACATATTCTGATATTCTTATTAATCAAACAAAACACAATGTTCGTATTGGTAGGAAATATTGCTAATTTTATAAGATTCATTGGTAAATGGATTAAGATTTGTCGAACAGTTGTTATTTCATAACTATTTTTTTTTTATTTCCCCAAGCCAAAAATACCAAACTGTAGATTTATTTGTATTTAAAATCTTTTTTCTTACAGAATTACGGCATTTTTGCCACAGTCTGAAAACAGAGGATCGGCATCGTAGAGAATCGACTTTTCATCGATTCTCGCTACCGATTGTTTTCTATTGTTTACTGATTTTTGAATTTAGTATCGAGAGCCGACACATACCTAAAAAAACACATGATTTTTTTAATCCCTAATAGGCCCTATGCGTATGTTGCAATTTGTTCAATTAAGAACAATAACCATGACCCAAAGAGATAATTTTTTTTGTTTAACAAAAAATCATCTCGTTGGTCATGTGGTTGCTTATGTATATGTGTATGGTCTTGTACAGACTCAGGCCGACCATTCCTGAGAGAGTATGGTTAATTGAGCCCCAACCATCAAAGTCACTAGTAACCACTGTCTAGTATTTAAATCTGTATAAAAGTAACTACCTTCACCCAGAAAACTTTCCTTTCCATACCTTCCTTACCTTTTCTTTATTTGTACCAGGAACTTTCATTTCTGAAAATCAGATGTTTAACAGGTGACTTGTGGCGACGACTGTACCTCTAGACCAACCCGGTGTGTCAAAAAAAAAATAATAAGACGAAAATAAAAGTTGCAGTAATTTAATATAAAAAAATTACATTTATCTTGTCAAGACTAATTCGGCATCTTATACTTTTTTTTAATCAAAGTGCATATATTGGTAAGCACATTGAACACGGCGTGGGTATTCAGAAGTTATAAACTGTGACAGTCCTGTTTGTGTCAATTCCAAGGCTTGACATCTCTTGGGCATCCATCACCACTTTTATTTGATTTCTAAAACAATACATAAACTCAATATGCTTACCTTTTTTTGTTGAAACGTTAGCTTAAGATAATTAATTAATAGTATACAACCCCAATTATAAAACAAAATTTTTTTTAAAATTACAAATGGACACTTTCAAAATTGAATAAAATACCAGAGCCGATATCTTAGAACAATCATCACTAGTGTTCACAGTATGAACACTATAATACAACAGTTCCGTTTGATGCCCAAGCGGAGTCAACTATCTCCAACGTGTTAAAGCAAAAGTTTATTTTTATTTAAACTTTTATCAATATCTACATCACGGAATTCGTAACAGGTTTCATGGTTAAAACTGATTGCTGGCTGGGTTTATTAGGAAGTTTACATCATGTAGTGGCAGAAACTGGTATGTTTAATATATGAGGGTAAATAAAAATATAAATGAGATTTTATTTTTTTTTAATTTATTCATTGAAAAATAATTTACTTTTTTATATAGTTTCCTGCTTTAAAAATACATTTTTCCCAGCAAGAAGGAAGGATTTTAATCCCTGCACTGTCAACTTCAAATTGTTGTCCTCCAAGTGCAACTTTATGCAATCCAAACAAATGAAAATCGCAGGGCGCTAAGGTCCGGGTAGTAAGGAGGACAATCAAGACTAGGCAGCTCAGCCTGTTTCGGAAACCATATCTTTCTTGGGTATCCAACACTTCTCTTACCTCTGGGTTTGTACTTGTACGCTAAATGGAGCAAGCGGTCCTCCCTCATTTATTCCAAATAGCTGCACCAGTATACTGTTCGCCAATTACGGCGGCATGTAGGGAGGGTAGCGGGACAGAGATAGAATGTGTTGCGTCAGCCTTTCCCCTCAACTCATTTCAATCAGTACACGGTGTTCAAGCGCAATAGTGACAATACACGGTACGGTAAGGCACTCTGCCGGCCAGTTTCGTTCACTACACTCTAACAAGCTCATTTTTCATCAAAAAATTCTGAAAATATTACTTTCACTTCCTAATGGATCTTATTTTATTACACTATAAATGTTATTATTATACTCTGATATTTATATAAGATACGCTCGTACAAAGTTAGACGTTTAAATCTCATCGCATTTTTTGCGTATCACGTAGGCTAATATAACTTCTTTTCCAGGATTACATAATATGCGTTTTTTATTATTTTGTATCTGTATTTTAATATATGTAGGGCAGAAAGAGAAATAAACGAGCTTGAAAAAATCACTTTTTGAAGGGAAGTCAAAGATAGATCATCTTGTCCGGTGTCTCCTTCCTGTTAGTATTCCAAGAAGCTGAATCAATTTTTATAGTTCTAATTTTATACGAAACATACGTCAAATTTTAGAAATCAACTACGCACCCACAATATCAGTTGTTTGAAATTTTAACAAAAAGAACCGTATAGTAAATATAACAGAATGAGGTTATAATGTACCTCTCTTTCGAGCCTGTCAAAACTTATGGTAGGTACATCATTTAAAAAAAAAACTTATTGCCTATTACCCTAAAATGAATCGCAGACATTTTCCCCGTATTTTGTGCGCGTGCAACTAATTTTGACGGGGTGTGGCTTTCGACAGCGACAACAATGTCAAAACGATTACCGCATGAACACAACACAATGAGTAGCGAGTACTACTTCAGAGGCAGCCAGTATCAGGCTACGACGCTGTGGTGGGGGAGCTACTTACTGCGCACGTGCGGCCCGCATGCCATCGTAGTTGGTTATATTTATACCTCTTATGAATTATTCTCTCATCTAGACTGGTAATGCCAATTTCGTCACATATATCCACATTCCTAAGCGTATCCTCCCAGGTACAACCCTTTACTGCAATCAGAAACCTCATTTCCACCTCTTGCAACCTATTTCATTCCCACTTTAAACGTGACTACACCTCAGTTCCATATAGTACCACAGGTTTTGCCATCGTTTAATATAACTTTAAATGTGTTTCTTTTTAAGTCCTGTACTTCAACATTTTATGTATCCTCCTGCAAATATTCTTTAAACTTATTTAGTTTATTACTTTCTCTTGCCTATATGAATATATTGGAAGGAAAGTATTGTTTTCATGTCAATTTTTTGAAATTGAGTTTTCACCGGATCTACACGTTTTCAGACCCCCAGAACCCAAATAATATGTTTTTAGTAATTGGTCTGTGTGTGTGTGAACAAAATATCTCAAGAACGGAACATCATACAAATTTGAAACTTGAAAGTTGAGTTAGATACCACTAGAGGATCCGACACGAACATTTTCATCAAAATCAGTTAACAGTAAGTTGTAGTTTATTCGTATAACTTTTCACTTGTTTGCGATTTTCACAAAAACGGGTCCTATGATTTTTTTAAAAATCGCCTGGTTTACTAAATTTTTTATGCTCTACAAGATAGGGTAGGTGCCATGTTTGCTGAAATTTTTGGTGAGGCTGTTTTTACGTAAAAATTGTTTTTTTTAAGATTGCGGCTTTAATAAGCATTTTAGGGCAAAAATGTATTCAATAAAAGTTGTAAAAAATTTAAAATCCTACAACTTTTATTGAATACATTTTTGCCCTAAAATGCTTATTAAAGCCGCAATCTTAAAAAAAACAATTTTTACGTAAAAACAGCCTCACCATTTTTTTGTACAACGCTTAGTTTAGCTTTAATCAGCAATTTTGTTTTTTTTTACGAAAACATGAGAAAAATCAATTTTTTTAAGATTTTGACCTTAGTATGCATTTTACGACAAAAGTGTATATAATCAAATTTATAGGAAATTAAAAGATCTACAGCTTTTATTTAGAGCATTTTTGTCTACAGAGCCTATTTTAGCATGAAAGAGTGATTTTCCATATTTTTAAGCCAAACTGAGGTTGATTTTCATTTTGCGACTTTCACTCATGATTAAACGGGTGGTCGAAAGGTTAGTTTTTTGTTTATTTCTAATGTTTTATTAAATAATAAACCATATAACCTAACATTAGTAATAAATTATTAGAAATAAACAAAAAACTATCATCAAAAAACATAACCTAATTTTTTAAACATAAGTGAATGATGGAAAATGAAAACCAACCTTTGTTTGACCTAATAACACGGAAAATCACTATGGCACTGAACTATGCTCTGCAGAGAAACATGCTAAAAATCAAAGTTGTGGATCTTCTAATTTCGTATAAATTTGATTATATAAACTTTTGTTGTAAAATGCATACTAAGGCCGAAAAATTTTAAAAATCATCTTTTTACAGATTTTCATGAAAACAAAACAGAAGATCACTAATTACTGCTAAACTACGCATTACACAAAGAAACATTTGAAATAAAAGTTATTTTTAAATTGTCTACAACTTTTATTATATACACTTTTATGCTAAAATGCACAAAACAGAACTTTGTATGATATTTTGTTCAAATATATACACACAGGACCAATCACTTAAAATATTTTTTTTGTGTTCAGAGGGTCTAGAAACGTCTATATCCGGTGAAAACATGATTTCAAAAAATCGACATGAAAACATTATTTAACATAACTTTTTTTCTATAATAAAACAACCCGAATTTTATTCAGTAGTGAAAATGTGCTTTTTTGTTGCTCTACCTTTTACTAGAATTTTGTGCTTACGACTATCGTTTTGTGTTTCAGTATAATTAAATGAAATATTGCATGTAGTGACAAAGCAATTATTTTGTTTTATGTCCGATTTTAATGCAATTATTATAAAATTAAGGCTTATAGAGATCGTGAAAGGTGATAGATAAAAGTGACCACTGAACAAAAACAAAAATCAAACCAAGCATAGAAACCAGTTGCGCTGACCACTGATTGGTCTTACAAAGAGTCAAGTTTGTTGGACAATTGATGATTAATATACTAATGTAATTTAAGTGGCACTGTTGTAAAAAATCATGTGACAATTTGACATTTGATCAAGCATCTTTATTTCAAGTGTTTCTTCAGTTTCATTTTGTTTGAACATTATATTTAATTGTAAATATTGTAGTTGTAAATACAATACTATTATTCCTAATGAATAAGTTATATGTATAAATAAAATTTCAATTTTTTGTATTCTAAAAAATATTATACGCGTAGTAACTCTGAATCACATTTTGTATTATATTTAATGTATATTAAAAAGATAACAAAAAATATAGTTCATTAATTTTTTATTACATCCTTTTGCACTAGCTAAAATGCATATTTAAGCCTCAATCTTAAAAAAACAATTTTTTTATGTGAAAACAGCTCACCAAGAATTTCAGCAAACATGGCGCCTACCCTATGTCGTAGAGGATAAAAAATTTAGTAAACCAGGCGATTTAAAAAAAAATTATAGGACCAGTTTTTGAAAAAATTGCAAAAAAGTGAAAAATTACACGAATAAACTACTACCGGTTGACTGATTTTGATGAAAATGTTCGTGTCGGGTCCTCTAGTGATATCTAACTTAAGTTTTAAGTTTCAAGTTCGTACGATGTTCCGTTCTTGAGATATTCTGTTCACATACACACACGCACGCACACACACACCAATAGCTAAAAACATGTTTTTCGGGTTCAGGGTGTCTGAAAACGTGTAGATCCGGTGAAAACTCAATTTCGAAAAATTGACATGAAAACAATACTTTCCTTCCTATATATTCATATAGGCAAGAGAAAGTAAAAATATACATATGACTGTTTAATACAACATGCGATTGGTTTTCAAGTTTCAAAAAGGGGGAAATATCGGTTGATGACCAACCTCGTTCTGGGTGCCTTTCAACCCCAAGAACGGTTGAAAAGTTGGAAAAATCAACACTCTTATTCATGATGATCATAGCTGAACATTGATAAAGTGTCTGACATGAATAAAATGATTGCAAGGAAGCATCAGGAAGAAAAGAACAGGTCTTTGGCGCACAGAGGACTGGTTCTTCCACCATGACAATGCACCTGCTCACACTGCGTTCTATGTGAAACAGTTTCTGAGCAAGAATGGAATGATCCTGATTGTTCACTCGCCCTGACTCCCTGCGACTTCTTTCTGTTCCCTAAACTGAAAAGGGACTGTTTTGGGACTGTGAAAGAAATGAAACAAAATTGCCAAAAAAGGAAATTGTGTTTCACTACAAACGAACAGGTATAGTGTTTAGTGTTTATTTTTAGTGTTTTCACTAAAAATTCACTACAAACGAACAGGTGGACTCAGTGATGAAGCTTCGAATACTGGCTCAGGTGGAGTTTCTCTACAACAGCCCACCATCAAGAACTAATTTCCCCAACATCTCTCCTTTCCTCCCCACCATCTCTCCTTTCCTCCCCACCATCTCTCCTTTCCAAAGCCCAGGTTACTTTTAGGTCTCCCTTGTAATAAATATACACCACAAAATTTTTTTAATGTAAAATAAATCGTCTATTTTAGTATAACAAACAACTGATTCTTAAATACCGTACTTAAAATATTACACTAAATGAGAAGAATGAGAAGTGAAATTTCAAAAGGCATTTATTCAATTTTACAGTTTTTGAGATAAGACTGATTTCACATTGTAATTAGCATTTTACTGCACTGTAAATAAATGTCTATTTACAGTTTAATTTGTATTTTCAACTCTAAAAAATGGTTAACAAAAATTTACTGAACATTAAAAATGAACAAAACCCCATTGAAGAGGGTGTCATTAAAAGTATTATTTCTGCACTGTTTCACTTTATAAGTCTCTCTCTTTAAATGAGTAAAACAGGCTATTCAAATAAAAATTCCACTTATGAAATAGAAATGGTTGTTTTCATTACAACTAACAACCCTACCCCTCTCACTTGCTACTCTTCACGGCAAACTAAACTTAAAGTGTTTACCTTCACACACAACTTTACACCATGTTGAAAGAAAAATATCAACTGTATAAAAAAAAAACAATCAATAGTGGAAAGAGGAATATTGTTGACATCAGTTTTGGCAGTAGAAGGCGAGAAATACGACCTGAGAATAACGGAATATTGGTGTTAGTTATAAGAAATATAGATAAAATTTATTTCTTTGAAAACCTCTTCGATTTTTGGAAGTCCTGAAAAAAATTTTCAAAATGTTTGAATAAAGGAATAGTTTTGAACGGAAGGAAAGAAATACTAGTCTTATTGCAGGATGGTGCGCTGTACCATACCTTATAACAGACTTCAAAATGCAATACATTGTATACAATGCATGGTAGAATAGAATAGATGGTAAACCTAACCTCCCCAAACCACAAATAAAATAAAAAAAGAGTTCATTTCAAAACACAGAATTATTCTCACAATTTTTCTCTTTATTTAGGAAATTCACAATCTGTTGGAAAGAATCAGTGAATGTGTCACAGTCAAGTGACAGAACTCCGACGTGAATAGATAAGTGTAGCATTTAGAACACTGTAATGGATAGTCAATTACAGTACTACGTTAATTGATGAGATCCCAGCTCCATCGACGTTTTAGTCGTCTTATTGGATTGTTTGGGAGAGTCTGCGTAGCCAGATTAGAGATCAATGGGTTATGGTGGTTCACGAGTTTCTTTCTAAATTTTATAAATTTACACCATAAAGCTTACTCACGAAGCTCTAAGCTTTTTTAAAAGAAAGAATTTATAAAATCTGTTAAGTTAGTTTTTAAGATTACCTCATAAAAACAAACACTACTTCTTTATAATACCAGGATAGGTAGGCTTATTCCACATTTTCCCCCGTGAATTTCCAAACAAAACATTCTTAGTTGTTATTCATTTTTATCAAAAAACCAAGAAGAATTAAACCATTTTTTCAAAACATTTGACTTTTAAAAAGTGCTTAGGATTTTTGTCCATAGTACAATTTTTTTGAGAATAACTGCCCTTTGAAAGTTCATGCTTATCAAATTATTACAAAACCCTTTTTTGCACTCTTAACCTAACAAACCTTAATTGTTACCCTTTTTTTAACAATCAATATTAGTAATACTATGATACACACATTTTATCAATAAAATAAATTAAACAACACATAAACAATAAGACAAAACAAATTACATAAATTCTTGTTAGATTTCACAAAATGTTTTACATAGAAAAATTTATTTAAGATTTATTATAATAAAATTGAGCATTTGACCAGAAAGTGGTTCGTTCGTATTTAAATAGATTACTGGCCTATAGTATAATGATCATTCACTGATTTCCGTTAATTAGTAAACAAAGAAATTTTAGACATGCAAAAATTATTATGGGAAATCGTTGAAAAATATATGAAAGATCTTATTATTTATGCTATTGCGAAAAAAGTTTGTAAACTAAACTTAGCATATCAAATCACTAAAAATACTTACAATAAAAAGTGCATTAAACAAAATCTTAAAATTACGCAGTTATCTTACCAGAGGCACTTTAACGGTAAGAAACATCAACTCTTAGCTAAATATATTACTTTACAAGATTAGAGAAGGCTGAAAGAAATATTGATTTTAGGAAGAAGGAAGATTTTAGGTCGAAATGTCATTTAACACTTTATTAGCACTTGAAGATCGAAAGATAAAAAAATATGCACAAAATTTTTCAAAATAACATAAAATAAGAAATCAAAGAATTACATTCTTTGGGTAAATATACAGACACATCCCAAAAACAACTAAAGGAATGCATCTTCTCTATAAATTAAATCTGCATTTTAAAAAAAATCACATAAAACAGGTGTGTAGTAGTTATGAGTCGCTAGCTTGTTTGAATTCACGCTCATATAGAACTAAGTTGCACAACAATGAGTGTGAATCCCAAATTGGACAGGATTCAAAAGATGTAGAAAATACTAACCCGTAACACACCAGATTGACAATGACAATGAGTCAAAGCAGCCCAATCGCACGCGAAATACTAATTGGATTCACCCGTCCCAGTGTGTACTAGACTTAAAACGGATACGATTATTTAATCGTCTTTAAAAATATATAATATAATTAAGTAGCTTACTAATAAAAAAAAAAATAACTTAAAGAACATTTAACAAAAACAGATATTTGACTGACAATACTGGTAACTACAGATTCAATTCATTAAAGCATATATGATAAGAAATACTGTTCATTAAATACTTGTGACAGAACATATCACAGTGTAAAATTTAATTATTTATCAATTACAAATAAATTTTTACTCCACAATTTATTATTTATTACAAAAAAATAATTATGATTACTCTAAATTATAATTATTTGTATAGTACGTTTATAAAATATTTTAATACGTTTTTAAAAAAGGCATTTCATTCCTGAGAAGTCAAAAGTAAAGACTACAGCCACCAACCAGTTTCTTTATTTATAATTATATTACCTTTTAAGCTAATCGGGATGACATAATACCTTATTCTTCATCGCTGCTTGAAGAGCTAGACGAGCTGCTGTTAAATGCACGGCTAATTGCATATGCTCCAAGCCCTGCACCAGCTAATGGAATACCATATTTAAGCGCTTTCTTTCGAGTCTTCTTTTGAGCTTTCCAAGCTTTTTTCTGAAAAGAAATAAAAGATTAATTTCTTAAGGTCAATAGGGCTCATAAGTTGTTCTACATACACCGGACATATTAGTATGCTCTACCGCCACCAAGGATCTGCTGGTATACCAGTCACAAGAACCAAACCCAGCATAAGATGACCCTACAACATATTATCCAGTACAGCCACTACCACAATCAAGAGACCAAATACAAATAAGTGGATGCAGAGTGAAATCAAGTATCATTTTTATAAAGTAGGCCTAAAAATAAATATTAAAAAAAACAATCCCTTTGATGAGTTAGTGGCAATTTTTAATGATGAATCAAATCAAACATAAGTTGTTCACGCTTGAAAAATTTCAAAACAAATGGTCGCCTGTTTTTTTTTTTCGGAAAACTGGTCATGTGGCAACAATGCCTTTACAGGAATGTAAAATGGTCAACTCTGAATGGTACACAACCATTTGTTTGCCGGAAATCTTCAGTGAAAAAAGGAAAACAAACAAGCACCATCGAATCATTCTTCATTACGACAATGCGAGTTCTCACACATCCTTGTTTAACAACCGACTATTTAAACACTCAAGAAATCGAATTAATGGGTCATCCACCATACAGGGTTGATATGACACCCACTGATTCTTTCAGTTTCCAAACGTCAAGAATAAATTGTGTGGACAAAGATTTTTGTTGGCAGAAGAAGCCGTTGATGCTTTCAAAAACCATGTTTTGGAGATGTCGCAAACGAAATGGAAAAAATGTTTTGACAATTGGTTGGAATGCATGCAAAAGTGTATAAATCATTAAGAAGAATAATATGAAAACCAATAAAGCAATTTTCAATGATAAATTACTGTTTCTTTATAAGTAGGGCTCAAAATATAAATAGTGGCCGTCGTAGTCAAAAGTTTTAAGACCGTATTCTTACGTTTTTGAAATGTTTGAGATGATAGGCCTACATACAATGTGTCAATTCACAACAGAAAAGTGTTCAGCACAATCATTTTCCTTTCCAGACATAAAAAAATTCACAATACAAATTCCAGAACCTAATATAAAATTACCATAATTTACAAAATACGTGTAATACTAACCCCTCCAAGCATTCCAAGTCCAGCAGTTGATGCAAGAACAGCAGTAGTCGCAGCTGTTCCACCACCGATTCCAACTTTTTTCAGAAGTCCATCAACCATACCTGGTTTATGAGTTTGATGAGATGCATTCGGTGACTGTAAAATAAAAACATATTATACACATTGACAAAAACAGAATATTTAGTTACTTCTACACCAATTACCAATTACACCAACATAAAAGAACTGAAATTTCATGAATAGTCTATACAGCTTATAATATTGTCACCGCCACCCCTTCTAATTAATCATTTACTGTGTTGCCGGCTTCAATAGTTTTCCCGGCCTTTGACGGCATAGCGACAAAGCTTTCGGCTACGCACCGCAAAGGCCTTTGTCATCAAGGCCAAGTCAGTCGCCGCTCTCTACAACAGTGCTCTCGGCAGCTATATAAAGAGCGCTGCACTGAGCCGAGTCGAATCAATTCCAATCAAGACACCGAGACCTTCACTTCGAACCAGACAGCAGACAAGATGTCCACCACGGCACACAGCTGCCGGACTCCAGTGAGACTAATCGACGACCCCGCAAGAGAGAAGATGATGCTTCCGCTTGCCAACCCGTCACCGTAAGCCGTCGACCGGACCGTCATCCCCCGCTGACGTGAGCGATGCCCACAGCGGTCCCTCGACCGAACCTTACGCCCACCGGACCTGACGAAGCAGCCATTGATGCACTACTGCGAGGGAAGAAGATGACGTCTCTGCTGGATGACGACACGCCGTGTCGCCCAGCTCCTCGACCGCCATGACGACTACGACCGACCCCTCTCCAAGACGACCACCGCTTAAACGGCCCTTTTCAGGGCCACCAAACTAATAAGGTTAGCCACTTAACGTTGCCATCTGGTGACAATATATTTACCGCATGTCTCAAGTTTTTATTTTTAACAACCTTAATTCTTCCATTGATAGACATAAATCCCTGTTCTGGTACTGTAGTCTACATTTATGAAATAGTATATTAGATAATTACTCAACTTATCCAAAGTCCTAATTAAAAAAAAAAACCAAATGATAGAAACAAAGAGATCCCAACTGGGATCTCAGTCAATAATGTTGCTACAAAACTACGGTACTTGCTTCGAAGTCGCCATAAGACTCCATCTGAAGTCAAATCAAAGCAAAATCAAAAAAGTAACTAGCACTATAGGTTAATGAGAGTAAAAAAACAGTAATCATGTAAAAATGCTACGCTGTACTTGACCTGGTCAAACATCTCACTTAATTCTGGCAGCAAAATTGACATGAGGCTAAAACCTTAGGCAGTCAGTCAATAAAGTAAATAAAATAAATAATTAATCAAAATTAAATGTTCATTATCCCTTCGAGTACCAGGACCCGATGTTCTCGGATGTGAGGGTCTTCTGAAAAGTGCCAGATCCAGTCACATCGAATATTGGTAAACTTTAGCGTAAATGGCTATGACTTCTGTATACACCGTTAGAATGCGTTGAATTTTGGCTTTTTTAATAGTGTAAATTATGAACTTTCATTTTATGTCAATAACTTTTGCTATTGTTTAATTATATCTATTTTACAAAAAGTTTAGTTTTGTGTACTTCTCTTAGTTTTGCAGCTTCATCATGTACGTATAGTGGCGATGTTATTTATGATTATTTTATATAGCGTTTTGTTATATATCAATCTAATCACAACAAAATTGTCTACAAAATGAAATCACTCTCGATAGTAAATATATTTACTTTCTCTTGCATATATGAATATATAGGAAAGAAAGTATTGTTTTCACGTCAATTTTTTGAAATTGAGTTTTCACTGGATCTACACGTTTTCAGACCCCCTGAACCCTAAAAACATGTTTTAGCGATTGGTCTGTGTGTGTGTGTGTGTGTGTGTGTGTGTGTGAACAGAATATCTCAAGAACGGAACATTGTATGAACTTGAAACTTAAGTTACATACCACTACCGGACCCGACACGAACATTTTCATCAAAATCGGTCAACCGGAAGTAGTAGTTTATTCATGTAATTTTTCACTTTTTTGCGATTTTCTCAAAAACTGGTCCTACGATTTTTTTAAAAATTGCCTAATTTACTAAATTTTTTATGCTCTACAAGATAAGGTAAGCACCATGTTTGCTCAAATTCTTGATGAGGCTGATTTCACATAAACCAATTGTTTTTTTAAGATTATGGCTTTAATATTCATTTTAGCACAAAAATTTATATGCCGGCCGCGTTGGTAACGTACTCGCCTCTCATCACGCGGTCTTGGGTTCGAATCCCACTCGGGCATGGCATTTTTTCATATGTTACAAAAAATTCATTTCATCCTTCACCGTCTGCATTAGCAGCAATTTGCAAAACAGTCGGACATTTAACCAAAAAAAAAAAAAAAATTTATACAATAAAAAATGTAGAGAATTTAAAATCCTACAACTTTTATTGGAAAAATGTTTTTGTATAACGCTTAGTTTTGCGGTAATTAGCAATTTTCTGTTTTTTTTCTCACGAAAACATGTGAAAAATCAATTTTTTTTAAGATTTCGGCCTAGTATGCATTTTACAACAAAAAGGTATAATCAAATTTATAGAAAATTAAAAGAAGTACAATTTTTATGTAAGAATTTTTCTTTACAGAGCCTAGTTTAGCGTGAAAGTGATTTTCCATATTATTAAGCCAAACTGAGGTCAATTTTCATTTTACGTTTTTCACTCATGATTAAAATAAGGTTATGTTTTTTGTTTATTTCTAATGTTTATTACTAATGTTAGGTTATATTGGTCATTATTTGCATTGGCAAGAGAAAGTTGTGTGAGTGTTTCACACCAGTTTTTTAAGTTTAAAACATAGTGGATGAAGAACAGTACATGAACATCAAATTCCGTTACATGAATGAATATATTTTAGTAAATAAAAATAAATTATCAATGAATAAATTTTTTAAACAGTGTTATTTATAGTGTGAGGTTTCCTGAAAATTTCTGAAAAAGAATTAAGCTAATAACATAGTTCTGATGAAATTAATTTTTAAAGGGAATAGCGTCATTAGCCTGTTTTTTGACCTGGTATTTTTCACCACTTCTCCACTAAAAGGCGTGGCACTCAAAGGGTTCATAAGATTAAAGTACTTACATGAGGCATGTATGGATGTTGAGTACCATGCATGGGTGCTGTCATAGGCGTAGGTCCATATGGAGTCTGCCCATGTGTAGCTGGATATGCATTTTGTGGGTATGGCATATTTGGTGAGGGAGGATATGGTGCAGAATTGCCATAATTTGGTGTATTTGGAACACTTGGATATAAACCGTATGATGGAGGATTATGAGATTCACTTTGATATTCGATAGATCCTATTAAAATGTCCCCATCGAGTGCTAAATGCGTCGTTCTATGGTAGACAATTCTGTGTTCAAAAGTCGTAAAATGTTGGCCGTTTATAGCGATCTGAAAAATAACAAATTCATTAATAACAAAATGTTGTTCAATACACAACAACCCATACATTTTTCAACCCTTTTAATCTCCGCAAACGATAAAGCATAAATTTATATTATTACCCATTATATATTTGCTTTTTTATATACCAGCTATTGTGAAAAACTACTTTCATAATATGGATCATACATTGTTGTGTTGTTAAAAATTCATTACTTTGTTAACAAACATGAAATCAAGTGTCATGTTGCAATGATGATTAGCCGTTTTGCTATTTTTATAAGTTACACCATTAGTTCATTGATTATGTCACATTTTTATTGCTTCAAGAGGGTTTGTTTACACAGGTCTGATTTTGTTTTTATTATTACACTAAAAATTTTCCCACAGCAGGTAGGTGGAGTGTTAAATTATTTCCATTCAATCTGCTAGTTCCAGGGCTACAAAAAAATAGTTCTATTTCTTATCACATGGTCACTCAATTATATGACTGAAGCATTTAAGAACAGAATTGGTAGAAGTGTAAAAGACACCAGTCAACAGTTATCTCCTCTGATAGTAATGAAATTCATTATACAGCCAGACTCTCTGGTGAATGAAGTGAATGTGTCATTTGCAGGGTGGAAAGTAGATGCTTTTCGGCATCTACTTAGAGTAGATGGCCTGGAATGCTGATAAGCATTCTTTCTACTCAGCGAGGAAGGTATTAATAAACCAACTCACTCCTCATTTTACTAAATATAGCCTCTAGAGGTTCAAATCAGCCTTTTGGCTGACGACCTAAACAACAACAAATAAAAATTATTTTTTATTGTAAATTTTTAAAGATTCATCTAGTATATTCGTTCAATACCAGAACTGAAAAAGCACATCAGTCACAATACTCACATTATAATGTATAGGCTCACATCGAATAACTATTTCAAATGGCGCACCTCTCACAAATGGAAAATGTCCTTGCGTCTCCTCTGGACCCCAATTCATATTATGTATTGAATTTCTTACGACACATCCTCTTGTAAAATCGACTCCTATGTGTAAACTAACTTCATCACGTGGGGAGATGTTTGGTCCACATTGAAGATTGATGCCGAATCTGTAGATGAAAGAGATAACACAACCATATATTATTTTGTAAAAAAAAACAATACGAAAAAATCTGGTGTGAAACATTCACATGATCCTCTTGCCAATATAAATAATATAAAACCTAACCTTCTTTTAATCAAGAGTAAACAATGTAAAATTAAAACCATAACTTAATTTAGGTAATCATGAATAAATGATGACTAAGCACTTTCGAAAAAAATACCAGAAATAAAAGTTGCAATTTTTTATTCTTTATAACTTCAGTAATGTAATATAAATACTTATGTCTTAAATTTACTGTTATCATGTAATGATTTTTTTATATTATGTAAAAAAACTTCTAATATTTACCCTTTTACACTGCTTTCTTTTTCATTTAACTTGTTACAAGTACTTTCGCGGTGCGCACCACTTTTTCAGGTAATAACAAAAAAGCTTCTAGAATAATTATTTTGAAGACTGCATCATCCTTCATCAAAGTTTAATTTTTATTATCTGATGAAGCAATGCGCACCGTGAAATTAGGAAAAAGAGGGAGAATAGATTTACATTACGTTGTGAACGAAATTTAATCTTTTCATTTCATAAAATGAAGCTCATATTAGCATGAATTTCATTCAAGTTTAGAACTTTTGAGCCAATCAGGCAAGAATACTCTTTCAAACCAAGTAAAAATTATAAAAATCTGTTCAGTAGAACTCTGTATTTAGGAGTTAATACAATTCCCATTTAAAATACATTGGAAGCGATTTTGCATTTTAAATTTATAGGGTGATTCAAAACTATACGGCAATCTCTTGGGATCTCATTCTATAGCTAAAAATAAGAAAAAAAGTTCATATAAACATATGCCTGAAAACGCTTAGTTAGCGAGTTACGGCTAGCGAAAAATTTCACCCAGAACTCTGTACCCTCGGTGAAGTAAGGCCGTATAAAAATGTTAAAGGTACTTACAAAGATACAAATACGATTGTTTCTTATGTTTCTTAATCTGAAAAAGTGAATAAAATTGGTTCCAGAGCTGTAAATGCAATACTTTCAGAGATATCTTACATAAAACACACGAATTGGTGCAAAGGAATAACACATTTTTGTGTTTAATGTAAGATTACTTCCATAAATGGTAAATAAAGGTACATTTTTTCTTATTAAATTTGTAGAAAATTTAATTCTGAAAAGATTCATGAGAATCACTCAGGAAAAAAATGAATAATAGATATTGAAATTTTGCTTTATTTAAAATCAAAACATTCTTAACTGCATAAATTTATGCAGTTCTTACGCACATTCTTAACTGCATAAATTTATGCAGTTAAAATGTGCATTTTATGTGCATCTGTTTTGATTTTTGACTGCATAAATTTATGCAGTTCTTACGCACATTCTTAACTGCATAAATTTATGCAGTTAAAAATGTGCGTTTTATGTGCATCTGTTTTGATTTTAAATAAAGCAAAATTTCAATATTATTCATTTTTTCCTGAGTAATTCTTATGAATCTTTTCAGAATTAAATTTTCTACAAATTTATTTAAGAAAAAATACACCTTTATTTACCATTTATGGAAGTAATCTTACGTTAAACACAAAAATGTGTTATTTCTTTGCACCAATTCTTGTGTTTTATGCAAGATATCTCTGAAAGTATTGAATTTACAGCTCTGCAACCAATTTTATTCACTTTTTCAGATTAAAAATCATAAGAAACAATCGTATTTGTATCTTTGTAGGTACCTTTAACATTTTTATACGGCCTTACTTCACCGAGGGTACAGAGTTCCAGGTGAAATTTTCCGCTAGCCGTAACTCGCTAACTAAGCGTTTTCAGGCATATGTTTATATGAACTTTTTTTCTTAATTTTACCTATAGAATGAGATCCCAAGAGATTGCAGTATAGTTTTGAATCACCCTGTATATACAACTGTATAATAATTTGACATATGAACAAACCTTGTACATGAAGGATGTGTACTTCCTTTGATATTAATTACAAATCCAGGAGATATTATACCAGAAATTGGACCGACATATGGAATAGTCTAAGTACAACAAAAGAAAGAAAAACATATATTTTATTAATGACATTATCAAGTTTTGGCGTTAATATACAAAAATAATCTTAATTGTCAAAGATTCATTTAACTAAAAAATGTATCGACTTATTTTATACACAATCACTTTTTTTTATACATAAAATTAAGATATCTGTAGAATATTTTTTATTCTAGGTAGGAACTTGCTGACTAATTCTAAAGTGTATTCAAGTTGATTCAAGTGTATTAAGGTTGTTCGAAATGACTTCCATTTTAATCAGTGAATAATTTCTCTTGATAAATCCATTCTTTTCTAGGATCATAACGAATCACAACAGCCAAGGAGTAGCCTATTTTTACAAGTTTCTGCAAATTCTATTATTTGATACTTTAGAAGAAAGATCCCTTACATTAATGCGGTTTGAATAAATAATTGAGTGGGGTTGGATAAAGTCAATTGTTTATTCTAAACAAATTAATACACAAAATTATCCAAGGTATTGAATAATAGAAACAGAGTAACAGATGTTTCAAAAGGACATAACAGAAAACCAGTTAAAAACTGAGCACCTTTTACGTGTAAATTGCTGTATCTCCGACTCATTTCTAAATAAAATAATCTAAGTCAAACCAATCAATGCAGAAAAGAACAGGCTTTAATTTCGTGTAGGGCTCAAAATTTTCTGTTTGATTGTTTTTGAGATAGAGCTCTTTTAATAGAACGAACTTATTTAATGGTGCGCACTATAAACACAACAAATTGAATGCTGAAACATACAGAAATTTGAGGCTGGTGGAACTTCTTGCGCTACGTTGTGCGCTATGCGTCGAGGCTTGCACTAAGCACAAGCGAAGGCGGACGAGTGTGGGCATAGCTATTGATGCACGTATCAATAAGAAATGTTGAGAAAAGTTAGTGAAAAATGAAAATTAGCAATGAAAAAATTAAACATGATATGAAAAAAAATTCATTTAACAAGGACCTAAATACGGCAAAATGAAGCAAAAAAATTGTATAGGTTTAAGATACATCAATGTAAACTTTATATGTTACTACAATAATGAGTTAAAGTAATAATTACACTGACTTTATTATCTATATGGCAACTTAGTATTTTTTTTTTGTCATCAGTCTCTCGACTGGTTTGATGCAGTTCTCCAAGCGGTTCTATCTTGCGCAATTCGTTTCATATCTACATACCTGTAACACCCTACATCTTTCGTAATTTGCTTTATATATTCTAATCTTTGCCTCCCTCTACAATTTACTCCCTCAATATTACCCTCCATTATTGATAGCCCAATACCTGGATGTCTTAGGATATGCCCCACTAGCCTATCCCTTCTTTTGGTAAGATGCTTCCATATACTTCTTTTTTCATCCACTCGCCTAAGAACCTCTAAATTACTTATTTTGTCCACCCACCTAATCTTCAACATTTTCCTATAACACCACATTTCAAAAGCTTCTATCCTCTTCCGTTCTACAGCCCCTATCACCCACGTTTCACTTCCGTATAATGCTACACTCCAAACATAATGTTTTAAGAAATTTTTCCTAATCTGTAAATCAATGTTTGTAGTCAGTAAGCTGTTTTTCAACTTAGTATGTAAACCATTTTTATCAGTACTGATGGTTAGTCACGAAATGAACTTTGTTTGAGACGAAGTGTAAGAGGGGAACAATCTACTGCGCGTGCCCAGTTTGTCTTACAATCGTAAAAACACACTGACACTCGTAAATTATTGGAATACACAGTCCTCATTTTATTACATGACTTGTGTGGTACAAGAAATATTGTTTTGATCTGGCTATTCTGTTTTTGCGTTTTAGGCTACATTTATACAAATAAAAGTATTTTAATTCGTAAAAACTCATTCAGTTTCTTTTCATTTTAATTCTTCATATTTTATTCATTATTCTGTAGCGTTGTTATAAATTAGTTATCTATCTGTGTATTATAAGTTTATCATATCGACCGTTCGAAAGCAGGATAAAACAATTTGAAATATGGAACGGAATGGTATCAAGTGTTGTAAAGAAGAAACAAAAAATTAACTATATTTACTACACAGTTGCATGTTTTAGAAATGCACGTACAACGCTAGCAGCAGCGCATTGCCCACACTGAGTCCCAGGCTGATCTCGTCATTACATATCAGAAGTTGTATCTGAGCAGAGATATATTAATATATTTAAGTAATATATTTCCAAGTTTGAAATCTAACAAAAGCAATCAACATGTTAAATAATTCATGCCACAATAGACCTGCAATTTCCATATCACAAGAAAGTTTAAAGTTTAATTTCAATAAGGCAATTAATTACCTTTAGACAACACTGTGCAGCATTGAACATCTAACAACTGCATGCCTGTACTAACCTGTAATACTGCAGATAGAATGCAATTACTGAACTTGCTAAATATTTTAACATCAAAATTGGAATACCTCTATTGCAAGCCATTATAATTAGGGCAATCTGGAAAGTAGGTATTACTGCTGTAAAAATTGCTACCATCAATTACGATTACTTATTGAATTTCTATAATACACGATCTTAATTTAAGTAGGTTATGTGGCAGTCAAAAATTACGAGATATTAATAATCACTATGGAACTGCATACTTTTTATGCAGTAAAGTTAGTTTCAAAATTAAAAATAAAAGACCTAAAAGACAACTAGGAAAAGCTACAATATATACGTTAATCCCCTAATGTGCAACGATTTTACGATAACGGCCAAGTCAAAAAAACATTACGTACATGTTGAATTAAGTATATTCTAGCAAGCTGTACTGTGTTACATCTGTAGAAAATTCCATAAATGGATATTTGAGTGTAAAGAAAAAACCTATTTCTTAACCCATAATCTTAACATACTATTTACTTACCGGATTATAAATATTGCGCGACATGACAACCTAACATCTAACAAAACATTAATTCACAAATAATTTCGCAACCAAGTATATGTCACGCAGTTCTTAACTTCCCACCACAATGAACTTATAAAATGTGACTCAGAATGACGTCACGAGCATATGGTTATTATTCACAGCTGATTGTAGACAACGATGATTCGTCTTTTTAGCAACGCGGGAAACTACGAAGAGCTGACAGTCGGTCCCAGTTTACTAAGTTGTCTTCCTTTGTAAACAAGGGAAAAATCTGGTGTGAAACACTCACACAACTTTCTCTTGCCAATCCAAATTATTAACAATATAGCCTAACATTAGTAATAAAACATTAGATTTAAACCAAAAAAAACTAACCTCAATAAACATAACCTAATTTTAATCATGAGTGAAAGACGCGAAATTAAAAACCTGTTTGGCTTAAAAATACGGGATATAAATCTTTCACGTTAAACTAGGTTCTGTAGTGAAAAATGCTCTAAATAAAAGTTGTAGATCTTTTAATTTCCTATAAATTTGATTTTTTTTGTTTAACATCTGACTGTACTGCAATTTCTGCTAATGCAGATGGTGGATAATGATGATAATGAAAATGAGTGAAGAAAAAATGCCAGACATGACCGGGAATCGAACCCGGGACCCCGGCGTAGAAGCCAGCCGCACTAACCACTACGCCAACGGGGCGGCCAAAATTATATACTAAAATTTGATAATACTCTTTTGTCATAAAATGCATACTAAGGTTGAAATCTTTAAAAAAAATCGATTTTTTTTTTACACGTTTTCATGAGAAAACAACAGAAAATCGCTAGTTACCACTAAACTAAGGGTTATACAAAACAATGTTTGAAATACAAGTTGTAGGAATTTAAATTCTTTCAACTTTTATTATATACATTTTTGCGCTAAAATGCTTATTAAAGTCGCAATCTTAAAAAGAATTTTTTACGAGAAAACAGCCTCTCCGAGAATTTCAGCAGACATGGCGTCTACCCTATTTTGTAGAGCAAAAAAAATTTAGTAAAAAAAACATCGTAGGAGTGGTTTTTGAGAAAATTGCAAAAAAGTGAAAAATGACACGAATAAACTACTACTTCCGGTTGACCAATTTTGCGAAAAATGTTTGTGTCGGGTCCTCTAGTGGTACCTAACTTAAGTTTCAAGTTTGTACGATGTTCCGTTCTTGGGATATTCTGTTCACACACACACACACACACACACACATACACACATCAATCGCTAAAAACATGTTTTATGGGTTCAGGGGGTCTGAAAATGTGTAGATCCGGTGAAAACTCAATTTCAAAAAATCGACATGAAAACAATACTTTCCTTCCTGTATATTCTCATAGGGAAGAGAAAGTAAAATTATCGAATCACAGAGGATGGCACTGCTGCATAACCAAAAATATTTTAAAATAATTTTAACAGCAAGTACTTAATATACTCAACTGGTAGCATTTTAAAGAATTCAGCTGGGATCCTACCCTCACAAAAAGTCTTATTATCATAGGTAACCCCATTCAATCTCATTCTTTTTAAACCGGTTGTCCAATGTTTCAACCTTCACATAAGGTGCAGTACACAATGTTGTACAACTGCTCCCAATTGGGATTTCACTTTTCTTAAAATTTAAGAAAAGTTTCTTCAAACAGTTTCCTTGGTGCTGTGGACGGTCGGCTGGGATACAGAGTTCAATCCCTGTCAGGTCTGATATTCTTTAACTATTGATTGTTATCTACCTCCTTTCAATGTCAGCATTATTATTTATAAAAAAAAATAGTAGAACATAAAATAAAAGCTAGATCGTGGTGTTTTTAAATTAGGATACGCAGCGCTTTATTATTTTCATAATAAATGAAAGGTAAATCACAATAGGAACACCATGATGGTAACCACTATTAAGACGACTGATTCATTTTTGACAATGTGACCGAGAAGGTGTATAGGATACAGGTAGAATGGGTGGGCAGATAACTGACTGAATGAATACGGGTTTTACCGGCGTGTAGGCTTGTGTTTATTTAGTATGTTAGTATTCTAAAAATATTGGTTTATTTTTTTTAAATTGGTAATATCTCCGTTATTATGCATGAAAATGAAAAACTTTACATAATCAAACTTATTCGTCTTAAAACGTTTCGTAATTTCAATTATATAACATTTTTTGATACATTGACTTTTAACAGAGACATTCCTAGTTTTTTGTTTACCCATCCTTCTGAACTTCCCATTCCTTTGTGATAATTAAAAAATTTATAGCCTATTTTTATTTCAATTATGTCCAGAACCTAGATACTGAAATTCATTGAATTTGGTTCAGCGGTTCTTGCTGATGCCCAAACATACAAACAGATAAACAGACAAAAATTCAGCTGAACTTATTTTCCGTGTTTACGTGGTACATCTGACGTAGAAACAAAATTTGGGGCATTTTGAAAAATTGAACAGACAAAATCACAATTATATTTTTATAAATTTAGAATTGGTCTTGTGCAGTTCTCTTAAATTTAAGTCACTATATTATGCGATATTTCAATATCATTAACTTCATAATTTGAGACATCCGTGATAATTTCACAGATTTGTTGATCCAAAATTGCAACATTGTTAAGTCACGGGTACGCACAATTTAAAATTAAAACTCTTTTAACAAAAAAAGTTATTAGCCTAATAGACTGTTTACCATCTGTAATTTTTACTTTCTCTTGCCTATATGAATATATAGGAAGGAAAGTATTTTTTTCATGTCGATTTTTTGAAATCGAGTTTTCACCGGATCTACACGTTTTCAGACCCTCTGAACCCAAAAAACATGTTTTTAGCGATTGGTCTGTGTGTGTGTGTGTGTGTGTGTGTGTGAACAGAATATCTCAAGAACGGAACATCGTACGAACTTCAAACTTGAAACTTAAGTTACACACCACTACTGGACCCGACACAAACATTTTCATCAAAATCGGTCAACCGGAAGTAGTAGTTTATTCATGTAATTTTTCACTTTTTTCCGATTTTCTCAAAAACTGGTGCTACGATTTTTTTTTAAAATCGCCTAATTTACTAATTTTTTATGCTCTACAAGATAGGGTAGGCGCCATGTTTGCTGAAATTCTCGGTGAGGCTGTTTTCACGTAAAGAAATTGTTTTTTTAAGATTACGGCTTTAATATGCATTTTAGGCCAAAAATTTACATAATAAAAGTTGTAGAGAATTAAAGTCCTACAACTTTTATTGTTAACATTTTTTTGTATAACGCATAGTTTAGCGATAATTAGCGATTTTCTGTTTTTTCTCATGAAAATGTGTGAAAAATCGATTTTTTTAAGATTTCGGGCTTAGTATGCATTTAACGACAAAAGTGTATACAGTCAAATTTATAGGAAATTGAAAGATCTACAACTTTTATTTAAAATATTTTTCTCTACAGAGCCTAATTTAGCGTGAAAGAGTGATTTTCTGTATTTTTAAGCCAAACTGAGGTTGATTTTCCTTTTGTGTCTTCCACTCGTGATTAAAATTAGGTTATGTTTATTGAGGTTAGTTTTTTGTTTATTTCTAATGTTTTACTACTAATGTTAGGTTAAATTGGTCATTATTTGCATTGGCAAGAGAAAGTTGTGTGTATGTTTCACACCAGATTTTAAACATAATATCTAGTAATTAGTTAGCTGTGGGAAGCAACAGAAAACAATGTCACCAACATAGGTTACAGTACCATTACAGATACAACACAACATAAACGTAACATGCTTACAACTGGCACAAAAACACGTTAACATCAAACCAAGCTGTAAAAACAAATAAGTTTACCAAAAAATCTATATTATATAGACTAGCGAACCCGACAAACGTTGTCCTGTGGAAACGTAACTGACAAAAATTTAATTTTTAATTATTTAAAATTTGATTTATGAATGGTAGATATTATAGTTAAATCAACTCACGTACAGCGAATTTATCTTCTTAAGAGTCATAGGTTAAGTTCATTTTTAGTGCACGTGTATACATCATTAAAATTGTTAAAAAATCATGTAAAGTACTTACATCAATACTGCATGTTATGGCTGGCACAATGAGTAATTTTAATGACACTATAAAAAGTTATTTTATATAAAATAATATAATATATTATTATTCAATATTACTGCTGGGTCTGACTAATATGCTAGAAATTGTCAAAAAGATTCGTAAACACAATCAGAGCGCCACCTACCGGATACAATTGTGAACTTTAAGCTAACTAAAACACGATCGGAGCGCCGCCTACAGGATACCATGTGAACTTTAAGCTAACCTAAAATCAACTAAAATTTATAAATTAGTTAATTAATTTAAAAAACTTATTCTATCGGGTCGAATTGTGAATCTATAGCATTCTCGAATCAACTTAATCTCACACAAAAAATTTCATAAGAATCAGTCCAGGCGTTTAGGAGGAGTTCAATGACTAACACACGGACAGAAGAAATACATATAATAGATTAATGCAGTTCTAAAAACAGAACATCCTTTTAAGTTCATATTAGACAACATACAATATTCATGATAGTACGTACTTTAGGGTAAGCACGCAGTGAATGCTCATCACAGGTCGCTTAGACATGAGAGCCTGCTAGTAGGAATATGCCATTGTATTTTAATCGGATGTCTCACAATAAACACTGGTGGAGGAACCTGCGCAAATCAGCTAATGGGTTTGTTTTATATAAACAAACGTTAAGTGTGCTTAACGTAATGTAATATGTGAATACGTACTTATGAATATAAATAATACCAAGTTGTTAATTAATTATAACATAGGTTTATAAAAATAACTTTAAAAGATTATAATTATTTAAAAGATTATTAACAATCCTTTAAATATTGAATATCAGTAGTCAAAATGTACAAAATACGTCCCTCAAAGTAATCACAAGTCTTTCTTCCAGTAATATCGATTGCTTGTGCACGTTGCACCATTGTTTTTGTACACAAATTTCTACTTTTGACAATAAAAACATTTCCAGAGTCATTCTCATGTATTTAAAAAAAACCTGTCTTTTTTTAATTGCGGAAAAAGATGATGATACTCCCGTACAATTTTCTGTTTTTAATAATGTCACAAACGGTATCGTCTTGAAATGATAATAATTTCGTGTAAACATTTTCCATTAGAAATAATTCATAATCACTGCTGCCGGCGCCTCAGTGGGTCGCACATTTATATTTTGTCCGATAGTCAGGCGGCCATCAAGGCTTTGAGTTCCTGTACTTTTGAGTCGCGATTGGCCTATGATTGTCGGGAAGTTTTGAATGCCGTGGCCAAGCGTAACGTTGTGACGCTGCGGTGGGTGCCGGGGCACCAGGGAGTGCCTGGAAATGAGAGAGCGGATGCCTTAGCAAAGAAAGGTGCAGCCTCTCACTTCATAGGCCCAGAGCCATTCTGTGGAATTGGTGAGGGCTATTATAGAGGTATAGTTAGGGCCTGGGAAGAGGAGGCTAAAACCTCCTATTGGAATAAGGTGACAGGCTGTGAACAGGCAAAGAAATTCATTGCCTATTCCAGCAGGAAGGCTGGGATATACAATAGACTAGGAAGACAGGACCTGAGGAGGGTAGTGGGCCTGATGACTGGTCATTGTAATCTTGGGTATCATTTATCCAAGATAGGAGTTGCTGAAGAGAGCCTGTGTAGATTCTGTCATGAGGCAGAAGAGAAGGCTGAGCACATTTTATGCAGTTGCAAAGCGGTTGGCTGCAAAAGAAGAGCGCTGATGGGGAAGGATGTGTTAACACCTTCTCAGGTAAGTGCACTAGATCCTAGGCAGATCCTGCGCTTTATTGAAAGTGTGGGTCTTGCATAAATAAGGAATAGGGGCAATCACAAAAGATCTTTTAGGTCGCGGTGAGGAGGGGCTGCAGAGGCCTGAACGCCCATATTGTAAAGTAAAGTAAAAGTAATCACTGCTGCTACTGGAACTCATGTTGAATACCGACAACTGAATGAAGGTTAAGCGCGTAGTTACATGCTCCCACTATGCGCACTTGCCAACGTGAATGAGCAACTGCAATCAGCGCCATCCAGCAACCAGCGTTCACTGTGTACTTACCCTAAGAATTTAGCTGGCCCAGGCAAGTCAAGCATGTTCTTTAGGTATCAAACACAACATTAATTTTTGAAAAAATACACTGATGTAAGTCAACTACTCCGTTCTTTTAAAGGCATTACAACTGATTAGAAAGACTAACTATTTGACTCAGCATCCCTGAAAAGAAATCTCCAGGCTATTGAACCAAAATCCTGGCTACATGCCTGTCAAAAATCAAAATGAGATTTTATTGACAACTATAATTAAGTTATTAGTACACAATTCTGAGTTCAGGAAACACCTCACAAAGAAACAATAATTAACAAATATTTTAGAAAAATACACAATATCAATAATTCAGTGCCTTCAGAGCAACATGCCCAAGTAATTTTTAATTTTCGCAGAAAACAAATTAATATTTTCACTAAAATAGTAATAATGTTCAATTGCAAGTTACGTACACATTTCAATTTAACTTTAAAAATTTAGCACACAAATATTATTAAAAAATTGAAAAAAATATCAGTACATTTGTTCTGAATTAATGAAGAAACACTGCAAAACACTGATTTCAAAAAAGTACCCAGTACTTGATTAATCCACCAAATAAATCTCTAATTTGCATTTGTTAATTTAAAAACTTCTGCTAACGAAATAGTTCATCTACAACAGTACGAATACGTGTGAACAAATAACCACCAAAAGAATGTTTAAATTGTTGTAACATCTCTGTAAAATTCTTATGTATCACACTTTTATTTTATTTAAAATCAATCAGTTTTCAGGCTATGCCTTTGGTAGTATACAAATGATTATCATCTTCCTTTTTTAGTTCTTTATCATCGAAAACTTCTTCTCCATGACAAAGTTCTGCATGTGCTTAATCTTCACTGGTTCAATCAGTTTAATCATCATCATCATCGTCATCATCATCATCAGCGCCCTGAGAACATAATAAGGAAATATTTAATATTTGATTCTACAGAATATTTTAGTGTGACCAGTATTAATACCTCTGTCGTATATTTTTTCATCTTAGGGAACGAGTGAGAGGATATCTAGAACTGCATGAATATGGATAGAGTTGCTTTTCAAAGAATAAAAGATATGCTCTGATCAAGTAAAATGTAGATATACGAGGTGAGGCTATTAAATAACGAGACTAACATTGTAAAAATTTTATTTTTATTTTATACATAATCACTTATTGTCACCTTCAATATACACTCCTCTATCCCTACAACGCTCCATGCAAATTTTCCATTGTTGGAAACAGTGCTGGAGGTCATCTTCTGTCAGCTCCTTCAGAACACGTGCCGCTTTCTCTTTTACAGTTTCCACAGACTCAAATCTTGTCCCTTTTAATGCAGATTTCATCTTAGGGAACAGGTACAAGATAATAACATGTGATGAAACATGGTTTTTTACTTATGACCCTGAAATGAAGCGCCAATCCATGCACTGGAAGAGTCAAACTTCACCGAGAGCCAAAAAAGCTCAAATGAGCAAGTCAAAATTTAAAGCAATGATGATTTTTTTTTTTAATATTCATGGGATTGTGTACCTTCACTGGGTTCCTGAAGGTCAAACAATTAATCAATATTACTACCTTGAGGTACTTTCTAAACTACGTCAAATAGTAAGGAAAAAACACCCTGAAATGTGGAAGGACCAATCATGGGTTCTCCACCAAGATAATGCGCCAGCCATGTTATCTGTCAAGAGGTTCCTAGCAAAGTACAGCATTTCAGTGTTTGAACATCCACCTTATTCACCAGATCTTGCACCATGTAACTTCTACCTGTTCCCTAAGGTGAAATCTGCATTAAATATATAACTTTAATCTGTATAATGCTAGTAAGTATTTTATTATAAATTTCTTTATTCAAGTTTTAAGGCTAGTATACACTAAGATTCCTTGTTCGGACTCTTTGTCAAAGAGTCTTACATGCACGTTGCAGATTCTTTGCCCCGCAACATTGTTGCTGTGGAAGTCATGTCCGAATCTAGTTTGATTCTGAGGCATGTTGAATGAGGTCGCGCTCTTGGGCATTGCAATAGCACTTTACCTAGCTTTACGAAGTAAAAAAATCTGGTGTGAAACACTCACACAACTTTCTCTTGCCAATGCAAATAATTAATAATAAACCTAACATTATTAATAAAATATTAGAAATAAACAAAAACTAACCTCAAAAACATAACCTTATTTTAATAATGAGTGAATGACGCAAAATGAAAATCGAACTCAATTTGGCTTATAAAAAAAACGGAAAATCGCACTTTCACGCTAAACTAGGCTCTGTAGAGAAAAATTCTCTAAATAAAAGTTGTAAATCTCTTAATTTTCTATAAATTTTATTATATACACTTTTGTCGTAAAGTGGATACTAAGGCCGAAATCTTAAAAAAATCGATTTTTCACACGTTTTCGTGAGAAAAAACAGAAAATTGCTAATTACCGCTAAACTAAGCGTTATACAAAAAAATGCTTGAAATAAAAGTTGTAGGTTTTTAAATTCTCTACAACTTTTACTATATACATTTTTGCTCTAAAATTGATATTAAAGCCGTAATCTTAAAAAAACACTTTTTTTTTACGTAAAAACACCCTCACCAAGAATTTCAGCAAACATGGCGCCTACCCTATCTTGTAGAGAATAAAAAAATTGAGTAAACCAGGCGATTTTTTAAAAAATCGTAGGACCAGTTTTTGAGAAAATTGCAAAAAAGTGAAAAATTATACGAATAAACTACTACTTCCGGTTGACAGATTTTGATGAAAATGTTCGTGTCGGGTCCGGTAGTGGTATGTAACTTAAGTTTCAAGTTTCAAGTTCGTACGATGTTCCGTTCTTGAGATATTCTGTTCACACACACACGCGCGCGCGCATGCACGCACGCACACACACACACACACAGACCAATCGCTAAAAACATGTTTTTTGGGTTCAGGGGGTCTGAAAACATGTAGATCCGGTGAAAACTCGATTTCGAAAAATCGACATGAAAACAATACTTTCCTTCCTATATATTCATATAGGCCAGAGAAAGTAAAAAAGTGGGCTAACAAAAAGCAACCACGTTGATAGATTCATGGGATATATAAGGATAGGAATAAGTATGGACGATCTGCTTCACAAACTGAGATTGGAGGATGGAATGATGATTAGATCACACATTTAAAAAGAGGAGACAAATTTTAGGATACCAGTTTCCGTTAACAACAGGCTAGCAATCACTCTCCATTTTCTCGCAAGCGGAGACTCATGTACTCCAAGGATCATGTACACTTTTTTTAAGTTTCAGATAATATCCGAGTTTGTTCCTGAGTCTGCACAGCCATCACCTTTGCGCTGAGAATGTATTTTATGATAAGCCTATTTTTCGTATGGAGTAAAGTACCGGGTGTTTATAAATGAATAGCGGGGTTTGATACATAGAGAAACCATACGAATAAATAATATAATAATTCGCACAGTGTTCTTGGGTTTCAAACCCCTACCATTAAATAAATGATTTAAGTTAACAACAAACTTAACCGTTCTTAGAAGAATGTTGAATGACTTAAGCACAGTAGTATGATAGTTTCGTCCCAAAAAGAAGTTTTAAACTAAAACTTTAAATAAAAGAACATTAACACAATGACTAATGACTGAGTGTGTTCTGCAATGAGAAGAGAGGTGCACATGTCCTGTATGCTTACGGAATATGGCCATGGAGGGGAAAAAGTAGGATAACAGCATTACATTACGTTGTGAACAAAATTTAATCTTTTCATTTTGTAAAATGAAGCTTGAATATCAGCATGAATTTCATTCAAGTTTAGAACTTTTGGGCGAATCAGGAAAGAATACTCTTTCAAACCAAGTAAATATTATAAAAATCAATTCAGTAGAACTCTTGTATTTAGGAGTTAATACAATTCCCATTTAAAATACATTGGAAGCGATTTTACATTTTAAATATATAGATTGTGTACTCTAATGATGATGGATCCATCAAAACACGTGTAAGCAGTAGGTAGAAGAGATCAAGGCAGCTGAAAAAATAAGCAAAATGCATTGTATAAATTTATCATCTATAAGTTAAGTTTAACAAACAATGCCTTCCTGTAGAGTCTGTCTACGCTAAGAGTACTCCGACGTAGGCAACCAGCAATACAAGTGAGCATGCGCATTAATTAAAAATCTGGTGTGAAACACTCACACAACTTTCTCTTGCCAATACAATAATAAACAATAATCCTAACATTAGTAATAAAAATTTTACTAATAAACAAAACACCAACCTCTAAAAACATAACCTAATTTTGATCATGAGTGAAAGACACAAAATGACAATCTACCACAGTTTGGCCTAAAAATACGGAAAATCACTCTTTCACGCTAAACTAGGCTCTGTAGAGAAAAATGCTCGAAATAAAAGTTGTAGATCTTTTTATTTCCTATAAATTTTATTATATACACTTTTGTCGTAAAATGCGTACTAAAGCCGAAATCTTTAAAAAAATCAATGTTTCACACGTTTTCGTGAAAAAAAACAACAGAAAATCGCTAATTACTGCTAAACTAAGCGTTATACAAATAAATGTTTGAAATAAAAGTTGCAGGATTTTAAATTCTCTACAACTTTTGTTATATAAATTTTTGCGCTAAAAGGCATATCAAAGCCGTAATCTTAAAAAAACAACATTTTTACGTGAAAACAGCCTCACCAAGAATTTCAGCAAACATGGTGCCTACCCTATCTTGTAGAGAATAAAAGATTGAATAAACCAGGCGATTTTTAAAAAAATCGTAGGACCAGTTTTTGAGAAAATTGCAAAAAAGTGAAAAATTATACGAATAAACTACTACTTCCGGTTGACCGATTTTGATGAAAATGTTCGTGTTGGGTCCGGTAGTGGTATGTAACTTAAGTTTCAAGTTTCAAGTTCGTACGTTGTTCCGTTCTTGACATATTCTGTTCACACACACACACACACAGACCAATCGCTAAAAACATGTTTTTTTGGGTTCAGGGGGTCTGAAAACGTATAGAACCGGTGAAAACTCGATTTCGAAAAATCGACATGAAAACAATACTTTCCTCCCTATATATTCATATAGGCAAGAGAAAGTAAAAATACACACAGCATGATCAAAAACAAAATTCTATACAACACTAATTATTCACTCTAAGCTTAATATAACAAAAACACGTTCAATTCATTTGTTAGAAAATGTTTTATAAATCGAACATTAGTTTACAATTAATTACTAAAACTTTTACTATTGTTACTCTTACATTATTTACTATTATTACATTATTATTTATGATTAATAGGTTTTTATTATAGACTCAGTTTTATTTTTGGTCACAAGTAATATAAGACTAATGCTCTTCAATTATAACAAGAGAGTAAACAATTCCAGTGATCCGTTGTCTATCATTTCAGATTGTTTATTTTATATCATTAAAATTAATGTCTGTGACTAGTTTAATACAACTGTTTGCACTTGCCCGTGTTTAATTCATTTTTAGTTTCATCATTATCTTTTGGTATTGTATCGGTTCGTTTCAATTTTCTTCGTAGACTGAAGTTGACCATTTTTGTAAGCTGTGTTTTGTTAACATGCGTGATAATGAAAGTGTTGAGTTTTTGAAACATATAAGCAGTAAACATTAAAAAGTAGAAAAAAACTGTTTTGTTAAATGTAATGGTTGAAATAATTAATTAAGGAGTTTTTATGAAACTACAATAATTACAAGTAATCTGAACGGTATATACGAGGCGTATTTTTAAAGTAAGTACCGTTTGAAAATAAAAAAAAAATTAAAGGAAATTTGCAAAAACTAATTTTATTTTCGGAATCTACATACTTTTATCTATTTTTCTACATAGTTTCCAAGTTTTTGTAAACCCTTATCATATCGCACAACTAAATTTTGGAAACCTTCTTCATAAAAACTTGCTGCCTGCTGTGATAACCAAGAATTCACGGCCGTTTTCAAATCGTTGTCATCGTCATAACGGTTGCCGCCCAAGTGATGTTTCAGATGACGAATTTCCCGACGTTTCGAGGTCTGTGATTTACAAAATTGTTAATGAAAAATTAAACTTTAAGAAACTGTGCTCGCGTTGGGTCCCTAAACTCCTGACGGAGGAGCACAAACACAAAAGACTCGAGAGTTCCTTGAATTTTCTGACACGTTATGACGAAAATGGTGACGACATCCTGAGTCGGATCGTAACTGGAGACGAAACGTGGATTTCGCATTTCACTCCCGAATCGAAACAACAAAGCATGGAATGGAGACACACGCACTCTCCCGTAAAGGTCAAAGCCTAACAGACTTTGTCACAGCGCAAGATCATGGCGTCCGTGTTTTGGGATAAGCATGGTGTTTTGCTGGTCGACTTTATGGAACGAGGAACGAGAATAAATGCAGAAGCCTACTGCCAAATCCTGAGGAAGCTGCGCAGAGCAATTCAAAACAAGAGACGTGGCATGCTCACGAAAGGAATTTTGTTTCTGCACGATAATGCAAGCCCTCACACTGCCGCTCAGACCCGAGCTGCATTGGACTCTTTTGGCTGGGAAGTTTTGGACCACCCACCCTACAACCCTGACCTTGCGCCGAGCAACTTTCATCTCTTCCGTCATCTGAAACATCACTTGGGCGGCAGCCGTTATGACGATGACGACGAATTGAAAACGGCCGTGAATTCTTGGTTATCACAGCAGGCGGCAAGTTTTTATGAAGAAGGTTTCCAAAATTTAGTTGTGCGATATGATAAGGGTTTACAAAAACTTGGAAACTATGTAGAAAAATACATAAAAGTATGTAGATTCCGAAAATAAAATTAGTTTTTGCAAATTTCCTTTTATTTTTTTTTTTATTTTCAAACGGTACTTACTTTAAAAATACGCCTCGTATGAAAATGCTTAATGGATAATGTTTATTTTAGCTGGATGTAGATATTTTAATGATGGAATGTAGGGCAAAATAATATTGTTCGGCGAGAGGTTTTACATGCCAACTAGTGTAAAATTTTTGTTTACAACGTAAAGGGCGCTTGCCTCGCGCGGAGTACTCTTACAGTAGATGGACTATATACAGGCTAGACATATGAGCGGGATTTGGTAAATTACTTACAAAAGACTTATATTGTGTATTTTTTTACAAATAAGTGAAATACTAACCACTCCAAACAGTCCAGTAGATGATCCGAGAAGAGCAGATGTTGCAGCACCCGATACACCACCTGCTATACCACCTGCTGCAGCAGCAATTACAGCAGTTTTAGCACCTCCTCCTCCTCCTCCTCCTCCTCCACCACCACCACTACCACCACCACCACCTTTACCTCTACCTTTACCTCCACCAACAGGTTCATACCCTGGACATTCATATTCGATAGAGTCTACGTCAATGTCCCCATCAATAGCTAAATGCGTCACTCTCTGAAAAACTACCCTGTGATTAAATACTGCAAATTTTCTCCCGTGTATAGAAATCTGAAAAAAACAAAATCATATTAATAAGATGTCCAAGATACAAGTTGTCATTAAAAGGTACATCAAAATCTAGGAGATGATTGTTTAGCTACAATTTTTTACTTTCTCTTGCCTATATGAATATAAAGGAAGGAAAGTATTGTTTTCATGTAGATTTTTCGAACTCAAGTTTTCACTGGATCTACACTTTCTCAGACTCCCTGAATCCACAAAACATGTTTTTAGCGATTGGTCTGTGTGTGTGTGTACAAAATATCTCAAGAACAGAACATCATACGAACTAGAAACTTGAAACTTAATTTACATACCACTACCGGACCCGACACGAACATTTTCATCAAAATTTGTCAACCGGAAGTAGTAGTTTATTCGTATAATTTTTCACTTTTTTGAGATTTTCTCAAAAACTGGTCCTACGATTTTTTTAAAAATCGCCTGGTTTGTTAAATTTTTTATGCTCTACAAGATAGGGTAGGCGCTATATTGGCTGAAATTCTTGGTGAGGCTGTTTTCACGTAAAAAAATTGTTTTTCTGAGATTACAGCTTTAATACGCATTTTAACGCAAAAATTTATATAATAAAAAATGCAGAGAATTTAAAATGCTACAACTTTTATTTCAAACATTTTTTTGTATAACGCTTAGTTTAGCGATAATTAGCAATTTTCTGTTTTTTTCTCTCGAAGTCGTGTAAAATATCAATTTTTTTAAGATATCGGCTTTAGTATGGATTACAACATATGTGTATATAACCAAATTTATAGGAAATTAAAATATCTACAACTTTTACTTCGAACATTTTTCTCTACAGAGCTTAGTTTAGCGTAAAAGAGTGATTTTCCTTATTTTTAAGCCAAACTAAGATCAATTTTCATTTTGCGTCTTTCACTAATGATTAAAATAAGGTTATGTTTTTGAGGTTAGGTTTCTGTTTATTTCTATTGTTTTTATGACGAATGTTACGGTTTATTGTTAATTATTTGCATTGGCAAGAGAAAGTTGTGCGAGTGTTTCACACCAGATTTTTTTTAATGTTCATATAAACATTAATTCTGAAACGCTTTGTTAGCAAGTTACGGATGGTGAAAGATTTTACCTCGATTTCAGTAACCTCATTGAAATAAGGCAATCATGAAATTTTTATGGATTTAATTATGAGGCTAATAAGAAGGCATTTTATGGATTTTACCCTAAAAAAAAATTAACTAAACAGGTCCCAGAACTAAACTTTCGATGTCTTTAAGATATCTGACATAAAACACAAAAATTAAGGGTTGAATTACGCTTTTTTGGTTTAACATAAAATAACATTGTTAAATACTTAATTAAATTAATTTTTTTAATCCAACATGTAGAAGATTAAATTTAGACAAAAATAAGTAAGTTTAAAAATAAAAAGAAGATATTGAAATGAGATTTATATCAATAACAGAACCAGACTTAATTGTTACTAAAAAATCTGGTGTGAAACACTCACACAACTATCTCTTGCCAATGCAAATAATTAATAATAATCGTAACATTAGTAATAAAACATTAGAAAGAAACAAAAGCTAACCTCAATAAACATAACCTAATTTTAATCATGAGTCAAAGACGAAAATGAAAATCAACCTCAGTTTGGCTTAAAAATACGGAAAACCACTCTTTCATGCTAAACTAGACTCTGTAGAGAAAAATGCTCTCAATAAAAGTTGTAGATCTTTTAATTTCCTATAAATTTTATTATATACACTTTTGTCGTAAAATGCATACTAAGGCCGAAATCTTAAAAAAATCTATTTTTCACACGTTCTCGTGAGAAAAAAAAGAAAAGTTAATTACCGCTAAACTAAGCGTTATACAAAAAAATGTTTGAAATAAAACCTGTAGGATGTTAAATTCTCTACATCTTTTACTATGTAAATTTTTGCGCTAAAATGCATATTAAAGCCGCAATCTTAAATAAAAACAATTTTTTTACATGAAAACAACCTTCCCAAGAATTTCAGAAGACATGGCGCCTACACTATCTTGTAGAACATAAAAAATTTAGTAAAGCAGGCAATTTTTTAAAAAAATTGTATGACCAGTTTTTGAGAAAATCGCAAAAAAGAGAAAAATTACACGAATAAACTACTACTTCCGGTTGACCGATTTTGATGAAAATGTTCGTGTCATGTCCGGTAGTGGTTTGTAACTTAAGTTTCAAGCTTCAAATTTGTATGATGTTCCGTTCTTGAGATATTCTGTTCACACACGCACGCACGCACGCACACACATACACACACTGACCAATCGCTAAAAATATGTTTTTTGGGTTCAGGAGGTCTGAAAACGTGTAGGTGAAAATCGAGGTGAAAACTCGATTTCGAAAAATCAACATGAAAACAATACTTTCTTTCCTATACAGTACCTATATTCATATAAGCAAGAGAAAGTAAAAATTACTTTTTTTTCCGTAAAATGAAATAATTTTTTGTATACATTGGCATTAGTCGTTTATCAATTATTTATTTCAATTCTGAAAACAATGAAGAAATAAATTAAAAGAATAAAGGTGTTGGTGTTACTTAAAACCAAAAAGATTGTTCAAAATATACTCCATTTTGATCAATCCATAATTTTGCTCGAAAAATCCATTTTTTTCTAGTATTAACTAATCACAAGTGCGTAGTCATAGCAAATTTATATTGGGAGTCCCAAAAGTCGAGCACGGCAAAATATTTTGCGAACTAAATTGTGTGTTTTGTCATTCTTCAAAACACAATATAATCTTATGAATGTGAATAGAAACTACTGAAAATCATGTTTGTACATTTTTTCCGCCATCTTGAATGCAACTTTTTTTTTAAATACGAAGGTGGTCATGTGGAAAATCATTGCCATGTGGAATTTTGCGAAAAATCCACTGGTGAAAACCGTTTTCAAATATCTCTTACCATTTTGAAGTTACAGCCCATCAAACTCGGGAACACAGTGAAAATGGCCTGTCTTGGATGTTAGTATTATCTTCCTTAACCGTCACTAAGAGTTAATTCACAGATCAATTTTATTTAATTTGAGTTTAATTTTAACAAATCAGTGCAAATCTTTATTAACCCTTTCTTTTTAATGCTTGTACAATGCAAAATTTAAATAAGGTAAAAGATGCAACAAGCCATTTCTTATTGATGCCTATGTTACGGCTGACTTTAAGTAATTTTTGATGAATCATTGAAAAACAGCTTTTTTCAATTTTTAAATCATTCACAGGTTATTTGTTGTAATTACTCACAGACTGTTGTTGACAATATTAGTCCTCAAAGTTCTTCACTTTTTTACACCGTTACGTATGCCTTATTGCATGCGATTCACCTGTCCACTCTCTTGCCTCACTTCTGTTGTGTTTTCAAGATTGGTGAAGATGATGCTATTCTGTTAGGAGGAATCAATGCAGCATATTTAGTAATTAGACAAGTAAATAAATGTAGGAAATTAAGGTTTACCTACTGCTGTAAAAATGCATGGTTCAATTCAAAAATCATTTCTCTATCTTCAATTTTTTTTGGTGGAGCCAAAATAACACTTTTTAAAATAATGGCTGGCTTATTAAAACAGAACATCAGATTTCACTATTAAAATATTCATATTATAGAGAAAACTCTGATCTTCAACTTTTTTTTTTGCGCCCTGGAGACTCCAGGAGGAGTATAGGACACGTCGTCAGATATAACACCTGAAATACATATAAAAATCACACAATGTATTACTACTATCAAGAGAGAAATTCTTGTATGCTATAAAAAGTTTCACCGATCAAGTAATTTTTCAGATTTTTTTTAAAGGAATTCAAATCCTCACAACATTTTAAAAATTGGGGTAATTTATTCATGAATTTTCTCCCTGCATAAGTAGGTTTTTGTTCAAACAATTTTGTGGAGTGATTAGCCACATAACAATTGTTCCTGTTTCTCGTGTTATGATTGTGAACATTGAAATTCTGCATAAAATTATTTTGCCTAACATACATAATCACCTCAAAAATGTAGAGGGAGGGAACTGTAAGCAATTTAAGCTCCTTAAATAGTGGCCTGCATGAGGTTAGCTGGTTAGCTCCCACCATACACCTAATAGCTTTCTTTTGAATTTTAAAAACCCTATTCATACTACCCATGCTAGAATTACCCCATACTAAAATACTATAACGGATATGAGACAGAATGAGGTCATATAAGCTGCCATTAGTAATTTTTTATCATTTAATCTGGCAATTTGTTATAGTGCAAATACCCCAGATCATATTTTACTACAAACTTGATTGGTATAGAAGTCCCAAGATAAAGATCTATCTAGAGATACACCCAGGAACTTCACTGTTTCTACATGCTCTAAACTATTATTATGAACAAATACATCCACTTCTCTAATTTCTTTAATGTTATGTTTATTTTTATTTTTAAACTGCTTATTTTTAAACTGCATACAAGGTGTGGCTATTAAATAACGAGACTGACTTTATGCGCAAATTGCTGTATCTCCAATTAATTTCTAAATAAAATAATCTAAGTCAAACCAATCAACACAGATAAGAACAGGCTTTAACTCATGTAGTGTTCAAAATTTTCCGTTTGGTAATTTTTGAGATAGATCTCTTCAAATACAATGCCCTACCTTCATGGCGTGCACTATAAAACACTACAAATTGAACGTTGAAATGCAGAGAAATCCAAGGCTGGTGGAACTTCTTGCGCTACACCATGCGCTATGAAAATCTGCTACTTCTGACTCATCTCGGGCATGCCTTGACACATGCATCCCTTGCATCGAGGCAAGCGCTGAGGCACGAGAAGAGGCATGCACTTAGCGCAAACAAAAACGCACAAGTGTGGACAGAGCTATTAAGAGCAACTTTATTGGTTATAAGTAACAACACCTTTATTCCTTAAATTTCATTCTTCATTGTTTTCAGAATTGAAATAAACAAATTAAAAAATTATCTCATTTTACTTATTGAAAAACAGTAAGTTTTATTGTAACTATTTAGTCTGGTTTTGTTATTGATAAGAGTATAATTTCAATATCTTCTTTTTACTTTCTCTTGACTGTATGAATATTTAGGAAGGAAAGTATTGTTTTCATGTAGATTTTTAGAAGTAGAGTTTTCACGGATCTACATGTTTTCAGACCCCCTGAACTCATAAAACATGTTTTTAGCGATTGGTGTGTGTGTGTGTGTGTGTGTGTGTGTGTGTGTGCGCGTGTGAACAGAATATCTCAAGAATGAAACATCATACAAACTTAAAACTTGAAATTTAAGTTATATACCACAAGAGGACCTGACACGAACATTTTCATCACAATCAGTCAACCGGAAGTATAAGTATCAGGCGAACTAATGTCCCATAGCTGAGCGATTGAGAGGGAGATATGTGGCATAACTACGCATGCGCTCAAAGATCTTTACCGTTGTAATCCAAATCTAAAAACATACTACAGTCGTTACCTTGCTTGTTAGTTTACTGCATGCATAAACGCTTGCTCACAACAAAGAGTAAAATTAAAGACAATGTTATTGGAACGGCGCGTATGGCTTGTGCGAGTGAGAGTGTTATGCATTCTCTCACTCCCACGGCTGGGGGACATTAGTTCATCTGAATACTAAAGCAGTTTATTCATGTCATTTTTCACTTTATGAATTTCTCAAAAACGGCTATGATTTTTTTAAAAATCGCCTCATTCACTGAATTTTTTATGCTCTACAAGATAGGATAGGCGCCATGTCTGCTGAAATTCTTCAAGAGGCTGTTTTCAAGTAAAAAAATTGTTTTTTTTAAGATTGCAGCTTTAATATGCACTTTAGAGCAAAAATGTATATAATAAAAGTTGTAGAGAATTTAAAATCCTACAACTTTTATTTCAACAATTTTTTTGTATAATGCTTAGTTTAGCGGTAATTAGTGATTCTATATTTTTTTCTTATGAAAATGTGTAAAAAATCGATTTTTTTAAGATTTCAGCCTTAGCATGCATTTTACGACAAAAGTGTATAATCAAATTTATCTGAAATTAAAAGATCTACAACTTTTATTTAGAGTATTTTTCTCTACAGAGCCTAGTTTAGCATGAAAGAGCAATATTCCATATTTTTAAGCCTAATCGAGGTTTATATTGATTTTGCGTCTTTCACTAGTGATTAAAATTAGGTTATGTTTAATGAGGTTAGTTTCTTTGTTTATTTCTAATGTTTTATAACTAATTTTAGGTTATAATGTAAATTATTATTTGCATTGGCAAGAGAAAGTCGTTTGAGTGTTTCACACCAGATTTTTAATTTTTAACTTACTTAATTTTTTTCTAAATTTAATCTTCTACATGTTGGATTAAAAAAAATTACTAAATTAAGTAAGTGACCTACCAGGTTGGTGTAGAGGTAAAGTCGTCGCTGCAAGTCAGCTATACGCCCCGTTTTTTTATTGTAACGGGTGTTTCAAAAAGGACGCACTTCAAAGTTTGAGAACGCTAATTTATTACATTGAGTAATTTATTAATCAGACGCGATATTGTGGTGTTATTAGGTACTTCAGAATTGGGAAATTTTAACTGGAACTCGTCTTTCACTCGTTCGTAAGATTTATATGCGCAATAACTTTCAATAATAAAAACACGTTCATCCTTTGAAAAAACCATGTTTGAACTTATACAGACACTACAGACACAAATGAGTACTGGGATAGCACTAAAACATGTCAGTAATACACAATGGGTCAACAATGAGTACGGTAGTGCCAACTGCTATTTGGGGGAAAAAATATTCCCTATGCAGAAAATATGAGGCGTTCCGGACCAGAAGGGCGAACTCAACATAGGGTCATTTTTTTTTTGTTTTATTTGGCATCTTTGGGTTACAAACTTCAATGTTATAGGTATATTTTGTTGAGTTCGCCTTTTAAATTATATGAAAAGAGAAGTAGAAAAAAAATCAGGGAGTTTACTTTGAACGATAGTTGCACGGACCAGAAAGGCGAACTCAACAGGAAGACGTGAGTCTTGTCACCTCTACGCTACTGATCCCACCCCACTTCTACCCTTTCCCGTTCCTATCGCTATGCATCATACACTCTGCAATTTTTGTTGAGTTCGCCCTTGGATCAAAAAGTTTAATTTGCGTTTTTCTCAAAACTACCCTTTGTTGAGTTCGCCCTTCTGGTCCACAACGCCTCATATTAACCCTTAAACTTCGAATTGCGTCCTTTTTGAAACACCCGTTATTTCAAATATACTCTTCCTACACTCTATCTAGCAATCAAGCATGATACAATACTTACCTTATAATGTGTTGCCTCACACTGTATACCTAAACCAAAAGAGCCACCTTTCTTAAATGGAAAAGGTCCTTGTGCCTCCTCATAACCCCACTTCATATTTTCTACTGAATTTCTTATGACAGCTCCTCTCATAAAATCAACTCCAATATGTAAACCGATATCATCACGTGGGTTGATGTTTGGTCCACACTGAAGATTGATGTTGAATCTACAAATAAAAAAAGAGATAATGACAATCTTGTAATAATTTGTACAAAACAACATTTAAAAAAAATCAGGTGTAAAACAATCAGGTAAAACAATCACACAACTTTCTCTAGCCAATATAAATAATGACCAATTTAACCTAATATATATATATATATATTTTTTTTAATCCCTAATGTGTGTACGTTGCAATCTGTTCAATTCAGAACAATAAGCAACCCCATGACCCAATGAGATGAGGATGATGTGTATGAAGTATAAATAAGGTGCAGTCTTGTACAGACTCAGGTCGACCATTCCTGAGAGAGTATGGTTAATTGAACCCCAACCATCAAAGTACACCAGTAACCACTGTCTAGCATTCAAATCCGTATAGAAGTAACTACCTTTACTAGGATTTGAACCAGCAACCTTTGTCTCCAAAAATCAGCTGTTGAACAGCTGATCTTGGCGACGACTCTACCTCTAGACCAACCCGGTGGGTTATAACCCAATATTAATAATAAAACGTTAGAAATAAACAAAAAAAATAATCTCAAAAAACATAACCTCATTTTAATCATGAGTGAAAGACGCAAAATGAAAATCAACCTTAGTTTGGCTTAATAACACGGAAAATCACTCTAGTGGTACCTAACTGAAGTTTTAAGTTTCAACTTCGTACGATGTTCCATTCTTTGAGATATTTTGTTCACACACACACACACACACACACACGCACAGACCAATCGCTACAAATATATTTTTTGAATTCAGAGGTCTGAAAATGTGTAGATTCGGTGAAAACTAGATTTTTAAAAACTGACATGAAAACAATTTTTTCCTTCCTATATATTCATATAATCCCCATAATAGACAGGTGGAGTGTCAAATTATTTACTCAATCTGTTCATTGCTGGGATGAAATAAACAGTTCTGTTTTTTATCACAAAGTCAGCCAATTAAATCACTGAATCATTTAAGAACAGGAGAGGTAGAGGTGTAAAAGATACTAATCAGAGTTATCTCCACTGAAAGTAATGAATTTCATTATACAGCCAGACCCTGTAGTGAATAAAGCGAATGTCATTTGCAGAATTGAAAATATGTGCTTTTCAGAGGACTCAGCATGATGATAAGCGTACTTTTCCACTCAGCGAGGAAGGCAATGGTAAATTGCAATGGTCACTCCTCGTTTTACTTAGTAAAACCTCTACAGGTTCAAACCAGCCTTTCGGCTGATGACCTAAACAACATATTCATATAGGCAAGAGAAAGTAAAAAGGGTTTTTTCTCATGCGGATGCCACTCCAGTTTCCACGGATTGTTTTCACTTCTACGCTACACACACAAACAGAATGATTAGATTACATGGTTCAGTTATTTTATGAACGAAACTGTAGTAATGTATTTGTTGTTGTTGAAAACCAATTAATTATTGAAAGTACATGGATACTTATTAAGGGCTCCCACATAATAATATTAATTCATTTCCACTCAAACATTATATATACGAGGGTAAGTCAATTATTATCCGCAATTTAGTTATATTTTTGTTTATGTTGGCAGTACTGTCGTTTTGTGTTGATGACACATGCTTTGTTTATTTGTGGTTAAATGTATACAAGTTTCAAGCTGCTAGGTTAGTTTCGTTATCGCTGTCGTGCTGTTAATCATGGCTGCTATGCTTTCTATTTGCACCAAAGAAGAGCAAAGTTGAGTGATCCGTTTTTTGTGGTCAAAAGATGTATCAGGGGCCAAAATTCATAGAAGACTTTCGGTACAGCACGGGAACAGTGTTTTGCCACAACGGAGTCTCTATGAATGGATTGAAAAATTCAAAAATGGTCGCACAATTAGTGTTACACACGATGAAGGAGCCGGACGACCGTTTACCGCCATAAATGAAGAAACCATTGAGCGTTCACGTGAAATGATCCTCTTAGACAGACGAGTAACTATTGACGAAGTGGCACATCGTCTGAAAATTAGCCACGGTTCTGCCTAGGAAATCATTCACAACACACTTGGGTTTCATAAAGTTTGTGCAAGATTGGTCCCAAAACAACTGACACTGTTGCATAAACAAACGCGCTTGGATATCTGCAAAAAACATGTGGATCCCTATGGTAACGAACGGGACAACTTCTTAGACAGGATCATCACTGGTGACGAAACATGGATCCATCATTACGAGCCAGAGACTAAACGGCAGGGTATGGAATGGAAACATCCAAATTTGCCATGCAAGAAAAAATTCAAGACCCAACCGTCCGCAGAAAAACTGATGCCTATGGTTTTTTTGGACTCACAAGGTCCAGTACTGGAACATTATCAGGAAAGGGGCACAGCAATAAACAGTGTACGTTACAGTGAGATGCTTACTGCCAACCTAAAGCCTGCAATTCGAAGCAAACGCCGAGGACTGCTGTCAAAAGGTGTTGTGTTGTTGCACCTTAACGCCCGTCCACATGCTACTGCCCACACTGTTGAAACGCTCCAGAAACTCAATTTTGAAGTACTGGCTGATCCTCCATATAGTCCCGATCTTGCTCCTTCTGATTATCACTTGTTTGGTCCACTCAAAGAGGCATTAAGGGGCAGTCGATTTACCTCGGACGAAGCATTGAAAGAAGCGGTGCATTCCTGGCTCGCATCTCAACCAAAAACCTTCTTTTATGAGGGCATCAGGAAACTTGAACAATGATGGACCAAGTGCGTTGAAAATCAAGGGGACTACTTTGAAAAATGATGTACTTGTAAGTTTCCTATTTGATTACAATAAAATTTTATAACTACATTATAATAATTGACTTACCCTCGTACAATTTTCTAACACAAGTTTTTGTAATTTTGTGTAAAATTTTGTTTCGTTTATAAAGTAGTATTTAGTAAATTGGTTAAGTTTATTTATTCTTATTAATTAATTACAATTAGTTTGTTATTTTTATTATAAGTAATTTAATTGTAGATTTAAGATACTTTATTAATTGTAATTATTTTTAGTTTGTAATAAATACTTGGCTTTTAAACTATAGTGTGTTAATTATTTAATTTACCCTGATCCCGAGACGGATCTTAGAGATAAGTGTCACAATATAATACAACCCAAGAATAAAATAGAACAAAATAAATAAAAATAATGAATGTCTTAATAATACAATAAAAACCATTACTACCTTGTTCAAAGCAACAGGAGTTTAATGAGATGACATGCTATTATTATTATTATTATAACTTATTCAAGAGAAACGATGAGCTACGTACACAAGTACACCCTTGGCCATGAGGAAATCATAAGAAAGACCAGCACCACGGAACTTGGTGTGTTGTTTGACTCCAAGCTATTATTCCGTGAGCAAGTAGCTTCAATAGCTGCAAAAGCTCGAAGGAATTTAGGACTCATAGCTTGGATTAGTCGTGATTTCAAATTTGAGAAGTCAGTACTTAGACTTTATAAGAGCCTTGTGCGTCCCGTCCTCGAATATTGTTCAACGGTGTGGAACTATACAAGAGATGTCACAGAAAAGGAACTAGAGAGGGTGCACAAAAGACTAATTTATAAGTTGGAATGTAGATCTGGGAGAAAATTTGATGGCTATGAGGATGCCCTCTCATTCTACGGGCTTCAGAGTCTGAGCACGCGACGTAGAGTGATGGAAGTTCTATACATTTACAACATTCTGCGTTCACGAGTTGAAGTTCCGGATATCTCGAAGATTTTTCTGAGGGTGCCTTGCACAGCTTTAAGAAGTTTCAGGCTGTTTGCTGGAGCCACAAAAAGTAAAATAGCTCCAATCAATACATGTATAGCTACAGCCAATGAAATAAATGGAGAGGTAGATCTGTTTCACAGAGATGGTAAAAATTAAAGAAAAACTGTACAGGATACCTATGAAGGAAGGCTGTAAATACTGCGTGATCTTTATGTTATTTTATGTTATTTGTGTCTATGTGATGTATGTTAAGCTCGGCTGCTGACTGTTTTTTTGTGAAGAAAGAATGACTACGTTAAGTTATAATGGTGCAGTATACTGAGGCGATATTCTATTGCTGTTCTACTGTACCACCTCGCATCCTTGCGACCAGCCATAGTAGTGGGTGGAGACGGCAGGGGGTAGGGGAGTTTGGGAGCCCTAAAAAAACAAAATTATTATTATTAATGTGTCAAAACACAACTGTGCCTATCTGTCATTATATGTATATTTATTTATTATATTTTTATTATAAATGCATTTGTTCTGTAGTTATTCAAAATGGAGATTAAAATTTTAAAAACTTTGTAATCAGCATACTTTTTTATAATATAAGACTGTTTTTTAATGTTTTTATTAAATATGAATTATAATTAGAACCGGTTTGTTTTTAAAGATACACATATATAACACATAATACTTTCACATTTACACAAACCTTGTACATGAAGGATGTGAACTTCCTTCGATAGTTATTACAAATCCAGGAATCATTGGACTGGGAAGTGCACTGAGATATGGAATAACCTAAATACAACAGAAGAGAGAGAAGTACATTTACTTTTAATAACATCTAACATTATCGAGTTATGGCATTACAAGATAAAAAAATAGTCAAAGATTCATTTAATAAAAAATTTATAAATTATAAGTAATTAGTATTAGGCAGGTATTTATAAGTTATAGTTTATACAATCAGTTCTTATTTCCATCCAAAAAAAAAAAAATATGGTGTGAAACAATCACATGACTTTCTCTTGCCAATGCAAATAATGACCAATATAACCTAACATTAGTAATAAAATATTAGAAATAAACAAAGAACTAACATTAAAAATCATAACCTTAATTTAATCATGAGTGAAAGACGCAAAACGAAAATCGACCTCAGTTTGGCTTAAAAATACGGAAAATCACTCTTTCACGCTAAACTAGGCTCTGTAGAGAAAAATGCTTTAAATAAAAGTTGTTGATCTTTTAATTTCCTATAAATTTGATTATATACACTTTTGTCGTAAAATGCATACTAAGGCTGAGGTCTTTCTTTGTCTCGGCTAATACTACTATAGTAGTGGCGAATCTCAGCATTCTTATAGTTTCTCCTTGAATTTTTATTCCTGCATCAAATTTCTCCTTCACTTCATTTATAGCCTCTTCTATATACAAGTTAAAAGGTAGTGGTGACAATAAACAACCTTGTCATACACCTTTTCTTACAGCAGCCTCTTTTTCGTACCCTTCAATTCTCAAAAAAGCCATTTGATTTTTATACAGACCATAGATAACTTTCCTTTTTATGTATTTAATTCCTAGCCTTTTCAAAGTTTTAAACATTTTACTCCAGTCCAAATTGTTAAATGCTTTCTCTAAATCTACAAATGCCATATAAGTAGTTCTATTTTTCTTTAACCTTTTCTCAATAATCAATCTCACAGCCAAAATTGCATCTTGAGTTCCCATTCTCCTTCTAAATCTAAATTTGTCATCATCCAACACTTCTACTCTGTGTTCTATTCTCCTGTATATAATTCTTGTCAGTATCTTGGATGCATGGCATGTTAGGCTGATGGTTCTGTAATGTTCACACTTCTCCACTTCTGACTTTTTTGGTATAGGAATCACAATATTTTTTTTAAATTCTGATGGTACTTCTCCACTCTCATACATTCTGCACACAAGTTTGTACAATTTGTTTTGAGCAACTTCTCCACAACATAATAATAATTCCGATGGTTTGTTATCTATTCCTGCCGTCTTATTCATATTCATGTCCTTAAGTGCTCGATCGAATTCTTCCCGTAGTATAGGGTCCCTTCTTTGATCTTCTTCAACATCAGTTTCTTGTTCTATTGCATCATGTTCTAATTCTTTTCCCCTGTAGAGTTGGTTTACATATTCCTTCCATCTTTCAGCTCTCTCTTGATCATTCAACAATAGTTTGTCATCTGCACTTTGTAAATTAACAGCTTTCTTCTTTCATTCTCTAAAGTTTTCCCTTATTTTTCTGTAAGCTGCGTCTACTTTACCAACTACCATTTTACTTTCAATAAGTATTAGGTGGGTATTTATAAGTTATAGTTTATACAATCAGTTCTTATTTCCATGCAAAAAAAGTAGACTTAGCAGATATAATTTGACTAATTTCATACAGCTGAGGCAATATTTAAACTTTTCATTTCATTTTCAGTACAGATATTTGGGAACGAAAAGGTAGGAAAAACAGCAGACTATGAAAAAATTAAATCCAGTTTTATGGCCATAAGCTATTTATAATATGGACAAGAAGTGATTTACATATAGACCCTATATCGGGAAAAGTGTAACAAATTACAGAAATTTTCAGAGCAACACCAACACAGCCCAACAAGGTCAGTTTCATATCTATTCGACCCATTTTTGGGGGGAAAAGGGCAAACTCAAACTTTTCCATACTGATCAAAACAAGTTGCTCATTAAAACAATACAATTTCAATTCCATAATATGAAAAAATAATTTCAATTGAAAGTAATTTCAATTTCCTGTAAGATCAGAATAAGCTGCTCATTAAAACCATACAATTTCAATTCCGTAATATGAAAAAATAATTTCAATTAGTATAATTAATTTCAATTAAAACTAATTTCAATTTTCCGTAAGATCAGAATAAGTTGCTCATTAAAAACATACAATTTCAATTCCATAATATGAAAAAATATTTCTGTAAGATCAGAATAAGTTGCTCATTAAAACCATACACACAATTCTGAGCTCAGAATAACCCACTCCCACTCTATTATACTACCACCTGCTAAATAAATAAATAAATAAGATATAATACTTACTATTCTCAAGTAACAATTTCACAAAATTTTTACCTCCCCAACACTTAAATTGTATACTCAAATCTAATTCCCTTTTAAAACCCACTACCATGAACTGATTCTCTGACAGCTGGTTCCCAAAGTAACATAATATTCAATACAATATTTTAAGTATTGTTTTATGAAATTATACTCCATAAACATAACTGTGAGACAAAATACAGTCGAACCTCTATTTATCGAACTTCTATGTATCGAAATTCTCTATACATCGAAGTATTTCCTGAGTCCCGTGAAATTTTAACAGAATGTTTCTGTACATCGAAAACAAATCCTATACATCGACCTTAATTTTAGTGAAAATATAAATAGAACTCTATTTAGCCCTCCCATCACACACTAGTCAATCCGAGATGAGAGAGAGCAACGTGACAATACAGTATCTCAGTACGTTGACCACTATGGTCAACGTACAAGAGTAGTGTGATACTTTTATACTATGTACAATCAGAAATATGTAAATACGATGATGTGGACGAAACAGTTTTCAAATGGGTAAAAATGTTACGAGATAAAACATGCATAATCAAAAGAGAAAAGTTGTTCTTTTTGTGGACAATTGCCCTGCGCATCTGTCCTCACAATAAAACAAACTTTATTGTAAACAAATACTGTTTTTTAGGCAATATGGTTGCGGTCGAGTAATCTCACTTAATATAATAATAGTCAGTGATAAAAAGAAACAGCGTTTCTCTTTATCGAAGTTTCTATATATCAAATTTTTTATAAGGAACCAACAATTTCGATATATTGAGGTCCGACTGTACATTAATAATTGTTTAACAAAACAAAAAACATCCAAGTGCTTACCTCCTCTCCCAGCTATATTATAATACAGAACACTTAATGAACCTGCATTATTAACAAAGTCTTTCCGATAGACGACGGCTAATTTCTCCCATTGCTTGCCTATTGTTAAACAACCACATCTTTCACACCCTTGAGACAGACACCAAAAGTTTTTCCAGCGCCTGAATTCCATCTTCCTTTCCAGATCTAAATTCACCGTTTATAATGCCGAAAACTTTCCCATTAAAAAATGATTTATTTCATGAACTGGTAAAGGTCACTTCTAGACCATGAACTCATTCTTTTAACCATATTATACATTCAAATTGAAATTCATTTCACCAACTGGCAAAATTCAGGCGTGCAGCTTACTTCTAGGATTCTGATACATGCAACAATAGTTGACCCTTTTCCGTTATTTCACATCAAAATATCGTGTGAATGCACAGTTACTGTTCAACGCAGCAATCGCTTGTTTCTTTTATTTTGGTTGTTTTCATTTTTAACTTTAAATGAAGAGAATGATGGTTCGATAATCCAACTTCATATTAGCGAGAAATGAGTCGCTTCTTAGAGGTTTACTAATTCTGCAGATTACTTTATTACACACCCAACGATCCTGGCCAGTAGTGTTCAGTATCATTTCATGTTCATTTAAACAAATGCGCGGATTATGCAACATTCCTTTCTCTTGAAGGAAAAGTATAGCTCTTTCTTTAGTAGAAATAATAGGAGCCAATTTCAAAAGATTCATTATGTATTGAACAGAACACGTGCGAAGCAAACAACCAACTAATGTGAATTAATAAACGTGCAAACAATATCTAAAATTAATTATAGTGAGTGGGAGTCATCAGTAATAATAGTAAAGATGCGTTTACACGAGATGACTTTAAGGTTACAGATCATGTGGTGTGAAATAACGCAATAGGTCCCAATAAATTGTTACATCATAACTATTATGATCCACCTAACCCCTTCAACTCGCTGAGAGTTGAGACATGAGAGCGGCGCGAAGCGCCACTTGAGTGGCGAGTCCTTACGTATAACGGCTTTTATGTTAAAGGGTAAATCAAATAAACACATTATCACGTTGAAACGAGATTAGGTATTCTCGTATGTTTCATGTGTATGTGAAACCGAAACGAATAATATTTAGTTTACAGATAAACAAGTTTCTAAAACAAAATTCGTTACCAAAAATCTAACCATACTTTGACGTACCGGATTATAAATAGTGGCTTCCATGACGAGACAACATCTAACTAAACATTTAATTCACAAATTTCAGAACTATAAGTATAGGCTATGTCACTCAATTTCCAACTTCCCACCATAATCAAATCAAACAATTTTCATTATGGGACTCCGAATGATAACACAAGCACAAAGTTATTCACAGCTGACCTATTAAACATGACGTACGATGAATCGGTCTTTAGAACCGCGGGAAACTACATTATACTCGGTCATCGGAAAGATTTATTAATGTTGAGTAAATAAACACCGGTTATCAGCTGCTACAGCGGAGACTCAGAAAAATATGCGACACTTTTAATGAACACATAACGATAACTTATAAGCGCTTTTAACCATATACAGAATTATACATCGATGTTTTAATATGAAGTTTTAATAGGCGTTTAATTTTCCAGTTCTTTTCTTCTCAGTTCTTATTTTAATAATACTAGTCACTGATAGTTTTCAGAAGTAAGTTTAATCATTTATACGTACTGCTTGTGGACACATAACAGATAAGATCCCTTACATTTATATTTTTACTTTTACCTCTTCTTCCATGATTTGCAGGCCTATTTCTTCAATAATCGATTTAAGCGCCACTAAAAAATTAATATCCCCGTATTCGTTTTTGCGTGAATTCCATAGACATGGGTGTTTTCATTACATTCCAAAAAGTGTAAAGCATTACTTTTGTTTAACTACAGTTAACTTACTTCGTGCGACCAACAGGTGGACAAACCTGTTGCGCTTTCTTTTTCAACTTGCAATATTCGACTTGCGATGTAGCATGCGCTTAGAGGCATACCACCTTCCCGCACTCGTTTGAAGAACTATATCTAAAAAAACTATAACGAATATTTTTGAACAATACACTAAATTAAAGCCTGTTCTTTTTTTCATTGATTGGTTTGATTTAGATTTTATTTAGAGGTTAATCGAAGATAACTCCAGCAATTCACTCAAAAAAGTAGCGTACTCAGTGTTTGCCGGGTTTCCGTTAATGTGGTTTTTAAACGTCCATTACTATGTCCAGGCTTTTCATAAAACTCGGCGTTTAAGTACGTTGAAGATCAGATTTTTTTCTATAATTTGAATAGGTATTTTAAAAATTAAATCTCATGTTCCGTTTTAATATACCGGCCATTTTTCAAAGAAATTTTTTTTTTTTTTTTGGCTCACGTCAAGGTCGGGAAATGATTTTTGGACTGAACCATGCATTTTCACAACAGCATTATGTCAAGCAAAGCGTTTTTATTTTTTTTTAATAAAAACATTATTAAATAATTCAAAGTGAGCTATGGAATGAGTTGCAGCAGGAAAAACACAACAGTTGTTTTTCTAAACGACTATACACGGGCGGAAACCGCTATAGAGCTCAGTTTCAAACAAACAAAATAAAATAACAACACACCTTTGTGCGATTGGCGATCGATTGCGCTAGCATTTTCACATCGATTTTAGTCACCTGCCGCCTGCGATCTGTTCACCGCATGACAAACGTCGAAACCTACTACTCCACTCCACTTTGGAAGTTGGAACTTGTGATTTTAGTCAACTGCGGTCTAGCCGAATTGCCATTTAGACAAACGATTTTTGCCGTACTGCGAAAATCGTGCTGCTACAGTCTGCCGTGTAAACCCCACATGATTTATCGTATGTCGTCTACAGTCAGCTGTAAATAATAACCATGTGCCTGTGACGTCAACCTAAGTTAATTTTTTATTGTGGTGGGAAGTTAGAAATTGTGTAACATGTAGCTACTTGGTTGATAAATTTGTGATGTAAATATTCTGTTAGATTTTCAGTTATAGGCCTAATGGCACGCGTTGTTAATCCGGTAGGTGGAGAGTGAGAAAGTTTAGATTTTGGTTTTAAAAATTTGTTTATCTTCGAACTCGTCTACCATTTTATGGAACTTTATGCTCGTACTGTGGACCTGTAATTGTAGTAGCATATCAAGTTTATGTAAATGTATTTTGACCCTTTATTTTTCTATTTTATTTTGACCTGATTGTTTTTGTTGCCTCGCAATGGATGTTTTATTTTTCATCTTCCACTTTAAAAACATCATACGCTCATAGAAACAACTGTGTGACACCGCAAATACAAAGCAACTGACGTACACTTATAATAAATAGAACTTGCAGGTGCAGTCGGCTAGTCGACTGCAACTGGCTGGTCGCAATCGCATCACTATCGGTGACGGGTGGGCAGAGGCTAGGCGTGCATATCTGCCGCTGACATCGTAATCTGTGCAAATTACTGCATACACAAAAAACCCTAGGTTAATTGTTTATGTATATAAATAAAAACTGATTGTATAAACAATCAGCTTACACATTTTTTTGGTAAATCAATCTCTGGCAATTTTGGTTATTTATATGTTCTAATACCATAACTTGATAATATTAGATGTTATAAAAAGTAAATGTATTTCTTTCTCTTCTGTTGTACTTAGATTATTCCATTTGTTGGTCCATTTCCTGGTATAGTCTCTCCTGGATTTCTAGTAAATATCAGAGGAAGAGTACAACCTTCATGTACAAGGTTTGTACTTCATGTACATGTTTGTGTGTAACCATGATGCAGGTGTACTTTATTATGTCCTTTATGATTATTTGTATTTAACTAGAAAATTTCATGACTGTATTCTCTTTTCCCTGTGGTGCATAGAACTGCCCCTACCACTCCTGCAGAATGAGACTGACTCCACCTGTCCTGCCTTTAATACAATTCACACTGCATTACAATTACTGTATTCAGACTATTACACTAAGCAGATTCTACGCACGCCACATGGAAAAGTGAGAACTATACATAACAGAAATTGATTATTTTAACAATACTGCACCTATTGTGTTCAGTAAATGCTTGCTGTTTGTAGGTTAATAAAAAACAATGACTTGGTAGTTCACTGTTTGTAATGGGTGTTTTGGGTGCAGAATATTTTTATGTAATATTGAAATATATATTTCTTACCACCAGAATATGGTAACATAAAACACTTAACAATGTTTATAGCGCTTTCTTGAATCTTTTACACATCTTCAGTAAATTAAAATTCCTCTACATCAAAATTTAAAACTTTCTACTACTACCATGGTAGATAAGGAATCAATTTTGACGTAGAGGAATTTTAATTTACTGAAGATGTGTACAAGATACACGAAAGCATTATAAACATTGGTAAGTGTTTTATGTTACCGTATTCTGATGGTTAGAAATATATATTTCAATTTTAAATAATACGGCTGTTTAAAATCCTACATAGGATGTTTGATAAAATAATAATTTTATGTAATAATGTACCGGGTGAGCATAAAGTCTTGCCCTGATTATAAAAATTTATTGCAGAATAACTGTTTGACATAATAATTTAAATTTGATGCTATTACATAGGTTAGTGTTAATAGTTTTTTTTAAGATTACTTACATTAGTAAACTTCAACGTGTACCCCCTTGGTAGCTCGGAGAATGTCGAAGCGGTATTCCAGTTCCCGCCAGGTGTTTTGTAACATGTGTTCTGTCACAGTACCCACAGCAGCTTGTATCCTAGCCTTCAGTTCATCAACATCAGCAACTGGTGTGGCAAAGACTCTATCCTTGATATAGCCCCAGAAAAAAAAGTCAAGGGGAGTAATGTCTGGAGAGCGGGGTGGCCAGGGTGTTGGACCATCCCTTCCAATCCACCGATCCGGAAATGTTTCATCCAGGAAATTACGCACTATCAAAGCCCAGTGGGGCAGTGCCCCATCTTGCTGGAAAATTATCCATGGTTGATATTCTTCTAACTGTAGTGCAATCAACTGTTACAAAACATCTAAGTAAATGTTAGCGTTAATGGTGTTTTCCGTGAAGAAAAACGGCCCGAAATCCTTATTATGCATAAGGCCACACCAAACATTCACATTTTTGCTGTCTCGCTGTAACTGTACAGTAGCATGTGGATTCTCTGATCCCCATATACGGACATTATGCCTATTTACCATTCCACTGACATGAAAGGTGGATTCATAGGTAAAGCATATGCGATTTAAGTAATCGTTAGCGCCGTCAATCCTGTTGAGAATCTCGGTTGCGAATTCTGCACGTCTCAGCAAATTATTCGGTTGCAAGGCCTGCACGATTTGCACTTTATAAGCATGCAACCTAAGCCTTTTATGAAGAATTTTCACCACACTTGCTTGCGGTATGTGAAGTTCACGTGATGCTTGACGAGTTGATTTAGACGGACTCCGTTGAAACGATTCCCGAACAAGATCAACAGTTGCTTCACTCACACTAGGCCTGCCACTTCTAGGAAGATCTTCAACGCTGCCTGTTTCTTTAAACCTTTCATACCATCGCTTTATTGATTTAACATCAGGAGGGCTGCGTCCATAAAAAGCCCGAAAATTACGCTGAACACTGATGGGCGATTTCGTTTCGTGAAACCAAAGCACACATTGTGCTTTCTCCTGCTTCAACGCCATTTCGCCAGCAACTAACGTGAACTAACAGACCATGTCATTGTTGAGGAGCACTAGCGCCATCTATTGGTCACAAAATCTACTAACAATAACCTATGTAACAGCGCCAGATTTAAATTATTACGTCAAACGATTATTCTGTAATAAAATTTTATAATCAGAGTAAGACTTTATGCTCACCCGGTATAACATTAAAACTTCAATTGCATTAATTAACCTGATTGAAGCTGGGGGTAATCCAAAGACGCAGGCAATCAGATATTTGTTACAATTATAAAAATAAGATGTCATGCAATTAGACACGGGAATTGCTTTAGTGTTATGTTTGTTTACTTTTACTACAAGAATACAGCCAATATGAATGACAATAAAATTAAGCCTTATATATTTTTAAATTTCTTAAATTTTCTAAAATTTAGGTGGGTGGACAAAATAAGTAATTTAGAGGTTCTTAGGCGAGTGGACAAAAAAGAAGTATGTGGAAGCATCTTATCAGAAGAAGGGATAACTAGTGGGACATATTTTAAGACATCCAGGTATTGGGCTATCAATAATGGAGGGTAATATTGAGGGAGTAAGTTGTAGGGGGAGGCAAAGATTAGAATATATAAAACAAGTTACAAAAGATGTAGGGTGTTAGTTATGTAGATATGAAACGACTTGCACAAGATAGAACAGCTTGGAGAAATGTATCAAACCAGTCGAAAGACTGATGACAAAAAACTAGTCTTAAAATAAAATAATGTTCACTGAATATAATTTTTTTTTTTAACAATGCAGTAGAAACATTCATAACATCACTTTTGACTTTTTTTGGTTTAACATCCGACTGTTCTGCAATTACTGCTAATGCAGACGGTGAAAGATGAAATGTTTTTTTTTTGTAACGTGTGAAAATATGTCGTGCCTGAATGGGATTTGAACCCAAGATCGCATGATGAGAGGCGAGCACGTTACCAACTATGCCAATGCGGCCGGCACTTTTGACTTAGGTGAAGAAAGATAAGTTCCCTTTTCCTACGGACGGTCTCTAATTATAATATTATCATCACTCAAAATCGGAATTGATTTATGATAATGATTTAATGGAGAACTGCTTGGAATTTTTACATTAATATATTTTTCGAAAAAAAAAAAAAAAACAGTGAAGAGCAAGCACCCCCCTTCGCTGCTAATCACGCATACAGGATATAATAAAATGGTTTTCATTTACTATTCAACAATCAATTACAATTTACAATTTTCAGATTCAACATCAATCTTCAATGTGGACCGAATATCAACCCACGTGATGATGTCAGTTTACATATAGGAGTTGATTTTACAAGAGGAAATGTTATAAGAAATTCAATACATGGTATGAAGTGGGGTCTAGAGGAAGTGGACGGAGTATTTCCATTTATGAAAAATACCTCATTTGAAATAGTAGTACAGTGTATGCCAACAAATTATATTGTAAGTATTGTTTTATGGCTTAACAAGTTATCTCAGTTAAAGTATAGAAAGAGTATTCTATACAGGGCCATTGAATATCTCTTATTCAAGGGCTCTGATTCTATATATCGTGAGTCACTAGAATGCATTTTGTGTATGGATTGGCTGTGAGGAAGAGAAGTGAAAATCCGACAGTGCTGCCAACCTGAAGTGAGACACTATATTTTACTACCGTGCTATTGCACTGTTTGTTAACCACATGTTGCCTTTCAATTTAATATAGGTACTTCGTTGTGACTGACACTTTTTCCACTTAAACCCCATTTCCTATAAAAATTTTTAATTTCATACAAAGTTTCCAACTTAAATTTAGTCTTTCTTTCAAAACCGGTAATAACTTTTCACATGCCGGCATCACTTTCTTATTGTTATAACCATTTCCTGCCCTAAGACCCTATCTTGGATCACCTGCCCTATTCATCTCATTTAGCCGCCTGTGACTTATTTGTACCCCAAGTCAAGACTGCTCCGATGGAAACAAAAGTATTGAGTCTGCTGAAACAGTAAAACCAAAAAATCCCTTTCATGAGACGACGTGTCTCATGGCTCGTAACAATTTTTAAAAAGGCTTACCTGTGACTTTTGGCTAAAACCATTATTGATTTCTGTATCTACTATTTAAGAGGAATCGAATGACACTATTTCTGTTTTCACATTTGAACTTTGATTTTATTTCCAGCTTTGGGGCACTTTCGGTCAAAACCAGAACTTCAAACCCAGTGATTTCTGTATCTAATCTTTAAGGAATCGAATAGCACTATTTTTGTTTCCAATTTTTTACTTTGATTTCTTGACTTTCCATTTTGGGTCACTTCCGGTCAAATCCGGAACTTCAAACCCAATTTAGGCCCACTAACTTTTTGTGTAGATTACAAATCGAAAAACCATTTTGTTGCTATCTCTTGTAGTTTCTGACATCTGGCTGTGACGGACGAACAAAACAAAATAATAGATGATAATTTAAAAAATTACCACCTACAAAGTTAGTGAAGATGCTTACCAGGATCTGTAATACTCCTTTATGCCATGGAAAGCATAAGAAAAGAAAAAAACGCATAAAAAGTTTGCATGTAGAGTTATAGTGATCAAGGAAGAGAGTATATTGAAGGAGATAGTTTAAAAATTGTGAATAATTTATTAAATAGAAATTTTTGAGCCTTAGTCTGGTTTTTTCTAACCAAACCTCTTATATTTCTTTTCAAGTGTTATTCTGTTTAAACACCATTTTTTGGGTCTTTTCCGTTTTCTGTATGCCACTGTCAAATCCGAATTCCCTGAAGGGTTACACAATTCTCCCACTCCTGCGTCTAGCGCGCCAATCTGACTAGCAATATTCCTGCGTAATGTCAACTCCACTCCGATTTCACAGTTAGTTACTACACTGTCTGCTATGAACTTTGTAGAGTTACTTAATAATATTCGGACGGAGGAAGATGCTGCAGAGTTCCTTCAGGAAAAGGGGACATTACATAATCCGAGAAGATGACATCTAAAAAAGTATGTGTGAAACACTCACACGACTTTATGTAGCCTAGTAATAGCAAAAAATTCAGTTCAAAAATATGACTTAATAGTAATATATAGTAATAGCAAAATAACACAATCAAAATATGAAATAAAACATCAGAACGTGTAACATAGAAGCTATTATATACTGGGACTGGGAAAGATACGAGGGTAGGCTGATAAGTAATGCACACATGCTTGTAGAAGACGAACAAAAAGAAATAGCAAGATGGGGTAAATAACAAATTAAAGTACAAATCTTAACCTACCAAATTATCTATTTATTTTTCAATATAGTCACCGTTAAGCATTACACATTTCTCCCAACGTTTAACAAGTTTTTTCATTCCGTCACTGAAAAATTCTTCCGACTTTCCTCGAACCCAGGACGCAATAGCTGCCTTCACCTCATTGTCCGAGCTGTAATGATTACCCTTAAGGTCTCTCTTCAGTAGAGGAAAAAAATAAAAATCGCAAGGCGCAAGGTCGGGAGAATACGGAGGGTGTAAAATTGGTTGAAACTTCAGGTTTCTCAGAGCCTCTCCAGTTGCACGCGAAGTGTGTGGACGAGCATTGTCGTGTTGCAAAATTATTGGCGCCAGGTTGCCTCTAACACGACAAACTCGACGTCGGAGGTGTTTCAGAGTCTGTATATACTGAGCAGAATTTACCGTTGCCCCTCGTTCCAGATAATCAGTCACATAAACTCGGCGAGCATCCCAAAACACAGTCAAAAGAATTTTTTTTGCGGACGGTTGTGTTTTGAACTTTTTCACAACAGGAGAATGTGGATGACGATATTCAGCGCTCTGCCTTTTTTCTTCGGGATCGTAATGATGAACCCATGACTCGTCCCCCGTCACAATATTCAAAAGAAAGTCGTCTCCTTCGTCACGGTAGCGCTTCAAAAGTTGTTCACAGCATTGGTTGACGAGCATCGTTGACATAGCACCAGAACACGACGCCATACTTCCACTACTCAAAACAAACTGAATGAAAGCAACGCCTTCAAACTGCGCAGGCTTGTAGAGGAGAAATAGTACTTCCACATGCCACCAGGCGCGCTACTGAAGTTTATTTAGTTGTCTTCTACAAGCATGTGTGCATTACTTATCAGCCTACCCTCGTATGTATACGCATGAGTGAGTGTGTCGGTTTCAGCAGAGTATTCAGTAAGGCAGGGAGTGAGAGAAATGAACAATTGTGCAGCCCTTCAGGGAATTTGGATTTGGTAGTGGCATACAGTTAACGGAAAAGAACCCATTTTTTTTAAGAGAACATAAAAATGATTATTACCTCATTTTTCATTACTTCTTACTGTCACATTGACAACATTACATTGTAAATTTCAAGAAATTTTTTGTTGTGTCTTATTTTTATAAAAAGTCACTGCATCTTTGTTGAATTTTTAACTTCTGTTGTAATTGCAGTGTGAAAAGACTACTTACACTATTCTACTACATGCTTCAGTGCAATTGGTGTACATTTCCTTCTCTAACAGTCTTATGTAATTAGATATGCATCATATGATTGTGAGCTTCAATTAATAGCTCCACCTCGCCCCTTGTCTTGTAGAGTTGCTTTAATAGGTTAGAGATAAGTAAAAGTAATGTAAGGTTATATCATGCAATAAATAGACATAGAAAACTACGAGTATATCATGAACTGAAAATCAAAATTAAACTATGAAGTATCATATTTATAGATAGGTACAGATGTCATTTTAATGTGTTTACGTACACTTGTGTGAGTAAGGAATTTGTACAAGTAGCACAAAGAAAATTGGATCCAACAATACTGCGACTAACTTTTTCGACTTTTAAGGTCACAATCATATGACTTTTGCCTATAACAGACAGGTGGAGTGTCAAATTATTTATACTCAATCTGTTAGTTGCAGGGCTAAAATAAATAGATCTGTTTCTTTATCACATGGTCAGCCAATTAAATGACTGAATCATTTAAGAACAGAAGAGGTAGAGGTATAAAAGACACTAATCAGAGTTATCTCATCTGAAAGTAATGGATTTCATTATACAGCCAGACCCTGTAGTGAATGTGTCATTTGCAGAGTGGAAAATATATGCTTTTTAGAGGGCCTGGCATGCTGATAAGTGTACTTTTACACTCAGTGAGGAAGGCAATGGTAAACCACCTCACTCGTCGATTTACTTAGTAAAACCTCTACAGGTTCAAACCAGCTTTTTGGCTGATGACCTAAACAACAACATATGACTTATTATAGTACAGTATTATTAGCAAATATAATATTTAAACTTTTAGTGCCGTTGATTTATGCATTTTCAGAAGCTATATTTGCACCTAATTTCTCAAGGTACTTTCACTGTCAACTGTTCTTTTTCTCGTTGTCGTATTGGTTGCTGGGATTAAAAGGGTTGAAAAAATAATATAATTTGTATTTGACAAAATTTTGTTGTTGTAATTGTTTTCTTTCAGATTGCTGTAAATGGGCAACTTTTTGCTACTTTTGAACATAGGATACCCCCTCAAAGAACGACACATTTAGCAATCGATGGGGATGTTATCATAGAATTTATCGAATATCACAGTGGACCTCCTCCAGCTTACAACCAACAAGCAAATGCTCCTTTATCTTATCCTTCCTCACAAGGTCCAAGACCACAAAATACATACCCAGTTGCACAAGGACAAGGATATGGACAACCTCCATACGGACAACCTCGACCGGGACAACCTCGATATGGACCAGCTCCATACGGACCAGCTCCGTATGGACAGCCTACATATGCGCCGGCTCCTTATGGGCAACCTCAATATGTACAAACAACAACAACGTATGTACAGGGTCCATATGGACAGCCCCAATATGCACCGGCTCAATATGGACCTCCACCTGCACAATATGGGCCTCAAGTAAGTCTTTTATACTGTGGACAATTCAAACTGGCACAACTCTTGCTCTACGTGTACACACAGTTCTGCATAAAGTATATCCATAACCTATTCTTTCAATAAGTTCTACAAATTTTAATGTGTGCAATGCCTACAACCTTGTAGTACGCCGAGCGGTTGTCGCACTGATGTTAGTTAGGTGGCCTCTATTGAAATAAATTGGTAGAACAAGTTTCCGAAGCAAGCATTATATTTCGATATATTTAATGTCTATGCGCACAGTGTTTTTATTTAAGCTTTTACATCTCTCTTAATAACCCATCAATAATTAAATATTACCCCCATTTAATCTGACTTTGTATTAGAAATTCCCCGGTAATGTTTTAGTTAATTTTGATGACACTCACCAGCCGATATTCCTGGCCACACCCTGACTGGTAATTTCCCCATCTCTGCCTGAGCAACCTTCCTTTTAGAAATCTCAAAAAGTTGTGTCACTTAATTTTGCTTGTAATATCCTTCCTTGACTCCCTACCAACACTTTGATAGAGGGAGAAAAGGAAGGTTCACCTAGTTACATCATGTGTGGTCATAACCGGACACCTCTGTCTAATCTTTTAAATTTTCTTTGGCATAATTTAAACTGAACTACATCAATTATAAATAAAATTAAAGTAAGTGAATTTAATAATTAATAGAATAGTATAGAATAATAGAAATTAATAGAGATGTATAAGCCTTTACAAAAGTTATAAAAAAACAAATTAATTAAGAGAAAGTCAATTTAAAATGTACAAACATACAAATAATTATTTAATTTTAAAATATGTATTTAATTTCCCCAAGTAAAAATTTTAATTAGCCTTTAAATTACAAGAACTGAACTGCAAAAACTCACTAAACTATACTCAACAGACGCATGCAACTAATAGGAAACAAATTGGTCTGAATATATTATAATGAACAGAAAATCATATATAAAAACAAATTAGTCACATCACTATGTCTGACAGATTATTAATAAAACCAGTGAAAACAACGCATAGTGACCGTGTGTGAGTCGCACATTACAGTAGTGATAGTATACTTTTGTGACTGTACTATCGTATCGCAAGGGGCAAAAAGTGGAGTAGATAAACTTTGAAGCTGCTTGTGTCAATTTGAAGTGTCCAAGTTATACTTTTGTCTTATTAATGAACATCCAATTTTAATTACTTAATTTATTTGATTTAATACAGTGATTGCCTGAGGTTTGACTTTTTGCACATTTTACCAGGGAGAATTAAGGTGAGATATTTCACCAGGACATAACAGCCTAACAGCCCATAACAGACAGGTGGAGTGTCAAATAATTTACACTCAATCTGTCCGTTGCAGGGCTAAAATAAATAGTTCTGTTTCTTATCACATGGTCAGTCAATTAAGTGACTGAATCATTTAAGAACAGAAGAGGTAGAGGTGTAAAAGACACTAATCAGAGTTATCTCCTCTGAAAGTAACGAATTTCATTATACAGCCAGACCCTGTGGTGAATGAAGTGAAGGTGTCATTTGCAGAGTGGAAAATATGTGCTTTTCAGAGGGCCTGGCATACTGATAAGCGTACTTTTCCACTCAGTGAGGAAGGCAATAGTAAACCACCTCACTCCTCGTTTTACTTAGTAAAACCTCTAGAGTTCAAACCAGCTTTTCGGCTGATGACCTAAACAACAACAACCCTTTATAGGGCAGTACTACGGGGAAAAATATACATGTTGTAAAATATTAAATTTTGCTTTTAGGAACTTGACTAATGGTGCTTTCTAGTGCCAGAACAGTAAGATATTTATTTTTTTATGTGAAGCCCTGGTAAGTATACTTACCAAGGAATGTTTATTGAAATGGGAATCACATAATATTTAGTGGTAAGAATGCTTATTAAAACACCTTGTAGCCCTATAAAACAGAAAAATGTGGGCTTTGAACTTATCTTTACTTTATATCACCATGAATGCTTGCTTTCCTGTAATAAACTGGAATTTTCTAAGCACAAAAGTACAAAAATAACAACAAAACAACATGGTAACGTTCGCTGGTATGAATCCTTACCACATTCGTGTAACTCACAAAGCAAATGGTCGCTGCACGCTAATTTCAATATGTGGATAGCCTGCTTAACAAAGAACATCTATAAAATCATAAAATACCAATAAGGTTCAACTGCATAGCTTATTCTTAAAAAAAATCGACCTTATTGCCAGTGGTAAGTATACCTACCACAGACCTATGAAGGGTTAACTATCTCTTCAAGCTCACCAGAGAAGAAGTTATTATTTTTTGTCTTGATTTGACTTTAAGTCCAGTGTTTTGTAGCAACGTTTTTCAGTGTTTTCCCTGTTGGGATCTCTTTGTTTTTTTGAATAATTATCTATTGTGTTATTTCATAAATGCGAGATTACAGGATCAACCATGTATTCTACTTATAGTATTAATTTCTTCTAACGGAGGAAGTAGTGGTGTAAAAAATAAAACTTGACAAAATGTGGTAAACATGTTATATGCTTTATAGGCTATCAATGAATTTCTGTTGTTTCATGTTAAGGGAAGACTGTATTTGGTATCCCGCCAATGTTAAATTTGCTATTTTTAGGTACATTTTTCACAAAATTGGTAAATGATAGGGAAATGAAACTTTACTTACTTGTAGTTGTCGGGTTGCTCGAGCTACTGACATTTTCACAACTTAATCCTTTAAACCAGGGGTTCTCAACCTTTCAGGCTCTGTGCCTCCCTTAGTAGACTGACTTTTCGTCACGCCTCCCCCGTACTATTACCCCCTTATATGGTGAACACAAGTACTTAGAATTTCAATTTGTAACTGTAGTGAGTTAGGGGCGGGATAAAGGTTAGACTTGCAGGTAATACAATTAAATATTTTATAACTTTTTACAAAATGTTTAATACTACCTTCAATACATCTTGAACATACAGTCAAATCACAGAACCAAAAAACTTAAAATATAATTGTTTACAAAATCTTCAAACTCTAACATTGAGTGTTGTACAATAAAATAATGGTGTTTGAAATATAAAGGCAGGAACTAACCTGGGTTAATCATAGCTTTTTTTCTATTCTAATACGATGACGCCTCCCTTGAAAATCTTCTTCTTAGGTTGATCTCCCTTGAAAATCCTAGGGGGCGCGCCCCCCCAGGTTGAGAACCCCTGCTTTAAACCATAAATTTAAAAACAGAATAAGGAATAACATAAAATTTTTACCAATTTTTCAATGGTATTTTACAAATTAATAATTTTTGTACCTTTGAGAAAGCCATAAAAGTGCTGGAATATGTGAATATACAAGATAAATAACTGGTAAAAATTTCAGTCTGGTATGTTTAATGGTTAATGAGAAAAATGTACCTAAATATTAAAAATTTTAATTTACTGGAACGGGCAAAAACACAAAAAGGCACAAATCAAAAATAAAATGTACACAAACAAGTCAATTTCCTATCAACATTTGGTTAGAAAGCTGAACCAACAGTTGAGAGTATTAAAAACAGTAATGCAGATATTTTAAAAAACTAAAATTCCCTTTGTTCTAAAACGATCAGTATAAAATTATGAAAAATGTTCGTTCTTGGTGACACGATAATTTTTCTGGGTAAACCTCCTAAAAACTTAATTTTTTCATTAAAATAATTTTTTCATGTAATTTAATGATTTTGTGGTTGATCTCGGTCTGAACTATTGAAAAACACAAAGAATCAAAATTCAAGATTTTCAGTTAAAACCATCATACAGTCCTCGCCTTAAGTAGCAATATAGATGAAAAATATTTTTCTGTTTACAGCCATCAGGATATGGGGGAGGTCGTTATCAAGGTGGTGGTGGTGGTGGAGGAACACTGAGGACTGTTGGAATAGCTGCTGCAACAGGTGCTGTAGCAGGTGGTTTAACAGGTGCTCTAACAGGTCATCTTATGTCTGGAGGGGTTAGTATTTCACTATTTTTAAACAATGAAAGTAATTCTACTGGAATCTGAGGATGTTTAGAAACTGGCTCCATAACAGGCAGGTGGAGTGTTAGCCTAAATTATTTGCACTAGATCTGCTAGTTCCAGGGTTACAAACAATATTTCAGTTTCTTATCATATGATCAGCCAATTATATGACTGAATCATTTAAGAATAGAGGAGGTAGAGGCATAAAAGATACTAATCAGAGTTACCCCCTCTGAGAGTAATGAATTTCATCATTATACAGCCAGACCCTGTTGAAAATGAAGTGAAGGTGTCATTTGCAGGTTGGAAAGTAAATGCTTTTCAGATGGCTATGCCAGGCCCTGAGTAGAAAAGTATGCTTATAAGCATGCCACTAATAAGCATTACTTTTCCACTCAGTGAGGAAGGCAATTGCAAACTACCGCACTTTTATTGTTTTACTTAGTAAAGCCTCTAAGGTAAGGCATACACGTTACGGTATACCTGCGCAGGTATACCCGAGCAGGTTAACTGTACCGGTCTACCTGTACAGTCAAGAGCACACACACGCTACGGTAAACCAGGTAGTTGTTTCAGTTCAAAAAAAGATGACGACCACGCAACAAGACGACGCGATTGCTGTTTTAGGGTTATTATTGGTCATTAAGAGTAAAAAGCAAAGAAAAAAATGCGAAAACTGGTGTAAAGACTGGCTTTTGAAGAGGAATGTATATACTCACAAGAATTTAATCCAAGAATTAACTTCAAGGCTCCGATCTGTATATTTCGATAAATTCTTCAATTACTTGATTGGGCTTTCGGTCTGACATGATTAACTACGCTTGTAAAAACAAACTAGAGGTAAAATATAGTAGATCACTACAGTAAACACAACCGACGCTTTCCGTGTCAAGCTAAAACTGAACTGAAACCTGCGCAGGCATACCGAAGATCCCACACACACACTCCGGTGAGCAGGCCTGCGCAGGTTGAAAGAATTAAATTTCGATTCTTCTCCGGTCGCCTGCGCAGGTCACTACGCCTGCACAGTTCTGACTGCAGCAGCTGGCATACACGCTCCGGTTTACCTGTACAGGTGACCTGTGCAGGTAAACCTCTCCGGTATACTGTAACGTGTATGCCCAGCCTAAGAGGTTCAAATCAGCCTTTCAGCTGATGACCTAATAAAACGACATAGGGGTAAAAAGCAACTTGATTAACTGAAAGCTAATTAACTTGTCTTCAGTTTTTAACTAAAGTGAAGTAGCCGCCTCCATAGCATAGTGGTTAGTGCGTTAGCCTACCATGTTGAGGTCCTGGGTTCGAATTCCGGTTAGGGTCTGGAAAATATAACAAGTCACAACCCAATGTAATCGCTAATGACCAAGGTGTTGATTTGACTTTAAATAAATCTAAAAAAAATAAAGTAATAAAAATAAAGTGAAGTTTTACGGGTGAAATTTTTTCATTTTTTTTCACAATTTTCCTCATTTTTGAGGGGACATTTTGTAAAGAATGAATAAAAACTAAAAGACACAATCTGTTCACTTCAGGTATTAAATGTGGCCAGCGCGTGGTGTAGTGGTCAGCGCAACTGGTTACTACTATGCCGGGGTCCCGGGTTCGATTCCCGGACAGGTCTGGCATTTTTTTCATCTGTAATCACCACATTTCATTACCTACGCACAAGCCCAAGGCTTATGTAGGCATCATCACTCAATAAAAAAAATAAAAAAATGACCTCACCAAAATTCTACTGATAATTTTTGTAACTTTTGGAGATTTGTATGTTATTCTATAACCAGATAATAAAAAAAAATTGTAGTTACAAGTGTAACTATGATGGTAAAATGTTATGAAACATTATCTGTTTTTTTTTTATCAAGATTGTACTTTAAAAACACATGGTTCCAAGTAAGATTCCTGGCCAAGGTCTTTAAATAACGAGTTCAACCCATCATTCCACATTCCAAAGAACCGATAATTATTGAGACGTTGATATGACCTTAAAAAAAATTATAGTTTCTTTTTTGCAGGGAGCATACAAATTTTTCAGTTTCCTGGATCCTACAGCCCATACTCTTCTGCTTGAGGGAGGTGTCTTCTCAGTCACTCTTCCTGGAATTCCTAGCAATCATAGCTTCTTCTACCGGTGTTTATGTTTTCTGAGGGTGACCTCTTCTCCTTCTATTTCTGGATGGAAAATGAATGCTGTTTGGGGCCATCTGTCTGTTCCCATTCTTTGGATGTGTTCACAACATACCAACTTGTAAAGTCACTATACTGGCTATTATGGTATCCCGAGAACTGATATGAAGCGTTGTTTCTTTATTTTTCTCATGTTCCACTCTGGAGAACGGAGGTAGTAGGCGGAGCATAGTGACCTATATCACAGCACAGAGCCAACTGATTTTTGTTAATCGTATCCTGCGTTGTCACATTGTGGATGACAGCCTAACAAAAAGTCAGCTGGAGTCCAGTGGAACAGAGTGTGACTTAGCGAAGAGGCAACCTCACACCCAACCTTGGCTGTTATTGGCTATAGTCTATCTACTGTAAGAGTACTCCGTGCGAGGCAAACGCCTCCTATAGGTTGTAACGAAAGTTTTACACTAGTTTCCTAGTATCTACCTCTCCCCCGGACAATCAATTATCTTGCATTATGTTCCATCATAAAAATATCCACCTCCAGCTAAAATTAAAATTACCTATCCTTTAAGCGTTTTAAATTATACCATTCAGATTGCTTGTAATTATTGTAGTTTCATAAAGACTCCTTAATTAATTATTTTAACCATTACATTTACAAAACAATTTTTTTCTACTTTTTAATGTTTACCACTTTTATTTTTCAAAAACTCAACACATTCACTATCACGCATGTTAACAAAACACATCTTACAAAACTTTTCTACTTCAGTCTACGAAGAAAATCAAAACAAACCGATACAATTCCAAAAGATAACTGATGAAACTAAAAATGAGTTAAACACTGGCAAGTGCAAACAGTTGTATTAAATTAGTCACAGACATTAATTATTTTAATTATATAAAATAAATAATCTGAAATGATAAACAACGAATCACTGGAATTGTTTACTCTCCTGTTATAATTCAATTGCTTTAGTCTTAAATTACTTGTGACCAAAAATAAAATAAAACTGAGACTATAATATAAACTAACTATAGTAAACATAAATAATTATGTAATAATAGTAAATAATGTAACGAAAAATAACAATGTAAGTGTAACAATAGTAAAAGTTTTAGTTATTAATGGTAAACTAATGTTCGATTTATAAAACATTTTCTAACAAATGAATTGAACATGTTTTTATTATATTGAGGTTAGAGCGAATCAGTGTTGTATGGATTTTTCTTTTTGATCATGCTGTGGGTATTTATAATTAATGCGCATGCTCACTTGTATTGCTGGTTGCCTACATCGGAGTACTCTTAGCGTAGACAGACTCTAGATCTCATCTGCAGTGTTTAGTTCGTTGTGGTAAGTATAGGCATTTCATGTGGCGCGTGGAGGCTTCGAATGAATCAGCTTGCATATACTACATCCACCTGTCCCTCACCTATTCTTATAGACTGTTCATAAAACTAATTGATACATTTTTCTACATTTTATATTGACATTCTTTTATTGTAATAGTCTACAGTACAAAGCGAATGGGGAGTGATGTAATGTATTTATAAATTAATCATCAATTATTATTGTTATTATACAGTTAGGCCTATAGGCTTAGGCACAGTTTATTTACAAATTAAACTGGTTTTGACAGCAGGTGACTCATCAACTACATACGCCTAACTAACAAATGAAACGCACAGTGAATATTGTCATTCAGTGTTTAATCAATTGTCACTGTTTTTTACGACACCCAAAAAACATTCGGTACAGGCCAAACCTGTTTCAGGTTTGGATGATTTTGACAAGAGTGTTTTCTGTCAAAAAATAAATAATTTTTACACAGATGAAGGTGGAAAATTCTTACTAACAATAAATAAATTATTAATAATCAATTAATAATTAAAAATAACATTAAAGACTATTAATAAAATCAATTAAAAAATTAAAGTAGCGCTGTTTCAAAACTGTTACCGAAATTTTGTTAAAGTATAAATATTTTTAGAAATAGCTTTATAAATAATAATTGGGTCTATATGAATATTATTGTATAAATGTACGCTTTACAGAAAACGTGTCATGCATTTTGTTTTGAAGTGGCCATTTTTGATACACCTTATAGTATTATAGGCTGAACTCTCTGCAAGCCAGATGAGACGCCTGTAGCTATATAGAGGTATTTATAGTGATCACACTACGATAGTCTGTAAAATCTAATAGTAAATATTTCCTTATCATTTCCTCAGAATGATGATGATGACGATCATCATGCTCATAACGTCATGAACGATAGTGGTTATGATGGTAACGGAGGTGGTGGAGGTTACGGAGGTGATGGAGATGACGGAGGTTACGGAGATGATGGAGGTGGTGGTGAAGAAGCTTGTGAGAATGAATAATCGATAAAGGAAGGTCATGATGAATCATAAAACTAATGAAAACATAGCCTGAAAACTGTGTGTTCGTAGTTTTTTTTATATAACTGACTTCTTTGTAAACAGAAATTATATAAAGAAAATTTAAATTGAATATTTTTTGTTGTTGCTTAAGTAACTTAGTACTTTATTGAAATCAGTGTTTTTTTATTACTTCTTCATTATTGCAGAACAAATTTCCTGATCTATTTTTAATAATTATTTTAATATCTGTGTTAAAAAATTTTATATAAAATTTAGTAATTGAAATATTTGCTAAACTTGGAATATTGGAATTTTATTGAAAATATTTATTAATTCAATGTTGTTTTTTGGAAATATAAAATATGTTTTCTGTGGAAATAGAAAATTGTGGCATGTTTCTCTCAATGCACTGTAATTATAAAACGTACATTTTATAAATGTACATTATAAAGTTTACATTTCTAAAATATTTGTTAATTATTACTTCTTGGTGTTTTCTGAACTGAAGATTGTGTTTTAATAATTTAATAATAATTTGTTTATGCTTGTTATTTTGATGTTTGACTAGATAGCATAAACCCTTCTACTGTGACTACAATTTTTCATTGTATTTTATCCATTGCTTTACAAAAAAAAAAAAAACAGGTGTGAAACACTCACATGATTTCCCCTTGCCAATGTAAATGATTGAAAATATACTATGTTTAATCATGAGTAAACAATTTAAAATAAAAAATAAACCTGTCATGAATTTATGCAAAACAAAAATCAACCTTTGTAGAACTAAAAAAATATGAAAAATCACTATTTGATGCTAAACTAAACTCTGTAGAAAAAGATGCTGAAGGTAGAAGTTGTAGATTTATTAATTTTCTGTAACTTTTAATATACATACATTTTTTTCATTAAGCTTATACTAAGGCTGCAATCTTATAAAGTCCTGTCTCACACCGATTTTAATGAGAAAAATACAGAAAATCACTAATTGACACTAAACTAGTGTTGTACAAAAAATGTTTGAAATAAAAGTTATAGGTTTTAAATGTTCTTCAACTTTAATTACACACTTTTTTTTGTTCAAATTTTTCGTTCAAAGTGTCCGTGACCAATGCACTGAAGTGTGGGGGAGCGCCATCTTGTTGGAAATGAAGTTGATGAATGTTTTCAAGTTCATCTAGCTGAGGAAAGCAATAATAACTCTTCAGTTGAAGTGCAATAGCACTTCAGTGCATTGGTTACAGACGCTTTGAACGAAAAATTTGGAGATCGATGGATAGGCCGGCAAGGACCTATGCTGTGGCCTCCAAGGAGTCCAGACCTGACACCTTGTGATTTTTTCTTGTGGGGGTACATCAAAAGCGTTGTTTATTAACAAAAAATTCACGACTTGAACCACTTAAAAAACAGGATTAATGAAGCAATGACAACCATAACCGAATAAATGTTAACAAATGTTTGGAGAGAAGTTGAGTATCGTTTGGACATTTGTCGAGCGACTAAGGGTGCACATATCGAAATTTATTAATTATGTCCATAAAAAAACTGTTTGAGACGACAAATTAGATGAACAAACAACAATAACTGTAGGTAATTTGGTTTTCCTTTAAACCATGTTCGAAACCGCACCATTCTTTTATGATAATCCTGTATAATAGCACACGGCTGTAGGCCTTAGACGACGGTCCATAAAAAATTTTCAAACAACCAGTGACTCAAGATAGAAGGCAGTTTAAAAAAACTACGCAACCTTCCCCATCAATAACACCTTCCAGTCTGAGAAATGAAACTCCCCCATGAGAGGCACATGCATACCAGTCGACAGTGAAAAAACAACAGAAAAACACCAATTACCGTTAAACTGAGCGTATAAAAAAAATGTTTGAATAAAAGTTGTAGGATTTTAAATTTTCTACAACTTTTATTACTTGCAATTTTGCGCTAAAATGCATATTAAGGCTGCAATCTTAAAAATACCATTATTTTCTACGAGAGCACAGCCTCCCCAAGAATTTCAGCAGACATGGCGCCTAACCTATCTTATTAAGCATACAAAATGAAGAAAATAAGGCGATTTTTAAAAAAAATCGTAGGAGCCGTTTTTGAGAAAATCGTAAAGAAGTGAAAATGAAAATGTTCGTGTCGGGGCCTCTAGTGGTACCTAACTAAAGTTCCAAGTTTCAACTTCGTACGGTATTCCGTTCTTGAGATATTTTGATCTCGCGCGCGCGCACGCACACACACACACACACAAACCAATCGTTAAAACCTGTTAGGCTACTTTAGTTCAGGGATCTGAAAACGTGTATTTCCGGTGAAAATTCGACATTAAAACAATAGGTATTTCCTTCCTGCCTATAATATCCATGACCTCATTGAAATATCTTCTTTGCAGAGAAGACTTAAGAGCTTAGTACGTAATGAAACAGAAGATGAAGTTATTCCATCATATTGTGCACGATAATAGAAACTTGAATTCTAGAGTACAGAGTAAAGTGTACGTTTAAAATCGGGAGGAAAGAGATAAGTATCAAGGTGGTATTTATAAGACTGTTATGAGTTAACTCATCCTGCAGCTCAATTTGGTCCGGTTCGCACAATTAGATCTATGTCAAGTAAAACAGAGTCCTGCTATATCCACTTGTCTCCTTCCGACAATGGCATAACCAAATACTCCACAAACAGGCATTTATAGGTTAGCTTTAGTTGCTAATACTGAAAACTAGTGGCGTGTCACATTATTTATAGGTACTCAATCTCTTCGTTGCAAGGCTAAAATAAATAGTCCTGTTTCTTATTACATGGTCAGCCCAATTGAATGACTGAATTATTTAAGAACAGAAGAGGTAGAGATGTAAAAGACACTAATCAGAGTTATCTCCTCTGAAAGTAATGAATTTCATTATACAGCCAGACCCTGTGGTGAATGAAGTAAAGGTGTTATTAGCAGAGTTGAAGATATGCACTTTTCAGTGGGCCCGGCATGCTGATAAGCGTACTTTTCCATTCAGTGAGGAAGGTAATTGTAAACCACTTCACTCCTCGTTTTACTAAGTAAAACCTCTGCAGGTTAAAACCAGCCTTTCGGCTGATGACCTAAACAACAACTGAAAACTATCTCACCTACCTACCTACCTTAGAATTTCAAAAAAAAAAATATTAAAGAACGCTGAAAAATATTTATGAAAATGCCTGAAACTGAGCAGCACAGAAAAATATGAGGCTGAACAATTTGCAGCACAGATAACGAATGTGACCTTGAATTCTATATCTTTGAGTTCCAGAAATTAAGTATTATCACAGTACCTAAAACACAATGTTTTTACTGTGACTGTGAGTATGATTAGAATGAGAATAATCGTAGCGGACGCCACACAATCTTGCCGGAGTAGCTGCACGAGCAGTTCGGATTAAGTCGGTAGATTTCGTGTCTTGGTACCGAACTGCCTATTAAATCACATGTTCTAAACGATGTAAATTATCATCTATTTATCTACGTTAAAAACAATCAATTGTAAACGTTATATACAACAACATTAACGCCTACTAAATACAACATATTACTGAATGTTTTCAGGTTAGCTGATATAATATAACGTTGCGAGAACGATTCACCGACGTCACTCTTATCACAGCTATTACAGCACTTACCCCCACCACTCACTGAGGCAATCGAACCATTACCAGTAACGTGCTCGCCTCTCATCATGTGGTCTTAAGTTCGAATCCTATTCAGGCACGGCATATTTTCATACGTTACAAAAAATCATTTCATTCTTCACCGTCTGCATTAGCAGTAATTGCAGAACAGTCGAACGTTAAACCAAAAAAAAGAGCCATTACCAAAATAAACCTTCTGCGCACATCAGAAAACCGGCAAGCTTATTAAGCGTCCGTTCTATGTCATTCTCATCTCAATGCTTATTGTTTATAATTGAACTGGATCATCATGACGTCTATAGTGAGTTCACGGTAAGAACCAACTGTCGAATCAACAAACTGCATCTGTGGTAGTACGTGTAAATACACCACACAAATACATGCAACAGCCTAGCATTAGTCACCGGTTGGACACCAACACTTTTATAATTGCTTAACAATAACAACGAACAGCCGCGTTCCCTAACATCAATAAAATCTTTCCCTTATCACTTAATTTTGTTTAGAATCCAGTTGCATACTACTCCGTATTGTTTATAGGCTTATTCAATGTTTATATTACAAATTCTTCATGTATGTGTAATTTTTAATTTTATGATCCTAAATGAGTTTTCAATTTAGTTGGCTTTGTTATTTTAAACTGTTCCATCGTTTAATTGTGCGTCTAGTTCGAATGGTGCTTTTAGTTTCATGTACGGTTTAATTTTGTTGTAGTTATTACTTCATTCGACCGTATGAGTCAGGTGAAAGGATAAGTAGCACAGAATCATAAAAATGCAAGAAATCAAGGAATTGCTTAGTAGTGCCCTGAACGTGGTGTCCCCAATCAAGTGGCGAGAACGTGTTAACCACGTTATAAAAGAAGAAAAGGAATTTCGCGAAATGGACAATTTTGTTGATATTCATATTGACAATTTAATAATAAATGTAGGCAATGAATCGCCATCCTCATCTTAATGCACAAATTCTGATTTTGAAGACGGATACTTAGACAATACGATGGACGGAATCGAATATCTATCAGACAACTGCCCAGAATAAAGTAAGTGAGTTTTAAAATTAGTAAACAATAATAATTTTATTTATAAAGTAAGCATTTAAAATTATAAAAAACACTAAAGTATTTAATTTCATTAAGCTAAAGAATTAACTTCTCATAAGAGTATTAAGCACGAGTCGTTTCGCGTACGGCTACTATGAAAATCACATAATACTTTTGGTGCGTACGGTTCTGGAGCTGTGACGTCATTCACTGTTTGTTTACTTCGCGGTTCTTAAAATAAATTTAGTATTTTTATAATTAATATTTTTGTATTTTTATTTGTAGTCATCTGTGAAAAATAAACATATGCTTGTCATAGTAAGTCACATTTTCATCATGGTGGGAAGTTAGAAATTGCGCTCATGACGTCTATATAGTCATTAGTGAAAAATAAACATATGCTCGTGACGTCGTAGTAAGTCACATTTTCATCATGGTGGGAAGTTAGAAATTGCGCTAGTGTTTAGTTAGGTGTTGAGTTGTCATGGCAAACGTTTATTATAATCTGGTAAGTAAAAGTATACCTTTAATTTTAGTTAGAAAACTAGAAATTTTATTTATTAGAAAATTGAGGCGGTGCCGTGCAAAAGGTAACATGTTCATTTTTTAAAAGAATTTAGATAACAGCTGATCATTATTTACAACAATAGTTGCTACCAAACTGTAGAAGAAAGTTTGGTCAAAAAGCAACAATTCCCATTTTATTAACGTATAAAGTATAAGGGTTCAGTGCAAAAAGGAACATATCCACAACATGAATTCATGCATATCCAGTCCACCAATTAACAGCCAGTATTTGTGTGATTTCACTTTTCTCCACTAGGTTGCAGTTTTGTTTTAGAGGTTATGTGTAGTATTACAGTGGAAGTTTATTTTGTGCAGTGGTTTTAGTGTTTTATTTTTTTACTGATCTTTCATTAGTTTTTTTGTTAAAATAACGGATAACGGGGGCGTGAGAGTTGGGGTCTTTAATCAAGGCTCTCGTAAGAGGAAACGAAATGAATCAAAACGTGATGGTTTGAAAAAAATCGTTACAGTGCACCTCGTGGAATGAACATCTTTCGTCCCTGTTTACATAATACAAAATCATTTATGTGTTCTAAAATTAGTCCAAATGCCGCTTTATTTACAAGGAAAAAATTTACAATTCTTAGAAATAATTGTTACCGTATTATGTAATTAATTATTTTGTAAATTTAATGTTTTATGTTGGTAGTATGTGAGGTTGTTTCTTTTTTGGAGTAACAGCGGTAAAGGAGGGGAGTGCGCCTCGTGTTTACGAAAGATTATGATGTGTGTATATGCGGTGTTAAGTATTTGAGATTATTAATAAATTTAGTTAATATTTATACGAGTGTTTCATTGCTTTGATCTCCGTCATCCTTTTGAATTAATAAATTGTACTTTTTTGCGTATGTATTGTGGTGTATTAGAAAAACAACCCGTACACAATGTACCTATCAAAACTGTGAAAGACAATATCGTTGCAAATTTATTGTCAATTAAAAATGTTAAGACAGAGACCTAGACAAAATAAAAAGGCTGCAAACAACCAGGAGATGGGTAAGCCTAAACCACATGCTTTTTCTGTTAAATACAAACTTTGTACAGTTGATAATAAACGATATGCAGTATGCAAAAATTCTTCATGCTCGTTACTGGCTTCAAAATCAAAAGACTATCTACCATAGCTAAAAAGATTTGTGAAGGGACTAATTTGCTGGTGAAAAGAGGAGGTGATCGAGTGAGCTTTAAGTCATTAGCCAGGAAAGAAAAGGTGCGTGAATTTTTGAGTAATCTACATGGTTGGGAGAGTCATCACAACAGGAAAAAGTCAAAATGTATATATCTTCACAGTGATTTGAACTGAAGAAAACTAACAGATCTTTACAATGCATCTGTCAGCTCCAACTTTATAATTTCTAAAAGTATGTTTCGCAAAATCTTCCGACATGTGTAGTTTTTGCTATCGTATTGATAGTGAAATACAGTTAGAAAAGAAAAAGCATGAAACACAACAGAATAAAAACAAAATCAGAGATTTGATTTTACAAAAATGTGTACACAAAAAGAAAGCTAAAGCCTTTCGAACACTTTTACACAAACCAAACGAAGGTGATGAACTGACATTCTGTTTTGACTTACAGCAAGTCCAGCCATTCCGTAAAGCATCTCTTAGTGAAGCTTTCTACTTGCGTCAATTGAATCTTTATGTATTAGGTATCGTGAATCCTCAAACAAAAAACCCTGTCTTTTATTCGTGGTCTGAAAATGAGGCTGGCCGTGGTCTGCAAAAATTTCCTCTGCTTTATCTCACTTCTTGAGCCATCTTGATCTTTCTAATGTTAAAACTGTTAGATTGTTTTGTGATGGTTGCCCGGGACAGAACAAGAACAATATTGTTGTACAAAGTCTTATTCACTTTCTTGGTTCACCAAAAATATCACCTCAGACTCTTGAACAAATCGAACTGACATTTCCAGTTCGAGGCCATAGCTTTTTGCCTGCAGACCGTGTATTTGGTCGTGTGGAGAAACTTCTCAGAAGCAGACCAGTTATCGAAAATAAGGAAAAATACTACAAGTTGTATTCTGAAGTGGGTGAAGTTAGGAAGTTGGGTATAGACTGGCATTTGTTTGATTTTAAATCTCTGTCACAACGTTTCAAAAATGTGGATGGTATCAAAATGAGAAAATGAATCTTCATTAAAAATTTTGATAAATCTCGGGTTTTGGTTAAAGCAACTGAACATTACCACTATGAGTCTCCGGATGAAACCTTCAAGCAGCTTCAAAGGAAAGGATGGGGAGGAAGACAATGCTTCCTCCCTGTTCCTCATCTCGATCTCGGTCATGCTGTTTCAGCAGAGAAAAAGGCTGATATTGAATCACTACTTGCTACCATGAGCCATGGTAACTGGAAAGAAAATCCACATTTTACTTGGTTTAAGGATGTCATATATGCTCCACAAAGTGAAACTGTTGCCAGTAGTCTTGATGATGGTGTTGAGGATTGTGATTGTTTAGAAGAGGAAGATGAAGCATTCCATGTGTAGAGCGTAATCATATTTTTTAAAGCAATACTTTCAAGACACTTCTTTTTCTTTGTAATTTACAGAGTATTTAATTTTTTACCTATTTTTTTATTTATGATATAAGATTTTAATTCTCTCTTGTTTAAAAAAATAAAATAATTTACTAAAGAAAAACTGAAGTTTTTAAATGTTTTGATTGACCCGTTTTACTACATGCAATAAAACAATAATTCACTTTGTTTTGAAAAAGGAAGTTCGTACTCAACAAAAGAAAGGTTTGGTTATTCAAAAAGGTAACACATCCAAGCAAGAGTTTTAACAAAAGGTAATATGTCCATTTGATTTTAAGCAAACGGTCAACATCCTCAATATGTACAACATGATGTAACGTATATTAACATTGTGGTTGCATGCATGCGAGCATTAATTACTTTTCATGCATGTGCATGAAAGAGTTATGAAGTCAATAAGTGTAAGGCTATGGCCTGGCAGCAAGCAGGTTAGAGCACGCCAGCAGTTCAAGCAGTGGAACAGCATTCAGCTGGGCCTGTACTGTGGCCTTTCAAAAAGCAGTCAGCTGCTAACAAACTTTTCATCTGTGTGTCACTTGGTTTAGTCATCCCTCCTATTTTGGCCTGGTTTGTGAAATTACTACTTTTAAGTTAAAGTTCCCTTACGTTAATAAATATTTTAAATTATTTTGACTGACTTAACTATTTTTAAATGCGTACTAAAAGTTATTGAATTATTTTTTTTACTTATTACATACTAGCAGTTATTAGTTTGTAATTCTTTGCAGACTTCATTCCACGGAGCAGTTGATTATTTTCTGTATTTGAAATGCTTAACCAACACATCCCACAAAATGGCACATTTATATACAGCTGATATTAGTGATAGAGTTTCAAAATCCATGATTGAAAAATTAACGTACACAATAAAAGAACGGAAACTGAACTGAGATGTGACCTTGTAAGCTGGTAAAATCAAACTAGTTTGTTTTTGAGAAGGTTAAAGCAGTAAGGAGTAGAGCAGTGCCGCTGGTTCTTGTAATGGTGTGTCCATGCCTATTATCTAACATTAGTTTGATCCAACCTGCTTACACGCTCAATGCTGCTACAACCTGCTTGCTGTCTGGACATGGCCTAACTGTTGTAATGGGATGGGTGAGGCAGGGTAGTGGTACAATAAGTAGGCTACAAAAGTCTTTTTTTGGTTCCGACATTAGGGAAGGTCGTTGTATGAATTCATACAGGACCTGGGGGGGATGGTACGCTTTAAGCATTTATTTAAGGACATCGGGAGTCTGGATCCCCACTGGTCATGGTGAGTTTGCGGCTTATTTGAATAGATTCTGTCTGCTAGATGATGATTCGTGCATCTGTGGGGCGGTACAGACACGAGACCATCTGTTGTATGACTGCCCTGCTCCAGGGGGGTCCATACAGCGACTGCCCCTGGAGCTTCAAGGCCAAGGGGAAAATTGCCCCTTCACAGCACGTGAGAGCTTGTACCGCGAGGTGCATAGTGCTCCAGTGTGGGAGTTCCTTGACGAGGTAGCTTCATTCTACTGGCGTCATGTAGTTTAATAAGGGTTTTATCCTGACAGGTCTAATTCTCTGGTGCCGTTCACTAAATTTTTCCCAGCCGGGAACAAATTAATGGTGTCGAGCACTTGCTGGTACAAATATATTATTGCGACAGGTCCTAACTAAATTTTAAATTTTACTTCTGACCCTTTTCTCTTAGACTGTTAGTACTTCCTTAATTCTTAATGTTCTTGATGATGGGCGCTTTGTGCGTCAAGAGGCTTCCCTGACAAGAGAGCGAGTAAAACGCATCCCGCTGGTTGCCGACCAGGCTCACCCTTGCTCTCAAAATCTTAGTTTTAGTTATAATAGTAGATATGTGACAAGTCGCCAGTCACGGAATAATAAGAGTTCTTCGGAACGGCCTCCGGGTCTATGCTTTCGGGCCACCAATCAGAGGGGAGGTGGCAGGAGAAATGCTAGCAAACCAATTGTGGTTCCAACTTTACCGCAATAAAGAGACATATCTGCTCAGGTAGGCCTGGTCCATCAAAAGTGAACTAGGTAGTCTACTAAATTATGTAATCAATCTAATAATTTACTTGCTCATATTTTGGTTCCTGCAATTGTAGTAATGTATCAAGAGCTTACATTGATGTATCTTGAACTTATAAAATTCTCTTGTTTTTCTTCTTTCTATTTTGTTTGGCCTTCATAGGACCATGTTAAATAATTTTGTCTCACACCTGATTTTTATTTTTTAATTTAATTTTTTTTAATTTTTTCATTTCTGTTTTACTGTAGCCTTTATAATTTTTTTACTATACTCTTTGTTCTGAATATTTCTCGTTTTTATTTTTGGAACCCAATGGGTTAGTCTAGAGGTAAAGTCATCACTGCGAGATAGCTGTTTAACAGCTAATTTTTGGAGAAGGTTCCTGGTTCAAATCCTAGTAAAAGTAGTTACTTTTATATGGATTTGAATACTTGACAGTGGTTACCATACACTCTCAGGAATGGTTGATCTGGGTCTGTACAAGATTTCACCTCATTTACACTTCACACATCATCCTCATCTAATTGGGTCATGGGTTGTTTATTGTTCTGTATTGAACAGATTGCAACATACACACATTAGAGATAAAAATAAATTTATGATCTTTATCTCTTGGAACCCCTCAGATTCTTTAACCTTTTTTTTAAATTACTTTCTTTCTCTACCCCATCTAATACCTTCATTTCTTTTTCAATTTTTTTCAACCATTTATTTTTGTGCCTATTGCACAATTTTGTAAATCCTTTTCATAGAGTGTTATCTTTTCATTTCCAAATGTTTGAATTGAAAATTAAATGAAAAGTTTAAATACTACCTTAGCTGTAAGAAATTTGTTAAATTAGATCTGCTACATATTTTTGTATAAAAATATTACTGATAGTATAAACAATAAGCTTATAAATTTTTTGGTTAAGGGGAGCAGACTGATTTTGATAAAAAATTATTGATTTTTCAATTTTACCATAATAATATTGATAGGTAATTTTCCTCTATTTAAATTGATACATAACACGACATTGGTAGCTTTTTCTGTTGAGAAAAAGTTATGTTTTTATGTTGGTGGGGTACGTAGTGTTTATTTCAACATTTTTTCACGTTTTTCATTCTTGAAAATTGGGATTAATATAATCACGTAACTGCTCTAACATTATGGAGATCACGTTCACATAAAAACAATAATTTGTAGAATGCATAGGAATCAGCTGTAACGCAAGATAAATATATTATTATTTTTAATTCCTAATATATGTGTACGTTGCAATCTGTTCAACTCAGAACAATAAGCAACCCCATGACCCAATGATTAGAGGATGATATGTATGACGTGTAAATGAGGTGTAGTCTTGTACAGACCCAGGTCGACCACTTCTGAGAGAGTATGGTTAATTGAACCCCAACTATCAAAGTACACCGGCAACCACTGTCTAGTATTCAAATCCGTATAAAAGTAACTACGTTTACTAGGATTTGAACCAGGAACCTTTGTCTCCGAAAATCAGCTGTTAAACAGCTGATTTTGGCGACGACTTTACCTCTAGACCAACCCGGTGGGCAGATAAATGTTGGTGTGTTTTTGTTTGAAACAAATAAAATGCGCCAATTGGCAATAGGTGTTTCTGTTGTGGTATTATACTTTTACTATAACCACATTTTCCGCATATTGTATTTTTTGACTTAAGGTACACTTATTTCAGGAACCATTCCACTTAGGACTGTGAAATTTTGCACACTATTTTAGTACTAAGGTGTTTATTTATTCCAGAGTTATTTCAAAATTTAGGAGTTTTTATTTTTTGGGTGTCTTTTTCATCAGAAAAATGTAGGCTATACGTGAACATTTTTTGAGAATAGAAATCATTTTTAGATTGGATAAATTATAAATGAAAAAGCTTTGGTACAAATTTGTAAAACGGTACTGTAGATAGGTGTGCCAAAGCTCAGCTTTGTAGCTTTAATGGTTCCTACAAAAAAATCTACCCAAGTTAGTATTGCAGGTTTAGGGATAATGAAAATGGTCTGCCCCCTTAAATGAATCACTGGAAATTTTGGATTATTTATTTATGTTTTAATACGATAACATGATAATATTAGATATTATTAAAAGTATATGTATTTCTGTCTCTTTTGTTGTACTCAGCCGATTCCATTTATTGGTCCAATTTTTGGTACACTCTCTCCTGGATATCTAATTATTATTAGAGGAACTGCACATCCTTCTTGTGCAAGGTTTGTATGTGTGTCAAACTATTATGTAGGTCTGCTTGTGTCCTTTATGGTTATTTGTAGCTATTTAACCAAGAAAGTTCATGTATTTAACAGGAATTCAGTATTTAGCAATATTGCTGTTATTGTGTTCAGTAAATGCTTGTTGTTTGGTAGGTTAATAAAAAAAAACCATGACTTGTTAGTTAACTGTTTAGAATGGGTGTTTTGGGTGCAAAACATGTATGTGGCATTCTATATCAGTAAAAAATCAACCACATTAATTGACCTAATTGAAGGTAATCTGAAGATTCTGACATTCAAATATTTGTCTTTTTCTTCTTTTTCTCTTTTCAGCATTAGCTAAAGTCCAGCCTCTCTTAGTTTGTTCCTAATGTAAACAAATAATGACATTACAGAGCATGCGCATTATATCAAAATATGTACACGCTGATTAAAAAGTAACAACAAAATACTTTCAAAAGTATTTAAATACAAAATACTTTTAAAAGTATTTTTATAAATGAAATCGTTAGGCCTACATCATAAAATCATGACTGATGGTTTAGTACTTTAAGTACTTATAATTTAAAAAATAGTTAACTTAATAGGAATACAACATCCATAAAGTCGCACACCTAGCGTGCACCCTGTAGTAGGTGGCTTTTGTTTGTTGACAGTAGGAGCAAACTAAAAACGGCTGAACTGTACTTAGTTTGTTCTACCATCAAAATTTCTTTTATCAGAAAGTTGTGTAAATGAAATAAACTATTCCAAGCACTGTAGAGGCCTTCCCAAGCTTCTTTTTCCTTCAGATTTGTTTTCTAGATATTATTATGTATCTGTAAAAATCATAAAAATAAGGTAACGTTGTGCAATACAATGTGGGATCTGCTTTAATGTTGTATTTATTTTTACCAAAAGAGTACAACCTATTTAAATGACACCAAACATAAGATTTACATATTTTTAAAATAATTTTTTTTGAATACAAATTATTTTTTAAAAAAACAAAGCAGTTGTCACAATTACAAATTTTTATCAGGGATGAACAGTGATATTAATTGTTTTGATAAATACATTCCTTCATGTAGCTAAGATCCTATGTATGTTTGACAACAAGAAGCTGCATGTGGTTATATTCAGGATAACTCTCCACTCATGTTATGGGAATATCAAAGTATACAAATCCATGATTTGTAGAGGGTCCCTGTTGAATATCAGATTGACCTATGGGTATTGTCCATATGTGTAACGCCGACCGCATTGACGCAGTTGGTAACGTGCTTGCTTCTCATCATGCGGTCTTGGGTTTAAATCCCATTCAGGCATGGCATATTTTCATATGTTAATAAAAATCATTTCATCCTTCACCGTCTGCATTAGCAGTAATTGCAGAAGTCGGCCATTAAACAAAAAAAAATGTGTAACGGATGTAATTGTCACTTAATGGTGAAACATGTATTGGTTAATTGTATCTGCAATTCTGAATTGTATTACATTGCTGATTCTAATTAGCTGGACAAATTTAAGGATATAATCAGCGATGATAAACCTAGGTTAGAGTGACCCTAGTGCTTCTTAGGTTTGTTGATTGTACAAGACACTATGAGGATACATATATCGAGTTTTCTTTGTGTAGTCTCAACTATTTTTAAGTTTTCATTGATTTTGTGATATTTTTTTATTAATTACATAACCACTGAATCTTTGACCTCTATACAATCTTTCTTGAATGCAGTAGGATGTATTTTAACTGTTGTTGTTTAGGTCATCAGCCGAAAGGTTGGTTTGAACCTGCAGAGGTTTTACTAAGTAAAACGAGGAGTGAGATGGTTTACTCTAGATGGTTATAGAGGAGATAACTCTTGATTAGTGTCTTTTACACCTCTACCTCTTCTGTTCTTAAATGATTCAGTCATTTAATTGGCTGACCATGTGATAGGACAAAGAATTATTTATTTCAGCCCTGCAATGAACAGATTGAGTGTAAATAATTTAACTCTCCACCTGTTTGTAATAGGCAGGTATTTTAACTACAGTTCTGATAATCAGTTTTTTTCTGTTTCAATGGTACAATTTTAAATCGGTCATTACAGGAAGGAAAGTCAGAGTTATAAGTTATAATTTTTGTTGGGAATGGTACATTTACATCACCACCATTTAGACATTCAGTTAGTCCAGGAATGCACTAAAGAAAAAAAGTCAAAGTTTTCACTTTGGGGCTTTCTAAAATTACTGATTCAATTAGAATTCTGTTACAGATTTTCATTTTAGGAGTCCCTTTGCAGCCTCTATCTTGGTGTCTTCACCATGACTATGGTCTGAGTGTTTAGCATTTGTACAGTTGGTACTGGGCTAAACAGGCATTGCAGGGCTAAAATAAATAGTTCTGTTTCTTATCACATGATCAGCCAAATTAAATGACTGAATCATTTAAGAACAGAAGAGGTAGAGGTGCAAAAGACACTAATCAGGGTTGTCTCCTCTGAAAGTAATGAATTTCATTATACAGCGGTGAATGAAGTGAAGCTGTCATTTACAGAGTGGAAAATATGTGCTTTCAGAGGGCCCGCCATGCTGATAAGAGTACTTTTCCATTCAGTGAGGAAGGCACTGGTAAACCATCTCACTCCTCGTTTTACTTAGTAAAACCTGTACAGGTTCAAACCAGCCTTTAGGCTGATGACCTAAACAACAACACAGTTGGTACATGTTTAAACTTGTAACATGTTAAAACTGTAATATTTATATTTCATATAATGAATTAATACAATAATTTCACTAACCTTCTTTTTAAACTGCGTCACCTTTATTTCAATTTTCACTTACACGTGTTTCGGTGGATCCACCATCATCAGAGTAAATAACATATAATTGAAACTAAAAACATTATTTATTATAAATCTATAGAAGATGATACATCTTCAGTCACTTGTATAAAACTGATTTAAAATTAATTTATTTTAATTTATCCCTTCTCATATTTACTGTAGATAGCAGCAGCAGTCAATATCACTTCATCATTCCTAAATTTCACCTGTTCATTCAAAATGTCCTGCTTTTGCTCTTTTAAATATTTATAAATGTGGAACATCTCATATTTTTCAATTTTATTTTTATTTTCTATATTACATTGTTCTATTATATTGAAATGTTCATCTATTTTACCAAATTTATGTTTTTCTTCTTTTATATGATTGGTATAGTTGGATATAATGTAGTCACATTTCAGTGCTTTTTTATGTTCATTATACCTCACTTGAAAATTACGACTAGTCATACCAATGTAAAATTTTTTACAATCCTCATTACCACAATCTATTTTATACACAGCCTTTTTATTGCTTAGTGTTTCATTTATATTATTTTTAATTATATTTGTGGACAGTAGTTTTTTATTATTACATGTGTATGCGATTTTATAAAATTTATTTAATGTTCTGTATAATTTATTGTTAATAGTTTTATTGTATTTTAATGCAATAAATGGTTTATGTTTTATTTTATTATCTAATATAAGGGTGGTTCTCAAGTTATTTTTAAAATGTAGTTTGTTTTTAATTTTATTTATTACTTTATTTATTTCTTTTTCATGATACCCATTCTTTTGTGCTATGAATTTTATTGTTCTTAATTCATTTTCTAGTTTTTTTTATCTTTTATATAATTATATGCTCTGTGAATCATACTATGGTAAGCTGCCATTTTATGTGAGTATGGGTGGTTAGATGACTTATTTATATTTGTTACTGGTAATATACTTTTACGAAATACACCTGTTGTTATTTTACTATTACCCTTGATTAATTGTATGTCCATGAAATTTAATTTATTATTATTTTCAAGTTCCATAGTGTGGTGTAATTTATCATCAAATGTATTTAATTTTTTTTAAATAACATCCTCTTCATTTTTATATGTCTTTTCCAATATTACCAGTATGTCATCTACATATCTGTGTAATATTTAATACGCAAGTTCTGTTATATCTGTATTAATTTTTAGATTATTCTAGTTTCTGAATTCCAAATTAGAAGCTATAGCGTTAGGGTCCTATTAATCTAACTCATGATATTAGGAAATGATAATAGTTTCAATTTTTGCCTCAAAAACAGTTTCTGGTTTAACTGGAACAACTACATCTGCTTCATATACTAGTTGAGATTTTTCTATTGTCATAGAAGATGTTATCATCACTTGAAATCAGAAATCCTTAGTTTATTTTATTATAATGCACTCATAGAGTACTGTTTGGAATTTTTTGTTAAGTTTCTTTTTTCGTAACAAAAAGCCGTGATTGGCAAGCACCCACTATTCATCGAAAATAGTCCTAACTTGTTTTTGTGTCTTTAGAAAATACAATTTTAATTCCTTATAAATGGACTGGATTTAGCGGAAGTGGCTTCTACGGTGGGGTCCTGAGTTCAATTCCTGGTCAGGACTGGCATTTTTTCATCGCTCATTTTCATCTGTCACCATTCCCATCGTCTGCATTAAGCGGTTTATGTATAACAGTCAGACATAAAACAAAGAAAAACAAATAGATATAGTAACTAAAGTTCTGATTGGTGAGTTATACTGCTAATTACATATTCAGGGTGTTTTTATTTGCAGATTCAGCATCAATCTTCAATGTGGGCCAGGTGTCTTCCCACGTGATGATGTCAGTTTACACATAGGAGTTGATTTTACAAGAGGTGCTATCGTAAGAAATTCAATACAAGGTGGAAAATGGGGAGTAGACGAGGCACATGGATATTTTGTATTTGCAAGAGGTGCTCCATTTGAAGTACTTATACAATGTGTGCCTACAAATTACAATGTAAGTATTGTATTATCCATACTGTGCTATTACAGTTAAATTTTAGAAAGTGTGTAATAGACATACAAGTTTGTATAGAAATAAATCTGGACTTTTTTGCTAAAGTGAACAAATGAATGCAATTAGTTCAACGGTTGCATGTACGAGGGGGTACCCAAAAGTATCCGGAATAGCTCTGCTGTGGGCGGAGCTTGTGCAGTACAAATTCCCGCCACTAGGCTGCTTGTAGCGCTACTCATTGCCAGTTCAATGCCATTTTGTTCGTTGATCTAGCTTGTTCTGTTCTCGTGCAGTGATTGTTCTCGCTAGTGCTGTTTTGTGCTCGTGTCGTTTTTCATGATGGCAAGTTTTAATGAACAACGTGCGGCTGTGAAATTTTGCTTCTTGCTCGGTAAAAACGCCGCGGAAACAGTTGTAATGTTGAACACAGCTTACAAAGACGACGCTATTGGAAAAACCCAAGTGTACGAGTGGATTTTGCGCTTTAAAAATGGCGACATGTCGCTTGAGAACAAACCTCGTTCTGGACGACCGTCGACTTCCCGAACAGACGAAAATGTTGTGAAAGTGAAAGAAATTGTACGAACAGACCGACGATAGACCATTGACCAAATATCACAGGTTAGTGGGTTATCTTGGAGCTCAGTCCAACGCATTTTAACAGAAGACTTGACAATGAAAAGAGTCGCTGCCAAGTTTGTGCCTCGGGTTCTGACAGACACTCAAAAGGAACGTCGAATTGAAACGTGTAGTGATTTGAAACAACAGCTTGAAACTGATCCAGATTTCATGTCAAAGATCATTACGGGTGAGGAGTCTTGGTGCTACGGGTGCGACCCAGAAACCAAACAACAATCCAGTCAATGGAAGACTTCATTATCACCCCGACCAAAAAAAAGTCGTCAAGTCAGATCGAACATCAAAACAATGCTGATTTGTTTTTTTGATGTGAGGGGAATTGTCCATTCAGAGTTCGTTCCACCAGGCCAGACGGTAAATCAAGCTTTTTATCTTGAAGTGTTAAGAAGACTACGAAACAGCATTCGTCGTAAAAGACCTAATTTGTGGCAGACAGGGGACTGGTTTTTCCACCACGACAACGCGCCTGCACACACGGCAATCTCGGTTACCCAGTTTTTGGCGAAAAACGGCATGGTTTTGCTACCACACGCACCGTACTCACCCGATCTGGCTCCGTGTGATTTTTTCTTGTTCCCACGCATGAAAAGGGGCATGAAAGGTCTCCGATTTAACAACGTTGATGATGTCAAGAAAAAAACGACGGATGAGCTGGCAGCCATCACTGAAGAGGAGTACAAAAAATGTTTTGAACAGTGGAAGCACCGGTGGGACAAATGTATTAGTTGTAATGGAGAGTATTTTGAAGGGGATAAGGTTCTTTTGTAAAAAAATTAAAAATAAATAGTTTTAAAAAATAATTCCGGTTTCTTTTGGGTACCCCCTCGTATGGTTAAATAACCTCCCTCCACCTTCTCCTTGAGTTCTGTCTTGCTCCTTCACTGAGTCCACCTGTATGCACTAGATGAAAGTGATTTATGTTTTGACACTGCATTGGAAAAATGTTTGGCATTCAGAAAGATAAATCCTTATAATGCATCCTGCAGCTTAAAAATTAATTCTATTTTATGTAATAAATTTATGCTATTAAATTTCACTAACCTTTTTAAACTGCCTTGATTTTTGCAATTTGTTACTTACACGTGTTTTGGTTGATCCACAATCATCAGAGTACAAAATTTCATGTGAAACTAAATTTTTTAAATTAAAATCTGCAGAAGATGTTACATCTTCAGTCATCTATATAAAACTGATTTAAAATTGAGTTCTTTTAATCTATACCTTCTCATATTTATTTCAGATAGCAGCAGCAGTCAATATCACTTCAGCATTCTTAAATTTAATTTGTTCATTTAAAATGTCCTGCTTTTGCTCTTTTAAATGTTTATAAATATGGAATATCTTATATTTTTCAATCTTACTTTTATTTTCTTTAGTGGACTGTTCTATTATATTGAATTGTTTGCTATTTTACCAAATTTATGTTTTTCCTCCTTTATATGATTGGTATGATTTGATATAATGTAGTTTAATGTATAATGTAGTACACTTCAGTGTTTTTTCGTGTTCATTATATTGCATATTAAAAACACTGAAGCGTAACTACATTATAACAAATTATACCAATCATACGAGGAGGAAAAACATACATTTGGTAAAATAGACAAACATTTCAATATAATAGAACAAGGCACTAAAGAAACTAAAGGAAAATTGAAAAATAGAAGATGTTCCATATACGAGGTATGGCTATTAAATAACAAGACTGACGTTATAAAAAATTTAATTTTACTTTTATACATAATTACTTATTGTCACCTTCAATATACACTCCTTCTCTATCCCTACAATGCTCCATATGAATTTTCCATTGTTGGAAACAGTGCTGGAAGTCATCTTCTGTCAGCTCCTTCAGAACTTGTGCCGCTCAAAAATGTTTGAAATAAAGCTCACAAAAATGTTTCTGCTGATACTTTGTAGGCGATAAAAAATGACCCAAATTTTTTGGAAACTATAATAACATTTGATGAAACGTGGTTTTTTATTTATGATCCGGAAATGAAGTGCCAATCCATGCACTGGAAGAGCTAAACTTCACCGAGAGCCAAAAAAAGCTTGAATGAGCAAGTCAAAATTTAAAGCAATGATGATTGTTTTTTTTTATATCCATGGGATTGTGTACCTTCACTGGGTTCCTGAAGGTAAAACAATTAATCAATACCTTGAAGTACTTTGAAGTACTACCTTGAAGTACTTTCTAAACTACGTCAAAGAGTAAGGAAAAAACACCCCGCATGTGACAAATCATGGGTTCTCCACCAAGACAATGCGCCAGCTCATTCCACGTTATCTGTCAAGAGGTTCCTAGCCAAGTACAGCATATTAGTGTTAGAATATCCACCTTATTCACCAGATCTTGCACCATGTGACATCTACCTGTTCCCTAAGGTGAAATCTGCATTAAAAGAGACAAGATTAGAGTCTGTGGAAGCTGTAAAAGAGAAAACGGCACGTGTCCTGAAGGAGCTGACAGAAGATGACTTCCAACAATGGAAAATTCACTTGGAGCATTGTAGGGATAGAGAAGGAGTGTATATTGAAGGTGACAAGTGATTATGTATAAAATAAAAATAAATTTTTTTATGTCAGTCTCGTTATTTAATAGCCACACCTCGTATATAAACAATTAAAAGAGCAAAAGCAGGACATTTTAGCTGAACAAATCAAATTTAAGAACGATGAAGTGAAATTGACTGCTGCTGCTATCTGTAATAAATATGAGAAGGTATAGATTAGAAGAACTCAATTTTAAACCAGTTTTATATATTATGACTGTAGGTGTAACATCTTCTGCAGATTTTAATAAAAAATATTTTAGTTTCAAATAATGATATTGTGTATTCTGAAGATGGAGGATCCACCGAAACACGTGTTAGAGTAACAAATAGCAAAAATCAAGGTAGCTTAAAAATGTTAGTGAAATTTATTATACAAAATAGAATTCAGAAAGAATAACATGTGAATACCTAATTTCTTTCTTTACATGAAAATCCTGCAACTGAAACCTGTTTTTAGTACTTGTAGTTTCAAATGTTGCAAGGGTTCAAATGGTTTAAAGATGGTCATGAATCCATCAATGATGACTCACGCTCTGACAGACCATCTGCAGCAAAACCTGATGCTAAAATTACAGGTTGAGTAATTGAGGTATTGCCTATCTGTTTTATATTTTGTGACAGTATTATTGCAGATATAATATTCAAACTACTTAGCTTTGAAGTTCATACAAGACATTTCATGCATTTTCAGAAGCTACGAGGCCTGTTCAGAAAATAATTACCATTTTAAAAAAAACAAAACAATTTTTTTTCAGCACAATTTTATTTCTACATGAAAGCCCAAACCTTAAAGCCCACCGATGTTCAAACACTTGTCGTAGCGGGTGATCAATATGTCTATACCCTCTTCGTAGAAGGTTCCCGCCACTGACGTGCACAAAACCAAGAGACTTGGAAGTGCTTTGACTTTTCTCACTTGGTACAGTGGGTGAGGATTTTTTAAACAAAATTGTGACAGGTGATGAAACTTGGGTCCGTCATGTCACACCGGAATCTAAACAGCAGTCAATGGATTGGCGACACACGCAATCCCTGAAGAAACAAAAATTCAAGACGACAATATCTGCACAAAAAATCATGGGCACTGTCTTTTGGGATCGGAAAGGTGTTTTGCTGATTGATTTTCTCCCAAGAGGTGAAACCATTAATGCGGCAAGGTATTGCGAAACCTTAAGAAAACTAAGGCGGGCAATTCAAAACAAACGGAGAGGAATGCTCAGTAACGGAATAGTGTTCCATGACAATGCTTGGCCCCATACCACTGGTGACACTCAAACATTGGTTCGACAATTTTGTTGGGAGCAGTTTGATCACCTGCCCTACAGCCCGGACTTGGCACCGTCTGACTACCACTTGTTCCTGCACATGAAGCACGAGCTAGGCGGCCAACGCTTTGAAACCGACGATGAAGTGAAAATTGCCATGGAGTCGTGGCTACGTTCTTTGGCAGGAACCTTCTAGGAAGAGGGTATAGACAAATTGATCACCCGCTACAAGTGCTTGAACATCGGTGGAAACTATGTCAAAAAATAGTTTAAGGTGTGGGCTTTCATGTAGAAATAAAATTGTGTTGAAAAAAAATTGTTTTACTTGTTTTTTTTAAAAACGGTACTTACTTTCTGAACACGCCTCGTATTTTTGCACCATACTTCTCAGTATATTTTTACTGTCCTTTTCCTTTATTTTTCTTTTGTCCATCTATTGTACACAAGAATTAAAAAGAGTTAAGAAAATTTATTTGTATTGGACAACATTTCGTTAATGTAAATTGGTATTTTTCAGATTGCTATAAACGGCCAACATTTTACTTCTTTTGAACATAGGATAGTCTTTCATAGAGTGACGCATTTAGCAATTGATGGGGATGTTTTAATAGGATATGTTGAATTTGTAAGCGGACCTCCGAATCTTCCTCCGCAAAATGTTCGAAATCCACAACCTGTTTATGCAACTACACAAGTACATACTGCTTATGGACCTCCCCAATACGGACCTCCACAATATGGACCTCCCCAATATGGACCTCCTCAATATGGACCTATGCCTCAGCAACAATATGTGGCTCAAGTAAGTCTTTTTACTTTCTCTTGCCTATATGAATATATAAGAAGGAAAGTGTTATTTTCATGTCGATTTTTCGAAATCGAGTTTTCACCGGATCTATACATTTTCAGACCTCCTGAACCCAAAAAACATGTTTTTAGCGATTGGTCTGTGTGTGTGTATACAAAATATCTCAAGAACGGAACAACGTACGAACTTGAAACTTAAGTTACATACCACTACTGGACCTGACCTGAACATTTTCATCAAAATCGGTCAACCGGAAGTAGTAGTTTATTCGTATAATTTTTCACTTTTTTGCGATTTTTTCAAAAACTGGTCCTACGATTTTTCTAAAAATCGCCTCATTTACTCAATTTTTTATTCTCCACAATATAGGGTTTGCTAAAATTCTTGGTGAGGCTGTTTTTATGTAAAAAAAGTGTTTTTTTAAAGATTACGGCTTTAATATGTATTATAGCGCAAAAATTTATATAATAAAAAATGTAGAGAATTTAAAATTCTACAACTTTTATTTCAAACATTTTTTTGTATAACGCTTAGTTTAGCGGTAATTAGCAATTTTCTGTTTTTTTCTCACAAAAACGTGTGAAAAATTGATTTTTTTAAAGATTTCGGCCTTAGTATGCACTTTACGACAAAAGTATATATAATCATATTTATAGGAAATTAAAAGATCTACAACTTTTATTTAGAGCATTTTTCTCTACAGAGCCTAGTTTAGCGTGAAAGAATGATTTTCCATGTTTTTAAGCTAAACTGAGTTAGATTTTCATTTTGCGTCTTTCACTCTTGATTAAAATAAGGTTATGTTTTTTGAGGTTAGTTTTTTGTTTATTTTTAATATTTTATTACTAATGTTAGGTTATATTGTTTAAATTATTTGCATTGGCAAGAGAAAGTTGTGTGAGTGTTTCACACCAGATTTGTTACTTTCGTTTTATTAATGAACATGCAATGTTCATTAATTATTAATTTGATTTAACTTATTGATTTCCTGAGGTTTTTAGCTTCTTTCCAATTTTGTCAGCTAGGATTAAGGTGAGATATTACACCAGGCCAAGATTACTTTTTTACTGAATTTTATTTTTTATTTTTTTTTTTTATTGAGTGATGATGCCTACATAAGCCTTGGGCTTGTGCGTAGGTAATGATATGTGGTGATTTACAGATGAAAAAAATGCCAGACCTGAGCGGGAATCGAACCCGGGACCCCAGCATAGTAGCCAATATAGCGTGACATTTTGTGGTCTGATCCTAGAGTATTTATTTCTCTAGAATGAATTATTTAATAGCGGATAATTTATTTCAAGCATCTTAATATCTTACTAATTGTGTAAATTTTAATGATAGATTTTTATTTAAACTAAATGGGACTGATGCGTAAGAAAGCGGGGAGTTAAAGATCATAACGTATAAACATATCCAGATTATCATAAAAAATAGAGCGTTCAAAACTAACTGTGTGATTGAGCGGATTAATCCGGGCAAGAATGGTGACACGGTCTTGAAGAGAGGAGTGTCCAGCTCCAGCGGCAGTTGTTCATAGGCACTAGAGAGTGGTGCATGAGAGTGTTATGGGAACAGTTGTGTGCGAGACCTAAACAACAATCAATACGGCCGCTTATTTTAAACATCTTTTTTGGTTGTGGACATAAAATAGTTATGGTGTGCTGAGAACTAAACTGAATTTATTTATATGCTGAATTTCATAGAACATCAAAGCAGTTGTAGACAGAATATCCGCCTTTTTCTCCGATACCGTAAGATTAATACAGGTCATTTGTTCTAGCTAGAAGCTTTCCCTCCAACGCTGTGTGCCGCTGAGCTGTTCTGTTTAGTGGTGGGGGAAGCACCTCGTAGTTGTAACATAGTATACGGTTAGAAAGAGAGGGAATGATCATTAAGTGAGAAGGAGACAACACTTTCCCCTTTGAAACTATCCCTACTCTACCTACTCACCCTCCCCTTACAAGCTTCTTCCTAAAACAAACGAACTATACATAAAGTCATATTTAAATTTACATTAGATAACATCAGTTCCAAGAACTTTATAAATTTAATAATTAATAATTGCATGCTGTTTTATTTAAATAAATATTTGTTAATAATATATTTTGTGTTATTTTATGTTAAGAGATCCTTTTATCCACAGACACAGGTTTTCGTTGGACACACATACTACCTTTGGTAACTAAGTAACAGCATACAGGGCATTAACATATACCATCCAGAATTATTTAATTAAAAATTAATAATTTAAATTTACTAAAGTGAGAAGACTGTTACACCAGTTGCGCTGACCACTACACCACGGGCCGGCCTATTACTATTTCTATTTCATCTCGCTCTTATGCCCATATAACAAGTTATTTAAAAAATGTTTGCCTTTATTTGACTTAAAAAATTGCTCAGATTTCAAATGGAGTCTTAGAACTTCCCTAGCAAGTCCAGTAGTTTTGTAGCAACATTTTATTTGAAATAACCAGTTGGAATTTCTGTTCAGTATTGGTATCATTTGAATATTCCATGTTACCCACAGTTAATTTATCATATTAATGTATTTTTGATCAAAAAAGGTATTTTGCTTTGAAGCTCCTTAAATAATGATCTGCATGTGGTTAAGCGGTTGATCTAACGGCTTTTTCCTGAATTTTAAAAACTCTTTCCACGTTAATCTGTGATGAATTACCACAAACTATGGCATACTGGATGTATAATAAAATTAAACCATGGTAAGCTGCTATTAGCAATTTTTTATCATTTAATCTGACAATTTGTTTTAATACAAATACCTCAGATGACATTTTACCACAGATTTGATCGTTATCAAAATTTTAAGATAAAGTTCTATCTAGTGACACTCCCAGAAACTTTTTTGTTTATTTTTGTTTTAACGTCCGACTGTTCTGCAATTACTGCTAATGCAGATGGTGAAGGATGAAATGATTTTTTTGTAACGTATGAAAATATGCCGTGCCTGAATGGGATTTGAACCCAACACCGTATGATGAGAGGCGAGCATGTTACAAACTACGCCAATGCGGCCGGAAACTTCACTGTTTGCAAAAGTTCTAGGATATTATTTTTTGTATAAAGACACCCAATTCTTTAATTTCCCTCACAATGTTTGTTTTTGAACTGTAAATCTGTTCATGTTAATTAGTGTTATAGATGTAAATTAATTTTCTGTTTTTACGAGTTTATATGTTTTTATTTTACAGTCACCAAGTTATCAAACTACTCAAGCTCGTAACCAAGGTGGCGGTGGTGGTGGAACAATGAGGACTGTTGGAATAGCTGCTGCAACAGGTGTTGTAGCAGGTGGTTTAACAGGTGCTCTAACTGGTGGTCTTATGTCATCTGGAGGGGTTAGTATTTCACTTATTTTGTAAAAGCTTAGTCATTTTTGGATTTTAACAGGTTGGCTGCCTGAGATGCGCCGGCGCTACTCAGGCCATGAGTAATACGGTTGCTACTCAATTCCTATTCTATAATTTTGTTAATATCTTTTCGCGGCCTGCTTAGAGAGTGTTGTAATTTTAATACGGCCTCTATGGCATTTTTTTTGCGTATATGTACGGTAGCAACATCTTTGAGAAGCCATAAGAACTCTAATGACACACGAGAGAACTGATGCCATTCGCTTCCAATGTTTTATTGAATAAAAATCGTTTTATTGTGAATTTAGTCCAATTTTTAGTTTAGTTTGTTGTTTTATTGTATTAGTTTTTTATCTAATTAATTTAAACCGGTGAACTCACTTTTTTTTCATTATTTTTAATTGTATTAATGGTTTTTTTATATTAATACAACAATAAACGCATAATTAAAAAGAAACTGTGTTTTTATTGCGCGGCCTGTCGGGAAGGGGTTTCCTTTAACATGGGCGGCAGCCAACCTGTTAAGATGCCTTGATTGCAGATGGTCTGATCAAATGGGGAAAGAGAGAGGAAGTGGTGGAAAGGGCAGTGGATTTGCAGAACTAAGAGACTGTTAAGTGCAGTTTGAAATTAAGTGAAGAAACAGAAAATACTGGTGAAGAGATGTGAGGAGGTAAGGCAGGGTCACATAAGTAATGCTGAATCGTAAGATGCTGGAGGAAGTTGAGGTTTTTTTTTGCGTCCTGGAGACTCCAGGAGTATAGGATGTGTCGCCAGATATAACACCTGAAATACATATAAGAACCACACAATGTATCACTACTATTAAGAAAGAAATTCTTGTACGCTATAAAAAGTTTCACCGATCAAGTAATTTTTTAGATTTTTTATAAAGGAATTCAAATCCTCACAACACTTTAAAGATTGGGGTAATTTATTTATGAATTTTTCTCCCTGCATAAGTAGGTTTTTGTTCATACTAGTATGGTTGCATACTTAAGACCTGTTTTCTCATCAGATGGAAAATTTGAAAAAGATTTATGTAAAATAAAGTAAAGCTGAAAGCAAATGTATTCTTTCAGAGTATCTATATATTAATAGCGAGCAAGTTTTTTTTCAACACGATTTTAACCACCTAAACCTTCACCGATTTTCCCCGAAGTAGACTCAAATGAATCCTCTGTTTAAGTAGATTTGCAGAAAACTAATTTAAAATCATATATTTTGATTTATGACCGTAAAATAGGAGGTCTAAAATACGTGAAGTTAACAAGAACGAGATACAGTAAGCAATGCGTACCGAATGCAGTACTACCCACGTATATATCTCTCTCTCTTCTCTATCTATCCCTCCTACATCTTGCACAGCTATTTCAGGTTGGAGGGGCAAGTTCAACGAATTACAGTATACCAACGCATTGGTAGTGACACTCTCTTTGGACTTACCAACGTGGTTGTTGTAACGTACTTTGAGTAGTGTACAGAGAGTTCTGCTATAATTTGCTTTTGTTTTAACAGCTCTTTCCAGAGCTATTGTATCTTTTGATTCTTTTTAGAAACTATTGTCATTCATTAAATGGATAGTCATCCATTAAGGGGAAGGCCGAGAGGCAGGAGACGTTCTATAAAAACAAATTTATACTTTTGTGCAGGTTTTCCTGCATAGGTTCACCTACAGTTCAGCCGTTCTAAGTTTGCTCCTAATGTAAACAAATAATGATGTCACTGAGCATGCGCATTGTATCTAAATGTGTACACGCTGATTAAAAAGTAACAACTAAATACTTTCAAAAGTATTTAAATACAAAATACTTTTAAAAGTATTTTTATAAATTAAATTGTTAGGCCTACATCATATCACAACTGATATTTTTAGTACTTTAAGTACTCATAATTTAAAAAATAGATAACCAAATAGGAATACGACATCCATAAAGTCACGGACTCTAGCGTGCACCCTGTAGTAGCTGGTTTTGGTTTGTTGACAGTAGGAGCAAACTTAGAGCGGCTGAACTATAGTAAGAGAATTAGTTTTGGATCAAGGTTTTTAAGGTTAAAGATGCCCCAAGGTATGTGATTTTCCACTAAACGGAATGTAACATTCTGGTGACGATCCTACATCTCCTAACTTTGTACAAAATACTATTGTCTGATGTGCCATCTGATTTTATGAATTCAATATTAATATTATTTCTTGTTGTTGGAATGGAATTACTCTAGTTATCAACTTCACATTGTATTTTGTAATGAACCCAATCAACTTGAAGAAATTTATTTTTCTGATTCATTTCAGAAAAAAGCTTGTAAAGCTTAAAAGAAGGGCTTTATTGGAAGTGATAAAAAATGGCATTCCATTAGCTGGCGCAGGGCTTGGAGCATACGCAGTTAGCTACGCATTTCACAGCAGATCAACTACCACTTCAAGCCGTGATGAAGAAGTTTCGAAATAGGATTCCCTCCCTTTCGCACTTCATCCTAGCCACCTCGCATTACGCAATGTCCCAAAAACATTAGCTCTGATAGTCAGACTACTATTATAGCTCATTACTACAACAATATTTATATTCATACTTACTATTACTTTATTATTTATTATTTGCACTTATTTAACCTGTACCTGTTTAAATCACAATTATACACTGACACTATTTGTTTAATCGAAACAAATTTATCTGAATATTGAACAACCGATCAAACCCAAAACATAATAAAACTGCACTGACTACAAAACCAATATTGCACGGTCACTAACACTGTACAACTGAATTAAAGCATAGTTTACCGTATTGTTCCGAATACAAGCCGCAGTTTTTCCCTAAAAATCGGTTCCATAATTTGACCTGCGGCTTGCATTCACGCTTTAATAATAATAATAATAATAATAATAATAATAATAATCGTTTCTTATTAAGCATAAGTAGGTATGGAGAGAGGGGGGAAGGAGGGGGAGAGAAAGCGAGAGAGAGGGAGAGGGAGAGAGAGACGTACTCCTTACAGTCATTTTGATCAGTTTGGTGTTACAGTATAAAGTTTGGTAGCAGTTTTCTTATATTTCATTTTGTTTTTTATCCGATCATTTGTTTTTTGATGTATTTTGTACATCGCCATGAGTGATGTTATAGGTTAAGGGTACTTTGTCTATAAAAGTATCCGAAAAGTAGCGCAGGACTTGCGATACCAATTTCGAATTATTGGTATCGCAAGTCCTGCGGCTACTTTTTGGGTAAAAACGCGGAAAAGACATCCACCAAAGAAGCCGGAAGAAAACACAAATAATGTAGATGAATCCTTGTGTTCGGTATTGAACAAAAAATAAACAAAAACTTCTAAATGCTAATTAAGTAGTAAGTGTATTTGTTTGTACAGTATTTTCTTCTTAAAAAATAAAATAATTTCAAAAGCATACAAGTACTGTACTTGAAATTTATTTCCTAGTTTTGATCATAATTTTTATGATGCGATTTAAATTCGGGTGCGGCTTGTTTTCGGAACAATACGGTATATTAGCTGTTTTCAAGTAAATAAGGAATAATGCTTACTCCATTTAATTAAATTGTAAAAATTATTTAGATTTACAGTTAACATTATAAATTAAGAACTTGCTGTTATATATATTATGACTACACTACCTAATAGTAAACAAAAATAATAGAAACACTATTGACTTTCTGCTGGTGGTCACATAATTTGTACAAAATGTTATGGATAACAAGAATCTAGTACAAGTGATATTCATATTAATTGCTCATTTGTGTTGTGCGTACCAATGTATTCGATCATGCACATGGTGCGAACGGGAATGGAAGAAGTGGGGAAGGGAGGGAATCCTATTTTGATCGTTGTCAAGGAGTATATTGGTCACACTAAGATATTCTGTAAAATCAAGTAGAATAAATAAATCAAAATATTTCTTTATCATTTTCTCAGGACGACGATGATGATCATCATCATGATGACGACGAATAAACTGATTAAACTAATATAAAGATTAAGCACAAGCAGTCGTTGGCGATAAATAACAATTTGATGATGATGGACCAAAAAAGGAAGATCAAGATAAATCATAACACTAACTAACACATAATATAGTGCACTGTGATTGATTTTAAATATTTAATAAAATAAATGTGATAAATAGTAAATTTTAAAACGTTGAAACGATTTAAACATTCTTTCAGTCATTATTTGAACAGTTTATGCAGAATAGCATGGCAGTAAATGACTTACGAGGAACAAATGCAGGGAGAATAAAACTGAAATCGCAGTGAAAATTTCTTTTCAAATGCTACATTTAAACATTTTTATTCTGTAATGTGTTTGAAAATCAGCTGATTCTTAGCTGCTGGTTCCTTGTTCAAAACGGATCATTATTGTAATAAAATTTGCCTGTAAAAAATGGCAAAAATTAAAAACAAATAAGGTGAACGCAACGTTTTGTTTCATTATTGTATTATGTTTAGTTTTTATTAGATAATTTAAAGCATTATTGTTTTATATAATATATATTTTTGTGTTTCATTGTATTAGGAGAATTTTAATTGTTGCTGTTAACTAACGTGAATGACAGTAGAACGAAATTAAGTTGAGAAAATATAAAATAATGCTAGTTGACATTACAAACACTCATGATTGTTAATTTAAAATTTAAAAAAAAATCGAATTTTAATAATTTTGGCAAAAATATGTAAACTTGATCATAACATTGAGTGAATATGAAACATTAAAAAATTCCCTCCTCGTTAAATGGTTCTAAAATTTAAATAAAATTCCCTCATTTAGATATTTCATGAGCATCACATTCCATATACATTAATGCTGCCATGCTATTATGCATAAACTATACATTTAAGTGTGTGTGTGTTAGTATATAGACTATTTTGTAAACAGAAGTTATGTAAAACAAATTTAAATTAGGAATTTTTTTTGTCAATGACTCCAGTAATTGAACACTTGTTTTTAAATTTTTCATATTTGCATATACTATAAGTTTAATTGAAATTTTTACCAAACTTACAATTTAAAATATTTTAGGAAATATCAATATGTTTCCTATTGAAACAAAAAATAAATTTTGTAAGGTTTGTGTTTCCTGAACTCAGAATTGTGTATTAACACGTTCAGCCTAGAGGCTGGAATTAGATATGTCACTATGCTGATGGGTCATTATAGTGACGAGGAATGCCATGATGCCTCAAGTGGTCAGTTGGTCATGCACACGACCTTACTGATTTGTTCATCTATTCACCAAATAAATACAGTACGTTATTACACGCGTTTTTTTTCGTTTGTTGGGTGAATATAAAAGTACATACATTTATTATTGTATAATGTACAGTACATAAAAAATTCAGTGCATCGAGGTAGTGAGTTCTTGAAGTAACAGAAATTACTTTTGTTTCGTTTATAATTAAACTATTACTTTCTCTTGCCTATATGAATATATAGGAAGGGAAAGTATTGTTTTCATGTTGATTTTTCGAAATAGAGTTTTCACCGGATCTATACGTTTTCAGACCCCCTGAACCCAAAAAACATGTTTTAAGCGATTGGTCTGTGTGTGTATACAAAATATCTCAAGAATGGAACATCGTACGGACTTGAAACTTAAGTTACATACCACTACCAGACCCGACACGAACATTTTCATCAAAATCGGTCAACCGGAAGTAGTAGTTTATTCGTATAATTTTTCACTTTTTTGTGATTTTCTCAAAAAACTGGTCCTATGATTTTTTTTAAAATCGCCTCATTTACTCAATTTTTTATTCTCTACAAGATAGGGTAGGTGCCATGTTTGCTGAAATTCTTGGTAAGGGTGTTTTCACGTAAAAAAAATGTTTTTTTAAGATTACGGCTTTAATATATATTATAGCGCAAAAATTTATATAATAAAAAATGTAGAGAATTTAAAATTCTACAACTTTTATTTCAAACATTTTTTTGTATAACGCTTAGTTTAGCGGTAATTAGCGATTTTCTGTTTTTTTCTCACGAAAACGTGTGAAAAATCGTTTTTTTAAGATTTCGGCCTTAATATTCATTTTATGCCAAAAGTGTTTATAATCAAATTTATAGGAAATTAAAAGATCTACAACTTTTATTTAAAGAATTTTTCTCTACAGAGCCTATTTTAGCGTGAAAGAGTGATTTTCTGTATTTTTAAGCCAAACTGAGGTTGATTTTCATTTTGCGTCTTCCAGTCATTATTAAAATAAGGTTATATTTTTAGAGGTTAGTTTTTGTTTATTTCTAATGTTTTATTACTAATGTTAAATTATATTGTTAATTATTTGCATTGGCAAGAGAAAGTTGTGTGAGTGTTTCACACCAGATTTTTTTTATTTTGTTATCAAACATCCTATGTAGGATTTTAAACAGCCGTATTATTTAAAATTGAAATATATATTTCTAACCACCAGAATACGGTAAAAAAAAAAACACTTACCAATGTTTATAGCACTTTCGTGTATCTTGTACACATCTTCAGTAAATTATAATTCATTAAAATTTTTCTTCATCAAAATTTAAAACTTCCTACTCCTACCATGGTAGATAACGAATAGTTTTTTTTTTAACTTTTATTTGTTATCAGGAACTGCACATTGTTGACAACTACCCAATTTGATCGCTGCTCTTTGCTTTTTTTGATGTGGATTAGACATGAGTTTGAACAGGGACCTCCAGTAGAGTTTGTGCATGAATGGCTGTCAACTGGGCACCATACAAAGTTTCTTGTCCAACCGGTGTTACTTAACAAATAATAGCGACTTACTACCAGCTGACTGACAGGGCTGGCCCGAAGGCCAGATAAGGAATATTTGATTCTTATGTCTAAAACAGTCTTGCCAACTTAATCAGTTGATTGTCATATTCAATCTGTGTGTTTATTATTTTTCCCTGTTACTGTATTTATTAATATAATATTTTTCCAAAATTTCAATTTCATTTTGTCAGTTATTCATTTCTAATAATTCTAGATTATTTTTTATACTTAACATAGTATGTTTATTTTTGATCATGTGTTCAGTTACATTGGAGAATTTTCGGTTCCCTTTTTTATAGTTTGAATAGTGTTCTGTAAACCGTTTTTTAAAAAATCTGGTGGTTTTACCTATATATATTTCCTATAAACTATTTTTATGTAAAAATGTATTCTTACCTTTTCTTGGTAAAAAGAAGTTACTAGGAACAGAAAAATTTGTGGAATAAATGATAAAATTAATTTATTATAATGATATAATAGCGCGCACGCTAGTAGCTCTGAATTGACCACTTTCAAAAATTCTCCGTAGTAGGTAACAAAAGATGACCTTCACTGTAACACTTGGAGGATCGGTCTGATGCCTGAACACCATTTAATAATATTGGCAGTGTGGCAGCGATTAAACAAAAGCTTTAGAAACGTAGTAGGGTACATGATACCTTAAGGTGTCAGTTGGCTCTGGCAACTAACTCGATTTGCCGCCTTAAGGTGTCAGTCAGCCTCAATGTGTTAATAACTCGGTTGTAGTTGTCAATTAAATATTATTTTGATGTTTGACTATAATACTTTTCACCATTGATGAGCTCTGCTGTTTCGAAAAATCAGAATGATTGCCAGAGTTGTCAGATGTACAAATATATCAGCATGACAAACATTATTACGTGCACACGCATACGAGGTGTGGCTATTAAATAACGAGACTGATGTTGTACAAAATTTAATTTTTATTTTATACATAATTACTTATTGTCACCTTCAATGTACACTCCTTCTCTATCCCTACAAAACTCCATGTGAATTTTCCATTGTTGGAAACAGTGCTGGAAGTAATCTTCTGTCAGCTCCTTCAGGACTCAAATCTTGTCCCTTTTAATGCAGATTTCACCTTAGGGAACAGGTAAAAGATAATAACATGTGATGAAATGTTTTTTTACTGATGATCCTGAAACAAAGCACCAATCCATGCACTGGAAGAGCCGAACTTCACCAAGAGCCAAAAAAGCTTGAATGAGCAAGTCAAAATTTAAAGCAATGATGATTGTTTTTTTTTATATCCATGGGATTGTGTACCTTCACTGGGTTCCTGAAGGTCAAACAATTAATCAATATTACTACCTTGAGATACTTTCAAAACTACGTCAAAGAGTAAGGAAAAATGACAAAAGATGACTTCCAGCACTGTTTCAAACTATGGAAAATATGCATGGAGCGTTGTAGGGTTAGAGAAAGAGTGTATATTGAAGGTGAAGTGATTATGTATAAAATTAAAATAAATTTTTTTACAACATCAACATCAGTCTCGTTATTTAATAGCTACACCTTGTACATTACGAACACTTGCACTTCTCAACTCTGTGCGGAAAGTGTGCTGTATGGAAAGCAGTGTTCAGTGTGCTGGTCACTCAAAATACAGAAGATCTTTTGTGCGACTCGCTCATGACAATCCCATCACTAACTTACAGAATTAAGTAATAAACACACAATGTAGTAAATTGAACATTTAATTTATTTGTGATGTATATAACAAAGTTATACACTTATGTTCCAATTATAATAATATTTCATATACAAAAAATTATCACTCCTACAATGAAATTTTAAATACTGGTAGGGAGCATACTTCCCTAATTGATAAGAGGAATGTTTTTAATAAAAAAAAAATCATTTAAAGATTCATTTCTTAATGTTGTCATTTTAAAATTTACGTCCTATAGGTCCTAACGGTTGTTTGTACGCATCAAATCTATCACCACCGTATGGTGCACCTGATGCCATACCCATTGGACCTCCTCCAAGAGAGGACATGGGTCCAGAATTTGAATACATTCCGGAACCTCCTCCATCTCCAGAGCCCCATCTAAAAACAGAGAATTAAATTTATTACAAATACATCATATGACTAGCAAAAATGGTTCAATCATTTCCTTAATTACATATGGAGTTTGATATACTGGCTTCTTTTCTTAGTTCTAATCTGTACCAGGAATTTGTAATGAGGTTCCAAAATGTGTTTGCTGTTAGGATTATATCCAGTTTTCGGTTAGGCTGTTTTGTTTGTATCTATTTGTAAATGAGAACCTAAGAGTTGTCCTTCTTACATGCAATGGTCCATTCACTGTTCCACAGCTTTACTGATTGGACTCATCCATCACCCTAATTCAAGTATGTGAGGTCATTAATTCACTGCTCTGTTGCCAAGTTCTTTGCACCTCTCATTGGAAGTTAGTTTTACATTATATCTATAATTTTGCAGGGCTTTTGTTTGTTTCTTACTTAGTCAGTTTATCCCAATTCTGTTATGTCCACATAAATGTGTTGAGCTTGGGTCAATTTTGTTGCAAGATTCTCCACAGTTATACTTAACTATTCACACAAGGTTCTTTGGTAGAGCTCTTTTGCATTGGCAATTAGTTTGATAATAAATCATTCTCAGTTTCCTCGGATCTGGCCCTACCAGAATAGACACCTATTTTCTAATAGACAAAGATAAATTTTTAAATATCTGTATGGTTACTGAAACACAAACTATAATGCTCGCCCTGTCTTAACTATTTTCACTCAATGGAATTTGGAATTTCTTTTGGCGCCAATCCGTAACTGAATGTTGGCAATCATTCTGTCATGAACATTCTATTCACTGCTCCTTTGAAGAGTCCTGTAGCAGAAGTTGCAAACAGAATCCTCAAGTTTTTAGCCAGGATATTCGTTGTCTTCCGACACCTCCCTTTCCCCTGTACCTTTCCTTGCAAAATGCATTTCTGCAGCTTGTACTTATTGTAATTTCTAATGATATGGAAGTGGGGATTAAGAGTAGAATAATAATTAAGTAGTATTTTACCTGTCTGATGAATGACCAGGAGCCTGTCTGGGCCATGTCTGAGATGGTTCCATTTTGTGTGAACTGTCGTTCGTCCAAACTTCTCTGCTGTGGTGACTCTGGCCGACAGACAACGAATTAAATCCACCTCCCCCTCCACCACTGCCACCACCACTATTACTGTGGCTGTGCCAATCTCTGCCTCCCATGGAACTTTCTGCAACAATAAAAATTTTTTTAATAAAAGAATTTAATAACACTGTGAAAGTACAACCAGGGAACACTATTTTTCAATAGAGATTTTAATAGAACTCTGTATTGTACGAAGCATTTTGTGTTAATCCAGTGTTTTCATATCACGTTACTTTTTTAGTTGATGTGACTGTTGGTTAAGAGACCAATTTGTTTTCTTGCTTCAAGTTACATAAAAAAAACTAATTATTATTTCAAATCATCTCTTCATTTCTCAAAACTTAAGATGTCCACATGTACAGAATAGGAAAGAAAAGGAAGAAGAAAATGTACAGAATAGGAAACATATCATGTTAATAATTTAAAAAAATTGAATACTCGAGTGGCTTCAAAGTGGTGAAATTGTAGCCTCTGTGGTAAATAGAAACTATTTTTGGAAAAGCGTAAAACAAAATATTTTACAATCAGCAACAGCAACATTGAAAAAAATTGATTCAAATTTTTTTATTTGACAACAACAAATTTGCTCCCATACAGGACTTGTCTTACTAATTATTATTATTATAAAACAAAAACTATTTGAAATTGTAGGAGCAATTACAAATGAACTGATAATTTCAAAATTAAAATAAAACAAACCCGATACCTTAAAATGATCTTCACTTCAAGACATAGTAAACATTTCTAAAGCACTATAAGTAAATCAAAAAAAACAAAACTGCCTACCTGCCGAAAAGAAATGACACATATAGAAATATGAATTGCCCAAAACAAGCAGGTAGTGAGTGAAATTATTTGCACTCAATCTGCTAGTTCCAGGGCTATAAAAAATAGTTCTTTCTTATCAAATGGCCAACCAATTATACAATGGAAGCATTTAAGAACAGAAGAGGTAGAGGTATAAAAGACACTAATCAGAGTTATCTCCTCTGAGAGTAAAGAATTTCATTATACAGCCACAGACCCTGTGGTGAATGAAGTGAAGATGTCATTCGCAGGATGTAAGGTAGATGCTTTTCAGAGGGACTGGTATAGATACTTAAGTCACAGGATTGCCTTTTGCGTATGGATGGGCCGTGAGGAAGTGAAAATTTGACAGTACTGCCAACCTTTACAGTGAGACACTATTTGTACATTTCACTACCATGCAGTTTCTACATACATTTTGTAAGCTGTGGTTTATTAAAAAAATATTTTCTTCATGAAACTTATAAGAAATAAATGTGACCTATAATATTGCCTATAGCTTATACATGCCTAGAAATGTTTGATTTACTGTAATTACCAGCTACCTTATTCCATCGGAACAAAATTTTCTACGGATGAATCGCCTTCTTTACTATCGCTGTCACTGGTGTCTTCACTAGTAGTCTCACTAGTATCTACCTAACCGTTTCCTTTTTTTACCAGGTGTCAACAAAACTGTTGAAGAATAGATTCATCATGTCTTTAATTTCCTTCTTTTTTCGAATTATGGAAAGAGAAACATCACAGTAGTTAGTCACCCGCTCATGGTTTTTGTTAAAAGGCAGGGAAAGGCATTTTTGTTTAGCTTCAACTTCACAGAACTTTATTCCACTGCATAACAGATTTCGTTCAGCACTGTCAAGTCTGCCCATGTTTTCAAGAAACTAACATTTCCAGGGTTCCCACAAAAAAATCTTTAGTGAATTCCCTGACTTTCCCTGACCTTCCCTGACCATTTTCTATAAATTTCCCTGACCACGGCATATTGTAGGTACTGTGAGTTTTCTTAATATGTATATAGGTATTTATTCAGAGCAAGAAAAGCAACAACTTTTTATTATTTAATACGGCCTCCACCATCCCCATAGCCGCCCTTACGCCTCCTTTTTATTAACACAATATAAAATAAGACATCGGATTGACTTAAGACTCAAAATAAAACAAAAAATATGTAATAAAAACTACAACTTGTAGTGATGATTATGACAAGAATAAGTTTAAATAACTCTTACAACTGAAAAAATAACAAAATAAAACTTTACTCACAATTATACTAAAATAAACATAACTTAACAAATCTAAGCTTAGTAAGGAGCAATTAAGACAAGAAAAAGTTTAAATAACTCTTACAAATAGAACAAAATAAAAAATAAACTTAAATTACAATGAATTATGTAACTAAATAGAACATAATACCTTAACAAGAAATCTATTGATAAAGTTTGAAAAGGAAAGTCTTACATTGTCTGATAAACAAAACAAGTTTACTTTAAAGCTTCTTCCAGCTTTTGGATTTTTAAGGCTATAACTTCTTCAATTTGCTGTTTTATTCTTGATACTTTTCTTTCTTCTTGTAATTTTTTTAAATCTGCTCTCAATTTTGCTTTGTTAACACGAATCTCATCTTCAGTCTTCTCCTCTTTACTTTTCTCCAAATAATGTTCATATTTGCTTCTTGCCATTTTAACAGCTGACAACATTTTCTGATCTATTTTCACATTTTGCAAACCTCCGTGATATTTCAGTGCATCATACACAATCCTCTGGTTCACTATGCTACATTCTTTTTGATTCTCAGTAAGGAGAGATTTATTTACTGAAAATCCAGACTCAACACTAGCATTACCATGAGAAAATATCAATGTCAATTTCACAACTTCCCATAGCTCAGAATATTTATTGTTTTTCAACAAGAGGGACGCATAGAAGTCATCAAGTCTAATTTCTTCCTTTTCTTTATCGTGCAGAGCATCCAAAAAGTTATTAAAATCATCTTTGAAGAGATTCTTGGCTTCATTACAGAGTATTTCATATTGTGATTTGGTTTTTTCAGCTGTATCTTCTGAAATTCTGTTTTTCTCATAGAGGATCTCAAGAAGATTTATCATCTTTGTCTTTCCAAGTTCAGGTTGTGATACAATTATTTCCGGATTTAGGGAAGACAATCCAGAGACAGCTTTATACTTTAAAGGGCTTTGCTCTTGCAGTTTTTGTATTTTTTTGACTAAAAATGTCCGACATTGATTTCGAAAGTTCAACAGGTCTAACTCAGGTACGTTTTTCAAAGTTTTGATATGTTTTAAGGTTTGAAAACCTATGTCGATTTTTTTTGGTTCAAGGAGGTTTTCACTATTTTCTAACTGTAAATTTATCATCTTGCTTCCAGAACTAGCATATTTTAACACTTCTGGCTTCACTACCCGTGCCATTAAACTTTTCACCAAATCCAATAAAGTGGTGTAAAGATATGGAGAGAGAGGAGAACTGGATTGAAACCTTCTCAAGAAAGGCTCACACTCTGCCGATATAGTCCTAAAAAAGGACAATTTACATTTCAAAAACTTATCTGCACAATGATCTTCCACTGATTTATAAGGTTTAGTATGCACAGACTTTGATTTGTTAATGAACTTGGATATATCATCTAATATCTTCAGAGCTCTATCTATGCACGCTACATTTTCTAGCCATCTAGTACAGCAGTACTTTAAAGGAAAACATGTGCTGCCAGTTATGTTTGTATATTCTGCTCTTCTTGCTGGAGCATCATTTAAAATGTAATGTAATGTAAGGTCCCTCAAAAAAATGTCACAATTCCAGTTGGTGGCACGCATACCAGTTTTAATTGCACCATCAACTACGTGCAAACCACATACACCAATGTTAACTAGTTGCTTCTCACTTGGATTCTCATTCAGTATGCCCTCAAGTTTTTTAAGAAAGCTAAGATTAACATTTGGTCCATCCATACTGACCTGTAACAAATTTTTTCTTTGAAGAGGCTCTATGGAATGTAAGAACCCAGTCAGCAAATGTTCCGAAGTTGCCCTTCCAATAAATGCACTGTTATAATAACAAGCAACTATCTCATTCCAACATAACAAATCTTCCAAAAAATTAACGCAATCTAAATGGTTTTAATAAATTTCCCTGACTTTACATTATTTTAGAAAATTTTCCCTGATTGTCGGCCTTTTTTAAAAAGTTTCCCTGACCTTCCCTGACCCTTTACCAGTTTCCCTGACTTTCCCTGACCTTCCCTGACTTTCCAGGTCCGTGGGAACCCTGATTTCTGTTTACGGTAACAATTTTTTTTTTCTTTAACGTCCGACTGTTCTGCAATTACTGCTAATGCAGACAGTGAAAGATGAAATGATTTTTGTAACGTATGAAAATATGCTGTGCCTGAATGGGATTCGAACCCAAGACTGCATAATGAGAGGCGAGCACGTTACCAACTATACCAATGCGGCGTAGTTGGTAAACAAACACATATAACGAACATTTATATTCATATACGAGGCGTATTTTTGAAGTAAGTACCGTTTGAAAATAAAAAAAAAATAAAATTAGTTTGGCATGGTGTTTTGCTGGTCGACTTTATGGAACGAGGAACGACAATAAATGCAGAAGCCTACTGCCAAATCCTGAGGAAATTTGCAAAAACTAATTTTATTTTCGGAATCTACATACTCTTATCTATTTTTCTACATAGTTTCCAAGTTTTTGTAAACCCTTATCATATCGCACAACTAAATTTTGGAAACCTTCTTCATAAAAACTTGCCGCCTGCTGTGATAACCAAGAATTCACGGCCGTTTTCAAATCGTCGTCATCGTCATAACGGTTGCCGCCCAAGTGATGTTTCAGATGACGAATTTCCCGACGTTTCGAGGTCTGTGATTTACAAAATTGTTAATGAAAAATTAAACTTTAAGAAACTGTGCTCGCGTTGGGTCCCTAAACTCCTGACGGAGGAGCACAAACACAAAAGACTCTAGAGTTCCTTGAATTTTCTGACACGTTATGACGAAAATGGTGACGACATCCTGAGTCGGATCGTAACTGGAGACGAAACGTGGATTTCGCATTTCACTCCCGAATCGAAACAACAAAGCATGGAATGGAGACACACGCACTCTCCCGTAAAGGTCAAAGCCTAACAGACTTTGTCACAGCTCAAGATCATGGCGTCCGTGTTTTGGGATAGGCATGGTGTTTTGCTGGTCGACTTTATGGAACGAGGAACGACAATAAATGCAGAAGCCTACTGCCAAATCCTGAGGAAGCTGCGCAGAGCAATTCAAAACAAGAGACGTGGCATGCTCACAAAAGGAATTTTGTTTCTGCACGATAATGCAAGCCCTCACACTGCCGCTCAGACCCGAGCTGCATTGGACTCTTTTGGCTGGGACGTTTTGGACCACCCACCCTACAACCCTGAACTTGCGCCGAGCAACTTTCATCTCTTCCGTCATCTGAAACATCACTTGGGCGGCAGCCGTTATGACGATGACGACGAATTGAAAACGGCCGTGAATTCTTGGTTATCACAGCAGGCGGCAAGTTTTTATGAAGAAGGTTTCCAAAATTTAGTTGTGCGATATGATAAGTGTTTACAAAAACTTGGAAACTATGTAGAAAAGTAGATATAAGTATATAGGTTCCGAAAATAAAATTAGTTTTTGCAAATTTCCTTTTATTTTTTTTTTATTTTCAAACGGTACTTACTTTAAAAATACGCCTCGTAATAATTAACCTATAAAAAGTTCCGCAATATATTGTACATGCTCTGGGTATAGTATAAGTTATTGTGTTTCTTGTACTGAAATTAAAGCAATCGCGCATACGTACTGATGCTTTTCCCCTTTTACCCCTTGTTGCAAACTCGTGACTCAAGTAACTATATGCTGATAAGCATACTTTTCCACTAAATGAGGAATGCAATAGTAAACCACCTCACTCCTCGTTATAGTTAGTAACGCTTCTTAAGGTTTAAACCACCCTTTTAGCTGATGACTTAAACAACACACAACATAAATATGAAAGAACAATATGAAGCTTGAAAGGCATCAGGTATATCAAATATGTTAAAACATAAATCTGTACAGATGACACACGCACAGAAAAGAACTAACCTTTATTAGAATCGTAACGATCACGTCCATGACTATCTTTCCCAGTTCTGTGGTTACCAGAGCCGCCACCACCACGGCCACCTCGATAATTAGACCTGTGATCAAACCTGCAACAAGCGATCAACCACGCATTCATTAAAATTGAACTTCAAATAACCACGTTTTTAAATCAGTTTCAACAACAGAATATCAATTTTGTAAATATTTAAGAATAAAAATCACAACAATTTGAACTGTCACTGTCCATAAACCCTGGTAATCAACAACAGGACAGCACTAGCTGATAGAATTGGAAGTTGACAATTTTTTTTAAAATGGAGATTGTTTGTCCCTAAATACAAAATTCTCTATGTATGGATTTAAAACATTTTTACAAGATTGTACAGAGGACATTTTCAGAATTTTGTAAAAAAATTCGAAAATGAAAATTAATAAAAACTATAGGGCAGCTGTACACAGGATGCAACGAAACTGTCAGAAACAAATTGTCTCAAAACAAAAACGTTGGAGACGATTTTTTTGTTTCAGACTGTCTCTTGACCAACACTAGTGACTCGTGCAATATTTTACATTCTGAGGTAATATTAACCATTAAGGCTCTGACAGTTCCGCTTCTAATACACAGTGGGGGTATTACATTCCTTTCCCATGATGTCACACGCACATTCATACAGTTAGATTTTACTTGTGAAAAACCTAATTTTATCAACAAATACATATAGTTCACAATTCTGTAGGTTGCAGGAGAATGACATGAGAGTGACTTGTTTGAGAACACTGCAAGTAGTATTTTGTCGTGTGCCATTCCTTTTCATCCTTTGCACCAATGTACATGAGACCCAACCGTTTGTAACAAAAACAAATTCCCCTAGAAAAATGTTACAGCTTTCACACAAGCTAAGAAACATGTTTGTATGTTGACTTATGGATGGCCTGCATGTGATATCTGTTTACATTAAGTTTTTCAACACTCTAGCCTACCCTTCATACTAAAACAATAATAAAAAATTTCCCTTTTAACATATTCTATTTCTGTAAATGCTATTAGTTGCGTTGAAGAATTCTTTACAAAATAAATACAATACAATGACGAGTTTCAGACGTACATTGACTTCACAGCAACAAGTTTTATTGCGATTACCCATTTCTATAACCACTGATGTGGCTTCGTGTATCACATGGGTTAAGGTAATATGACATGTGATGAAGATTTGAAATTGTGTTCTATTATCATCTGATATGTTTGGAGGAAAAAAGGCCAATTTGTAAGTTTTGGACAAATCCAATTAACCAGAAGTTTGTCCGCATCAAGATCTATATGGTCACTATGTATTTATGATTCAAACAATTAATTTAATTGAACTACACAATTTCAACTAAGAAATTCGCACAACTATGTAAATAATATTACGTTTGACTGCTGTGCTTAGTAGCTAGATCACAAGTGTTTCAGCACATGTGCAAAGCTGAATTTGTGAGCCAGAATCCGAAAAGGGACCTCTTGTCAAAAATTTTATGTTTTTAGTTATTACAGTAAAACCTCTCTAATTCGTCACTCTCTAATTCATCACCTTCTATAATTCGTCAGCCCTCCCCAGTTCAACCATTGTGTGTGTGTGTGTGTGTGTGTGTCTGCGATACGTGTTTGCGCCGTAGTCTCGTATCAACGCTGCTGATGACTAATAGCCTCCCGTTTACACTGTTAATCTTTAGTAATATACAAGGAAAACATCCTGTGCAAGTTGTATTGTACTAACGAACTTGGGTATTAGATTTTAAGTGACAAAGAAATTGTGGCCTACATTCAAAACAAAGATTCACCTGTTGAGGAAGATAGCAACGAAGAATATGTTTCAAGCCCTGAAAATATTGGTACGTATCGAGAAATAGAAGGAATGCTGACGAAGTGCATCGAATGGTATGAAAGACAGAAAGAAGCAGAGTTATCAAAATTAATTGTAATACGACAAATTCGCCAGTTGGCTGTGGAAAAAGAAAAGAACTCGTTGGTACAAAAGAAGATAACCCACTTTTTCAAGAAATAAATTTGGCATTTTACATACATATTAGTATAATTAAGTAACGTTTTCTAAATTTTAATGTGATTTTTTTGTAGTGTTAAGTGATAAATAGTTAAAGATTAGTTTCATCGATTTTGCAAATTTATACCTTTTCGACTGTAATTTTACATTCGGTAACGTGTACTGTGTTATGCGTTCTACAAATTAGAAAATGTAAGTACAACCATATACAGAATTTCTGAAGTAGTATAAAACTAGATACGTAGACTAATACAAATTTACTGTAGTTATAGGACTTAGAATTACTTATTGTGTTTATCGTTAATGTAAGTTTCATTTATGTAATTCGACTTTTATGGAACTAATATACGAACGAGTATGTTATTTATTAACCGTTCATAGCAAATTCCATAATTCGTCACTTTCTGTATTTCGTCACTCCTTCGGTACCGAAAGAGACGAATTAGAGAGGTTCCACTGTACTTTTAAAATTTAGCATTGAATTCTCACCAGTTTATTGCAAAATTCAGACTTTTCTATTAAAAATTGCATAAGTTACGGCAGCTTAAAAGTTTTTGATAAAAACAATTGGTGTTAAATGCACTTAAAACTTTTACATTGCCTTCTCTAAATTTTACATATTTAAGAACAAATTATGAATATAAATTATACTAATTGTTTTTTAAAATGTTGACTTTGCTCTTTTAGTTCTTTTAAACAGAGTATCTTCACTTTTATGTAGTGGTTCTGTAACTTAGTCTGGTAGGTCAGATTTGGGCTCAGGGTACCCATTGGAAGATGTTGGCATTATTCTTTACCAAATATCCTTATCTTTTTGAATAGATATTCTTTTTATTGTTCAGTGATTCCTACCGTAGTTATTACATTGAAAATACAACCAGACAATGTAAACTTTATTAATCTACAATAAAACCCCACATTTCAATATATTGATCCTAACAGCTAATTTTTCTTCCGACAAGAGGTCCCTTTTTGCTTTCCACCTCACATTTGCATTTGCGATGAGGCGTAATTCCATACACCTTCATTATTGGCTTGAAGCAAATGTCGCGCTCGGCGTGTGGCTGATACATAACCACCCACGTCTACTTAGTACTAATCAGTCTCTCACAAAAATTACTCTTCGCGTCCAGTACAAGGCCGGCCATAATGAGATTTTGCGAAATAATAAAATAACTCATTAAAATTTTAATGGTACGACTGTTCTTGTGGCGATGTTACAAAGTTCAGTTCTTTTAAAGTGTTGTTACGGTGACGAGAATTATTTATTTAGGTGCACATTATTTCATGCACAAAACACTTGTTTCTAACAAAACCCTCCTTACGTTTATGACAATCCTTACTTTACATGACAATCTCAAAATACCTCTATAGTATATCCTACAGAACCGTGCAACAGATATAAACAGACTACGGGTTGAGAGTAAATAGAAACTATGCGTAATCATGTTTCACTCTACCAACGCCTTCAGTCAAAACAACCGACGACAGACTGGATAATTTATAATACGCCTACTGTATGAATTCTTTCTAATTGTACTGTCATAGTTTGTATTTAGTACATGTTTCAATTAGTATAGTAAGTTTCAGTTGTTTGCGAGTTTGCCAGTAGGTTAAAATGTCCTCCAGCCAGGCTACGAACCCTGCGCGAAGTAAGACCAGTGGTGGGGCTGCCACCTTTGAGCACCTGGCCGTACCTTGAGTTTCATTAGGAGGATATTGGGTCACAGGATACCTAAGCAGGCACACTGGTATGCTCCAGAAGGGAAAAGGGATGTTGGTAGACCTAGGAGAAGATGGAGATAGATGATATAGTTTGTGAGTTCGGAACAGGCTGCAGCCTAATCCTTGGCTGAAAGAAGAAGTTTCATTTGATAAGCAAAGAACATTTTTGTAACTCGAATGGATCACGTTAAAAGTTTAATCACAATTTTAATACACTTATGTTTTGACGTACTGCATGGTTCCATGGGATTGAGTATAGTACCATATGTTTTCATTCAACTTTATCAAAACTTCCACAACAGACTTTTCGATCCTCCAAAACGAATACATAAAATTTCTTCCAGTCATCTACTGAACAATGTTCAAAGGCAATTACGGATGACGTGGAGTGGGAATTTACTGTTTTAGAAACTGTTATGTTATTAATAATAAAACGCTGGAGACCTGTCAGTGTGGATGGTGCTCTACATGCAAATCACGCATTTAATTCCATTCATTCTTTCCCCCCACCATCATATACACTGGTACAAAACATCGTTAAAAAAGACAAGTGTTAATGCAATTAATGTGAAATTGGTTGTTAAAAATAAATTAGTATTATTGAGCGAATTAATTCATACCAGTCATCATATCTTAAGATAATACGTACTAATAATTAGTGGTCTAGTTTATTAACACAAATGACAAACACACCATATGAGCAGATAAATGGAATTTTATACATTATCATTCTTCTTTTTAAAAATCAATGAATTCATAATAACAAGTTCTGCTATCGCCAAAACAAACAACAGTAATAATTGTGTTTTGAAAACTAGAACGCTAGCAATGTAAAAAGTGCAAGGACTTTAACATGCACAAAAAACACCACGTAATATAAGGTGATGAGGAAACACGCACAAAAAAGCTAAAAACACAAAACAGATTAAATTTTAAAACAAACACAATGAATCACTTAATAAGTGAAGATAATTTACATGCACACACTGTAAAAACTTATGTTAATTTAAGAGTCTTACTTCATCTTGCCCTATATGAAATATAGCAAAGTTGTTTTCATATTATTTTTCAAAATAAAGTTTCACGTCTCAGTCCAAAAACATGTTTTTTACAGATTGATCGGTGTGTGTTGAACAAAATAACTCGAACAGTTGTACAAAGTTAAAACTTAGAACTTAAGTTAGGTACCACGAGCAGACCCGAAACACAAACATTTTCATAAAAATCTATTAACTATAAGAAGGAGTTTATTAGTACCTATTTCCCTATTTTCTCAAAAACATCTACAATTTACATTAAAATTGCCTTATTAACTAACTACATTTTTGTGCTTTACAAGATGGGATAGTTGGCAAGCCTGCAAAAAAAATTGCTACAAATTTCTATGGAAAGTGGAAAATCATTTATGGATAGAATAAAAAGCACATGCCCCAGTACGAATCCTTGGGGAGCTCCACGTTTGATGGCTCTTGTGTCCGATTTAATTCATATACTTTTTTGTTTGAGAAGAGTACTGAAGTAGTTTTTAAACTGTAATTTTTTAAAATGGATGCAAACTTTCTCGATGACCCAGTATTTTACAGAACAAGTATAATGCATGTAAATGTTTTTGATATTTTAAAAACAGGCTATGTATAAACCTGTCTATAAAATTAAAATTATTATTGAAGTTTTATTGTTAAATACATTACAAAAAAGAAATTTCTAGGAAAATTTAAACACAAAATACTGGCATAATAATGTGAGTAAAGAAACGCTTAATTGTTTTAAAAAGTATGAAATCTGTCAATCTTACCATATTCAACCAGGTAAAACATAAGTCTTGAAAGTGATAAAAAAACCATTAGGTACATACTTTAAAATACATATATTGTGAAACCTGATAAGCTGGTTATGTAATTTTTTGTGACCAGTCTCTTGACTGGTTTGATGCATTTCTCCAAGCTGTTATATCTTGCGCAATTAGTTTCATATCTACATACCTGTAACACCCTACATCTTTTGTAATTTGCTTTACATATTCTAATCTTTGCCTCCCCCTACAATTTACTCCCTCAATATTACCCTCCATTATTGATAGCCCAATACCTGGATGTCTTAAGATATGCCCCACTAGCCTATCCCTTCTTCTGGTAAGATGCTTCCATATACTTTTTTTCATCCACTCGTTTAAGAACCTCTTAATTACTTATTTTGTCCACCCACCTAATCTTTAACATTTTCCTATAAGACCACATTTCAAAAGCTTCTATCCTCTTCTTTTCTACAGCCCCTATCACCCACATTTCACTCCTGTATAATGCTACACTCCAAACACAATATTTTAAGGAATTTTTCCTAATCTGTAAATCAATGTTTGTAGTCAGTAAGCTGTTTTTTTTATTTCAAAGGCTTTTCTAGCTTGAACAATTCTACTTTTGATATCACTTGTGCTTCTACCATCCTTTATTTTACTCCCTAGATAGCAGAATTCCCCAACTTCCTGTATGTTTTCGTTGCCTACTTTTAAATTTCCCATCTCTTCTAAACCACTCTTGCTGCTGCACAACACTTTCGCTTTGTTCTTATTAATTTTCATGAAGTAACCCTTTCTCATGATCTCATCCATTCCATTTAAGATATCCTCTAGTTATTTGTCTCAGCTAATACTACTATATTATCGGTGAATCTCAGCATTTTTATTGTTTCTCCTTGAATTTTTATTCCTGCGTCAAATTTCTCCTTCACTTCATTTATAGCCTCTTCTATATACAAGTTAAAAAGTAGTGGTGACAAAGAACAACCTTGTCATACACCTTTTTTAACAGCAGCCTCTTTTTCGTACCCCTCAATTCTCAAAAAATTATGTTTTATAACACCAAAAAGCAGATTTGAATTTTTACGAAAGACTGCCAAGAGCCGATGACATTGGCTCTCCATATATCATGCCGTATTTTAAATATTTCTCAATAGATCGCGTTCATATTTTAAAGGTTAGTAGTGTATGCGTCTATCTAATGATATACTGTGTATTAGCTGAACATATAGATTGTTTTTTTAAAGTACACCAACAGCAATGTTTGTTTTCGTTACAGCTGTTCTCAGTGTGACTTGCAAACAATTTTGTTATGGTGTGTTTGTACGATACGGATAATTATTGTTATTTTGCACAAATTGGAAAGAAAAGAAAGCCCTTTTATATATAAATGAAAAATTTTTATTTACAGTTCAAATTTATTGAAACTAATTAAAACTTTTTTTCCATTGCTACTTATAAGAGAAAAATTTAAAGTAAAAAATAATACTAAAAAGCTTTCTCCTTTGTCAATTCTGAAATTTTCAACAATTTTTCGAAATTACCAGGTAAAATAATGGGATTTAGCTTGGGATTTTTTGGGCTAGTAGGTACAGGCAGTCTAACAGCGTAAGGGTTAAGAAAGAAAACAATTTTCTATAACTCTATAAATAAATAATTGATGGGTTCCATTCAAAGCTCAAATAATAGTCTACATACAACAAGAACAAAATTAATATCTTTCCGTTTACAAATAAATATGAATAAATTATCATTACCGTTCTTTATCGTGTCTGTCATCATTATATCTTCCAGTAACTCGTCTACTAGAAGATGATGTTGTCGTTCTTATCACATCATCCACATCATTCTTTGGCAACCTACAATGGAACAATAAACGTTTCTTTCATCCAGACATGATTCATTATTCCACAAAATATGTTACGCTAAACAATTTATTTTCGATTCTTTTATAATACTTATTTCTGTTCAACAAAATTACTTTTAATAGCCACAACTTAAATATAAACAGAATTCAGTAATATATAAAATGTTTCCATATGTTTTTTTTCACAATTATTAAAGGTCACGTTTAAATAACTTATTAGAAACACCCAGTGGTATTATATGCATACAAGAAGCAAGGTACGGCTTTTACAAAAAAACTGTTAATTATTTAACAAAACAAATTGATTAACCCTTTCCCTCGTATTCCATACTAACCCACAGTAAATTTTTTTGCCTCCCTCAGATTCTATACTACACTACTTTTCAGCGTTGACGAGCTACGAACATACGCATTACCCCCTACCCACTTCAAAGATAGCCAATGACTTGCCAATACTCACTCGTGTTCAATGCGAGATGCAAGACACGAGTGAACTACTGCGGCTCATATACACATGCGCACGTAATGTTTGTCAGGCTTATACATTCATACAATCTGACAACGCTGGCAAACATTCTGATTGGTCTAAACACGTGGAACAACAGAGTTCATCAATGGTAAAAAGCATTATAACTCATGGTTAGTCTTCGTAAGCCTATATACAACCGCCATCTTTGAATTTATTTACGAAATAATTGCTTTATTGGAATATACTGGCTATTTAGAATATATATCATTTGTTTTTTTAGAAATTTGTATCAGCTGGTTTTAAAATTATCATCACGTTAGAGAAGAAAAGTAAACATGCAGTACAAATTTAATATGGCGGCATAATAAGCAATTCAGCACACTCTTTCTTTATTCACTTTTTACAGCTTGGTTATTAGCGACTATGGCGAGTTATCTACCTTTAATGGTGGGTTTAACTTTCAATCATTTCCCGATTCTAGCTGGGAACCTGGGACCTCCAAGTCCCAGGAGGTATTTGCACTAAAACAAATTGCCAGATTAAATGATAAAAAATTACTAATAGCAGCTTATCATGGCCTCATATCCGTTATGGTATCTTAGTATGGGGTAATTCTAGCATGGGTAATATGAATAGGGTTTTTAAAATTCAATAGAAAGCTATTAGGTGTATGGTGGGAGCTAACCAGCAAACCTAATGCAGGCCACCATTTAAGGAGCTTAAATTGCTTACAGTTCCCTCTCTCTACATTTTTGAGGTGATTATGTATGTTAGGCAAAATAATTTTATGCAGAATTTCAATGTTCACAACCATAACACGAGAAACAGGAATGATTATTATGTGGCTAATCACTCCACAAAATTGTTTGAACAAAAACCTACTTACGCAGGGAGAAAATTCATGAATAAATTACCCCAATTTTTAAAATGTTGTGAGGATTTGAATTCCTTTAAAAAGAATCTGAAAAATTACTTAATCGGTGAAACTTATAGCGTACAAGAATTTCTTTCTTGATAGTAGTGATACATTGTGTGATTCTTATATGTATTTCAGGTGTTATATCTGACATGTCCTATACTCCTCCTGGAGTCTCCAGGATCAAGGACCAGGAGTCCAGAAACACGCTAGTGCGCTACCACTACGCTACGGAGGCAGCTATTTACTTTTAATTAATTATTGATTTTGTGCGTAAATATAAAAATAATATTTGGTTTATATTCTTAAGAAACGTACTTTATTTAGTTTAAAATGTATTACATGTTAACTCCGTTAAAATTATGTTTGGTCACTCAAACTTGCAGATAAGTTTTTTTAATTTATTTAAAACCGCTTTAAAAGATTTCAGTGTTGAAAATGGTAAATATTTAATTTAAGATAGCATTTTCAATAAGTTATTATGATTTGAACTCCCCAATAATGTACTAATTCAAGAAAAAAACATGTCTCGAGTATAAAGTACGGCCAGTTTAGAAAATGTGGGAAAGAGTTAAGTTCAAACATCACTACACATTGATAAAAAAACAATACTCCAAAAAAACAACAACATTAAACATGAATTACAACACATGACTCACATTACAACAAAAATATTTTATAACTAACGCAGCACTCTTAACTACACACAGGTTTTTAAAAACTTGACCCAAATTTTTCATACTAAAGCTGTTGGTTAACTAAGCAGTAAATAAAAAGCAACTAATTAAATGTGCAAGTATAAAAATTCAATGTAATAAGATAATTACACATACCAGTTAGATGAAGACATTGATGAATCATAACGGCGATGATCTGGCGGTGCAGGACGTTTCCTATCCTGTTCGTAGCGATCAGGTTCCACATTATCTATAGTTCTCTTGGTGCGGCGTTCTTGTTCCAACCTGACATACACAAATACACTTAAATAGAATTTTATAACGAACCACCCAATCTAAAATTATACATCTTCAAATAGGAAACCAGTTTCACTTAACATAAATCAAAACCAAACAAACCATACCATTATACTTTATCAACTTAGGTTTTTTTGTCGTGTCTTATTGATAATGGCACAATGATTTGGATATTGATTATTTACTTGGCGATAAGAATTTCTCAATTTCAATGGCAAGTAGTTTCTCAATTTCTGATGAAGGTAGTTATTATATTTTATGCTAAAAGTGAAATTGATAAAGCTGAATTCGCCAGTGGTAACAGATTAGGCATCAACAGATCACGAATGTAACGGGTAATTTTGACTAGGTTGTGATCGACAAATTGGTGACTCCAGGAAACATATTTAAATAAAAATAATATTTAACTGAAAGAATTTGTTTTTTGTCTCAATTATTAAAATTTTTAAAAATGATTTATAAAATTAATTTAATTTTACGATTCACATGGAAAAATAAAGCACTGGGGGGTGGGATTCAAGGGTAAAAAATTAACACTTAAGGGGTAATGCATTTATTTTTTAAATACATTTCGAAAACAGTTATAAACAAATTTCACAACATTATTTTAATTTACAATTTAATTTAAAATTAAGATTGAAAAAATGTACAAAACTGAATAAAAACTGACCTAATTTGACGTTTCAAGTCTTCCTTTTCTTTTTCAAGTCGTTCACGTTCCAAACGCTGTCGTTCTTTTTCCAACTGTAATAGTTCTGCCCGATCACGTTCCAGCCTGTCACGTTCTCTTCTTAATTTTTCACGTTCCCTAATACAAAAATTTTACAATTACTCACCAAATTCTACAGCTAATTACTGGGCTTGAAATACAAGGTACAGTTTAAATCAATATGATTTTAAAGGCCCCGTCCTGTAGTTATCGCATTAGATGTGATTTATGCTTGAACTATCTTCCCCAACAAGTGATCCACTGCTAAACTTCAATTGCTTTTTTAGTCTTATACCTTACTTCTGTTCAAGCATGTTGACATGCTTGACGTTTGATGCTCGGTGCATGCTGGAGATATAATGTACTGTTTTATACCTTCAAACCTCCTTACTTAACGAATGGGGCTTTTCTTTACATCATGCAAACTATTTTTATTACTGTTATTAGTTACATTTTATTTGTTCAAACTGTATGTGTTAAATGTTGTTTTTAGACGGTCACTAAAAGTGTTAGTCAAGACAAACTGTACTACTTTTACTTGGACTTTACTTCTGTGTGCGAGGATTTATTCATTAGTGCGTATCTGCAAGAATTGGATACATGTAAGTATAAATCTTAAAATCTTTATTTAAGAATCTTAAACTTTGTTTTAAGTTGCATGTACTGTGCAGAAGTAATTATCATTAATCTCCGATTCCATTGTTTTGGTCTAACCCTTCCCTCCATTTCATTGCAATTTACTACTATAGTCTTGGGTACAGACAATAATAAACCTACCCTGGTCCCTCCGGTGTTAACATTGTAGACTCAGTATTAATAAATATTTACACCTATTTTCAGGGTTACCCCCTAGGTGACTCTAACAACTGTATATGACAGTACACAATTACAATCAAAACCAACTGAATTTACTTTACCTTTCTAATCGATGCGCTTCGTCTCTCTGTTTACGCTCTATTTCTCTCTCACGTTCTCTTTGTTCTCTACGTCTTCTTTCTGATTCCCGAAGTTCTCTTTCTCTCAGTCTCTGCCTTTCTCTTTGTCTCTCTTCCTAAAAATTACAACCAAAATAAATTTCAAAAAAATAACCATAGTATGAATATGGTTAGTATGAAAATGGTTCTCTATCTCTACAATGCTCCATGCGAATTTTCCATTGTTGGAAACAGTGCTGGAAGTCATCCTCTGTCAGCTCCTTCAGAACATGTGCCGCTTTCTCTTTTACAGCTTCCACAGACTCAAATCTGTCCCTTTTAATGTAGATTTCACCTTAGGGAACAGGTAGAAGATAATAACATGTGATGAAACGTGGTTTTTCACTTATGATCCGGAAACGAAGCACCAATCCATGCACTGAAAGAGCCGAACTTCACAGAGAGCCAAAAAAGCTTGAATGAGCAAGTCAAAATTTAAAGCAATGATGATTGTTTATTTTTATTTCCTTGGGATTGTGTACCTTCACTGGGTTCTTGAAGGTCAAACAATTAATCAATATTACTACCTTGAAGTACTTTCTAAACTACATCAAAGAGTAAGGAAAAAAAGCCCCGAAATGTGGAAGGACAAATCATGGGTTCTCCATCAAGACAATGCGCCAGTTCATTCCGCATTATTTGTCTAGAGGTTCCTAGCCAAGTACAGCATCTCAGTGTTAGAATACCCACCTTATTCACCACATCTTGCACCATGTGACTTCTACCTGTTCCCTAAGGTGCAATCTGCATTAAAAGGGACAAGATTTGAGTCTGTGGAAGCTGTAAAAGAGAAAGCAGCATGTGTCCTGAAGGAGCTGACAGAAGATGACTTCCAGCACTGTTTCCAACAACGGTAACAAAAAGTACTTATGTATAAAATTAAAATAATTTTTTTTACATCAGTATCATTATTTAATAGCCACACCTTGTATGTTAGGTATTGAAACCTAACTTAAGTTTCAATTTCATATGCTATTCCATTCTTGAGATATTTTATTCACCCACTTACCTATCGCAAAAAACAAATAGTTTTTTAGATTCAGAAGGCCTAAAAACGTAATATCCAGTGAAACTTCAATTTCGAAAAATCGACATGAAAACAAAACTTTCCTTTCCAATATATTCATCTATGGCAAGAGAAGGTAAAAAATCTTTAGAATACAACCTAGCACTTGTGGTCAATCTAAATAACACTACTACTTGTAATCCCTTTCTACTGCTGACTTCAACTTTATTCTCATTTATTTAAAATAATGCGTTTCAGTGGATCCACCATCATCACAGTGTACCAGACCATTAAAAAATTTGAAACTAACTATTAAAAATTTTCTAGATGTTGTCTTACTTCCTCTTAAAATCAATTATTATTTTATGAAACATACGAAAATCTGCGTCATTTTCTTCTTTCAACTGCTGACAAGATAAGAATTTGCTGTATTATGTGCCTTCAGAGCAATTTGCATTACATTAAGTTTTTTGCAGAAGCCCTCAACGCGTGCATAAAGCTGGGAGATATTTTGTTTTCTGCCTTGTAGTTTCAACTAAGTGCCAACAATATTAACCTGGTTCACACTAGTGATCTAATTTTAGGTGATGCTGAATGGATTGTGGGTGGGGCGATAAAACGTTCTTCTGCCGGGTCACTATAAATAAGAGACTGGTAAATATTGCACTTTTCTGGTAGGGAATTCTTTAAGGCATCTAATCATGTTTTCAGAAATAGAATATCATAAAAGGAAAATTTTTTTATTCTCTCTTTAGTGTGTTGGTGGCATTGATGATTAGGGAATCAGTATGTTCTGACGGAAGTCTGTGCAGCTTGTGTGTAAATCAACGTACATTCAATATCTTTAGTTTAAGTTGAAGCTGTGTATTTTCTATGACAAAATTTGCCCTTGATATGGGTCGAAGAGATCATTTTACTGTTTGGGAGGGGGTTTACCTCACTCAGGTCAAAAATACAGCTCTTTGTAGCTTTGTAAGGAAAATGTTACAGCTTCCCTCTCATACAACCTACAGAATTGTTCGAACAAAGTTGTTGCAGACAAAAAATTTCCTACATACGGTTACTTATAGCTTTACCCTAAGTATGATAGTGGCTCTGTGATGTCACCGTAAAAGAATGTAAATATTACCCCTCGCTTTCTATCGCCTGTATGCTATCTACATTTTTTGCTTCGTTCTTTGAATCACGAAGCAGTTAGATATGCTTCTTCACTGTACTAACTTTTATTTATTATTTAGAATTTTTGTTGTAAAATAGCTTGTATAAAAAATATTCTATATCACTTGGTCCATCAATAGTTTATAAATATGACAGAAAAATTAAGACTAATTTTGAAAATTTTATAACTCCGTCAAATATTTACACAAACCTAAATAAAAAATATACATTTACTCAGTTAACTTTTGTCAACAAAGCATGTCTTATAAATTTTTTGCTACACTGAAATTTAAGCCCGTTATAGTAAAAATCTAAAGTAGACACAAAAATTTTCGCAGTTGAAAATTTCACCACCTAAACGCAAAGAATTATGGAGCGATTTTCTTGTAATTATATGCGTATTCAAAAGGCACGTATGCATTATATGAATCAACTGTAATTTTTTCAGAATTTTTCATCAGTAATGATGTTAGGTAAAACAGTTGTTTTGAGAGCGCATTTTGATTTTTGCGATTCTTCTCTTTAACGAGAAACAGTCAGTTTCGTAAGAGTTATGTTTTAGGCAGAAGCCCTCAATACGTGTATAAAGCTGGGAGATATTTTGTTTTCTGCCTTGTAGTTTCAACAAAGAGCCAACAAAATTAAAAAGAGATCCACATTGATCTAGGCTAACAACTTTACACCTAATCTTATTGGTTACTCAAGGTATTACAATTACCTTAATCTGTTCAAATGAAAGAACATCACGTTGCACTTGACTATTTGAAGGTGACTCTTTTGATGATGCTCTTCTATGATCACGGCTTCTTTCTCTCGATCTATGACCATGTGGACTACGTTCTCTAGATTTACGAGCACGTGGACTCCGTGATCTGTTAGTTCTCGGTTTGCTAGCACTATTATCTTTTTTATCGAGTTCTTTAGTTTTATCACTATTAACAGCGGTACTGTCACCATCCGGGGATGTTTTCTGATCTTCAGTTCCAGGTACTGGAGGTTCCTCTCGTGCACTAACTGAATCCTCCACTTTTTCATCTTGATCCATACCTTCTGCAAAAAAAAGTACAAAATATAATTTAATACAGTGAAAAGGAATATTTTCCTTTCAAAAAACAGTATGTCAAAAACTATACACATTATCTAATAAATACCTACATAGAAAAGCACCAAATTCATGAAGAATTTAAGAAGATAAATTGAATAAGACAAGAAATAGATTATTAGACAAATACCTATCATTAAATAAATTTAAGTTAACAACAAATTACAGAATAAATGAAATTTATCACGTTACCTTTGGCTGCTTATTTAAGTTTAAAAAACTTACGCGCGATTCGGTGGTACCACCTTCTTCAGAGCATATTTTTAAAATAAAAATAAAAATTTAGAACTGTGTTTCTATTCATTCATTTAGATAAAAATGTTTTAATCTAAATGACTGAATGGAAACACCGTTCTAAATTTTTATTTTAAAAATATGCTCTAAAGAAGGTGGTACCACCGAAACGTGGGTAAGTTTTTTAAACTTAAATAACCAACCAAAGGTAAGGTGATAAATTTCATTTATTGTGTAATTTATATTAATGGTTGGCAGGATGCATTTCAAAAATTTATTTATAAATATTAACAACAAACTTTACCATCCTTAGAAGAAAGGTGATTAATGACTAAAACAACTTGGGGAAATCTAAAACAACCCTAATTCTAATATAATCATTTAGTAATCATCATCTAGTATAATCATTTAGTAGTACCTACCACACATTACTAGGATAGTTTTGTCCTGAAAAGAACGGTTTTAAACAGCTGAAACTTTAGATAAAACAATGTTTACACAATGTCCAATACCGACTGAGTGTGTCATAAGATGAGAAGAGAGATGACACATATCCTGTATGCTTATGGAATATAGGTATGCATATTACTATGGGGTAATTCATCACAGTGTAATATGGAAAGAGTTTTTAAAATACAGAAAAAAGCTGTTAAGTGTACGATGGGAGTCAACCACCTTACCTCATGCAGATCACTATTTAAAGAGCTACAATTGCTCACAGTTCCTTCTTTTTACATTTTCGAAGTGATAATGTACATAAAGAAAAATACTTTACAGAATTTAGATGTTCACAACCACTACACAAGAAACAGAATCAATTATTACGTTGCTAATCACAACACTAAATTGTTTGAACAAAAACCAACTTATGCAGGTAGAAAATACATCAATAAATTGCCACAAGGTTTAAAAGTTGTGACAATTTAAAGTAATTTAAAAAAAAAACTGAAACAATATTTGATTGATGAAACATTTTACAGAGTGCACGAATTCCCTTCTAAATAGTTTTTGGTTGAAAAGTATTTAACTTATAATTAAACAAATATTGTGTACTATTTGATACAAAGGGGTTCATGACAAGCCTACTGAGTAAGCAGTAGCAGAAACAAATTTTCGGTGGTAAGTGATGAATTTATCAATGTGATAAACTTTTTATTTATCAGTTTTATCTTGACATGTCCTATACTCCCTTTAGAGTCTCCTGGATGCAAAAAAGAAAGCTATGGAGGGGTAAATGTGGGAGATCAGCACTATATTACCTGGTATTACTACTACGTTGTACAAAATCTACTCTTTTTCATTTCGTAAAATGAAGCTCATAACAAACAGAGCAACATCGAGAAAAAGACGAAATATATCATAGTAAGCAAATAACATAGAACCAAAAGGGACCTTTACTATTATTCAGGGCTGATGAGGTCTGGATGTACCCATTGGCCCCTACTCACTTCATAGCTAGCCAATGACTTGTCAGCAATGTTGCCAACACTTGCTCCGGTAGCTCTGTTTAATATTTCATCAGCTATTTTTTTGGTCTTTCAATAACAATTTTATAACTCATGAACATGCAATCAGCTGATTGTATTATAAAGTATTGCATTTTAACGCGCTCTATAATCGATGTGTTCAGTCGAGATGGAAGACACAAGCGAACTACTGCGGCTCTTATACGCATGCATGCGTAATGTTTGTTGGTGCAATCTGACAACGCTGGCAAACATTCTGACTGGTCTGTACGCGTGGAACAGGAAACCTCATCAACCGTGAAAAGCACTATAGTGTGACCGAGTGCTAGGAAAGTGTGATATCATTTGAACAAGCTGATCAAATTTCAATATCTGAAAGTTGTAAATATTCAAAATAATTTTATATTTTCTACGGTTTTAGCAGAACTTTTATTGTTGCCTGTATCAATATTATAAAAAAAAATTTCTGTTCCTGGTCATAAATGAAAACGGAAAGATTTGGCTCAAACGCGGTTCTATTTACAAATTTGTTATAAATAAATGGTAATAGATTGAAATTTTTAGGAATCAAATTGAATGCAAAACAAAGAATTTTTAAATGGTGTAAAAGGTCGGTCCGGGTGATCGTTAAAATCGTGGTAGTAACGGGGTTAAGATTACCTTCATTGCAGTGTTTATAGATCTTATACCTGTAAACCATATGGTAACAACATAACCAATTTGCCAAATTTTTTTCTCTTCAGTTTTTGGCTCAAAGTGCATTAGAACTTCACGCTGCTGAGTTAGCATGATGTTTCTTATAATCTCTTTCGCTCTCAAATCAATTTCATTTACTTTATGATCTTTATATCATCTTATACAACTATACTAAATTTTATTTTATATTTCACCTGTTCCTGGTGGTACAAGTTTCTCTTCGTTCCTTTTCGAATCTTGATTCTCTCGTCGCCTAGTAGATGAGGATGAAGAAACTGGACTACGATGTCGACCAGACCTATCTCTGTCTCTGTCCCGTTCTCTCCTACCACTGCTCCCATCACGGGATGATCTCTCAGGGTGATCACTTCCAGATGATGGTTTGCCACTCCTTAAGCTATCACCACTCTTTCTAGATGGAGGCCATGACGATTCACCTTTCGCCTAAACAATTGTAACAATCTATTACTAAAACTAAATAAAACAATTACATTTGCATGGCCAATTTATAACCAACTGATTACCTCTCAAACAAACCATCAAAGATTTTTTGAAGTCTACACAGTAAAATACACCACAGTAACATTTATTTGTTTTTAAACATTTTATTTTATGCACATAGAAACATGCCCACATTGTACAAAAGGTGCATGACAGCACCAAAGAGCCAAGGTTAAAAAGATATATACATACAAAAAACCTTGCTAATCTAAACTAAAGGGACAAGGACCTGTTCAAATTATCAAAAAAAAAAAAAAAAATTGCACAACAAATATAATCCAAAAACAGCAAAATTTAATATTGTACATGCATTACCAGAATAGTGTTGGCCAACTGTATTTGATCAAATGAGAATACAACACACAACTGTACTTTAGTAACGTTAGATGAATGAGTGGCTGTCTGCTGATGATGACTTTTGCCGCTTTTAAGTCGATCAAGAAGTTTATTTTTTAGTTAAAGACAAGATATTTCTTTTCAGTACAGTAATGGGAACAATTGTCTTAACAAAAAATAGAGATGACTTGAAAAATGAAATCAACTAACGTACTTGAGACAAATAAACAAATTCCTTTAATTATTTAAGAAACAGTTACATGAACTATAGAAACAACACTACCTATATGAAAACACTGGACCTAAAAAAATGCTCTGTACAACTGTCTACACACCTCAATACATTATGTTATTGCCAGACACCTACAACCTTTGCAGAGTTCTATTGAGATACACAGTACTTTGATGTAGGAAAGACAAAGTGTAGGAATGACCTACATTTTCGAGCAGAGTTCTGTCAATGTTTTGTAAAATAGTGTTCCACCTAGTGGTAATTACACATACTTATTAAATTTTATCATTCAATACTATTACTATTTTACATAAATGTTTAATACAAAATTATATTTACTTAATTTGCCCATAACAAGCTGGTGGAGTGTTCAATATTATCAGCATTCGAACTGCTACTTCCCGAGTTACAAAAAATAGTTCTGTTTCTTATCACATGGACAGTCAAATATATGATTGAAGCATTTAAAACAAAAAAGTAGACACTAGTCAAAGTTATCTCCTCTGAGAGTAATGAATTTCATTATACAGCCAGACGACCCTGTGGTGAATGAAAAAGGTGTTATTTGAAGGGTAGAATGTTGATGCTTTTCAGAGGGCCTGGAATGCTGATAAGCATACTTTTCGACTCGGTGAGAAAGGCATAGGTAAACCTTCTCACTCCTTGTTTTACTTATTCAAGCCTCTAGAGGTTCAAACCAGCCTTTCGACTGATGACCTAAACGACAACATTTACATCATAATTTACACAAAAACTGTGAAAACAATGTTGCATTTAAATTTTTTTTAATTATTAGTCTGAAAATGCAACTGCAAATGGCAAGGGATTCCTGCACAAATACCTGATGCCATATCTGTGTTTATAAGGCCAACTTATACACATTTTTAAAATAATTGACATATAAATAAACTCCAATGGGTTTTTTCACATCCTTTCTTACTTAAAATAACCTGGTTTCTATTTAAAAACAGTAATAATTTATTGGAAAGAAAAATTACAAACAAATATTTTGATGAACATTTAATGACAAAATTTCTTTTCAGCCTAAATATATAACATGCATTTTTATGTTCTATAATTTTAAGGAATTATACATTTGCATATTTAAAAAATTTACGACATTTATATTTTACTAAATTAACGGTCTTATATGACAGATGTGAGACCCAATGGCTTTCTGTTCTTTGTATATAGTCTTATTTATTTATTTTGTATTTATTGGTGAATGTTTTCAGTTTTATCTGTATGAACGTTCTTTAAATTAACTATTGTTTGATTGTCTGCTATTTTAAATTGTTAATTAATCTATTCAAACCAGTTCAACATTGGTGGCTTATGAAAACGAATATTTTATCAAGAAAATCAGACATTTTGTTGTATTAATAAGTAATAGAAATAGGTGTCCTGGTAATTTGTTTTGCACTTTCCCACGGTTACTCAAAGTAAATGCCTTGTCAGCTGCTTAATGCACTCCATACAGTATTTTACATAACAATGAAAATTTATTTATTTATGAGGGGTACCCAAAAGTAACCGGAATAGCTTTGCCGTGGGTGGTGCTTGTGTAGTACGCATTTCTGCTGCTTATATGTGTATAACTCAACTCATTGCGAGTTCAGCGCCACCTGTGTTGTCGACCTGGCTTGTTTTGTTCATCTGTAGTGATTATTTTTGCTAGCGCTGTTTTGTTCTTCTTTCGTTTTTTTATGATTGGAAGTTTAAGTGAACAACATGCACCTGTAAAATTTTGTTTTTTACTCGGTAAAAGTGCTGCTGAAACTGTTTTAATGTTAAAAACAGCTTACAAAGATGACACTATGGGAAAAAACTCAAGTATACGAGCGGTTTGCTCGGTTTGAAAATGGTGACATGTCGATTGATGATAAACCTCCTTCTATGTCCGTCAACTGCCCGAATCGATGAAATGTTGAAAAAATTCAAGAGCTTGTGCTCTCTGACCGTTGACTGACAGTTTGAACATTTTCAGAAGATTGCGCAACAGTGTTCGTCAAGAAAGACCCGATTTATGGTAAACAGGAGACTGGTTCTTCCACCACAACAATGCACCTACACACAACCATCTCTGTTAAACAGTTTTCGGCTAAAAATGCCACGGTTTCGCTGCCCCACGCACTTAACTCACCTGACCTGGCTCTGTACGACTTTTTCTTATTTCCTCGCATGAAAAGGAACATGATTGACACCGATTTGACAACACTGAAGAGATCAAGAATAAATAAATAAATAATAAATAAACGACGTAGGAGCTGTCAGCCATTTCTAAAGATGACTACAAAAAATGTTTGAACAGTGGAAGCACCAGTGGGACAAATTTATTAGTTGTAATGAAGAGTATTTTGAAGGGGATAAGGTTATTTTGTAAAAAACTTGAAAATAATTAGCTTTTAAGAAATAATTCCAGTTTATTTTGGGAACACCCTCGTACATGCATACGCAAATGAACCCATGATTTTTTCCAATTAAATCCCATGTTCTTCAAAACATTTTGTATTAATTCCCATGAGATGTGTTTAAAATTGATAAGATGCCTCTTAAAGTTGATATTAGTTTTTGCATTCTATTAAAATTATAAATTCTATTTCACGGCACGGATTTCAGATAATTATCAACGTTCACTTTCTTTATTGTTCAGTTTTATTCAAAGTACTGAAAAATCCATTAGCTCTCAGTTTATTAAACTTCATTTAAATTTTTCTTAATGTGTTAACTGGTATTCCGCTGAGATTAGCAAAATAATTTTCAGTTTCAGAATGTGATATCTCAGGCTTTTCTGAAGCAATATTTTAAAATACATTCATTATTATAAACTTACTTTTGTTACTTGAACTGACAATTAGATGGTAGATTAAGCATCGTGCAGATGGATTACATAATTGAAGTTTCAGTTTACGGTGGTATTAAAACTACTGTTAAGAGTATTAGAAAATACTATTTTTAGCAAAAAAATTAAAAAACAGCCACAACTACTCCACAAAGACACGACAACTAAGCATACTACCTGTGCTACTTTCACACTGAATTTTATCTACCATCAATGTAAGACTCCACTGGCTGCACACAGTAGAAGCAGATCGACTCAAAATAGTCTTCTGTACATCTACAGTGCAAGAATAACCCTAATGACAATGTATTTGATACAGTTTCATATACTTGATAGACTATTTAACACAAAATGTCATAATATAAATTGAGTAAAATTAATTAATTGTGTAAAATATCAATTGAGGAATCTGATGTGGTATGTTTAAGATGACCTGTTGAGCGAGCAAATGCCTTACTTCCCATCTTAATATCACACCCTCTCAGCACCAGTGTTAAAGGACTCCATCAGTCATTTTGAACAAAAAAAACTAAAGGTTCCTTTCAATCTACTTTTACTGTTTTATCATATTTACATACACTGGTGTACCAATTACTTGGCACTTGCCCAAATGTGTGGTCAGATCCTTCAGAATTGAGTAGTTCAACAACTCTATTTTATTGCTTGGGTCAGAGCTTTCTTCCTCTTGACCTGTCCACAATTTCTGCAGTACATCAGTTTCAAAGATATGATATTCATCTGTAACTGGATCAGTGCTGAGCATCCACTCAAGTCCACATACAACAAATCTTCACCTGGACTCTCAATTTGTCCAAATTGCCCAGAATGAGCAACTACCAACCCTGTGTACTTAAATTTGGCCAGATACGAGTATCAGCACTACGCAGAACTGAATAATTCTAGTAGGAAATTCAATAATCAGTTCCAATACTCATTCAATTCACATGTCACCAGATTCCAGTCAGTAAATTAGTCTTCCCTAGTGCCAACAAGAATCCAGATATAAGTAACAGCACTGCAAACAACTGAATAATTCTTGTAGGAAATTCAAATATCAGTTCCAATACCCAGATTCAATTCACATGTCACCAGTTTCTAGTCAGTGTATTAGTCTTCCATAGTGCCAACAAGAATGTTCTACTAACGACACTTTCCAAGTCTCAATCTTCGGCAACCGCAATGAATTAATCAGCATTGATTCAGCACAAAATTCCCGTAAGTTTCTTTAAGCAGGTGATGTAAGAAACTTCATACCACACAGACAGATAAAAAAAACCATTTGTTACTGTTATAATTTCAAACTGTAGGAAACATGTTTTATTCGCATGTTAAACTGAAAAACGGCCTCAGATATCTCACCAAAACAATATAGAAAACAAGTGTATAGTAAAAAACACTTTCTTCTTCTGCAGTGGTCACAATTTCAACAGACTATCACTCTACAATTTATGAGTTTCGGACGTATGATAAGGGGGCTTGAGCATCCACTCAAATCAAACACAAACACTTTACACCTTAGGCTGGTTGCACACAGGACGTGACGAGTCATTTTTGTCAGACTGACTAGTACTAAGTATCTGCCACACACCGGGCGCAACATTTGCTTCAAACAGTCTCTGACTGCTTGACCAGTATAGTCAAGTAGTATGGAATTATGTCTCGTCGTGAGCGAGCTAGAGTCATCCAGCTTTGCGCATGCGTCGAAACACATACGATTGCCATCCAGGTACTAAGCACAATATTATTTACATAGTTTTATGAATTGCTAAGTTGAAATTGTGTAGTTTAATTGTTTGAATTAAATACACAGCGGTCACATGGATCTCAATGAGAACAAACTTGTTTTGGTTCAGGCTAGGTCTGCATTGTACAATAATACGATTTGTTTCCAACAGTTTTGTTGCGTCCTGTGTACGGCCGGCCTTACAGGGCTCTCAATTCGGCCAACTACCCTGAATGGGCCATTCGTAAACCAATTTTCATTACTGTGCCTACTTGTACATCACAAGTCTGTAAAGCTTTACTCTCAAACCAACAGTAGAGATATACTTCACGGTAATATCGGTATGATTTGGCACAGTTCAGCCAAAGGTGTAAAAAAATTTCATATTAATAGCATCTAGGTAAATAAATTCAAATTTAGTATTTATCACCATGATGCTGGTTGCTTAATTATTGAAGAGCATATTATTAAGATAAACAGAAATAGTATAACAATAGTACAGTGTTGGTGTTCCGTAATCTGCCACAACTGTAAATTTTAGACCACTTAAAACCTGTTATTTTCAGTTTTGGTCTTGGTTTAATAAAGGTGAATCTTTAAAAAAATTCGGTGAACTAGCACCAAATTAGCAAGATAAACAAAACCTATGTACATTTAAATTCTGCTTATTGGAAACTTAGTCTAGATTCAACTTTTTTGCAAGTGGTAGAAATTTTAACCCTCATCATTTACTAGTAATTGTTGCACTTTAATAGTTTGTTATGACATGTCATTAATTAAATAAAAACTATTCTATCATCTTTTTATTCAATATGGGAGGTTCATTGAGCTCATTTTTTAGCTGATGTGAGCAGGTTAATTTCACAGCTTGTTAATTACGACTACATGGCAGGTTATACTTTTTGCGATTTTTTTTTTTGGAAAGGGATGAAATTACATCTACCAAAACCAGTAGGCAGCAACAGTATTGATGAAAAAACTCTAAGAAATTCAGCTAGTTAATGTTTTGTTTGTACTCTAGTATGACATTCTTTGTCGTACCAAACAGACCGACATGTTAACATTTATAATGACACGTAATCATTTAACATTAACAGAAGTTCATCATACACCCATTTTACAAGTTTGAAGTAAAATTGAGTACAACAAAAATCTGAATCAAACAACAGAAGAAATGTCTTGCTCAGAGATTCAAATAAGCAGGCAGTACTGTTTATTTATTTTAATATTTAACTCATAACTTATTAAACATTTAAAAATGTGTTTAATCTCTGTATTACCATATTGAAAGAATGCTATTTAAAACAAAACATGTAAATGTAATGTATATGACTATTTCTACCAAAAGTAATGAATTCATTAACACGTTGAGGCTGACTTGACACCTTAAGGCGGCTATAGAGTTCATCAGCGTCAGTCAGCCCAGGGCTGACTGATGCTGTAAGGCATCAGACACCCTACTATGTTTCAATAGTTTTTATTTAATCGGCGTCACATTGGTCGTGTTAATAAAATATAATTTTCAGACATTCCGATCGATCCTACAAGTGCTACAATGAAGGTCATTTTTTGTTACCAACTGCCGGGAATTTTAGAACGAATTTTAAAAGTTTCATCAATTCAGACCAACCAGTGCAGCGGTGCAGTTATATCATTATAAAAAATTATTTACATCTTTCATTCCATTAATTTCTCCATTCCTAGTGACTTCGTTTTACCAAGAAAAGGTAAGAATAATACATTTTTACATAAAAATAGTTGAACAATTACTCAAAAATAATTTTTATTGCTTCGAGTACTCGCAACCTATCACCGTATTTCTTACATACTGTAACGTTATATAATAATAACTGTTACCTGTTTTTATTCTTTTATCAAACATCCTATGTAGGATTTTAAACAGCCGTATTATTTAAAATTGAAATATATTTCTAACCACCAACCAGAATACGGTAACATAAAACACTTACCAATGTTTATAGCGCTTTCGTGTATCTTGTACACATCTTCAGTAATTAAACTTTTCTAAGTCAAAATTTAAAACTTCCTACTCCTACCATTCCTTATCTACTATGGTAGAAGTAGGAAGTTTTAAATTTTGATGGAGAAAATTTTTTAATGAATTTTAATTTACTGAAGATGTGTACAAGATACACAAAAGCGCTATAAACATTGGTAAGTGTTTTATGTTACCGTATTCTGGTGGTTAGAAATATATTTCAATAATAACTGTATGTACTTTTATAATTACACAACAAATAAAAAAACAACCCATTTATAATACCGAACTACATTTAGCTGGTGAATAGATGAACAAAGAAGTAAAATCGTTCGCGTGGCTGACTGACGCCTTGAGGCATCGTGGCATTCCCTCACTACAATGGCGTGTCAGCATAGCGGCACGTCCATGATTCCTGCCTCCGAGCTCAATTTGTTAATTAATAATATGATTACTAAAACGATTTGAGATTAATTAAGTTATTCAATACATCAGATATGAGAATAAAGAACAAGAGAATTTCACTAACTCAATAGAATTCCAATAATATGATATTAGTGAACTTAGCCAAAGATAAAAAATGAGCATGAAAAAATTTAGCACTTCCCTGAACTAAATCTGACAATAAATTCTGAAAAATAGCAGAAAATTACTTTCAATTATCTATTAACATTTTACTACTGAAATAAAACCAGCCCCAATGATCTTTCGATTTAAAGTACAGCAGAAACATATCAATCCAAACTAAATTTTTAATGAGAAATTTAATTTTAAAAATTTACAATCAAATAATTTACAACTACAAGGGATGATGGAGTTTACCAAAATAATAAAATTAGAAATAAAACACAATTGTTCATTTTAAATTATATTTTCACACAATGAAAAACATTTTACAATGTTATACAAACAATTTAACAACAGATTGATTTAAACAAATCAAAAATTGTTTTAAATAAAAAGAAATACAACACAGAGGCTTAGAGTATCATACATAAATATTGAAGTAGTAAATATGCATTAAATAATATAAAAATTCACATAATAATTTTGTTAAACATGAACAATATTATACATTTTTTATCATAAATATCAGGCAACGACTTCATATTTTTCTTTCCAAAAAAAAAATACAAAAAATTTTTGAGGTTTATAAGGATTATATGATTCTACTGTACTTTCTATAAATGTTCCATTTAATTGCTCCAAATACAAACCCTGATCATTTCCTCATGCAATTTAAACTAAAAAAAAAAAAAACATACGATAACCATTTAAGAAAACATTCTAAAAGATCATCTTTAACGCTTAAAACTGGTATTTACAGAAAAATACACCGAGAAAAATTAATTGCGAAGACCATTTGCCCGCATTTGAAGTATATTAACAAATTTGTTTCTTTCAAAAATTACAAAATACTCTTATATAGAATCTCTTTTAATAAATCACATGGCAGCCTAAGTAACAAATCACACAACTCCAAATGACATGACTAATGTTTTCAGGTTAGCTGATATACCGGGTGAGCATAAAGTCTTGCCCTGATTATAAAAATTTATTGCAGAATAACTGTTTGACATAATAATTTAAATTTGATGCTGTTACATAGGTTAGTGTTAATAGTTTTTTTTTAAGATTACTTACATTAGTAAACTTCAACGTGTGCCCCCTTGGTAGCTCGGAGAATGTCGAAGCGGTATTCCAGTTCCCACCAGGTGTTTTATAACATGTGTTCTGTCACAGTACCCACAGCAGCTTGTATCCTAGCCTTCAGTTCGTCAATGTCAGCAACTGGTGTGGCGAAGACTCTATCCTTGATATAGCCCCAGAAAAAGAAGTCAAGGGGAGTAATGTCTGGAGAGCGGGGTGGCCAGGGTGTTGGACCATCCCTTCCAATCCACCGATCCGGAAATGTTTCATCCAGGAAATTACGCACTATCAAAGCCCAGTGGGGCGGTGCCCCATCTTGCTGGAAAATAATCCATGGTTGATATTCTTCTAACTGTGGTGCAATGAACTGTTGCAAAACATCTAAGTAAATGTTAGCGTTAATGGTGTTTTCCGTGATTAAACATTTCCGGATCGGTGGATTGGAAGGGATGGTCCAACACCCTGGCCACCCCGCTCTCCAGACAATACTCCCCTTGACTTTTTTTTCTGGGGCTATATCAAGGATAGAGTCTTCGCCACACCAGTTGCTGACGTTGACGAACTGAAGGCTAGGATACAAGCTGCTGTGGGTACTGTGACAGAACACATGTTACAAAACACCTGGCGGGAACTGGAATACCGCTTCGACATTCTCCGAGCTACCAAGGGGGCACACGTTGAAGTTTACTAATGTAAGTAATCTTAAAAAAAACTATTAACACTAACCTATGTAACAGCATCAAATTTAAATTATTATGTCAAACAGTTATTCTGCAATAAATTTTTATAATCAGGGCAAAACTTTATGCTCACCCGGTATAACATTACGAGAATGACGTGACTCTGATCACAGCTGGTACAGCACTGATCCCCACCATTCACTGAGGCAACCGAGCACCCCATTACCAAAATAAACCTTGTACACAATTCAGAAAACCGGCAAGCTTATTTGGCGTCCGCTCTACGCAAAACTAAATCTACTGATGCTTTGGTTATGTTTATTCGTGAAGTTGTAATGTTGTTTTCATCTTCGTTAGTGATTACGAGGTGTGATCAAAAAGTAAGGTGACTTTTTGAATTTCGCGCGCTCTGTACACTCTAATTTCAAATTTTTTTGTTTTGTTTGTACACTCGTCACGATCATATGTTCAAACTTTTGACTATATAGCACATGTTGTTTTTATGTGAGAGGCATAAAGGTTAGACTCGTGTTTGCGTTCTCGGCGATTTTTTGCTGTTGAAAATAATGGAGCAGAGTGTAAAAAATGGTATTAGGTGTTCAAAAACTCTTGAAATGTTGACAGTGGCGTACGGTGAGTCAGCTTTGAGCAAAAAAAATGTTTATAAATGGTCTTAAGTTATTCCAAGAGGGCCGAGAAAATGTTAACGATGAACCTCGCTCTGGACGCCCCAGCACGTCAAAAACTGACAAAAATGTTCAGGAAGTGAAAGAAATTGTGTTGAAAAATCGTCGAATCACGATTAGAGAAATAGCTGATGATTTTAACATATCATTTGGCTCATACCAATCAATTGTAACGGATGTTTTGGGTATGACACGTGTGTCCGCGAAATTCATTCCAAAACTCCTTAATTTTGATCAGAAGCAGCGTCGCATGAACATCGCCCAAGACATGTTGAACGACATCAATGATGATCCTGTTCTGCTCAAAAGGGTTATAACTGGTGACAAAACATGGGTCTATAGTTATGACGTTGGAACCAAAGCCCAATCATCCCAGTGGAAGAGCCCAGGCTCTTCTTTGGAGATTAAGGCTGCATCGCTGGAGGAGCTCAAGCCAATACCCAAAAGTGCATTGTATCAGAGGGGGATTATTTTGAAGGGGATAACATAATTTTGGATGAATAAATCAATAATTTTTTTTATAAAAATGAAAAGTCACCTTACTTTTTGATCACACCTCGTATATGTGTTAATGTTAGTAATAATATTGTAAATTATTTATAATACTGTTCATTTGTTCATATTCCTGTTTATTTTTAAACTACTATTGTTAAGTGAGGATCACATGGGATACACGCGGCCTATTCTGAGAATATTTTTTCTGGTAGGCCATGAGGATCACAGGTTTCCTCACCATTTTTTTTTATTTATCTGACATTTTATTAACTTTTTACTATTATTTACTTACATATGATATGTTATTGATCTAATTTTGCAATTTTTCTGAGCGGCCCCTCGTGAAAGTTTACTAATTATGATATGACCTATGCAGACAACTAACTCTTATACATTACGGCAGCCAACCTGTTAATATACAGTTGCATAGAAGAAATGACCGGGTTTTTTCAAAATAAATACTTGTATAAAAGTGGGAGAAAAATAGTACTATAATCTTGAGAAAAGTGGAAACCGTCAATCTTACATATGAAATGAATTGTTTTGAAAGTGTTAAGTTACTCATCACAAACTAATTATACAATCAACAACAACTTAGCTAAACAAAAAATTAACACGTCTTTTTGTTACCAAAATACTCTGGCTGATGGCATTAAGTTACTAATCTTAATAGATGAATTAATCATGAATAATTTTTTCTTTTGATATTGGAATGATGCTGGTTCGCCCAAGACCTAAATAGATCCTAGACCCTTTCTCTTTCACGAAATCAAGAGTTGTTTTACCAACTGATACCACAAAACATCTTCCTTCTTTGCTCGCCTTGCTAACATTTAAGATTCTCCATTCGCTAGTACAAAGGCTGGGATTCTGACCCCGGATAAGCTTCATCACTTTACCGGTCGGTACTTCATTAAGATACTGCGAGACCATAAACTTTATTTTGTAATTATCCGTAAAAGCATTCTTGTCCTGAACAACAAGACTAACGGATTCCCATGGTGAAATCTCTGAAATAACATTTTTCAGCCAGTCTTTCGTCTCTTTATTGGCACACGTGACGCTGAGCGCACCCCTCACTAGACAACAGTTAAGAAATTGCGGTTGAGTGCTTCCAGATGGTTCTATCTTTTCCATGATGGCCATTTGAATGAGATCACATTGTGACTCATTTAACTTTTCCTCCGGATAATGTTCCATTGTTACCAACACTGTCAGATCTTCTTTCGCTGGTTTCGAACAGGGTTTTGAATCATTACTACTCTTTTTCTGATCTTCATTTGTCAATCTGGGCTTTTTACATTCAACCACACCATCTAAAGGTATAAAGTCAGAAGCTTCACTCCTTTTCAGAGGATTTTTTCCAGTACCCTGATTTTCAGAATTGCCCTTAGTATTGTCAGAACTTAAACAGTCAATTTCTATCAGCGATACATCTGGCGATGCATTCTTGTCTTTTAAGTCAACATCAATTTTCTCACAACCACTGGTATTCATTTCCTCCACTGAAAAATTACTCTTTCCTGAAATGTCATTACTCTGACTGGATAGAAGTCTTGCAGTATCAACTTTTGCCTAAATAAACAATAATGAAAATTCACATCACACATTCTACATTACACTAATTCAATAGTTGAACACTTTATTAAGTGTTTTTTTTTATATTGAATCAATCTAAAATCGTTAGAACATATATAAAAATCAGGTGTGAAACAGTCACACGACATTCTCTTGCCAATTGAAATAATGAACAATATAACTAAATATTAGAAATAAACAAAAACCATAACCTCTAATTTTAATGAGTGAATGATGCAAAATGAAAATCAATCTAGTTCAGCTTAATACTACGCAAAATCACTCTTTGACGCTAAACTAGGCTCTGCAGAGAAAAATGCTTACAATAAAAGTTGTAGATCTTTTAATTTCCTATAAATTTGATTATATACACTTTTGTCATAAAACCCACACTACGGCTGACATTTTAAAAAAATCCGTTTTTTTACAAATTTTCATGGGAAAAACAGAAAATCACTAATTACCACTAAACTAAGGTTTATACAAAAAAACAATTTGAATTAAAAGTTGTAGGTTTTTAAAATGTCTACAAGTTGGATTATATACACTTCTGCCCTAAACTGCATATTAAGGCCACAATCTTAAAAAAAAAAAACATTTTTTCTACGAGAGCATGTAGCCTCTCCAAGAATTTCAGTGGAAATGGTGCCTACTCTAAATTGTAGAGCATAAACAATGTAGCAAATGAGGCAATTTTTTAAAAAAGTCTTAAGAGCCATTTTTGAGAAAATCGCAAAAAAATGAAAAACTACACGAATAAACTACTACTTCCGGTAGACTGATTTTGATGAAAATGTTCGTGTCAGGTCCTCTAGTAGTACCTAACTTGCATAATGTTCAGTTCTTGAGATATTTTGTTCACACACACACATACACACACGCACGCACGCACAAACCAATCGCTAAAAACATGTTTGAGTGAGTTCAGGGGGTCGGAAAACGTGTATATCCAGTGAAAACTCGATTTCGAAAAATCGACATAAAAACAATACTTTCTTTCCTATATATTCATATAGGCCAAGAGAAATCATAAATCAATAAGCACAAGAACCAAAATAAGCGAGTAGACAATATGTCTATGTTTACATGACAAAAAGATGATTAGAAGAGATATGTGCTAATGTTTTTACAGAGATATACAATTTTGAAGCAGTAAATATCAGCTGTATAATTAACTAATAATACAGTGAAAAACGCTCAGAAAGAAGTAAGAACATATCCTGGTAAAAACAAATGATGAAGTGTTTTGGTTGCTCTTCGGTAGACCCTTACATGTACGCAGGAGATATGGATTGCATTAATGATCTTCAACCTACGGCAAAAGGGAAACTAAGAGAGGAATTGCAAAAATTTAACAGCCACTCATCTACAGTTCAGCCGTTCTTAGTTTGCTCCAACTGTCAACAAACAAAAGCCACCTACTACATTTTTGAGGTGATTATGTACGTTAGGCAAAATGATTTTATGCAGAATTTCAATGTTCACAATCATAACACGAGAAACAGGAACGATTATTATGTGGCTAATCACTCCACAAAATTGTTTGAACAAAAACCTACTTATGCAGGGAGAAAATTCATGAATAAATTACCCCAATTTTTAAAATGTTGTGAGGATTTGAATTCCTTTAAAAAAAATCTGAAAAATTACTTGATCAGTGAAACTTTTTATAGCGTACAAGAATTTCTTTCTTGATAGTAGTGATACATTGTGTGATTCTTATATGTATTTCAGGTGTTATATCTGACGACACGTCCTATACTCCTTTTGGAATCTCCAGGGCGCAAAAAAAAGGGTGCACGCTAGAGTATGCGACTTTACGGAAGTCGTATTCCTATTAAGTTAACTATTTTTTAAATCATAAGTATTTAAAGTACTAAAAACATCAGTCATGATATGATGTAGGCCTAACAATTTTATTTAGAAAAAATACTTTTAAAAGTATTTTGTTGTTACTTTTTAATCAGCGTGTACACATTTATATATAATGTGCATGCTCAGTGACATAATTATTTGTTTACATTAAGAGCAAACTAAGAGAAGCTGGACTTTATTGACCACATTCCCTTCAAACTTAACTGTGTTTACGAGCACTAATAAAAAGTGCAGTCTTATTTGAAGGGTAAACTTGATCAAAGTAATGTTGGATAAATTGTACAAATTGTATTAATCTAAGCCTAACACAATAAGCAGCAGCCAAACACTGGTCTCTTTACTCCTACTCTCGTCCCTCAGCCAGTTTTTTACAAAAAACATCCTAAAAAATCATGAAGGTTTAAAAACTTACAAGCTTTATTTTAAAAAAAATCACGTAAATTGCTTTATTTTTCCTTCAGTCATAGTGATTCAAAATTAGATATTCGAAAATAGTCTGAAAATTTGGAACACTTGTACGATAACACGATTTTACAAACTTATTTATAATTTTTTACGGCAATATATTATGGAACAGCACATTTCAGTGAATAATTTTGTACTAAAAAAAAAGTAAAGAAATGTAGAAAATAAGGGATACGGATGATGCTAAACGCTGAATGATGAGATGCGTGAATTGCAATACTCAAGTGAAGCAGTGTTGTATAAACATAATAGTAACAATACTTTCATCCCTATATATGTATATAGGCAAGAGAAGTAAAAATAAAAAATATGATAGTAATAGAAAAAAACCCAAAACTATTTTTAGTTAGAAAATAGGCAAACTAAAAATAGCTACCCAAATTATCAGATCATTTATATCATTCTTTTCTCATAGTTGTCAACAAAACCATAATAAATCACTTTATTTTCAAGTTAACCTTTTACCATGCAATATCAAATGTTTCTTTTCAAGTATTTGTTAAAAAAAAAAGACTGTATACAAAATTCCGAGAACATTTATGTTTCTATCCTTGTTTTTTCTTCTCTCCACTGCTACCAACCACACAAAAATAGACCAAAAAGATTTAGTCTGACACTAAATTGTAGATCATTTTATGGTGAACAAATTGATTTGCATGTCCATAAACTACAATTACTGAAAAAGGACTTATGAGCATTCACTCTGCATTTTATACGTTTACGCGTCAGTGAATTTTCCGTTGCTTGTCAGTTATGAGTAAAACTGAAAAAATTAATTAAACATTTCGGTAAATTACAAAACAAAGTTATAAACAACATTACCTTTTCAACGGATATCATTCGACCATGCAATTCAGTCAGGTGGAGATGTTTTAATGAGCGAGCTGCATCTTCACTCGAACCCATTGTGACGTAACCGTAACATCTTGCTCCTGGTGTACGCGCATTTGTCACAACCTTAGCCCCTACCACCTGCAATTACCAAGTTACAAAAATCCAACTAAAATAAAAATTAAACTAACAAAATACAGCTATGGAGATTAAGTTCTTAACCCTATCAATACAGGAGCCAACTGTAGTCAGTGTGGTAGTTACTGTCTTTAAGGCGGTATAGAGCTTGCATATTTATAAAGTTATAATTATAATGGCCGCTATATATGTCAAATTACTCGATTTAAAATGCTCTTTCATTTGATGTATAATACTATCCATATAGTGTACGTATAACAGAACTATGAAGAGAGCAAAATGGCCAACCTGTTTGACAGCTTCGAATATGTTCCAGACCGACCAACTTTTAAAATATTTCACATTTTGAGCTGGTACAATTGCAGTGCTTCCCTTTAAAAAGGTCATCCTCATCCTCATCATCTTTAAAGGTCATCCCTTTACATTCAACCGTTAGCCCGTGGTTTCTGGGTTTAGAGATGAAAGATATTTCTTTCATCTATTTTATCCTTGGGCTACCTAACATCTACAAACATACTGTAACAAGATCGAGAAAAGACGGGATCGCTCACGAATCTTCCAGAATTCCATTCATAAAAATAGTTAAGAAATAATAGTAACAACAAGAGAAAGTAATAATAATAAAAATAACAACACAATAGCAGCAATAAATGACAGTTTAACCATAATGGTACGCCTATTATAAAAGGGTATTGTGTTATAAAAAGGGTATTTTTGTGAAGTTGTTTACGGGGTTGTTTACGTTTTCTATTTACAATAGTTGACTTGTTAACAAAAGGATTTTTCTAGCATTCATTAATAAAGAGTTATTTTTGTACTTGAGTAGATTTCACTACTTTGTTCTGGAACGATCTTTATGAATGAGTAGGTATAAAAAGAGACCCCGAGTGCGGTCAGTCAGTAATCGTTTGATCTTTGACGAATGTCCATCGGACGTAGGTAGGCGCGTACGGAACATTGTGTCAGTCGACGATTGTAACACTGTCTGTGAGTCTATTGAGTAAAGCCTTTTTGTGAGTGTATTATAAAGTTAATGTGAATTCAATTTCTATGTTTTGTATGTCTGTGTAAGCTATAAAAGTGATTGTAAGTTATTTATTGTTTATTATCTAGTTTAAGTGCATTATTAAATCGTTTATTGTGTTATTTAATTATAATTAGTTTAATCATTTATTTTGTAATCTTTTAGTCTAATAAATATTTGTAATTTGTAAACTTTAGCGTATTAATTATTTAATAACCTAGATCCCGAAACGGACCTTAGCAATAAGTGTCACAATACATTACTACTGTTATTTTATGTATGTATGTGTTTTAAGTATATTTGTGTGGAATTTCAATTGCTAACAGTAGGGATAGACAGCAATTTTTCATTAACAGCAATGTTGCATTGCATGCTCTTCGAATTATACTCAACAATTTTTAAACATCTGTAACTCACCCAATCTTTACCCGAAATTTTAATAAAAAGTACGGTTTTATTCAAAAAACTGTTTTCTAGAAAAACATGTCATGTACAAATTTTTGCACAACTGAAATTTCAGCCTGTCACAGTAAAAAATATAAAGTAACACACAAATTTTCCGCGTGCCAATATTTCGCTCGCTCAAACGCAAAATGATTTTCATGTTTCTATGTGTAAAAGAACCGTACATATTATATAAAGGAATTTATTCGAGAGCGCGTTATGATATTTGACCTTTCATTACTGCATGAAATATGCAGATTTTAAATCCTACTTTCTGATTCTATGTTGTATTGACCTATAAGGGCCTTATATACACAGATAAACACAACATAACAAACCCATAATTTACCTTGCCATATTTAGAGAAAACTTGTTTGAGATCTGTAGCACGTGTAGTAGAAGAGAGCCCGCTGACCCATAGATTCCTGCTGCTTAAAGCGCTGGAGCTCTCAGAAGCACTACTCTGATGAGCCTTCTTGCCTGATACAAAAATACAAAATTATTTTAAATTATGGTACAAAGTATTTGTTACTGTAAATATGGTAGAGCGGATGTCAAATAAGCTTGTCTTTGTAGCTGCGCGAACAGTTCAGATTCAGTCGGTAGATTTCGTGTCTTAGTACCATATTGCCTATTAAATCGCATGTTCTAAACGATGAAAATTATCATCTATTAGCAAAGTTAAAAACATTCAATTGTAAACATTGTACGAGTGCAGTCCAGAAAGTCTGTCACGTTTTAAATATACTAAGTACAAGAAAAAAATTTTATTATATACATTTGAAAGTCAAGCTAAAATGCTATTTTTCTACATAATCACCAAACAAATTAAGACACTTATCATAGCGGTGAACTAATTTTGAAATGCCGGCGTCATAAAAGTCTACCGCCTGTGATTTTAACCAGTTAGTCACACCCTCCTGCAGCTCCGCGTCATCGTCAAAGCGCTGCATCACAAGCCATGTCTTCATTGTCGGGAACAAGTGATAATCGCTGGGCGCAAGGTCCGGACTGTATGGTGGATGTGGGAAAACCTCCCATTTGAAAACATCCAAGACTTCTCGTGTTCGATTTGCCGTGTGTGGTCGGGCGTTGTCATGCAAAAAGAGAATTTTTCCAGTCAACTTTCCTCTGCGCTTGTTTTGGATCGCTCTTCTTAACTTTTCAAGTGTTTCACAATACCTCGCAGAGGTTATTGTTGTGCCACGTTCCAAGAAATCGATAAGAAGAACTCCTTTTCTATACCGACCGTACTTCACAACTGGCGGGATTTTGATTGCGGCACACATTTTAAATTGTTGATGAAAAACAACGAAGAGCGACACAGACCTCTCGCTAGCACGGCTGGATAGCCACTGAACGGAGAAACGCCGCGGCACCAAAATGGCCGCGATAGCTCCGCCCCTAGCGGCTACAACGCAAAACGTGAGAGACTTTCTGGACTGCCCTCGTATAACAATTAATGCTTACCAAATACAACATACTGCAGACTAATGTTTTCAGGTTAGCTCATATATGAGGTGTGGCTATTAAATAACGAGACTGACGTAAAAAATTTAATTTTAATTTTATACATAATAACTTTTGTCACCTTCAGTATACACTCCTGTATCCCTACAACGCTCCATGCGAATTTTCCATTGTTGGAAACAGTGCTGGAAGTCATGTTCTGTCAGCTCCTTCAGGACACGTACCGCTTCCTCTTTTACAGCTTCCACAGACTCAAATCTTGTCCCTTTTAATGCAGATTTCACTTTAAAACAGGTAGAAGTCACATGGTGCAAGATCTGGTGAATAATGTGGATGTTCTAACACTGAGATGCTGTACTTGGCTAGGAACCTCTTGACAGATAACGCGGAATGAGCTAGCTCATTGTCTTTGTGGAGAACCCATGATTTGTCCTCGGGGCATTTTTTCCTTATTCTTTGACGCAGTTTAGAAATTACCTCAAGGTAGTAATATTGATTAATTGTTTGACCTTCAGGAACCCATTGAAGGTACACAATCCCATGGATATCAAAAAAAAAAAAACAATCATCATTGCTTTAAATTTTGACTTGCTAATTCAAGCTTTTTTGGCTCTCGGTGAAGTTCAGCTCTTCAGTGCATGGACTGGTGCTTCGTTTCCAGATCATAAGTAAAAAACCTCGTTTCATCACATGTTATTATCGTTTCCAATAAATTTGGGTCATTTTCAATCGCGAACGAAGTGTCAGTACAAACATTTTTGTGAGCTTAATTTTAACATTTTTGAGCGGCACGTGTTCTGAAGGAAATGACAGAAGATGACTTCCAGCATTGTTTCCAACAATGGAAAATTCGCATGGAGCGTTGTAGGGATAGAGAAGGAGTGTATATTGAAGGAGCCAATAAGTGATTATGTATAAAATAAAAATAACATTTTTTACAACATCAGTCTCGTTATTTAATAGCCACACCTCGTAGGTTATTAGATTATTATAATTATTAGTAGCTATATATATATATTATACAAGTATATTAGACATCCAAGTAAAGTACTTAGCGTCGTGGTTAGACAGGTGACTCACGTAGAGCAAACTTTTTTTCAATCTGGTTAAATCTTGATCCCATTTATAATATAATATTTAAATATTTTTATCGTTAAATCTACCACAAAGCAAAAATAAAAAAAAACATTGCTTTCCGTGGTGTAGTTGTCAGCGCCACTGGCTTCTATGCCAGAGTCCTGGGTTCAATCCCTGGTCAGGTCTGGTATTCTTTCATCTGTATATCCCCTCATATCACTACTTACGCACAAGCTTATACAGGTATAATCTTACAAAACAAAAAATTCATAAAAAGTAATAGTTGCTACGTGAAAGCTTGCAAAAGCTGTGAATCTAGTTACAGCATTATAACTAATGTAATCTCATTGTTATGTATGCAGTATCTTAAAAGTTACTACTTTATGTAAATAACTAACAAGAGAATTCTTAATTTTTTTTTACATACATGCCAAAGTTCAATGAACTTTTTTTTTGTTCAACGTTCAACTGTCCTGCAATCACTGCTTATGCAGATGGTGAAGGATGAAATGATTTTTTGTAATGTATGAAAATATGCCATGCCAGAATGGGATTCGAACCCAAGATGGCATGATGAGAGGCGAGCACGTTACCAACTACACCAATGTGGCCAGCTACAAAGAAATGAATGTATTACAAAGAAATAACTTACCTGATCCATCTGAATGTTGATCCTTATTATCTTGGCCATCTTTTGAAGCGCTGCTACTATTCAACGCACCACCACCAGTGCCATCATTGGATTCACCTGCTCCTGTCGTACTAAAATTATACAAAATTATTTTATATTAATTTGAGTATAAAACAGACCCACATAAAAAAATCCTATCCACACTGTAAATATCCAACATTAGTAACAAAAATTGTCCACCATTTATGATTTTATTTTCACCAAATAGTATTACATAAATTGAGTATAGATAGTAGATTGAAAAATCAGAGATTTTAACAGTGGACATGACTTGCCTCAATGAACATTTGTTTCAGAATAAAAACACTGGTGATATACAAAGGGCATTAAAAATATTCCCGGAATTGCCTTGCCATCGCCAAAAAAGCGATAAGACTGCCGAATTAGCAATATGATTGCGTGCACTCTTGTTGAAACATTTTTGGACAGTGCACAGTAGTGTCAGTGCTCCATATGACATGAATATGAATGGTTGTCAGTCAACACCATGTCCCATGTCACAGAAGATCAAGTTCATGTGCGAATTGGGAAGTCAGCTTCAGAGACATTGTTGGCTCTGCAGCATGTTAACAAATCCACTGTTTACGAATAGTTTAAGAAACGGGAGGAGATGTGAGAGGATGACGAGCGCAGCGGGAGACCGTCAACATCCCAAAATGATTGCAAAAGTGAAACAATTGACTCTAGATGATTGAAGAATTCATGCCATTATATGCGATGATTGAAGATCAGACAGTCAGTGGAAAGGCTGCTGAACACGGATCAGATGGAATGTTCATCTGATCACTGGTGAACTGTTCGAGACAACTTCGACGGAACCTATATTCCTCCAACAGATTATCACTAGTGATGAGTCTTGGGTGTTCACCTACATCCCAGAAACACAACAGCAATCACCGAAGTGGTAAACATTGTCCCCCTGACCAAAGAACGACATTGGATCGAATGCGACGACTCAGCTCTAAAAGATTCCGAAAGAAGCCTTCTACTGCAGCTTCCAACGATGGCAGGATCGATGGAGCAAGTGTGCATATGCGCAAGGGTCCTTCTTTGAAGATGATGAGGTTAGCACTGCCAAAGGTCATGAACATTAGCATGCTGAACCAACATTCTGGGAACTTTTTGAATGCCCCTTGTAGAATAGATTGAAAAATCAGAGATTTGAATATTAAACATCACTTGCCATGATGGAAATTATTTTTAGAACAAAATAACTGGAGATATAGATTGAAACGAACTGCTTTCTCTTTAACAACCTGTCATGAAAATAATTTTTTTCAAAATTACAATTATTCTTGATTTCAAAATATATTAGAAAGCCAATCATAGAAAAGAGGAGAAATAAAACTTTCATGTTAATGTAATTAAAATGATTAGTTGGCCTTTACGAATGAATTCCCACAATAAATGCTGAGTGACATCTTTATCACTAGAACAGAATTTTACTGAGTGCGATAAACTTATAATGCTAGTATCATCTGGTTTATCCTAAACTGTTAGTAAAATTTTATTATTTAGTCAAAACTTACAGTATAAATTAAATTTATGTTTACCTTACCTTTGGTTGCCATTTTCGTTTAAAGAAAACTTACGCGCGTTTTGGTAGTACCACCTTTTTCAGAGCAATATTAACTAAAATTAAAAATTAAAATTTAGAATAATGTTTCCATTCAGTCATATTAAATAAAACTGTCTTAAATTTTCAATCCTCTGTTTTTATTTATTACAATAGATGACAGCAGCTTCTCTAATTGAATTATCGTCTTTTAATTTATTAAAGATTGTTTATTAATAATTAATGAACAGTTAAAATTTAAAGATAATTAACTAGAGAAGCTGCTGCCATTTAATATAATAAATATAACAAATACAGGATTCAAAATTTAAGACAATTTTATTTAATATGAATGAATGGAAACACCATTTTAAATTTTAGTTATACCGCTCTAAAGAAGGTGGTACCACCGAAACGCAGGTAAGTTTTTTTTAACTAAAAAAGGTAACCAAAAAGTAAGGTAAAACTAAATTTCATTTATACTGTAATTTATATTAAATAGTTGGCAGGATGCATTTGAAAATTGTTTGTGAATTAGTCAAAACTGGTTGTAAAATAGGATAATCACTCGAAAAAGGTGGATGATACAACACGTCTGACTGTGATTACACTATAAGTAGTCTGCTTAGCAAGAATAGGGAATACACTACGAGACAAATAAAACTTTACATCTTGCCACCAGATTAGCAGCACCATCACAACTACACAAAATTGTTATTTAAAATTTGTTTTTCAAAAGTTTAATAAGCTCACATTTCTGATAATTTAATGCAGTTTGGCAAATCTGCATAGTATAAGATCCTATCACTACAAGAATCGTAAAAATCGACAAATTTGAACTCTAGAAAAAAGCATGTGTTAAAATTACTACTCTGCTGAGTAGTTACAGTGATAAAATTCCTGTAATTTTCATCTCAAAATTTTTCCTTCGTTTTTAACAAGATTGTTTGGCAGAATCTTAAAAGTGTCCTGCTTTTACCCAAATAAAAAATATTTGAATCCATTCTGTAGGACTCTTGTGTATTGAAGGGAATCTGCAATTGCAATACTTATGATAAGTATATATGATCGGCAATTCAGGGACAAAATTTTTTTCAATTTCAGAAACTACAAAATTTAAACAAAACCCATAAGTGAAAACTCCCAGAAATACACGCATCTGTATAATAAGAAATTCAAGATATTTCTGACAGCCAGTTTACCAGAATATTTTGAATGTTCAAAAAAAACTACAAAATTTCATGACAAAAAAGCAGATATCTTTCATTCCAAACAAATTACATTGCAATACTTTCATCGTCTGTTCTTCAAATGGCTAAATAAGCTGCAGTGGAAAACCTAACACCATAAACATCTATACATTTAAAATGAGCAGAAAATTGTTTCAAATAAATATACCATTTCAATTCTGGTATTGTAATAACATTAACAACCTATATTTAAGTGTAATGAATTCCATTTTACATTCACATGTAGCTTATTTCGACTTCAATGACATACTTCCATAGTTCATGTAGCAGTTCAAAGATTTAAGAACTCTTTCAATACACCCAGAGTTTCAAGAACTTATCCATGCGCAAGTTTAACGACTGTTGATTGGAACAGTTAGTTGTAGACTGTTAAATAGACATGCCATTCATCTCGCAGAATAATCGAAAAATTATCCATCAAACGATTCGTTGATATAAAAACTAAATGCTTCTTTTAAACTTGGTACACACCGAAACTTAAAACATCTGCTACAATTACATAATGAAATGATACAATTTATTTAAAATTCAATTTACTGCCTTCATAAAGATAATCTTTAACCCTTTGAGTACCGATTGTTACAGGATGGAAAGCATGCACAGACTATGTTTTACATGACATTGCTCGCGTCACGATGAACAGCCATTCTTTGATTTTTTTTAAATCTTTCATGTTTGTTTTTTGTTTGAAATTTTGTATGTGTTTGTAAGAAAAACCATGTAATTTAACACATTGAGCCTGGAGGCTGGAATCACGGATGCTTTGCTACGCCGATCCGCCATAGCCATGAAAAAATACCGTGATGCTCAACCAAGGCACACCTCTGTTCACCAGCTAAATATAGTAGGGTATTATACACGTTTGTTCCGTGATTATAAAAGTTCATACATTTATTATTATAAACGAGGTCTGTTAGAACAGTATCCAACCTTTGGCCGAGGAAAAAAACTGGGATACCTGGAGCGTTGGAAACCTAATCACCCTCAAAGAAGTCTCCTTGGGATTCCATACACTTCTCCCAGCAGAGCCGCTGATGATAGTATTCCGAGAAGGCCTCTTTTAGAATAGAGTTTAGCTTGGCTGTCACAATGTCCTCTCTTGTCTGAAATCGTGTTCTTTTTAATGGCCTCTTGAATTTGGGATACAGCCAGAAGTTGCAGGGGGCCATATCAAGAGAGTAAAAAGCCTGTTGAACCACAGAAGTCTGGTTTTTTGCCAAAAAAAGTCTGAGTGAAGTGCGAGTAAAGTGCTGGAACATTGTTGTGATGGAAGCGCCAATTTCCTGATGACCACAACTCTGGTCTCTTGCACCGCACAGCATTACAGAAGCAACGGAGGACATCCCTATAGTACTCTTTGGTGATTGTTTGACCCTGTGGTGCGTACTCACGGTGTACCAAACCGCGGGAGTAAAAGAAAGCAGTCAGCATCACTTTGCCGTTGCTGAAACTTGGAAAACCTGCTTTGGTCTTTGCGACGTGGAATGCCTCCACTGTGAAGACTGGGATTTGGTTTCCGAGTCGTACCTGTACACTCAAGACTCGTCACCAGTGATTATGGTGTTCATAAAGTCTGGGTCACTGTTTGTGGATGCAGTAACGTAGCTCCAGTCGTTCCTAGCAAAAAAAAACCCCGATGAGACCACTACACATTACCTTACTCAATTGCTGCTTGCCAACGACTGATGCCGTCGACAGATGGGAAAAATTCACTCACTACACAAATGTTCAAGGTCGACTCATCCAAGCATGCTTAATTGACATCCATCAGGTTTTCACAAAAAAAATAACATTGAATACTTTTCTAACAGACCTCGTAAGTACAGTACGTAAGAAATTACTTTTGAGCAATAATTAAACTGTTTTTTATGTAAAAATGCATTATTCTTACATTTTTTTTGTAAAAAGAAGTCACTTGGAACAGAGAAATTTGTAGAATTAATTATATAATTAATTATAATGATACAATTACACCACAGTAGGAAGTTCGAATTGACTGCACTTTTAAAATTCGTTCAAAAATTTCTGGCAGTAGGTAACAAAAAATGACCTTCACTGTAACACTTGCAGGATCTTGCCTCAACAACATTTACTAACACTGCCAGTGTGCTCGCGACTTAACAAAAGCTATAGAAACGTAGTAGGATATATAACACTTTATATATATTGATCCCAAAAAAAACTCAATTTGGTACTTTAAGGGAGGAGTCTACTCAAAAAAAGTTTTTTTTATTCTCTTTAGATAAGTAATCTGTTTGTTTTGCAAGTGAATAAACATTAAATTTTTATAATTTTTTCATATAAAAAAATGTTAATATTGTTCACTACAACCCCAAATATAAGGGGCGATAGGGGGAAAATCATATCTTCGTTATTTGCTTATAATTTTTTAATTTTAGAGGTACAGATCTGGTTTTTATGTCAAAATTATCAGAAAATTATGCTCTTTTTTTGAAGGTTCCATTTAAACATTTAACTTTACAATGGAGAGAAAATTATTTTTTAAAATATTTTCCCCCAAAAATACAGATAAGGTCATTATTTTTTATTTTTTAAAAATTCCTATAAGTTTCAACATGGCCAACCTACAAATAAACAAGCAATAAATTCTGAATAAAGTGGAAAAAATCATCAAGATAGCATTTATATAAAGAAAGTTATAAGGATTTTATCATGAAGAAAACCTGAAATACTAAATGCCGAGAAAATTGAATGTAAAGTTTCACTTACAATTACACAGATTATGTAAAATAATGTTTTACAAATTTCTAGTTATCGTACATAAAAACAAAATATATAGCTGGATTAAGAACATTCTGAAGTTTTAAAATCAACAAAAAAAAATTTTTGATTATTTTTTTTAATTTTTAGAGATTAAAACTGGGTAGACTCCCCCTTAAGGCATCAGTCAGCCTCAATGTGTTAAAATCAGTTTAGTTATATAAAGCAATATATTTTGTCAATCTTTCTGCCGAAGACTATTGACAGTGACTGAATTGTGTTCAAAAGTTAAAGTCAACTTATTCTGAAGACTTGATTATTATTCTAACAACATTATCACTATTTAATCTTTTTTGTCCGATTCCACATTCAACAGATATTCACCTACTTTATTGTAGTTAATGTGTATGTAAGAAATAAACCACTATAACTTCTCGTTCATTACAATCACATTGCTTTTCGTTAGGTAACAAGGTATTCTTCATTTAGTTATTTTATTACGAGTACTAGCTCAGCCAAACAGAGTGCAGTACACGACAGCGAAAGAATGAAATCAATTATGTTAATGTGACAATTATACTTCTCCAATAAAGTTTAAAGTTTGAAAATAGTTAACATAACCTGGCATGTGAGTACCGTTACGTAAACATGACATCAGTCCTCAAAGGGTTAATTAATTAACTATCTAGATAATTAAATATTATTCAGGTGGAATACTTTAAAAACAACAGTTTAAGAAGAAAACAAAGACTATAGGATTTAAATTTTCAACATAAAAAACACAGAAGACTTGTGCAAGTCTTCTATACAGAGTATGTTATGAGAAACAAAAAAATATTACCGAACAAATACATTTTAATTAATAAAAACATTCAAAATTTGCTGAACAATTCTTGCATATTTTGTTTATCAACAAATTTCATTGCAACCGCTAACGAATTACCGAAACGTTTGTTTTTATACAAACCCATGTTGCCTTTAAGAATCTACAACCGTTCTAAAAGTAAGGTGATATCTTATAAGATAACCCCTTATTTTATATACAACTATTTGTAAATATACAAAAAGATCAAACACAAAAGATACACTTAAAAGGTGTGATGACTGAAGGCCGGTGACTGCCCGACAGACAATCAACCACTTATTTAACGAAACCAACCTCTTCACATCCTGATTCTTGTTAGCGGACGAAGGCTGATCGTTTCTTGAATCTTCTGGCGGAGACGATGTTGCAGTCGATGACGTCACTGTCGCATCCTTGTCGGCTTGTGACTGATTACCATCTGAAGACTGTCTCTGCGATTCATCTGGGACACGGAGAACCAATGAAAAGAAGTCAGATCAATTGAGTGAATTTACGCTACAAGAAAATCGTACTGGAAGAATCGGTGACATCACAGCTGCAGCTGAAAATTCTCTGCCATTAGATCAACGAAGAATGTGGATCGGCAGATCTGCGATGTAATGCGCAGTACCCGACGATGTAATGTAGACTGCTTCAACACCAACCCTGCAGCGTCTTGTCGATGCAGAACTTACTTGGAAGCACCACTTACAAACATCATGACTGAAGTGTGAATCGTATCTTCTGTCTTCTTTTTACTGAAAGAACTTGTGATATTTTGAAGAGCTGCCTTTTAACTCACATTATTATTAATATTATTAAATGAACAAAATAAAACCAATTATAAAAACTATGAAGAAATTAAATAACATTAAATTTCATTTGTTTCCTTCCAAAGTAAACAAATTCACAATATTTAAACGCACGCCCATTTAAAACCATATACACAATCCAATCGATACCAGCGAATATCACATACGTATTTTAAAAACTTCAAACTCAGCTTTTAATCAGAACAGAAAAATTACATTTATTTAACTGCTACTGCAGTCAAAAACAATTACTATAATGTGTGATTTACAGGAATTAACGAAACAGCAGTCTTCATGTCAGTGAAACCTCATTGTTCTCATGTAGACGAAATCCAGCTTGAAGTAATTTCCATTGTACAGAAACTCAGGATATCAGTTTGCTAAGAAATTCCAAGACGTGCCTACTGATTTAATGCACACTGGTATATTATCAAGAACCAATAGTACTCATTCATACACTGAATGTTTACAGACGATGAAATCCAGGATGACATTGCCCCCAAGAACTCATGAAACATAGCTTTCAGTCAGTAATTCACAAAGCCAAGGTACAATGAACCACCTAATTTTCTTCCAAATGGAAACAGAAGATCTAACCTCAAACACAGGTTTTTATAATTCTACATTCAAAATTATTTTACTGGAAAGAAATACTCTATAAAACACCGAATTGCTTTCAATTTAAAGGTGTACTTTCAACTATATATTTTAAAAGAAATTTGTTAAAGACTTATTATTTGTTTTTATTAAAGTGTTTTAATAGAAATTCAAATGAATAGATTTTAAGTTTTTAAAGTGTTAACATTTTATGAATAGGACAATAATTATTAAAATTGACAATATCAAATTTTTGAAAGCACAATTAATCATTATATGCAAACTTAGACAAAAGTTTCTAGTAATTTACAATCCACGTAAGAAAGATCCAGAAGGGCTATTGTTTCATTATTCATGTATATTTTAAGAATTAATCAATAACACAAACAAGTGTAAAATTAATATAAAAAAAAACAAGGGATACGACTGACCTACAGATCCTAAATTAACAAAAATCTTAATTTGGGTCACACGATACAGCAAGCAATTAATTAATGTCTACATTAAAAATCAACCGTACAATATATATACCACGTTCATGCAAATTACATTTATGCGAGATTTACCATTGTTACTATATTACAATTTTATTAACTGTTAATTATACAGAATTTAATAACCTTTATTAGAGAATTAGCACATAATTTAACTTTTCATAATCAAGTAAAAACGCCATACTAATTAATACACAAAGACTAATTTAATACAAAACAAATTTCATCTGAACAGAAATATTTACAATTTAAGGGGTCTGCTACGTATTTTAACAAGACAACTACCTTGAACCTCCTACTTTCCATAGGTTTTCATTAAATTGTTTTTTACAGAGAATGACTTCCCAGCTATTTACAAAAACTTGAACAGTGTCAAAATATTAGGCGATGGTCCTTAAAATAAGTCACATCCCACCAGACTGACTTAAAATTTTTTCATCAACCTGAAGCATATTATATTATACCACAAATTTTTCTCAGTGCATATTATGAAAAAATTTATCTAACAAATTTTACATTAAGTTTTATGATATGGTAAAAAATTTGTAACTGTATTACCTTTATTACTTTTTTCTTGGCAGCTATCCTCCTGTAATAAAAGGAAAAATATACATAAATGAATAAATAAAAGAAATCTTTTTAATGCAACCCTACAGCGTTTATTTAATACTACTGTAAAAGTATTTAATTTTTCACTGACCTGTTACAGCAGCTATATCACATGTTTTTTACCTTATTTTTACACAATCTTACTTCCTACTGACAAGTTTTCGTGGATATACCATCATTTCATCAAGAATACACAAAATTGAAACTAAACTTCCTTAAAAAATATATTAAAATTTACAGATGATTTATCTTTAGGACCCACCGGGTTGGTCTAGCGGTAAAGTCGTCGCCAAAATCAGCTGTTTAACAGCTGATTTTCGGAGACGAAGGTTCCTGGTTCAAATCCTAGTAAAGGTAGTTACTTTTATATGGATTTGAATACTAGACAGTGATTACTGGTGTACTTTGATGATTGGGGTTTAATTAACCATATTTTCTCAGGGTCATGGGTCATGGGGTTGCTTATTATTCTAAATTGAACAGATTGCAACGTACACAAATTAGAAATAGAAAAAAAATGTTGTATCTTTAGTCATTTAGTTTTAAATAATTGACAAAGTATAATCATCTTGTGTAAATTTTCTCCATGTAAATTAAAAATATATTGAGCAAACATGTATACATAAGGTATACGTAAGGTAAGGAAATAAATAAGTGAGGTTAAAACATGATCAAATTTGAGTTGACGATCGTTTAAAATATTAATTTTCTTTTTTTGAGATAGAGCAGGTTGTGAATGGACAGACAGTGAACTTGGGTTACAATAAAAAAAAAAACTTTTAACACAACGACCAATGTTAGACTAGTACAGCAAGTAATATAAATTTCAAAAAAAAGTAAACAATTTTGAAATTAATATCTTCAATATTTTATTGTGTACTGTACACAAAGAATATATATAGTCTATTCACAGAGTCTGGAGGCACGCAGTAAACAATGTGATAGCTGTTGATTGAACGCATGACCAAGGTCATCATGTATCTGCTAACATCAGTCTTAATTGCATTATCCCTAGCTTTATATACAGTGTGAGTTATTTTTAATGAAAATAGATCATAGATTTCATAGATCATGAAATTTGTTTGAATTATTTTAACGTAGGCACGGTTCATTATCCAATAACCGGCATCAGTTAGGCAATCGACAGTACAAATATCACATGACCAACGTATGTATTTGTTGTTTGTTTCTAGACTTGGTGAATTCAGTATAGATGCATGAAATACATTTATTACTTCATGGAGGCATTGACAGGGCATGGTTGCTTTCGAGTATATCTCCACCGGTTCAGACAATCAGATGAAGCAAGTTGGATACCAATGAGGGAGGTTCTAGGGGCCCAGCTTGGATCACCGATTTCTCCAGAAAATCTTGGTGATGTTATGATTCCAGAGGAAGAAAACTGGAAGGCCATTGAGGAGTTCATCCGGAAGGTGATGAATAGCAGAGAAGCCCAGCTGTGATAGTCTCAAAAGAAATCACTCAAAAAGGGGAAAATGGGTGATAAGAAGAGAAATTGCGCTGAAATAATGTTACCCAGCTAATAAAGAACCACCGGCATGGTGAAGTTATGCCTAACGGTGATCCCGCAGCAAGTCGGGATGGGATAGAAAGGAACCGAGAGGTTTTGGCGGATAGTTGTTTTCAGGACAGCTCCGCATACACCAGGTGAAGATTTACCTGGTTACCGGTAAACTCGGTTCCCTCTCGTATATTAAAAAAAACTCTCCATGTTATACTACAGAAAATCGGTGGATTAACCAAACCTTTGAATCATAAATGTATTAATGTATATTATTTTTGACAATGAATTTCATTTAGAATGGTCATGCTCTAGGGTTTTGTCACTGGCCAACTTTCTCTTTAATGAAAGCACCAACACATTTTTGTGAAAACTGCTGTAGCATGTGTGTGTGTATACAGTAGATCCTAGCTACAACGGACTTCAAATTATAAAACAATAATTATCGTGAACAGAAACCCAAACTTTCTAGTGAATGTGACGCCAATGATACAACGATTACAGATTTGTCGGAAGAACACGATGTCCAACACTTTTATGAACATTTTAGGTAATTTAAAGAACTGAATTTAGAAAGTAACGTTAGTCTGACACAATGTTAAAAATAAACAATTTTTTTTCTTTCTACACATATGTTACTGTATTTTCCGGTTTAATTTCAACTGTAAAAAAATAACTCTGACGAAAGAATAATGTAAAGTGTACAAAACTGTAAATGTAGCTTAATGTGAAAATAAGAACTCAATTATTAGTGTAAAAAATAATATAGTATAACCTTTTCTTAATCAACACATGTTAGATTATTTTACCCGTTTTTAACATCTAATTATCATTGTTAAAATAATTTTTTTTGTTATTCCTGCTAACTATAACTGTGGTAAGTAAAATTTTTATGTATTTACTTTAATGATTACATTATATAGGTTACAAAATATTTAAACCAGCTACGATTTTGACTACAGTAGAGATTAACAACTACAACAAAAACTGCTGCTTTGCCTGGGCATATTTTGATATAATGGACTATGGCCTCCCCCAATTATTCCGTTATAATGAGGGTCTGCTGTACATACATAATTATACTTTTATCCTAAATAAAATCAGCGAAGCTAATAACAATTGACTCATTCCACCTTAAATGGGCCAGACATGGTTGTTTGGTCATTTTTTTTTAATTATTCTATTGGAGTTTTACCACACCCTTATTTTTATTTAAATTCACACAGTATGATGGCCATAGCAATTATTCACATCAAATTCAATAGCTCATTTCAATTATGTCACACAGATTTGAAACATAAACCATTTTATACAGCTCATCTGGGCTGAATTATACGGCAATAAGTTTTGGCATTATCAGAGATAAAGTCTTAAGCACTAAATTTATCATCAGATTTTGTTAAAACATTGTAACTTTTAACAATTTTTGTGTGATTAAAAGAATTATTATAAGTTTAGTTTAGATTATTAGCAGATAATAACTATACATTACAGAATAAAACAAAAAAATTATATCAGTTTTCTCACATGCCTGTTTTCAGCTATAAACAATTTTTTTTTAATTTAGAGATGTTTATGTTCAATAACTCTTGGCGGGGAAAAATGTGAAAATTTTAAAATTGTACAATATTACATCTTATGGGATAAGATTTACCATAGTAATTTTTTTTAAATAGTCCAGCAACTAACTCTAAATCATACTGGACCACTTCAGGTGGAATGACTCGATTAACAGTACGTAACAGAAAAAATTATAACCTCTTCAGCTAATAACTTTACTTCATCTTCACCGATAGTCAAGTTAATAGAATCTTCATTATCAACAGTTCCTGCGTTGGATTCACCACTCTTTGAACCAGATTTCTCCTGTAATAACAATACAAAATTAATGTATTAGAACTCAAAACTATTTTTCTACAAATTGACAACTTGAAAAATTAAAATACAATAACTAATTAAATCATCAGACAGTTAAATAAGTTTTAGTAAATACCATAGAATAAATTTCTGTAAACTGAAATGTAGACGACTCACAGAATGGCATTCAACATTATGAATTTCAGGCGGGGAGCTATTAACAAAATGAATTAAGAAGCTACTCTAAGAAAAGGTGTACGACAAGGATGTTCACCACTACTTTTTAACTTGTATATAGAACAGACTATAAATATAGAAAAAATTTAACGCAGAAGTAAAAATTCAAGGAGAAACAATAGAAATGCTGAGATGTTATCACAGTATTAACCGAGAAAAAGAAAAACTAGAGGATATCTTATATGGAATGGATAAGATCGTGAGAAAGAATTACTTCACGAAAATTAGTAAGAACAAAACGAAAAAGTTGTAACAGTACCAAGAGAGCGTAGAAGAGATGGGAAATTTACAATTAGGCAATGAAAACATACAGGAAGTTGGAAAATTCTGTATTTAGGGAGTAAAATAACAAAGATGGTAGAAGAACAAATGATATCAAAAGCCCAGTTGCTCAAGCAAGAAGGGCTTTAGAAATGAAAAACAACTTACTGAAGATGAACATTAATTTAGAAATAGAGAAAGAATTCTTAAAACACTGTTTGCAGAGTAGCATTCATTATATGGGAGTGAAACAAGATTGATAGAGGATGTAAAAAGGAAGAGGATAGAAGCTTTTGAAATATGGTATTATACGAAAATGTTAAAGATTAGGTGGGTGAACAAAATACGTAACTTAGAGGTTCTAGACGAGTGGATGAAAGAAGTACATGGAACATCTTACCAGAAGAAGAGATTGGCTAGTGGGACGTATTTTAAGATATTTAGGTATTGCTAAATCAATAATGGAGGGAGTAAATTGTAGGAGGAGGTAAAGGTTAGAATATTTAAAGCAAATTACAAAAAATGTAGGGTGTTGCAAGATGTGGATACGCAACAATTTGAGCGAGATAGAATGGCTAGTAGAACTGCATCAAACCAGTTGAGACTAATGACAAAGAAAAGGAAATTTAAAAACCTACAACTTTTCTTTTCAATTATTTTCTTCTAAAGGGCTTAGTTCAGGGACAATATTTGTGATTTTCCTTATTTTTAATTCCTACAAGTGGTTGATTTTCATTTTGTGTCATTCACCCATGATTATAATTAGGTCACATTTTTTACTCGTGATTAACCATAGATTGACCATTGAGTTGGTCTAGAAGTATAGTTTTTGCCACAAGTCAGCTGTTTGACAGCAGAATTTTGGAGACAAAGGTTCCTGGTAAAGGAAGTTACTTTTATATGGTATGAATACTAGACAGTGGTTAACGATATACTTTGATGGTTAGGGTTCAATTAACCATACTCTCTCAGAAATGGTTGGCCTGAGTCCATACTATAGACTACACCTAATTTAAATGTCATACACATCATCCTCATCTCACTTGGTCATAGGGTTGCTTATTGTTCTGAATCGAACAGATTGCAATGTAACAATGTTTTCTACAAAATACGGACAAAAAAATTTGTTCGTTATTAACATCGGCAAGAGAAAGTCGATGACTGTTTTACATCAATTTTTGAATAAATGATAACATAGGGTAAAAATTGTAACTGCCTTATGAAATAACGATTGGGAAAAAATTAAGCTTGCAAATAAATAACAGTTAATAAAATAAATCGCCCAAATAAAAATACCATCATTTTATAGTTAGATAACATTACATTTCAGTACCTATATTCAATTGAAATATTGTTTTTTACAACTCAGCGGGCCTAACAATATAACAAAACATACAGTCTATCTTATCTTTAATAAAGATAGGCTAACAATTTACGTCAGATCAATGATCCAGATTGATCAATAAAGTTTTATTGACAGCAATAAAAATTAATTTACCATACTATTACAGCAAACATTTTAATTACAGAACAAATCTTATCTATACGGTACTGGCTTTGTAGAAAAATATTTTTTATTATTTAAACACACCACACAAGAGCTATTTTAAAAATCACCAACCACTAAAAGTGATATTTTCTTAATCCCCCAATCAATATTTATCTCAGAAAATAAAAAACAATTACACAAAAAAATTTTTTTGGACCCTTTCCACTTAAGATTTTTTATGGACTTATTTTTACTCTTAGCAAGTAGCCTCATTTCTATTTTTTTTTTTTGCTTGTAATACTTTTCATGGTTGATGAGCTCTGCAGTTTGACGTGTTTAGATAAATCAGAACATTTGCCAGCATTGTCAGATTATACTAATGTATCAGCCTAACAAACACTACACACACATGCGTACAAGAGCCACAATAGGTTACTAGTTACTCGTCTTGCATCTCGTACTGAACAAATTGATTACAGAGCGCGTTAACATGCAATAAGTACTTGATAATACCGTGCGTTCGGAAAGTCGCTGTGCACTGGAATTGTGACTATGGATTTATGAAAATATGTATAAAGAAATGACTAAGCATTTTGGAAAAAAATTTATTCAATACCTTAATTACATTGTTAAACCGTGATTACATTGTTTATAGAAGGTGTTCGAAATGACCTCCATTGGCATCAATACAGCATTGCACTCGTTTCATTTTGTTTGCAAACACCTTTCGCAACTGAAGAACAGTGATTCCTTGAATGTATGCCGTTATTGCGGCTTTAAGTTCGTCAATCGTGTGTGGTCTGTTCCGATACACAGTTTGTTTCGCCGCACCCCATAAAAAGAAATCGGGGGGAGTCAGATCAGGAGATCTTGCAGGCCACAAATTCTTTGAAATTATTCGTTCACCAAACACGTTGCGCAGGAAAGCCATTGAGATGTTAGATGTATGTGCTGTTGCCCCGTCTTGTTGGAACCAACCATTATTCATTTCCACTTGTGTTATTTGATGCGTAAAGTTCTCTAAAATATCAGAACAATAACGTTCACTATTGATTGTGTTTGCAAAAAAAATTGGTCCAACAATACGTGCTCTACTCACAGCAACCCAGACTCCAATTTTTACTTCGTGTAAGGACTGTTCATGTGACTACACATGGCTAGGTTACATGGCTGGTTTACATGCCTAGACTGTTCATGTAAAGCGTTCATGTAAAGGTTAGTTGTCGACCATACTCGAGTATTTTGTGAACTTATATACCCTCCCAAGTGAAACCACGCTTCATCTGTATAAAACGTTACGTCAAGGATGTCTTCGGAATTTTGGTTGATGAAACGTTGAAACCAATGACAATAATTTAGTCTCTTGTCATTATCTGAAGGTTTCAGCTCTTGAACACACCTCACTTTGTATGGGAATAGTTTAAGTTCTTGTCTGACAGCTTTATGTGCGGTAGCAAGTCCGATATTATGCTGTTGTGCTAACTTACGCATTGATTTTTTTGGACTTTGTGCCATAGAATCAGAAATATCCAGCAGCTTTTGTTCGTCTAGCTTAGGGGGCCTACCACTACGTTCAGCGTCCTCAACAGAGCCAGTTGCCCGAAATTTTTCTATCAGTGTTCGTACTGCATTACGGTGAGGAATAATTGAATCTGGAAACTTTTCAGAAAATTTGCGCTTCACTAAATCACTGTACTTGTCACCTTCGCGAAATACGTATTCAACGAGGAAAATGCGCTCCTCTACTGAAAGAAACATCGCGTCCAACAACAAAAAACGTGCAACAGAACTGCAATAAATGAAACATATACAACTTCAACTCAATGACTGACAGGCCTCGACGTGTTCGGCAACAATTGAACAGCACAGAGCTACCAACCTAGCCATGAAATTATTCCCTGTCATGTCACTTGGTGCACAGCGACTTTCAGAACGCATGGTATAATCAGCTGGTTATATGTTTATAGATTATAATTGTCATAGAAAGGCCAAAAAGATGGCTGACAAAATATATAACAGAGCTACAAGAGCAAGTTTTGGCAATGTTGCTGGCAAGTCATTGGCTAAGGGACAATGCGTACATCAGCTTTGAAAAATACTTGAAGTAATCATACATGTATTACACTAATACAAAGAGCATTTGTTAAGAAATCATACACGTATTACACTAATTCAAAAAGCATTTTGTTAACATGTCATTCGCAAGGGTTAACCATCATATCAAACTCCTGCAGCATATTTTTAAAACTGCAATTGATTAAAGAATGTTTTATTGTTTATACTACTTACCTAAATAGTAGACAAAATAAATTTTCACTTCTTTTTATAGTAACATAATGCTTGAAGCAAAAACCTAATTGTCTCGTTTTACTTTTTATTTTATACCTGACTGTTTTGCAATTACTTCTAATGCACACAGTAAGAAAGATGATACATTTTATTTTATATAGTTTTCTTAATTTAGTATTTTCCAATGATATTAAAAGTCTATTATTTAATTTGTAGTACCTTTTAGAGATATTACAGGTTTTAGGTGACAACTGTTTTTAACTGGTCGTAAGTAATAATTGAAGGCTTCAAAAATAACGGGAGAGGGTCCTTAGGTTTTATTTCTGTGAATGTATAACTATAATAGGTCTATAAAGGAAAAAGTACACAGTAATTTTCTACTAAAAATAAAGCAGCAAAAATAAATAGGAATTTCAACATATTTAAAAAATTTTTCTTTTACTTTTCCGTTACCTAAATCCTTACCAGTTGGGAAGAAAATTGAAAGGACCTTATATGTAACCCATATTATGCTCAACAATTTGGTTTTAAACTCATCGTGATATCTTTAAAAATAAAGGAGCTACATTAATTTCCATTGTACTTTTTCACTAAAATAAGCTAAGCTGCAGACCAAAAATATGACACCGAAAAAAAAGTAGAATTAACATTTTAACCATCATATCAAACTCCTGCAGTTATGGGTAACACTTGGTAAAAAAAACTTAGATTGAAAATTTTTGAGCAACAACTTTAGTTCAAATTACGTGAACAACCACTCGTGTTCGGGAAGTTGATCACGAGTCAGAATTACAGGATTGTGGTTGAGAGGATGGTGTGTCGCGTCCTGCGGTGAAAGCGGTAGAAGAATTGGAAGGAGGGGTCAGTCAGCTTGGATGGGCTAACCTGCAGCTGTTCTGCTGTCAGAAACAGGAGTGGCAATCCCCGCGAGACACCAGGAACACTCAGAAATGGTCACTCCCTCTGTTGCATCATGTGGCAGCACTCAGATTTCAAGCCATATGGGAAAAAGACTTTATGTCTTCTCTGGTTATTACTGTGTGGCTCTCTGAATGCATGCTCTCTTGGAAGCATACATGGGTGGGTGTTCAGAGGTAGGTCCATCCACAGAGAAACCACAAATCAGGAAAAAGGACACACCACGGTACCATGTTCACGCCTCAAGGTGGGTCCAGTGCTCATGGCTGATTAAGGGGAATTTTAACCTAGGTTCAAGTCCCATGCTCCCTCCAAGCTGTAGGCCTACAGACACCCAGTGCCATGATAGTTTCCTCTCCTCCAACGTAAAAAAAAAAAAAAAACAGGCAGATTAACAAGTAAACACTATTCTGGATTATGGTAGTCATGAATCTAACATGATCAACTGAAATTAGGGGATCAGATTACCTTCATGATAATAATAATGTCTTTCCCATATCATACACCAAAAAAAAAATTTTATAAACTTACAAAACAACTTACCTCTTTCTTTGAAAGTTCTTCATCTTGTACTGGAATCTGTTGATTTTCCTCCTTCTTAACATCATCATCTCCAGCTGAAGTAATTTTAACCGTGTCATCAGATTTTTCCGTCAAATTTTCTTGTGGAGTTTCAGTTTTGTCATCACCATTTTGTAACGGTTCCGCTTCTTTCTTTATTTCACTATCTTTTTTATCACCAACATTTTCACTATTGGTGATTACATCTCCTTCATCATCAGTCTTCTCTTTCGCCACTTCATCTTCACTGTGTTCAACAGATTCACTGTCGTCACCATCACTTCTTTCTAAAAATAAAAAGATGAAATCACAAAAATGTTACCATTAGTTTACACAAATCATTTCTTCATTCAACAATGCATTAAGTAACCATACAAAAAAAAAATTGTTTAACCAAAGGTCATAAAAGTATAATTTTTACACCCATAATAAAATAAAATTATGTAGGTAATGATAAAATAGCCTTTTTTCAGAAAAGAAAGCAGTCGCTCTGTGCACTCACACTTTTTACTTGTGTTGTGGTCTACGTTTCGACAGTTTTCATTGAGAGTATTTTTTAATGCTCTTTGTCATTTCTTAAATAGTATTCGCAATACCTCAGCCAAGATCTAACAGCAGAATAGGACGGTGGGTGGCTTAAAAAAGTCAAAATACATGTGTAAATGAATGTTTACAAAAAGATTACTGAAGAAACTGCATTCACGTACGTGTGGCTGACCTTAACGGCATGTCCGTCCATACGGTACGAAACATTATAACAGAAGCAAATAAACTGGGTGAAAATGAAAATTTCAGTATGCCGGGAATATCTCGCAAAAGATTGAAGAAGAAAATTAATATTAATAATTTTCAAAGATGCGTGTTGAGAAATATTGTGTACAATTTCCACAAAGAATATTCAAACCATTAAATTAAAAATCCGCATATTTACTTCCTTGCTACTTTTCCTTTGTTATTAGATAAATAAAATGAAAAAAAAAACTGTAAAGTATTATAAAAAATAACACATTTTGTACTATCAGTAAACCAAACAAGACTAGTAGCTTTATATGTGTCCACTAGCGTAGTGTGTTGGTGAATGAAACGGTGCGTACGTGAATGCGAGCATACATGAATGTGTGAACATTCACTCTACCTCCCCATTACGGCACCATTCTACAGCAACCTAACCTCACTCTGCGCGTTCCTGCACTTTCGTAACATTGATGGGTAATACATATCTTTTATTTTCTTCAACTTTAAATATATCACTTTTGATGTAAAATGCATACTAAGCCCGCAATCATAAAAATCCCATTTTTTGGCAGCAAAATACAGAAACTTACTAATTGACGCCAAATTTAATATTGAAGATAAAATACTTGAAATAAAAGTTGTACGGTTTTTAATTTTTTTTACTCTGATTGCATACACTTTTGCTTTAAAATGCATATATTAAGGCCACAATCTTTAGAAAAAAACTATGTAAGCACACCTCCCGAGAATTTCAGCAGACTTAGTGCTTACCCTATTTTGTAGAGCATGGTTTCCAAAAAGGTAGATCAACTAAAACTGCAATTGTTTCACTTGTGGAGCAAGTAGTTGCTATATTGGATGCCGGGAAGAAAGCATTGGCAGTGTTTCTGGATCTGAGTACAGCTTTCAATTGTGTTGATCATGAAATTTTATTGAAAACACTAGAGTCATTAGGCGTTAGGGGTGCAGAATTGAAATGGTTTCAACCTTACCTTATTAATAGATTACGGTGTGTGGAGTTAACTAGGGTTGTTAGAGGTAAACTTACAAAGGTTGTATCTGGAAATCTTGAAGTCAAAGCAGGCGTTCCACAAGGGTCAGTTTTAGGTCCAACTCTGTTTCTATTGTACATTAATAGGCTACCAGAAGTCATACCTAATGGTAGAGCTTTGTTGTTTGCTGTTGATACTTCAGTAATCAGTAACAGTTTACTGGTGGATGCTCTTGAAGTAAATACACATGTTAACATAGAGTTCGTGGTACAGATCTTGAATCAAATGTTATTAACAGTTAATGGGAAAAAGTGTCAGTACTTGCAGTTTAAAAATAAACATAACGTTAAAGAAAGTAGAGAAGTGGATGTATTTATTCATAATAGTTTAGAGCATGTAGAAACAGTGGAAGTTCCTGGGCGTATCTCTAGATAGATCTTTGTTTTGGGACTTCTATACCAATCAAGTTTGTAGTAAAATATCATCTGGGGTATTTGCACTAAAACAAATTGCCAGATTAAATGATAAAAAATTACTAATGGCAGCTTATCATGGCCTCATTCTGTCTCATATCCGTTATGGTATTTTAGTTAATTAATTTTAGTTAATTAGGTGTATGGTGGGAGCTAACCAGCTAACCTCATGCAGGCCATTATTTAAGGAGCTTAAATTGCTTACAGTTCCCTCCCTCTACATTTTTGAGGTGATTATGTATGTTAGGCAAAATAATTTTATGCAGAATTTCAATGTTCACAAATCATAACACAAGAAACAGGAATGATTATTATGTGGCTAATCACTCCACAAAACTGTTTGAACAAAAACCTACTTATGCAGGGAGAAAATTCATGAATAAATTACCCCAATTTTTAAAGTGTTGTGAGGATTTGAATTCCTTTAAAAAAAAATCTGAAAAATTACTTGATCGGTGAAACTTTTTACAGCGTACAAGAATTTCTTCCTTGATAGTAGTGATACATTGTATAATTCTTATATGAGCATAAAAAATATAGCAAATAAGGTGATTTTTTTTAAGGAAAATCATGACTTTGAGAAAATCACAAAAAAGTCAAAAACTGGACGAATAACTACCACTTTTGATGAAAATGTTCGTGTCGGGTCACCCCGCTAGTGGTAGCTAACCTAACTTCCAAGTTTCAACTTAGTACGATATTCTGTTCTTCAGATATTATGATCAAATACAGACAAATTTCTAAAAATATGTTAAACAGAGGACCTGAAAACATGTATTTTTGGTGAAAAAAATTCATACAGGTAGGAAAAATTAATTTGGGTTAATATACATAAATATTTTAATAGGTCTTACTTCCTTTCCTTAAAGGAGTTCCTTTCTTCTCCATAGGTGGTTGTGGTGCTACTTCAAACAAATAAGTTTCAGGATCATGACCTTCATCTTTCAGGGCCTGTAAAACAAAAAAAAACATTTTACGATGGCCTAACAATGGATTTTAGTTATTTAGATGATATGAAAAGTCAAGCTATTTTAAATGATAGATGATCATTATCTTACACTGAATCAATGTAAAAATAATTTAATTATTTTTGTTTTGATACCTGAATTTCAGGTATTAAAATCTGAACTAGCCTAGGGTGCAGTGTTCTCATAAGCATAAGAGAAATCATACTACAAACACTGAGCATGTGATTAGTGGACTTGAAGGCAGTAACCCATCAGGAGTCTAGTTCGTATGGATGACTTGAATTATTGTATAATGTTCAATTATAGTTTTGCGTATTAATATTATTAATACAAAAATATCTGGTGTGAAACACTCACACAACTTTCTCTTGCCAATGCAAATAATTAACAATAAACCTAATCATTAGTAATAAAACATTAGAAATAAACAAAAAACTAACCTCAATAAACATAACCTAATTTTAATCATGAGTGAAAGACGCAAAATGAAAATCAACCTCAGTTTGGCTTAAAAATACGGAAAATCGCTCTTTCACGCTAAACTAGGCTCTGTGGAGAAAAATGCTTTTTATTGAAAGTTGTAGATCTTTTAATTTTCTATAAATTTGATTATATACACTTTTGTCGTAAAGTGCATTCTAAGGCCGAAATCTTAAAAAAAAAATTGATTTTTCACACGTTTTCATGAAAAAAAAAACAGAAAATTGCTAATTACAACTAAACTGCGTTATACAAAAAAAAGTTTGAAATAAAAGTGGTAGAATTCTAAATTCTTTACAACTTTTATTTTATAAATTTCTGCGCTAAAATGCATATTAAAGCCGCGATCTTGAAAAAAACAATGTTTTTACGCGAAAACTGCCTCACCGAGAATTTCAGCAAACATGGCGCCTACCCTATCTTGTAGAGCATAAAAAAATGAGTAAACCAGGCGATTTAAAAAAAAATCGTAGGACCGGTTTTTGAGAAAATCGCAAAAAAGTGAAAAATTACACGAATAAACTACTACTTCCGGTTGACCGATTTTGATGAAAATGTTCGTGTCGGGTCCGGTAGTAGTATGTAACTTAAGTTTTAAGTTTCAAGTTCGTACGATGTTCCGTTCTTGAGATATTCTGTTCACACACACACACACAGACCAATCGCTAACAACATGTTTTTTGGGTTCAGGGGGTCTGAAAACGTGTAGATCCGGTGAAAACTCGATTTCGAAAAATCGACATGAAAACAATACTTTCCTTCCTATATATATTCATATAGGCAAGAGAACGTAATTATTATACCTATACTATTTTACAAAGTTGATGAGCTCTGAACGTACACGTTGCCCTCTACTAACTTTATAGCTAGCCAATGGCTTGCTAGCAATGTTGCAAATACTTGCTCTTGTAGCTCTGTTGTATATTTTGTCAGCCATTTTTTTACTTTCTCTTGCCTATATGAATACATATAGGAAGGAAAGTATTGTTTTCATGTCGATTTTTTACCGGATCTACAAGTTTTCAGACCCCTTGAACCCAAAAAACATGTTTTTAGCAATTGGTCTGTGTGTGTGTGTAAACAGAATATCTCAAGAACGGAACATCAAACGAACTTGAAACGTGAAACTTTAAGTTACATACCACTACCAGACCCGACACGAACATTTTTATCAAAATCGATCAACCGGAAGTAGTAGTTTATTCCGTGTAATTTTTCACTTTTTTGCGATTTTCTCAAAAACTGGTCCTATTTTTTTTTTAAATCGCCTGGTTCACTAATTTTTTTACGCTTTACAAGATAGGGTAGGCGCCATTTTTCCTGAAATTCTCGGTGAGGCTGTTTTCACGTAAAGAAATTGTTTTTTTTAAGATTACAGCTTTAATATGCATTTAAGCGCAAAAAGTATATAATAATAAATGTAGAGAATTTAAAATCCTACAACTTTTATTTCAATCTTTTATTGTATAACGCTTAGTTTAGCAGTAATTAGCAATTTTCTGTTTTTTTCTCACGAAAACGTGTGAAAAATCGTTTTTTTTTAAAGATTTCGGCCTTCGTATGCACTTTACGACAAAAGTGTAAATAATCATATTTATAGGAAATTAAAAGCTCTACATTTTTTATTTAGGGCATTTTTCTCTACAGTGCCTGGTTTAGCAAGACAGAGTGATTTTCCGTATTTTTAAGCCAAACTGAGGTTGAATTTCATTTTGCGTTTTTCACTCATGATTAAAATAAGGTTATGTTTATTGAGGTTAGTTATTTGTTTATTTTTAATGTTTTATTAATAATGTTAGGTTTAATGTTAATTATTTGCATTGGCAAGAGAAAGTTGTGTGAGTGCTTCACACCATTTTTTTGGTCTTACAATACCAATTGAATGGGTCAACGGAAAAACGTTGCAAGTAACAAAAACAAATTTTTACAAAAAGTGAAAGACACCATCTTAGCTGTATAACGATTTTTCACTGTATGACGATTTTGTTTCAAGAATATCCGAGATTTTAGTTACAATTCTTTAGAATTCAATACTATGATCGAATAGAGGATTTATAGAACGTATTCCAATGAAACCTCACTTTTGTAAATTTTGTCACTTGCAACGTTTTTCTGTTGAGCCACTCGATTATAACCTATTGCACGTATGCACTCTAAAATCGACGTATTCAGTACGAGTGAACAACTGCGGCTCTTATACGTATGCGCGCGTAATGTTTGTCAGGCTAATACATTCTTACGATCTGACAATGCTGGCAAAGTTCTGTTAGTCTTAACGCATGGAACAGCAGAGCTCATCAAAAGCATTATAGTCTTATCATTACTAGTAATTAATAATACTAGGCAATTAGTAATACATAATTGCTTAATTATGTAATATTAGCAGAATTTCCAAAATGAAGGCCTAACCATATATCGTTTCATACAAATACACACACTTTATGCTTATTTTACAGTAAATAAAACTTAAAATAAAGATTATTAGCAAGACTAAATAAATATAAGTCACTTAACAAAAGTAATACTACATACTTAATTTACAATTTAGAGGCACAACTATGTTTTTAACCACATTTAACTACTGTTTTAACCAGAATCTGACGATATACAAGAACTTTCATTGATATTAATGGGTTAATTGCACTTTCAATCGTATTGTCCAATTCTCACATTTGTTTTTCCATTTTTGATTTGATATGGTTAACGATACATAACAAGACTTACTTATATGAATGTCCAGATTAGTATAAATAAGAAATATGGCCTAACCTGACCATATTTTTGTAAAATGATGTAGCAAAGTAACTTCACAAAATCTTTAAATAATTTAATAATGAACCTTTAGTACTAACACTGTATTGTAATACAAACTATCCATACAAAAACTTTTACTTATCTATTTATTTACAATCATTATACAAAAAAACGGACAGCACATTATTCTTTAACTGTTATTACTTCTGCTTCATTAACAGCAAGAAATTGAATTGCTGAAAATAGTACCTACGAATTTTCTTAACTATATGGCCTACTCTTGGATAAATTTTCAGCCGGAAAGCCTAAGTTAATGCAATATTATTGAATAGTTACCAATCAATTAGAATGTATCAGAAGTCTGCCTAAACTGGAATGAATAAATGCCGAAAAAGAATTGCCAATAAGTTTCAAATTTTTACTAATATATCAGACAAAGGGTTTCACGCGTTTTGTAGGTATTTAGAATTCGTAATTAACAGCTACTCTTAAGAATTTAAAGAGATTATTTTGCACAATAGGAACTGTAAACTAATACCAAGCTCCAGGACATTAGTAGGCCAAAAAATAAATGCGCAGTCTACTTTTTGAAACGTGGAAACAGTATTCCAAACACCAATACACAACCAAACCATTATACAACTTCTGAACGTAAATAATTAGAAAATTGAGAAGCTCTTACTTAAGTTTTAAAAACACATTAAAAAAATATATATTCCAGCGAATAATAAACTGATACCAATTAGGCCGTGTCTAACGTTCGGCATTTTACTAGAAGGGAGGCAAGCCTAGCGGCTCTGAAATAACATGCGATTTCTCTCAAACTACAATACTCACCTTTTGTAATCTTTCTAAGAGCACAGCTTTAACTCCTACACGGTCAATATTTCGTTTCTCAAGTTCTAATTTTAAATCAACCACTCTTAAATCGTTTAACTTGCGACGTTCACCTTCCGCCATAATTGCCTTAAATGATCAACAAAACGAATAAAATGAAGGCAATTCAACAGAACATCAGATCAGAAAGAGTAGAATACAGTTAGCATTGGCACCACATTGACCGCTTACAATATGTGACGTCACCATTGCGGCCAAAGAATCTGAGGGATACGGCGAGCTCTATATCATAAAAAATGTTCACCCTATCATCTCTAAAATAAAATACCTTGTTATTACCCAAAATTAGTATACTAACTATTTTAAAAGTTCTTCAAAACCTCTATATAATTAACTATTATTGTTCTCGACCTAATGATGACATCACGCCTTGCGGGTGGCTTTATTTTCCAAGTCCTTAAAACACGGATTTTATGGATTTTTGAAAAAATAATGATTTGATCAAGCAATTTTTTCAAGTAAAAATTTTTCAGTAAATATCTTTACCACATACATCACAACTGGGTATTAGAATTAAATATTTAGTGTTTATTTTTTCTCCTTATTTGCTGTTGGCGATACTGGCGTAAATTACACCAAATTTTTAATCTGCAGAAACAAGAAGTTTTCGGTTTAGCTAATGACAACATGAATGTATGAGGTCTGTTCAAAAAGTTCCAGAACTTTTTTATAAAATAAAAACTTGACTTACAGCATAGGGGGTCTGGATCCCCTTCAAAGTAATCTCCTCTTAGGGAATCTCCTCCCCAACATACACAATATTGTTCCATTGGTGTTTCTACGTTCAGAAGCAATCCTGCAATGTTTCTTCAGGAATGACCTTCAGTTTCTCTATCACTTTCTCCTGAATCTCAGGAATCATGGCAAATCGTTTTCCTTTGAGGGGTTTCTTGAGTTTGAGAAACAAGAAGAAATCACAGGGTGCTAAATCAAATGAGTTGGGTAGGTGGGGAAGCACGGTAATTGAATTTCTGGCCAAAATCTGACGAGTTCTAAGCGCTGAATGGGCTAGTGCGTTGTCATGGTAGAAGAACCAGTCACTGCTTGCCCAAAGTTTGGGACGCTTCCGTTTGATTTTTTGTGTTGGCCTCTTCAGCAAGTTCTCTCACAGTCAAACATTAATTTGTACGCACCAAAGAGTTGATTTTTGCTACATGATCATTATCAGTCGGTACAGTGGCCTTCCAGAATGATCATCATCCTGATTACCAACCATTTTTATATTGTTTGAACAAATCGTAGCGAGTCGTTCTTTTCATGGATTGATCACCGTAAGCCTTGACAGCAATATTCATGAGTTTCTGTGAAAGATTTCCGAGTTTCACGCAAAATTTCACAACACAATGCTGTTCACAAAAGTCACTTACTTTTAACAAACGCTCATTTTTGACAATTGCGTAGAACACACCATCATTAAAACAGGTGTTTCTCTGCAACTAAGCAAGATATCATAAAACTACAAAATGGAGGTTACTCTTGATGTTTCTGAGAACACAATGAGCCCTGGCAGATATCTGTGGAACTAACTGAAGAAGTGCTTTAAAAAAAATTTGGGAGTTTTTTAAACAGACCTTGTATAGTACTCCTTGAAACACAGCACAGGCAAATTTTTAAAATATCTATACATTTATTGTCTGCAAACGTAAAAGAAAATGATTTTTTGTCGAGTTTGGTCTCCGGTTCCACTGGACTGATTCTGGTCAAACATTTTTAAAATGCAGCTCCACACATGTAGATTTTCCATTAACCATTTAAAGATTTACAGCACTGATATCAAGCTTAAGCAATTTGTCAACTCCAAGAAAACTAAATGGTGCAACTTTACAGAAATTGTCCTTGTTTCGGTGAAATTGTATGGTTTTGAATAGTCTGGAAATCATCAGCTTTTTGCTGAACAATTCAGAGATTTGGGGTCTTTATAGATTGTAAAATAAAAATCTCTCCCGAGCCCAGGTTTTGAGTCCTTACCATAATAACCGAAGAATTTCAAATCACTGTATGAATTATTTATTTTATTTAGTTAAATATACATTACATTACTAAACTAAACTAAGCTGTACAAGTAGACAATATTAGTTTCAGATAAATATACTTATATACAAAAACTCTTCTTCACAAAGAGTTCTGTCAGTGAACTCCTATACTCAAAAACATTTTAATTAATTAAATACTTATAACTACTATAAAAATTATTAAGTTATTATACAGTTAAATAAGGTACAAGGATAAGGCCGGGCATATACTGGAGCGCAGGTGGCACAGTGGGTTCGAAACAGACATGAGCAGACAGGGCAGGCAGAGCAGATATTTCTCCCAGCGTATACTAGAGACGCAGGACAGGCGAATATTTTTTTTAGGTTCAGAAATTAGCTCATGTTTGGCCATTTAGCGCATTGGATCATTTTAGTAAGAGTGATAGGTTAGTATTGGATTCGTCCGATTCTGGTATAGAAGAATTAATTTTACTTGTATTGTATTGAATTACTTAATTGCATTATATTTCAAAACAAAGGGAGAAAATTTTATGGCAAAGTGACTTTATAAAAAACCGTAAAACGCATGGTAAGTTCAATTTAACACAAGTTTGACGATACTAAATTCAAGAATTATACTAGGTTTACAACTGAATAGTTTTTCATGTGATCAGCACAAATTTTATTAGCTTCTTTTAGACCAACATGTTTCCTGCTCAACGTGTGTACTAAAACTGTGCCTCATCTACAAACTGTGGCTGCTCGACACAGACACGTTGCTGTGTCTCCCAATATACGGTACGCTACAGCCAACAATGGTGCACAGTTTTCGCTCCTGCCCTGCCTGTCCTGAACTGCGCCACCTGCACTCCAATATACACCCAGCCTTATGTTAAACAGATTTTGTTTTTAAAAAGCAGAAAATCTATACTAATGTTATAAAGACAAAGCATGTTTTTTGTGCAAGCTAATTTTCAAAACTACTGAATAGATTTTTATGAAATTTTGACAGCATATTCGTATTTATATCCACAGTATCATTTTATTTTTAAATTTTCAAAAATGATAACCTTAAGGGCTCTAATGAAGATATTAAAAAAAATGATATTGGAGTGAGTATAGTGTGAGTCAATGTTTTTAACACAGTATGTAACAGCATTCCGGCCATCTAATCAATGGTATCTTCCAAATGTTGGACAAAGTATAGAAAGACATTTGCTCTCAGTTTCATCACAATTATTAACACCATACACATCGAGATGAGAAGGTTATTAGAGGAACGTGCCTTTAAGTACATTCTAATATACAAGTTTTCTAAAGACCACCTGGAATCGTTATTCTCTTGTATAAGATCTTGAGGAGGAAATAACAATAACCTAAATATTAAACAATTTCAGTGTGTAGCGGTTTCTGTATTAATTTAAAATAATTCTACTAATATAATACTAATTAATTATTAAATCAAACTGCTATATGAAATAAAACACAAAATTCCATCTTTACTGTACGATGGCTGGTTCAAGACAATTATTTTCAATTGTTGCAATTATAACTCCGGGAACTACATAATGTCTTTGGAAAAAAATGAAATATTAATTAAATTTTGAAAAACAATTTTGTCTTACTACTTTAGTTAATGAAAAAAAAATATTGTGGTTTATATTTTTATACTATTTAAATTGAAATTTATAAAAAGAAATAAATTTTATATAAATTAAATATTTGTCTTCAGCAACAAAATGTATGAATCAGCTGTTTTAAATAAATTTAAAAAACTGTCACAACAGCTTTTCACTACAAGTGGGCCTTGAGAAAACTTATGTTACAGAATTGTGTCCAACCATCTGACAAAAGTAACGTTAAGATTCGATGTAAACCACCAGAAATCCATCATTAGCTTCACTGAAGTATCGCAATCAGTTGATAAAAGTGATGAAACAGAAGACACTGATGAAATTGAACACGCAAAATGTATTTTAGATGGCTATGAAAACTGTTATTATAAAGACAATAAAAATATTGTACTACATTTTGCGGTTTTGTCATAAAACTATAGATTTGAAACTACATTGTAAACAATGTAGTAATTGTTTGTAACAGACGATTCAAATTTAAGCTCATATGCTTACTTTACTGATTTCGTGTCTAAAGGAAAATCAATAAGAGCTTCACCAGATATTTTTACAATTATTATTAAATATCTGTACAATCAAATTATAACCGTAGCATCTAAAAATTGGGGAAGTTTAAACACTTCAAAAATTATGACATAGCATGTTGGATGTTTGGTGGAAATATATTTAATAACCATGAAGCAAACGCTGATTTTGGCGAGGATAGTCATGGAATTAAATTAATAAAACTAATAGGATTATTATTATGTAAGGTTATGTGGCACAGCATTTCCAAAAAAAAAAAAAACATATCACAAGCTACTCTTTGAGCTCAAAGCTTTGAGTACGGCAGAAACTAAATAAAATTGTTTTATTCAGCAATGTTGAAGTTAAATAAACTAAGACTAGTTTTATGTTTCTTTATTTTATAAAATGGTATTTAATAAAGTGTTTCTGATGCAAACTCATCTTTTTTTTGTTTATTTTCCCAATGTATTTTTATCGTTCATCTCAAAAAAACATGAGTTTAAATTATTACATGTAAAATATTCACAAATATAATGGTCAAATGTCAAACCTTGTTTTTGAAGTAATATTTATTCATATTCTTGAAGCAGTTGTAAATACAAAATAAGTTATTGGCGAGAGTAACGTAATTGTGATGCTCTGAGCTGGTTCACTGTCCTGCCAGTGGTGGGGGGAATCCCACTGCCTGCCGGACCATTTTCAATACTACACAGCACACTAGCCAGTCTTTATACACATCGATGGGAACGCCAGGCCTGACCGGCAATTGAACCAGGAACCCCTGGCATAAAAGCCAGTTGCAGTGATCACTAAACTAATGAGCCAGCCAATTTTGTAATTAAATATTTACTTGTATTTTTTTTATATGTGTAGAGATAGAGGGGTAAATAGCACAAGGAAGGTCGCCTATCAAATGATCGACTGACAAGATGACCAGGATAGGAATACTAAAAGACAACATGGATGATTTAATCAACAAAAACAAACCAACCAACTTTTTCCACGGCTTTTTTGAATTTTTTTTATATATTAATACAGACTAACAAAGAAAAATTAAATATAATCTCACAATGATCACCTACCTCCTTCAAGAGACCAGGATTGAGAGAGAAAGTGGTGAGAATGAGGAGAGCGGAAAGAAAAACTGTGGAAGAGAAGGAAAAGTTGGTGGCAGAAAGAAAGAACAAGAGAGACTTAAGGCTAATTAGTAATATTTTTCTAGCCAAAACTATTATTTACATTAACATTTCAGAGATAAACAACAGAATCTGAAATTTATTTAAAAACCACCTTTTTATACCATGCTCTTTAAACAAAGCGTGTCCCACAAAGAGGTTGCTAAGAGGTTGCAAAGAGGTTGCTAATTTTTATGGACATATTGCACACTCTACAGTTATATATATAGATATGTAAAACATTATCCTCGAGTTTCAATTGCCTATGATTAATCAAAACAAAATTGTGGAATAAGAAAATAATTTCAAAAATGGATACGGTTGATAACTCGGCAATTTTTCAAAAACGCTTATGACTCATTTTTGTTTTGTTGCTATCAGTGCATAGCTATTGATGGACGTCATTTTGAATAAAGGTTAATGAAACAAATTGTGTTCACAAATAATTTATCACTTTCATATTTCTTTCATTTTATTACTTAAGTAACATTGTAACAGATCACCAATTTGAAATGGTTATGCAAGAAAAATTACTTTTCGTCATTTTGTTTTGATTAATCATAAGCAAATGAAATTCGAGGATACTTTTTTTACATATCTATTTATTATACGAGTAACTGTAAAGTTTCCAGTCTGTAGAGTGTGTGATACATTCGGCATATTAATTAAAAAATAGCAACCTCTTTGTGGGACAACCGGTATATTTCAACTATACAATAGCACTATTTTTTTAGCCTATGGTAGAATGCACACAAAAATGACATGAGAAGTGATCTAACAACAACACGACTGCATAATGATAGTGATGAAACATTCTTTTCACTTAATGCTTTCCAAATGACTTTATTGTAACTTGTATCTGTAAACAAGAATGTCATCTTCAAAAAATTTATCCTAAAGGAGTCTTTTTGTGGAATGCACAAATAAACATGTAATATATTATTGAAAAAAATTGCTTCTATGAGTTTAAAAAGTATACAAATTATAATTTTGTTCTTTATATATTTAGCGCACGCGCGCGCGCACACAAACACACACACACACACACACACACACACACACACACACACACACACACACACACACACACACACATCCATGCGCATGTAAATGGTAAAACATATTTTTAAGGTCAAGAGATCCTGGAAACATGTATTTCCTATAAAAACTCTATTTGGAAAAATTTACTTGAAACAATACTTTGTTCCCTTATATATTCATATACAATCAATATGCAAAAGAAAGTAAAAATGACTTCATTTTACCAATCACAATTTTTTCAAAATTTAAAAATTATATAATGCTGGATAGTACTTTTATTCAGGAAACTCTACGGTTTCCAACAATGAAAGAATTTTTGAAATCGGTTTCATAGTTTCTGAGATTCCTTCCACAAACGAATAAATAAATAAACAGACATTCCTTCTTTGACATTAGTATTAAAGTAAGAAACAAAGTTTTTGAGGTAGGTTGTCATTTGGGCATCAATATTATAACTTACCTTCAATATTCTTAAAACCTTTATTTCCTTCTCAATGAAATTTAATTAAAACGTAACTTTTCTACCAATGTATGTTCTGGATTATAGTGATGAGTATTACAAACATAAAAAGTGTGTATTCATTGGTCAATCCCTTTCACTTTAATACGTATTTGAACTTTTTATTTACAATATTATTTCCTTGACATTAAAAATCATTACTTTTTTATTACAATTTATGTTGTCTGTATTTAATACCAAAGTATTTTTTCTAACTATTCCGTTATAGTGTTACTCATACAGTACTGTAAATCACTACATTGTAAATTTAATGTTTTATAACAGTAAATAAACAAATAAAATAAATTGTATTTTGCTTAGCGGAACATTGTTTGTATTTAGTTTTTATTGGCAGTATAATACAGTAAAAGAAATTGAATTTTCAACCTTGATGAATTTGTTTAGGTTATCACTCTCAATGCTTGTTTGAACTCTTATGAGATTTCTTTGCATAAAATAAGAGCTGGAATGTTTTTACCTAAAATTTTTTTTTTTGTTTTGTCTGCATCTCTGGGAATTTAGGTGATCTGAGATGGACCATAAATATCTCATACCTAAAAATGTAACATGATAAATATAGCGTTTAGAGGAAATTTAACCTTTAAATGAAAATTTTATTCCTAATAATCGTTATATTTTGTTTTCTGTTGGAAAAGAAGAGCCTGCACATAACAAATATAGAATCTAAAACGAGTTCTGGAAAGTTATATTTCAAGAGATTCAGTGGTAGTGTGTTGATTTTAAGTAAGCTTATAATTTAATTGACCAAGAAACGCTACTGAATATTTTAGAAGAATTTGGAGTGGACTCCAAAACAATGGCTATCGTTAATGAAACATTAACGCAGACATTATCAAAAGTAAAATTTCTAGGAGAAATCTCCAAAGAGTTTAAAATTATAACAGCTATTAGGGAGGGAGATGGAATGTCACTGGTTCGTTTTAACTGTGTGCTGGGGAGACTTATTCAAGAATGGGGTATGAAACTTGCCAATAAAAGATTGTTAAACCAAGTACACATTTGAGGATCAAAGAACAGCATAAAGATAAACTGTCTTGCTTTTGCAGACGACCTTTGAAAACATTAAAATCTTCTACTTTTTCAATTATTTTATGTGTTAAATTAGCGTTTTTTCTAACAGTTTTAAACGAAATACTGAATTATTTGATAGCCTAGACTAAACAGTTTAAAACTCATTGCCTCTTCAATTAGTAATTATGTAGTGAAATCAGCACTGCATTAACGTATGTCATAATGCCTACCTTATAAATTGAAGGAAATATTCATTTAAAATTATTATTAAAATAGGTTTTAAAATTGAAAGACGGTTTTAGGCAATTGATATTACACGTGGCGGATATTTTCAGAGTCAAAATTTTAGAATATAGACTGTAGAGAGCCCACATGTATTCTACGAACAGCCATTACATTCGCAAAAATTGTAGTGTGGCGGGGTGTAACTCGTCGGAGAATTGTCGGGCCAATAATTTTTTGGATACTTTCACAGCAGAACGGTACCAAGTATAACCATGCAGTTTATAGTTTTATTACAAGCTGATGAAATGTAATTTGCCTACAACAAGACGGGGCGACTGCAAATAAGGCGATAAGCACTATACAATTTCTTCGATGGCCGGATTTTTTCTCGTGGTATTCGGCTTTCTCGTTCCCCGGATTTAAGTCCTCCTGATTTTTATTTTGGAGCTTTTTAAATATTAATGAGTACTTTTACCAATACAGTTGATTAACTAAAAAAATATTGAGGAATTTATCTCGAATATCACTGCTGCTACACTGAAAAAGATAGCATACAATGTAAGAAAACGCGTTGATTCATCCATTGAAAATCATGGTGGACATTTCCAGCATTTATTATGAACTTGTAAGTATTCAATGTTTGTATTATTTTGTAAATTAATTTTAAAAAATAATAAAAAAGACTTTATAAAAGCAATTTTTTATCATTTGGGTTTCGCAAATTTACTGAAATTGTTTTTTTTTATTCAACTTTTAAACTCCATGAAAATGATTCTGCTGAGAATTGTTCTATATTGATTCAATTGTAAGTTCTGTCCGTTTATTTATTACTTGCACTTGAGTTTAAGACTTAATAAAAAATGAACCATCCGGCCGAAAAAAAATAGTAGTTACAACAATTTAGTCTTTGTTTAATCCGTAATTTTGAGTTTATGTGGCCAGTTTCCAAACATTACAGAGTTGAGAAAATAGTTTACATATTTAGGAATGAACTGTTTAAGTAATTTTGCTACAGCCCAAATATCAAAGGCAGATCCGCGTTCATACGTACAAGAATATACAACTTTAAAATTTGAATATGAATATGTGTACTATTACATTAATTTCCTTACTCTTTACTGTCAAAGAAGTCAATAAAAATAAACAACGAGAATCATGAACATTTGACAAATGCCTCAATTATTAGAAATTACATTAATTCATTCGACAGTAGTTTAATTCATACATTTAATTGATTAATTTCGTATAAAAACTGAACGATAAATTAATTTTGAAAGCATTTGTTATTTTTGTGTTAACTACGTCTATTTGTCTTTAGTGCGTCGATTACAGCCTTGCGTTTTTTAAGGTTAATGTAGCCTTAAATGTGTCCAATTCCTATTTTAGACTATTTTATTCTGCGTTTAGCAATGTTAAAATAAAATTGTCAACTATTTTTTTCAGTAGAAAAATTAAAGGAAGAATAAAAAAGCATCCTTTTTCAAATATTTTCTCGTACCGTGACTGATTGCGTGTAACTAAAAAACCACCCAGCCAATTGCGTTCAAAGTTATTCACATGCTAGCAAATTCTATTAATTAATTATCTGAAAAATTTCAGAACGATACCATAAATGGTTTTTGAGTTGCTGTTCAATTCATGAAACCATGTAATCTTGAGATCCAAGCGACATAGAAGCATCGGATGCAGCTGGATTTCCAGGGCTAACAAAATCTAAATGGATGAATATGGTTTTTGGTAAAATGGTTTGTTTACTGAACATTTTAGTGGTTATTTGGCGGCTTAAAAAAGTACAGTTGGCTTGAAAAATGAAATCAACTTTTTGTACGTAATTTGAAGCAAGAAACCAAACTGCTCTTAGCTAAAGCAATAGGCACATTGATAGAAGATAAAAACACTGGTCTAATACGAAAAACACAATCTAATCTTAATCATGAGTGAATAACGCATAATGAAAAACAACCTCTGTAGAACTTAAATCACGGAAAATCACTAATTGACGCTAAACTAGGCTCTGTAGAAAAAAATACTTGGAATAAAATTTGTAGGGTGTTGTATTACCTACAACTTCTTTAACTTTAACGCTTGAACTTCAATATAAATTTAAGTCGTAAAATACTGAGGTAATTATAAAAATACCAACTTTTTACCGTTTTTAACGAGCAACGTACCAGAAAATCACTAATTGATACTAAATTAAGCGTTGCAGAAAAAATGTTTAAAATAAAAGTTGTAGGTTTTCTAATTTTATTCCCTACATGTATATACATAAAATAATATTCATTGCCCATAACAGGCAGGTGGAGTGTTAAATTATTTGCACTCGATCTGCTCGTTCCAGGGCTACAAAAAATAATTCTGTTTCTTATCACTGGTCATTCAATTATAATGACATTTAAGAACAGAAGAGGTAGAGGTATAAACGACACTAGTCAGAGTAATCTCCTCTGAGCGTAATGAATTTAATTATACAGCCAGACCCTTTGGTGAATGAAGTAAAGGTGTCATTTGCAGGGTGGAAAGGTAGATGCTTTTCAGAGGGCCTGGCATGCTGATTAGCATACTTTTCCACTCAGTGAGTAAAGCAAAAAATAAACCACCTCAATCTTCGTTTTAGTTAGTAAAGCTGGTCTTTTCTGTTATTCGCCCCCCCCCCAAGCATAATTTTTCACATTTTAGGAATATTTCGTATGCAACTTTACAGTATTTTTAACGATAAAAAAGGAAAAATATTTTAAAAAATCCAACAGCAATATTGTTCAAGTTAAAGTTAAATGTAGGTAGAGTAAATTGATTTTTTCTCAACATTGTTACTGTAATAATGAAATAAAAACTCATTGAGGACATGATATCATTATATAAATTAATCATTCAATTAATTTAACATAAAATAACCATAATTAAATAAAATAAAAATAAAAATAATTAAATTAAATATTATTAAATAATTTAAAGATTTCGATAAATAGTTTGTTAACTTGAAAAAGGAAGAAAACCTTAACGTTAACTTGAAAAATATTGATATATGTCACCGGATGGCGACATTAAGTGGTGAGTTAAAACCTTTAATTTTTTGGTGGCCCTGAAAAGGGCCGTTTAAGCGGTGGTCGTCTTGATGTGCAGCGTCGGTCGTAGTCGTCGTAGCGGTTGAGGAGCTGGGCGACACGGCGTGTCGTCGTCCAGCAGAGACGTCATCTTCTTCCCTCGCAGTAGTTCGTCGATGGCAGCATCGTCGGATCCAGTGGGCGTAAGGCTCGGTCGAGGGACCGCTGTGGGCATCGCTCGCGGCAGCGGGCGATGCCGGTCTGGTCAACGGCTTACGCTGTTGGGTCGGCGAGCGGGAGCATCATCTTCTCTCTTGCGTTGTCGTCGATGAGCCCTTGTTGAAGTCCGGTAGTCGTGTGCCGATGGTGGACGCCTTGTCTGCTGTCTGGATCGGAATTGAATCTCCCTGTTGAGTGTAGCGCTCTTTATATAGTTGCCGAGAGCGCTGTGGTAGAGGGTGGTTACTGGCTCGGCCTTGATGACAAAGGCGTCTTTCGGTGCGCAGCCGAAAGGTTTGTCAGTATGCCGCCAAAGGGTTTACAGCGCCGGGAAAACTATTGAAGGCCGGCAACACAGTAAATGATTAATTAGAAGGGTACGGCGGTGACATATGATTTTTTTAAATATTTTTCCCGTTTATATCGTTAAAAATACCGTAAGATTACCTACATACAAAATATACACAAAATGTGAAAAATTATGCGGGAGGGATAACAGAAAAGACCCAGAAAAGCTTCTAGTAGAGATTCAAACTACCCTTTTGGCTGATGACTTAAACTACAACAACAACAAATATTAATATAGATCAAGAGAAAGTAAAAAATCAACCCTTAAATATTAACTTAAGTAGATAAATAATCATAATAAATGAACAATAATTATTCTCGACAGACGAAACAAAAACTTTCTTATTGCTTTTAAATTGTTCATGATGAATAACCATTTCTTTCTGTAGTAACTTTTACAACGAGAATCAACGGATGTATTTATACCCCCGGGTAATAACATATATAAACAAGAATGAATAATTAATAATTAGTATACAGACATGAATCTTGTATCCTTTTTAAGTGCCGTAAAGGAACGATGTGTATAACTTAAGTAAGAGTGTGTATTATTATAATAGCGTTACTCACTAACTGGTCATAAGGTCATTTTGAAGGTCGTTTAGAAAGTGAAGTGAAGTGATGATCTTACTGGTGTTTGTTAAGTATTAAATACAGGAACTCTATGCTTAAGTTATGTTTGTGGAGATGTAATATGACCGATAGAATGAAAATGTAGTGATTATAGAACTTACTGTAAACGGACAACTTATAAGCTTTCTTGATTTTCTGTTTAAGATAATACTTTGAGTTGTTATAAGATAAATGACAATATTAGAAAGTTGCATTGGTTGCTGTTATTATTATTATTATTATTATTAGGCCTAGTGTCTGTTTTGATTATCCATATTGGTAACTTTATATACACATGCTATCTGATTATTATCTCGATCGATGTATGTGCCCAAAGAGAATAAAAATTGTTTGTGTTTATTTACCAAGGAACCGTTAAGTAGGCCTACAATATGACTTACTTGTTTGTTGAATACTAAAATTACCGCCACGAAAGAAGTCCATTATGTTTGAAGAGCTCTATCTCAAAAATGACCAAACAGAAAAATTCAAACGCTACACCAAATTTAAGTGTATGTTTTTTCCTGCGTTGATTTGTAAAATTTAAATTGTTTTATTTAAAAATTTGTCAGAGATACAGCAATTTACGCAGAGAGTTCTTACCGGTTTTCTGTTAGTATGCTTTTTAAATGTCTGTTACTTTATCCAGGATTTACATAAAAAAATTGGGCTTTAAGTATGTTAAATAAAACAGTTTTCTTTATAATGTGAATATTTAAAAAATAAAATTTAATGTTCGGTTTTAATATGACGACCATTTAAATAAAGTGTTATTTTGGCTCCACGTAAAGATTGAGAAATGATTTTTCAACTGAACCATGAATTTTTACATCAGTATTGTGCCAAGTAAAGACTTTTACATTATTTTAAAACTACAAAAAAAATGGTACTTGTGATTTAAATATAAAAATTCTATTAAGGTGAGACTGCATAATGGTTTTGACTGAAAATTTTAATTTCCGTTTTTGTGTTTTTCAATAGTTCAGACCTAGATCTACCAGAAAAAAAATATTAAATTAGCCTACGTCAAAGTAATCCTCGTCTCTTGTCTAGTTTTGTTTTTCAAGTTCCTATGAATAATGCCGTATATTTTCTGAAACTTTGTTATTTTATTTATTACATCTTTATCATAATTATATGTTATATCGTTGCCGAAGTAATTAAAACGTTTGACCTGTTCTATCATTTGTCCCTTCAATTCTATTCCAGTTCTTATTATGTGTTCCCTTTGAAAGCCATTTATTTGGTTTTTACACTAGAAATTCCTAAATTATATTCCTCAGCAACTCTGTCCAACATGAATCCTGCTTTTTGTCTCCTATATGACAGCGAATTTTGGGTACATACGAAGAACATTGATAGCAAGATCCATGCTGCAGCAATGAGATTTTTGCGTAGTGTGTTGGAATGCTCTAGAATGGGCAGGATAAGATGATGAAATAAGAAGAGGTCTGTCTGTTCCATCACTGCGTGACAAGATCTAGCAGAATCGAAGAAACTGGTGCAGTTACTTGTACAGAATGTCATATGGGAGGGTCCAAAAAGAGGCTCAAAATTATGGACCAATTGGTACGAGAGATGTGGAAAGAACGAGAAAGAGATGGGTACCGGAACAGGTTTACTAAACCTAGACCTTGAAGTAAAGAAGAAGAGTAGACAATTAGTTAGTAATTTAAGTCTAATAATAATTATTTGTGTAAATAAATTGTTGTTATAAGTTTTATCATTTATTATACCTAATAACCCACCGGGTTGGTCTAGTGGTAAAGTCGTTACCAAAATCAGCTGATTTTCGGAGACGAAGGTTCCTGGTTCAAATCCTAGCAGAGGTAGTTACTTTTGTACGGATTTGAATGCTAGACAGTGGTTACCGGTGTTCTTTGATGGTTGGGGTTCAATCAACCATACTCACTCAGAATGGTCGACCTGAGTCTGAACAAGACTACACCTCATTTACACTTCGTACACATCATCCTCATCTCATTGGGTCATGGGGTTACTTATTGTTCTGAATTGAACAGATTGCAACGTACACACATTAGGAATTACAAAAAAAAAATTATACCTAATTTTCGAAGTAACCTAGGCTTAGGTGTTACAATAGTGCTGAAAAATTGAAATATTTTCATAGTTTCTTATTTATCTCGCACATTTTATGACAAAATGAACAAATTTACTTCCGCATTTGTCAGTTATGAATCTTGATAGACTTGCAAGGTGCCACTTGGCTACATGCGACGGTTATAGTGGGGAAAACGAGCCAAAAGTAGATTCCATTTTAACATGTCTCTACGGTAGATTCTAGTGAAAGATCCCCTTAAAGACTGTAAATTTTGAAAAACTTTAAAAAAAGCGTGCCTAGTTTAACAGTAAATATTAAAGAAAAATTTACTTTGAGAGAAACGTAAGTACAACAAGAAATAAATTATACTGAATTAATTTATGCTAATACAAATTTAACCATTTTAAAACCTGTTACAATTAATCGTTTTTTTAAGATTACAAATAACTATAAGTTTGATGGCATTTAACTGTTCTTTGTGTAACAAAACATTTAGATTCTTCTAGCCTTGTGATTATGCAAAAATCTGTTATTCACGTTTTAACCTATTAAACATGGATGAGATCACGAAACAAAAGTTCGTTTTTATGAAATCATGTACTTTTTCATAATGTATTAAAATTTAAGTATACACATACTTGTAAATTTTGTATAATTTTATAAATTAAATTTCATGCTATAATTACATTTTTGTGATAATTCCTTACAATTCAACTTCATTAACATACCGATAAAATAATATACATGACCTTTGTAAACTAGAAAAAAAAACAGAAATTTGATATTTCAATTTATACTGTTTCCATTTCCAAACAAATACAATTTATGTTAATATTTTTTCTAAAGCAAATCGAAAATGGCATTCTACAAGGTGTTGTTTTGAGTTCAATACTTTAATTTTACAAAATAAATTTTTATTTTTTTATCATTTTTTCATATAAGGAAATACATTTTTGATAAATATTCAATATTTTGCTGTTTTGATTTTTTTGTGAGGAAGTGTGAAACACGTCTGAGATGTTCAGTTATGTTTTTCATGATTAGGCCTATAAGATGATCTCGCGATAGAATTGCTTACTCAACGGACTTGCCAGGAGGGTGTTTACGATCATAATTTGTTGTTTTCATTTCCTCAATAAAACAATAATCAATGGTTTTTTTAAAGAAAGTGTAATAATTATATTGCAATAGTTTTTTTAATGTAATTATAAACTTTAAGCATACATGAAAAAATTCTGAAAATGACGTTCAAAGAATTAAAATAAGAAACACACTCTGTAGTTTCCAAAAAGATTAAACTCTGAACAAAAAATGAAAGTAAACTTGGCTCTGAACTGTGCTTTAACTCTTGAAACATGAGAAGTCGAGAGCTGAAGATGACGATGACAATGATTAGAAGTAGATGTAGAAACACAAATAATTAACAAAATTGTAAAGGTAAGTACAATGTTTTAAAACCCTTCAGTCTGTGAGTATCTTTGCTGCTGTCGAGGAGGTTAATTGCGAAAGGATTTTGATACTCTTCGAACTTGATAAATGTTTCTTGCTACGTTGTTTAACTTTTTCTTTAATGAAGAGCAGGTTTAGATTGTTGTGCAATATTTCATTGGTAAAATACCATGCAGTGATCAGTCTGAGGCATTTTGATTCAAAGCGCTGCAGTATTTCTATATTTGTTGAACTAGCTCTACCCCTTAGATCTAACCCGTAAGTCTAAACTGCTTTGAGTATTACTTTGTATAATGCTGTTTAATCAATTAAAAATTTTCTTTTCAATACTATTATGATATATAATCAAAATCGGTTAACCGGAAGTAGTCGTTTATTCTTGCAATTTACTCAAAAACGCTCCTACGATTTTTATAAAAATCGCCTCATTTATTACATTTATGTTCTATAAGATAAAATTAGCGCCATGTCTGCTGTAATTCTTGGGAAGGCTGTGGTGCTCTCTTCGAAGAAAATGATATTTAAAGATTTCAGCTTTAACATCTATTCTCACTTTTAGAGCATAGATTTTTTTAAGGTCCAGTACAGTAGTCTGCTACTTACTCTGAGCTGCACAAAATTGACGCCGGAGTATCCCAAGGGGCAATACTATCCCCATTTCTGTATAGCGTATTAGCAACGGATATGCCTATCTTAACGCATCGGTAACCGCGACGTATGCTGACGACATAGCAATCTTGTGCGGGAAAAGAGCGCGGATGAGGCTTCCAGGTTGGTGCAGCGACATCTCTTATTAATACAGGACTGTCTTACCCGTTGGCGTATTAAAGTGAACCCAATTAAATCAACACAGGTTACGTTCACCTTACGACGTCAAACTTGTCCTTCTGTGATGGGTGAATAACGTTCATATCCCATTGGCCAGGGTGGTGTGATACTTTGGCTTATAGCTTGACAGGCGACTAACTTGGAAGCATTATCTGCGTTCGAAACGTTTAGAAATTAACTGCCGCCAGAAGCTACTCTTCTGCTTAATTAACTCTCGATCAAGTTTGAACCTCCGCTCCAAGATTTTAATATACAAATCTCTTTTAAGACCAATCTAGACTTATGGCGTCCAGCTCTTTGGAATAGCGGCAGAGAGTAATTTAAAATCGATCCAGGCCTTTCAATCAAAATTCTTAATACTTGCTTCTGGGCCTTCTTTTTATGTAAGCAATACAACCCTCCACGACGATTTCAAATTCCGACAGTAAAGGAGCTAACCGCGTCCTTGTATAGTACATTTCACGAAAGACTAGATGACCATCCAAACCAACTAGCCCGTGATCTAGCTACAAGGAACTTCCCAACTGTGTGACGTTTAAAGCGAAAATGGAGTAGAGACCTCTTGGTCTGAATAACGAACAATACCCGAAGTTTTAAACGGAGAATATACCACTGGGTATCTCTTCTCCTTAAAGTGAAATTCCCTACCGCCATTTAAATATCATATACGGAAGTTGTGCAGCACAATGTACAGTACCGTAATAAAAATTAAAGCTAAAAAAACATCCATTCTAAGGTAAAAGTGTATAATATAATCATTAAAGTTATTGAACATTTAAAAAACTACAACTTTTATTTCAAACATTTTTTTCTACAACGCTTATTTTAGTGTCACTTAGTGATTTTCAGTATCTTTCTCATAAAAATCGGTAAAAATAATTATTTTTAAGACTGCACACTTAGTACGCTTTTTACGACAAACGTGTATTAGTTACAGTTATAGATCAAAGTTATAGGAAATGAAGAAACTACAACTTCTATTACAAGCATTTTTTCTACTTAGCATCTTTTAGCATCAATTAGTGATTTTTAGTATTTTAAGTCATGCAGAGTTTGATTTTCATTATGCGTCATTCACTCATGATTAAAATTAGGTTATGTTTTTCATTTTATATTGTTTACTCATGATTAAACATGTGTTATATTGGTCATTATTTACATTGGCACGAAAAAGTCGCGTGAGTGTGTCTCCCCCCCCCAATATTTTTAGGTATGAAATATTTATGGTCCATTTTAGGTATTTCCGGCGTACATATCATATTGAATGAGTTATGTAATTGTTTTCCAATGTGAAAATTTTGCAGACCTTACTCGAAGACCATCAGTTTTGTAATGTAATGGTAGGTTACCACTCTACCAATGCTCCTCGATGAAGGCCTGTAACAAATTTTCGTTTGTTTTCTTTTAGCTAAATTTAACAAAAGAAGTAGGTTAATAAGCTTATGGGAAAATGAATGAATAGGCTGTATTGTTAAGTGTTAAAGAAACAACTGTAATTACAGATTTTTTACTTTTTATTAACGTTAAATAATCTTTAATGTCTGTATATTATTTAGCCCAAGTATAACAATTATCACTGTTTATTTTATGTATTATATAACTGTATTATTTAATACTAGTAACAAAATAAAAGAGGTCGTACATCCTCGCTAATGATGTATTTCTACAACACCTTAACTATTTATTGTACACAAAGTGATATGAAATAGTAACTATTTAATTTATATTTTTATCTATTTATTATTGTAACTATAGTTACGTTTTAATAACAATAATTGATTATAGAAAGTGTGTTAGTTACAACTTTTTAATTCATTATTACGTACGGATGAGCAAATTTCTTTCATTAGTTGTATTTAAAGATCGTTTACCGTTACATTCTATAATGAATTAAAAGATACAAACGTTTTTAAAATATTTTAATACAAAAATATGTACAGTATTGCTATTTACTTATTTTAAAAAGAATGACAAGAATTTACTTGTAGAATTTACAATTTTATGAAAAAAAAATGTTTTACATTATAGAACGGCATTTTAAAAATTTATTACGGTAAATCTTTCGTAAGTAATCATTTTGCGTACGGAATTTACAACACAATGCATACTTAAATCATCATCATCTGTCAAGGATTAGGTTCAATGGGCTGTTGCGTCATCCATCTCATTTTAGGTTTTACGAAGCCTCGCTTCCCTCTAGGTTTATATTTCCATGCTCGCAGAGGAAGTCTGTGGGCTGTCATGTGAAGTAAATGATTGGACCAGTTTCTCTTATATATATTAACGTTCCCAGCAGTGATAGAATATTTAACTCGGCGCGAATAGCTTCGTTACGCAGTCCATCCAACCGGGTACAACCTTTGACTCCCCGAAAAAATCTCATTTCAGTAGCCTGGATACGAGATTCATTCCTCTGTAATGACATCGTTGTTTCACTCCCATATGTTATGAGTAGTACAGCTATTGCTCCATAAAATTTCATTTGGGTGTCTTTCTCGTTTTCTTTCCTATTGTCCTGCGAATAGAACCGCATACAGCACTGAATTTTGCTAGTTTTACACCACGTCACCATCTTCGTCATAGGAAACCTTGCATTCTAAATATTTAAAATATCGAACTTGTTTTATAGTTCGGTTGCCAAGTATAACTTTTGGGCGAACCGGCCATCTTCCCTTGAATCCCATAACCTTTTATTTTGGTGCCAATGTTCTCATGCCAAACCTTGCGCTAATGTTGTACAACTGATAAACGGCATATTGGTGCTGTCTTCTGTGTCAGAAATAACAACAATGTCATCTGCGTACAGCAATTAATTTAGGAATACATTATTCCAAAGCTGAATACCTGAGTCAACTAATTCATTCCAAATTGTTAAAATCTTATCAAAGTAAATATTTTAATATTTTAATTCAAAATCACATGAAGTAAGTCTTTTGTTGAATATTGAGAAGTTAAAAAATTGGTATAATATTTATTTTTTAGAAATATGGTAAGTGTTGTATAATATTTTATTATTTTGTAACATTTTATTGTATTATATTTTAAGATTATTATAAATTAAACTGTTATTATTACTAATATTTGTAAATGAAATTAAGTACAAAAATAAGGAAAGTTATGTTCATGTTCAATATTAAATAGCATCGGAGACATAAGACAGCCATGTCGTACGCCTTTATTTATTTTCATTTTCTCTGTTTCCTTGTCATTGCCAAAAAAATAACTATATCTATTTTTATGTAGGTACTCGCAATAGCTTCAGCAACAAGGTGTTTTGGATAGCCCTTCTCCAGCATTATATTCCAAAGACGGCCTCGAAGAACATTATCAAAAGCTTTCTCCTAATCGATAAAAGCCATATGATTTTCACAATTGTACTCACGGTGTTTCTCTATTATTTTCTTCAATGTGAACCAGTGTTCACATCAGTAAAAATGAACGTCCTCTACGAAAGCCCATTTGTTCTTCTCCTATTAAATCATTCACAATTACCCGTAACCGTCTATTCAGTATTCTATTATATAATTTGTAATTCATACTTAAATATTATTGTAATAGCTTGTTATAAGTATTACAGATTTTCGTTCGTTTATTAAATCTATGAAAGAAATAACTACAAAAATTTAATTGTATTAGTTAAAATAAATGCGATACTTGCTTTAAAAAAATGAGATGACGAAATTTAGTTTTCAGTGAAAACCTTTTCTTCCTCATAATCTCCTCTCCTTCTCTTCTGTTCCGCCTCTTTGTTCTTCTTCGAGTGGTATATTCACAGTAGATTTTTGTGATCATCATGGTTTATGTAATTCTGTCCGTTGTAGATCGTAAAAGTTCCGTTAAGGTGATATAAGTTCATTTTCTCAAGTTTTCAAGCCAGGATAGCATCTTCGGCCAAGACCCCACCTACCTTCAATTTTTCCCTGCAGCACCAGCCTTAATAACTTCATTTTTCTCACTCTCATGATATATCCAAAGTATAATTACATTTTTTCTTCTTGTAACAGTGCTCAGTATCTCACACTCGCTTCCTTCATTCTCTCCAATATTTTTCCGTTTGTAATCGGTAGCACTACATTTTGAAAACATTCAAGTGCCTAGTAATATCATCCATTAGAATCCGTGCCTCAACTTTACAATGCGAACAACAAAGGAATTGTGTTCTGGTTGTAAGATTTAACCCTTTATAGGCCTTTGGTAGGTCAGTGGTATACTTACCACTGGCAATAAGGTCGATTTCGTTTAAGAATAAGCTTTTCAGTTGAACCATATTGGCATTTTATGGTTTTTTGGATGTTCTCTGGTAAGTAGGCTATCCACATTTTGAAATTAGTGCGCAGCGACCATTTGCTTCATGAGCCATTCATGACCATTTGCGTCAGGAATGTGGTAAGGATTCATACCAGCGTACGCAAGCGTGTTGTTTTGTTGTTACTTTGATACAGTGCGCAGAAAATTACTTTTTTTTCGGGAAAGTAACCATTCATCCTAATATAAAGTTGAGATAAGTTATGCTACACATTTTTCTGTTATATAGTACTACAAGTTGTTTTAATAAGCATTCTTATTAATTCATATTTGTCGTAACCTAGGTATTATAAATAAGAATAACTGGTTAACTTTTAAAAAATATATAATTTTTGTAATTACCTTACCATATTTATATATCTCTTTATGAGAAATTCCATGCAGTAATGTTCTACTGGCTGTAAATATTTTTATATTGTGCAGCAGGTATTTTTTGTTATAAAATAATGCACAATATAATGTAAGTTTTAATGTAGATAGGATTATTTAAAGTCACGATAATGTTGTATTGTGTTGGGAAAGAAACTATCCTGTAATTGCTGGATCATGATATTTATTAGGCAAAGCGCAATACCGCCTAGTGGCATCTTTCTGCCTGCCTTTCCCCGCCCTCATTCCAGTTAAATTGATATTGACAGACTTCGTAATACTCGGCTGACATATTCTTCGGTGTATTGACCCATCTTTCGATAACTTGTTCATGTTTATTATCAGAATGTATGTTTTTTTTTATAAAAAAAGGAACGATGGAAAATCGTCTTCTTCTTCACTTCATGGATTACGTAGCTCGCTCAACCTATTCCGGAAACCATCTCCTTCTTGGGAGTCCAACACTTTCCTTACCGGTGGGTTTGTACTCGTAAGCTAAACGGGGCAAACTGTTCTCACTCATTCGTCCCAGATGGCTGCACCAGTACCTCCTGTGAATTTTTCATTTCTCTCATCTAGACTAAAAATGCCCATCCCAGGTACCTATAGCCCTTCACCGCTCTGAGAAACCCATTTCCTTCCCCTGCAACTTATTTCGTCCAACTTCGAAAGTACCCGCACTTCACTTCCAAAAATACTAACGTATCGCCATCTTTTATACAACTTTAAACGAGTTTCTTTCCTAGTCATGTGATTCAACGTTTTATGTATCGTTCCGCAAATATTCTAAAAACCAAATTTAGTTTATTTTTCACGTCCCGCTTGTTTGTGAAAGACACGTCACATCCCAAACTTTTCAAATTGGATACCTATTCCAAAATGTTCCCATTAATTTATATTTTTGACCTTACCGGTAATTTTCCTAGAAACCTATTACTTCAATATTTCGACGAGATATTATCAAATTGTAATCTGCGCAAATGTTGTTTGCGTAAATATCCTTTTTTGTAATCTTTCCTTAGATTCTTCAATTATACCAATGTAATCTGCGTATGCTATAATATTAAAACTTGTCACCTGTCATTTTCTTCTGTCCGAACGTCACACCCAGATGTCAGAAACTACAAGAGATAGTGACAAACTATTTTCGGATTCGTAATCTACACAAAAACGTCAGTGAGCTTGGATTGGGTTTGAAGTTTCGGTTTCGACTGGAAGTGGCCCAAAACCGGAAGCCGTTAAAGTAGATACAGAAATCACTAATGGTTTTTGCCATAACATATAGTTACTTGAGTCACGAGTTTGCCCTTGTTTGCAACGAGGGGTAAAGGGGGAAAAGCATCAGTGCGCATGCGTGACTGCTTTTATTTCAGTACAACAAACACAACAACTTATAGGCCTACTATACCCAGAGTACATACAGTATATCGGGGAGTCTTTTGTAGGTTAACTGATCGAATATAACTGTTACCGTAAACAGAAATGTTAGTTTCTCGAAAACGTGGACACACTATTCACAGTGCTGAACAAAATCTAATATGCAGTGTAATAAAATGCTGTGAAGTTGAAGCTAAACAAAAATGCCTTTCCTTGTCTCTTAACAAAAGCCATAAGCGAGTGGCTAACTACTCTAATCACTGCATATCTAATATGCAGTGTAATAAAATGCTGTGAAGTTGAAGCTAAACAAAAATGCCTTTCCTTGTCTCTTAACAAAAGCCATAAGCGAGTGGCTAACTACTGTGATATTTTTCTTTCCACAGTTCTAAACATAAAGAAAGAAATTAAAGACGCGAAGCCACTCTTCAACACTTTACCAGGTGTTGACACCTGGTAAAAAAAGGAAACTGTTACGTAAATACTAGTGAAGACGCCGGTAAAAGCGAAAGTAAAGAAGGAGATTCATTCGTAGAAAATATTGTTCCAATGAAATAAGGTAGCTGGTAATTACAGTGAATCAACCATTTCTAGTCATGTAACTAAGGTCTAGGCAATATGACAAGTCACATTTATTTCTTATTTCTCGGTAGTGAAATGTACGAGTAGTGTCTCACTGTTGAGGTTGGCAGCAATGTAAAATTTTCACTCCCCTTCCTCATAGCCCATCCATACGCAAAAGGCAATCTCGTGATTTCAGTATATATATATATATATATATACAGGGGGTCCTCAACTTACGAACATAATGCGTACCGGCCGAGTGTTCGCAAGTTGAATTGTTCGTAAGTCGGAATACACGTCAGTAGATTTCGTAGTGGACACTAGCGACCTGATTGCTTTTCATAACGTACAAAAACTAGCATACTTATTGAAATAGTAATCAGCAACTAAATAAAGATAAAATCTGTTAAACCTTTTTATTCATTTTTAATATGTACTTATAGTAACTTAATACATACTGTATATACTTTTAGCAACTGAATACAGTTAACACATAAATACATTGAATACTTTATACAGAAAGAAAAGACCATTAAAAATAGAAAATAGCAAAAATATAAAATAAAAAGTAAACATTTCATAAAAATTTAAAACATATTGAAGATGGTTTTACAATATTTACAGCTTTGGCTTTGTTTGAAACAAGTTTTGAATGGATGTTTGAACTGTACAAGTTTCTTTTCTTCCAAAATAATTTTGTAACACATGACAGCTCTAAACTCATTGACCGCTCTAAACATTGTTTGGAAACTTTGTTGTAATTACATTCCAAATAATATCAAGTGATAAAAAAAATAGTTTCTGGCGTTCGTATCTCCGGATGTTCGTAAGTTGAATGTTCGTAAGTCGAGGACCCACTGTATATATATATATTTGCTTACCTTTAAGCGTACCTTTGTAAGCTTTTTATAAATATGTACGAGCCAAAAGACGCGTCGTTTCATGAAAGGGATTTAAAAAAAGTTTTTTTTGAGGAATGTAGTTAGGCTCTTTTTCTTTAAAGGCATAAAATTTACTTATTGTCTGATATTTTTTAAATTATAGTAGATAGAATTATTTTAAAAAAAATTACGATAACGCTAGAATTTTAAAACCGATTTTTCAGGTGATAAAAATTTTTATTATTTTTTTTCGTGATTACGAATAAGCCGCCTAAAACTGTAGTTTCATGGGACGTTAGTGAAGTTTTCTGTATTACAATTTAGATTTTTTTTTTGTTAAAATTGTTTAATGTTTTCAGAATGGTTTATTGTGGGTGTTTGTGATTAGTAATATGGATGTACGTATAGTACATTAAGAAATACTCAGTCCACCTTTATGCGTAGTGGTTAGCGCGCTAGCTTACAAGGCGGTTGCGGGTTCTATTTAGGATCTGGAAATTTTTACAAGCTTAAAACCCACCATTATATAAATCATTGTAGTCGCAAATAACTGAGCTGTTAATGTGACGTAAATAAACTAAAATGGAATTACTCAAAAACTGGGATTCAATGATTTGGATAAATCAAATTTACGCTCGATTATTTGGATTAGAAATTCCAGAGGAGGTTAATAAAACAACATCGTACAGGGAATCGAAATTTTACGATGAAAGGAGGAAAGAAACGTCTAAAAGAAATCTGGATAATAAGAAAATAACAAAATCCAGAAAAATATAAGAAGTCAAAACAAAGTGTTTTCTAAATTTAATTACGAGTAATCTACTTGGATTAAATTCTTGGAAAAAATAAATTACATAGAATTATTGGTAAGAATGACGGAAGAATTAGTGTAATATTTGTATACTTTCATGAAAGTAATTTATTTATTTTAAAATTAAAACAATGTAAAATATTATACACTATGATTCCTTTATTAATTGCTTGTAAATGTATTTCACAGAATTAAATGATGCCAATCTAGATAGTAGCACGGCTTATTACGTTGTAGTGTAGTTAAGCAACTAATAATGCGGAAGAGAAGTTTAATAAGGCGCAAGATAATGAACGATGATATCTTGGGCACCAATAATTTTAAACAGTAATGCAATAGTTTTGTTTAATTTATATGCTGTGAAACTATAACACGTACAGCTTTACTAAAGTTTAGCCAGGACTTCATGGAATTGCTCTATTAGTATTCAATCCTATTTGATCTGATAAAGAGGAAATGGCACTCAAAATTTAGATTTTTGGTTTTTTATGTTTTTCAATAATTTAGGCCTAGATCTACCAGAACAAACATTAAATTACGCCAAAAAATATTTTTATGAAAAAATTAAGTTTTTATTAAGTTTACACAGAAAAATTATCATGTTACCGAGAACGAATATTTTTCACAATTTTATACCGCTCGTTTTTGTGCAAAGAGAATTTTAGTTTTTAAAATGCATCACTGTTTTTTATATTCTCAGCTGTTGGTTCAGCTTTATAAACAACTGTTGATGGGAAATTTACTTGTTTGTGTACATTTTATTTTTGATTTGTGCCTTCTTGTTTCTTGCGTTTTCCCGTAAATTTAGATTTTTAACACTAGGTACATTTTTCTCAGAAACCAAGAAACCTACCAGGCTGAAATTTTTCCGGTTAATTACCACACATACCGACATTTTTATGACTTCCTCAGATGCACCAAAAATTAGTAATACGCAAAAGACGTAGAAAACAATTTGTAAAAATTTTATGTTTTTCGTAATTTAAAAAAAAGGTTGGTTCAAAGATTAAATTGAAAAAATATCAGTAGATCCAGAACAAACCCGACATCTATGGTTTGTAAAGTTTAATTTCCCTATCTTTTACCAATCATTTATGAAAAATGTACCTAAAAATAGCAAATTTAACGTTGGCGGGATACAAAGTACAGTCTCCCCTTAACAACAGTCTCACTAATATTACAGATTTAGGACTTTACAAAGAATTTAGAAATTCGGAATATTGTTTCTCTAAAGGTTGAATAAAAGAAATCATTTGAATTTTGACTACTACAAATAAAAAGTTATGTGAGAATCTGGGATTACTGTTTTTTGTCAAGAAATTTAAAAAAATTAATGTCGCCTTGAAATTGTTTAATTTCTTCCTGTTCTAAAATATTTAATTAAATTAATTTATTAATATTTTAAATAGAGAAAATACATTTTTATTTGAACTTACTCTTTATGTCATTTATCTGTACTTTTTTCCTATATTTAGAACTACGAGATTTCTTCACCTGTACAGGCGTTTAAAGTATAGGATTCACATGTAGAGCAGTTTGCATATGGAATAAATCAGTTTTTTTATTTCTTATGTGTGTACGTCGCAATCTATTCAATACAGAAAAATATGCCAACCCATAACCCAATGAGATAAAGATGTGTATGACATGTAAATGAAGTGTAGTCTTGTAGAGACAGGCCGACCATTCCTGAAAACACAGTTAATTGAACCCCAAACAATCAAAGTACACTGTAACGACTGTCTGGTATTCAAATCCGTATAAAAGTAACTATTGTGCGGCTCCAAGCTCAGAGTAGTTGCGGGGTGAAGGGTCCAGTTGAGGTATAATGAATGAGTGACGCATGCTGGGAGAACGATTGTTGTATTACTCTGATACAAAACATTCGTTTTCAAACTTTCCGTATTTAATATATTTGTATTTATTGCATTTATTTATTTACATATTTTGATATAAATTGGTAAGTTAAATAACTTAATAAATATATTATGAATCCGACCAAGTTAATAACCCGATAGGTATTTGTTAAATTAATGCGCCGATGATAAGAATATATTATTTTAGTCTAGTTAGTACACGCTACCACTACAAATGCATCAGCTGTGAAACACTACTAACTCATTCATTCTTCCACTACTATAACTAAGCATTCCTTCCAACTACACGGAACTGGGATTCAACCAATATCTTTACTACGATTTGAACAGGGAACCTTCGTCTCCGAAAATCAGCTGTCCGCGGCAACGACTTTACCCCTAGACTAACCCGGAGGGTTAAAAAAAAGAGTTAAATATTAAATACTAACTGCTGTTTTGGATGCTTAACAGAAAATTTAAATTATCGGCAAAAAACAAATTATTAATTTACAAAACAATAAACTTATTGTATAAGGGATACAACTCTGGAGTACAAGAAGTCACAGTAACATTGAAATAAGTCAAAGTTTTCAGTCGAAAATACTTGGTAACATCACAGACTCACCTTCGTACATATCCAACACTATAATACACAGAGACACGAACACTCCCACAGTACAAGAAAAAATTCAAAAATTTTTCACCAGTTACCAAACACGTTTGAAAATTATTAGAATCCGGAAGCCATCAATCTCCTAGACAACAGTGAAACTCACAGAAAACTACTCGGTGTCCACTCTACAGATTTAATACGTCATTATTTTATTTATTCTACATTCACGTCAAGAACAAAACAACAAAATTAAAAATTTTATAGATTGATACAAGGGGGTATTACTTACTCATGGTTAATACTCAAAACTCATCTGCTCATTGTTCTATGAGAGCAGATTGTAAATTTTATTTACAGTAATAAAAAAATATACGGGGTGTCCCACGAAGAAACTAACATACTTTGCAGGCGTGTTCCTTTTATCAAAATAATGAAAAATATTCATATAAACTTAGGTCCGAAAACACTTCGTTAGCGAGTTACAGCTGGTGAAGGATTTCACCTTGGGTTCAGAGCCAACTCCTAAATAAAGCCATCCTTGAGGTATAAGGATTCAATTTTGAAGTAAATTTGATGGTTTATTGTAGATTTTGAGACAATAAATTTAATATAATAGGTTTCAGAACTGTAGCTTCAATAGTTTTTATGATTTTCAAAGTAAAATTTAAAAATCTGTCGCCTGAAAACAGTTTTGTTTTAGCTTTTCTGTACAATTACTTCGTTAAATGACCATAAAATGCGTAAAATGTTTTATAAAGACGTATAGAGAATTTAATTCTGAAATATTGATGTACGCATTTATTGGTAATTTAACAAAGTAATTATACAGGAAAGCTAAAAAAAAACTTTTCAGACGACAGATGTTTCAATTTTACTTTGAAGTTTTTGAAAACTATCATAGATACAGTTTTAAAACTTGTTTTATTAAATTTATTTTGGGGTCAAAATCCATGAAATTAATAAACCCTCAAATTTACTCGTAAAATTGGTCCCTAGACCTTCAAGATAACTTTATTTAGGAGTTGGCTCTGAACCCAAGGCGAAATCTTTCGCCAGCTGTAAATTTCAACCGAAGTGTTCCCAGACCTATGAACTTTGTTTATTATTTTGATAAGAGGAAGACGTCTGTAAAGTATGTTGGTTTCGTCGTGGGGCACCCTATATACATATTTAGAATGCACCAAATTATTGTGACAATATCGAAAAGACATGGTTCGCGTAATTTCTAGAATTTCATTCATGAAAATAGTAAGAGAGGATAATAGAATGAAATAGTAACAATAAGTGACAATAGTACAGTAATGACAATAAAGTTATGCCTATTCATAAAAAATTATTTAATAGGACTGCGCTACTGTATACGATAAAAGGTTGGGTATTGTGTACAACTATTTGTGAAAGAGACCGGTAACAACTTCTATTTACAAAAGACCTATTGTTGACTTGTTTACAATGGATTTTTCCAGCACTCACTTATAAAGGGTTATTTTTTGTACTTTGTTATTTGCATGAAGTTTCTCTGCTTTACTAAAATGATATTTTTTGAATGAGTATATAAGGAGACCCCGAGCGCGGTCACAAGAGTATTCGTTTGATCTTTGACGAGTAGGTATCGGACGTAGTGCAAGCGCGTTTCCGAACATTGTGCTGGTCAACGATTGTTATACTGTCTTTGTTTGTGTATTTTGAAAAGTTATTGTGCATCTGTATTAAATCCAGTTTTTGTGTATTCAGTCTCATTTTGTATGTGTAGTCTATAAAATTGGTTGTAAAAAGTGCTAAGTAAATTATTAAGTTATTTATTGTATTTCTTTATTATAATTAGTTTATTATTTATTTTGTAAATCGTTTAGTGTAATAAATATTTGTAATTGTAAACTTTAGTGTATTAATTATTTAATAAACTAGATCCCGAAACGGACCTTAGCGATAAGTGTCACATTATGTAGTTATAATTTGTTTGATGCGATCACCAGTAGTATATAGAATATGTATTATCGGTTGTTAGCTTATCACTAACCAAACCACACGGACCAGTGTAAATTGAGTTTCTTTATCATTCTTTCTAGTACCTGAATGACTAGTTCAAAAGCCACAGCAACGTATTCAAGTGAAGATATGATAACAAGTTACATTTGAGCCATTAAATCCTGGACTATTCATATTAGACTATAATATTTGTTACTGAACGAAAGTACCTAGTTTCATAATCTAAATTAATAATTTGTCAATTTCTTTCAGGAAATGAACAATTTAAAAATTATATTTTATTGCAGTTAATTTGTATTATATAGTTTCTTATAGCATATGGTCTAAAATTTTAGCGATTAAATCTGGAATGATGATTATGTAATTTTTATGCTGTGCCACATTAAATAACGATTAATGTTTCTAAAGCAACCTTTTAAATTATTTTGTTAGATCAAAAGATGATTTTTAAATTAGAATTAATAGCATAACAGAAGGTGTTTACATCTGTTCGTTGTAACCTGGGGTGTGTAAAGGTAACATTGATCTTTAATACGAGATTTGTAACAAGTACCAAGAATGTTAATAAAAGTCTCATTAATAAATTTGGTCTATAAAATTATTATCCATTATTTTTTTTTTTTGGTTTAACGTCCGACTGTTCTGCAATTACTGCTAACGCAGACGGTGAAGGAAGAAATGATTTTTTTTGTAACGTATGAAAAAATGCCGTGCCTGAATGGGATTCGAACCCAAGACCACTTGATGAGAGGCGAGCACGTTACCAACTACGCCAATGCGGCCGGCTATCCATTAATGATCTGTTTATATATTTATTTAAAGATATTTTATGGATCTAACTTATTAAAAAATCATAATTAACTATAGTACCTATATTCATCGAGCTTCTCCAGTACGGCCAAACAAACCGCGCGTGCGTAAATGAAAGAGGCAGGTTCACATAACGGTCATGAACGAGAAGAAAAGTGCCTAAAAACGTAAACAAACGTATTCCTGTATTAAGGACTATAGCGTAAAAAAATATTACTACCCTGTGTCATAAAAATTATTTTTATGTTATAAGATAATTATTTTACCTATTTTGATCTTGAAATCTAAAAAACTGTTTTATTTTCATTAAACCACTTAATTATTCCTAATAAACAAAGTAAATTGAACACATTTTGTTTTTTTGCAAATTTAATAAATTTGTAAATAAATTGATAAATTTAACGATGTGAAACTTTGGTAACTGCTGAAGAAAAGCGTAAGAATTATCCTATAAAAATAATGAAAATTTTAGTAGTGCTTATTTGTTGTTATTAACAATTTACTTTTAAAATGTCCATATTACCCACAGTTACCCTATTCCTAGCTGGTAGAGCTAGAAAATTATTTAATTGTGGTTAAAACAAAAAGTTAAACCTAATGCCAAACATTTAAAAATATAGGTAAGTTACTTAAGAATATTTAAAATTAACAACTGTAAAATACTGAATAATTATTATTAATAACTTATTATAAACAACCAGAGCGCGTGCGTACACCGTGCATCACTGAACAAATAGCAGTTGAACTGGTGCCACTGTGAACAGGTAAGATTGTAGCAGTATAATTGAGCTGAATTCCTGGAAAAACACCCACACAAACGAAATGTTTACATAAGCTACTGCACAAGCTCGGCGAATACAGTTTTTTTTTGATGAAATTTTAAAATAATTGAGTGTCACTAAACATTTTTATGTATTTTGTTCTAAATCTAAGCCATTATGTAATATTGTTCGAAAGCTTTTAAACAGGTAAACAATGTACCTTAAATAAAGTAAATACAATACCTTAAAATCGGTTTCAAATTACAATTTTTAATTGATAAAAATAAAATGGGAAATATACGCAAAAGTAACCAAGGTAGGGTATATGTTCACAAGAATTTTTTTGAGTATTTTAATATGCTGAATCAGAACCTTAATTTTGGCTAACTCCTCGCAGAACACCCGGTATGTTGTTAGGAATTCACAACATACCGGTAATTAATTACGAAGATTAATAAAAAAAAACAAATATTTTTTGTGTTTATCAACAGTTTTTTTAAATTAATTATACAAGTTATAAAACGGCCCCTAAAAAGTTAACCTAAATGTACTTGTGAATACTCATTGATATTCTGTGCGTGATTTTATCAACGTAAGATTATTTTTTAACGGACAAAATTACAATTTATGAAAGGTAATAATAAAAAAATGTATCGTAATCAACATTTTATACACTACCATTACATTTGTAACCTACCATGAATTTTAAATACATGTTTTCTTCCATCGATTTTATAGTATATTACTTAACATAGAATTCACAAACAATAGGGCCTGTAATACGAGAGCAATAAAAGTACAATGTTTACGGTCATAAAAAATATAAAATTCAACGACATGGTTTTAAATTTTAAATACCAAAATTTCAAATATCTCTCACTACAATATGTTTTGTATAGTGCGATTTCATAACTGTGTTATCGAACGATTTTACTAAACAGCGTTATTTACTTTCCCGTGTATGCCTATATAGTATGAAAAGAATTTTAATTATAAAAAAATATTTTGAAATGTTTAACGCTGTTGTTTATATCAACGCCAAATAAGCTAGTTTGACCTCACAAGAGTTTTTATTAAGTGGAATGAAGAGACAGATTGCATTTCCTTCCGCAATAGTTGGAAAAAATATGACCTTTCATAATAGGTTATTGTCTGCCCATAACAGACAGGTGGGAGTGTAAAAATTTTTACACTCAATCTGTACGTTGCAGGGCTAAAATAAATATTTTTCTGTTTCTTAATACATGGTCAGCCAATTAAATGACTGAATCATTTAAGAACAGAAGAGGTAGAGGTGTAAAAGACACTAGTCAGAGTTATCTCCTCTGAAAGTAATGAATTTCATTATACAGCCAGACCCTGTGGTGAATGAAGTGAAGGTGTCATTTGCAGAGTTGAAAATATGTGCTTTTCAGAGGGCCCGGCATGCTGATAAGCGTACTTTTCCACTCGGTGAGGAAGGCAATGGTAAACCACCTCACTCCATGTTTTACTTAGTAAAACCTCTACAGGTTCAAACCAGCCTTTCAGCTGATGACCTAAACAACAACAATAGGTTATTGTAACCACTATAGTGACGGACAAGTTAGGAGAACGATACTTTAGTCCTTATACAAGTTAAGGGGGGAGTCTACCTTTATTTTACACCAAAAAAGTTTGTTTTTGATAATATTTTGTTCCAAATTAATCTCCATTCTTTTTTTAAAAAGGTGGTATAATTAATTTTATCAACGGTTGTTGCTAAGTCACATAATAAAAATAAAATAATATAATAAATGGGTGTCATAGCGGTAAGAAAACACTTAGTAAATTTTGTTTTATCGTTTTCCGTAAATCATGTTTTTTTTCGTAGGGTGCTAAAATGAACATAATTTTTGATCTACAAAAGCTGGAGCTGTAATTTTTTTAAATTGTACAAATTTCACGTTCTGTGATCTGAAAGAGACTGTTTTACTGTAATTTTTATGTAGAATTTTTAAAATTAGCTCAATTACATAAAAATGAAATAAATTTTTGCTCATTAATTAAAAAAAATTTATTTTGTTCCTTACAAACGATATCTTAAAGAAAGCTTGTTGGAGATCACAGAGCAGAATTTTTCCTTTATTTGATATAACTTTAAAAAAATTTGATTAAATAGTTTAAAAAATATGTTCTTTCTAAGATTTCGCTAAAATTCACCATTTTAGTTCATTGTAGGGGTGCGGGTAAATATTTTTTTAACTTAGAATACTTTTTTAAATGCTATTACACGCACTGTGCTAAAGAGTTTATTGCTTTAGAGTATCAGTAAGAAATTAAAAATTAAGGTAGACTCCCCCCTTAATACTTGAAACAGAACTGGTACTGTAGTTCATACTGCGGTTTTTGAGCCACTCTCATTACTTATGTCCAATCAACTGAATTGTTTACCCTTACTCGGGGTGCAGTAAACACGTTCTAAAGAAAATAATATCCTAATTCAATTCAACATGAGTTCTTTATTATTTACAATTTACAAGTACTTTGTTTAAAAAAAATTGTTCGAGTTAAATTTAACATTATATGTGAGAGATTTTTTCACTTAACATAACATTTTTTAACCAGTATACAGTGTTAGTTACAATTGTGATCTGATGGGGGTTAAAAACAATTAATTACTTCGATTACTATCACTTCCAGGTGATTCCATTTTATACGGCCGTTAAAGAAACCAAGTAAAGAATACACTTTTTTAACAGTATATTCTGCCCTTAGCAGACAGGTGGAGTGTCAATTTATTTACAGTCAATCTGTCCGTTGCAGGGCTAAAATAAATAGTTTTCTGTTTCTTAATACATGGTCAGCCAATTAAATGACTGAATCATTTAAGAACAGAAGAGGTAGAGGTGTAAAAGACACTAATCAGAGTTGTCTCCTCTGAAAGTAGGTAATGAATTTCATTATACAGCCAGACCCTGTGGTGAATGAAGTGAAGGTGTCATTTGCAGGGTGGAAAATCTGTGCTTTTCAGAGGACCTGGCATGCTGATAAGTGTAATTTTTCACTCAGTGAGGAAGGCAAAGGTAAACCACGTCACTCCTTGTTTTACTTAGTAAAACCTCTAGAGGTTCAAACTAGCCTTTCGGCTGATGACCTAAACAACAACAACAGTATATTAATTTTGATCAAAAACAACCTTAGTCTAAGGACCATGGCTTTTTTTGCATAAAACGAGATGTACTATGGTTATTTTTGCAAAACTAGCTAAGTTTTAACACACTGTAATAATGTAATTTTTTTTATCAAATCAGCAAAATTACAATCTGTTCTGTTATAAAGGAACAAGAACAATAAGTAATAAAGTTAACATAGAAAAGACAAATTTACAACAACATTAATGCATTAATAATAATTGTTACAGATAACCTTTTTGTAATTTTAAAATTAATTTTGAAATGATTCAAAATTGAAAAAAAGAAAACATTTGTACACATACACATAAAAATATCGAAAATAAAAAGTTAATTGTGTTCGAATCTGTCAAGTAAATAATGCTATAATGATTAGTACACATAATGGACGCCAGGGTGCCGGCCGCATTGGCGTTGTTGGTAACGTGCTCGCCTCTCATCACGCGGTCTTGGGTTCGAATCCCATTCAGGCACGGCATATTTTCATTCGTTACAAAAAATCATTTCATCCTTCACCGTCTGCATCAGCAGTAATTGCAGAACAGTCGGACGTTAAACAAAAATAAGATGCACTACAAGATGGCATGCATAACTAAAATTGGCGTTTTTTTGGACTATGGTTGTCTTTACCAAAACCTCTTCAATATAAGACACTTACGGGCGTTAAAAATACTAAATAATATCAGTAGAAATTATTCTTTAAGGTGATAAAAGATGATCTTTTAATTTTTTAAAAATTTTGAATTAGTTATAATTTGTTTAAATTGTAGTAATGCACTTAAAGTTTTTGAAACAAAGAAATTCAGAAACTGTTTTGCCTATTTCTGTAAAATACTTAGCTACGATGAACCGTCTTGAGTCAGATTTTAGTTGGCAACTATTTTCTGTCTGCTTTCTGTATTGAAAGTTCAAATAGTGTTTCAATAAGACAACGTAATTAAGAAGTTTGTCAGATTTCATTATGCCATTCGAATGTTACTAGTTTTTCCGAAAAAAACATTTGTTTGTATAGTTTTTATAATTGTTTTATTAACGGATTAAATATACATAGAGGAGTAAATCTATAAGCTGCACCTATCGAACCATATCTAACCAAAGATTCCACTAGAGCATTAAACAAAATAACAATAATTAGCAGTGAAAATAGTAATAGTTACATTAGATCAAGAATAGGGGAAGGGAGCCATATATGGAATACTAGTGTTTTTCCAGACAGGACGTTGGAAATGCTGATCTTCTTGCACTATTGGTTATACCGACAGAAACAACTACCGGATTCAAACAGACCAAATACAGCGTGTGTTGTCAAGGTGATTACAATAAAGATAAAAAAGGTGAAAAGTCAATGCTCGAGGTATAATAATTGATATCATGAACAATGCTCTAGTGCTGAAAGGTTGTATTTTGTCTGCGATTAGTGTGAATAAACTGATTGGACTAATACTTTGGTGCTTTAAAAACTATGAAGGCAAATTATGTATCCATTCCAAGTATTCCAAATTATAACCCAATGTATTTCATATTAAGATCCTATTTTGTGAATTGTAAAAATCACGTCGCTAAAAAAAATTTAAAAAAAATATATATTTGTAAAATTAAGATTTTGTATTTTATAGCTGTGAAATAAAGTATTTCTACTACTGATATAAAATTCAAGTATATTAAAAAATATCATAGAAACCTAGAAAAATCAAAAAATGAAAATGGTATTCCATATTTGGTTCCTCTCTCCTACTGTTTAAATTTGTAACTAACGTAAAGCATTGCTTGTACTACAAGGCGTAGACTAATATTTTTTGACTGGAATGCGTGAATGCATTGTAAATTAGAATGTTTAGTTGGATTGTAAATTTGGGAACCGAAAGTTATAGGTTTCAAAAAAAATAATAAATGCGAAATTTTTGTGCCGCTGCTAATTTTGATTGATTAGGGAGTAGGGAATATAAGAGTTTAAGTGTGGATTTTATTAATATACGTTTTTGTTTGGTATGTATGCTCAAAGTTAGTCTTTTATCAAAAGATCGACTGAAATGTGTATTTTAGGTTCTTGATATATTGTAACACTTATTCCTACGTTTGCTCGGTATCTGGGTATAGGCATAAAAAATAATGAACAAACTTCCATAAACTTGTTATCTATTTACACAATTAATTAATTTAACTTAGCCTACACTAATACAATTAGATTACTGTAACGAAATTAATAACGAAACTTAAGCTTAAATTAAACTTGACTTCTAATAGAATACTCTCCTTAAGAATAAAACCAACTGATTTACCTATCCGCAACCACTTCCTACTACACCTACGCACATGCACTTTTAACAAAATTAAAAACCGGTTCCGTAACGACACTGTTTCAAAACGGCCCGACAACCACTTTCCATTCCCAATTAAAGTATTGACTGACTCACTACAAAGGCGCTAACTGATTTTATACCTTTTTTGCGCCCTGGAGACTCCACCTCAAAAATGTAGAGGGAGGGAACTGTAAGCAATTTAAGCTTCTTAAATAGTGGCCTGCATGAGGTTGGCTGGTTAGCTCCCACCATACACCTAATAGCTTTCTTTTGAATTTTAAAACCCTATTTATATTACCCATGTATAGGATATGTCGTCAGATGTAACACCGCATGCACATACATATAAGAACCGCACGATGTATCACTACTATCAAGAAAGAAATTCTTGTACGCTATAAAACGTTTCACCGATCAAGTAATTTTTCAGATTTTTTTTAAAGGAATTCAAATCCTCACAACATTTTAAAAATTGGAGTGATTTATTCATGAATTTTCTCCCAGCATAAGTAGGTTTTTGTTCAAACAATTTTGTGGAGTGATTAGCCACATAATAATCATTCCTGTTTCTCGTGTTATGATTGTGAACATTGAAATTCTGCATAAAATTATTTTGCCTAACATACATAATCACCTCAAAAATGTAGAGGGAGGGAACTGTAAGCAATTGAAGCTTCTTAAATAGTGGCCTGCATGAGGTTAGCTGGTTAGCTCCCACCATACACCTAATAGCTTTCTTTTGAATTTTAAAATCCTATTTATATTACCCATGCTAGAATTACCCCATACCAAAATACCATAACGGATATGTGACAGAATGAGGCCATGATAAGCTGCCATTAGTAATTTTTTATCATTTAATCTGGCAATTTGTCTTAGTGCAAATACCCCAGATAATATTTTACTACAAACTTGATTGGTATAGAAGTCCCAAGACAAAGATCTATCTAGAGATACGCCCAGGAACTTCACTGTTTCTACATGCTCTAAACTATTATTATGAATAAATACATCCACTTCTCTACTTTCTTTAACGTTATGTTTATTTTTAAACTGCAAGTACTGACACTTTTTCCCATTAACTGTCATTAACCTGTCATAGTACCCAAATAAACGAGATCTTGATAACAAATATTTCCGCTATTTTCGAACAGAGTAGAAGGAATCAAAATAAAAACAAATGTTTCTACTAATTTCCATCTCCTAGAACTCCTATTCAAAACAATTTATTTAATTATTTTTAAAAAATTTATTTAACGTCGCATCAACTGCAAGGTCATTAGCGACGACGTTGGGGTGTAACTGTGTGAAATGAGGATGAAAAGATTTTTTGTAACGTATAAAAATATGCCGTACCTAAATGGGATTCGAACCCAGGACCGCATGATGAGAGGCGAGCACGTTACCAACTACGCCAATGTAGCGTAGTTACCAACTACGCTGCATTGTACAATGCAATTTTTGTTCAACACACTTCAACCCATACAATACACAATTTTATAATAAACAATCTTTTACACCAACCACTTTTAGAATAATGTTATAATATTTTACTGTTATAAACATTCCAAAGGTACTATCTCTAATAAAATTTGATAAGGTTTCACATTTCGCGATAATTTAACTACGTTAATCGAGACAAAAATGTTTTTTTCTAAACCTAATACCACATAATAAAATAAAAAAATATGGCTGATTATAAAAATATTTTAATACGTAATGACAGTAATAAACACTATTGTATTTATCTTATACATAAATATTTCCATAAATTAAATTTCCTGAATATAAAAAACAACAGCATTTGAATATTTATTATAAAAAAAAAATCTTATAAACTGACTTGGTGCCAAATAGGTTTTTACTATAATACTATGCAATAAAATTAATATCAATTCATTACTTCATAATATCAGATAATGTGACATGAAAATGACTGCTTATAATTTCTTTTTTTTTTTCTTCGATATTATTTAAGTTCCTTCCTGATTGATGTCAAAGAGAAATTATGATGTAACAATAAAATAATGGGTTAAAACTGTTCGTTTTTCTCACTCTTGGAAACTATTTCCTTTAAAATATTATTAACACCTTAGCCTAGGTTCGTTCAGGATCTGGATATATGATAAATAATGAACAGACTAAATTTTAATTTATAACAATTAATTATTTATTTTACAAAATGGTTTAACTTAGCCTACTGACAAAATACTATTAGATTACATAAAATAAATCAATTAGAAAAGTTAAACTAAACTCTTATCTGCCCACGATATAAAAAAATACTATTTTAAAATTTTTTACATAGACATCGCTTCAAAAACACCCAATTAAAAAGGGTATATAATTTATTTCCAAAAAGAATATCGGTCAGCTGAAATTTAAGGCCGGTGCTTGTGAGTACCGTTGGCCTCTCCAGTGGTATTTTTTTACAAAAGGACTTATAAAATATTTTTACACTGGCTACGATAATATTTGTGGCTTTGTAAGTCATAATAATTATGTAATTTTATTTACTTTACAAAAATTTATTTAGTGACGCAAAATAATTTGCTCCTTATCTCCATAATCTTACCAAAATGGGCAGGTAGAGTGTTAAATTATTTGCACTTGATCTGCTAGTTCCAGGACTATAAAAAATAGTTCTGTTTCTTATCACATGCTCAGCCAATCATATGACTGAGCATTTAAGAACTCAAGAGGTAGAGGTGTAGATACTAGTCAGAGTTATCTCCTCTGAGAGTAATGAATTTCATTATTCAGCCAGACCCTGTGGTGATTGAAGTGAGGGTGTCATTTGCAGGGTGGAAAGTAGATGCATTTTTGGAGAGCCTAGCTTGCTGATAAGCTTACTTTTCCAGTTAGTGAGGAAGAATCGGGTAAACCTAAAAGTAGTAAATTTAAAGTTGGTGGGATACAAGGTACAGCCTCTCCTTAAGGTTATTGAATTTTCAGATTTGCCCAATATTTTAAAAATGGCAGCTAACTTCCATCAAGCATACAGATAAATCATTCTTTTCTACCCAACAAGGAAGGAAATTTTTTACCGAATTATTCCTATTTTCTCTTACTTTTATTTCGTAAAACGTTTAAGGGTACAAACCAGCCTTCTCAGACATGACCTAAAAAAACAACATGATTAAGTAGTACAATCTTATGTAAGATACATAAAAAACAAACAAGAAAATTAAATTTTAAAGGGTTAAAATACGGACATTCACCCTAATTAATTCAAAGAAAAAAATTTAAACACTACTTAAGTATAATAAAAAAAATTTATATTTACAACTTGTAAAGTTGTATTATAAAAAAAGAAATTTAAAATCTTTCCGGGGTTTATAAAATATAAAAGAAAAAAATAAGATGATAATAATTCTAACAGTTATGGTATTAAATATTGCTTAATATTTTAAACTTTATTATTATCATAAAAATGTTACGTGTATGAATTTCCTGCTTAATATTTAATTTAAGTTGTACCTATAAGAATAACATACTACTAACAAAGCTTAACATTGCAAATATTGAATTAAAAGAATCTACCTACTTTCATTAAATTGAAAAGTTGCCTATATTTAAATTTTGACTAATGAACCTGTGTTTAAATAAAATTTATTAAATGGATCAGACGACTTTCAAATAATTTATTATCTTAGCGAACGTAATGAGACTAATTGTTATTATTTTTCAGCTTTTCTTTTTCCGTGGATAAGCGTAGATGGCCTACTCACAGATAAGTTAATTTGGCAATTTCCTCATCTTTTTCCTCTGCCGAAACTATTTCCAATTATTTCTTTCAGTGCCGAAACTATATTTAAAAGTTTGATCTAAAGTACCATTTAATTTGAATAAGGGTGTACATAAAGTGCCAGCCCTTATTTCGAAAACTTACAGGCGTATGCCTGCCATTGCCGACCAAAATTTCAACGTTACAGAAAAATAAAAATGTCCTGTTAAAAATTAATTTTTATTATGTTCATAAAAAAAGAAATCGTTCTAACATTAAAAATATTCAAAATAGTTTTTTAGTTTATTTAAAGTCACATCGACAGCTTGGTCATTAGCAACTACTGTGGGTTTTGGTACCTTAACGGTGGTTTTAACGTGTTAAAATTTCGAGACCCTAGCCGCGAATCGAACCCGGGACCTTTCGCTTTGTATGCTAGCGCGCTAGTCACTACGCCACGGAGGCGGTTTCAAAATACACTTTTTCATTAATTTTTGTTTCAAATAAAATTATCTTTTGTAAACGTTCGGTTATCCGGACGTTGGCACTTTTTGTATAACTTACGGACGTCCGGTAAACTTTATGTTATAACTACGTTAAAGATATAGACGTCCTGTTTTCCGGACGTCGGTACTGAAAGGGTTAATCTTCTCCATTACTCTTTGATATTTTACAACCTCTGCAGAGCAGTTTTCAGCTGATGAAGTTTCGTATACCTGCTTTGACACTGTAAACTTTTTTCTCAACTTTTTTAATAAAATTAAAAAATTAAAATGATTTTTACATCGCCAGAATATTATATCCTATTTTGTGTAATAATTACAACTTGTGACACTAAGAAAACAAGCTTACGCTCTTCTGTTAAAAGCTTCTCAATTTCGGACTCAGATATTTTGACTCCCAATAAAAATAGAATAACAGGTATTAAAATAAGTTTCTGGAAAAGATGTTGTTAGTTAACTGTGCTAGATCGAGTTAAGAATGAAGAAATTTAAAAGAAGATTGACAAGGAGGTTTAATTATCAAAGTTTAAGAACGACAAATTATCTGGTAAGGTTATCAACGAAGATTGGAAGAGGGCAGGTTGCCACAGAAGATTTAACTGTCGGGTTTAACTGGGAGGAAACAAGGACGACCCAAAAAGGAGTGGACGGATAGTCTTAAATTGTGGCTTCCTCCAGAATTCTCTCTCCTAGTTTTTAACTCCTTCCATCCTCTGACATTTATTTGTAATATCATCGATATTCCTCTTCCTAACAAAGCCCTTCTTTTTACTTTTGTCTAGTAATGTGACTCAAACATCTTAATCTTAAGATTTTTATGGAACGGGCTATATATCTGCCTTCAATAAGAGTATTCAATTCTTCATTGTACTTGCTTTCCAGTCATGTATTTCTCTTATTGGTACAAAAACCTGTTGTCACCCGCTGCCGCGAGCGATGACCACAGCGGTCCCTTAATCGAGCCTTGTGCCAACCGGATCCCGACGAAGCAGCCATCGACGCACTACTTCAAGGGAAGAAGAAGATGTATCCGCTGAACGAAGAGACAGTGACGCCCACCTCCTCAACCGTTACGGAAACTGCGATTGACTCTTCCCGCCTAAACAATCACCGCTTAAACGACTATGCTCTATTCAGGGCCCTAAACATTTAAATTTACCCTCGCTACACACGCTCACTATCCGGTGACAAAAACGTGACAAGAATTAAATTTTCTACGTTATCGAACCAAATTTTAATATACCAGAAGATTAAACTTTCATAACACAATATGTCCAATTTTTCCATTTTTGTGATAATGACGGATTTAACATTGTAAGACATATATCGATGTACTGTATAAATATTGCAGTTCAAAACCCAGTTTAAAAGGTAGAAAATGCAACAAGGAAATGTTCTAGACATTCAAAACGTATTATGTACAAACCACATGGACAAACAAAACGCAGTTTGTCCCTAAAGACAAGCGAAATACAGTTTGTCCTAGAAGACATTCAAAATGCTGTTTGTCCACAGTGTGGAAATCAGCTGATGTAATTTAATATACTCTTAGCATTTACAGGTTAGGTTTACTACATCATTAGTGTGAGTTCTGCTATGTACTTTATCACAGTCGTTTAAGGAAGTGCTACCAAACCAAACAGAACCGCAAACTTATAACGAACCTAATGAGGAAGAATGCGATTATGAAGAAGAAGAAGAAGACTGTTAAATGTTTTTATGAAATTAAATCGTATTAAATTGTATTTGAAATAATTGTAATTAATTAAATTGTATTTCTCGTTCATAATCGGGTATTATTGCATTTCATTTTACCTGATTCCCATTCAAAAAACGTATGTTTACATTAGACAAATAAAATGCAGTTTGTCCATGTTATTTTTCCATTTTCCGAAAAAAACAGAAAAAATTTAACCCTGTGAAAAACACCAAAGGATTTCTTGGTGTTTTTGCAATTTTTTCAGGTTGTGCATTGTTTTATGTTTTTTTGTGCATTGTTGTTTATGTTTTCAGTAAGTGCACCTGTTTTCCACCAGCAGTTTTTTGCCGATAGTGAAAAATTTAATTTTGTCGATAACTGCGTTTTGAAAGTCTAATCTAATCTTTTGATCCTAATCATCTAATCTATCTTCTTCTTCTTCTTCTTCTTCTTCTTCTTCTTCTTCTTCTTCTTCTTCTTCTTCTTCTTCTTCTTCTTCTTCTTCCTCCTCCTCTTCTTCTTCTTCTTCTTCTTCTTCTTCTTCTTCTTCTTCTTCTTCTTCTTCTTCTTCTTCTTCTTCCTCTTCTTCTTCTTCTTCTTCTTCTTCTTCTTCTTCTTCTTCTTCTTCTTCTTCTTCTCTTCTTCTTCTTCTTCTTCTTCTTCTTCTTCTTCTTCTTCTTCTTCTTCTTCTTCTTCTTCTTCTTCTCTTCTTCTTCTTCTTATTCCTCTTCTTCTTCTTCTTCTTCTTCTTCTTCTTCTTCTAATCTATCTTCTGATTCTAATAGCTTACGAAAGAGAACCTAATTACAGATATGAATTCAATATTTATTTTACGGGAAAACGTAAATCATGTAACACACATAAAATGGTTATTATCCAAGAAAAATGTTGAAATAATTTAAATAAAAAATAGAAAGATGTTTAGTTATACAGTAGATTAACAACCCTCGCATCACGAAATTTGTAACCGTAGCAAAGATCTTATTAAAATAAACTTAAAATTATATAATTTATAAACTGTAATTACAGTAGTTTAAAAATAAATAAAACGATTAGATCACTTACTCCTCTTATGTATTTATAATAATAATTAATATAAAAAGAACAACACGAATAATGTTTTATATTAAATTGTACAAACATTTTCTTTTAAAAATTTTCAAGGTGACGCGGTCATTCGTTTCGGTGCGGCAATACTGTACCTACAATATAATTATGCAACCTGACAATGGTATTCTTAGCACAAGGCATTCTTAGTCTATACTGTCTAAAATACAATACAGTACCTGAAGAATCCCAATGACATCATCTTTATGAAATAATTTTATACTTCTTCTTATTCTTCTATATCTTTTTAGGTTTTTTAATAATATATAAATATACAAGCGAAAGTGTGCCGTGATTGTATTAATTCTCCTTTCTAGGAAAAATAATGTTGCGTAAATATTTTATAAAATATGAATAAACGCTTTTTAATAGACCTTATTCACAAATCATTGCGTAATTTATTTTTGTACCTTAATTATTAAAGGGATTGAAAATTAGCTAGTTGCTACAAATTTATTTTGTTAAAATAATTCATCAATATCAGTTAAATATAATATATTAATTTTTGATAATAATTATTGCGTCAGTTAAATACACCTGAAATCACGGAATAGCAAGAAAAAACTTATGGTAATAAAAAACTTGTGGTAATCTATTTGTTTAAAACATTTAAAACAATACTTGATTTTTTCACCTATGGGGCTAATTTTAGACCACTTGAGGTGGCTTTAGACGTTTCTGGAAACACTTTTTGCTATATTCTTAGCGTTCGTTCACCGTAGGCTTCTCTTTTTTTTCTGCCCGCCTAGTGTTCTGTTTTTGCTCTTCATGAAAGCTCTTAAAGTCCGTAATTAGTTGTTTGTATTTGGTTCGGTTCATTAAGTTCTCTCGGTTATTCCGGTTTTCTCAATATTTTTTTCTGATTCTTTAAACCGACATCTTAAATGTATTGTTTAGTGTCTTAAAAATTTGATTTGTCAACCGGTTGTCATCCATTCTATACAACCGTCCGTAAAATTTTAGTCTTCTTTTTCTAATTGTTTCTATTCATTTTCCTCGTACAGTTCTTTTAGAACTCTTAGTCTATGTTGTCCGTCTAATCTCGCTGAGGATCTTTCTCTCAAATTTCTCTGCTTAGAGCATCCTTTCCGGTCATTCTAAGGCACTCACTTGCGTACAGACATCAGGTTTTATCACAGTAAAACTTAATTAAATACTTGATTACACAATTAAATACTTGTATAATGAATCATTTCTTAATACATATAAGAATTCCTTTCTAGATATTAAGTCTGAATATAAATCTGATATCTAGTGGTCAGAATGCAAAAAATATTTCTTTTAGATCAAAACTATGTGTTTAATTACATTATACTGTATTAGAATCTAACGTAAGTTAAAAACTACGGTGAAATTTTTAACATCCTTTTGAAATTTATTACCCACATCATTTATCATGTGATAATAAAAACGAAAGAAAATGTCGATGACAATTCGGAAGAATGAATTACAAATTATTACAAAATATTTTTGTAATTGTTTTGTGCCGGAAGAAATAGATATAAATAAAAATAATAATTAATCATAGTGAACAATCAAAATAGAGAATGGGGCGTACCTTTATAACATTCTTTGAATGTCGATATTATACCCACACAATACTTTACAATAGAAAACTATACTTCCAGCTGACTTCACTAACTGTTTTTTTAAATACTTGTTAAAATGACAAATGAATAAAATTAATTACAAAACAAATATTTTTCAATGAGTAATAAGCTTATTTAAATAATTCATATGAAGTATTTAAATGAAATGAAGATTTATATTTAAATGTAGAGGCCGAAGCGTTTTATATTTTTTTACTATTATAATAATATTTTTATGTGCATATATACAGGGTGATTCTAAACTACACGTAATCTCTCAGGATTCGATTCTAAAGCTAACAATTTGGTGTGAAACACTCACACGATCTTCTCTTGCTAAAGTAAATAATGAAAAATATAACTTTTGTTTAATCATTCGTAAACAACATAAAATTAAAAACATAATCAAATTTTAATCATGAGCGAATGATGCAAAATGAAAATCAACTTCTGTAGGATTTCAAAATTCGGAAAATCACTAATTGATGCTAAACTAGGCTGTGTAGAAAAAAATGCTTGAAATAAAAGCAATAGGTTTTTATAGTTTCCTATAACTTTAATTCTTTACACTTTTGTCGTAAAATGAATAATTAAGTAGCAATCTTAAAAAAAACTAATTTTTTAACAATTTTGATGAGCAAAATTCAGAAAACCACTAATTCACCTCGTAATTTACGTAGTTTTAGGTTTAAAGTAAACCTAAAATGTAACTTTGTTTTTATTTACTTAATTAAGTCAATAATCATTCTAAATTCATTCATTTTTTATGTTTTATTTTTTTATGTTCTACAAGGTAGGGTAATCGCCATTTCTGGTATTCTTGCGATTCTGTTCTTGTGATAAAATATATTATTTTAAAGATTTCGGCCTTAATATGCATTTTAGGGCAAAAGTGTATACAATTTAAGTTATAAGAAATTACGAAACCTACGTCTTTAATTTGAAATATTTGTTTTTATAACTCTTAGTTCAGCATCAATTAGTGATTTTTTTGTATTTTTTCTTTCAAAATTGGTAGGTAACGGGATTTTTTAAGATAGCAGTCTTTGTGGATATAACGACAATACTGTAATATTCAAAGTTAATATATAAAATTAAAAAATGTATAGTCTATAATTCAAGCATTTTTTTTTTGTACAGCGCCTAGTTTAGCGTCAATTAGTGATTTTCGGTATTTTTAAATACAGTACTACAGATATTGATTTACATTTTGCATCATTCACTCGTGATTAAAATTAGGTTTTTGTTTTGTCATCAGTCTCTCGACTGGTTTGATGCCGTTCTCCAAGCTGTTCTATCTTGCGCAAGTCGTTTCATATCTACATACCTGTAACACCCTACATCTTTTGTAATTTGTTTTATATATTCTAATCTTTGCCTCCCTCTACAATTTACTCCCTCAATATTACCCTCCATTATTGATAGCCCAATACCTGGATGTCTTAAGATATGTCCCACTAGACTATCCCTTCTTTTGGTAAGATGCTTCCATATAATTCTTTTTTCATCCACTCGCCTAAGAACTTCTAAATTACTTATTTTGTCCACCCACCTAATCTTTAACATTTTCCTATAACACCACATTTCAAAAGCTTCTATCCTCTTCTTTTCTACAGCCCGTATCACCCACGTTTCACTTCCGTATAATGCTACACCCCAAACATAATGTTGTACGAAATTTTTCCTAATCTGTAAATCAATGTTTGTAGTCAGTAAGCTGTTTTTCATTTCAAAGGCTTTTCTAGCTTGAGCAATTTATTCTACTCTTGATATCACTTATGCTTCTACCATCCTTTGTTATTTTACTCCCTAGATAGCAGAATTCCCCAACTTCCTGTAGGTAAAATTAGGTTATGTTTTACATATTACACTGTTTACTCAGATTAAACAAAGGTTACATTGTTCATTATTTACATTGGTATGAGGAAGTCGCGTGAGAGTTTCACACCAGATTATTATTTATACAATTATTACTTTCCATAATTTGAACTTACTTTTTAAAGACATCCTGTGTATACATGTATATAATATTATAATCATCAGATACCAATGTTAATAAGTATGATAATTAATCAATAAAATATTTAATTTGACATCGCATACGACGGAAACTAATGTGTTATTTAAACATGGTAGATTTTATTACTGTTATTCAAATAGAAAAACAATGGGACATCAAATAAAAATAAATAACAATTACATTCTTATTAATCTATTGTTATAATAAAAACAAATATATTTTATTGTTTGGTTTTGTGAGATACAATTTTAACTAAGGAGTATTCGAATATGCAGTTATACTATAAAAAAATGGGGTATGATTATATACATTATTATTGTATATACTTAAACAATGGAGTAATTTACAATGGTTGATCAATAAAATAAGTATTATTTAAGTTGCATCATAAGTGAATATATTCTCCGCCTTTATATATAAGCAATACGAGGTGTGGCTATTAAATAACGAGACTGACGTAAAAAAATTTGTTTTTATTTTACACATAATCACTTATTGTCACCTTCAATATACACTCCTTCTCTACCCCTACAACGCTCCATGCGAATTTTCCATTGTTGGAAACAGTGCTGGAAGTCATCTTCTGTCAACTCCTTCAGGAAACGTGCCGCTTTCTCTTTTATAGCTTCCACAGACTCAAATATTGTCCCTTTTAATGCAGATTTTACCTTAGGGAACAGGTAGAAGATAATAACATGTGATGAAACGTGGTTTTTACTTATGATCCGGAAACGAAGCGCTAATCCATGCTCTGGAAGAGCCGATCTTCACTTAGAGCCAAAAAAGCTTGAATGAGCAAGTCAAAATTTAAAGCAATGATGATTGTTTTTTTTTTATATCCATGGGTTGTGCACCTTCACTGGGTTCCTGAAGGTCAAACAATTAATCAATATTACTACCTTGAGGTACTTTCTAAACTACGTCAAAGAGTAAGGAAAACCGCCCCGAAATGTGGATGGACAAATCATGGGTTCTCCACCAAGAGAATGCGCCAGCTCATTCCGCGTTATCTGTCAAGAGGTTCCTAGCCAAGTACAGCGTCTCAGTGTTAGAACATCCACCTTATTCACCAGATCTTGCACCATGTGACTTCTACCTGTTCTAAGGGGAAATCGGCATTAAAAGAGACAAGATTTGAGTCTGTGGAATCTGTAAAAGAGAAAGCGGCACGTGTTCTGAAAGAGGTGACAGAAGATGACTTCCAGCACTGTTTCCGACAATGGAAAATTTACATGGAGCGTTGTAGTGATAGAGAAGGCGTGTATATTGAAGGTGACAATAAGTGATTATGTATAAAATTAAAATAAATTTTTTTACGTCAGTCTCGTTATTTAATAGCCACACCTTGTAGAATGTGTGTGTGAGTGAAAGATTAGTTTACTTGTGGTTTAGGCAATATGTAAAATAAAATTTCAAATATCTTAGAGTAAAGCCTAAGTTTTTAGGTGTATTTCACGGTGTTTAACAGTTCTTTGATCGTTACTGATGGAATATTGTACGCCAACCTAAATCGAGGAATTTATGAAAAGGTACAAGAACGTTTAGTTTAGAACATAGTTTTCTTAGTTTAGTTTAGTTTAGAACATAGTTTTTTTAGAACGTTTAGTTTAGAACATAGTTTTCTGTTAACCCTTTAGGCTAAAGGTCTTTGATAAGTATACTTACCACTGGCAATTAGGTCAATTTTTTTAAGAATAAGCTATGCAGTTGAACCCTATTTGAATTTTATGGTTTTATAGATGTTCTCTGGTAAGTAGGCTATCCACATTTTGAAATTAGTGCTCAGCGACCATTTGCTTCATAAGTTGCACGTGTGTGGTAAGGATTCAGACCAGCGTACGCAACCGTGTTGTTTTGTTGTTACTTTTGTAAAGTGCTTAGAAAATTCGAGTTTTTTACGGAAAAACAAGCATTCATGCTAATATAAAGTTGAGATAACTTATTCTACACATTTTTCTGTTATATACGACTACAAGCTGCTTTAATAAGGATTCTTACCACTAAAGATTATGTGATTCCCATTTCAATAAACGTTCCTTGGTAAGTGCATTTACCAAGGCTTAACATGAAAAAGAGAAATATCTTACTGTTTTGGCACTAGAAATACATTATTCAAGTCCCTATAAAACAAAATTTAACATTTTGCAACATGTATATTTTTACCCGTAGTAGACCGCCCTATAAAAGGTTAAGAAAGAAGTGTTGCCTTCTGACACGAGTCAAATGTCACAGAATATCATGATCACGATACAAGAGACCTCTGCGCACTTAAAAAACAGTCAATTTCTTAAAATTTATCATCATAGAAATGATTTCTTTCTGTTGTACATTGTAATATATTAATATTTTTACGCATGTTTGTAAAATTTTGGTTTCAATGTTCTGTTATATTATATTTAATTCATTATAAAACGGTACATAATAATATGAACTTGTGTTTTGAGCCCACAATATTTTAAGGAATCAGAAATTGGCTCAATAATTGTATTTTGTTAATCGCTTGTCCTAATATTTGCGTCATGATTTCGTTTTTAATACACCTTTTAAGAGTACCCGGAACGGAGAAAATTAAAAATTTTCACATATCCGGTTTTTTGCACATCATTAAAATTCAGAATTTTCTGCATCCAATGATATATAATTTGTTGGGGGTTTTTGCAATTTTTAACCCAAAAAATTTAAAAATATGTCGAACCCTTACGTTATTTTCTAAACGTTATCAGTTTGCATAAACACATCTATTTTTTGAATGACAAACGATAAACTCATAAATTTTGTTTTTGTTTTAAAACTTTTTGGTCATTAGACCAGCTGTGAATGAAACAGTTGAGGAATTTCCGCATTATGATCCTAAAATGTATTAGAGGTAACTATTTTGTAGCACTTATAATGTGTTCTCTTAGTTTTTTCTTGTTTCCTGTAAACAACAATTTTTGACATAAAGGGAATATTTTTTCAGCCAAATGTGAATGGATTTTAATGAAATTTTTGCACAGCCTTTTATAAGATAATATAAAATGTACTGAGTTAATATTACAGAAAAAAATGTGTTTAAATATTTATTTTCCACTACAATAGGCAAAAAATTATGCTTTTCAAAAGTGGTAATTTCAAAAATCATTTTCTTATCTTCCTAACATTATAATATACAGATGCTACTAATTCTGTGGGTGTAGAATAGCCTGAAAAGTAACCACAAAAAAAAAAATTGAACAGGATAACTGTAGTAATTTTTGAGATAATGTTCCTTACATTAACATTACGGAGATAGGCATTCTGGGTATCCTTAAGTACACCTTTCCTTTTTGGTCCATGCAGATCTTAAATCAAGTCTCTAAATAAAAGGTGTGGACATAATAATAGTTTCTATCTGATTATTAATAAAATAAAATCTTTATAATATTTCGCAAATTTATGTTTAAAACATCTTTTTTCTACTGTAATTTTTATAGTTGTGCTATAAAAGTATCGGCTGAATATGGTTTTATTTTTTGTCCTAAAGCGTTTACAGCCACCCACGATTTAACGACAGGGATGAGGCCATACAACGTACTTATTATTAATATTAAGGTCTTGTTAGATTCCTTGCCTAGTAACAGACCACTTTCACAAAAAAAAAAAACAACGACAATCTATGAGTTTACAATTCTTTATTTTATAATAATAATAATAATAATAATAATAATAATTACTTTCTCTAATTTTATATGGGAATGGGCGTCTTAATCTCTGTAACAAAATAATTATGATAAACCATAATTTTAGTAATTTTACATTTGTATGTATCAATTACAAAATAAATTAAGATAATCAAAGTAAAGATTTAAAAAATTTAAGGAATTTTCTTAGTTAATTATTCGTTAGTCACGTTCCTCTTAATTATTTCAAAATTTTGAAACGCAAGAACATCGTAATGTTAACGTAGAAATTATTTATGATTTCTAGTAAGTTACTATTAACGGGTTTAATAAAATTTCTTTAGAAAATTTTAATGAGCTTTTCAATGTTGAATATTTCGTTAATTAAATTTTTTTCATACCGAACGATGGTATTATAATGCTGAAACTATGGTGATGATCCATTATACTGTGTGATGACATTAAAGATTTTTAAAACTTATCTTTATTACTCATGTATCCTAATTATTTTTCGAAAATTTTTTTATTTCATTTTGTTTATCGTACAGTACTTATATTATTTGCTATTGTTGTTACTTTCTACGCTACTTCGTATTCTAAGTACTTTGTATTCTATGTTATTCTTGTTATGTTTTGTGTATATTATTTAATTTTCCTGTGTTTGTTTTCTATTTTTTCTTAATTTCTTTTTACTGTTGAACTTTTGAATCATCCACTGGGATGTATTCTTTAAAAAAATTCTTTTCTGTTTATTTTTCACGTCATTTACTTATTCAAAATTTTGCTAAGCTTTTGGATGGTTGTACTGCATTGTATAGTTTCTAAATAAAGAATCAAAATTAACAAAAAAAATAATAGAGTGAATCATGCTGCAGTAAAGATAGGTTTGGAATGTAACATGTTCATAATTATTAAAGTGTATGATATTATATTGGCCAGGGATATTATAATGCTTCTTTACACATAAATGGAAATTTTATAGAAAATGTCAGTAATTTCAAATATTTGGGACATTTTTATTTTACTGAACTATGGAGATTCAACATAGCACAGAAGCTGCTCGTATTATGATTCTTAGTATGACGTCATTGTTTACAAATGATAGTTTAAACTGCAATTACGGTAAAGAAAGATAGATGCTATATTTGGTCGATCTTGTTGTACGGAAATGAGGTCTGAACCCTTAAAGCTTCAAGCATGAACCGTGTTAAAGCATTTGAAACACTACGAACAATGCTTTGTGAACAGCGCACAGAATGAATGAGGAGAAATTGCGGAGTGTTCATGCATTAACGAAGATTTTTGAGTGCAGAAGATTAACGTTCTTGAGGAATACTCTTCGATGACCATTATCAACTACTCTAGCTTATTTTTCATATTTTTTTTTCTTTACAGGGCCGTTTAAGAGCATGTACAGTGACTTTAGACATTACTGAAACCTCTTCGTGTAGCATACACTCTCAGCACCCTTTCATTGTAGCTAAGCTTTTCTCTTTTCTCCTGTCCATCCAATGTTTCGATAAATTAACCCTTAAAGTCAGAAATAAGTTGTTTTAATTTGAATCAATCCATTATAATTTCTCGATTTATTTCAGTTTTTTTCTTAACCCGTTCTTTAAACTATTTATCCCACATCTCAGGTATACTGTTTAGTGTCGACAAAATTTGTTCTCAACCATTCTGTATAGGTGTCAATATGATTTAAGTTTTCGTTTTTTGATCGTTTCCATTCCATTTGTTTTTCTTGTACAGTTCATCTTATCATCGTAATCTGTTCTGTTCTGTCCATCTGCTATCTTCGGACCCATTATCTTGGTGAGGTTGTTCCAAATTGCTGTTTTTTTTAAAAAAAGGACCGTCCCGGATATTCTAAGGCATTCACTCGCGTACATACACGTAGAATTTATCACAGTATTATAATGTCTGATTGGCTTGCCTCTAAGAGCGTTTCCTCAGTTTTTTTTTTGAACCGGGTGTTTATAAATGAATAGCGGGGTTTTAACGCTCTATAATATTTAATACATTATACTTACAGTTATAAATGATACTTCAAACGATCTGACGCCGTGTGATTCCTATCTTTGGGGGTTCATAAAGGATCGTATTTATGTGCCTCCACTACCAGCTGACCTTCCCAAATTAAGAATCAGGATTAAAGCAGCTGTTGCAACAATTACTCGAGAGACACTAAACAACGTTTGGGAAGAACTCGCATATCGTCTTGACGTGTGTCGCGTGTAAGAATGGTGCGCACATTGAACACTTGTAGGCATTTATGTAAAACTGTTTGAGTTGCTCTTTCGTTTGATGTATCATTTATAACTGTAAGTATAATGTTTTAAATATTATATAGCGTTAAAACCCCGCTATTCATTTATAAACAACCGGTATTTGGAATTATTCTTCGACAAGACCATTATCAACTACCTCAGCTTATATTGAATGGAAACCTGAGGTGGTGTGGTATTGGTAGGCAACAGATGTTTTAGTCGAGGAACATATGGGATTGTATCGGGATTTACAGGGTTGAGGAGTTTTTCGTCCAGCAAGGAATAGAGAAGAGTAAGCTGTAGTGATAGCCGATGTTAGAGAGATCTAACATGGCGCGGGGAAAGAGAGAAGCCAAACAATCGATTGTACACTAAAGATCAAATTCAAAGCAGGAAGAATTAGAGACAAAAGGTGAAACAAAAACTATAATTGGATTCTGAAATCAGGAACTTATAAGAGATTCAATAGGTAATAAAATTTATATAAATCCTGAACGTATAATCCCGTTATACCACCGTGCTTATAGATTATTGAAAATAATAAAAGAATTATTGTATTAAATAAAAACTTATCAACAAAGAACAATAAAGTATTACACAATTCAATAAAAGTGAATTGCACTTTCACTATTTGGTATAATATTTTTCTGCATACGATTTGTGATTCTAATACTGCATTGTTTCAAATCGCATAACTTATAACGATCAGTAAACTGCATTTATTATTTCAAGAGCAGTTGTATTAGAGTACGCACAAAATAATATTATACACTGTTGCTTACAAAGGAATGCTTCTCAATTGACTATAATCAATTGGTTTCTAACGTTAAAATAGTAGTAAAATAGACTTTCGTGTTTGCACTTTCAATAAAGTGACGTAGATCAAAAATCATTAATTTAACTGAGATTGTCGTTGTTATTGTTGTTTAGGTCATCAGCATAACGGCTGATTTGAACCTCTAGAGGCTGGTTTGAACTATTTAAAATGAGGTGGTTTAAAAATTACCTTTTTCAGTGAGTGGAAAACTACGCTTATCAGCATGCCGCCCTTACACCCGGCAAATGACACCTTCACTTCATTTACTACAGGGTCTGGCTACATAATTCACTTCATTAATCTCAGAGGATATATCTCTTGCTGTGTCTTTTACATTTCTACATCTTCTGTTCTTAAGTGTCATTGTAATTGGCTGACCATGTGTTAAGAAACAGAACTATTTTTTGTAACCCTGGATATAGCTCGATTGCAAATAATTTAGCTCTCCATTTGCCTGTTATAGGCAGGTTACCGGCAGAAAATACAGTTTTAAAAACTTTTTCTGTTGATACGGCTGTTCTGGCTCTAAATAAAAATCCAACTGTAGCTTCATAGTATTTGCAAGATTAAGGGAATGGTTACAGAAGTGGAGGATTAAATTGAATGAAACTATGTCTGTACATATAACATTCACTCTTCGTATACGAATTTGTTTATCAGTAATACTGAATTACATTGCGTTGTCACAGTCAGAAGATTTGAAGTACCTGGGTTTCACTTTGCAACCGACGTGGAAGAAACATATTTTGACAAAACGAAGACAGTTGACTAAAAACTGATTTTTTTTTTGATCAATTGGGAGACGTCCACAACTATCAACTGTCTCAAAACTATACGCTGTAGAAGACAATTCAATCTGGACGTTCAGGATACAAACGTTCTTATATACGATCTGGAAAGGAACAAAAAATTCAAATATTAGCTTTATAGAACGTTTTCAGACAAATTTTTACGAATAGCTCCTAGCATACCATGAATATAAAAAATACGAAACAGGTACATCTATAACGACATAGGACTTAATTTAGTAAGATAGGAAATTACACGAATAGGAAAACATACTATAAGTAAATATTTATTTGTCAGCGACCAAAAAAAAGGAATAGACATCGTCAAAAATATAGTTATATATGTACATTGAAGGTTCCTGGTTCAAATCCTAGTGAAGGTAGTTACTTTTATGCGGATTTGAATGCTAGACAGTGGCTACCGGTGTACTTTGATGGTTGGGGTTCAATTAACCATACTCTCTCAGGAATGGTCGACCTGAGTCCGCACAAGACTACACCTCATTTACACATTCATACACATCATCCTCATCTCATTGGGTCATGGGGTTGCTTATTGTTCTGAATTGAACCGATTGCAACGTACACGCATTAGGGATTACAAAAAAAATATATGTACATTAAAATTTAAACGATTTAAACTATTAAACGATATTATTTAAACTATTTTAAACGATTTATACAATTTTATTTTAATTTATAATCTAATGTCATTAAAAAAAATAACTTGTACAATAATTTCTACTTTAATTTTACTAAAATTGTACATTGCAATTTCAGGTTTGTCATTTACACTATACAATGTTAAAAGTCTAAATTCTAGACAGTTTATATTTAAAGAGAATTTTATGTAGGATAATTAAAGAACTCCTGATTAGAATAAAACGCTTGTTTTGTTAAAAAACCTTTTACTTCCCGATCCAAGTTTTTTTAAATTAAGGAGTCTCATTCTAGATAGTAATTTGTTGAAAAACCGAACGGCATTGTAGTAAATCTTTTTGAGAACTTTGAAGTTCTATATTTTTCAATTCTGTAGTCATCGTTGTGGCGAGTTTCATAATTGTGATTGTAGGCCCTACTTATTTTTTTGTAACTAACACTGTGTTCCTTTTCGAAAATTTTTAAATTTCATATATATGGAGAGGCCGTAAGGGAAGAATATTGTAATTAACATTGTACTAACAAATATTGGACGGACATCCGAATTATTTCGCGGTTAACTTACTGGACTACAGCGACTATACTTTTACAAGACTTAACGTATACAATGTGTTTTACTGAAGTAGCAGATTTCATAAAAATAAACTTAAAATTATTATACAAATATCTTATTTTATTTTTTTTGACTTATTTATTTATTCACAACTGTACAAAATACACCCAGTGAATGTGATGTTATTTACAAAAACAAAAATGGCGTTATAACATTAAGGAGACCGCAACTCAACAGTGGCACTCCAACGGTGGATTAATCTTGGATAATAAATTGATAGAATTTACATATGCGCGATGATATCTCTACTCCATCGTTGTTTCAGTCAGCGTTGCGAATTTCCGGGTAAGTTTGGGGATGCCAACGTTCTAATGAGATGATTTTTGTGATACTCAAGTTTGCGTTTGAACCGAGAATATATGTGATAAAATGTGTCGTTAATGTATGGAACAGGTAAATCGTTGTGAAATGTGTGATTAGTAACGTAAAAGGGTGCGTCAGTTATTTGTCTAAGTATTATTTTATTTAAAATTCTTTCAAAATTTTTATTTTCATTATATTTGTAACATTTATTATTAATGAATGATAATGACATATTTTTCCGTTTTATGCTTTAACTGTAATGTAAAAACAGATAGTAATTTTGATTTCTAGATAATAAAAGAATTAAACTGTAAATCTACCGGTCACTTCGTTGGTTCAATTCCCGACAAGGGACTACTTCGAAGGTCCCGTATTTGATTTACCGTTAATATTAATACTCATTTATATGTTGTACCACACCCCAACAGCCAATAAATCAGATATTAATGTGAATTTAAATAAGAAAAGAATGAACATCATTGTATTTTTAAAGATGCAAAACTTAATTAAATTGAAAATTAATCACACAAATATGTAAATAGATATTTATTTTACTCATTAAAATCTAATAAATTTATTAGGTAATTTTTGTTGTTAAGGTCATTAGCCAAAAGGCTGGTTTGAACCTCTAGAGGCTTTACTAAGTAAAACGAGGAGTGAGGTGGTTTACCTTAGCCTTCCTTGCTGAGTGGAAAAGTATGCTCATCAGCATGCCCGGCCCTCCAAAAAGCATCTACTTTCTACCCTGAAAATGCCAACTTCACTTCATTCATTATAGGGTCTGGTTGTATAATGAAATTCATTATTCTCAGAGGAGATAACTCTGACTAGTGTCTTTTACACCTCTACTTCTTGTGTTCTTAAATGCTGTAGTCATTTAATTAGCTGACAATGTATTTAGAAAGAGAACTATTTTTGTAGCCCTGGAACAAGCAGATCGAGTGCAAATTATTTAACACTCCACCTGCCTGTTATAGGCATAGGTAATTTATAACCAATAATACTTTTTTTAAACAATAATTTTTTAGAAAAACAATACACCTTTCAGAAAAACCTTTTAATATTAAAAATAAAAATGATATAATATACTTCACGACAAACTTCTGAATAAAATTTTGTATGATCACTTTCAGTGTAGGTTACGATATAACTATTTTCTGCTCTTCTGTTGTCAAGTTTTAAATTTCTATTATTCAGGAGACCTGTAACGACAAATTTGAATGAAAAACAATATATTTTGTTTTCTATCCTAAAATATTCTAAACCTTTTGCCACGCAAAATGGTTTATTTCTTATTATTGTACAACTGATCATAATTTTTTATAGTCTACGTTTTATATAAAAAATAAAATTAGAAAGTACATCGGAGACTAACACCTAGTGAAACATGTGGGCGGTCAAAAATCTCAATCTATACTTTTTAACTGTCTATACTAATATAATAAAGAAGAAACGTCTGTTTGTTTGTTTTTATGAGGTAATTTCAGAAACTACTGAACTGATTTTAAAAAATCGTTCATTGTTGCATAGCTTAGAGCTTCCTGATCAATGTAGGTTATTTTGCAACTTTAAGTAACTTTAATTAAGTGAGTTAAGCAACTTAAACTGTGACGATGTCATATGTTCTAGTTTATAAGGTGCATAGCACTTTTATTTTTTCTAAGTCCTCTGGATGGTGTATTTTTTGGGCTAGAAGCACGATTCAACTTATATATTTCATACAAAAATGTTAAAAATAACATTCGATTCCAAAAACATTAAAAATTCGGAAATATTCAAAATTTTCATTTTTGTACTGTATTTCATATATTTGTTTTCATTCAACAGGTAGTGAATGAGTCATATATTTCCAATTACTCTGCGTACCGCACCCGCGTATTACTGTCTCTTATCTCAGCCATATATCAACTGTCTCTTTCTTTTCCATCGGTATTCTTCTATGCATTCTATTCTATTCTTTAAAATCGCAGGGACAAACGTTTTAAACGATGGGCATCGATTTGAAACAAGAGTGCTTCCTTTACTCATGGACAACTTTATGTCCGACTTTCTAGAGCTGAAAGTGCAGAAAACAATTTATTTTGCTACCACAGGGCAACAATACCACAAAAATTGTATATAAAGAGGTTTTAAAATAATTTAATGAGGCCTACATTAGCTGCTGTGAAGCGAAGCGAGCGGAGGTTGCTAGTATTTCATAATTTTGAATCTAATACAGCATTATGTTCATCAATATAAGATGACAAGTAATATAAAATTTAAATAAAAATAATAAGTTTAACTAAATAAATAAAAAGTAATTCAAATAACGGATGATTTAATCTGATTTTATGTACAATTTGCTTTAATCATTTAATGTCATCATCATCATCATCAGCGTTATTAAAGACACTAACCTTATTTCATGGGTGAATGACTCAACCGAGTTTCGACACTTCGGTTGAATGTAATTTCTATAACAATAAATAATAGCAATAATAATTATTGCAAAAACGTTGCATCTATTTCATCTAGATTCGAATAAATTTTAATGAAGAGGTTAAAGTTCACATACGTACCCGTCCGTGTTAATATAGACAAGGTATTGTAATTATTATTATTATTTGAATTATTATTATTATAATACTGAACATTTCTAACAAAGTTTTAACTTCCTCGTTTTCTAATACAGTAATTAATACAAATACTTATTTACTTTGATTAAATCTAAGAAACTTTTCTTTTCTTATTAATTTTAATATGCAAATTACTATTTAGTTGTTATTGCTGTGCGAACATCTGCAATATTGTAACCCAGAATGTTTATTTAATTTTTTTGGTTACATAGAGTTGCTGTTATATAAATATTACGTCGTTTTGTTTATTATATTAAAAAATATAATAATAATAAATATATTTTTATGACTATAATAAATTCTGAATAATTTTCACAAACATACTTATATAGATTTTTTTCAAGTAAAAGTTTGAAATTTCATCAAATATATTAAATAATAAATATAATATAATAATTAAATTTGTTTTTGTTGTTACAACAAATAGAATACGTGTTGCTTTTTCATATTTATTTTTATTTATTTATTTTTTGACTTCAACTTTATTTTTATTTACAACTTTTTAATTTTTTTAACGCACAACTATTAAATGAGATGGTTAATGTTTAGGAATGGCGTGATTGTGAAGTGAATGTGAATCGATCCAGAGATCAATTTCGGCGTAAAATTGTACAAGAAATGTGGTGCCAATATTCTAAGTTTTAAGTAAAAGAAATACTAAACAAAAATTAAAAGCTTCCATAATTTGTCAAAGTAGGTCGGAGGATGATTTTTTGTAAACGTCGCTGAGTAGGCCTATTATCTAACACTATTGTCTAGTAGATTGTTTGCTTTGTGGTTGAGACGGTGTTTCAATTTAGTTTTTAAAATTTCTTTATGTACTATGATCCTGTTGTGGTGTAGTTAGTAATTTATTTACGTACCATGTAAGAATATTTTAAAATTTCTTTGTGTACTTTGTTCAGGTTCCTGTCGTGGTGTAGTTAGTTACTTATTTTTTTTATGCACCATGAAGAGTTTGTGACAATCTTCTACTTCCCAGGTGTATGGAAATTTTTTGAGATTTTTGCTGGACCACATAAGAATATTTTAAAATTTCTTTGTATAATTTGTTCATGTCGCTGTCGTGGTGTAGTTAATTACTTATTTTTGTAGGCACCATGAAGAGTTTGTGACAATTTTCTACTTTCCAAGTTTATAGAAAGTTTTGAAATTTTTTTTTTGTTTTAAAACGGTGAAAGGACCCTACATGTGTAAATTCATATAGGCCGATTTGTATTTTACTAACATTTTCAAAATTATTTCAGAAGCTTTTACTAAAAAGATTAAAGTTATTTACTTTAAATTTTATACTGAATCAATTTGGCTTCCGTTAACAACACAGAAAAATTGAGCAGATTAATTGGAAAGTTCGTATAATAAAAAGTGTGTTTGAGAACAAAAAACAATTTTGTTCTTCCGCGCTTTTGGATAAATATGCCAGGCTTTTGACAAATTCTGACATAAAGGGTTGCTTTTGAAAATGAAATTGCAACTCGATTTCTAAAAATCGACAAAAAATAATACTTTCCTATCCTACATACTCATTAATAGGGCAAGGAAAAACAAAAAAACTCGTACGTGAAAATTTTAATTTGAACTTTTGCAGATTTTGACATTGCTGCCGGTGGCTGTTCCCACATAATTGGAACCATCCAAATCTCTGTAAATATAGGCTGTTGCTGTTTAGATCAACAGCCGAAAGACTATTTCGAACCTCTAGAGGTTTTTACTAAGTAAAAACAAGAAGTAAAGTGGTTTGCTATTGCCTTCCTCATTAAATTGGAAATGTTTGCTTATCAGCATGCCAGGCCCTCCGAAAAGCACCTACTTTCCACCCTGCAAATGACACCTTCACTTCATGCACCACAGGGTCTGGCTGTATAGTGACATTCATTACTCTCAGAAAAGATAACTCTGACTAGTGTCTCTTACACCTCAACCTCTTCTGTTCTTAAATAGTTCAGTCATATAATTGGCCGACTATTTGATAAGAAACAGAACTATTTTATTTAGCCCTGGATCCAGCAGATCAAGTCCAAATAATTTAACACTCCATTTGGCCGTTATGGGCAAAAAATATTGTCTATATATGTAAATTTACATCTTGTTTTTTATTAATGATTTATAATAATCATTGATGTGGTGCTAATATCTTTATTTTAAATTTTAAAAATAAATAATAATTAAAAGCTTCCATCATCTGCCAAAGTAGGTCGGTGGAAGATTTGTCGACATAGAATAATAAAACAGAATATTAGTTAAATCTATTATAATTAGTTAAGTAGGAAGATTTTTGTTGACAGATAATAGAATATTTATTACGTTTATCTTCTGATACATTTTGTTGAAATTTAAAATTTAATTATTAACAAAACAAAGTAAATACTTTAAAACAAGAAACTTCATTTGAAATTAGTTCGTGGGTGTGTTCAATTTTATAATTTAAACACCATGTTTTTTTTGTAATTTTCTAAATATGTAATAAATTATATTTAAAAGTAAAAAATATTTTAACGCTAAATTATTTATGTAATTTTTAAAACATGAAAGGAAATAATAATGTTATATTAATTATTTTTTTATTTCAAAATATTATTATCCGCCTGACATAAATTTACGTTTGAATTTTATTTATTACGTGGTGTTTCAATCGATTCATTTCTAAACGATATTTTACAGTATATTCGTATATTACCGTAAGTTCCATTCGTTTACTTGTTTTCAAGTGAATGTGTTGTGTTCTCCGACATGATACGTAACTTTCTTTCAGTAACCATCCTGTAATTAAGATTTACTGGTCAATTACTCGAAGAAAGTAAAAAGTTAATAATATTGTAAGTGTGCACTAAAATGTGAAGGAAGATTTAAAAAATTTTAAACAACATTCACTAATAGTAAACTTAATGAATATGAGGAAGTTGTACAAAGAATATATACACACATTTACAACAAAAAAAATAACCACTGAACAATTTTAATTTTATTTTTAAATGATTATTTTAATTAAAAAATATATAACTACTAGCCCAATTTTTTTTACAAGAAAGAATCACATGGATTATTCGAAAACTTATATAAAAATTTTCTGATTTTTTACTTATAATTCCCACTGAACTTATTTGCTGTAATTTTATTATGCTCTTTTCTTCTTTCCCATATCTTTCGTGCTTCTTTAAATCTTTTTTCAGATGTTTCACATATTTTTCGGGTTTTTTTAATTCCACTTTTTGCAACATTTTTTAAATGTAAAATCTGCTGTGAAACATATACATGATTTTTCTTGCCAATTTAAATATTGAACAATGTAACCTTGTATAGTCATTAGTAAACAATGTAAACTTAAAAACATAATTTAATTTTATTCATGAGTGAATGACGCTAAATGAAAATCATCATCATCTATCAAGGATTAGACTGAATGGCTGTTCCGGCATCCATCTCTTTTTAGGTTTTTCAAAGCCTCACTTCCCTCTAGGTTTATAATTCCATGTACGTAGAGGAAGTCTGTGAGCTGGTATGCGCAGTAAATGGTTGGACCAGTTTCTCTTATATATTCTTAACGTTTCAAACAGTAACTGAACATTTAAGTCGGCGCATATAGCTTCGTTGCGTACTCTATCTAACGAGGGTACAACCTTTGACTCCCCGCAAAAATCTCATTCCAGCAGCCTGGATATGAGTTTCATTCCTCTGTAATGACACCCAAGTTTATATATGTTAACAGTGGTACAGCCATTGCTCTATAAAATTTCATTTGGGTGCCCTGACCGTGCTCGGTCAGCTCATGCGAGGGTTTGGCTTTAAATCGAGTAGGGGCTAAGCTTGACCTTGTATGGAACACTAAGATGGGGACCTCAACCCCGACACGGTGCGTCCCAATGGCTGATAGGGAATATCCCGTATATATGCAGGCAGGTACGAATAAGGCTTAGCCAAATAAGTATCCGCAGATCAACTGAGGTGAAAACTGGTCAAAGGTCTTCACGACGGAGATGAAGGATTCTGAACGAAGTGGAGAGTGGAAGAGCCTAGGGAATCAATCCAAAACAATCCAGGGCACGTGGAGTCCTGAGAAATGGTCAACGGTCTCGAAGGTGGAAGAGGAATTTTCCCAACTGTGGAGAGGGTGGACGAACCTAGGAGATGGGTCTCCAAATGACAGTAAGGGCCCGTCTAAAGGCTCTACGGTGGGAGCCTCACCACGGACAACGCAGCGCAGGGTTCGTAACTCGGCCTGGGGAAAACTTCATCACTGGCAAGCATTGAAAGTTAGCCTGGGATCAGGACCGGAATGAAAATCAACCTCTGTAAAACTTACAAATTAGAAAACTAATAATTGACGTTAAATTAGGCTTTTTAGAAAAAACAGTTGAAATAAAAGTTATAGGTTTTTAATATTCTATAACTTTGATGACATACACTTTTGTCGTAAAATTCATACCTTAAAAAATTGAATTTTATAAACGATTTTGATGAGCAAAATACAGGAAGTCACTAATTGACGCTAACTAAGAGTTGTAAAAAAATGTTTGAAATGAAAATTTAGGTTTTTAATTTTTTACAACATTGATTATATCAGATTTTTCCTTCAAATTCATACTAAGGCCGTAAACTTGAAAAAATTAATTTCTTACCACAGACCACAGTCTCCAAGACATTCAGCAGAAATGGTACTTACCCTATCTTGTAGAACATAAAAATGTAGTAAATGAGGCGATTTTTTTAAGTCGTAGGAGCCGTTTTTGAGAAAAACGCAAAAATGTGAAATTGTTCAGTAACACCGATTGTACGAGCGACTTGTTATAGTGACCAGGTAATACTATACACCAATAAACCAACTGCACTAGGGTTCCCTGTTCAAATCCTAATCCTAGTCAAAAGTACAGAAAAATCAGTGATAAAATTGGATGGTTGTCAATGACATACAGATTCCAATAAGAAATAAATTCTAGAAAATTGTACAGAACTAATAATTTTTTACCACCATTTTTTTCTCTTGTTTATTTAACGATAGACGACTATTTTCTCAGTTTAATGTGGGTGTAAGTAATTAGTAAATGGAGCAAAACAATAAGATAAATAATTGTTTACTAACGTTCAGATTCAGTGACGATTTCGATACGGCAAATTGATTTAACCCGTACCGTACCCTTCAATTCCTGCACTAACTACTTGTCACCCAATTAATTTTCCCGTTTATTGTAAAATAAATAAGTTACTATACTTACCAAAAACACCAATACGCTAATAATCCTACAAACTATTACTTAAAATAATACCAGAATATTTTCAGGATACAAATTCTACTATAAAATCTGAAAATGAAATAAATGTAAAATAATAATAATAATAAAGTTTTTTTTTTTTAATTCCTAATACGTGTACGTTGCAATCTGTTCAATTCAGAACAATAAGCAACCCCATGACCCAATGAGATGAGGATGATGTGTATGACGTGTAAATGAGGTGTAGTCTTGCCCAAACTCAGGCCGACCATTCCTGAGAAAGTATGGTTAATTGAACCCCAACCATCAAAGTACACCAGTGACCACTGTCTAGCATTCAAATCCGTATAAAAGTAACTACCTTTACTAGGATTTGAACCAGGAACCTTCGCCTCCGAAAATCAGCTGTTAAACAGCTGATTTTCTGATAATCGGCTTGAGTCTGCACAATATTACACCTCAATTTACATGCCATACACATCTCTCTCATCTCATTAAGTCATGCTTATTGCTCTTCATTAAACAGATTGAAATGTGCACACGATTAATATTAATTATTAAATGGAGCACAAACAGAATAGTCTGTAGTGTATCGTTTATTTTCTGTGCATTAACTTGATTTTTTCGTGAGTCGATAGCGAGATGGAACGGCGAATGACAATTTGGAATGAGGAAGCTCACGAAATGACTTTTTACCTGACTGATAGGATTGATTATTTAGTTACTAAGATGTAATTTATTTAACCTTGCTGATGAATTCAAGTTAAGTTATAGGTTAATTAATTGTAACTCATTCGGCACTAAGATTTGAAGCCCGTATATTGGAAGAGTGTATAGACGAATAATTCCATTTTGCAGGCGTCTTCAACATTCGATGATTCGCCGGTTTTCAATTTTGAAAAATACGTTACCACCATTTTCGCTCGTAAAATGACCAAACAGTATAAATGATAATCGTTCCATTCATTTGTGTAGCATAGAAGTGAAAAAATCCACGTAAATCGGAGTGGCGTCCACATCATAGAAGGGTACCACCCTGGTCATTTTAATTATCATCGAATCTTACCAATCAAAAATGGATAACAATCTATTTTGTCTGAAAATAAAAATATATGTAACATTATTATGTGTACATTAATATAACTTTATATAAATCCCTTTTAAAACCCATGTGAACATATATATGTTCACATGGGTTTCACATGGGAAGCCCATATGGGCTTCAACTGTAGGCTACATCCAGCACTTCAAGCATAAACATATTCCAACGTTTTCAGTCGAAATTCTTGGGGCGGACCCTGCAAATTCCTTGGTACATCAAAAACACCTATATCTATGCCGATCTTAATATAGACACTGTGAAACAAACTATATAAAAATTCAGCCGTAAATATGAAGAAAGACTCAACCATCATCCAAACTTCCTGGCTCTGAATTTGCTAAACAACATTGATATCGGGTTTTCAAGACTTAAAAGACATAGTGTTTTAGGTTATAGGTTTAAATACACCACTATATACTGACCACAACACCACGGGCCGGCCCGTGGTGTAGTGGTCAGCGCAACTGGCTACTAAGCCGGGGTCCCGGGTTCGATTCCCGATTATTTTCATCTGTAAATCACCACATATCATTACCTACGCACAAGCCCAAGGCTTATGTAAGCATCATCACTCAATAAAAAACAGAACAGTGTTACAGTTATTATCATTTTTTTCTAATACTTCAAATAATATATACTTCAAAATCATCATTGTATTTCTCAAATATTATTACTAATTTCAATTGCTTTTACAGATGAAACTTTAATCATGTTAATTAACATTTTATCTAAATTACTGATTGTTCTATTTCATGTGAACAGATTGTAACGTGGCAGACTTGTAAAAAAAAATAATAAATAACTAAAACAGTAACATTTGTAAATAAATAATTTAAGTAATGATGTCAATAAAAACAATAGTTTGATGACCGAATAATTAGTGTAAATACACAGTAATAGTAAATAACAGAGAATAAATTACCGTATGTTTACATTTTTCGTGAATGGTGGGGATTCCGAGAGTGTTGAATTGGAAATCTCCCAGACGTTAAACCAGACTTGCCACAGTGCAGTTAGGCAGTTGTACTATTATAGCACGTGGGGAGTTGTAGTAGTGACTGTTGTGTCTCGTGAATTGCAGTTGATGCCGTGCAGTCATGCAGTTCTGTTCTCGTGCCACTTTTTTGTTTACGGTGCTAAGTGCCATCGTTAATATATTTTATCATTCTAATGTAGTGTTAGGATATCCAACAAATTCAGGTCAGTTTCATAAAATTTTAATAATTTTTTTTATAAATTATATAAATAAATTTTAGAATGTAAGCAATAATCTAGCTTAAATATAACCGGCATCATTGTAGTGACTAGTAACTATAAGTTTCACACAATTAACCCTTTATAGGGGAGTAATTCGGAGGAAAACATTCATGTTGTAAAATGTTAAATTTTGTTTTATAGTAACTTGAATAATGTATTTCTAGTGCCAGAATAGTAAAATATTTATTTTTTTTATGTTAAGTCCAGGTAAGTATACTTACCAAGGAACGTTTATTGAAATGAGAATCACAATATAATGTTTAGTGGTAAGAATGCTTATTAAAACAACTTGTAATCCTATATAACAGAAAAATGTGTAGAATAACTTATCTCAACTTTTTATTAGTATAAATGGTTACTTTCCCGTAAAAAACTCGAATTTTCTAAGTACTGTACAAAAGTGAAAACAAAAAAACAACACGGTTGCGTACGCTGGTATAAATCCTTACCATATTCGTGCAACTCATGAAGCAAATGGTCGCTGCACGTTAAAATTTCAAAATGTGGATAGCTATTTACCAGAGTACATCTATAAAACCATAAAATGCCAGTAGGGTTCAACTGCATAGCTTATTCTTAAATAAAATCGACCTCATTGCTATTGGTAAGTGTACTTACCCTATAAAGGGTTAAATAATAATACTTAAACAAGTTTTTTTATCCTTTTTTATTTTTATTTTTTTCGTCTGACTGTTATGCAATTACTGCTAATGCAGACAGTGAGAAGGATGACAGATGAAGATGAGATATAAAAAAATGTAGACCTGACCGGAAATCGAAGCCGGGACCAAAGCATAGAAGCCAGTTGCGTAAGAATCTCTATGTGTGTACGTTGCAATCTGTTCAATTCAGAACAATAAACAACCCCATGACCCATTGAAATGAAGATGATGGGAATGAGGTGTAAATGAGGTGTAGTCTTGCACCTGCCCAGGGTGACCATTCCAGAGATAGTATTGTTAATTGAACTCCAGCCATCAAAGTAGCCTACACCGGTAAACACGGTCTAGTATTAAAATCCGTATAAAAGTAACTCAGCTGTTAACAGCTGTTAAACGCTGACACGCGGTGACACATTAACAAAACTTTTATTCAAAAGTTTGAAATAAACGTATTTTATTTCTTTTTTTTTAATAAGAAAATAGTAATTTTGATCTTTAATTATTAAATTTTTTTCAACATAACTTAGAATTTATTAAAAGAAAAATCTGTTAATATTGCAACTCACTGTTAAGTAGGATAGTGCATATTGCCAGATATGCATTTTTCTTAGACCACGGCGCTGTCTCTTTTTATGGCCTCCACTCAACCCTTACAGCCATCCCAACCTCCATGAAAGGAACTAACAGGGAAGCGAGGACCACCTACTTGAGTTGAAGAAGTACAGCAACTGTAAGTGCAAGTGTAGAAATCCTTGAAACGCTGCACTTACCTATCGTGACGTAAATCCAGGGGACGTCAAAAGAAAAACCACTAATTAACTAACTACATATGCTTATAAGCCTATAAGTATATTTGTGCAGGGATTGGCAATGAAACCCCACCTACAGCGTGGAAAGATAACAAGGAGAAAGAATACAAACACTTACAATAAAAAATCTGGTGTGAAACACTCACACAACTTTCTCTTGCCAATGCAAATGATTAATAATATACCTAACATTATTAATAAAATATTAGAAATAAACAAAAACTAACCTCAAAAACATAACCTTATTTTAATCACGAGTGAATGACGCAAAATGACAATCGAACTCAGTTTGGCTTAAAAATACGGAAAATCACGCTTTCACGCTAAACTAGGCTCTGTAGAGAAAAATGCTCTAAACAAAAGTTGTAGATCTTTTAATTTTCTATAACTTTTATTATATATACTTTTGTCGTAAAATGCATACTAAGACCGAAATGTTAAAAAAATCGATTTTTCTCACGTTTTCGTGAGAAAAAAAAACAGAAAATCGCAAATTACCGCTAAACTAAGCGTTATACAAAAAAATGTTTGAAACAGAAGTTGTAGGTTTTTAAATTCTCTACAACTTTTATTATATAAGTTTTTGCGCTAAAATTTATATTAAAGCCGTAATCTTAAAAAAACAACGTTTTTACGTGAAAACAGCCTCACCGAGAATTTCAGCAAACATGGCGCCTACCCTATCTTGTAGAGAATAAAAAATTGAGTAAAATAGGCGATTTTAAAAAAAATCGTAGGACCAGTTTTTGAGAAAATCGCAAAAAACTGAAAAATTATACGAATAAACTACTACTTCCGGTTGACCGATTTTGATGAAAATGTTCGTGTCGCGTCCGGTAGTGGTATGTAACTTAAGTTTCAAGTTTCAAGTTCGTACGATGTTCCGTTCTTGAGATATTCTGTTCACACACACACACACAGACACACAGACACACAGACACACAGACACACACACAGACCAATCGCTAAAAACATGTTTTTTGGGTTCAGGGGGTCTGAAAACGTATAGATCCGGTGAAAACTCGATTTCGAAAAATCGACATGAAAACAATACTTTCCTTCCTATACATTCATATAGGCAAGAGAAAGTAAAAAACAAACAGCCAAGTAAAAAAAACCCAATCATCAAAACAGGAGTCCTGTATGACTTAATAACGCTGGTAGGCGGCTACTCGGTTCACCTACCAACTTGTCATTATGGCTGTTCCAACGGGGTCAACCCATCTTACATAATAAAATTTTTCTCTTGAACGTTGATATATTCCTGTTGAATACAGGGTGATTCAAAACTATACGGAAATCTCTTGGGATCTCATTTTATAGCTAAAAATAAGAAAAAAAGTTCATATAAACATATGCCTGAAAACGCTTAGTTAGCGAGTTACGGCTAGCGAAAAATTTCACCTAGAACTCTGTACCCTCGGTGAAGTAAGGCCGTAGAAAAATGTTAAAGGTAGTTACAAAGATACAAATACGATTGTTTCTTATGTTTTGTAATCTGAAAAATTGAATAAAATTGGTTCCAGAGCTGTAAATGCAATACTTTCAGAGATATTTTACATAAAACATAAGAATTGGTGCAAATAAACTACAAATTTTTGTGTTTAACGTAAGATTACTTCCATTAATGGTAAATAAAGGTGTATTTTTTCTTAAATAAATTTGTAGAAAATTTAATTCTGAAAAGATTCATGTGAATTACTCAGGAAAAAATGAATAATAGATATTGAAATTTCGCTTTATTTAAAATCAAAACAGACGCACATAAAACGCACATTCTTAACTGCATAAAATATTAGGTTGGGAGTAACAGCTGATCATTTATCAGCTGTTACTCCCAACCTAAAAATTTTTCCAAAAATTTTTCTTATTTTTAGCTATAGAATGAGATCCCAAGAGATTTCCGTATAGTTTTGAATCACCCTGTATATCAATCCCGCAACCGTCAACAATATTCGTAATTTGAACGCATCTCGCCAGGGGAGATATCCGAGCCTTGTAGACCAAAAGCCTGTGAGCTCTGAAGTTCATATATAGCATCCTGTACGTTACATACGGAATATTGACATCAATAGCTCCATGCATTACCTCGAATAATAATTATTTTAATAATTGTCTTAGTACAATTGATAGACTAGCGTTTAATTATGGGTTAATAAAATATAAAAAAATTAAATAAACTCATTGTTTTTAAAGTTAAATCCGGTGGGTCGGCCGTTTTCGTGGTGAATTTGGGAAAATGTTTATGCTTAGCACGCGGACCAACCCTCTCGTCGTCGTCTTCCTATTTAATGGTAAGTGCTAGGGGTGTTCTGTATAAAGGAACCTCGGAAATATGTTTTTGGCGTTTAATATTTCTTCGGAGTGTTATTGATTTATGTACCTTCAAATGATCAGTCTTGTTTTTAATTTGACTCTCATTTTCAAGTTAATCTTATCTGTTTATTTGTTCATTAATAATGTTTGATTGATTCTTTTATCAAAAAATAACGTAATTTATTAAACCCCTTCTTGGCCGTTACAAAATTAATCCTAATAATAAAATAAATTGTAAAAATTATAGATATATTTTATATTTTTAGGTATTTCAAGTTTTGTTCTACATATTCACCAATGTTACACCTTTAAAAGTTAAAAACGGCAAAACGGACTAATCAAGATTTTTTCAGTTTTTAAATTTATTAACATTTTAAGTTGATACCAAAAATTCCGTAACCAGTATTTAACCCAGAAAAATAATAAATTATTTAAAAACTTTGATGTTTTTAGTTTTATCTGTTAAAAGGTTTTCCGAGATTTCCCGGTTTTTAACCTTTGAAATTTTATTTTTCAGCAATTATCTAAATGAACAATTACACGTAAATACCAAAGTCATTCCCATAATAGTAGTAAACGAGTTGTATATTCTGGGAATTTATCCGATTTTAATTATTTGAAAATAGGTTAACATTACAAAAAATTCTTCCTGTTACTTACTTATGACATGAAAAAACACACTATCTAATTAAAAAATTGCATAATGTACTAATAAGAAAAATGAATTTTTAATTTTTTTAAAATTTTTCTCTTTTACACGACTGAAAGATCGTGAGGCCTTAGAATGATTTCATTAAAAGATCTCACCTTTTTACTTTCTCTTGCCTATATGAATATATAGGAAGGAAAGTATTGTTTTCATGTCGATTTTCGAAATCGAGTTTTTACCGGATTACACGTTTTCAGACCCCCTGAACCCAAAAAAACATGTCTTTAGCGATTGGTCTGTCTGTGTAGGAGTGTTTGTGATCAGAATACCTCAAGAATGGAATATCGTACGAACTTGAAACTTAAGTTACATACCACTACCGGACCCGATACGAACATTTTCATCAAAATCGGTCAACCGGAAGTAGTAGTTCATTCATGTAATTTTTCACTTTCTTGCGATTTTCTCAAAAACTGCTGCTACAATTTTTTTAAATAGCCTCATTTACTAAAATTTTTATGCTCTACAAGATAGGGTAGGCGCCATCTCTGCTGAAATTCTTGGTGAGGCTGTTTTCACGTAAAAAGTTGTTTTTTAAGATTGCGGCTTATATAAGCAATTTAGCGCAAAAATTTACATTAAAAAATGTATAAAATTTAAAATCCTACAACTTTTATTTCAAACATTTTTTTGTATAACGCTTAGTTTAGCGGTAATTGGCAATTTTCTGTTTTTTCTCACGAAAACGTGTGAAAAATTGATTTTTTATGATTTCGGCCTTAGTATGCATTTTACCGCAAAAGAGTAAAATTAAATTTATAGGAAATTAAAAGAACTAAAACTTTTATTTGCAGCATTTTTCTCTACAGAGCCTAGTTTAACGTGAAAGAGTGATTTTTCTTATTTTTAAGTCAAACTTAGATTGATTTTCATTTTGCGTCTTTCACTCATGATTAAAATTAGGTTATGTTTATTGAGGTTAGTTTTTTGTTTATTTCTAATGTTAGGTTTATTGTTAATTATTTGTATTGGCAAGAGAAAGTTGTGTGTGTTTCACACCAGATTTTTTTAGTTATGTACATATCCCCCTCTTTCTCTCACTCTATTAACTTTTACAATTACCTTATTAAGTAGACAATTATTAGCAGATTTTATATTTCTTATTTTATTAAATAATAATTCTTATTTATTATTTTCTTATTTCTTATATTTATTTATATTTCTTATTTTTTTGGGAGTTTTTAAAAAGGTAGACTTGATCAAAAATTAGTCTTAGAGAGCGGAATAAGACGAGGAAAAGTTTTAAAGTCGATCCCATAATTTACAGATGTACTTTAAAAAGTCGAGTAAAATGTTTCGTGCTAAATGAAAAAAAAACTCAGTAACTATTACAAATAAGGGTGAAGTTCTATTGCATCCAGATTTAAATTAAAATTTGTAGAACTTATTCGAAAGTCTGTAACTAGATTCTATGTAATAAAATTATCAAAAATAGATCTACCAAAAGACTCCGTACGGATTCTCTTCGGTTCAACTTTTTATGAGATCATAAAATACTGAATTTTAAGAAAGTAAAGGAGGAAAAAACCATTAAACATTTAATTTATCGTAAAAAATTAATTTTCTTTCTTCTCCATTCAATGAATATTTAAATGAAAATCCATAATTACTTCCATATTTCCAAAATTATTTTTCAAAATATTTTTAATATTATGACTGACATTTTTTACTTTCTTGTAGCACTTTCAATATTTTTTCACAGAAATTTTTTTCCCTTATTCCGTCCATCTGGTGTTCGGCTTCTGTGCTTATTGGAAGCCCTTGAAGTTTGTAATCAGTAGTTATAAATTGGTTCGGTTTGTTTTCTCAATATGTTTCCTCGGTTTATTCCAATTTTTCTATATCCTTTCTGACTTCTTTGAAGTGCTTATCTTACCTTACCTTAGGTTTGTTGTTTAATATTGTAAACATTTGTCGTTAGAATATTAGTCTCGGTTTTCTGGTCGCTTCCATTAACCGCTCGTTTTCTTGTGAAGTTATTCTTATCCTCGTTACCTATATTCTCCGTTAATATTCAGTTTTATTATCTTGCAGAGGATCTTTCTTTTGAATACTTACTTTTCATGCTTAAAAACAATTTAGTTCTGTACATTGGTTTGTTATAGACATTATTATTAATGGAGCCTTTGAAAGGTAGTAGATAAAAATTTGTGATTAGAGAATTTCAGAATTCACGAGGTATTGAACCCAGCATCCTTACACCAACCAGGCCCATTTATTTTACGGTTACTGAGAAAAACAAATATCAGGAATCGTCGAAATACAAGTTTTTAGAAAAATTGTGTATAAAAAGAGCGCATAAGATAAAAATTTTAATATTTTAGAATCGAGTCAATATATTTTGAGTACGATTCTGAACATATCTTATGTAATATTTAGTCCAGATGAGTTAAACTGTTTTTAATTCTTTAGAGAATAAATTACATAAGAACACTTCTATGATTAAGTTTTTAGTTTTCTAAGCTGCAACTTAGAAAGTCTCGTATTGAATTCCTGTCAAGGGTTTGAAAATTATAACTTTATCAAGTACACGTTCGATAACCCATGGCAGTCGTAAATCTGCCTATAACAGGCAGGTGGAGTGTTAAATTATTACCACTCGATCTGGTAGTTCCAGGGCCACAAAAAATTGTTCTTTTTTTCATCATATGTTCGGCCATTAATATGAGTGAATTTAAGAAAAGAAAAGGTAAAGGTGAAAAAGGCACTAGTCAGAGTTATCTCCTCTGAGAGTAATGAATTTAAATACAGCCAGATCTTGTGGTGAAGGAAGTGAAGGTGTCATTGCAAGGTGGAACGTAGAAGCTTTATGGAGGGCCTGACATGCTGATAAGCATACTTTTCCACTCAGTGAGGAAGACAATCGTAAACCACCTCACTCTTTTTTTTACTTAGTGAAGCCTCTAGAGGTTCAAACCAGTCTTTCGGCTGATGACCTAAACAACAACTGTCATAAATAACCAAGGTGTTCATGCGACTTATAATAAACCAAAATAAGTAAATAAATACTAAAAACGTTGAATTTATAAATGAAAATTAATGTAATAAGCTTCTTTGATTAGAATATAACTGTAACAGTATGAATAAATTAATAATTCCGGCCACATGTATTCAGAATGTTTTATTAGGTATTCTTGGTTCTCATAAGAATGGTTATAACGTCTTACATATGCGTTATTATAATAACAATATTAGATAAATATAACACGTCATAAATATGACATAATAACTACAGACATGATAGAAAATTTAAAATTTACATAACCTACTACAAGACTCAGCTACAACGTACACGTTTTACATAATATTCTTGAGAAAAACAAATAATATTCCTGGTCCTACATAATCACTTCATTAAACAATATGCGTACCTTATTACAGAATAACTGAAAACCATAAAAGGTAGGTCAATATAATAGACAATTATTTAATATCTCACAATGCCGTATATAACCTCATTATGCTCCTTAAATACATAATTTACATGTTTTTATTACAGTGAATCAAAGAGTTATTCAACAAAATTTATAGCCATTTTGTGGCGCAATGGTTAACTATTATGATACATAGGTAAAAGTCCAGGGTTTCGAGGATTTTCAGTTTTTTTTTTTAAATCGTGTCTATAACAGACAGGTGGAGTATTAAATTATTATTTGTACTCGTTCTGCTAGTTCCAGGACTAAAAAAAATAGTTCTGTTTCTTGTCACGTCGTAAACCAATTATATGACTGAAGTATTTGTCCGCTTCTGCTTTTCGGTCAAAGATGGTCGTAATTTTTATTAATTCTTATTTACCTCTTTGTTGTACTTTTATTTTATTAAATTTTTGTTTGTTAATATTGTGTGTGACCCACCGGGTTGGTCTAGAGGTAAAGTCGTCGCCAAAATCAACTGTTTAACAGCTGATTTTCGGAGACGAAGATTCCTGGTTCAAATCCTAGTAAAGGTAGTTACTTTTATACGGATTTGAATGCTAGACAGTGGTTACCGGTGTACTTTGATGGTTGGGGTTCAATTAACCATACTCTCTCAGGAATGGTCGACCTGAGTCTGTACAAGACTACACCTCATTTACACGTCATACACATCATCTTCATCTCATTGGGTCATGGGGTTGCTTATTGTTCTGAATTGAACAGATTGCAACGTACACCATTAGGGATTAAAAAAAAAAAAAAAATATTGTCTGTATTTTGCTACATCTTTGATATTGTATTTTCATGGATGGTATCATTCATCACAGCTTTTGCTACTGGAGATACCTAGTTCCACATTTTATATAAAATTCCTTTTTTAATTAATTTAATTTAATTTCTTTTCATTCTTATACTGATTCGTGTATTTTGCCTTTATGGTGTAGACTATTATAATATATTTTTTAAAATTTTAAATCTACTGCAACTAGTTATAAAACTAACGAACAGTTTTACTTTAGCGATATTATTTCCCTCCCACCCTTGTATAACCATGCAGTCACCCGCTGGTGCTAGCACTTATTTTCTAATGTCACTTACACAGTGACTATTATAATATTTGAAATAAAGATTATTATTATTTAATAACAGAAGAGGTAGAGTTGTAAAAGACACTAGTCAGAGTTTTCTTCTCCGAGAGTAATGAAATTTATTATTATACAGCCAAAACCTGTGGTGAATGACGTTAAAGTGTTATTTGCAGGGTGAAAAGTGAATGCTTTTTCAGAAGGCTTGGCATTCTGGTAATCTTACTTTTCCACTCAGACAGGAAGGCAGGGGTAAACCAATTTACTCTTCGTTTTGCTTAGTAAAGCCTCTAGAGGTTCAAGTCACCCTTTCGGAATATAAGAACAATAAATAACCTAACTACTCAAATGAGGTGAGGATGATAACTTATATATATATATATATATGAAGTGTAGACAAGGTATAGTCTTTTACAGGCTCAGGCCGACCATTTCTGAGAAATTATCGTAAATTGAACCCACCTTTAATACACACGGGTAACAACTATTTAGTATTAAAATCTGTATTTTCAAGTATAATTTTCCGTATTTTTGTGTCGAACAGAGGTTGATTATCATTTTGCGTCATTCACTTTCAATTAAAATTAGGTTATGTCTTTCATTTTACATTGTTTACTAAAGATTAAACATTGATTGGAGGTTTCAATATTTGCTTTGGCAAGAGAAAATCTTGTGAGCGTTTCCAGATTTTTTAATTTAAAATTCCTTTACTTTTTCTATTACATAGTATTGTATTAATCGATTTATAAAAAAAGATCTTCAATATTGTTGATATTAACAAACTTACTGGTATCAATTATTTAAGTAATACTGTAGTTTATTTTATGATCCTGAAATTAAGTAATTAATAATTCTGGAATTACTGCTTATTTTTATAGCTGAAATATTACATTTCCTGATAACGGAGACTAAATGAGTTATAATTTTATGAACTGTTACAAATAGGAACTAGTAAAAATCTTGCGTAACAATTTTATCTTATTTTTTTATTTCATTAATAATATGTTAATAATAATAATAATGTTTTCATTAATTCCACTTTTATAACCAATTAATTTAATTATTTTTATGAGTAGTTTTAATTTTTATTATGAGTAGACATCTTAGATCCCTGTAAAAGTGTTAGTAATAAAAGAAAGTTCGTAGGCTTGCTTCTTAGGAATCACAGAACTATTTTTTAATTGGTATATTTACAATAGAAACTGTTTTACATACCACCTTTCATTCACTTTGTTAATTACATTTGATATAAATATATTGACTGGTTATCTAATATTTTTATAGTTTTAAATTGATTTTATAATCATTTATACAGTTAGAATTTTATCTTAAAAGTATGAAATAGTATAATTAAAAAATTGGTATTTAATTTCATATCTAAATCGGAAATAAAATTCTATAACTTCGAATGAGCCATAAATATAATTATAGTATTTATTGTTGCTAACCAAATGGTTATTTATTTTCCGAATTTTTTAGAAAATTTTTCTCTTGAAATTTTTCAGACAGAAGTTGTTGCGGACAAACATGTTTGGTCCGAATTTTCGTCAAAAACTTTGTTCCAAATTATTCAGAAAAATTTTGACAGCAAGTTTTTGACGAAAGATATTTATCCGTTAAAATTCGAACAAAAAGTTTTTTAGCTAAAAATTTCCCGGACGAAATGTTAGGGTAAAATGCTTTTTTAAAAAGACAAAATTCTTGGCCGCCTCCATAGCGTAATGGTAGTGCGCTAGCCTTCAAGGCGGAGGTCCCGGGTTCGATTCCGGTGTAAGGTCTGGAAGTTTTCACAAGTTAAAACCCACCGTAGTCACTAATAACCGAGCTGTTGATGCGACTTTAATTATGAAATATTTTTAAAAAATCAGCCAAATTTTTTTTCAGCATAACCCGGAATTTTCGTAAACATAAGGAAGCTCAAATTACAATGTGAATTGAACTAAAAGATGTAATTATGACAAAATTATGTCTATTATTTATGTACAGCAAATTATTATATTTTTTTTTTGTTTATTTTTTGTTATACAAAGTTTTCTTTTTATTTTGTTAATTATGTATAGTAATTAAAATTGTATGTTTTTTTAAGTGGGTAGACCACAAATACTAGTAAAAGTGACCAGTGAATTTTTTTGTAACTGATTTGTAAAAAATTGAAGCAAATGTTTTATTATTATTAATACGTATTGATTTTACTTACATGCAGTCCTACGCATTACACTAACAGTATTTCTACCTAAATAGAGGCTTTAAATAGCAACTCAAAACTAAACTACTATTCAACCTTCTTTGAAACATTTACATTTTATCAGTTCACGAAAATGTTTAAAGCTAACGGTTTTTATTTAAATGAAATTCGTGGTTAACCATGTATACCCTCAGACATAGAGAAGTTAATAAAGATTATTTTAAAAATATATATGTTCTGTCACGAATTATTATATTAATAACGATCACGAAGTCACGCCTGGTCTTAATAGTAGATAAAAATTCGTCGGTACTTACTATAATAATTAATACTTACCCTACTTGCCAAAGTACAAAATTCAGATAACACGGTAATAAGAATGAGGATTACAACGTCAGTGAACCCATGGTTTCAATTAATATTTAAACATTCTTACTTTCTCTTGCCTTATATGAATATATAGGGAAGTATTGTTTTTCATGTCGATTTTTCGAAATCGGCTTGTCGCCGTTAATACACTTTTCAAGGCTCCCCAGACCAAAAACAAAAAACATGGTTTTAGCCATGGTTTTGTATAAACTAAACCAACTATTTTTGTTCTATGTGTGTGAACAAAATATTTCAAGAACAGAATATTACATTAAGTTGAAACTTGAAACGTAAGTTAGGTACCACTAGGAGAGCCGATTTGAATATTTTCATCAAAATCGGTCAACCGGAAGCAGTCATTTTTCGTACAATTTTTTATTTTTTTTTCAGAAATAGCTTTCACGATTTGTTGTTGGAAATCGCATAATTTACTAGATTTTTATGCTCTAAAAAAAGGGTAAGCTATATGTTTGCTTAAAATTCGTGAAGCTGTACTCTCGTGGTAAAAGATGTTTTTTTTAAGATTGCGGCCTTAATTTTTATTTTAGGGCAAAAGTGTATACAATTAAAGTTAAAGGAAATTCAAAAGCCTACAATTTATATTTAAAAAAGTTTTTCTAAAAATCTTAGTTAAGCTTAAAATTAGTGATTTTACCCTTAAATGCATATTAACGCCGCAATCTTAAAAAAAATTCTTACCATGAAAGCGCAGCCCCCCCAAAAATTTTAGCAGAAAAAATTTTGAGGCGATTACTCTACCTTGTAGAGCATAAAATATTTGTAAAAGAATATTTAAAACAAATCTTGTCTGCCGTTTTTGAGAAAATAGCAAAAAAAGTGATGAAATGTTCGTGTCGGTTTCCCTAGAAGTACCTAAGTTTCACGTTTCAACTTCGTACTTAAGATATTCCATTCTTGAGGTATTTTGTTCACGCACACACATACACACACACACACACACACACACACACACACACACACACAAACCAATTTGTAAAAAACATGTTTTGAGTTCAGAAGGCCTGAAAATATGTATTTTCCGTTGAAAACTCGATTTCGAAAAGTCGACATGAAAACAATACTACTTTCTTTCTTTGTATATTCATATATGCCCATAACGGCCAGGTGGAGTGTTAAATTAATTGCACTTGATCTGTTGGTTCCAGGGCTACAAAAAATAGTTCTGTTTCTTATCACAAAGTCGGCCAATTATATGACTGAACTATTTAAGAACCGAAGAGGTAAAGGTGTAAAATACTCTAGTCAGAGTTATCTTTTCTGAGAGTAATGAAGTTCACTATACAGCAAAATCCTGCGGTGAACGAAGTAAAGGTGTCATTTGCAGGATGGAAAATAGGTGCTTTTTGGAGGGCCTGGTATGCTGATAACAAACGGTTTCAACTCAGTGAGGAAGGTAATAGTAAACCACCTCACTCCTCATTTTTACTTAGTAAAACCTCTAGAAGTTCAAAGTAGCCTTTCGGCTGTTGACCTAAACAACATTCGTACATGGTACGTAGATTTGAAGTGGTGGTAAAAATCCCGTAGAAGTCCTATACATGAGTTGTTTTTTTTTTAAGTTCTTAAGTTAAGCCGTGTAAATGTATTTGTTATGATACACTATTTTTTTATTTTTTTGGTTTAACGTCCGACTGTTCTGCAATTACTGCTAATGCAGACGGTGAAGGATGAAATGATTTTTTGTAACGAATGAAAATACGCCGTGTCTGAATGGGATTCGAACCCATTACTAGTACGTTGGTTAAGTAATCGGTATTTTTGATCGCTTGATAAAAAGTCTATTTGTTTCAGTCTGTCATTTATTAATTATAGCTTGTTATTAAATAAATAAGTACCACAATTAAATTTGAAACTAAATATGTAGTATTAGGCATGATATTATAACTCAACTTGCGTGCTACAATTTAATAATATAAATTTATTTCAAAATACTTTATTTTTAAATTGACATAAGAATAATATTACTAATGATTCTTACACACATACACACACAATCAGTATTAGTACAACTTGAACCAAGTACAATTGTACTAAAATAAGTACATAACTACTTTCAAATACCTATTCATGAATAAATAAACTATGTCTAAATAGTTTTGACTGTAATAAATAACAAATAAAAATCTTATTACCAATTACATTGAGACTTAATGTTGTAATATAATAAAACGAACTTGTTTAAAAGGGTTGTTACACTTATTTTTAACTTTACTTGTCACTGGATTAAGTAACTTAGTTGTGACATACCATGTTTCTTATTTTATTTGTATTTAATTTTTTTTCTTATGAACAAACTACTGTTACTTTCAACGGTAGATAAATAGATCAATAAAAGTAACAGTTTGAAATACTTCTCTTTGTCGTTGTCAATACTGTTTAACTCATATGTAATACAGTCTACTAAGAACAGTAGTAGGTATTGATACAATAGACTAACTGACACTGTTCTAAATACCTCTGGTCATTTTTTTTTATTTTACTTTCGTTATTATACTGTTATTAAACGATTAGTCTTTGTTGTAATATTGTGTAGCCTTTTTTAACAATTAATTTTTTGTTATTTTGTAACCAATAGTTAAAGTTATATGCGAATTTTTATTGTTCTTTTTTTTTGGCGAGTTTGTTTTACAGCTGTCGCCGTCTCTCGCATCCTAATAACCTCCACATTTGTCTGTCCAAGCAGTCATTGTCTGTCAGTCCTCTCGCCTGCATCGCCACCTCCATGCCATACTGCCAGGAGTGCTTCGGCCTTCCTCTTTTCCGGCTTGACTCAGGGACCCAGTCCAATAATATTTTTGGCCATCTCTCAGGAGGCATTCTCTTCACATGCCCATATCACTTCAAACTCTTTGCCTCTATCCAATCGGTAATATTCTCAGTCAGACCCATCTTCCTTCGAATATCATCATTTCTCATTTATCTGTATTGTTCTTTCTTTTGTAAAATCTATGTAAGCGATAAATATTTACAGAAAAATATCATAGCGAAAAATATTTACACAAATTAGAAGACCATCAGAATCCATTAGCGATTAACCTCCTCGACAACAGCGAAGATACTCACAGACTGAAACGTTTTAAAACAATGGACTTACCCTACGATTTTAAAATTTACGATTTACTTTACGATTTAATTTTTTTTTCTTTTCCACTTCAACTACTAACCAGCATCATCTCATAATATACATCGTTATCTTCTCTATCATCGTCATCATCTCCAGCTTCATCAGCTTTGTGATTCGGGGCGTTGATTCACAGTTCATTAAGTTTAGCTTTTGTACATATATATATATATTTTGTTTTTCTTCACGTTTAGTCTTGTTGAAACACACTACTGAGTGTGGTTTTTATTTTAATTCAAGGACATTACTCAGATTTTATCGTCTTTGCTTAAAGTTTTTGTATTTATAAACTGATTGTAAAAGTAATACACTGTTAAAAAAAATGTAAGCGATAATACGAGTATTTTAAAAATATTCTTAAATTTTGCTGTTTAGGTTATCAACCGAAAACTGGTTTGAATCTTTAGAGGTTTTACTAAGGAAAACGAGGAGTGAGGTGATTTACCATTGTCTTCCTCACTGAGTTGAAAATATGATTATCAGCATGCCAGGCCCTCTGAAAAGCACATATTTTCCATTCAGCAAATGACACCTTCACTTCATTTACCAAAGGGTCTGTCTGTATAATGAAATTCATTACTTTCAGAGGAGATGACCCTGATTAGTGTCTTTTACACCTCTACCTCTTCTGTTCTTAAATGATTTAGTCATTTAGTTGGCTGACCACGTGATAAGAAACAGAACTATTTCTTTTAGCCCTGCAACTAACAAATTGAGTGCAAATAATTGAACACTCCACCTGTCTGTTATGGACATTAAATCTTTATACTATTGATATTCAAGAAATAGTTAAGGTAATAGAGGAAGTCTATGTGCTAGCATGCAAAGTAAATGGTTGAATTAGTTTCTCTTACATATTCTTAATGTTTCTCAGAGTCATTGTATAGTTTCGTTACGTACTCTATCTAACCGAGTACAACCTTTGACTCCCCGCAAAAAATCTCATTTTAGCAGCCTGGATACGAGATTCGGTCTTTTTAGTGACACCCTTGTTTCACTCATAAATGTTATAAGTGGTACAGCCACTGCTCTACAAAATTTCATTTGGGTATCTTGTCTCGTTTTCTTTCCTATTGTACTGCACATACAGCGCTGAATTTTGACAGTTTTCCAAGTACGTCATCTTCTTTGAAAAGAGATGGATGCCGGAACAGACCATTGATCCTAATCCTTGACAGATAATGATGATTATGATGAGTTAAGGGAATATCTTGTTTATATTATAGGCTGATGAATGTCATTTATTAATTGCAAAACTATTTATTTAATATGAAAACTCATATAAACAAACAAATAATTTTTTTGTTGTTTTTTTTATTTTTAATGTTGGAAAGAAGTTCTTGGAAACGCGGTCAAAACTAGTCTGAAATTTGAGGATAGGTCTTGGTTATACCTATCGTGCAGAGCTAAAAATTTAATAAATGAGGCGATTTTTTTTTAAATCGAAGGAGCAGTTTTCGAGAAAAAAGTTAAAATTGCATGAATAAACGACTATTTCCAGTTGACCGATTTTTATTAGAATGTTCATGTCAGGTCCGCTAATGGTACCTAACGTTTTCTTTGATCTTATAGTTAAGTTAATATTTTTATACAACCAGCAGTAATAACCTCAAAAGTTTTGTTAAATTGTCATGGTGTCATTTGTGTGAAGAAATCGCCCAAGGCAACCCATCAAGACGATTCACAAAATGTTTCTATTCTATTCTCTTTTCAGTCTTCTAGGTGGGTTGTATATTAAGTGAGGAGCGGATAGTGCCTGAATTTGTAGATTTGTGTGATAGTGTAGTTTTCTATGAAAACGTCTGTATAGTTTTTTTACTGTTGTTTTATCATGTACCACTTTGATGTTAAGGTCTCATGTTGGACAGCCTGTGGTGATCCGTAATTTTGGTTCTGGAAAATCTGAATACATTTTATAATAGATTTCTTAATTGATCCGTAGATCACTAAACCATAGGTCCAAATAGGACGAAAAAGTAACTTGTAACAGTTGAGTTTCTGAGTAATTGGAAGCGGAGATTTATGGTGAATAAACCTGTAGAGAAGTTTTAATCACACGTTCAGAGATTGTCTTTTAATTCGGATAAGTGGGTTTCATGAGTCTTTTGTCTAGCTCAGAAGTATTTCACCGAGGTTGTTTATGGGATCGATGTATTCCGTAAATAAACTGGAGGACAAATTTTCCTTCTCAGAGTAAATGTAATGTGTCGTGATTTTTCAGCATTCAATTTAATTTTCCAAGTAGTTACATCAATGTTGTATTGTGTTCATGTGATATTGAAGATTAAGTTTTACGTTTTCATATCTGGCTTCGCTGGGCATCGGTAAATGTTCAAGTTTTAGTGTGTTGTGTGGTAGTAACTAACTTAAATTTCAAGTTTTAACTTCGCATAATATTCCGTTCTTGAGATATTTTGTTCACACACACGCCAATCGCTAAAAACAGGTTTTTGGGTTCATGGAGCCGGAAGACGTACATTACCGGTGAAAATTCGATTTCAAGAAATCAATATGAAAACTATACTTCCCTTCCCTTTATAGGGCAAGAGAAAATAAAAATGCATTTAGTAATACAATTCGGGCTTGAGCTTTAATAAAGCTTATAGAAGAGAGGTGAATTAATAAGAATAAAAATAATTTTTAATCTGATTAAAACGCAGACTTCAAGTCATTCATTTGTTTGAAGGTTACTTTAAAGGAGTTAAGTAACACCAGTTGAGCAAGCAATTTAACAAGATATCAGTTGACAAGCAGCCGTGAACAAAACCACTGGGTGTCCCCAATGAATTCCAAGCCTACGCATGCAAGAAATCTGCAAAAATCAACGAACAAATTTAATGGTTGTCTAACTCTGACAGTTCCCGATAACAAGTAAATTTATAATTACGTTTTAAACAGTATTTTGATGTGGTTTTAAATTCATTAAACCAATTGACCTAGTTATATCGGTAAACAGTCGTTAATTTAAAAAAAATTTAATTTTCAGTAAATATACGTAATTCTGATTAAGAAAGAATAAAAAATAAGAAAAATTGGTGAAAAATTTCACTAATTTGTTCGCTTATTTTTAAACAGAACTAAATTTTAATCACCTGATGTTCTATTTTAATACTGCATCTACGACAGCTATTATTGTTAGATTTGTTTTATACGGTGATAAGGAGTGAGCCAGTCAATGCATATAACAAGCATTTTTGCTGTATAGTGAATTCTAAGTGGAATCAAACTTCCTATTTAACTCAAAGTTGACTGACTTTCTGTCCCATTTCTCAAGATCTTTAAAGGATAGGACTTTAAGTTTATTGTGAATATACCTTCTATTTAGTTCTTTACATGGATATTTCTTGACTGGATTGAAACCACGTGTAAAAAAATATATTGTATTTTAATTCCCTGCTAGTTGACAGGAAGCAAAAAAAAAATAGCGTAATGGGAACGAACAACTAGCAGCTAGTTTTGTTCAAGCGCTAATATTCACTAGCTCGCTAGTCACTTTGACCATGTTTGTTTACTAGCGCTAGTAGGGAAGAAAAGGTCACGTAATTGACTAGCGCTAGTAAAGTAGCTCGGTGTGAACATTTGGAGTAAGATGCTAGTAAGCAGTACTTTGTATAGCAATACTCAGCACAACTCACTTACGAGGTGTGGCTATTAACCAACGAGACTGACGTTGTAAAGAATTTTATTTTAATTTTATACATAATCACTTATTGCCACCTTCAATATATACTCCTTCTCTATCCCCACAACGCTCCATGCGAGTTTTCCATTGTTGGAAACAGTGCTGGAAGTAATCTTCTGTCAGCCTCTTCAGGACACGTGTCGCTCAAAAATGTTTGAAATGAAGCTCGCAAAAATGTTTGTACTGACACTTTGTACGCGATTGAAAATTACCCAAATTTTTTTGGAAACGGTAATAACATGTGATGAAACGTGGGTTTTTACTTACGATCCGGACACGAAGCTCCAATCCATGCATTGGAAGAGCCGAACTTCACCGAGAGCCAAAAAAGCTCAAATGAGCAAGTCAAAATTTAAAGAAATGACGATTGTTTTTTTTTTATATCAATGGGATTGTGTACCTTCACTGGGTTCCTGAAGGTCAAACAATTAATCAATATTACTACCTTGAGGTACTTTCGGAACTACGTCAAAGAGTAAGGAAAAAACGCCCCGAAATGTGGAAGGACAAATCATGGGTTCTCCACCAAGAAAATACGCCAGCTTATTCTGCGTTATCTGTCAAGAGGTTTCTAGCCAAGTACAGCATCTCAATGTCAGAACATCCACCGTATTCACCAGATTTTGCACCATGTGACTTCTACCAGTTCCCTAAGGTAAAATCTGCATTAAAAGGGACAAGATTTGAGTCTGTGGAAGCTGTAAAGATAAAACGGCACGTGTCTTGAAGGAGCTGACAGAAGATGACTTCCAGCACGGTTTTCCAACAATGGAAAATTTGTATGAAGTGTTGTAGGGGTAGAAAAGGAGTGTATATTGAAGGTGACAATAAATGATTATGTATAAAATAAAAATAAAAATTTTTTACGTCAGTCTCGTTATTTAATAGCCACAGCTGTATATTCAAAACAAACTTAATATTTAACTACCTATTTATATATTATTTACACTAGAAATTTCATAAATAAAATAAAATAATTTTTGATAAAGTTTATACATAATACTATACGTAATATTCTAGAATGTAGCATGTACAATGTCAATCACATTATAACGTGCTACAAGATGATGCACAAAAACATGTAAAAAACTCATGATACCTTTTTAAAAACTAAATTTTTGGATTTAGAAGGTCATGCATGCCTCATTACAATATATTTTAACTTCAAATAGAGAGGGCGAAAGTAAGAAAAGAAACATTTTTAAGAAAACGAATAAATAAATAAAGATATTTCATTAAATTTTCATTCAAGTATGGTAATTATTATTGTAAAGTAAGTGAGAAGTGGTACGACTCGTTACTGTGTCATAATATAATAAAAAATAAAGATTAGGCTTTTGTAGAATAAGGCACGCTTGTAGTTACAGTATGAAGAAATTTTATAATGTCATGTTTTACAGCCTTCATAAAAATATGATTTTTAAGGTCACTGTTCTATTTAACGGAGATGCGTGCAATCAAATAATAATACTAGATTGTAAATCATGGTTTCTTTACAACTAAGTAACAGTACATCTTTTTATGCAATATTGTCGCAATAAATATTGCACTTATAATTAGGCAATTAAAATGCAACTAAAATTTTTCTTGTGCTAAAGAATATTTATTTAATGGATGATTTTTTAACTTAATTTCTTATCATAAATCTCTTCTTCTCATACACAAAGAGCAAGTTTAATGTGTGTGTGTATTCCATTATTACCTTTAAATTGGCTGAATCAATTTTAATAAGGGTCAAATACCATTATTAATGAGATATGGGACAACTCGCAGGACATATGGTGTCGTATTTGAAAGACCAGAGGGGTTTTAAATGTAATGGGTTGAGTGTTAAAGAGCCATGACTTGATATTGGGCACCAAATTACGGCTCCTCAAATGCTATGTGTTCTCTTGTTCTTCCATATGGTGTAGAGACTTGGATCTTGAACAGGGCGACTGCACGCCAGTTAGAGGTTTTTGAACTGAGGTTGTGTAAGAGAATATTGAGAATTTCGTGGACGTAGAAAGTCACTGATGTTGAAGTTTAGCTGAAAATTAACAAGAATCTGGAATTTGTCCAATTTTTTAAGTGTCGTAAGCTCCAGTACCTCGGGCATATTATAAAAAATCCAAAAAGAAATGAAATATGTCAGCGCATTCTGAAAGGGAAGATAGAGGGGAAAAAAAGCCTGCGAAAGAAGAACTTACTGGCTCCGCCAATTTAAGAACCTAGTTCGGTAAGAACTCCACGGAATTGTTCCGGATTACGACTAATTAGATCAAAATATCCATCATGATCGCCAACATCCGGACCGGTTAGATAGCCATGACAAGAAAAAGCCCAAGTTATTTTATGAACTTAATGAATGTTCAAGACATTGAATAACTTTTAATATAAATTCCCGAGATTTGTTACAAACTGAATTTATAAATGAACTGATTTAGCCGCTCAAATTAACATTACACATTGCATGCCGTTCTAGTTTACTGTGCCCCTAGGGTTCATGTAGGTTATACATATCCTACAGTATTATTATAATAAAGAAGTAATGTTTGTTTTTTGAACGAAGTTATTTCAGAAACAAACCAACCAATTTCAAATATTCTTTCACTGTCGCAAAACTTCTGAAGTAATAGACTATAATAGCGTTACGTATATATTTTTTAATTTGTGATTAATAAAACGACATCATCTTTTATTTTATTTTTTTGGGTAGATTAGTTTTATTGAAGGTTAGTCAGTATTATATCGTCTATTGCGTAAAATGTTGCATTAGCCTATATAAATCTACATGTTGTATTATACAGTTTGGTATCAGGTACGGTACAAACCAACCTACAATTCGACATCATCATTTACTATTTCCTTTTATCAAAATTTTTGAAGGTTATTGACAGAACAGATATCCAAAACATAATATCACATTAGATTTTTGCGTAGAAAGTTACGTTAAACCCACCAGTAAAGGTGTTACGTTCAAATCCTAGTAAAGGTAGTTACTTTTATATGGATTTGAATGCTAGACAGTCGTTACCGGTATACTTTGAATGTTGGGGTTCAATTAACCATACTTTCTCAGGAGTGGTCGACCTGAGTCTGAACAAGACTACACCTCATTTACACGTCATACATAATCATCCTCATCTCATTGGGTCATGGGGTTGCTTATTGTTCTGAATTGAACAGATTGCAACGTACACATACTAGGAATTAAAAAAAAAACCCACCAGGTTCGTCAGGGGAGTCGTCGCCGCGAGTCAGCTGTTTAACAGCTAATTTTTGGGAGACGAAGGTTTCTTGTTCAAATCCTAGTAAAGGTAAATCCTTTTACGCGGATTTGAATACAAACTATCAATGATAAAGCGTTTACGTGACCTTCCTTCATTCAAACGCCACACGTGTTTGAAACAGAAGACAGTGGACCAATTCTTTGCTAAGAAATTATGTAAAAAGTTATTTTTATAGCATATCTTTTAATGTCTTTTAAACAATTCTATGTAATTTTGTTACAAAACAGTTTTTATTATCATAATAAACGGCAAGTATGCTTATTTAAGAATTTGTTTTGCTTATTACCTGGATTTTCGATTTTCCGGATTGCCCTTGGTCCCAGTTAGTCCGGATAAACGAGGTTGTACTGTATTATATAAAAATAAGAGCCAAAAAAATTGATTTTGATTTTAACATTTTTACGTTATTTATACTGCCCTTAACAGACAGGTGGAGTGTCAAATTATTATTTACAATTAATCTGTTCTTTGCAGGGCTAAAATAAATAGTTGTTTCTTATCGCATGGTCAGCCAATTAAATGACTGAATCATTAAAGAACAGAAGAGGTAGAAGTGTAAAAGACACTAGTCAGAGTTATCTTCTCTGAAAGTAATTAATTTCATTATACAGCCAGACCCTGTGGTGAATGAAGTAAAGGTGTCATTTGTAGAGTGTAAAATATGTGCTTTTCAGAGGGCCCGGCATGTTGATAAGCGTACTTTTCCACTCACTGAGGAAGGCAATGGTAAACAACCTCACTCCTCGTTTTACTTAGTAAATCCTCTAGAGGTTCAAACCAGCCTTTCGGTTGATGACCTAAACAATAACAAAAACTTTAATTATCCATTTATGAACAATACTTTATCTTGAATCTTACAGTGATGATCCGTGGGCTCACAAAGGAGTATTCTGTGATTTTTCTCCTCCATTTCTGATTCACGAGCACTGCCACTCCCGCACTTGCTCTCTGGGTCTGTGGAACTCCACTATAAATCATGCAGTAATCCTCCAGATCTTTTGTTCCTTTTAGCTTTTTTTTGGTTTCCGTTATCACTCCTATGTCCACTTCCCGCTCCTTCAGAATGTCATTCAATTCACATTCCTTATTAGAGAGACCTCTTACATTCCATGTTGATATAAGCAGTTTGTCCGTTATTCCAAAATCTTTTTTCGTGTTCCTTTTCCGATTATTTATTCCAATTTGTTCTGCCCCTGTTCCGAGGCTGTTTGTGAGTTTGCCAGTAATTAACCTTTCCTCCGACTGGGTTACGGGCCCTGCGCAGAGTAAGCTCAGTGATGGGGCTGCCATCTCACTGTCTCCGAGCCGACATGGCATTTTGCTTCAAGATGCCACTCTAGGTTCATTCGCCCTCTCCGCCGTTCGGAATAACCATTTCCTCTTCCGCCATTGAGACCGTTGACCATTTCCTTTTTCCTTTCCATTTCCTTTTTTTGAAAGAATTATCGTCAAAGAAAATTTTTCGGAAGGTAAAGAAAAATTCAAAGAATCAAAGGTGATTATTGTACAGAAACAAATTTATCTAGATTTATTATTAATTATTGCAGGTACATTAAAAATATTAATATCAAAATTCTTTTAAAAAATGTTTAAGCTGTCGTTTGGATTAGTAGAATCAAGTAAGTTGTTAAATTGATACCAATAATAATTTTTTTCTTTTGTTCATTTGTTTAAAAGTTTTTTTAAATTTATTTACCATTACACCGTGCATGTACTAAGGAAAATATTATATAGATACATGAAAATATTATTAAAATTGAGAATCTTCCTGGTTTTTAAAGTCAGTTAAGAAAATAACTTGATGGACATTTGTATCAGATACTTGATTACCGAAGATGAATAGCTAACTAACAATAATCATTCATAATAGCATGATTATGCATAAATTCAGTAAAGTAACTTAACATCAATCTATGATTTATAATCCCGCATCATTAGTAAAATAAATAAAGAGAAAGTTATTATGATTTCCATTACAATTTCTCTGGAAATATACGATACGTGCAACTATGCAATCGGTCTACAAAAGAAAAAACTAACAGTAATATTCATGAACTAAAAGTACAGTAAATCAAACAGTCCGTTTAGTAAGAGTATTGAATCTATCAACATTTTTATTCGTGATATATCTACTAAAATATTTACCTATATTCATATTTTCCTATATTATTATTATTTTCGATTATTCCCCTATAGGAGAGCGAATGAACTTGAATCATGATTTCACTTTGGGTTGTTCTTCCTCTTCTCTTCCCAAAATCTTTTCATCCTCTCGGAATTCTCCTTCTTCCGTTCATCCGTCCATTTTTTCCCGGTTGTCGTGGTATTCTTTGCGGGAACTTTCATTTATGATTTTATTCCGGCATTCGGAGCGGTCTTCGAGATTTTCAATGTTGATCTGTTGTAGGTCCATCTCGACTTCTTTCAGCCATTCTGTACCGGTTTTACTTTTTGTTATAATGTCGAGTAGTTTCTTTGCGATTCTGGAGTTTTCCATCCTGTAGATATGTGTGTAAAACTTTGCTCTGCGTTTCCTGATTTCTTCTCTAATTGTGTTGGTATTTTTGCAGAGCTCATTCTGAGGTCTCTTCATCCAAATGCCGTTTTTATTGATTAAATATATGCCGGCCGCATTGGCGCAGTTGGTAACGTGCTCGCCTCTCATCATGCGGTCCTGGGTTCGAATCCCACTCAGGCACGGCATATTTTCATAAATTACAAAATATATATTTTATTGTCGTTTTAAAAAACAACAAACAACAACTGGCGTGAAACACTTACACGATTTTCTCTTTCTAATGTAAATAATTAAATATATAACCCGAGTTTAATCATTAGTAAACAAAATAAAATTAAAAACATAACATATATTTAATCATGAGTGAATGACGCAAAATGAAAATCTACCTCTGTAGGACTTAAAAATATGAGAATCACTTACGTGATGCTAAACTAAGCTCTGTAGAAAAAATGCATCAGTTTTGTTGACACCTGGTAAAGAAAGGAAACAGTTAGGTAGATACTAGTGAGACTGATAGTGAAGACGCCGGTGACAGCGATAGTAAAGAAGGCGATTCATTCGTAAAAAATTGTGTTCCAATGGAATAAAGTAGCTGGTAATTACAGCAAATCTAACACTTCTAGTCAAGTAATTAAGCTACAGGCAATATTACAGTTCACATTTATTTCTTATAAGGTTTATAAAGAAAACATTTTCTCGGAATAACCACAGCTTACAAAATGTATTTAGTAACTGCAAGGTAGTGAAATTCGTACATTTCACTAGGTCTAGGCAATATTACAGGTCACATTTATTTTTTATTTCTCTGTAGTGAAATGTACGAGTAGTGTCTCACTGTTGAGGTCGGCAGCAATGTCAAATTTTCACTTCCCTTCCTCACAGCTCATCCATACGCAAAATGCAATCTCGTGGCTTCAGTATCTTTAACAAATATTTTTTGGGTTCAAAAAACCGAATATTTCCGGTGAAAATTCTATTTCGAAAAATCTACATAAAACTATATGTACTTTCTTTCCCAACGTATTAATATAGGGCAAGAGAAAGTAATAAATAAATAAAATGATAAAAAAGTATCATTGGAATAAATCTGGGATTAAAAGATTTATTTAGACTAATGAACAGTTATTATTCGAATACCTACTTTAGTTTCAGTAGTATAAATATTTATCTACGTACATTATGTAAGTCGTTAACACTTTCTTTTTACTATTATACACATAATGAAAACATTACGGATAACATGTTCTCTTAAAAGAAATGAATTAAAATTACTCTTCCGACATTTTTATAAAGAAACATAGTTTTTCCACTCTTATTCAATAGGTTACTTTACTTTTAGTTATATTTTTATTTAATCAGTAAAAGAATTTGCTGAATAGTTAAGGATTTTCACAGTTTTCCTTTCGAGTTTTCTAGATAGTCTTTTCACGTTCTATTTAAAAGCATTAAATTTACATTTTTACTTTCACTTGCCCTATTTCAATATATAAGGAATCAATATATTGGATGCCAAGTTGTAGTGGTGACCCTGGTAAAACCCCTTTTTTTGTCAATTGTAGAAATATTAAATCTACATTTCTAGTGACGTAGTGATGGTCTTGATATATACTATTTTATGCCCCCTGGTTAAAATTTCTTTGGCATGAAGTTATTTTTCATCCATCACTAGAAAATCAGCAAAATAATGTACAGATTAATATCTTGGAGGTTATTACTTTGATAATTCATTTTTATATGCTACTATTTTGCCCATAACAAGTAAGACGAAGTGTTACATTATTTGCATTCGATCTGCTAGTTCCAGAACTACAAAAAATTGTTCTGTTTCTTATCATATGGTCAGCCACGTGCATGGCTGAAGCATTTAAGAACAGAAGAGGTAAATGTGTAAAAGACATTAGTCAGAGTTATCTCCTTTGAGAGTAATGAATTTAATTATACAGCCAGACCCTGTGGTGAATGAAGTGAAGGTGTCATTTGCAGGGTGGAAAGTAGATTATTTTCAGGGGCCCTGACATGCTGATAAGAGTACTTTTCCACTCAGTGATGAAGGCACTGGTAAACCACCTCACTTACTCGTTTTACTTTGTAAAGATTCTAGGGGTTCAAAACAGCCTTTCGGCTGGTGACCTAAACAAAAACAACTAGCTCTTTTTAGAAATTAGATAAAGAGAAACTGAAGCAAAGGAAAATATGCATATTAAAACCTGTGCGTACATTAAATTATTTGAGGAGTCTAAATTTAAAAAGTAGCTCTGTACCATTATGTGACATTTTTTGTTTAATTTTGGGAATCATCTCGTCACGAATTTTTAGTAAGTACTGTGTATACTAAAAACTTTTTCTTAAGTCACATTAATATCTGCAGTCAGTGACTACTTTGGGATTTTCTCTACATTGGTACGTTGGGGAGTTTTCGGTAAATTGGAATATTATCCTGACTGCCTCAGCCCAGACCTACCGGAAATCAAACCCGGGACGTTTTTTGTACCTAGAACAGCTGACGACTAAACGTCGCTAACCGTTTGGCTGCGGAGGTAGTGTAAAAGATTTTTATTCTCAATTGTTTACTTGAATTAAATATTTAGACTAATATTCGTTATTCCGGTAATTTGCTGGGCACGTAAGATAATAGAGTACCACATAGATATTGCGGCATATAGGCTCATTCGGATTTATAACGAACACATAATGCCGGCCCTTGAATTTCGTTATAACCGAATTTTACTGTGCATAACATCAACGTATTATTTTACAATGAGTATCAGATTACCAAACTTCGCTGGATTGTAGATTATATGATCGATTTCCGAAAATAATAGCAATAAAATGGGTTGATAGTAGATACGCCATTGAAGGAGTTCTCACGTAGTCTTTACATTCAAATACCATGTATTTGTTTACTACATCATCTGTCGTTGTTTATTTTTTATTAAATCATCTGCTATTATTTATTACATCTGTAACCAGCCTATTATTCTAATTATATTTCTTAATTTAGCGAGTTAACGACTTTTTGCATATATAAACTCTATCGCAATCGATTTATAAGACCCTGTAAATCCCTCTACACGAATTTTCAGGAAAATCGTTATTACCGTTTTCGGGAACAGTTAGACATACAAACATATATGCCAAATTGTCGTATAATATTGTGACAATATCGAAAATTAAAGAGTTTTCGAGAATGACCGAGAGTTTAAAAATATAAACGTAGTAATAATTAAGAGCAATAAATAGGGTTTACCGAGAAATAGTTAAAAATATTATGTGTAATATAAACGGTCTTTTATAGTATTGGTAGTACAGGTTTATTATTGTATGGGTATTGTGAGAGCCGGGTACCTATTTAGATAATTTGGCCTTTTTTGTAACACTTTCTATTCAATCCTAATTTGTTTACAGTTAAGATTTATCCAGAAGCGGTCAGAAGGATTTTTGTATTTCATTATTACATCGAAAATCTCTGTCTTTTCTCGAACTCTCCATTAGCCCACTTATATAAACGCCGGTTTGTTTACGATCTAGTTTAGTCTTGATTTGTCTGGGTTGTGTGAGCTGTAGCGTGATCTTTTAAACTAATTATTTATTAAGAGCAAATAAAAACTCAACTGTACATACCGGTAACCAGCTACCGACTCTCAATTTTTTTATTCTTTTTCCTTTTTTAAACTTTCCATTGTTGTAAAAAATTTTAAATTTATTTAATTTATTTGACATAAATATTAGATTTAAATTTAGAATAATAAATAACATTTGTTTTTAATAATTTAATAATATTTTAATAATTTCAATAACATTTATTTTGAAAATTTTTTAATTATTTTTATACTAGAATAAATGTCATATTTTACAATAATGAAACCTCAAAACTGGCTTCTACAGAGCGAATCGCGTAACACTTAACGGTAACGTTAGAAAAGGTCAACATTACTGTGTATTGTTTAACGTTTGTTCTGTATAATTTTTGTAAGTAATATTAAGTAAATTGGTTAAATTATTTATTCTATTATTTAATTATAATTAGTTTGTTATTTATTAAATAATTTAATTGTAATATACTTGTAGATCTTAATCACTTATTTAATTGTAATAAATACTTGTAATTTTAAACTACAGTGTGTTAATTATTTAATTTACCCAGATCCCAAAACGGACCTTAGAGATAAGTGTCACAATATTATATAGGATTAGTATATTTCTACATTAAAAGCAACTTAGAGTTACTGTAAGACGTACTTTTCTGTTTTTTATAATAAAGAATTATTTATAAATTCTATAATTAAATTTAAAAAAAATATATGAAAGTAACCTTCTTCAAAATATTCCAACACAAAATACTGTAAGATCCGGAAAATAATAAAATATTAATATATTTCAAAAAAAGGAGGGTGTACTGCATAAAAATTTATACTTAATCATGATTAAAATATTGTTAACATTTTAATACTAACATAAAAAAGACCAGAATAAACTTCGAGATAACATAACAGTTAATATAACTAAGGAACTGATGACGTAACATAGTAAAGTTTAGATACCGGTAGTCGGTCTGCTCTTTGTCCAGTTGGCGCTACTGTAATAACAGTCTGTTATAGGTACCCAGGTAATAATAATGATAATATAGAACTCTATTTAGGCCTTCTTGTACTAGAAAGAGCTGTGACTTATAACAGCTACTGATCTACTAACGATAACATATTTTTATCATCGAATCAATTCTATAACATGATTTACTTTTAGGTTTTATTTTTATAGTTGGTTGTATTTAAAACTGGGTGTCCGATAAGTAGAAGAATTCTTCAATAATTTTTAGCCACAGGACGAATGAATAGTTTTTTTTTTTGTAATCCCTAATGTGTGTACGTTGCAATCTGTTCAATTCAGAACAATAAGCAACCCCATGACTCAATGAGATGAGGTGATGTGTATGACGTGTAAATGAGGTGTAGTCTTGTACAGACTCAGGTTGACCATTCCTGAGAGAGTATGGTTAATTGAACCCCAACCATCAAAGTACACCGGTGACCACTGTCTAGCATTCAAATCCATATAAAAGTAACTACCTTTACTAGGATTTGAACCAGAAACCTTCGTCTCCGAAAATCAGCTGTTTAACTGCTGATTTTTGGAGACGAAGTTTCCTGGTTCAAATCCTAGTAAATGTAGTTATTTTTATACGGATTTGAATACTAGACAGTGGTTGCCGATGTACTTTGATGGTTGAGGTTCAATTAACCATACTCTCTCAGGAATGGTCGATCTGGGTCAGTACAAGACTACACCTCATTTACACTTCATACACATCATCCTCATCTCATTGGGTCATGGGGTTGCCTATTGTTCTGAATTGAACAGATTGTAACGTACACATATTAGGAATTAAAAAAAAAAAATTTATATTCGAAAAGCATTTTATTTGAATGTTGTTGTTTAGGTCATCAACCGAAAGGCTATTTTGAACCTCTAGCTTTAATAAGTTAGTTAGTTTAATAAATTAGTTTGGATTAGTTATGTAAGAAGAGAATTGAGATGGTTTAAAATTGCCTTCCTCACTGAGTTCAAAGTATGCTTATCAGCATACTTGGCCCTCTATAAAGCGTCTAATTGCCAACCTGCAAATGACACCTTCACTTCATTCACTAAAGGGTTTGGCTGTATAATGAAATTCATTACTCTCAGAGGAGTTAACTCTGACTAATGTATTTTACACATTTACCTCTTCTGTTCTTAAACGCTTCAGTCGAATATTCAAGTAATTTTTTTTGAATAACCCATCATTAACAGTTGGAGACATAAAATTTGAAACTTTCAGGTTATTTTTTGCATAAATTTATCTACTACGTCTAAAAAACATAAAAAATTTTTATAAAAGTGAACGAACATACAAAAACTTCTAGAAAAAGGTTGTTAATGAATAAATTAGTTTGAAATGTTTATGCTTTACAAACTTCAGTGATAGTGGATCCACCGAAATATGTAAGTGTAAAAAAATCGAATGAATAAGTAAAATGATAATAATTATGTCATGACGAGAGTAAAGATTAGCGAAACTTAAGTATTAAACTTAGATTTTTTAATTTGAATCTTGAAAATATATTTAAAATACAATTTTTTTCGTATTTGACAGGAAACTAAATATTTTAAAATTGTTTCGTAACGGAAAAAGAATTGAAGTAATAATAAGGTAGTCTTGAAATTTTCCTAAACTCGATACATGAAAATTTATTTATGTAGTAGAAGAGATTACACAATAAAGCTAAAATAAAAAAATCTCTGGGAACACAGGTTACAACCATTCAAGTCTTGAAGGCAGAAGGAGGAAAATTCCAAACGGCTAAAACAGCAAAAGAATGCAAGTTAGTAAAACCCGAATGAAAATCAGGCAAGCAAAGAAGGTTTAAAACAGTAGGAGATTCATTTAAGAAACCTAGTTTTAGAACGACTAGTTCTAGCAGTTCAAACTACTCGACTGGTTTGATGCAGTTCTCCAAGCTGTTGTATCTTGCGCGAGTCGTTTCATATCTACATACCTGCAACACCCTACATATTTTTTTTGTAAATTGCTTTGTATATTCTAACCTTTGCCTTTCAATTCACTTCGTCAGCATTATCCTCCATTATTCATAGAGCAATACCTGGATATCTTACGATATGCCACACTAGCTTATCCCTTCTTCTAGTAAGATGTTTCTATATACTTCTTCTTTTATCCACTCGTCTAAGAACCCCTAAATTACTTATTTTGTCCTCCCACTTAATCTTTAGCATTTTCCTGTTACACCACATTTCATAAGCTTCCAGCCTCTTCCTTTCTACAAACCTTATCACTTATGTTTCGCTCCCGTATTATGCTTCACTCCAAACTTACTGTTTTAAGAAATTTTTCCTAAACTGTAAATCAATATTTGTAGTCAATAAGTTGTTAAATTAAATTTTGTAACCGTTTTCCGATTAAATTTTCTTTAATTTAGTTTGGTTTTTGGTTTTTTAAAGTCGCTTTAACGTCTTGTTCATTAGTGGCTTTTTTGAGTTGAGGAAATTTGGGTTTTTAAGGTACAAATAGTTTTACAGAAAGCCGGGAATCGAACCCGGAACATCAGTTTAGCAGAGTAGCACACTATTTACTGGACCAATCAATTTTATTATCTTAAAAATAATTTTCAATAATATATATATAAGTAGGGATTATCAATAAAACATTTTATAGCAATCGTAAATTTCTTTTGCTAATTTTCGTTGAAAATTTAGTATCTGTTTTTTATAATATTTTAACAATTTTTAAATATGGCGCTAAAGGTTCCAAAACTTGAATTAAATGCTGGAGCTTGCAGTCATCACTACAATCCTACAATTGGCCAAGAATAATATCATTCGGTCAGCCAATTATATGACAAGTATTTAAGAACAGAAGAGGTAGGGGTGTAAAAATACTAGTCAAGAGTTATTTCCTCTTAGAGTAATGAATTTCACTATAAACCAGACCCTGCGGAGAACGAAGTGAAGGTGTCATTTGCAGGGTGGAAGATAAATGTGTCTCAGAGGGCCAGGCATGCTGATAATCACACTTTTCAAATCAGTCAGGAAGGCAATAGTTATTTATTGCGCGGTTCCAAGCTCCGTGTAGTTACGGGTGAGGTATTATGAGGTAAATGAGTGACGCATGCTGGGAAAACGATTGTTGTATTACTCTGATGCAAAACATTCGTTTTCAAACTTTCCGTATTTAACAATACATATTTGTTTGTATTTTATTACATTTTTTTTATTTACATATTTTGAAATAAATTTTTAAGTTAAATATTATGAATCCGACCAAGTTAATAACCCGGTAGGTATTTGTTAAATTAAGGGGGTAGTCAACCCAGAAAATGAAAATCAAAAATTCTGGCTACAATTTATCATTATTTATTTTAAATGAAAGAGTAATTTACTAGTAATGATCTACCATTTGAACCAAGCCAAAAAATTAATTACAGCCCCTAATATAAGGGTGAGGTCAGAAACAGAAGGGCGGGCTTTTACGGGGAATGAAATATCTCAGAAACCAAGAACGATATAAACATGATTCTTATGGTTCAAAATACAGAAAATTGCTGTCTATTAGCTGTTGTATGCGCTTGTATGTAGTTTTTCTTACAAGAAATTTTTTGAAGAAAAATCATATTTTCAAGCTTATTTATTTTATGTATTCACAAATTATTTTTTAACTGAATCCCTATTAAGGTTTTTGTAATAATCATTCCACAGATAATAGAACAAGAAATTATGAACATTTGAAAAAAACATCATCCAAATATCTCCAATACAAACCAAAATATTTAATTCCTAAGAATGTACAATCATGCAAAAACCACATTTCCGGAAAACTTAAAAGTTGAAGGAATAATTTCACTTGTCTTAGTGAGCTTAATTTTAAAAAGATTTTATTTTATAACTTTTGTCAACGTACAAACAAAGTAAACAAATGGTGTGATTCAGAAAATTTTAAACTTCAAATAAATGCAAAACACAATCGAAATTTTAAAAAAATCATCTTTTTGAGTTGACTACCCCCTTAATGCGCCGGATGATAAGAATATTTTTTTAGTCTAGTTAGTACACGCTACCACTACAAATGCATCAGCTGTGAAACACTATTAACTCATTCATTCTCCCACTACTATAACAACACACTGCATTCCTTTCAACTACATGGAGTTGGGACTCAAGTAATACCTCACTTCACGTTTTCACTTAGTAAAACCTCTAGAGGTTCACACCAGCCTTTCGGCTGTTGACCTAAACAACAATGTTACAGTACTAAAAGCCATCTAAAGCTACTTTCTAGACACCCAGTACGGGTTTTACGGCATCCTATTTATCAGTATACCCTGTATAATATAATACCTCCTTGCTACATAAAATAAAATTACTTTCTCCGTCCGTTAGAAAAACCAAGTTCTAAAAACTAAATGTAGGTAAAATATACATTAAATAAAATTTCGACCTATTGCATGACTGGTACAAATAATAACCAAGAAATTACCACTACTTTATTTATTTATTGTATATTATTTATACTGAAAGTTCTTACATTCCTAATATAAATAATAACCTATGTATGCAATTACATTGTAAGTTAAACAACAATACATTATTACAAGTCATGGTCGTTTATTACCTGTAATTAAAAGAAACGTAATAAGAACAAAATGTTTTACAAAATTAATTAACTATTACTTTCAATGTTCTTTTTTTTGTTGTTGTAATTTTATGTTCAAATCATCCTTGTCCTTATTCCTAAAATAATTATTCCCAAAATTTAACTAAATATATTATTTACCACATATATATTGTTTGCTGGAATATTTCATCTTTCATTTCATCCGCGAATCCGTGTTAATGATTGGCGGGATATTTGTGGATAATCCGCTAATACTGAAGGAATGTCGTAATACAAATATTTATACTTTTCGCGTTTAATTTTCAATCTAAAACAGCAGTACAATATAGAACAATCACTAGAATTGATGAAATAGATTTACGAGGGTTATCCAGAAAATAACCTCCGTTTTGAAATAAAAAGCAAACGAGTGAAGATACAAAAACGTTATTATATATATATTAAAACTACAGTTTTTCTTTTTTTCGACATAGTCGCCAAACAGATTCAAGCACTTGTCGTACCTTGGAACAGTCTTTGAAATACCCTCTGCATAAAAATCTGACGCCTGTGAATGTAGCCAACCATTCACGGCGTTTTGAAGCTCTTCGTCATTGGCGAACCGCTGAGATGCAAGCCACCGCTTCATGTTCGAGAACAGGTGAAAGTCACTAGGAGCCAAGTCCGGGCTGTATGGGGGATGATCGTAAACGTCCAATTTAAACTTGGCCGAAAGTTCATTTGCTCTTCGAGCTGTATGAGGGCGAGCGTTGTCATGCAAATGAACAAATGAACTTTTGGCCAAGTTTAAATGGGACGTTTTCGATCATCCCCCATACAGCCCGGACTTGGCTCCTAGTTTCTTTCACCTGTTCCCGAACATGAAGCGGTCGCTTGCATCTCAGCGGTTCGCCAATGACGAAGAGCTTCAAAACGCCGTGAATGGTTGGCTAAATTCACAGGCGGCAGATTTTTATGCAGAGGGTATTTCAAAGACTGTTCCAAGGTACGACAAGTGCTTGAATCTGTTTGGCGACTATGTCGAAAAAAAGAAAAACTGTAGTTTTAATATATATATATATATATAATAACGTTTTTGTATCTTCACTCGTTTACTTTTTATTTCAAAACGGAGGTTATTTTCTGAATAACCCTCGTACTTGTCCACAATCACTTGCTAACCCTTACTTGCACCCGTACACATATGCACTATTATCGTAATTCAGAACCGTTCTTAAATGCTTTTTTTGGTTTAACATCAGACTGTTCTGCAATTACTGTTAATGCAGACGGTAAAGGATGAAATTATTTTTAGTAACGTATGAAAATATGCCGTGCCTGAATAGGATTCGAACCCAGGACCGCATGATGAGAGGCGAGCCCGTTACCATCTACGCCAATGTGGCCGGCTTTAAATGCTTTGGTCATATAATTGGCTGACCATGTGATAAGAAACAGAACTATTTTTCGTCGCCCTGGAACTAGCAGATCAACTGCAAATAATTTAACACTCCTCCTGCCTGTAATACATTATACTTTTTCAATATCCTACACTTCATAGAATACAAAATTTCTTACAATGAACATTTTTCCCTAATCATTTTTATAATACGAGGTGTGGCTATTAAATAACGAGACTGAAGTTGTAAAAAAATTTGTTTTTATTTTATACATAATAACTAATTGTCACTTTCAATATACACTTCTTCTCTATCCCTACAACGCTCCATGCGAATTTTCCATTGTTTGAAACAGTGCTGGAAATCATCTTCTGTCAGCTCCTTCAAGACACGTGCCGCTTTCTTTTTTACAGCTTCTTCCACAGACTCAAATCATGTCCCTTTTAATGCAGATTTCACCTTAGGGAACCGGTAGAAGTCACATGGTCCAAGAACTCGTAAATAAGGTGGATGTTCTAACCACTGAGATGCTGTACTTGGCTAGGAACCTCTTGACAGATAACGTGGAATGAGCTGGCGCATTGTCTTTGTGGAGAACCCATCATTTGTCCTTCCACATTCGGGGCGTGTTACTCTTTGACGTAGTTTAGAAAGTACCTCAAGGTAGTAATATTGGTTAGTTGTTTGATCTTCAGGAACCCAGTGAAGGTACAAAATCCCATGGATATCAAACAAAAAACAATCATCATTGCTTTAAATTTTGACTTGCTCATTCGAGCTATTTTGGCTCTCGGTAAAGTTCGGCTTTTCCATTGCATGGATTGGCGCTTCGTTTCCGGATCATAAGTAAAAAAAACTACATGTTATTATCGTTTCCAAAAGATTTGGGTAATTTTCAATCGCGTACAGAGTGTCAGTACAAACATTTTTGCGAGCTTCATTTCAAAAAGTTTTGTGCGGCACGTGTCCTGAAGGAGCTGACAGAAGATGACTTCCAGCACTGTTTCCAACAATGGAAAATTCGCATGGAGCGTTGTAGGGATAGAGAAGGAGTGTATATTGAAGATGAAAATAAGTGATTATGTATAAAATTAAAATAAAATTTTTTATCAAATAGATAGGCCGTTCATTTAATTTAAATGCGTCACCAATTTGTGCAGGTTGATTTTTTAACTAACAGAGCTAGTAAAAGAAAATTAAATTTTGAATTTCAGGCGGTCTTTAGGGTAAGCGAGTAGAATTATTTAGTTTGTATTAAAGAAAGTACTCAAGACTTAAGGACGTCAATGTTTAAAAATTCTCAGGTCTGAAAGAAATATCAAATGTGTTACAAACCCACCGGAGCAGACTTAAGCGTACAGGATCAATGTACGTGCTACGTTGATTTCCATTTTTATAAATTATCATTGCTTAACCAATTCAGCAATTAATTAAAGGCTTAAAACATGTTTTGTAGAGCAATTAATTTTCAGGAAATTAATCATTTAAATACAATATACATACAGTACAATGTTTTAATATAAATGTTAAAAAAAGATGTGTATTTTAATCTCTCGTCTTCTTGCTTAAGTGAAAATAAGGAAACTTGTTCTTTAAGTGAAATAAACCAAACAAATTTAGATAAAATTTAATTAATTATAAATGATAATTACGATGAGACAAAATACATTACAAGATTATTTAACGTTTTCGAATGAATTATGTAAGACCTTTCAGTTTTTTTTGTCTGTAACTCAACTACCGCATATAATTATTCAATATTAAATAGGGCTTACCAATGGAAAATACCTGTAATAAAATTATTACTCAATTTTATATGGTAATTTTAACTTACAAGAAAGAACATCTGAAATGGAGTCGTTACGTCAACAACTAACATATAGACAGGCCTGCATGTATCGAAATAGTTTACTATAGCATTTTTAAGCTTATATCTGTTGAAATGGAAAGTTTTCCATAAGCACTTGAAAAATGCCTGCTAATAATACTAATAATAATAATAGAATCAGTAACAATGCATGAAATATAACACATAATACATTAATAAGCCATATTAAAATAAATTTTAACTGGGAATTTTTTTTTACACTGCCCTAATTTTTACACGCAAACACTTATATAATATTATGTTATTTATTCCATAATTTAATAATATAATAACTAATATATTGTACTATTTTATATAAAAAAAATTTTTTTCTTTAACGTTATAATTAACTAACCATTGCGCCTGTGCTACGCGTGAGATTATGACTAATATTAGAGGGATTCATTATACACCGTTCTAGTTATTCAAGAAATTACTGTTAGTGACAAACCAATAAGTTTTTTATTTTTAAAATAATTAACTAATTTATTTTATAAGAGATTTCATAAAAAATCACCACAGACTTCATGGAGTCCACAAAGTGATTAAACACGTAGCATTAACTCTTTTAAAAAACCGAGTACGAATAAACATTTTCTATTTTTTGCATTATTCAGTAAAATGGTGTAGTGATCACTGTAACGTGCTTCTTTGGCAGGGGTCAAGGGTTCAATCCTGGTCAGGTATCGCATTTTTTTATCACTCATTTTCATTTATTCATTTATTATTTATCACCATCTCTATTAGCCTATATAATATGCATAACAGTCGGTCGTAAAATTTAAAAAATTAGTAATATGGATAAACATAAACGATGGTCGATTGGCTTTAGAGTCTACAGGTTTTTTTTTAACTAACTTTTAAGTGTTGTTAATTCACAATCAGTTAAATTAGTTGTTTAGGTCATAAGCCGAAAGGCTGGTTTGAATCTGCAGAGGTTTTACTAAGTAAAACGAGGAGTGAGGTGTTTTACCATTGCCTTCCTGATTTTTTTCTGAGTGTAAAAGTATGCTTATCAGCATGCCAAACCCTCTGAAAAGTATCTACTTTCCACCTTGCAAATAACACCTTCACTTCGTTTACCACAGGGTCTGGCTGTATATTGATGAAATTCATTACTCTCAGAAGAGTTAATTGGCTGACCGTGTGATGAGAAACAGATCAATTTTTTTGTAGCCCTGGAACCAGCAGATCGAGTGCAAAGAACTTAATACTTCACCTGCCTGTTTTGAGCAGTTTAAATTAGAAAATTTTCAGATCGCAACCCTAGATCGCATGAGAAAACAATAAACTTAAAATATTCAAACCTCAACATTCACAGTTGAAATTTCGAAACTTCAAACTTCCTCGCAACCCTGGGTCGCATGAGAAAACAAAAAAAAAACACAAAGTATCATACATTCAAACCTCAACATTCAAAGTTGAAATTTTGAAACTTTAAACTTCATCTTTAAATTTCGTATCTTCAAATATCAAAATATTGTGATCCACCCAACCCCTTTGGCGGCCGAACTTCACCTTGTAGCAAATGGTTTTGATCAACTTATGAATTCTGATCCACCTACCCCTCTGAGGCCGAGACACTTAAGCGAGGCTTCGCGCCGCTTACGTGTCTCGGCGAGTAAACAATAATAAAGACGAAGTAGTCTACTACAACGAAAAGTTACGTATTAAATTATATTTAAAGATCCTCAAGCTGTGACAATACCAGGATTATAATGAATTAACATCATAGTCATTTATCACACGCTTTCCAATTTTTGTTTGTTTTTTTTGTATAGAAATTCATCACATTTGAAATTGTGAGAATTATTTATTAAGGAAAATACATGAAGTATTTTAATACAGAAGTATTTTATTCAGACACATGTGATTCTGGATTCACATGTGTTAACAACAGACCTTCTCTATTGTTTTCATTTTATCTATCTTAAAATTTACTTCCCTAAGTAATTAATTTCGTTTTTAATTATTTTTATATTTTGTTGATAATAACCTTCGTTAATTTATTATTATAACACTGTAATTTTCTTCATTTTCAAATGTAATTGTTATTAGTGTTAGTAATTTTGATATTGTTTTAGAATTTTCAATTGTTAATTTCTCTTCTTGGAAAATTCCATAATTTTTTAATTAAAAAAAACCTTCTACAGCTTAATCATTAACAATTATCATAATTTATAGAATAGTGAGTTTTAAATTGCCAAACTTTACGATATCGGAGAACCGAACCCGCGATATTGCACCTTATACTTTACTTATAATTTTTCTATATAATTGAATTAAAATTGTTCCTTTTTATGTAGCGCTCCCTTTATTTAACTAACATATCCTATTGAATGAGATTTATGACTACCATACAATTCTGGGCCGGCCCGTGGTGTAGTGGTCAGTGCAACTGGCTTCTATGCCGGAGTCTCAGATTCGATCCCCGGTTAAGACATTCCCGACGATTTCCGGTTGGAACATTTTTATCACGTAATAATAAAAAATAAAAAAATAGATGACACTTTCCTAAAACTGTAAAGAATTTTTGGGAAGAATCTGAAACTTTGGCCGGCCCGTTTGTATAGTGGTCAGAACAAATGGATTTTATTCCGGGGGTCCTAGTACGACTTTTGGTCAGGTCTAGTACTTTTTAATTTTTATATCACTTCATGTTTCAATCGAAGACCTTACGGATGTTAGTCAACGCACCCTCTTACTTTTTTAACGCTACCTTACATAACGATCTCAACATCCCTCTAGTAACAAATGTTTTCATTCATCTTCATCAAAACTTCCACAACAGACTTTTCGCTCTTCCAAACGAACTGATACGTAAACTTTCTTCCCATCATTTACCAAACAACGTTCAAAGACGAATAAAGAGGAACTGAGCAGGGATCTCCTGTTTTAGATAAGGTTATATGTTATTAATGCATTAATTAATTAATCGATAAATTAGTAAGAAGTAAACGTCACTCATGTCATTTCATTCATTCATTCACCCACCATCATATTCACTGGTTGTTTATTTTGTAGTAATTGTGAATTTCATTATTAAAGTTGAAAAAAGTATATGTCACCTCATATCATTACATATGCACAGACGCACTGACCTAAGGTGTATGTAGGCGTCATCAGCCAATAAAAATAAAAATAAAATATTTCATAAGCCTTACCGACAAAAGCGAGAAAAAGTCATGATTAAAATTACAATGGGGAAGTAGTGTTGGACTCAATTGAGGCGTTCTCGTCCAGTCTCAAGGAGGTCGCAACTGCCTACTAACCAAAAACCCGCCGCATGGCCACTTGATCCAAACTCCAAAAACCCTCCACTTTCCTCGAAACTGTTAATATATTTGTTATTCCTCGGAACTACATGGGAAATGGTGGGATTAAAATTTAGCACACTGCTGAAGAGACTTGAAGGGAATCGTAACTCGCCGTTTCCCGTCACCAAGCACCACTCATTCTCTCTTATTTAACTCTTTTTTCTCAACTCATTTCTCAGCTCTTTTCAACTCTTATTTATCTCAATCATTCAACTCTTTCATTACCAGCTTAGTAAATATGTTCTTCTTGTGATTGGGACAGGATTTATTTAGAGTGGTATAGGGCGATTCCGCTGGTCTCCGAACGTCTCCTCCCACCGCAGTCTCTCGATCACCTTCACTGCAAAGAAAGCGACCAAACTCCAGCTCTCCATATCTCGCAGAATCGCTGCCCTTATTCCCTCTGGGCTCCACAGTTCAATTCCTATCTTTTCAGATGCCTCCATTTTTTCGTGCCGAAAATAAAAACATTTTTGAAATGCATGCGTAACGGATTCCTCTTCGTCCCTGTCGTATAGTCGAAATTTCGGCACTTCCCCAACTTTAAACCTCGTCAGATATGCTCCAAAACATCCATTTTCGTTAATAACGGTGTTAATTTGCAAGGTAATCATAAGTTGTCATCCAACAACCAACCTGGTAACCTACATCGATGTTCGCAATGTCCCAAAGCAGGGACTTCACAGACTTTCATTTTGTAAATATGAAGAAATCTTTATTTCCAGTTTGAATTTGGAATAGTATTTTGTAATATTAATATTTTTCTAACGGTTAAAAGTATTTAGGGTATCTTAAATAAATCGATTAACTGGTTTATTAATTTAAAATAGATTGCAGTAATTAAATTAGTTATTAATTTAGATTATAATGTGCTTAATCTGTTGAGAATAAAAATTTAAAATAGATTAGTAGTAAATATTACGTCTATTAAGAAACTTTTATTAGATTTGATTAGTTAATAAGAGACTTGGCTTAATAAAAATATTTATAACAGTTTTAGGTATGCACGAGTATTTTTAAACATTTTAATTATTTCATCAAGGCCTAATAATAGAAAAATTATGTAAATATCCCGGAATTGAATACACCAATTGCTAGGTTATAATGAATTAACACATTCCCCTTAATGTGCTAGCCTAATTTCACGAAAACTTGTTTTAAAGTAAAATAAATTGTTGCGGAAGATTACTAATTCCCTGACTATCCAATAAATTATTACACGATGACTTATGCGCTCCTTACGTCAATAATTCATTTATCAAAATGAACCGTAGGTTCTGAAACAGACTTCAAAATCACAAAAACCATTTAAGTACCAATCTAAGTTCTCCCGGCTTACCAGAGATCACACAAAGACGACTGAAACGTAGATGAAGTTGAGACACGTTAAATTTGAATTAAACTATCAAATTTTACGTTCTCTTGTCTTATATGAATATATTTATAGGGAAGGAACGTTATGTTTTCATATCGATTTTATGTACGATATCGAGTTTTCACCAGATATAAACGTTTTCAGGTCTCCTGAATCTTAAAAAATATGTTTTTAGCGTTTTATCTCTGTGTGTGCGCGCGCGCGTGTGTATGTATATGTGAACAAAATATAACTTAAGAACGGTATATTGTACGAAGTTGAAACTTGAAACTTAAGTTTGGCACCATAAGAAAACTCGATATGGACATTTTTATCAAAATCGGAAAATCGTTCAACCGGAAGTATAGTAGTTAAGTTTATTCGAGAATGTTTCACTTTTTTGCAATTTTCTCAAAAATTGCACCTACAATTTTTTTTTAAATCGCCTCAATTATTATACGTATTTTTTATTCTTTACATACAAGATAGGGTAAACGCCATGTCTACTGAATTTCTTGAGGAGGCTGCCGTCTAGTATAATATTTTTTAAGTTTTCGGCCTTAGTATGCATTTTACGACAAAATTGTACATAAATCAAAATTATAGAAAATTAAAAGCCTTTAACTTTTATTGTAATAATTTTTCTCTGCAGAGCTTAGTTTAGAGGCAATTACTGATTTTCCGTATATTCAAGTTCCAGAGAGATTGATTTTCATTTTGCGTCATTCACTCATAATTAAAATTAGGTTATGTTTTTCATATTACATTATTTACTACCACTAGACAATGGTTACCGGTGTACTTCGATGGTTGGGATTTCATTAATCATTCTCTCTCAAGAATGGACGACTCGAGATTTACAAGGTCTTGGGTTCGAATCCCATTCAGGCACGGCATATTTTCATACCTTACAAAAAAATCATTTCATCCTTCACCGTCTGCATTAGCAGTAATTGCAGAACAGTCGGACGTTAAACAAAAAAAAAGAGCTTTACAAGATTATACCTCATTTACACGTCATACATATCATCATTCTCATCTGATTGGGTCATTTTGACCCGACTTTTCATTATTATTATCATCATCAATGTTTTCTGGTATTCTGTTATTTGAGAAATATTTTCTTGTGTTCTATTATTATATAATATTAGAAATTTTGTATTGAAGATCATTAGTACATTATTGTATACGGATAACGTACTTAGGCTATTAAACTAAAATAATCAAGCTAAGTGTACAAAGTCACTTGAAAAGTTAATATTGAATTACATATTAATGCAAAATAACGTTTCTCAGTTGAGGTAGCCTAATGCTGTTTAGAAAAATAAAAGTAAAAACTTCGTGGTCACTGTTGTAAAAGAACGTGAAAGGTTCTCTTTAGTGGGTCAGTCGTGCAACGTATGGTTTTACTTACCAGATTGATATTCTTTGCGATTCTTTCTAAATGTATTGTAATGCAGTTTTGAAATCTTTATTTTATACGCTAAAATCTTCTTGATTTTACTATCTAAAAAGTGATTTGTTATTTTTTTTTAAAAAAAGTTTTATTGCAGTAGTCAACATCAAACGATACTCTGATGTTGATTAAAGATAAAGTTGTATCATTTCTAGGTATTAATCCTGTCAACTGGAGAAGAAAAATGTATTCGTCTCATGTATTTATGCAATTTAACCTTTAATTTGGCACGAATTAATTTTACCAAGAAAAATAATTATTTGAAACCATTTTTACTGTTAGTGGACCAAACATAAAAAAGAAATAAATAAAGTTTATTGGAATGTAAAATAATATAAAAATAAAAACAAATATTAAAGAAATGCATAAATTAAATTATATAGCAATAAATAAAAGTATTAATTATATACCTATATATATGGATATTTTTTTTTTTTTTTTTTTTGTTTAACGTCCGACTGTATATATATGGATATGGGAGGTTATAGGGTACTTCTGCACAGAACGCAAAGAGGAGACTGACCAGGCATTTTCTTCAAGTGGCTAATGAACACTGTGCGAAAACCAGGACAAACATTATACTAAAACTAATAACCTAAAAACTAATTCTTATTAGTACAGTTTCCATAAGCACAATTCAACTTATTAAATATCCATTCAAAAGTTTTAACTTTAATTAACAAAAAAAAACAGGTAAAAATATATATAGTAGAATAACTGGTGCTTAAATTCGTATACATTTTGAACATAAATTGATACTTATTAATTTTAAATTAAAAAAGATAGGAATAATTTAAATAATACGAGTATAATAGACAAGATACAAAAAAATGTTTTTTAAAATTCTTTTAGGAAATACTTAATTTCAACTAACGTATGAATATGTACACTTGAACGAAACGGTTAAACTCATTTTCAAAATTGATTTTAGCAGAAATAAAATTAAAAAATGACCGCTTTCGTATCGTAGTAGAAGCGAACTGTCCTACAACGTGAAGGTCCCGGGTTCGATTACCGGCTAGAGTCCGAAAATTTTAACACGTTAAAATCCACCGTTACAGTACCAAATCCCACAGTAGTCGCTAATAACTAAGCTGTCGATGCAACTTTAAATAAATAAATAAAAAAATAATAATTTAAAATATTAGAATAAATTGTAAGCTTGTTTTTTCCATAGAAACAGCTGTTATAGTTTATATATTTAAAACGTGTAAATAATATAAACTATTTTTTTTTTTATTCCTAGTATGTGTACGTTGCAATCTGTTCAATTCAGAACAATAAGCAACCTCATGACCCAATGAGATGAGGATGATATGTATGACGTGTAAATGAGGTGTAGTCTTGTACAGACTCAGGCCGACCATTCCTGAGAGAGTATGGTTAATTGAACCCTAACCATCAAAGTACACCGGTAACTACTGTCTAGCATTCAAATCCGTATAAAAGTAACTACCTTTACTAGGATTTGAACCAGGAACCTTCGTCTCCGAAAATCAGCTGTTAAACAGCTGATTTTGGCGACGACTTTACCTCTAGACCAACCCGGTGGGTTAATATAAACGATTGTACAGTATTTTTTGAAGAGGAATTTCACATTGACAGATTCAAAAAGTTTTATATTCTTGTACAAAACAAAAATTATGAAAGTGTAATCGCACCAGTAATCTTAAAATTACTTCAAAAAGGCTTTTACCAATATTACCTTTAACAATTACCAGGCTAATTATAAATTACCATTTGGAAAAGCTTTTGTAAATTAATTAGTCTATTTGCAATCATTTTTGTTTATTGTTTATAGAATTAGAATAAGAGATAATACGTACTTAAAAGGGAAAATAGGCTAATTAAAAATGTTGCCCTTCTTGAATCAATATTACAATTGAACAAAACAATGTACTGTGTACAATAAGTAGAGTATTAAACAAGTTTTTTTTTATCCGGAAGGGGTAAAACTTATTTTACAATAACACTTAGTTTTGTTAAGGTCATAAACAAAATCTATTAAAATATCTTGCCTGAAGTTTATAAATTAAGTAACATTATTGCCGTAGTTTTATATACGGAGACATTGCACCCAAGAAATTTATTCTAGTGAATTAAAAACAGAGATTTTTACTTTCTCTCATACATCCTGTACGAATATATAGGAAGGAAAGTATTGGTTTCATGTCGATTTTTAAAAATAGAGTTTTCGCCGAAAATGCACATTTTTTTAGTAATTAGTCTGTGTGTGGGTGAGCAAAATATCTCAAGAACAGAATATCATGCGGAGGTGAAACTTGAAATTTGAGTTAGGTACCAACAAGGGACCGATACGAACATTTTAAATAAAATCGGCCAACTGAAAGTAATAGTTAATTCCTGCAATTTTTCTCTTTTTTGCAATTTTTTCGAAAACGGATCCTGCGTTTTTTTAAACCGACTCATTTACTACATTTTGTATGATTTACAAAATAGCGTAAGTGCCATGTTTACTGAAATTCGCGAGGGCTGTGCTCTTGTGGTAAAAAATTATCTTTTTAAGATTACGGTCTTAATTTTAGGGCATTTTAAGGTAAAAGTGGACACGATTAAAGTTGTAGGAAATTGAAAAACTTTCCATTTTATTATTTTTAACATACATTAACTTACCACAGTTGGTATAAATTATGAAGATAGTAACTTTTTCCCTGAGGGATATTTTAAATTTTTTATTTAAAACAATTTCTCTGTGTGAAATTAAAAATTTCCCTCTACAATTTTTTTTATTGTTTTTATTACAAGTTTTAATTTTGTATTATTTAACAATCAAGTGTAATATTGTTAATTTGTCAGTAATTATTAATTTAATTTTCACAATGTCGATTAAGTTTTCAGAACGATTTATCCTATATTTTACAATGTACGATACCGATATATCGTCGCCGATGCCGATAATACGACAAACAAAGCATCCAGAATGTATTAAAGTACAGTCCAGCCTTTCTTAGTTTGCTCGTACTGTAAACAAATAATGACGTCACTGAGCAAGCGCAATAAATATAAAAATGTGTACACACTGATTAAAAAGTAACAGCAAAATAATTTCAAAAGTATTTAAATACAAAATACGTTTTTTTTTATTCCTAAATTGTGTACGTTGCAATCTGTTCAATTTAGAATAACAAGCAACCCCATGACCCAATGAGATGAGGATGATGTGTATGACGAGTAAATGAGGTGTAGTCTTGTACAGACCCAGGCCGACAACTCCTGAGAGAGTATGGTTAATTAAACCCCAACCATCAAAGTACACCGGTAACCACTGTCTAGTATTCAAATTCGTATAAAAGTAACTACCTTTACTAGGATTTGAACCAGGAACCTTCGTCTCCGAAAATCAGCTGTTAAACAGCTGATTTTGGCGACGACTTTACCTCTAGACCAACCCGGTGGGTTAAAATACTTTTAAAAGTATTTTTATAAATGAAATTGTTAGGCCTACATCATATCATGACTGATGTTTTAAGTACTTTAAGTACTTATAATTTAAAACATAGTTAACTTAATAGGAATACGACATCCATAAAGTCGTGGACCCTAGCGTGCATCCTGTAGTAGCTGGCTTTGGTTTGTTGACGGTAGGAGCAAACTAAGAACGGCTGAACTGTACATACGACCGGTTTTACTTATCGATATCGATCCGTAATGTCGGACGATAGCGTTACATCGGACCCGACTTATCGGTGGCACAATCGTCTCTTGTTGTTTCAGACCGACAAAACAGATAAATATTGTTTTTTACTTTCTCTTGCCTATATGAATATATAGGAAGGAAAGTATTGTTTTCATGTCGATTTTTCGAAATCCAGTTTTCACCGGATCTATACGTTTTCAGACCCCCTGAACCCAAAAAAACATGTTTTTAGCGATTGGTCTGTGTGTGTGTGTGTGTGTCTGTGTGTGAACAGAATATCTCAAGAACGGAACATCGTACGAACTTGAAACTTAAAACTTAAGTTACATACCACTACCGGACCCGACACGAACATTTTCATCAAAATCGGTCAACCGGAAGTAGTAGTTTATTCGTATAATTTTTCACTTTTTTGCGATTTTCTCAAAAACTGGTTCTACGATTTTTTTTAAAATCGCCTGGTTTACTACATTTTTTATGCTCTACAAGATAGGGTAGGCACCATGTTTGCTGAAATTCTGCGTGAGGCTGTTTTTACGTAAAAACATTTTCTTTTTAAGATTGAGGCTTTAATATGCATTTTAGCGCAAAATGTTATATAACAAAAGTTGTAGAGAATTTAAAGTTCTACAACTTTTATTTCAAACATGTTTTTGTATAACGCTTAGTTTAGCGGTAATTTGCAATTTTCTGTTTTTTTCTCACGAAAACGTGAGAAAAATTGATTTTTTAAACATTTCGGCCTTAGTATGCATTTTACGACAAAAGTGTATATAATTAAATTTATAGAAAATTAAAAGATCTACAACTTTTATTTAGAGCATTTTTCTCTACAGAGCCTAGTTTAGAGAGAAAGAGTGATTTTCCGTATTTCTAAGCCAAAATGAGGTTGATTTTCATTTTGCGTCTTTCACTCATGATTAAAATTAGGTTATGTTTTTTGAGGTTAGGTTTTTGTTTATTTCTTATGGTTTATTACTAATGTTAGGTTTATTGTTAATTATTTTCACTGGCAAGAGAAAGTTGTGTGAGTGTTTCACACCAGATTTTTAAATACCGATTCGGGGCCGACAATTCGTATGAAAAGTATTCAACGATTGTCGGTATCGCGTCGGTTAGTGAAAACCGGCCTACGATACGGGTTTATTGTCGCCGATACCGATAATCCGACAAACGGGGCATCCGGAATGTATTGAAGTACATACAAATTCTTAAGCAGCTGATATGGTAATTTTAAAAATTATGAAAAAAATTCCTCTAGTGATAAGGAATGCAGTATATTAATTACAAAAAATTTCCCTCGTTAACCACTTTATACGTTCCCTATTTAAACAATACTGTCTTAATAAATTTAACCTCTGTACGCTTACTGTAAGCTTACTTATTACAATAACTTTGTCATCTTCTAATATTTTTTTTTAAGCCACATAGAACTACATAAGTTTATCAAACTTAAAAACTCATTTCAATTTTTGCGGTTCAATTTTTCAGTTTTTGGAGTCCTTTCCTGATGTTTCCCTCCTTTAACTTTCTCCAGTATTCCTTCAATCCATCCGATCTTCTCTGCTGTTCCTTGTTAGAATACATAACTTTCTGTCGTTTCTTCGGTTTCTGCTGTTCAAGTCTTGTGGTCTTCAGCCTGTGGTAATTTCAGACTTTGTTTTGAGGTCCTCAAGTGAGATCTGGAGTCCGTTCATGTCGTCCTTAATTTCCCTGATCCAGTGGGTCTGAGTTTTTCTGTTTAGGAAAAAGTTGATGATTTGTTTTGAGATTCTAGAAGAGTCGGTCCTCAAGAGATGTCCAAAGAAGGAAATTCTCTTTTTCCTCATCTGGTCTGCCAGAGGTTTTGTATTTCTGTATACTTCTTCTTTCGAGACGGGTTTCCATATCCCATAAGAGAAACATCTTTTGTTCAGGCATCTCCTGTTGATCCGAAGCTTCAATTTTGAGATTCTGTGCTCCGTGTTTATCTTCCTGAGACTGAAGATTGTTTCGCTGCTGTATATGATCTCTGGAAGAATTACGGTGTTGTAATGCCGGAGTTTTGATCTTCTAATATTTATACATTAAAAAATTATTTTACATAATCAGTGTAGTGGTGTGAATAACAACGAAAATAAATGATAGCCTACACATAAAGTAATTGAAGTCCGTGAATTAAAAAATCCTGTTAATTAACAACAGGAGTGAGAAGAAACAACTTAATTATTTTAATTTTATACTATAATTTATGCAAGTGGGAGTTAACCTATAAGTCAGTATTTAAACCGGTAATGTGCACTATTAAAAGTGAATGTCATACAAGACAAAAAAAAATCAGAGCAAACTGTAGGCATATTTATGCTGTTAGATAAATTGTTGAGTTTTATAATGTTAAAAGAGTTCAGTATAATCCTGTTATCCTTGCTCTTTGCTCTTTTTAGAATGTTCAAATTATTACGGGTATTTAAAAAAAATAAATAAAACAAATTACAGTGGCATTGGAAAATTGATACACGTGATTTATTTTAAGTGACACGTGCAAAAATATATCTCATGTAGAGACACGTTTATTGTAACGGAACCCTATTTAATTTTATACATAATTTATGTTAATGATAAAGTTATTTTTATAAAACGTTTGTTTTATGGTTTAACCTTCAATTAACAACCTTCTTTTTATCTTGCGCTGAAATAAATGTAAAATTCTGTGGTTTGTTTTCTAGACAATAGTTTTAAATGGAGAATACACAGCAAATACGACACTGAATGAAGTACAGTTCTTAAATAAATCTGATTTTTAATAAAATAATTTTTGTTAAATTACTTCCTGAATTGGGTTAGTGGAACTCAAATTATTTAGTTAATTATTGAAACCATTACAAAAATGGTGTGAAACACTCGCTCGACTTTCTCTTGCAAATGTAAATAATGAACTAGTATTCAAATTCATAAAAAATCTGGTGTGAAACACTCACACAACTTTCTCTTGCCAATGCAAATAATTTACAATATAATTTAACATTAGTAATAAAATATTAGAAATAAACAAAAAACTAACCTCAATAAACATAACCTTATTTTAATCATGAGTGAAACACTCAAAATGAAAATCAACCTTAGTCTGGCTTAAAAATACGGAAAATCACTATTTCACGCTAAACTAGGCTCTGTAGAGAAAAATACGTTAAATAAAAGTTGTAGATCTTTAAATTTCCTATAAATTTGGTTATATACACTTTTGTCGTAAAATGCATACTAAGGCCAAAATCTTAAAAAAATCGATTTTTCACACGTTTTCGTGAGAAAAAATCAGAAAATCGCTAATTACTGCTAAACTAAGCGTCATACAAAAAAATGTTTGAAACAGAAGTTGTAGGTTTTTAAATTCTCTACAACTTTTATTATATAAGTTTTTGCGCTAAAATTTATATTAAAGCCGTAATCTTAAAAAAACAACGTTTTTACGTGAAAACAGCCTCACCGAGAATTTCAGCAAACATGGCGCCTACCCTATCTTGTAGAGAATAAAAAATTGAGTAAATGAGGCGATTTTAAAAAAAATCGTAGGACCAGTTTTTGAGAAAATCGCAAAAAACTGAAAAATTACACGAATAAACTACTACTTCCGGTTGACCGATTTTGATGAAAATGTTCGTGTCGGGTCCGGTAGTGGTATGTAACTTAAGTTTCAAGTTTCAAGTTCGTACGATATTTCGTTCTTGAGATATTCTGTTCACACACAGACACACACACACACACACACACACACACACACACACACACACACACACACACACACAGACCAATCGCTAAAAACATGTTTTTTGGGTTCAGGGGGTCTGAAAACGTATAGATCCGGTGAAAACTCGATTTCGAAAAATCGACATGAAAACAATACTTTCCTTCCTATATATTCATATAGGCAAGAGAAAGTAAAAAGTAACTACCTATTCGGTTTTAACCAGGGAAATCAGTCAAACGGCTGACTCGAGGCGGCGACTTTAACACCAGACCAACCCGGTGAGGTATCATATAATGTCATCATCATCATCAACTATACGGCTTAGGCTTTACCCAGCCTGTTCCGTTGCAATGGTAGTTGTTTTCTTCTTTTGTTGCTTTCTTTTGAAATTGTCATTTGTTAAAAGATTGTATATTTTAAAAGTATACTTTGTAATTTAGTAAAATTCATCATCGAAACCTGCGTCTTTACATAAATTATTGCTCCTAATTGGAAAGTTCGAGTCCATTCCGATCGATGCGTTCCTACAGTTGGTCCTCCCATCGCTTACTCGGTCTCCCAATTCTTCTTCTTCCTCTCGCTCTATAGTGCCACAAAAACTTGGGTATCCTACTCTCCTCCATTCTCTCTACATGTTCCCTCCAACTGTTCCTATATTTCCTGATAATATCGCTAATATTCTCAACATGAAGTTGATTTCTTATTATCCCACTTCTAATCCTATCCCTGAGAGTGCAACCCGCAATACTTCTCAGAAAGCGCATCTCTGCTGCCTCGATTCTTCTGTATTGACGAGAGGTCAGTGTCCAAGCTTCGGAGCCGTACAACAGAACCGGCCTAGCCATTACCTTATAAAATTTAATAATTGTCTCCTTCCTTACTTTCCCTTTTAATGTTCTGCTTATGGTTCCTAATAGACGTTGGAATTTATATATTTTCCAGTCCACATCTTCACTCTCCCCATAGGATAATCTACATCCTAGGTACTGGAACCCTGACACCTGCTCCAATATCTGATCAGCCAAAACAATTTTGCTTCTAAGAGGTTCCTCTCCAACAAAACCCCACACCTTCGTCTTTGTTGCCGATATTTCCAAGTTATATTCCTTATAAATTTTGCTCAGTGAATATACAGCTCGTTGTAAATTATCCTCCGAGTCTGCAAACACTACCTGATCATCTGCAAACAATAGAGTGTCTAGAGGCATACCATCTACTAAAAACCTCGTTTTTAATTTGTTTCGCCAGTTGCTTACGGCATCGTCAATATAAATGTTAAATAATACGGGTGATAAGGGACACCCTTGTCTCACTCCTTGTGTTATCTCTCTTTTTCCTGCACCAGTTTTACCTCCCACTTTTATCTGTATTTTTGTGTTCTGGTACATACTTTGTATCACTCTGACTAGATGTGTAGGTATACCCCTTTGTATTAAAATATCCCATATCTTCTTTCTCTTAACCTGATCAAAAGCCTTCACATAGTCCAGAAAAGCAACAAACGTCGGGACGTTGTACTCTCTATGCTTCTCTACAATTTGGTTCAAGGCGAAAACACAGTCTGAGCACGACCTTCCCATCCTGAAGCCGTTTTGTTCTTCACCCAGTATCCCCTCCGCGATAATCTTCAGCCGGTTAGTTATAATCTTTGCATAGACCTTGTAGCCCGTATTAAGGAGGCTGATGCCTCTATAGTTTCCGCAGTCTTTCCTATTTCCTTTCTTAAATACTGGTATTACCACAGACTCTCCCCATTGTTCAGGTATCTGTCCTAGCTTCCAACACCAGTTAAAGAATGACAGCAGCCTCTCTAGGAAACTCCGAGAGGCATACTTGATCAGCTCAACATTAATTCCATCCGGCCCCGGAGCCTTCCTATTTCTACTTGCTCTCAATGCTTCCGATATCTCTTCCATAGAAAGGCCGTCCACATTAGTGTCATTGGGCAAGTTGGTTACATTTTCTTCGCCAGACGTCCATAATTTCTCGAAAAAGTCCAACCATTCCTCTTCTGGTATAGGATTTATCGATATATTATCCTTGACCTCTCTGTTTAACCTGTTTAGAAATTTGTAAGCATGCTCCTGTCTACCATGGACGTCATGCTCAATTTGGCTGACAGTTCTTTCCCATCCTTCTCTTTTGCGTTTCCGTATTTCTTTTTTAGCGGCCGCCGACCTTCTGTGGTATTCTTCTAGATCCTGTTGCGATCTACTCTGCAGATATCTCAAGTAAGCCTCTTTTTTAGTTCGAACCAAGCTTGCCAATTCTTCATCCCAAAACGGTATCCCTTTGCGATTACCTCTCTTTTTCCTCTCACCTAGAGACTCCGCTGCAGCTCCTCTCATGCAATCCACTAATTGCATCCATTCCCTGTTAATATTTAAATCCATCGGGTATTTATTTATATGCTCGTCTAATCGGTTTTTGTAAAGGTCTCTAATACTTGGTTGGTCCAGAAGATTGACCAAGTTTAAGATTAATTGCGAAGTTTATAACAAAATTACAAAAAAATAAAAAATTTAAAAAAAAATTTTTTTTAAGAAACGCTATTATTTAACAATTAATCAAAAAAAAAGAACTAAAAAGAAAAAAATTTACAAAAAAAAAATTAACAGACATTACAGTTAAAAATAAAAGCGTGGCGCATTAATATATATAATATTTATTGTAAAATATTCGTTGTAAAATATTATATATATTAATGCGCCACGCTTTTATTTTTAACTGTAATGTCTGTGATTTTTTTTTGTAAATTTTTTTCTTTTTTTCTTTTTAGTTCTTTTTTTTGATTAATTGTTAAATAATAGCGTTTCTTAAAAAAAATTTTTTTATTTATTTTTTTTATTTTTTTGTAATTTTTTTCTGTGATTTTTTTGTAAATTTTTTTTATTTTTTTTATTTTTAGTTAATTTTTTTAAGTAATTGTTAAATAAAAGCGTTTTTTTAATTTTTTTTTTTAATTTTAAATTTTTTTTTTACAAACACGCTGTGGAGACAGCGTATTGTCATCGAAGATAAACAAGTGTGCAAAGTTTGATTCATATTGATACGGTAGAAGTATTAAAATTTTAAGTTGCAAGATTTGATGGATCCAAGAGTAAGTTAAATAAAAGCGTTTAAAAAAATAGAATTATATTTTGATGGTGCTACTATTCTGGCGGTGATGTTACGAAGGTCAAATCAACAACATAGTTTGCTTTTAAGTGACGTTGTCGTTAATGGCAGTGCTAGCGTGTTGTTAAAGAATATAAATATAATTTAATACTTAAGGTTATATTAGAATTGTTACGACAAAACCGTTATAAATAGCAGGCTAATAATGTAATTGAGAAATTGGTTGTTAAGAATAAATTGACCCACCGGGTTGTTCTAGAAGTAATGTCGTCACCGCGAGTCAGCTGCTTAACAGCTGATTTTCGGAGACGAATGTTCCTGGTTCAAATCCTAGTCAAATCCTAGTCCTAGTCCCAAATTTACGGTTCAACCAAACCCTCTAACTTGCAACGAATTCAAGCATTCCAGTCAAAAACATTACGCCTTATAGCAAATGCACCTCTTTACGATAGCAACAAAACCTTACATACAGATTTGAAAACACCACTTGTACAAAATCCCATCGAATACTATACAAACGCTTTCACGACAAATCACACGAACACGAGAACTCCCAGGTGCGTTCATTTTCCACCTTCTATTTACCTGATAATCCCCCTAGATGCCTTAAAAAACACTGGAGTAGAGACCTGCTAATTTGATATACAAATTTCATTCTTGGGGAGGCACCAATGGAGGCCCTACCCCTCTCATGCCTATCATGTCATTTACATTATTATCATAATCATCACATTTGCTTGTTGTAAAATTTTACAGTTGTAAATAAAAAATTAAAGAGAAAAAGAAATCCTGGTCAAGGTAGTTACTTTTATACTAATTTGAATACTAGACAGTTGTTACCAGTATACTTTGATGGTTGGTGTATAATTAACCATACTCTCTCAGGATTGGTCGGCCTGGTTTTGGTTTTTTACAAGACTACATACACCTCATTTACATGTCTTACACATCATCCTCATCTCATTAGGTCATGAGTTTGCTTATTTTTCTGAATTGAACAGATTGCAACGTACACACATTAGAGATTTAAAAATAAATTAATTAAGGAGTACATCAGTCAAAATTGTTGTGTGATTTATTCGTATGGGCCCACAAGTATTTTATTTTTTTCACATCTAATATTTTTTTTATTAATACCAATCTTACAAACCATATTTGTACTATACGTATTACACAACAAAATATTATAATATAGCATGAAACCAAATATGTAGGTATATTTATCATGAATTTTTGCCATTAAATAATTTTTAAAAATATCTTAATAAGAATTTAATACCATTTTTAGATATAAAATAATCTTACTTTATAAGAAAGTTGATTCATATGTTATTTATAATCACAGTTCAGTTTTGAACCCGTTTGATCATGATGAAAGTTGTGCCGCAGAGTTTATTAGGTTAGTGTAATTTTTCTAAAATTGACAATGTTAAATTTTAAGAAAATTATATGTTTAATGAAATATTTTTTAAAGATGTTACTTTAAAATGAGGAACTGGTTAAAGAATTTCGGTTTGATGATCATGATGATGATAGCCTCAAGATAAAAACAAAAATAACTGCTTCGAATAATTACGAAGATAATGAAACAGGGTGTGGAGAAAGTAAGAGTTCTCTCTCTCTTTCTCTCTCTCTCTCTCACTCTTGTACAAGATTACCGGACAGATGCAACTATTTTCTTAGGGAAAGTCACGCAATTAAATTTTAACTGGGCTTGTTGGTCGAATACGTAACACTTATTGTCTTTATGTATTTCCGAATTACGTTCTAAATGAATTTGTGTAACTTGTACCTACTAATCATATTTTTTATGAATGATTTATGCATAAGTCAATCAAAGATACAAGTACTTTCTATTGTATGTCAATTAAAGTTTACGAGGTGTGGCTATTAAATAACGAGACTGACGTTGTAAAAAAAATGTTATTTTTATTTTATACATAATCACTTATTTCTCACCTTCAATATAGACTCCTTCTCTATCCCTACAACGCTCCATGCGAATTTTCCATTGTTGGAAACAGTGCTGGAAGTCATCTTCTGTCAGCTCCTTCAGGACACGTGCCGCTCTAAAATGTTTGAAATGAAGCTCGCAAAAATGTTTGCACTGACACTTTGTACGTGATTGAAAATGACCCAAATATTTTTGGAAACGGTAAGAACATGTGATGAAACGTGGTTTTTTACTTATCATCCGGAAACGAAGCGCCAATCCATGGCACTGAAAGAGCCAAACCTCACCGAGAGCCAAGAAAGCTCGAATGAACGAACCAAAATTTAAAGCAATGATGATTGTTTTTTTTTATCCATGGGATTGTGTACCTTCACTGGGTTCCTAAAGGTCAAATAATTAATCAAAATTACTGCCTTGAGGTATTTTCTAAACTTCGTCAAAGAGTAAGGAAAAAACGCCCCGAAATGTGGAAGAACAAATCATGGGTTCTCCACCAAGACAATGCGCCAGCTCGTTCCGCGTTATCTGTCAAGAGCTTCCTAGCCAAGTACAGCATCTCGGTGTTGGAACATCCACCTTATTCACCAGATCTTGCACCATGTAACTTCTACCTGTTCCTCAATGTGAAATTTGCATTAAAAGGGACATGATTTGAGTCTGTGGAAGCTGTAAAAGGGAAGCGGCACGTGTCCTGAAGGAACTGACATAAGATGACTTCCAGCACTGTTTCCAACAATGAAAAATTCGCATGGAGCGTTGTAGGGATAGAGAAGAGTGTATATTGAAGTTGACAATAAGTGATTATGTACAAAATAAAAATAAAATTTTTTACATGTATAAAATGAAAATAATTTTTTTTACAACGTCAATCTCGTTATTTTGTAGCCACACCTCGTATTTTTTTGTTATTGTTAATAGAAATTTGTAGCATGATACAATGTATATAAATAAAAATGAAATACCGCCGGCCGCATTGGCGCAGTTGGTAACGTGCTCGCCTCTCATCATGCGGTCCTGGGTTCGAATCCCACTCAGGCACGGCATATTTTCATACGTTACAAAAAAAAATCATTTCATCCTCATCACACACAGTTACACCCCAACGTCGTCGCTAATGACCTTGATGTTGATGCGACGTTAAATATAAAAAAAATGAAATACCACTGACTAACTCCCTCGCTTATAGTGGGATCAAACCACCTGAACTTACGTAGATCATTATTTAAGGAGCTACAACTGTTTAAAATTCCTTTTTTGTACATTTTTGAAGTGTTGTTGTTCAGGTCATCACCCGAAAGGTTGGTTTGAATCTCTAGTGGCTTTACTAAATAAAACGAAGAGTGAGCTGTTTTACAATTGAATTTCTCAATGAGAGGAAACGTATGCTTGTCAGCATGCCAGGCTCTCTGAAAATTATATACTTTCACCTTGCAAATGACACCTTCACTTCATTCACCACAAGGTCTGGCTGTATAATGAAATTCATTACTCTCAGAGGATATAACTCTGACTAGTGTCTTTTTTACCTCTACCTCTTCTGTTTTTACGTACTTCAGTATATAATTGGCTGACCAAGTGAGATAAGAAACAGAACTATTTTTTGTAGCCCTGGACCTAGCAGATCGAGTGCAAATAATTTAACACTCCACCTGCCTGATATGGGCAGTTTTAAAGTGATAATTTATACAAAGGAAAATAGTTTTTTGAAATCCCTAAAATTAAGTTAAAACTTGATACAACATTTCGTATTATCTGTATTATCTAGAAGTCTTTATTCTCCTATGAAAATCACTCTGCAAGGTAATGATAAAATCAGTTTGGGCTATTGAATTGAACTCTGGGACACGGCAAATACATCTTTCCCTAATGTGTGTACATTGCAATCTTTTCAATAAAACTAAAATAAAGCTATTGAATTGAACTCTGGGACACGGCAAATACATCTTTCCCTAATGTGTGTACATTGCAATCTTTTCAATAAAACTAAAATAAAGCTATTGAATTGAACTCTGGGACACGGCAAATACATCTTTCCCTAATGTGTGTGCATTGCAATCTTTTCAATAAAACTAAAATAAAGCTATTGAATTGAACTCTGGGACACGGCAAATACATCTTTTTTTTAATCTCTAATTTGTGTACATTGCAATCTTTTCAATTTAAGATCACATTGTTTTGTTTTGTTCAGCAATTCCATTACCCAATGGGGTGTAGTCCTGTACAGACTGAGGCCAAACATTCCTGAGAGAATATGGTTAATTGAAACTTAACTATCAAAATCCACCGGTAACCGCTGTCTAGTATTCAAATTCGTATAAAAATTCGTGCAAAAGTACCTTTTTCAGGATTTGAACCATAGAACTTTCACCATCGAAAATCAGCTGTTCAACAGCTGACGACTTTACCACTAGGCTAACGCACTCGGTTAAGTACTTCAATAATATAGAAATAATACAGAGATCCCAATCTAAAAAATCTTCTACTTATATGCAGTGCACCTCTTGGTACATGCCTATTAAAGTACTCCATTTGTGTTGTGACTTATGCACTCCTATGGTGAAGAAGAAATTACAAATCGAAGAATGAAGTACTGGACACTCATAACATATGGGAGTGAAATATGGGTGTCATTACAGATGAATGAATCTCGTATCCAGGCTGCTGGAATGAGATTTTTGCGTGGAGTCAAAGGTTGTATCCATTTAGATAGAGTACGTAACGAAGCTATACGCGCCGAGTTAAATGTTCAGTCACTGTCAGAAACGTCATGAATACATAGTTAAAAGAAACTGGTCTAACCATTTACTTCGCATGCCAGCACACAGAATCCTCTGTGAGCATGAAAATATAAACCCAGAGGTAAGCGAAGCTTGGTAAGACCTAAAAATAGATGGATGCCGGAACAGGCCATTGAGCCTAATACTTGACAGATGATGATGATAATGATTATGACGTACTAAAAACAAGTTAGATATTTATGTTGCTCATTTGATTATCAATCTTCTTATTGTAGAAAAGTAAACAAAAACTTAAACGGGCAGAATATTATATTATGTTCCTTACCAAATCACCTGAATTAGACTTGTTTTAATCGTTTCAAAACTAAATAAACTAAATAATATTAAGTATATTTAATTATATTGCAAACAAATGAATCTAAAATAGTTATACAATATGTCACATCTTCATTCCATCTACTTTTTAAACGATCATGATTAAACATTATACATTTGTTTAATCATAATCGTGTTGGTCTAGAGGTAAAGTCGTCGCCAAAATCAGCTGTTTAACAGCTGATTTTCGGAGACGAAGGTTCCTGGTTCAAATCCTAGTAAAAGTAGTTACTTTTATACGGATTTGAATACTAGACAGTGGTTTCCGGTGTACTTTGATGGTTGGGGTTCAATTAACCATACTCTCTCAGGAGTGGTCGACCTGGGTCTGTACAAGACTACACCTCATTTACACACCACACATATCATCCTCATCTCATTGGGTCATGGGGTTGCTTTTTGTTCTGAATTGAACAGATTGCAACGTACACATATTATGAATTAAAATTATACATATATACATTGACAAGAGAAAGTCGTGAGTGTTTCACTCAGATTTCAAATAGTTTAAAAACATATATAGAAGACCTAAATGAAACTGTAGTTATAATAACTGTTATTGTGCTGCAAACAAAATAATATTAATTCTTCTATTACTATTTTTTAATTCATTTTAAGGACTTTGTTCTTTAACTCATTTTTTTGTAAATCTATGAATGAATGTAAACAATAGCGACGACAATCTTTTGTGGTTATGATAATGAATAGAATGTTATCTCCTCTGTCGAATCATGTTCCGTACAAAAAATAAACAACATGTAACATTGTTACACAGCATGTACATGTAGATTGTAGAATATAGATGCTATTATTATATCAGCTTGAGAATATTTTTATGTCCTTGGTATAGACACAATGGATGCTATAGTACTTTATGTCGGTGAAGGACACCAAAGTGGTACTTAGTAATATATTAATAAAGTTATTATTTATGCATAACCTCTTCCACTTTACACTTTACGCTTTTAAGAAATATGCCTAATAATATGCATAAATATTAACCAATTGAGAAGTTTTAGATTAGGAAACAAGGTAAAATATCGTAATTAATTGCCATGTAAGTACACACACTTCGAAATAAAATATTGTAACATCAAAGAGTAGTATATAGGTACCTACGTTCAGAACACTCCTGCCAAATCCCAGATAAAACCAATTTAAAGAGAAGACAAATCAGAAAATTAATTTTCTGAAGTCAAAAATATCAGAAAACTCAAAGCGAACCGAACAAAAAGCCAAGAAAATTAATTTTCTGAAGTTAAAAAGATCAGAAAACTCAAAGAGAACCGAACAAAATGCCAAAGAGTGGCCGTTAAAATTGACCCACCGGGTTGGTTTAGAGGTAAAGTCGTCGCCGTGAGCCAACGGAATAGCTGATTTTCGGAATCGAAGGTTCCTGGTTCAAATCCTAAAAAAGATAGTTACTTTTATACAGATTTGAATACTATACAGTGGTTACCGGTGTACTTTGATGGTTGGGGTTCAATTAACCATATTATCTCAGGAATGGTTGGCCTGGGTCTGTACAAGACTACACCTCATTTACGTATCATCCTCACCTCATTATTTTATTGAATATTTAATCGTATATCAATTTCATATTAAATTAAATTTGTATTAATATAATAATTTAATAGTTAAGAATATTCAATAGTTTTATCAAATATTTAAATAACTATATAATGATGTTTAAATGTAAAGGCCTTCGTGTCTTTAAAAGTGTTTTAGTGTAGTGTTATTGATTTTTAAAGTTTAGAACCCTGTTTAGATTTTGCATTTTTTGAATAGGTTGTTTTAATTTTTATTATTTCTTATTTCTAAAGTGTGTACATTGTAATCTGTTCAATTCAGAACAATAAGCAACTGCTTAACCCAATGAGATGAGGATGATGTGTTTGACGTGTATTTTAAGTGTAGTCTTGTACAGACCCAGGCCGACCATTCCTGAGAGAGAATGGTTAATTGAAACCCAACCATCAAAGTACACCGATAAGCACTGTCCAGTAATTTGTCGCCGCCTGCCCTTCCAATATTAGCCTCAACACAGTCCCACTACCTGCCTGACGCAGAGAGCCTACAACCTCTCCCCACAACCTTGTTGACTCGATGGAGAGGTATTTAAGAGAGGGCCCTCGTCCGCGAGAGTCACTCTTCACTCAACTCGCAAGCGGGGAAGAACCAAGAAAGAAGAGTTCCAGCCAGAAGACGAGCCCAGCCGAGACCGGACGCACCATCCCTGGTCTACGCTACCGGTGACGAACGCTACATTCCCGCACCGGTCAGCCTTCACCGGCCCGGAGAGAGCCGCCTCGGCCGCGCTATCGGCAGACGGCCTACGCCGACCCGACACTGCGGGGCTCTGGGGGCCACCACTGCCACGCTGCAGTGGAGACCCAACTGCCGCTGAGGGAAGGCTAGGCCTGAACCCGGTAGCCGAGCCGTCACTCTTCGGGCTCCGCTTCCATCACGCCGGCTCGCCGCTTCCGACCGCCAACAACAGCCCTTTTCAGGGCCACCAACACAATCAAACGGCCCTTTTCAGGGCCACCAATTTTATAAATAAGGTTTCACCACGTGTCGTCAGCCCCGGTCGGCGACAATTTAAATTGGTATGAAAGTAATTATTTTTACTAGGATTTGAACCAGGAACCTTCGTTTCCGAATTAGCTGTTAAACAGTTGACGCACGGCGACGCCGTGAGTCAACTTTACTTCTAGACCAACCCGGTGGATCTTTCATAAATAACACTGATACAAAATTTGTAGCGAAATAAAACTGTAGTGATAATGTAACTGTGAAATTATTGGTTAAAAATAAATTAGTATTATTTTGCGAATTAATTTGCATTGGTCAGCTAGTGTGATTTAAAAAGCGTTCAATCATAATTGTCGCATTGTTTAAAAAATAATTAATAAATTTCGATCGGCTATTTAAAAGGAAAATTATTTACAAGTTAACTTGAGAAAGTTAAAAGAAAGTTTGTAACAAGTTACAAGCGTGTTTAAACAATAAAATGAAAAAATATATAAATTTAATATTCAAGGGTAATATATTTATAAGACAATTTTAATTAGTAGTTAACAATGTAATGTGAAAAAATAATAAAAAAATATTAAATGTATTCATGTAATATTAATATAAAATTTATTAAATAAATAAATAAAAGTGAGTGTCGGTAATTTTTATAAAAGTAATTTAATTAATAAAATTTGAATGTTTTATACATAATTATCATGATTATTTAGTCACTTTTTTATTATGTAACTAACAACTTAACACTTTCTTTTATACTATAAAACAAAAATTCAAAGTGACTGTTAAATAATTATTATTAAAAGGAACATGTAATCAGTAATTTTTTAGGCTACACTTTCATCTGTAATTTGAATAAAATGTTACTTTCAGTCTCATCAGTACTAGTGACGGATTCATCAGTAGAAGTAGTATGAAATCTATTTAGAAGACAAAATCCATTTATGAGAAGCGGATCAAATGGCTGGTGAAGTTTTTATAAAGGCTTATCTTTGACCCATGGCAAAAACCATTAGTGAGTTTGTATCTACTCTTTAAGAGGAATCGAATGACACTCTGTATTTCTGTTTCCAAATCCCGACTTTGATTTCGAGAGGTTTTGGACCACTTTTGGTCGAAACTGAAACTTTAAACCCAATGATTTCTGTATCTACTCTTTAACCCTACAGCCGGCAATAACATTTTTCTAGACCGGCAGAGAATTTCTAGTCACCGAACCGTAAAGAAATCATTAAAAATTTGCTATAAATCACAAACCTTATCACGTGACGTCAAAATAACAAGAAAACTTAGGAAAATAGAATAAATACATTTCTAAAATTTTAATCTGACAGTAACGGATGCTGAAACTATTTGAAAATAATTTTTAGACGAATATTTTTCTAAAATTTCAGATGACACTACTGTTTGAAACTTTCTTTTGCTCTATTTTCAATATTCATTATATACGAATCGTTACTTTTAATGTTTATTTCCAAATAAAACCAAAAAAACTAATCTATGTTCAAAACTGAAGAAAATATATACTAAATCACATCATGTAAACCAAGAAATAACAAAATTTAGCTCTAGGACAGTGTGGTTTCAACAGAGAAACACAAGCAGAATATGTAACTAAAACTATTGTATTATACGTAAAAATTTACTTTATACATTTTAAAACTATTGTACAAAACAGCAACGCTGTCTGTAGATTAAATTAAAACTAAAACGACAACAATGCAATGCTATGAAGCAAATCCGATTTTGCGACCCGACCAGTTCAAGAAGCGGTAACATCGTCTCAAAATCGACGATTGCCGGCTGGCTCTAGGGTTAAGAGGAAACGAATGAAACTACTTTTGTTTCCAAATTTCGACTTTGATTTCTTGAGTCCCGGTTTTGGGCCACTTCTGATCGAAACCGGAACTTCAAACCTAGTTCAGACCCACTAACGTTTTGTGTAGATTACGAATCCGAAAACCGTTTGTTGCTTTCTCTTGTAATTTCTGACTTTGGTTTTTTGACTTCCAGTTTTGGGCCACTTCCCATCAAAACCGGAACTTCAAAACCAATCTAGGGCTATTAACTTTTTGTATAGATTACGAATCAGAAAACCGTTTGTTGCTATCTCTTGTAGTTTCTGACGGAGAAAGGAAAATGATAGATGAGAATATTAAAAATTGCCACCAAATATATGGTGGCTTCTCTATTTACTGAATTGAATCCAAGCAAGTCGTGGTTGAAAAGTCGGTTAGTAGGACTGTTAACTCATTTACAACCATTATAGAACTTACTTTACTTTTTAGCAGCTTTCCTAGAAATGTCTTCGCTTCCTGCAGTCCGTCTTCCCCGTCATCCTTCCTGAGATTCTTCGCTACTTGTCTATAGTCAATCATGAGTACGCACACTTTTTTGAGTTTTGGTTCACAATAAAGAACGATTTACCAAAGAGTGTTAGCCAGTCTTGATTAATAGAATCAGCACTAAGAAGTAAAATTTTTTAATATATTTTCGTTATTATAACCGTTGGGTCAGCAAGTTAGTAATATTTTAGAAAGTCACAAGTTAAGCTTCACCATATAGACGAATGACTCGTTACGATGATCCAGATAAGCTATTAACTATTCATGATCACATGAAATCAACAACGTATAATATTCTTTAAAATCAAAAACTAAAAAAACCTAATTAGTTACATAAGTACGTGATGTAACTTAAAATAACGCAAGATGTACTTCATTTATAAGCTACACAATTTTATTGATACATTACTTAATACTGTACACATTTTCTTAGACACTTACTAAGTTGTTAATAAACTGTAATTCTTAATTACATAAGAAAGCTTCCATAATATCTAACCACCAATTATATTTGTTAATTATAGAACAAAGAAGCGTTGGTTAAATTAATTTAGTTACAAAGTATACTACGTGTAATCTAAAGAAACCTACAATTAAATTTCATGAATGTTTTTTAATTGAGCAACTCATGTAAATGATAATATTCAATTTAATTCAACGTTTTTGTTATCCATTAGTTATTTTTTTATATATTTTATCATAAATTCTGTGATACTAATATAATTAAGAATTTGTCAGTTAAATATTACTTTTACTATTATATTATTTTAATATAATGTATCAATAAAATAGATAATTTTTAATTCAATAAGATATTGGTTTATACCTGCATTGTGTTGCCTATTTAGAAAGTTAATCGACAGTCCTGAATCAGAAAGAAAGGTCATATGACTCTCGGTTAAAAAGGATTTTCTTTCAAAGAAAAGGACTTACACAATTAGTTTTATTAAAGAGGTTTTTTATAATAAATTTTGTTTAATCATCATTAGCATTCCTAAAAATGAGACCTCTTCTATCGGCCCGCGACCTGAGCCTCGAAACCAGGACCCGCCTCTTGAAGTGCTACACGTCTTTCCCATCCTCTTGTATGGGGTAGAGGCGTGGACACTCACCAAAGAATGTGAGACCCGTCTACAAGCGTTTGAAATCTGGACCTACCGGAGGATGCTTCGAATACCGTGGACAGACAGGGTCACAAATATGGAGGTCCTCAGAAGAATGGGGAAAGAGCTGGAAATCCTGCAGAGCGTAAAGAAAAGAAAACTGACATACCTTGGACACATCATGAGGGGGCCTAAATATGAGATTCTGCATCTCATAATTCAAGGGAAACTCGTTTGTAAACGCTCGGTGGGACGCAGACGAATATCCTGGTTAAGAAACCTGAGAGAAGCGTTTAACTGCTCGTCAGTTGCAGTTGCTACGTTAACCGTCGGTTGCTATGTTGCAGTTATAATTTTTTGCGTAATTTAAGCGTCACTAGGACATTTTTCTAAGTACATTTTCGAAATTAACTTAGTCTAAGTAATTAATTATATAACTGTAATTTATTATCTTGCAAATATATAATAGTAATAAATTTAAAAGAAGATTGTTATAATTTTTATAAGCAGGTACTCATAAGAACTTGAATTAAACGTTACAATATGAACCGTCAGTAGAGTTACCAGATGGTATCCTGAAGGAGGACATGTCCTCCTTTCTTTCCTTACCAACTCCTCCTTTTGCTTATTTGACAAGTAGAATATTGATGAACCGAGCGTTTTAGCCATATATAGTTCTTAAATATAAATCAGATGATGTTGATGACGATAATATTATGATTTGAAGTTATTTAAGGCTTGTTTTCCTAGCGACGCACTTTCAACTTTACGTACAATGCAATACGCCGGCGTGTAACGTACGAAATAATACGCAGCGTGAAGTTTTTTCCTACAAATTGAAATTGACAATCAACGTGAGGTAAGTGTTTTCCTACAAATACAGTTCAGCTGTATCTTCCAGAAATGCGTCTTTAAAATGAGCTTATGGAAAAAAAACAAATATGAGCTTCAGTATTAATGGACAGTTTAGAAAAGTGTGATCCAGGAGCTAATATTATAATAAAAAAGTACTGTACTAGTAGAAGTAAAACCAGTGACGTGTTTAGTTCTAGAGAAGGGTGTCTTTCAGTTATTAATACAAAAGCATCTTTTAAATTATGAAATAAAATTTAAAGCTTATTTAGGTTTACTAGACATCGATTTCATTACCTACTGGACATGGTTCAAGAATTGGTTGACAAATGAACCCAGAAAGAGAGTTAAACAGCCAATATCATCATCTGAAAAGCTTGCATTGTGCTTGCCGCGCAGTGCTACAGCGCGGTGTACAACCGAATTGACTGGTCAACGCCAGTCGCCCAGTTGCGTCGCTTTAAACGCGTCAGCGCACAATCAAAATACGCTTCTAGGAAAGCAGTCGAATGATTTCCTTGAATCTGACTGGGCAGAGCACACTATACGTTGTACGCGGCGTAGAAAGTGTCATTAGGAAAACACCTCTATACACATAAACCCCACAAAATAAAACATAAGTTTTTATAACTTCCGTATAAATTTATTTATTATAGTACATGTTTATTGAACAATTATTACAAAAATTTATCCACGGATTACGCACTAACATTGTTTATTTGTTTATGTTCATAATCAGCCTAAAATATATTTTTGGAATACAATAATCTATCTGAGACTAGAATTATAATTATAAAGGGGAAAGTTAATACACAACAAAAAGCGGAAATAGTGTGCGAGCTGAAAGTTTATATTGTTTATAAGTCTAATTATTATTATTATTACAAGAACAGATGAAGAAGAAGAAGAATAGCGGAGGAACAAAAAACAAAAAGAATAATAAGTTGTCTAGATCATTACTCATTCAAGTAATATAATTAATATTTTCGTTTATAAGAAAGTAACACATGAATTAATTATTTAATTGATTAATTACATACGAGAAGTGAATCCATTATTTTTTTGTAGTATCTGTATAATGGAGTAATTATTTGTTTGAGATGCCAATTAAGATTGATGATTCCATTCATGATACCATCTAATTCTATTTTTCTCGTAAATAAAGCCGTATCTCGCCAATTTTAGACCACGTGAGGTGACAGTAGACGTTTCTGGACGCCTTTTTGTAATCCTGTTTCTTAGAATTCGCTCACTGTAGATTTATCTCCTTTACGCTGTTCACCTGGTATTCTGTTTTTGCCCTTCATGGAGGTCCTTTAAGTCCGTAATTAGTTGTCTGAATTTGTTTCGGTTCATTAAATTTCTCGGTTCATTCCGGTTTTCTCAACATCCTTTCTGACGTATTTAAATCATTTATCCGAAACCTTAGGTTTATTGTTTAGTGCCTTAAAAATTTGTTTTGTCAACCGGTTGTCATCCATTCTACGCAGGTGCCCGTAAAATTTTAAACTCCTTTTCTAATCGTTCATTTTCTTGTTCAGTTCTTTGAAACCTACATTGTCCGTCTACTATCTTCGGGCCCATTATCTTGCGGTGGATCGTTTTCTCAAATTTCTCTGTTTCTCTTAAGCCAGCCTCCTCTGTCATTTTAAGGCTCACTCGCGTACAGACTCATAGGTTTATCACAGTATTTCAATGTCTAATCTTGGCTTTTCTTGAAAAAGTTTTCTTCTTATACTAGTGGTGAGTTCCTCGAAGTGCGCCGGCCATCTTTCCTCGTCTATTGTTATTCGCTTCCTTTTCGCTGGTCTTTGGTTGTGTTATATTCCCGAGGAACCTGAAACTATCAACTTTCCCAATTTTTCCGATCTTCCAATGTGTACTTGGTTTAACAATCCTTCGTTGGCAAATTCCATTTCCCATTCCTGAATAACTTTCCCCAGCACACAGTTGAAAAGAACTGATGACAGTCCATCTCCTTGCCTAACAGCTGTTTTAAGTATAAACTCTCCAGTCATTTCTCCTAATTTTACTTTTGATCAAGTCTGTGTTAATATTTCATTAATACCATTTATATTATATACATAATATTTTGATCTATATTTAATATTAATAATAATCTGTTATAAAAATTAATGGTTGTTTGTTATTTGTTTGTCCTTTATGCATTCCTAAACTGTTCAACCGATTTAAATCAAATTTTATCAATAGATTACTCAGTTTCTTGAGGAGATTTTAAGCTTTTTAAAACCTCAATCTGATGTGTAGAAAGAAAGTTAGGGGCTTAAATGTTGTTTTTGTTTTATCGAAGAAGTCAGATGTTAGACTTTGAAAAATACAGATTTTTGAAAAAAAGGAAAAATAAAAACATATATTTTTATATATCCATTTTTTGTAAATCCAATAAAAAAATGAGCACAGAATTGTTATAACGCACTCTCTTTAAATTCTATTTTTGAAGGCTGAGCAGCGCGCGTAGGGTACAGCTAGTATAGTTTATTCTGCCATCCATAATTTTATTATTTTATGTAGCTAATCAAAACCAATAACTTTCGACAAGTGAAGCAAAGTGCTCATAAAGAGGAAAGTTAGAATCGATTACTCAGCAGGTGGCAGAGGAGAGCAATGAGGAGATGGAGCTCATTGGTTCATTCCAAATGTCGAGGTGTGAATAAGGAGGACATTTGGTGATACCACCCATGAACTGACGCAGTTGTTAACAGGGCACTGTTGTTTTGGGGCATATTTGACGAGGTTCAAACTTTGTGAATTTCCAAAATGTTGACTATGCGACAGTGAAGAGAAGGAGTCCATTGCGAATATTTTTGAAAGATGTCCCTATTTTGGCCTCTACAGAATGGAGACATCTGAGAAAATAGGCGTTGCACAGTGGTTTCCAGAGAGGGTAGGAGCAGCGATGCTGCGGGATGAGGAGAGCTGGAAGTCGGTCGCTCAGTTTGCGAAGAGGGTGATCGGGAGACTGCGGAGGGCGGAGACATCTGGAGATCAGCGAGATCGCCCTCTCCCACAGTAAATCAATCCTGTCTCGATCTCAGAAAGAAGCACACTAATTTCCTGAGCTGGTGATGAAAGAGATGAATGAGAGTGAGAGAGTGAGTGCTGGTCAGTGACAGGGAGAGGGGAATTAGGCTACAGTTCCCTTCCACGCCCCGCTGACAGTGTGTAAATTTTCTAACCCGACATTTCCCTTGTAGTATTATATATACAGTTCCGAGGGAGGTGGAGGGTTGTTTGCTGATGTCGGATCAAGTGGCCAGGCGGCGGGTTTTTGGTTAGTAGGCGGTTGTGGCCTCCTTGGGGCTGGACAAGGACGCCTCAATTGAGTCCAACACTCTTTCCCCCCATTGTGAGGGAGTGAACATGAGTTTTTCTCGCCGCCTCAGATATAAAAAAAGTGAAGCAAAGTCAATTTATCAGATAAGGCTTTTTAAAATGATAATGACAATAATTTATTTCTACTATAGATATATGTAATATTAATATTTGATAAATCTTCCACATCCGTTTTTGTATTAAATAAGTAACCTGTTTGTTTTTAATACTAAATTTATTAATATTTATTACATAATTTTTTTATTAAAAAGAATTTACTCTACTTTAAAATTACAAGTAAAAAAATAATTGTAATTTTCCTTTTTTTTAAAAAGTAGACAAAAAAGGAGCGATTAATCATGATTAATAACTTAAATTTAGCATGGCATATATAAAATACAAAAAACAGGGTATTTTTTTAAAAGAATTTAAAAGATTAGTATTTTATTCAGTATTCCATAAACAGTAACTTTAGTATTTTATAAATTCATTCATGATTATTATAATTAATGACTGGACAAGATAGTAAAGAAATATGATCAGGTTTAGTGTTTGTTTATTAAGCGAGTTGAAATGACTATATGAAAAGTATTAAAGAACGAGGAAGTGCCGGTTTTGTATAGAGGTCTACTTTTAATACATGTGACTTGACAGGTTGCTATAAAATGATGTTATAACTTAATCGGTTGTCCGTTTGTTTAATCGCAATCATCAATTAGTTGTGTTATGTTACAGATAAGATTTATTAGTCGTTTAATTATAGTAAAATTTATAAAAATTATTACACGTTTATTAAAGATGGTTAAATTTGATAGTTTTACCTTGAACATTGCAAATATTAATTATAAAAAAAGAATGATTGTATCATAATTATTTCATTTTCAGGGTCATTTTTATTTGCGTAAAATAACTTTGGACATTTCTGGAAGCTCTTTTTGTAACCCACGCTCTCAGAATTTTCACATAATTGGTTTTTCTCTCTTTTCTTTCTTTATTGTTTCGAATAATTTATTCTTCTTCTTTCGGTTTCGTCTCTTATCGAAGGTTGGAAGTCATCATAGCGATCTGGATCCTATCCTATCTGGACCCTGGCTCTTAACAGCTCCGCCGAATTACACCTGTACTACTCCCTCAGATTTCGCAGCTAGGAAAGTCTTCTACGCCCAACACTTACGTTTCCCTTAATCTTTTCTTGGACAATACACCTCAGTAATAAGTACTTATCTCCTCTCATAACACGGCCCAGATACTCCAATTTTAATCCCTTTGTAGTCCTCACTATTTCACACTTCTTACCAATTCTCAACAATACATCCGCCTTTGCCACTCTCCACATTCTCCTGTAGCACCACATCTCAAATGTCTCAATAATCCTGATATGTCCCTGTTTAAGAGCCCATGACTCTCCACCGTACAGCAACACGAAGAAAACATAACAACGTAACATTCTCACTTTCAGATTCAAATCACCGACTCGGCAGCATATCAATTATACGAAAACTTTTCATTTTAATAAACACTTAACCCACCGGGTTGGTCTAGAGGTAAAGTCGTCGCCAAAATCAGCTGTTTAACAGCTGATTTTCGGAGACGAAGGTTCCTGGTTCAAATCCTAGTAAAGGCAGTTACTTTTATTCGGATTTGAATACTAGACAGTGGTTACCGGTGTACTTTGATGGTTGGGGTTCAATTAACTATACTCTCTCAGAAATGGTCGGCCTGGGTCTGTACAAGACTACACGTCATTTACACGTCATACACATCATCCTCATCTCATTGGGTCATGGGGTTGCTTATTGTTCTAAACTGAACAGATTGCAACGTACACAAATTAGGATTAAAAAAAAAGTATAATAAAAAAAATAAACTTGTCTCGCTGTTTCTATTCTTCCTTTAATTTCTCTAGTTTGATCATTTTTTCCAGTGATTCTTGCCCCTACATATTTGCGTGATGTGACTCTTTCAATTTGGGTGTTAGAGATTGTTAAATTAGCGCATACATTTGTATTCTTTGTTATTGCCATTATTATTGTCTTAGTAAGATTGAGTTTCAAACCGTAATCATTACTATAGCTTTTACATTATCAAGTTAGTATTACAAATCCGTCACCAATAATGTGTTATCACCATAACGTATATTATTAATAATTTCTCTCTTTAATCCATTGCTTCACAAGAAATGTGACAATCAATTATCGTCCCACTCATATTTGGGTAGAAGAAAACCAAAATGAGACAGCAATAAGGCATTTACAGAATATGTTTTCGTTTAAAAAAATGTCTGGTGTGACATTCTTGGTAACTACTTGATTGGTCTATTTTCTAACTATTGAATGTTGGAAGTGGAGGGTTAATAAAATTTTACAAGAAAATTTTAAGAAATATTTTTACATAATTATAATTTTGTTGTATTTATTTAATAACGACTACAACTGTGTATTTATACAACCAGCAGTATTTATGATGTACGTGTTTTATGTTTTCGTCTTAATTGAGGAAATCACCCAGTGGCAAACCCTCATAGCTGTTTAAATAAGACTCCTTTTCAGCTTTTTTTTAATATCCCTTGTGGATGTTCTGGTAGGAGTAGGTGTGACAATGCTCTATGGATTCGTGTGATTTATTAATTTTGAATGGAAATGAGTTAACAATTGAAGCATCGATGTATGTGTTTTGTACATAGTAGGAACTACATGAGATAAACGTAAAAATTTGTTTTGAAAAGATTATATCCTATTTATGTTTGATTTTTTTACTGAACCATATATCAAAGCTCAATCGGACGAATTAAATAGTTGTAACAATTTAGCATTTGTTTGATAGTGAGTGTTTTGATAGTGATAGTGAGCTTTTCTTTGAACTGTGATCTACGGTGGAGTAGAGAGTACAAAGTCTTTAACCTTTGATTCAGCGACATTTTTTTGTAGTGTATGGTGGTTCATTGTTTAGTGTAAGGCTTTAATACTTAACTGTTTTTGTCTAAGGTACTGGGTGATTGTCATAGTAATAAATATTTCATTAATTTAATATCTGTGTACTAAAGTCATATCATCTAATAGCGAGTCGTACTTTTTGAAACAGTCTGTAGAAGAATGTTTAAAGAATTAATTTATTTTCAATAAAGAACTAGGCATACTTTTAAAAATCTGTAGTTGATATAAACCTAAAAATAGGAATACAACAAAAGATAAGTTAATAGAAATATTATATCACATATATGATTACATTTTTATAAAGTAATACTATTAATAGAAAAATAACAATAACAGACCTACTATACTATTATTACAAATAACAGACAATAGAAATTTAGTCACGGATCCTCACGCTTATTTTAACAATTTAACATTTTACTATTTTATCGGTTCATAGACACTTATTTAGTTATTTCTTTTTAAAAAATATATAATAAAAAACTTACATTGCCTACAGATTTATACACCTAATAAAATAGATTATAACATTACATCTATTGTATTGCTGTAAAATAATAAACTTCGTAACAAGTGTACCATATAACATCAACAATGTGACGTACTAATCAATCTATAAAAAAAAAAATGTGGAATAACAATGTTATGTAATATCTAAAAAATTACTAGGCCTAAATGAAAAATTACTAAAATAAAGTAAGTTAGGTTAAAGTACATTATAATTTCATTAAATTATAATTTTAGAGTACATCATAATTTTCCAGGCTGAGAATTGAACCCGGAACGTACTTCTTTGCAGCGTAACACGGTTATCACTACACAACGTAAGCGCGATGTGACATTTAATTTAGTAACAACAATTGTAACACCAAATTTATACGACTAAATTATAAGTATTTATAATTGTACTACTTATGTAATATCATGTTTTCGTATTTCACCTAGTGGAAAAACCTCGTCGCTGTTTTATATAATATCTCTATTCTAGCATCTTTTTATCTTTGGGGATTTTGTGGTAGGTGGGATTATTTTTACAGAGAATCGAAATTTATTTATTTATTATTTGTTATATACTATTACACTAGAAGTATGAATTTCCAATTAATTAATGGACAGGTTCAAACAGTTGTACAGACTTCTTTCACGCAAATCCAAGTTACCAACTACATCCAAATTAACCATTTACAACTCCTACCTTCGACCAATATGGAGCCATGCCAGCCAGCTTTACTGCTGTGCAAAGCCATCGGTGTTAGCAAAAATTCAGCGTTTCCAATCAAAGCTTTTACGGAGGATAGTTAACGACCCCTATTATGTAACCAATAAAACGCTACACTCAGACCTAAACGTACCCTACATAAATGACGTTTTCTTAAAACTCTATACAAAATTTAGGAAGAAACTCGTGAACCACCATAACCCATTGATATCAAATCTGCCTACGCAGACTCTCCCAAACAATCCAATAAGACGACTTAAACGTCGATGGACCCGGGACCTCATCTATTAACGTAGTACTGTAATTGACTATCCATTACAGTGTTCTAAATGCTGCACTTAATGTTACACTAATCTATTCACGTGGGAGTTCTGTCACTGGACTGTGTCTCCACTCACGTTTATTTACAAAGTTATTTTTTTCCAAATTTTGTGTTATCACATTCATTGATTATTTCCAACAGATTGTGAATTTCCTTACTTACTTACTTACTTAAGCGACGTCTCTTACAGCATCATCAGGCCGTTTCTCGAATCTCAACCTCCATTTGCCCCTATCCAGTGTATCTTCAGGAGCCAGTTGCCTCAAATTCATAGCGTTTTGAATGTCTTGCTCCCATTTTCTAGGAGGGCACCCCCTTTTTTTCCTTTCTTGAGGTGTCCATTCCATTATGAACTTGGGCCATCTAGCTTCTGACATTCTTTTTACATGTCCATACCGTAACAGTTGGCGACTTTCTATTGCTTCAACAACTGACTCCTGTTGATTCATTCTTCTTCTTATTTCTTCATTTCTTATGTGCCCTATCCTAGACACCCTGCAGCTGCGTCTCAGTAAGTCCATTTCCACTGCATTCAGTCTATCTTTATTTCTTGAATTATATATCTTAAATTAATTATATATCTTGAATAATATATCTTGAATTTCCTAAATAGAGAAAAAAAATTCAATTATTTTTATATGAGTATAAATGCATAGATTCAGTAGATCAAAATTTTGATTTGGACACTTACTTAAATGTAGTAGGGATTAAAGTAAAGCCGACATTTTTTAATATAATTACAGAAAAATGTTATTTTTCTAGTAAAGTTATTCTCTTCCTTGCATGTTCTTTCTCTAACAATAGTAAAATTAATTCATTTTTTCTTGTTTTTCAGGTGGGTTCTAATCAGAGCAATCGTACAAGTACAAAATATTACTACTTCAGATTTAAAGTAGTAGAAATTAGTGAAAATGAAGTAAGTGAAGCAGTATTTTATACATTGAATGTTCTTTATATAGGTAATTAAGTAATTACATTAATATTTGACAATTTGTATTTTTAACTTATAAAATGGTATCGTTGAAAAAACAATACGGTACGCATTTCTTGTCAAGGAACCCTCAAAAATATTTATGGAAATTAATTTTTAACATTGTTGGTAAAATCGCTTAAAAGTAAATATAAATAATCTTTAAAAATTTTCAGAGAGCAATGTATCCTTATTTTGATTGATTTTATGCGATGCTTAATGTGAAAAAAGGTGAAAGAAAGAAAACATGAATTTTGAACGAGTTCGTTTGGGTGTCTGTAAAACTTATCAAATAATACGAGGTGTGGCTATTAAATAACGAGACTGACGACATAAAAAATTTATCTTCATTTTATACATAGACCTAATCACTTGTTGTCATCTTCAATATCCACTCCTTCTCTACCCCTACAACGCTCCATGCGAATTTTCCATTGTTGGAAAACCGTGCTGGAAGCTATCTTCTGTCAGCTCCTTCAGGACACGTGCCGCTTTCTCTTTTACAGCTTCCACAGACTCAAATCTTGTCCCTTTTAATGCAAATTTTACCTTAGGGAACAGGTAGAAGTCACATAGCGCTAGATCTGGTGAATAAGGTGGATGTTCTAACACTGAGATGCTGTACTTGGCTAGGAACCTCTTGACAGATAACGCGGAATGAGCTGGCGCATTGTCTTGGTGGAGAACCCATGATTTGTCCTTCCACATTTCGGGGCGTTTTTCCTTACTCTTTGACGTAGTTTAGAAAGTACCTCAAAGTAGTAATATTGATTAATTGTTTGACCTTCAAGGAACCCAGTGAAGGTACACAATCCCATGAATATAAAAAAAATAATCATAATTGCTTTAATTTTGACTTGCTCATTCGAGGTTTTTTGGCTCTCGGTGAAGTTCGGCTCTTCCAGTGTATAGATTGGCGCTTCATTTCCAGATCATAAGTAAGAAACCACGATTCATCACATGTTATTGTCGTTTCCAAAAAATTTGGGCTATTTTCAATCGCTTACAAAGTGTCAGGACAAACATTTTTGCGAGCTTCATTTCAAACATTTTTGAGCGGCACGTGTCCTAAAGGAGCTGACAGAAGATGACTTCCAGCACTGTTTCCAACAATGGAAAATTTGCATAGAGCGTTGTAGGGATAGAGAAGGAGTGTATAATGAAGGTGACAATAAGTGATTATGTATAAAATTACAATAAAATTTTTTACAGCGTCAGTCTCGTCATTTAATAGCCACACCTTGTATAATAATTATTTATTTCCCAACAAAAAAGTACGAATGAATAACTTTCTATTACATTACATTTACATTACGCATTTATTTATTTCTTAAAATTTATGGACTGGTTTGGATGTCCTATGATTCATGGTTTCCAATGTCCTAAGATTCAAACACCAAGTCGTCCAGTTCACTCAGATTGTCTATTTCCTTGGCGTACTGCCTACCGACGCTAAAAAACCATTTACAAAATTCAGCTTTAAACTGTATGATGTTCGTATATTTTTGTAGTTTTGGTGGAATTAGATAGTACAATTTGAGGACCAGGTAACAAAAATGTCTTTCGAACAGCGTTTTTGTAGCTTTGTGTGGAGGACTCAAATCCTTATTTCTTGTACTGTAGTTGTGGATTGTGTAGTTAACGAAAATGTAGAACTTGAAAATCTTTTAAATTAGAAGGATAAAGAAGAATAAAAATGTTGTTTGCTAATTACAAAATGTTTTTTGTTAATTTTGTTCTAAAGGGTTTTAGATAGGTTTGTCAAGTACCGCACTATCCTTGTACTCCAAAACTAATTACTAACTGGGCAGTGAAAAAATATAGACCCTACAGTTTTTAACGTTCTTTGATCAAATAGTCAAACGTACACCTTTTAAGCTAAACATTTTACAAAAGACAACTTCATGCGGTCTTGGGTTTCGAATCCAATTAAGGCACGGCATATTTTCATACGTTACAAAAAATCATTTCATCCTTCACCGTCTGCATTAGCAGTAATTGCAGAATAGTCGGACGTTAAACAAAAAAAAAAATTCAGATTATTATTTAATGCTGAATTTTACACATATGGGGTTGTACAAAAGCAAAACCAATTAATCATTCAAAGATTCCAGAAAAAAGTTCTCAGAAGCATTTTCAACGCTCCCTAGTATGTTAGGAACGACGACCTGCACCGGGACTTGGGAGTGAATTCCATAAACAAAGTAATTCGAAAATTTACCAGGAGTCATGAAGACAGACTTCTTCACATATGAATGCCGAAGCTATACAGTTACTCGACAACACAGATCTGAATAGGAGACTTTCTCGTGTAAAACCATTTGAACTGGTGTAATGAACAGTATAAAGTTATTAATTTGTTAGTTAATAGTTACTTGTATATATAATTTGAAGTGTTTTATTAAATATCAATGATTAGTAAATTTTATGAATAGTGTATCAGAATATCAAACATAAACTAAGAACTATTAGTTGGTAAATTCTTAGATTAAGTACTTAGATCAATTATTAAGTTAGAACAAAATTGTTACTTAGTCTTACACAAGTCACAATAAATTTCAATAAAAAAATTTTACACATAAGATGTAACTTCAGTTACAATCATCAGAAATCTTAATTGAAACGCCTTATGTATTTGTGTAGCCTTGATTTGTATAGTAATATTTTTGTCGTATCTAATGGAAAATGCGATTGAGAATTTACAGTGGAATAGAGTTATTTGAGTCTATCGTTAAATTGGAATCGTTTGTAGTAAAAGTTATAAAGAATTTTATGTGGTAGAATTTTATACGTCTACGGAACAACAATTGCTGAATAACGGAAGAGTTAATTATCTATACATGAAGTATCTACATAGTTTGTTGTATAAGAAGTCAATTGAAGGAATCCTTTCCCTTTGGACTTCAACATGGCAAATAAAATTTCTTACTCTCTAACTTTGATCACGATCGATGATGAGATTATAGTACTAATGTATTCCCAGAAACTAATAGTGCACGCACTGAAATGCACGCCAACTGAAATACATGACGGTAATTTTTGAAATTTTCGTGATGGTTAGAAAATTGTTGCTAAAAATAACAAATAATAGTATTTGTAAATGAATATTTGTTGAAAAATCGTGTAATACACTCACACGACTTTCTCTTGTCGATGTATGTAATGAACAATATAATCTATTTTTAATCATGATTAAACTGTATAAAAAACGTAACCTAATTTTAATCATGAGTGAATGACGGAAAATGAAAATCGACCTCTCTAGGACTTAAAAATACGAAAAATTACTAATTGACGCTAAACTAAGCTCTGTAGAAAAAAACTCTTAAAATATGTTGTAGGTTTTTATAATTTTCTATATCGTTGAATAATATACTTTTGTTGTTAAATGCATACAAGACCGCAATCTCCAAAAATGCCGTTTGTACCGTTTTTGATAGGAAAATTAAGAAAATTGTAGGTTTTATAATTTCCACTACAACTTTATTATTCACACTTTTGCTCTAAAATGCATATTAAACCCGTATCTTAAAGAAACCGGTTTTTTCCACGACTGCAGACCCCTAAGAATTGTAGTAGGCATGACGCTTACTCTATATTGTAGAGCTTAAAAATTTAGTAAATGAAGAGATTTTTTAAAGAATTGTAGAAGCCGTTTTTGAGAAAATTACAAAAAAGAGAAAATTATACTAATAAACTTCTACTTCCGGTTGACTGATTTAATGGATATGTTCATGTCGAGTTCCCAAGTGGTATCAAACTTAAGTTCCAAGTTTCAACATCGAACGATACTCCATTGATGAGAAATTTTGTTAGATAACTTAATTATTAAAATTTAAAAATATTACAAGTAAAGAAACATTGAATATGACGGTGGGTAAAAGATTGTATGATAATATGACATGAGTGACGTGTACGGAAATCATTATACAGCCTGGTGACAGATTTCCGACATTTATTTGTTTTTTTTTATACTTATTACTTTATTGATTTTTTTTATTAAGTGATGATGCTTAGAAAAGTCTGCCTTGAGCGTAGGTAATGATATGAGGTGATAGACAGATGAAGAAATTTCAGATCTGACCGGGAATCGAACCCGGATCCCGGCATAAAAGCTAGTTGCGCTGACCACTAGACCACGGGCCAGCTAAATTAACTGTAATAGTTTTTGAGAAAATTTTCCTTAAATTAACATTACGGAGACAGGCATTCCGGGTACCCTTAATCTGATTGAATATCTCACATTATATAAAATAGAATTGAAGTCTACAATATCCGTAAAGATAATAATTATGTTCTACAAATAGATAAGGTATATGGTCCAAGAAACAATTAAAATATTGCTAGCTGTTCAGATTTACATTATGATAGCAATTAGAATGGAACGATTTTTTTTGTGAATTAATCCAACTAACCTACGTTAAGGAACATTATTATTCTTTCCTTAATATACACGGTCGGTTGATACATATTTTATTGCTAATTAAAAAGATTGTTGGGGTAATAAAAAATATAGAATATATCACGGTTAAAATCCTATGAAAGGAAGTTAAAGAAATTAGGATTTCCTTTATTACAATTACGTAAAATCTATTAAACATTTTCTCACTCTAATTAAAATATTGTAATCTGAATGTATTAATAATAATAATAAGGCTACACAAAAGTAATAAAATGAAAATTATTATTATGTAATATTTTAATTAAGGTGATTTTTTTTTCTAATACCTAATGTGTGTACGTTGCGATCTGTTGAATTCAGAACAATTTACAACCCAATGACCCAATGAAATGAGGATGATATGTATGACGTGTAAATGAGGTGTAGTCTTGTACAGACTCAGGCCGACCATTCCTGAGAGAGTATGGTTAATTGAACCCCAACCATCAAAGTACCCCGGTAACTTCCTGAGAGAGTATGGTTAATTGAACCCCAACCATCAAAGTACCCCGGTAACAACTGTCTAGCATTCAAATCCGTAAAAAGGTAACTACCTTTACTAGGATTTGAACCAGGAACCTTCGTCTCCAAAAATCAGCTGTAACAGCTGATTTTGGCGACGACTTTACCTCTAGACCAACCCGGATTGTCCGGTTTTTTTTTTACTTAATATTTCTTGTTACTTTTCAAATCTCCATTCACAAAACTTTACAGCCAACTTATAACTGAAGTGTGCGTAATATCATTATCAACTTCAATATTTAGTATTATTAACGGCGAGACAAAACAAAATCATAATAAACAATCATCCAAGCGAGTGCTGAAGAAATCTGTATACTATTGGGTAAGTATTAAAAGATCCAGGGCTACAAAAAATAGTTCTGTTTCTTATCACACGGTCAGCCAATTATCTGACTGAAGTATTGAAGGGCAGAACAGGTACAGGTGTAAAAAACACTAGTCAGAGCTATCTTCTCTGAGAGTAATGAATTTGATTATACAACCAAACCCTTTTTTTATTCGAGGCGGCGAGAAAAACTCATGTTCACTTCCTCACGATGGGGTAAGTAGTGTTGGACTTAATTGAGGCGTCCTCGTCCAACCCTAAGGAGGCCGCAACCGTCTTACGAACCAAAAACCCGCCGCCTGGCCACTTGATCCGACATCAGCAAACAACCCTTCACCTCCCTCGGAACTGTTTATATAACACTACAGGGGAAATATCGGGTTAAAAAAAATTTACCTACTGTCAGCAGGGCGTGGAAGGGAACCGTAGCCTAATTTCTCCTCACGCTGTCACTGACCAATACTCACTCTCTCACTTTCATCTATCTCTTTCATCACCAGCTCAGAAAATTAGTGTGCCTACCTTACCTACCGAGATCGGGTGATACAACCAGACCCTGTGGTGAATGAAGTGAAGGTGTCATATTTGCAGGGTGGAAAGTAGATACTTTTCAAAGAGCCTGGAAAACTGATAAGCATACTTTTCCACTCAGTGAGGAAGGCAAATGTAAACTACCTTACTCTTCGTTTTACTTAGTAAAGCTTCTAGAGGTTCAAAGCAGCCTTTCGGCTGATGACCTAAGCGACACAACATTAGATTACCAACTTGTGGTAGGTAAGTTAAATAAGTAAGCATGTTAATGAGCATGTTAAAGTAATATTTACTGTAACACTTAAGTCTAGGTCCGTTCGGGATCTGGTTATGATAAATAATAAACAGATTCACTTTAAACTTATAACAATTAATTACAATCAGAATCTATTAGCAATTAACCTCCTTGACAACAGCGAAGATACTCACGGACTGAAACGGTTTAAACCATTAGACTTACCTCTACAATTTTGTTAATCATTTAATTTTTTTTTATCTTTTCCACTTCAACTCCTAATCATCGTCATCTCATAATCGGCGTCGTTTTCATCTCTATCATCGTCATAGTCATCTCCAACTTCAACAACTTAGTGTTTCAAAATGTTGATTCACAGTTCATCAAGTTTGATTTTGTATATATTTTTTTTTCTTCACAGTTTAGTCTTTTTGAAACACAATACTGAGTGTAGTTTATATTTTAATTCTAAGGACATTCCTTAGATTTTCTCATATTTGATTAAAGTTATTGTATTTATTAACTGATTACAAAAGAAATACTACACTGTTACAAACAAAAATAACAATTAATTATTTATTTACACAATAACTAATAATTACAATTAATGATTTAACTTAGCCAACTAACAAATACGATTAGATTACATAAAATAAATCAATTACAAAACTTAAGCTTAAACCAACTTGATTAACAATAGGTTATTATTCTTAAGAACCAAAACGATTACCTGTCCACAAACACTTCCTACCAACCGCACGTACAATTAACGTAACTCAGAATCGTTCCCGTAATGACACTATTTCAAACGACCTGAAACACTTTTTCTCCTCAATTCAATTATTGACTGGCTTACTACGAACGCGCTAACTGTTTTTATACTATGATAGTTTCCCAAACAACGAGATCTTTCTAACTAATTCCCCACTATTCTCGAACATAATAGAAGGAATAAAAATAAAAATAAACGTTTCTACTGTATTTTTTAATTCCTATAATAGTATTGTGACAGTAATAATTCATTATAATTTACTAATTTGTTAATAAATAGTTTTTATAAAATTAAAAGGAATTTTGTCAATTATTGATAACCAGATCTCAAAAGAACCTGAAATAAGTGTTACAATATTAATAATAAAGTTTTTGATCAATTTTATATCATAAAACACCTCACCTAATGCCAGAAACTCTGATATATTATTAATGTATTTATGAGAATGACTTAAGATTCATTTATGGCAAAAATAGTAGAGCTTGTCCAATAATTTTAAAAATATACTTCGTTAAAAATCTTTCAGAGTCCTCAGATTCTGTTTGGACGTTTATAAAAGTAAAACATAAAAGAACATCGTTATTTCTTCTAGGAATAATTTATAGATTATAATTATTAGATTATAAAACGATTTAAGTACACAATTAAATTTATATTTCTAGTCTTACAGGAAAAATCAACTTATTTTAACACCATGATATTTTTCCTATGTTTTTTTTTAAATTTTATTGTGTGGAATCCCTGTTGGTTTAATATATCGGTTCACGAATTCGTGACGTAAGTATTTAGCAATGATTCTCAATTGATAAGAATGTAATGCAACAAGTGTTCACGATTCGTAGAAAAACTCTTTTACATTGTTAGAACAGTAGCCTGATGTAAAATTGTTTTCAAGATAAACTCTTTGTATAACCGTTCGATAATATTTACTTAGTTCTATTTTTAAAAAAATATCCACAAGTTGTTTCCTTTTGCAGTTTTTTTTGTTTTTACTTTTAAAAAATAAAAAGATAGACTACTATTATTACTTAGAAATCTTGTCTATCAATAAAAATAGGTACTTGTGTTGTAAATCGGATGAACCTTGAAAATGTTTGCAAAATTTAACCGGTTTCATTGTTGCAAAAACATTATTTCAGTTTGAAGTCTTTTCGTTGAGATTTGTCTGTAATATTCATACGTTATAGTTACACTATAACATTCGGTGTAATATACATCGGTGTACAGTAGCCTACATCTAAAATTATCATAATTTTTAAAATACAACTAGATAGCAATTGAGCTACTTTCAACTAACTTAACAATTGCACACAACTGTAATTATTGTACACGCTTAAAAATTTACTTTCTTAAAAATCACATCAGCTGCCTTTAGCAAAAACAGTGTGTTATGATATTAAAATAATGTTTTTTAACTTCTTAAAATTTTTAAACTCCAACCGCGAATCGAAACTTAGACGTTCCACCATGCAGTCTACATTAGAAATGTCTGTATTTATTTTTTTTTTAATAATCACATTTTCTACACTATTAGATCCCACTACGACCCACAAATTAACAAATTTTATCAACTAATTCTAACGCTACCCTTTGTTGGCAACTGTTCAAGAATCTATATACTAATTGATTAGCAAATTAAAATACTGTAAACTTTATAAAAAATATGGTTATTTTTTCTTACATCAAGTATTTAAAATTTCGTCTAACGAGTATTCATTTTGCTTCTTCGTGGAACCCCTTAAAGTCAGTAATTTGTTTCCTTAATTTAGTTCAATCCATTAATTTTCCTCAGTTTTTTCCAGTTTTCTCAATATCCCTTCTGACTTCTTTAAATCACTACTTGTCCGGCACCTTAGCTCTATTTTTTAATGTTATAAAAATATATTTTGTCAACCGTTTATCATCAATTCTATACAGATATCCATATAATTTTGGAATTCTAATACTAAATTATCTAATGGTTTTTATTTATCGTTCGTTTTTCTTGTACAGTTCTTATTGTTCTCCTAATCTTTTTTGAACAAATTATAACTGAGGAGGATTTTTCTCTCAAATTTCTAAGCTTTCCTTAGACCAGTCTTCCTGGTGATTTTAAGTCACTCACTTGCGTAATAACACGCAGGTTTTATCACACTATATAATGTCTAATCTTGATTTGTCTTGATAGTGCTTTCTTTTTATACAGGTGAAGAGTTCTTCGGAGTGCATTGGTCAACTTATTATTACTACTATTATTCTATAACAGAATCGATTGTAGCAATAAAAAACCGATATAACATTAAAATTTCGATCAATATATATCGAAATACATCGATATCGATTTATATCGATCAATGTGTATTTTATTTAAATAACGTTATTTGCAATCAGTTTTTTAAAAATAAACTATAACAAATCTTTTGAATTTACAAATCACAAGTTGAGGCCTCATTACCCTGAGTACCTCTCATTATATCAATTACTCATGTATTAAAAGAGAAAATTACTATGTACAAAGATATTTTACATTTTACAATACGGAATACTTTTCACTAGAATTTTTGGTACATTTAAACTCTTTCAGACAAGTCCAGAACACGGTAACGTTTCAAGCGCCTAACTTCTTCTGCATTGTTTAAAAGATTTATGGCTATTTCATTTTCGTGACTTTCAAGTCTTGCCTGATATTTTCTATTAAAACGCCTGACTTCGTCCATTACATCAGGAAAGTTGCAATAATGTTGTATTTTTGCATTCCTTGCAAACCATAGCGCCCTTGTTATAGCCCGATATTCTGGAACCTTTGAATTACCTCTATGTTACTTCTGCTGGTAGTTCCCCAAAGTTGAACGCAAAGTTGAATGTGCATTGATATTTAAGAATTTGCTTTACAGAGATGACTTTCTTAACAGATGAAGAACTCCCGTTACTATAACCTCACATCGGGTTTCATTAGGTTGTTTAATATTGAATCTAAGGAAGTTATTTTCAAAAAAAGAAAGAAACAATTTCATTAATATGAAATTTTTAATTGGACTAATATAGCCATTAATCATAATTTGTAATTAAATACAATATTTTATAATTTATTACGTTAATACACAATATACACATAATTTACCGTTACTTAAAAAAATTACAAGACTAGAATGAAATTAAGAATCCGATTATTAAAGGTTTGTAATTACAAATAACCATAAAAGAACTTATCTAACATACCATTAAAACTCCTACACACGCACACACATACACACATAAATGATCTTTACGAAAGTAAGAAAGTCATACAATAGCTATAAATTTATGGAGCATGAAATTACGACACAATCGTTTCAAAATTCGTGATGTGAAGTGTCCTACCATTATTATTAGGTAGCTCCTTTTTCTCTTAGAAGGCCAGACATTCACTGGTGGAAAACTCAATAAATTTAAATACTTTGTATAGTATGAACATCTTACTATCACCTATTAAAGTAAATTATACCAATTTAACCGACAATTGACCCGATTACAAGTAAATTTATGAAAATTAATTTTATCAGTCGTTTAAAATTTCAATTAAACGAATGAAAAAACCGCACCGCGAGCTAAAATGACAAAAATGTATATAATTGAAGTTTCAGGGAAATAAAATAATCTACAACTTTCATATCAAGCATTTTGTTATACCTGTACAGAGCTTAAATAACGTGAATTAGTGGTTTTCGTAATTTTTAAGGGGAGACTGTACTTTGTATCCTACCAATGTAAAATATGCTATTTTTAGGTACATTTTTCATAGGATTGATAAAAGATAGGAAAATTAAACTTTACACACCATGGTGTCGGGTTTCTTCTTGAACTACTGACATTTTTTCAATATAATCTTTGGACCATACCATTTTTTTAAAACATTACGAATAACATAAAAATTTTACAAATTGTTTTCTACGTTTTTTTGCGTATTACTGATTTTTAGACCACCTGGGGAAGTCATAAAAATGTCGGTATATGTGCATATACAAGATAATTAACTGGTAAAAATTTCAGCCTGGTAGGTTTATTGGTTTCTGAGAAAAATCTAAATTTACGGGAAAACGCAAGAAACGAAGACACTAATCAAAAACAAAATGTACAATCAAGTAAATTTCCCATCCACAGTTGTTTAGAAAGCTGAACCAACAGCTGAGAATACAAAAAAAAAATCAATGATGCAGATATTTTAAAAACTAAAATTATTCTCTTTTCACTAAAACGAGCAGTATAAAATTGTGAAAAATATTCGTTCTCGGTAACATGATAATTTTTCTGTGTAAACTTGATAAAAACTTAATTTTTTCATAAAAAATTATATTTTTGACGTAATTTAATGTTTTTTCTGGTAGATCTAGACCTAAACTATTGAAAAACATTAAACACCAAAAATCGAAATTTTGAGTTAAAACCATCGTGCCATCTCCCTTAAGTTCTAGAGAGGTAGATTCGTTTTGCGTCATTCACTCATGATTAAAATTATGTTATGTTTATCATATTATTTTTCATAATTACTTAGTTTGGCAAGAGAAAGTCGTGTGAGTGTTTCACACCAGATTTTTTTTTTTTATATATATTGGCTACAGTAATATTATAATGGATTTTAAAAAATATTACTTTCTAATCTATTTTTACGAAACAATTATTACAGCTTTGTTGTGATAATTGATCTGTAACTTATATAGTTAAAACCACAAAAAAGTAGTTAAATTTAATAAACCTTTCTTATGCAGTAGGCTACAATTTTTATTTATGCTTTGTTTTTGTAAATTATTATTGTCTATTAATGTTTCGTTACGAACAGTTGACTTTATTAATTACGAGGAAATTCATATTTTTTTTATAGTTTATAATAATTATAACACAATTTATAATATTGCATAATAATTATTATGTAATTATAATTATTATATATTTTAAAGACCTAATAACATTTCAAATAAATCAGGTTTTTGTTTTAATTAGGTTAAAAAGTTCTTTAAGGTTATGTTGTTATAGAAAAAAAAATTCATTAAAAATAAGAAAATACAAACAAGTTTTCTAGAAATTGTTATATAAAATAATATAAAGTTAGTAATTGACCATTTAGATAAATAATCATTTTTCTTAAACAAAATATTTTAACTTAAATCAATCTGTTAAGAGATGTAAAACTTTAAAAAATTGGAAAAGCAAGAATAAAAAATTTATCAAGCCATAAAAGTTTCGTTTGAAGGTCAAAGTTTCATGGTTAAGTTAGCAAAAGATTTTCTGCTTCTTTTGAAATATCAAAAGGTCTCCGCTTTGGTTGTTATTTATCTCTGACCTTGTTCAAGGTATTCATAAATGAGATATTTACGGGATGGAAAGCTATAGCTTTGGTACTACACGCTGTTTGCATCTATGCTGTTAGTATTGAAAATTTTTCCCTGGCAAATTATATTGTCTAATGTACTAAAGTGTACGTCATCTACGAAAAAACGAAATTTATGATGATCAACCGGTTATGTATAAACAAAATAAATATTAATGGGAATCCTATCGACATTGTAGAGAGTTTTAAATATCTTGGAGAAACAATCACATACAATCTTAATGAGAGGGCAGCATGGAATGAGAGAATTTCTAAATTTTCCAAAGGACAGCAAATTACTAAAAACACTTACAACAAAAAATGTCTTTCCATTCACACAAAACTTAAACACTACAAAGCAGTTCTAAGATCACAAGCACTGTACGGCAGTGAAACCCTCTTCAGTATTGATGGAAACGGAATAAAAGAAACAATCAGAAAAATGGAAAGAAGGATTCTTAGGACCTGCATAAACAAAAAACACATAGTTGACAACCAGCACAGACTTTTACCAAGAGAACAAATTTATAAAGAAATAGAACCAATCACTGATGCAATGCGCAAAAAGAGACTTCCTTTCTTTTCGCATATCCTCAGAACTAGAAACCCGATTATTAAGAAAAATTGTAGAAAAATTCATGTGTGCGAAAACAGAAGGAGCTACAATTCCTTGCCTTGAAGAAATCAAAAAAGACAGAACAGAATTAAATCTAACAATTGCTGATGTCAAAGATCGCACACCGGTTTACAAAGAAATAATTAAAGACAAAAACAAAATTTTATCAGTAAGAACAATTAAACGAAAAGAACAGGTTTGTTCAGACGAATTGAGAAAAGTAAGATCCGACAGAATGAAAAAGTATTGGCAAGAAAGAAATGAAAAGGAAATAAACTGCCGAACAAAATGAACTAACCAAAGAGACTAAAGTGATCCTTTGTGGTCATAAAATGAGAAAAAAAAAGTGTACGTCATATCATTATGAGCTTCAACATCTAGCATTACTATCAGTTCCACAATTCAGTTCTGAAGATCAGAAACAAACCTTTAGCAAAAGCAATGTACAGCATACAGTTTTATGGCCGTATGTGCCACAATCCTTTTTTACACAAACTTCTGTTTACAAATGATTAAGTTATTACAGCATCTGGTTAATCTGATATTGACTTTAAGATGTAGAAATCTCGTGGATTTACAAATAATGGAGTATCAAAATAAATTTTAATAAAACAAATTAAATTACATAGTATTCACAATAATGAACACTAAGAATATAACCTAATATCTACAACTACAAACCCCACGTAGGCTATATCAAGACAAAGGTAAAATAAGACATAGAAAGTCATCTCATATCCTCTAGTTTTCTTTTACCTTAAGTGGTGGGAAATCCTCACCTCTCTAACGGCACAAATGAGTAGATGTTTATAAATATCTGTGCATAAACAATACTTTCGCCTAAAGTTTTATTTTTATTTATAATAATTTTAGGCCTCCTAGCCAGTAGCCAGAAGCGAGATTAGTCAGCTAGTAGAAAGTCACTTTAACTGTCAAGTAACAAATGGTGATAAATGACGTTTTACGGTGTCATCAATATTCCTGTTTCCATTAATAATTGGTTATTTTGCAAAGTTTGATTTTTCTTTCGATATGTAAGGTTGTATTAAAAGTTAAACGCTTTAAATTAAGTTTGCTGTGAATCACATCGAGCTGTTGCTAGTTGAAACATAAATGTTGATTTTTAGACCTGTATTTCTTTGGGTAATATTTTATATATTTTAGGTCTACAAATAATATGTGTATATCTGTAGGGTAGTAACTCCATTTTTACCCTTAAAAACCCATTCCCACGATGCTAGTTTACTGTCTGTTGGTACTAGCAGGATCTACTAGCGTGTAGGTGACTTTCCCAACGGAGCTAGTTAATTAATTCCAGTTATCTGAAGATATACGTGAGTTGAGTTGTGTATTGCTGTACAAAGTACAGCTTACTAGCAACTAGCAACGTTTTCAAACGTTCACACCGAGCTAGTTTACTAGCGCTAGTCAATCACGTGACCTTCTCTCCCCTACTAGCGCTAGTAAAATCAAACATGTTCAAACTAACTAGCGTGCTAGTGAATACTAGCGCTTCAAGTAGTCACTAGCTGCTACTTGTTCGTTCCCATTACGCTGTTTTGCTAGCTGTTAGTCAACTAGCAGCTAGTTCTAGCGTCATCGGAATAGGCCTTAAGGCACAAGTGATCGTAGTTAAAGAGTTTTATTTTGTTCTATGAATCACTCAGAGAATACAAACATAAGTAATAAAAAATTAGAATTAAACAAAAAACTAACCTCAATAAACATAAATCTAATTTTAATCATGTGTGAAAGACACAAAATGAGAATTAACCTCGGTTTGGCTTAAAAATACGGAAAATCACTCTTTCACGCTAAACTAGGCTCTGTAGAGAAAAATGCTCTAATTAAAAGTTGTAGATCTTTTAATTTCCTATGAATTTGATTATACACTTTTGTCGTAAAATGAATACTAAGGCTGAAATCTTAAAACATCGATTTTTTACGATTTTTTTATATTTTTCAGAAAAGTATGCAGATTATGGTTATATAATTAGTTTTTGCTGTTGATATTGTGACATGCACAAATTTAAAACACAATTAAAGAAATAAAAATGAATTGAAATAAGATGTTTGATTCGGAAATACCAATTTTCAGAATTGTAACTCTCCGGGAAGAAAAACAAATAGGCCTACTATGAATCGTTTTAGGGTACTCAACCCCTGTATACACCTAGATGAAAGTGCTCGAAATGTAAATGTTTTCTCTTTTCTTTTCAACCAGAACGGAACAAATAAGCTGATTGTCAGATCTTTAAGTGATCAGGAAATTAATTAGTGATAAGGGAGTGAGTGAGTCAAATATTGTGTAGGCTATTCTTGTAATCAAAATGAACGAAATTTAAAAACAATTCTAGTGGTTTATTTCACAATAGTTTTTTTTATAATTATTCCATTTGTACAGATTTCTAAGTACGCGGTTTACATCTAGCATTCACTAGTGCTGACAACCGAAGTTATACTTTAACATGATATATGGGATAATGAGACATAATTCTAAAATAAAACTTAAAAGGGTGTTTAAAATAAACTGATTTATTGGTTTTCCCGGTTCTTGAGGTGTAATTCCACTCTTTACGTTTCATTTTTGATATCATTTTAAGAATAAAAATACCGATTTTCAAAATTACTTATCTTTAAATGGTTTTGAGAACTATTTTTTAAAACCTGGAAGTATGTCATATGAAGAAAAATAAGAAAATATGAAATAAATATGAAAAAAATAAGTAATAAAATTCTTTAAGAAATGTGCTAAATTTTAGCTTCCTAAATGATCCGGGAGCTGGAGTTTACCTTCTTATTAACCAGACCCAGTAAGAGAGAGAGTGAAACAAAATTGTTACCTGGGTACGATAAACGAGCAATATAGGAACTATAAACTATAAACGAGCAATAAACTATATAGGAAATTAATTGTCGTATAGGCAAGGCAAGAGTTAATAAATGAGTCCTATTTTCAAGACCCATTTTATTCTTTCAACAAAAATGAGGCATCTAAGATGTTGTATCTTTTCTTTGCTTCTGTACGGTGTAGTCATGGACCTTGGATAAAGCCATTACAAGGAAACAAGAGGGAATTTTAGATACGAATGTTAAGGGTCCCATGGACTGCTCGGATGCCAAATATAGAGGTTCTCAAGAAAATAAAGAAAGATATGGAAATAATTTCCACTATCAAGTGTAGGAAGCTCCAATATTTTAGACATATAATCTGTAATGAATCACGATATTCGTTACTAAAAGCCATTCTGCAGAGAAAAAATATGGAAACCGAGGATCTGGCAGAAGAAGGATATTGTGGTTTCAAAATCTGAGAACGTGGTTTGGAAACATCTTAGAATAAAACTTTCCTCACTAAGTGGAAAAGTATGCTTATCAGCATGTCTGGTCTTCCGAAAAAGCATCTACTTTCCACCCTGCAAATGACACCTTCGCTTCATTCACCGTAGGGTCTGGCTACATATTAAAATTTATTACTTTCAGAGGATAACTCTGACTAGTGTATTTTACACCTCTACCTCTTCTGTTCTAAAATGCTTCAGTCATATAACATTCACCATAGGGTCTGGCTACATAATAAAATTCATTACTTTCAGAGGAGATAAATCTGACTAGTGTATTTTACACCTCTACCTCTTCTGTTCTAAAATGCTTCAGTCATATAATTGGCTGATTATATTACAAGAAATAGAGCCATTTATTGTAGTTCTGGAACTAGCAGATCGAGTGCAAATAATTTAACTTCACCTTTTAGTGTTTTTCGTTAACACCAATTAATAATAATTATAACACTTTGGTTCTTGTAATATTAGGCTATTTTATTTTATTTGTGTACTTAATTTTTGTCAAATAATTTATCTTGAGATGGGTTGAAGATGACCTTATTTTAATAAGGTTCAAACACCACTGATTTTAAACAAATACAATTATTTTTCGGAACGGATAGGTACCTGAAAAAGAGGATGTGATCGATAAGTTAGGGAATTAGTGATATATAATTAAGTGCCAGTGAGTCAGTGAAACACTTTCACTTATGTACAGACAATTTAAATAACTTATCATTCTTAAAACATTCGTGAAATTATTTTAAATTGTTCATAGAATTGTACTTCAGTATTTAACTGAATTACAAACCATAACAAGTATTTAATGTCAAAGTTAACAAACACTAAAAAGAAGTGGTTTTGACCATCTATTGAATTACGTTGATTGAAAGTTGTTAAGACCTTAGGATATTTTAACTTTCATTATTTTTACTTTACAAATAACATTAAATAAATAATTTATATATTTCAAATAAGCAAATAACAATCAATACCAGATGAATCACTTAAAACAAATCTTGTACAATTTTGTATTAGTATTTGTATTTGAAACACTAAATAACAATTACAATCTTAATTAAAAACTAATCATGACTAAAATTTCAGTTTTTTATTAAAAAATAAATAAGATAAATCAATAATAATAATGAAAATAATTAAAATAACTATGTAATAGAAATATTTGTAGAAAAACAAAAAAGGTAAGTACGGGAAGTGAAAAACAAATAATACTGTGTAAGCTTCCTTGTTTAGGATCATCGACGGCGTTTAAATTCGTGCTGGGAATACAATATAGTATACCAGTAACACGTGTTCTCTCATATATTATTTACCACATATTTTCTCTTTCCCTTCAGATCTTGTACAGCTTAGTAGTTTTTAAAAAGATTACGTGATAGTGTTGCGGTTTTAAATTAATACATTATTATGTCTATTTCTTCTAAGTGTATACAGGGTGATTCACGAAGTTATGCAGAAACTTTAGGAGCTCATTGTACATGTAAAAATAATGAAAAAAGTTTTTATAAACATGGGTCCGGAAATGCTTCGTTTCCGAGTTACGGCTAGCGAAAGTTTCGCCCGGATTTCAGCTCACAAGGTGAAATGAGGTTTTCCTGAAATTCTGGTAAGGTAGATTAAGGGGCGAATTCAATCATTTCTTATGGTTTTTGATCTGATAAATTGAATAAAACAGGTCCCAGAACTGTAAGTTAAATAGTTTTTAAGAAAACCAGTGTCAATTGGAAAAAATGGAGTGAAAAACACATTTTATCATCATTGGGCAAGAATAACTTTGTTATTTCACCAAGAACCAGTTACAATGTTTGAATGAAACATGTAGAAAATTTTATTCTGAACAAACCGGTGTAAATTAAGTACACAGAAAGCGAATAGATGTTTGGTTAAATGAATTTTTATTCGTATGAGTACAAAGTAAAATTAACCGGAACAACTAAGATGAAAAAAATGTGTTTTTTTTCACTCCATTTTTTGTATTTGACACTGTTTTTCTCAAAAACTATTTAACTTACAGTTCGGGGACCTGTTTTATTCAATTTATCAGGTCAAAAACCATAAGAAACGATTGAATTCGCCCCTTAATCTACCTTACCAGAATTTCAGGAAGACCTCATTTCACCTGGTGAGCTGAAATCCGGGCGAAATCTTTCGCTAGCCGTAACTCGGTAACGAAGCATTTCCGGACCCATGTTTACATAAACTTTTTTCATTATTTTTACATGTACAGTGGGCTCCCAAAGTTTCTGCATATCTTCGTGAATCACCCTGTATCAATATTTTACTATTTGAAATCAATTACAGAAGTAAATTGATATTAATTTAATAGTTTATTAATAATCATAACCTATATTTAAATTCAGTAGTAATACTTGTAAATAATTATATTTAAGTATTTCCTCATTACATTTAAATGAACAAATTTATTATGATAATAAAAAGTGTATTGACCGCTATGTTGGTTAAGTTGTCCAGCTATTAAGCTGAAGAGTTTAATTATTGGTTATCATAATGTACTTATTAATCTAAAGTGTACAATTTTATTTTATTTATTGACTCGTATTTTCCCATTACGTTGTAAAAATCATTATCATATAATGTTAAATATCTTAATAATAACTTAAAAATCTAAAATTATTTGTACCGGGTGATTTTTTAGTCCTGTTACCCAATTGTTAATGTCTGGTAATTTTTTTCTAAGAAAGGGATATTTTGTTTTGTGACACAAAGTTGGTAGCCCTACTCAACCGGTATAGATACGACAGTTTGAGTTGATTCTCCTTGAGTTGCGTAAAATTTTGTGCTGTTTCCAGTTGTGGTACGAACAGAATGTCTTTTACCCTAGAACAACGGGTTTTCATTCTTGAACAATATTTTGCTACAAAACCGTATGCGAGTGTAAAAGAATCATTTCAAATTAAATTTTTTGGTGTTCCTCCACTCTATTCTAGTCAATTTCTAGGCTAACTAACTGATTTTTAGAGGCAGGTATTGTTTGCAGCAGAAAACGTAGTGGTCGACCAACTCTCTTGACAGATGACGTTAGGAGAATGTGAAAACAAGATTGCTCAATTTTCCATGGAAAAGTTTACAAAAACTTTCCTCGCATGTTGATTTGTCATGTTCGAGTGCTCAGAAAGCTGCTAAAAAATTGAAATTGTATCCGTATCACATACGATTAGTTTTAGAGCTTCAGCCTCCAGATTTAAACAAGAGATTGTTTTAGAATAAAAGACATTCTGTTCGTAGCACGACCGGAAATGGCACAAAATTTTACACAGCTCAAGGAGAATCAACTCACACTGCCATATCCATACTGGTTGAGTAGGGCTACCAACTTAGTGTCACAAAACAAAATTTATTTTTTTTAGAAATTTATTACCAGACATTAACAATTGGGTAACAGGACTAAAAAAATCACTCTGTACTATTTACTCAAGCTGGGAAAATTAATGTACCCAACTATGGTTTCCAATGTTGATGGGTAGAATCAATTTAGTGCTTCTATTTTTATTAACCCCGAAGGAAAAAGAGGGTTGTTATAAGTTTTACGTGTATCTCTGTCTGAGGCATCGTAGCTCCCAAACGGACGAACCAATTTTGATTTAGTTTTCTTTTTGTTTTGATTGAGAGTGTCTTTGCTATAAGAAAAACAGAAAATCCAAATTGAAATAAACAGTTAAGAAAACATTATCCAGATTGCTCCATTCCTCATGTGGTCAAACCTCGAGATCCGAGAAATTATTTTCCATATGTCTATCTTCACAACTGCAATCTCCTCTTACTTTTGTCTGTAGTTCCTACGTTTTTGCACCGTACACCAAAATGCTGTATGGTTCTTTTAATCCTTGCTGTTTTTCTGATCCATATCCTTTTACCCGTAAAAATAATGTTTTTTCTTCTTCTTCTTCTTCTTTTCCTTCTCCTCCTCCTCCTCCTTCTTCTTCTTCTTCTTCTTTTTCTTCTTCTTCTTCTTCTTCTTCTTCTTTTTCTTCTTCTTCTCTTCCTCCTTCTTTTCCTTCTCCTTCTCCTCCTCCTCCTTCTTCTTCTTCTTTTCTTTTTCTTCTTCTTTTTTCTTTATCAGCCCATCAGCATCCAATGTTGTGTATAGCTCTCGCCTGCCTGCCTCCACAATCTCCTTCTCTGCCCCATTTCTGACCAATTAAATCCGGCCACCAGTTTTAAGTCATCTCTCCATCGAGTTTGCAGACAATCTCCATTCCTCTACCCTAGCCAGGGCCTCCACTGCTGAACCACCTTTCTCCATCGATCATCCGTCTGTCTCATTGTACGTCGAGCCCATCACCATTTCAGTGATGCCACGTGATGTTTCACGTCCCCTTATTCAATCCCCTGCCAATGTCCTCATTTCTCACACGGTTCTTTAATTTAATGTTTAGTAGTCTTTCTATCGATATTTATATTTTGGCCAATCTCGCCAACATGCCTTTTGTAAAAATCCCTGTTTGTCCAGGATATTAGAGAACAGGAAGTAGGCTACACACTGATTAAAAGCTGTTTTTCTTAGTCTTAAGGGAATATACTGATTCTTCAGGATTTTACTTTCTCTTCTCTTCCGAAGAAGAAAACAGAGATTGTTTCAGACGGTAAGAATAATGCTTACCACAAATTAAATACCGCTTCTTCCATGATCTCTTTCTTATGTAATAGCTCGGCTTGTTGGTATTGTAGGTATGTTATGTTCTAATACACCTATAACACTCTTCTAACCACGGTAATCACATACCAAATCTTCAAACCTTTTCTCGTTGTGATATCCTCTAGCATCTAAATTACATTAACTGAAAAACTACATTTATTAACATATTCTAACACGAAAAAGTAGTGTAATTATTTAAAAAAATTGAGAAACGTTTTTCAATATTATTATTAATAAAATACTTGTATAATAAAAGAAAAAACATGACGTTAAACGACTTTAAAAGTCATAAAATACAAATGGATTCTAGGATGATATAAACATATCATTATAACTCGATAAATTTTAAAATAACTATAAATTATAATATTTAACATAATTCATAATTATCCACGATTTATCTAGTCGACGGCGATGAAGACCGGCTCTTCCCTTTAAGTAATCGAAGCCTATTTACTTTCTCCGCTTGAAATAGATTTATGTTATAGACTAACAGTATTGAAGCACGTTTACACGAATCAACCTGCTCATCAAACTCTTGCACTACAGATTTTGTTACGGTAATAAAAATTATTATAATAGTAAAATGTTAAAAATATAATTTTATATTACATATTACAAAAATAATAAATTATATTGTATATTATAGTAAAATATTTTTTGTCAGAAAATTATTTAGGTTTAAAGAAAGTTTTGATTAGAGGAAAAGTATTACAGTGGAGCATCAGTTATCCGAATTAATTGAAACCAAAGTGGTTCTGATAATCAAATAGTTCGGATAATCAAATACGTTAAATACTGTAATTTTTATCCGTAACAATGTAATACAACCTAAATATTTAATAGATTATTAAAGGATAACATAAACTTTAGTATAAAAAAACCACTAATTTATTGCAAATATAGAGTACTTAAAGGTTAAAAAAACAAACGGAAAAATAAAGAATTTCAAAACTGAATAAATTAACAAAATAAACTACAGTGAAATCCTTTTCGAAATATTTTTTAATGCACTTGTACGTACTATAAAGTAATTTTTAAAAGATCTTGAATTTTCTTTTAAACTAAGACTGACCTTTTTTTGTAGCAGCAATGTCTCTCATTCGTTTTAGTAACAATGCTTCAGCAGCACTAAATTTAAGTTGTTCTTTTTTGCATCATAGCATTGCAGTTTCTAGGGAAGAAAATGCCTCTGTGTGAGTAAATATGTATTTTTTTCATCGATGGAGGTTAGGATAATTGACGGTTCGGATGACTAACGTTTGGGTAATCGACGCTCTTATGTATTTACTGGCCCACTTGTAATAAAAGTATGTCCTAATATTTTATACAGTGCTTTGTTAATGTAAAGATATAGTTTAAATAATTTCTTTTTTTATCCTTAATGTGTGTGCGTTTCAATGTGTTCAATTTAAGAAAAATAAGCAACCCCATGACCCAATGAGATGAGGATATGTATGACGGATAAATGAGGTGTTATCTTGTACTAACTCAAGCCGACCATCCCTTAGAGAGAATAGTTAATTGAACCCCAACAATCTAGTAACCTGAATCGGTAACAACTATCTGGTATTTAAATCCGTATTGAAGTAACTACCTTTATTATGATTTTAACCAAGAATCTTCGTCTCCGAATATCAGCTGTTAAACAGCTGACTCGTGGCCACGACTTTACCTCTAAACCAATCTGGTGGGTATTTTTTTAAGTATTGTAAGAATTTAACCCTTTCAGTGCCAACGTCCAAAAAACAGGACGTCGATATATTTTACGTAGTTATACCATCCGGTTTACCGGACGTCCGTAAGTTATGCATAAAGTGCCAACGTTCGGATAACTTTTTTTTTTAATTCCTAATATGTGTACGTTGCAATCTGTTCAATTCAGAACAATAAGCAACCCCATGACCCAATGAGATGAGGATGATATGCATGACGTGTAAATGAGGTGTAGTCTTGTACAGACTCAGGCCGACCATTCCTGAGAGAGTATAGTTAATTGAACCCAACCATCAAAGTACACCGGTAACCACTGTCTAGCATTCAAATCCGTATAAAAGTAATACGGATAACTTAACATTTCAAAAAAACACTTTTATACAAAATTAATGGAATAATGTAGTATTTTGAAACGCCTCCGAGGCGTAGTGACTAGTGGTCTAGCCTACAAAGCGAAAAGACCCGGGTTCAATTTCCGGCTAGGGTCTGGAAATTTTAACATATTAAAACCACCGTTAAGGTGCCAAAACCCTTATTAGTTGCTAATGATCAAGCTGTCGATGCGACTGAAAATAAACTAAAAAAAGCTATTTTAAATATTTTTAGTGTTTAGAACGATTTCTGGTTTTATGAACACAATAAAAATTAATTTTTAACAGGAAATTTTATTTTTCTGTAACGTTGAAATTTTAGTCGGCAATGGCAGGCTTACGCCTGCAAGTTTTCGAAATAAGGGCTGGCACTTTTTGTACACCCTTATTCAAATTAAATGGCACTTTACAGCAAACTTTTAAATATTGTTTCGCCACTGAAAGGGTTAAATTGTAAATTTAAGAAATAAAAATAATTATACAGCCTATGAATTTAATTTTTACTCTTTTTGGTTTATATCAATAACTCTTACAGGGAGTAAAGTACCGTTTTCATGTCGATTTTTTAAAATCGAGTTTTCACATAAAAAAACACACGTTTTCATTCTCCCTGAACATGTTTTTAACGATTGGCCTGCGTGTGATTGGCCTGCGTCCACGGCACCAAGGAAACCGTTCGAAGACCGGGTACTATAGCTAGTGATTAAATATATTATGTTATATTGGTAATTTTTTCCAATAGCAAGAGAAAGTCGTGTGAGTGTTTCACACCAGAATATTTTGTAAAATAATGGGAAAATGAACAAATAAATAAAAATAAGAATCAAATGGGTAGTCTAGTTTAAAAAATAAAATTTCTGAAGTTTTAGTGATTATATAATAAATAAAGTTTAATAAACTCTAATAATTATTAGGCTACATTATTAGTTAGTTCGATCATTACAAAAGCATTACAAAATGTAAAGTAATTTTAACACCATAATGTCATTGACGTTAAAAATGTAGTAACAAATTACTGTAACAAGTTTCACTGTCTTGTAACAGTGAAAGTATTATGTATTCACCTTACGATACATAAGTTGGTTGTAGGGATACCAATTTGCATAAGAAGTGTTGTTCTCTTGAATGAGTAGGTGCACGAATTGATTTCACTGTCAAACAACTAATATAGTTCGATATTGACATTTAAACCATGTGTGATATTTTTATTTTTTTTTACTTTTTATGTAACAAACGGTAGAATATATTGACTTATTACGTAGTAAACTATTATGTGAATAACATCAAAATAAAAATAAGGCAAGCATTACTAAATTCCTCATGAATATTTTAACCAGTAGTAAATTTCTAGTTATGTATTAAGCCCGCGGTTCCCAAACTTTTTATTTTGAGCCCCCCCCCTCTTTATGGTTTAACTGAAAGCTATGCCCCCCTTATATGTATATAAGTATGCATATCTTTTATAAGACTTTTGTTGGTAATTCTTATTTAAGTTACGTACATGACTCACCGGGTTGGTCTAGAGGTAGTCGTCGCCAAAATCAGCTGTTTAACAGCTGATTTTCGGAGACGAAGGTTCCTGGTTCAAATCCTAGTAAAGGTAGTTACTTTTATACGGATTTGAATAATAGACAGTGGTTACCGGTGTACTTTGATGGTTGGGGTTTAATTAACCATACTCTCTCAGGAATGGTCGGCCTGGGTCTGTACAAGACTACACCTCATTTACACGTCATACACATCATCCTCATCTCATTGGGTCATGGGGTTGCTTATTGTTCTAAATTGAACAGATTGCAACGTACACAAATTAGAAGTAAAAAAGTTACGTACAAGATTAAAGCCTATTTCTATTGGGAAAATGGATTCAATGTTGAATTATTTAAAAACAATTTCTAAATATAACTCAAAATAAAAATTAAGATTACTAATGCATTTCTATAACTTTGTTTATAAAACCAATTCCAAATTAAAAACTTGTTCCAATGTTAGAAAACTAAAAAATATTTCACACAATTTATCGGTCTACAAAAAAATTCATTTATTTTTTTAAACTAAGCTTTCCCCGCCCCAACCCTTCATCGTGACCGCACTTTGAGAACAAATGTATTAAGCGAAACCCGGGAAGCGTATCTGTCAGATCAAAAAAATATTTTTAATAAAAATAAAAAAATAAATAATATATTAAATACTAAAACTTAACAATAAAGGAAATTATCAAGTTTTTTGTCTTTAATTTTTGTTACGGTATTGTAATAATTGAGCTGCACAATTTCCGTATTATTATTATTATTATTATTATTATTATTATTATTATTATTATTATTATTATTATTATTATTATTATTATTATTATTATTAATTATTATTATTATTATTATTATTATTATTATTATTATTATTATTATTATTATTATTATTATTATTATTATTATTATTATTATTATTATTATTATTATTATTATTATTATTATTATTATAATTATTATTATTATTGAGTGATGATGCCTACATAAGCCTTGGGCTTGTGCGTAGGTAATGATATGTGGTGATTTACAGATGAAAAAAATGCCAGACCTGACCGGGAATCAAATCCGGGACCCCGGCATTGTAGCCAGTTGCGCTGACCACAATAGTATAGTATAGTATAGTATAGTATAGTATGATATTTCATATAACAGGTGGTGGAGAATTTTACTTTCAGGAAAAGTGGTATCCAGTGGTACACTTAGTTTAGAACTATCGGTGTTGTCCGTTATTCATACCAAGAGGTCTCAGCTCCATTTTTGCTTTAGGCGCCGCACAGTTGGGAAGTTCCTTGTAGCTAAGTCACAGGCTAGTTGGTTGAGATGGTCATCTAGTCGTTCGTGAAATTTACTATACAAAAACGATCAACGGTGGCAGATATGAAGTAATTCCCAACGTTTTAAATCCAACTGTTTTGCATATTAATCCCAATGCAAGCCACCGTGTTGATCTACAGGTAAATTCGTCGCCGTGAGTCAGCTGTTTAACAGTTGATTTTCGGAAACGAAGGTTCTGGGTTCAAATCCTAGTAAAGGTAATTGGTTACGTTTATACGGATTTGAATAGTAGGCAGTGATTACCGGTGTACTTTGATGGTTAGGGTTCTAATAACAATAAACTCATAGGAATGGTCGGCCTGAGTCTGTGCAAGATTACACCTCGTTTACACGTCATATACATCTCATTGGGTCATTATACCCCAACGAACTAGAGACTGCAGATGATGTGTAGCCAATAACAGCCAAGGTCGGGTGTGAAGTTGCCCCTTCGTTAAGTCACACTCTGTTCCACCGAACTCCAGCTGACTTTTTGTTAGGCTGTCATTCACAGCGGGACCACAACGTGACAACGCAGGATACGATTAACGAAAGTCAAATTGGCTCTGTGCTGTGATCTAGGTCACTATCCTCCGCCTTCATTTGCAGTTCGTTAAGGTTAAGTCTAGTTCGTTAAGGTATAGGTTGATTGTTCTTAAATTGAACGGATTGCAACGTACACACATTAGGAATTAAGAAAAAACTTATAGCAGAAGATGAAAGGGTGATAGTAGTTCTAAATAGAAGGCTTGACCGGGAATCGAACGTGGAACCCCAGACTTATAAACTAGTTGTGCTGGTCAATACTACGGGCCGATTAAACGGTGAAGGCGGAAACCCTGAAGCAAAATCTTCGTCTGTTAGACTGTGAGGTAACAAGCGGAAATCTTGTAATAAGAATTTTGAAATACAATTTCTTTATATGAATTTCTTACACAAAAAACCCACCCACAAAAGTCAATGTCATGAAACATAGAGATCTGTTGGTATCGAGGTATCGAATTATCTTTAAGACCACAACACCTTCTTATTGTATGCCATATCATGCCATATTATCGTGTATATCGCGACTACGAGAAAGTAAAAACGATAAAATATTACGAGTGTTCGTTGTGACTTTGAAATCAAGTCCTCCGCATATATTTCTAGTTTTAAGTACGTTATATAAATTTCGTTGGCATCGTCGGCGAAAGTTGTTTATTAAAACTTCTTCAAAATTTATCGTTTATATTGTTGGCACTCAACTACACCTACCTGGACTTTTACTATTTATTTATTTGCTTATAAATAAAAAATACATAAAAATATCTACTCGTGTATGTATACTTGTTTTGTTCAATAAAGTATAATATAATAAGTTACTTGTAATTTATCTACGAAAGGAAAGTGAAATTTGTTTCTATTTTGATTTATATTTTCTGTATTTCTTACAAAGACGTCGAAATTAATTTATTCCAAAAATTTGTTGTTTATATCATATTGTTAAATAATTCATTTGTACGATAAAATACATTACACAAAATATTTTAGGTTACCAAAAAATAACAAATTTAAATTAAGGGAGTACAGACATTTAAAAATGAAAACAAATTTATTTTATTTTTATTTTATTTTATTATTCTCTATAGTTTTCAGATTAATTTGGTATATAAATTGTAGATGTAGTGTAATTGCAAACCCTTGGAAATTAATAAAAAATGATCGTGCTCACCAACTTTTTGGACTTTTGACTAGTTGTTGTTTACTTTTTGTTTTGTTTGAATTCTGTTAGTATTACAGTTCTTTCTCTTACAGAATGAATCGTGTGCAAGAATTAGCTGTCATGTGAATGCTTTGTTTATGGGAAAGTAATCCAGAAATTTGTGCTTTACTCTTTGCGTTTACTGTTTAGGTTTTAGTATTACTTGGTAATTAAAAGTGTTGCTTAGTATTCTTTTGAAAAACGGTGGTTTTTGGGATATTTTTTCCACTTTGATACCATTTCAACCCATTTTAATATGACGTGTAAATGAAGAGTAGTCTTGTGCAAACTCAGGCCGACCATTCCTGACAGAGTATGGTTAATTGGAAACCAACCATCAAAGTACACCGGTAACCACTGTCTCATATTCAAATCCGTATAAAAGTAAGTACCTTTACTAGGTTTTCAACCAGGAACCTTCGTCTCCGAAAATCAGTTGTTAAACAGCTGACTAGCGGCGACGACGTTACTTCTAGACCAACCAGGTGGTTTTTTTGGTAAAGTATCTCAAAAATGATAAAACATTGTCAGTTTTTCTGGAGACATTCTATTGTATTGAATAAATTTCCCGTGTGAAACACTGGCGTAATAGTCAGTTACATTATTAAGGTGGAACAAATATTTTTGTTCACCGTGCGTGTACAATACAAATTATTGTTATTTTTGTAAATGAATACTACATACAAACTTATAAATATTAATCAGCCGGATATTTAAACACAAAAATACTTGTGTTTTTTTTTTTTAACCAACTCATTGAAGTATTATGTAACGGAATAGAGAATACAAACACACACACACACACACACACACACACACACACACACACACACACACACACAAGTGGAAGTAGAATTAACATGTTATGTATATAGGCATGTCATCTTCAGAATGTAGCTTACTTAATATATTTAGGCATACCTACATGTAGAATAAACGAAAATATAATTTAGATTATATAATAAACAAATACAAACGAAATGATATAATAAATAAAAAGACATTTATAAATTTAGGATGTTTATTTTATGTTAGATAAATATGTTACATCTTTTTATGTTAACGATAACACTTCAATTCTTAAAATTTCTTTAAATTAAATGTCCAAAGATTTACGACTTACACTACACAACTGATAAATTTGACCAGACGTTGCATGTCATCCATATAGTTGGTTATATAATATCTGAAATACTTTTATTTTTCATTCAATTTATAAGCAAATTAGTATTATGAAATACTGAATAAAGTATTTCAACAATTTTTTTAGAGTTTAACTTTTTTTGTAATAATAATAATAATAGTAATCGAATAGTCGATATTATGTCATCTTTCTTGTTTTGTTTTTATCTACTATAATTTGTTGTTATGTACAGTGAATCGTCAATAATTCCAACAACTTTAATCCGGATTGTGAACGAAGTGTAATTTTTTCCCTTAGTGAACGTTTTAAGGCGGTTGTCACGTCCCCCCACAATACGTCCCACGTCTTCACAATACCAATTTTGTTACTTTTTTCAAAAATTATGGTAGATATTGACTTGTTGTTTCTTTTATTTTATTCCTTACATCTTCTTCTATAAACCTATGAGACTGCTTTAAAAAAATTTGGATAAATATTAAAGTTACAATTTTTTGTCAACTGTATGAAAATTGAAAGTTTTTTGATAATTTTTTTAAGTTAATATTATAATCAAAATGTAGCCACCCGTACGTTATAAGCTCGTAATTTTCTGATAAAATTTTAAACATTAATTTCATTGAAATATCTCTATTGGTAGCTGAGAAAAGTTTAAGTAAATAAACTTTATAAAGTTTAACTATCAAATAATTTGATATTAAAGGTTCCTGATTTTCCAATTTTCCTAATTTTTTATAATATGATAGCTGCCCCAGTCCTCCTCAATGGAAGTGAGTCGTGGGTTAGTACAAAACCACACGAGAGTAGAGTATAGGCAGCAAAGATGTGATTCCTGAGGACTAAAGAGTTGGAGTCACCGGGACCAACTGAGAAATGAGGATATAAGAGCGGAACTAAACGTTCACAACTTGAATGGGAGGATTACAAAATATTAAAATCGATGGAGGGAGCAAGTAGAGGGAATGCCTGAGGAAAGGATCCCCCTCAAGGTTTTGAATACAGACCGGTGGGAAGGAGAGATGTTGGGAGGCCACGCAAGAGATGAAAATGATTGAATAGAGTTTTGTCGCTGTTGTGAGTTCGAACAGACGGGAGCTTAATCCTTGATTGTAAGAAGTTTCTGATGCTGTAGTTAGTGCATAATCAGCGTCATAGAATTGTCCCAATATTCTTCCTCTCCAAATTTATCTTCTATTTTCCGTCTGGCTTGTTGATAATTCTATTTGTATTTCTTTTGCATTTCAAGGACTACCTTCTTTGAATTTTCAATACGTACACGTCTGATACTTTTGATTCCTTTACGCGATTCCATCATGGAGATATTCCTATTTATCTCTAAAATCACACATGTTTTGATATCCCCACACCGTATAAGCTTGCAGCCTCATAGACACCTAACTCAAATCCCATGAATATATATTTTTTTAAATTTTGACTTAAATAATATTATTTAAGAGATTCAGTAGCATTTTGAGTTCCTCCGTTAGTACACTGTACGTGATTTAAAGATAAATTAGGCTCAGACAAAATATCCACTCGGAAGCTATTTTCTAGTAACTTATCAGTATCCATAATGAAGACTGAAACGACTCTGGTATAGGGACATGAAGTAGCCTATTCCTTAAATTATCCATTTAAAATATTAATTACATAAAAATAAAAATTAATTGTCATAGGTAATCTTCAATTATTTATCCTAACAAAATTTATTTTCGCCGGCCCCATTGGCGTAACGTGCTCGCCTCTCATCATGCGGTCGAGGGTTCGAATCCCACTCAGGCACGGCATATTTTCATACGTTACAAAAAATCATTTCATCCTCCATTGCACACAGTTACACTCCAACGTCTTCGCTAATGTCCGTTGCAGATGATGTATCTTTAAATAAAAAAAATAATAAAAAAATAATTTTCATTTGGAACACTGCTATTGGGTGGTGCTCTCCTGTAAGTAATTTAAAGTCATTGTTTTTATACTTTTATTATCTGTTTCACCAGTTGTAGTCACAGTTGTAAAAATTTAAAAAATAAACCAGTTTTAAAAAATGCAATTAGTAATAATAAGTTTATTGTCAACAAGTACATACTTTCTTTCCTTTACATAAAACACGAGTAAAACAGTTATCTTCCGTACTTTGTATGGTTATCCATAACAGGCAGGTGAAGTGTTAAATTATTTGCACTCGATCTGCTAGTTCCAGGGTATAAAAAAATAGTTCTGTTTCTCATTACATTGTCAGCCAATTATATGACTGAAGCATTTAAGAAAAGAAAAGGTAAAGGTGTAAAAATACTAATCAGAGTTTTATTTTATGAGAGTAATGAATTTCATTATACAGCCAGACCCTGTGGTGAATGAAGTATCGTTTGCTGGGTGAAAAGCAGATACTTTTCAGAGGGCTTGTCATGCTGATAAGCACACTTTTCCACTTAGTGGAGAAGGCAATTGTAAACCACCTTACTCCTCGTTTTGTTTAGTAAAGCTTCTAGAGGTTCAAACCAGCCTTTCGGCTGATGACCCAAACAACAACACATTATATGGAATTATACCATTAATTTTTTATCACAATAATAAAAATACATTTGATTAGTTGCACCCCCCTTTATTTCAGAATTATTCTTTCTTTTCAGTTATGTTGTTTAGGTCATCAGCCGAAAGGCTGGTTTGAACCTGTTGAGGTTTTAGTAAGTAAAACGATTGCCTTCCTCACTAAGTGGAAAAGTATGCTTATCAGCATGCCGAGCCTTCTGAAAAGCACATATTTTCCACTCTGCAAATGACACCTTCACTTCATTCACCACAGGGTCTGGCAAAAAAAGCAAAAGAGCCGCTCCTCTAATTTCACTTGTCCCTTATTATAAATTATTGCTACACACTGATAAACTTTTAAATTACCTCCACTAAAGTCCCACTCCACATCCCCCAAGAAACAGAATCCAATTTCCTAATTTAAATCTATAAAATTTCTCCTGATTCCCCGAGGTTGCAATGACTCTGTAAAATTGTTCGCCGAGCGACCAGGTGTTTCTTAGCACGATGTCGTCATCATAGGGCTTCTTATCCCTCTCAACCTGGATTCTGGATTCTGGGTCTGGCTGTATAATGAAATTCATTACTTTCAGAAGAGATAGCACTGATTAGTGTCTTTTACACCTCTACCTCTTCTGTTCCGAAATGATTCAGTCATTTAATTGGCTGACCATGTGATAAGAAACAGAACTATTTATTTTAGTCCTGCAACGAACAGATTGAGTGTAAATAATCTGACACTCCACCTGTCTAATATAAACAGTATTTTTAGTTATAAGAAGTTAAAAAGACAACAAATTTCAGCATAGAGGTGCGCCAGTGTAACTCGACGACTTCAATCTAATATAACCTTTAAAAAGATAATATTTGTAAATTGTAATATTATGTAAATACAATTTGATTTAAACGTGACAGTAATGTACTTCCGGTCGGTGTAGAATATCGTGTAGACAGGTAAAGATCGTATTACAATAAATTGTAACAGAAGAAGTAGACAAGATTTTACCTATTATAAAATGTTGTAGTGGTAGGGAGACCTAATAACCTTGGCAATCAGCAATTGACAGCGCAACAGAGCTTTCACTGACCGCTAAGTTACTTCATGTGTTGTTTACCAAGAATACAATCATATTCTTCGTCTTCTTTACTAATATGAATCGATATAACTGGTACCCCTTTCACTTTTTGCTAATAACCGTTAAGACCGTTGATTGCTTAAAATGGTTATTGAATAATTAAAGGTGCGGTCATGTATTCAATAGATTTATTGTTTTAGTCAGTGTCTAGATTGATTTCAAAACTGCAGACTATATAAAGTAATGCACTTATAAAATATACTTAGTTTCAATCATTTATTGTATGTTAAGGGAAGACAGAAGAATGGGGAAGAATCGGGAGGTACTGACCACTATCAAGTCTCGAAAGCTACAGTACTTCGGGCACATTATGAGAAATGCAACCAGATATGCCCTCCTGCAAGCCATTCTAGAAGGGAAAATTTTTGGAAAGCGGGGACCAGGTAGAAGAAGAACATCCTGGTTGAAGAACCTCAGAGTCTGGTACAATACAACTTCGGTACGGCTTTTCCGAGTTGCTGCAGACAAGATGAAGATTGCCATGATGATCGCCAACATTCGTAACGGATAGGCACATCAAGAAGAAGAAGGGAAGACTCTGCCCATAACAGACAGGTGGAGTGTCAAATTATTTACACTCAATCTGTTCGTTGCAGGGCTAAAATAAATAGTTCTGTTTCTTATCACATGGTCAGCCAATTGAATGACTGAATCATTTAAGAGCAGAAGAGGTAGAGGTGTAAAAGACACTAATCAGAGTTATCTGCTTTGAAAGTAATGAATTTCATTATACAGCCAGACCCTGTGGTGAATGGAGTGAAGGTGTCATTTGTAGAGTGGAAAATATGTGCTTTTCAGAGGGCCCGGCATGCTGATAAGCGTACTTTTCCACTAAGTGAGGAAGGCAATGGTAAACCACCTCACTCCTCGTTTTACTTAGTAAAACCTCTATAGGTTCAAACCAGCCTTTTGGCTGATGACCTAAACAACAACAACAAGGGAAGACTATACTTTGTAATCCGCCAATGCTATTTTTAGGTACATTTTTCATAGGATTGGTAAAAGATAGGGAAATTAAACTTTACACATCATAGGTATCGGGTTTCTTCTTGAGCTACTGGTATTTTTTCAATTAAATGTTTGAACCATACCATTTTTTTCAAAAACTACGAATAACATAAAATTTTTACAAATTGTTTTTTACGTTTTTTGTGTATTACTAATTTTTGGAGCACCTGAGGAAGTCATAAAAATGTCGGTGTATGTGAATATAGAAGATAATTAACTGGTAAAAATTTCAGCCTGGTAGGTGTATTGGTTTGTGAGAAAAATATACCTAGTGTTAAAAATCTAAATTTACGGGAAAACTCAAAAAACAAGAAGACACAAATCAAAAACAAAATGTACACAAACAAGTAAATTTCCCATCAACAGTTGTTTAAAAAGCTACACCAACAGTCGAGAGTATTAAAAACCGTGATGCAGATATTTTAAAAACTAAAATTCTCTTTCCACTAAAACGAACAGTATAAAATTGTGAAAAATATTTTTTCTCGATAACATGATAGTTTTCTTGTGTAAACTTGATAAAAACTTAATTTTATCATAAAAAAAATTATTTCCTTGACGTAAGTTTAATGTTTTTTTGGTAGATCTAGCCCTAAACTATTGAAAAACATAAAAAACTAAAAATCGAAATTTTGGTTAAAACCATCGTGCCATCTCCCCTTAAATCAAATAATTAATAGATAGACAATTTATTTTTAAAGATTTCGAATCTTGTACCAAAAGGTTACTAAAGTTACTCTTCCTTACTCTCGTTTGTTATGCACATTAAGGCTAATGCAGACGGTGATGGGTGATTGATGAAAATAAGTGATGAGAAAATTCCAGGCCAGACCGGAATTGACACAAATATTTGGGGATTAAGAATAACAATCAAACACCAAAAATAGTAACACGGAAAGGACTGGCAAAGGCGGCTTTCATAAAGATGAAGCATTTGTTACATAAGTTACCAGTCTCGCAGGTTTTCTAACTAGGATGTTCTTCGTCTTCCTACGTTCTTCTCTTCTCCAATTTTTCCCTCTAATGCAGCAGATGGTATTTTTTTCCACGCATAACATATCCGATATATTCCAGTTTTCGTTTTTATAGCGTTTTAATTTAGTTCTACCTCTTTATGTGTCTGATGTAAGACTTCCTCATTCGTTCTTTTCTCTGTTCATATATCATTTACAAACGTCAAAATATCTGTAATTTGAAGGCTTGAATTTTGGTTATTTCTTAAGAGGCCAAGTTTCCATTCCATACAAAAGAACAGAATATAGATGAAGCATTTCACGAATATGATCTGGAATTCTATACAGGTTTTTACGTAAAAGGAAAGAAAACGGGTCTTTTCCGTTTACTGTATGCCACTATCAAATCCGAATTCCCTGAAGGGTTACACAATTCTCCCACTCATGCGTCTAGCGCACCAATCTGACTAGCAATATTCCTGCGTCAACTCCACTCCCATTTCATAGTTAATTACTATGTCTACACAGTCTACACAGTCCGTCTGCTATGAATTTTGTAGAGTTACTTATTAATATTCGGATAAAGGTAGATGCTGTAGAGTTCCTTCAGGAAAAGGGGTTATTACACAATCCCAGAAGCTGTGACAACTAAAACAGTATGTGTGAAACATTCACACGACCTTCTCTTCCCAATGTAAATAATTAAAAAAGATAACTTAATAGTAATGTAGTAATAGGAAAATAAAACAATCAAAATAAGAAATAAAACAACAGAACGTGTAACATAGTACTATATACTGGGACTTAGAAGGACGTGTGTACGCGTGCGTGAGTGTGTCTGTGTTAGATGAATAATTCAGTAAGGCAGGGAGTGGGGGAAATGAACAAGTGTGCAACCTTCAGGGAATTCAGATTTGATAGTGGCATACAGAAAACGGAAAAGACCCAAGAAACTATTATGGCGCCCGCACAGCCGGAAGTGTGGGACTCTGACCCGAACCAAAAACTCTCCCTACCACCGACCATGAACCCAGAAGCATGAACACGGTGCTACGGTGTATTCCCATCTACTTTCTCCTGAGCTGTGATTTTTTGATAAGTGGGTTCACCTTTGAACCGCCCTTGCACGCCCCAAAAGCCCAGAGCCACTTAAAAGACCATCTTTCCACCACAATGATGCTCAGAAAAGAAAAATCTCTTTCTCATACGGTACGGCTTCTGAGTGCAGCCAAATATAATGCACGAGTTGAACCAGAGAGACCACTTCTGTCTCACGGCTTAGGACATTTATACTCAGATCACCACTAGTTAATCCCTTTTTTGTGAAACTAATTAGGGCAGGAGTGTCAAAAATAGAATTGCTATTATGATCGCGAAACTCCGACACGAGAAGACCCAAAAATAATAAATATTTTCATGATCTCATAAAAAATAAAATATCGCGTAAAGAGGATTAAAAATGCGTCGGTCTTAGGACAAAAAATCGATTATTCAAAATTGGTCGTAAACAGGGGTGATTTCTGGATAGAAATCAGCTGGTTTTAAGAAAATTTTTGACTTAAATTAACGCAACTGTAGTTTAATCAGTTATTTTAGAAAGCGAATAAGTTAAAAAAACGAACTTTTGGGAACCCACAGTTCATTTACTATTTAATTAAAAAATATATACTTTATGTAGGGCTGCCCCCTTTAATGCAGAATGTATACTTTAAAACCGATATTACAATACTTAACCGCCCTATAATAATTTTTTATAATCATTTGATCAATTAACAGCTGACATCTACGAGTCAGCTGCTTAACAGCTGATTTTTGGAGATAAAGGTTCAAATCCTAGTACAGGTATATTAACACCTTTATACTTTATATTTATGTAGGTACTTTTATACGGATTTGAATACTAGACAGTCGTACCTGTTTTTTATTTTATTTTATTTTTTTTTTTTTTGTTTAACGTCTGACTGTTTTGCAATTACTGCTAATGCAGACGGAGTAGTATCCTGTGTTCTTTGATGGTTGGGGTTTAATTAACCATACTCTCTCAGGAATGGTCGGCCTAAGTCTGTACAAGACAACATCTCATCCTCATCTCACAACATCCTCATCTCACTGGAGCATTGGGTTGCTTATTGTTCTTAAATTGAATAGATTGCAACGTACACACATTTGAGATTTAAAAAATTAACATCTACAGTGAATTACCTTTTCGTTCTGTTAGATAATTCAACTTCAATATTCCAGTATTATTTAAAAAGAAAAGAAGGTTACTTGAAGAAACGTTAGAATAATGAAAGAACCGTTACATTTGAGTATTACGTAGGTTATTTTTGCTAGTGTTGTTCTTCACGTTTTAGATTTACTACAGGTTAATTCATGCAATCTTTTTTATAGTGTAGGCTGGACTATGTACATTTCCTTTCACTAAAACTGTCAGTAACGTTACGTTACCATGCTACCATGAGCTTACTTATATTCATTTCATTATTATAATCAAAAGTAATCGGATATCCGCTTTATTATAAATATTACATAAAATATGAGTCTACTAATAAAGAATACGAACGTCATTCCTTTTATTCTATCCACTGTAAAGTTGAATCATATATTTCTTTTAACGTAATACTGTAGGTTAAAATTAGTATACTCTAATTTTCCTTGCAGTAATATTGATTGTTATAAACTCAAGTTTAGCTGTGTTTTACTTTATTCCTTTCATTTTTTCTTGTGTAAAACATTGTTTCATACTACGATGTTTGAAAAAGGTCACGCCAAACTTTGGGACATGATTTGTCTTGTCAATCCGAAGAAAAAATGTTTAGTGAAGTTATACCCAAAAATACTTAGTTTTCCTTCTGGCGGCCATTTCGTATTTTTACTTTATCTTCCCCTGTATGATTCTATATAAAAGAAACGTATTGTTTTCATGTTGATTTTTCCAAATCCAGTTTTCACCAAAATACACGTTTTCATGCACCCCTGAACCCAAAAACATGTTTTTTTGTTGTGATTGGTGCGTGTGTGACTGTGTTGGTGAACAAAATATCTCAAGAACGGAATATCGAGCAAAGTTCAAACTCAAAATGTAAGTTAGGTGTTATTAAAGGACCCTACATGAACATTTTTATTAAAATCGGTCAATCGGAAGTAGTTCATTCGTGCGATTTTTCACTGTTTTCACTGCAATTTTATTTAAAACGGCTCCGACGGATTTTTTTATAAATAGCCTCATGTCCTAAATTTTGTATGTCCTACAAGAAAAAATGTAGCGCCATGTCTTCAAAATTCTTGGAGAGGCTCTTGGTAAAAAATGGTTGTTTTTAAGATCGTACCTCCTTACGCAAAAGCTTCAATCAAAGTCGTAGAAAATTAAAAAACCTACAACTTTTTAAAACCTTCAAGCTTTTTTCTGTAGCACTTAGTTTAGCGTCAATTAGTGATTTTCTGTATTTTTCTCCTCAAAATCGGTAAAAAACGAGATTGGTTTAAGATTGCGGCCTCAGTATGCATTTAACGATAAAAATTCATACAATTTAATTTATGGAAAATTAAAAAATCTACAACTTTTATTCCAAGCATGTTTTCTACAGACCGTAGTTTAGCGTCAATTGGTGAGTTTACGTAATTTTCAGTTCAACAGAGGTTGATTTTTATTTAGCGTCATTCACTCATGATTAGCTACTTGACAACACAGATCTGAATAGGAGGCTTCTCGTGTGAAACCATTTGAACTGTTGTAATGAACAGTACAAAGTTAAAAGTCGTTTAGTCAATAGTTACTTGTATATATTTGAAGTGTTTAGTAAATATTATAAACGGTTTACCTATTAAAATATATCGAACATAACTAAAAACTACTAGTTGATAATTCTTAGATAAAGTCATCTTAGATTGTCTTAGATCAATTAAGTTAGAACAAAATTGTTAGTTAGTGTTAAACTAGCACAATAAAAATCACAATCTAAATAATATTCACTCATGATTAAAATTAAGTTAGTATATGTTTTTCATAATACGTAGGCCTACATTGTTTACTCATATTAAACAAATTAAACAGAAGGTTATCTTGTTCATTAATTGCATTGGCAATAGAAATTTGTGCGAGTGTTTCACAGCAGGGTTTTGTCAATAAAATTACTTACTTCATGAAAGTTCCCTCCTCCTCCTCCTTCTCCACATTAATGTCTTATACTGTGTAAAAGTGCTGGGTGGTTTTAATAAGTTAAAATTTTTAACATTCTTACCGGAATCGAAACCGAGACATCCGTTTTGCAGTTCAGAGTAGTCCGGGAAAAGACCTTAAATATTGTAAAGCTTATGGCATAATTTTTTGCCAAAGTTATTACGGTTTATGCCCATTTATATTTAAAAAAACTTTCTTCTTGAAACACAATTTGGAGCTCAAGTTCACAAAAAAGTCTTGATTTATTCTTTGCTAAATTTTTCACCCGTGTTTATTTTGCAATAAATGAAATAAATTGTTAGGTCGGCGAGTTCATAAATTTTGTCCTAAACAGAAATTAATGACCCAGTTAATGTTTTCCATTTTGTTAGTGTTGTAACAAAGGACCTTAACAAGAGTTTTTTTTCTTTTTTATTTTAAATACAATGTAATCAGTTTAGAATAAAAGTTTACGACTGAATAGTAAATAATACAAATAACTACCATGTAGAAGCCATTTCTTATTATTTGAAAGGTAAAACAGAATGTTAAACTTATTTAAATATATATAAATTTCTGTACTGAATACTTAAACACATATATTTCTTTACTAAATATAAGAATGAACCATTGTTTACCTTACATAACTTTACCACAACAGTTGAACGTTTATGGCAAAAAGAGGAACAATAACTTTTAAAAAATAAATTAACGAAAGACAACGTCAGAGGATTCTAGTAGCGTTTATTACGTAGTACCAGTTGTTTATTGATTCTAATTTTTAAGCAACCTTTTTCTAAGAAAGTAAAACAAAGACTTTTTAATTTGAGATGATATATGGTTCTAAAAGACCTACTTTTTTACAAGTAAGTACGCTTATAGTTTTATTTATGAAATACCGTGAAAACTAGATAAAAAGATGGGGAATATGAATATGAGAATACAAGAATTGATTGAGCATTTTTTTGAGTTTTGTGAAAAGATGTTTTTGTGGATATTGCTAGGCTATATACCACTACTAACTTGCTCGGAACTTAAATTAGCGAAGTAGACCCGTGCGAATAAATTCGCACAATGTTCTTGGGATTCGAACCCCTGTTACAAACTTAATCGTTCTAAGAATAAAGGTGAGTAACGACTAAAGCACAGTTGTGCGATAGTTTCGTCCTGAAAAGAACGGTTTTAAACTAAAACTTTAAATAAACAACGTTAACACAATGTCCATTACCGACTGAGTTTGTTGTGAGATGATACATTCTGTATGCTTATAATAGACGGTAAATGTGGGAAAAGGAGAACCGCATTACATTACACTGTATTACCGCTACGTTGTAAACGAAATTTACTTTTTCCATTTCGTAAAATGAAGCTGATAATAACATGAATTTCAAGTTTAGAACTTTTAGACAAATCAGGAAATAATACTCTTTAAAACTCTTATTTATAAAATTATTTTAAAAATTATGTTAAAAATTAAATTATGTTAAATTATGTTGTTAAATTATTACTTGTTAAATTATGTTAAAAATTATAAAATTCGTTCAGTAGAATTTTGTATTTAGGAATTAATAGAATTCCCATTTAAAATACATTAGAAGCGATTTTGCGTTTTAAATACATAGATTAAACAAAATACATGAACCCGTTTTTGGACGTTCAAAATTATTTTTGTTCTATATTCAATATTACTTGATCTCAAAATAATTTATAAAATACAATATTATTGTGTTTTTTATAAATGTCTTTTCAAGGTAAGTTACTTTTGAATTATTTCACCTATTTTTAAGTTCAACAGGGTTGATTTTTATTAGCGTCATTCACACATGATTAAAAACATCGGTTATATTGTTTATTACTTACGTTGGCAAGAGGAAGTCGTGTGAATGCTTCACATCAGATGTTTAGTACTTGATTTTGTACATGCATTAGAAAAAGCCAGTTTGTGGTCATGGTCACCTTACAAATTCGTTCGCGAAACCGGTGTAACTTAACTTCTGTCAGACATTTTGCAACAAAATAGCTTAATAGACTCCCGGAAGCCGCCATCATAACGTTATGTATCTATACTACATATTGGTCAGGATTATCATGATTATTAACATAATCACTGAAAATTAACCAAGAAAAGTAACTAACTTTATCTACATAATTTATGGTAAAAGTTGTGAATTTCTAACATCTTCATTAATAAAGATTAATAACTTACTTTCGCTCGTAAATCTTCACAATCAATCTGTGCTTTATGTATCTTCATTAAACATTAACAAATGGTTATATAAATATAAAAAAAACATAAGAAGTCTTCGTACTTTTTATACCAAAACTAATAATATGTTGATGAAACAATGTAATAAAATATTTATATAATTATTATTTGGAATAGCCGGTCAAGGTACATTATTGATGATCTCTGAACTTATAAAAATATAAATAACTCGTAACTATACTTTCACATTATTTATAATTGCAAATGAAAGTAAAAGAAAAATATATTAATAAATAATCAACTAAAAAATAACTTTGTAATAAATTAGGATTGCATCAATCCATGTTGTGTGTTTTTTTTCAAGTCATCCTTTACCTTGGACATTACCGTGAATGTATCAGGTACATTACATCCGTTCTTAATTATGAAATTTCTGAAATTGAATTTCGAAATTTAATTTAATATCTTAAAATTATTTTAAAAGTATACGTCTTTTTATTTTTGACTAAAGTATCTAATGTTTTGTGCTAATTTCATACTGTAACGATCCTACCGAATTCTTTCAAGATCTGGTAATTTCTAAATAAAAAAACTTCCTTTTAAATTTAAAACAAATATTTATTTACAGATTAAATACTTGAATTAATTTTATTACAGTTAAACGACTAAATTACACTAAACTACTTAGTGAACTACTCAGTTAGTGACCGACTAACTTTTTTTGGTTATTTTAAAGTCACGTAAACAACTTGGTTATTATCGACTAAGGTGGGTTATGCAACTGAAACTGTGAATTTTGACTAGTGAAAATTTTCAGACACTAGCTGGGAATCGAACCCGGGATCATGAGGTAGAGGTGTACATTGTAGGCTAGCGCGCTAATCACTACGCTACGGAGGCGGTCACTGACTAGATTTAATTCACAATGTTCTAACACTTTATTAAAAAGTAATATGGCCATTTACTATCAAATAAATGATTCGTTTGTTCCACAAACATATAAAAATTAAACTCTCACGAAGAAACTGCTTCAGTACGCGACATTGTTACTCACAAACTGGTTTTTAACCAATTAACAATAAATTACAAATTAGCAATACAAAAACTAGTTCTGTTTCTTATCACATGTAACGTGCTCGCCTCTCATCATGCGGTCTTGGGTTCGAATCCCATTCAGGCACGGCATTTTTTCATACGTTACAAAAAATCATTTCATCATTCACCGTCTGCATTAGCAGTAATTGCAGAACAGTCGGACGTTAAACAAAAGAAAAAACAAAAAAAAAAATCTTATCACATGGTTGGTCATTTTATGACTGAAGCATTTAAGAACAGAAGAGGTAAAGGTGTAAAAGACATTAGTCAGAGTTATCTCCTCTCAGAGTAATGAAATTTATTATACCGCCAGACCCTGTGGTGAATGAAAAGTGAAGGTGTCATTAGCAGGGTGGAAAGTAGATGTTTTTCAGAGGGCCTGGTATGCTGATAAAAATACTTTTCCACTCAGTGAGGAAGGCAGTTGTAAACCACCTCACTCTTCGTTTTACTTAGTAAAGCCTCTAGAGGTTCAAACCAGCCTTACGGCTGATGACCTAAACAACACCACATTTAATTACCATTGTTTTATTACCGAATTTGTTAAATTTGCTTTAGTAACCACAATTTCTAAACAACCCTTTGATACTTGCTACCTAAAATTTATTATTACTTCTCTGATGCTCAATGAACTTATTACAACCCCTAAATAAACTCACGTTTAACACGGACGCAATTACTTGTGTTTTTTACATCCAGTAGGCTATGAAATCAAAAATAAATTTCCACTGAAATACTTTTTTTACCTGTATTTAATAGAACATTCTAAGAAGTGTTATTACGGAAGTTAAATTTCGATTTAATTTAAGTTCTTTGTCCGAACGTTTCATAAAATCGGCCTCGGATTTAAGTTGACAATATAAATGACAGTAATTGTTAGGATGACAAACAAGGACAAGTATTAATATTGTTTATTTTTCTATTATAATTTTTTTTTATTTTATAAATGAAATTAATTTTAAACGTAAAGATGTTGAAAAGGTCGAAATCACCAGATCGAACCGCTTCCTTCCTTAGCGTAATAAAGTAATTTAAAAGCGTTACTTAGTTTATTCGTATTTCACTACAACCGTAAATTAAAGTTTTCTTAGGATTTTTGTGGCAAAAAAAGTTCGAGTCAATTTCTTATTAAACAACGGTAGAGATTGTAGAAGTAAATTCACAAATTTTACTTAAAGACCAATTTGGATCTACACATTACAAAAATTTAATTAAACTAGCAACTGGACAGAAAGACGATATTGAACAGTTTTTTGGACTTCTCAGAACTACAAAGAAAGCAAACGAACAATGTAGCAACGAACATAATATGAACATTCTATACGGCCTAATTAAGTGATTGGTTAAAACAATCCAATTTGTTAAAACATAAATATTTGTAGTATTAAAGAAAAGTAGTTTTAGACAAATTGTATTTTTAATACAAATATTGTTTCTGTAACTTTGTAATTTAAAAGTGTATTTTTATGTGTTACAGAATTTTGAACGTCTGCATTAATTCGTATAGTTGTTTCAAATAATTTCATAAATAAAACACAAAATAATCACAAAAAATGAACTGTAATAGTTACATTATTACAGTACGTTAGATACGTTTTACATTATTGTTAAGTAAAGAACCTTCTCCAATTTCAATATTTATTATTTTTTCAAGAGTTCAATTTATAAAGCAGATTACTCGAAAATAATTCAGGATTTTCTTTTCTTTCTGTTTCTTCCTAATACTTAATATTCTCTGAAAAATCGCTTTCTCTTTCTTCTGAGCTGTGTATATATTTCTTTAGTATTTTCTGAATTCATAGAGCTCGTTTTGATAAACCATTTCCTTGTCATAATCCTGTAGAAATTTCGAACGGTTTGTGATTTCATTTTGAAACTTTATTTAAGCGTATGTGTTTGAAATGGTTTGTTTCTTTTAATGTTGTTCTCCTCTCAACTGAAATTCACCTTGAGATCACTGATATCTTCTTGACAGGGAGATGGTTTATCTCCCTGTCGTAATCCTGTAACAATTTCGAACGGTTTTGTCATTTCATTTTGAAAATTTACTTTCGGGTATGTGTTTGAAATGATTCGTTTACTCTTGTTCTCCTCTTGTCTCCTTTTGATTATTCTCTTTGAAATTGTATTGATGTTCCTCTGTTTATTGAGTATAGCCTATGCGTTTCGAAAATCAATAAAAGTAATCAGCGATGTGTCACATTAAATTTTCTTCTTTTCGATAATGTTTTTTAAACTTAAAATTTGTTCCATTATTTAACGATGTTATTAAAAACCTTCTTGATATTCGACTATTTAATTGCTGACTTATGGTTCAAGTTTGTTCAAAAGTAATTCAAAAAATATTTCATGTTACTGGACCCACCGGGTTGGTCTAGAGGTTAAGTCGTCGCCGTGAGTCAGCTGTTTAACAGCTGATTTTTGGAGACGAATCCTAGCAAAGATGTTACTTTTATACAGATTTGAATACTAGACAGTGGTTACCGGTGTACTTTGATGGTCGGGGTTCAATTAACCATATTCTTTCAGAAATGGTCGGCCTGAGTCTGTACAAAACTACTCCTCATTTACACGTCATACACATCATCCTCATTTCATTGGGTCATGGGGTTACTTATTGTTCTAAATTGATCAGATTTAAACGTACACACATTAGGAATTAAAATAATATGTATATTATGTTACTGGAAGAAGAAGATAAATGTCTCTATTGTAGCTAAATGTTTGTTGGATCATTCTTTTTATGCAATTGAAGGTTATTGTATTTTTCCAGGTGTGTTTTTGTATTCTATATTTCCCAAACTATTCTAAAATTTTATAGTTAAAATTTTAATCTTAAGTTTACATTTTATTGTACAGATCAAAAGTTTAGTTAATGTATGCAATTGTTATAAGATTTTAAACACAGCATATTAATATTATTGGTGCCACTTTAAACCTCTTAAAGAGTATTATTTACGGTTCTTATTTTAGTAAATTTTATTTACACTTAAATATTATTAAAACCCATCAAAGCGTAACCGAATATAATAAAATACAGTTGCCTGAATATGTAGTAATCATTCAAGTCACTGAATAAAGTAATAAAATAAATAGATAAATTTAGAACGCTGTAGTATTATATTAATTTGATTTTCCAAGGTTAAAATTAAATTGATTAAAGGTTAAAATTGGAAATTTTACCGTGAATGCTCATTTTCTCAGTTAATAAATTTAAAATTAATCAACAGTTTTTGTCATTAGCAAATACTGATGATTAAGCAATATAATTAATTTAAAGGTGTTGCTAAGAATTTTTAGCGCTAAAAATTTGTTCTAGTCGGTAATCGAAACCAATAAATTCTGCTTTAAGTGGTGGAAGGCTATAGTTACACCAAAGAGGCGGCCATTGGGAGTTATTCTATATATTAATCTTAAAAGTACGGGCTTAATTGATTATTTTTTAAGTAGGCCTACGTTGAACTGCTTAAATTAAAAATTATGACTTCTTGATTATGTGTTTGTATTCTTTTTTAATAAAAACATTTGTTTTTGTCTTTAATCTAAAATCTTATAGATTTCATTATTTTTTTGCTTGACGTAGTGCTGGACGAGGCTTCCAATGAAGCACTCCCTAGATTCACAAACAGTAGTTTTAATTTAGATGCTCAAATTATAAATTTAGTTTTGACGAGTTCATAATAGTTACGAAAAGAAGGTAGTAAAATAATTTTGGTTTTTTTAAAATGTAAAAGGTGTCTCTAATCGAAGTCGTCGTAAATTTGGAAGCTATTTTACTGATAAATTTTCGGTTTTATGTTTGTGAAACTTTCCAGTAAACTATGTAACGTCACATGAAATGGAGCTTCAGTTATGATCTTCAGAAATTTTGATTTGAATGCCTGATTTTTTTTATATTAATTTTTGCTGCTGTTTTAAGATATCTGATGTCTATATGCCCAAATTAGTCGCATCGATTTAGATCGTTTTTGTCGTTACGAAATGCGTAATCGAGAACGTACACGGCAGTAGAGTTTTTCAAGTTTGTTATTAAGTTGTAGTCGTTTGTTTTGTGATCTGGATCCTCCATGTTTGTCTTTGGTCAAACCGTAAGACGAGGTATTTTACCGGTTTTGGGCCACTTCTGGTCAAAACTGGAACTTCAAATCCAATGCAGGCCCACTAACTTTTTGTGTATACGAGGTGTGGCTATTAAATATAGAGACTGACGTTATAAAAAATTTTTTATTTTTTTATACATAATCACTTAGGTATTCTATCCGTACAACGCTCCATGCGAATTTTCCGTTGTTGGAAACAGTGCTGGAAGTCATCTTCTGTCAGCTCCTTGAGGACACATGCTGCTTTCTCTTTTACAGCTTCCACAGACTCAAATCTTGTCCCTTTTAATGCAGATTTCACCTTAGGCAACAGGTATAATTCACATGGTGCAAGATTTGATGAATGAGGTGGATGTTCTAACACTGAGATGCTGTACTTTGCTAGGAACCTCTTGACAGATAACGCGGAATGAACTGGCGCATTGTCTCAGTGGAGAACCCATGATTTGTCCTTCCACATTTCGGGGCGTTTTTTCCTTACTCTTTGACGTAGTTTAGAAAGTACCTCAAGGTAGTAATATTGATTAACTGTTTAACCTTCAGGAACCCAGTGAAGGTACACAATCCCATGGATATAAAAAAAACTTTCATCATTGCTTTAAATTTTGACTTGCTTTGACATTTGAGCTTTTTTGGCTCTCGGTGAAGTTCGGCTCTTCCAGTGCATGGATTGGCTCTTCGTTTCCGAATCATAAGTAAAAAAACACGTTTCATTACATGGTATTATCTTCTACCTGTTCCCTAAGGTGAAATCTGCATTAAAAGGGACAATATTTGAGTCTGTGGAAGCTGTAAAAGAAAAAGCGGCACGTGTCCTAAAGGAGCTAACAGAGGATGACTTCCAGCACTGTTTCCAATAATGGAAAATTCGCATGGAGCGTTGCAGTGATAGAGAAGGAGTGTATATTGAAGGTGACAATAAGTGATTACGTATAAAATGAAAATAAATTTTTTACATCGTCAGTCTCGTTATTTAATAGCCACACCTCGGATTACGAATCCGAAAACCGTTTGCTGCTATCTTTTGTAGAATCAGATTGAATTGTTAACTTCAGGTTTTGGGCCATTTGCGGTCAAAACCGGAACTTCAAACCTAATTTGGGCTCACTAACTTTTTGTGTAGATTACGAATCCAAAAACTATTTGTTGCGATCTTATGTAGTTTCAGACATCTGGGTGTGACGGACGGATTAAGAAAAATTATAGATGACAGTTTTGAAAATTGCCACCGGAAAGTACGTACTTACGCGTATATGTTTAAATTAAGTTTAGGCAGGTAAAATGACTATGCCTACTTTGATATTTTTCCTCTATTAACCCAAAACATCAGAATAAAGGAACATGATCAGCGAGTTTTTACTATATTGGTATAGAATACACTCTTAATCCAATAAGATTGAAAATCACATCCAAATGTAAGTAAAAACCAAGTATAAACGAACTATCCATCTTCCAGAGAGTTCAAACAATATTTTACGTAAAATTACCGAGACGCAATGGTTCTTAAAGAAGTACAAAGGTCTATGAACTCTTAAAAATACCAACAGATCAGATTAGAACCATCAATGTCGAAGAAATAGAATCACACCAAAATCATTTAAGAACCAATAATTAATCTTTGAGAAAACATTAACAAAAAGTAAAGAATGAGAATAAGACGTGTTAGTCTTCTAATCGTCCTCTAAATCATTTTTGAACATAATTTATTCACTTATACACTTAAACGTTTTGTACATAAATCAACGCACCTCAATTTATAAATTACTGTTCATTGTAGTAATGATAAATTTCGTTTTATGTAACCACTATAAACTTCTGTTATCTTATTATATTTGTTATAATACTCGTAATATGTAATCTTCATGATTAATTGTAAATAAAACGTCAGCGAGAAAAATTATTTATGAAATCGGTAATAATAAACACTCACTCCAGTGTCGAACTGTGGGCACGTGCTGAAATTTTTCATTTTAATATACAGGTTTAAACATAGGCTATCACGTATATAGCCTAATGTTAACCAAAGGTTGAAACAAAGTTTTAACGATGGTCACAGGTACTAAAAATATCTCCGTGGAAAATATTTTCTTTTAAAAAATGTAATTTTTCTAGTAGACTAAAATTTATTCATAAAATCTAAAATTACAAATAAAAAATTATTTTCTATTTCTGGATATTTTTCCATACAACTACCTAATCCTTAGAAAGAGTAAAGAAATTTTTTGTAATAAATTTAATAAACAGTGAACCCCGGTTACAACATTACGGAATATTTATAAATTTATTTATTTCCTTTATTACTCCTCCAAAAGAGCAAAGCCCGTGCTTGGAGAAGGATTACTCTAATTACAAAAAATACATTGCACAAAATAAAACTACAATAAAACAATAATAGCATTGATAAAAAACAAAAAAAAACAGTTAATACCAATACTATATCACTTATTACATAAAAAAATAAGTCACGCAAAAGAGAAAATGATCAAAATAACACTAAAAAACACGTTAGTATAAAATTTGAAATAAAAAATTAAAAAACAGACAGAATACAACTGTAAATAAAAATTAAAACTTATAACAAAACTAAAATATTAATAAATGATAATACAAACATCAGCAAAGTTATGAAATAGCATAGTCTATGACAAAAAACCTCTACCAATAGATGTATCGATGTTTAGGTCATCAGCCGAAAGGCTGGTTTGAATCTCTAGAGGCTTCACTAAGTAAAACGAGGAGTAAGGCTGGTACTTTACCAATGTCTTCCTCACTGAGAATAAAAGTATGCTATCAGCATGCCAGAGCCTCCGAAAAGCATCTACTTCCACCTGCAAATGGCACCTTCACTTCATTTACCACAGGATCTGGCTGTACAATGAAGAAATTCTTTACTCTCAGAGGAGATAACTGTGACTTTTGTCTTTTACACCTCTACATTTTCTGTTCTTAAATGCTTCAGTCACATAATTGGCTGACAATATGATTAGAAACAGAACTATTTTTTTGTTGCACTAGAACTAGCAAATCGAGTGCAAATAATTTAACACTCCACCTGCCTGTTATAGGCACAGATAGATAGTTTAAGGTAAATTTTAAATGTTATTATTTTAATGATCCCTCATTTTTTTTAAACCCGAGAAACAATTTTGAAAGAATCATTGAACGACAGAATGGATTATACAGAGTTCAACAAACTTTTAATGTACAAAAAAATAAATAATTTTCCGACGAAAAATTACAAGTTAAATCATAATAGTACGTAATAATATTAATTTTATCAAGGTTATTTAATAAAACAATGGATGTACATGAAAAAATATTTTAATACGACATGAGAAAATATTAGCATTGTTCCGACATTAATTTTATTTCTTTTCAACTGTCAGATTATTTTTGTAATATAGTTAAACTAGGTTTTTATAAAATATAGAATAAGATAAAATCATGGGACCGCGTTGTTTGAACTTTAATTAAATTTAAGTGACTTATTGCATGATATCTATTCAAAAAAATAAGAAAAAGAATAACTTAAATGACAGTTTGATATCGTACATTTTTCATGTTCTATTCAAGGTCAAAATATCTTTCGAAAAAAAACTTTAAAGTTGTAACTGTCAGTAAAAATAATAGTTTTAAAAATTAGAAATGTGTAAAATAAATTTTTAAAGATATAACCATTAAGTTCGTTTTGCAGTAAATATAATTATATGGGTCTGGTAACCGCCGCTTCCTGCCTTTAACAGACAGGTGGAGTGTCAATTTATTTACACTCAATCTGTCCAGTTGCAGGGCTAAAATAAATAGTTCTGTTTCTTATCACATGGTTAGCCAATTGAATGACTGAATCATTTAAGAACAGAAGAGGTAGAGGTGCAAAAGACACTAATCAGAGTTGTCTCCTCTGAAAGTAATGAATTTCATTATACAGCTGACCCTGTGGTGAATGAAGTGAAGGTGTCATTTGCAGAGTGAAAAATATGTGCTTTTTAGAGGGCCTGGCATGCTGATAAGCGTAATTTTTCACTCAGTGAGGAAGGCAATTGTAAACCACCTCACTCCTTGTTTTACTTAGTAAAACCTCTAGAGGTTCAAACCAGCCTTTCGGCTTATGACCTAAACAACCGCCGCTTATTACGGTCATTTTGGTACTTTGGATTTTTGATCGTACTAAACGGCTATCATAATATCCAAAAATCGCGTCACAGCCTAAATGTCAAGCTGAAAATTGATCGTGATTAAGGGTAGGCACAATGATAGTTAAGCGATTTTTCGCGAAACAGTCATTTATCTTTCGTCATAGAAATCATTCGATTATAAGTTTTTAACCACTTTACCAAAATAAATCTATAACCGACTTTACCACTAGACCAACCCGTTTGTTATAGAAAAAGAGGTAATTATAAATAAAGAGAGGTTTCAATAATGAGAGCAGTAAAACACTACTAAATGAAGCACTCCTGGTTCAAATCCGAGTAAAGATAGTTACTTTTATATAAATTTGAATACTAGACAGTGGTTACCGTTGTACTTTGATGGTTGGGGTTCAATTAACCATACTCTCTCAGGAATGGTCGGCCTGAGTCTGTACAAGACTACACCTCATTTATACTTCATACACATCATCCTCATCTCATTGGGTCATGGGGTTGCTTATTCTGAATTGAACAGATTGCAACGTACACACATTAGGAATTAAAAAATAAAATAAAACACTACTTAAACTGTACTAAATAAAACACTTTTAGCTGATTCTCAACAACTGGTATGATTATGACAGCAGTGGACTCTCAATTTTTGTCAATTATATTTGTAACTTTGGTCATTTTTTCCGGTCTCATTACATATTCACAGTCGTTTTTCTTTGGACCAGAGCGTTATTAACCATTTTTGTAAAACGGAATCAAACCTTTTCATGTTACCTTGGTTAAAAATATTTCTTTCAGAAAAAGTGAACAGAGACAGTTGAACCCTATTTTTCATACATTGATTTCACCGGCTATTAAAAAATTCATTAATTAAAAAAATTGTTTTCTAGCAGAAATTGTTTGAGTTCAATTTCTTCTTCAGAAATAATGTATTCTTATAAAATGTAAATTCATGGGAACGTTAGTACATGTAGTTCTTTAAAAAAGGGTTTACCAGAATAGCGTCTTTTAGTTCCTAAGATGGTCCTAACAACCCATTTATGCATTTTGAAGACGGCATTTGCTTTACCCAGAGATCCCCAAGACGTGACGATGTATTTTAAATGTGAGAATAAAAACATGTTCCATGAACAATAAGGATGATTAACGTACATATTACACCTTTAACTAAATAAATGCAATTTTGGTCGATGATTTATTTATTGAAAAGTTGCCAAATGTGCGATCAACTGGAGAATTTTTGACAAAATATTACGGAGGTATACAATTGTTGGACAGTACACGGGTCAAATTCCTCTTACTGAAATTTGTCGGAAAGTACACCGTTTTAGAATTCCGTCGGAAAGTGCACGCAACCAGTTCAATATCCTTTTTGACCACCTTTCCTCTTCGATTTGACGTAAATGACCATACCAAACCAATTGTTTTTTTCTATCCTTTCTACAAAATAGTATCACGCACCTTTGCTGGAACCCTTATTTCTTCATTTCTTACATGATCCAGACGAGAGATTCTACAAGCTCTTCTCAAATAATTCATCTCCACTGAAGTTCTCTAGTTTCTCCATATTTGGTCCTCAACGTTGGGAGTTGAATCGTTTGGCCAGCAACTCAGTATTCGGAAAAAATCGATCAGCTAAAAGTCTCAATAAAGAGCCTCGGAATCAAGATGGATTAAAACGGAAAAATAAAGTATGGAAACGAATACTAAGTATGGCTACTTGGAACGTACAAACTTTATTTCTTTATAATAATATTATAGATGAGTACACAGACAAATATTTAAAACAAGCCTTAAAAACGCCATGATGATTTACAATATTAGAATTACATAACTAACTTTAGAAACCTAAAGGGGCTAATGTTACGTATAATATTTTAAACATGATTTCTCTTTTTTTATTTCATATATCTAAAGATTCATCAATAACAGCTAATAAATATTTAAACAAATCGATAAATTTATAGCACTGCTATCTATGCTAATGACAAGGTAACATACAGCAAGGTTTCAAATGGTTAATACTTCGTAACACCCGCTGGGATGAAAGCTTTACAGCTCAAATGGCACCCACATAATAATTGTATTTCACGCATATTATAATAAGAGAAATTACGGAAGTTCTTCTTTAAACATACATTAATAATGTATGGTGGGTAAATTTCTAAAGGCTTCAATCTTAGTAATGAACATGTCACTTGATGCGTGTAGCAAAGCATGATAATGCAACTAGCCCTAATTATCATATTTAATGGAAGGCTTATGTTTATTTTGCACTGAATTAAACATCATGATATTATCTACTCGTATAACGTTTTAAAATTAAACAATATATTTTGAATAGATTTCCTATAGGATATCTACGATTAAGGTTAACTACCACGACACAATTATCCGTTTTTTTTAAAATCTCTATCAATCCTGCACTCAGTATGAAAATATACTTACTGTAGGTCCTCGATTTACCGTGCTAAAGTCTGGTCAGACACCGACGTTCAATCCGACCTTATAAAAAAGGATTTATGGAACTAATGTATTCGTAAATGTACAGTGGGAGACAAGGCCTGTAGAAAGGAAGAGAATAGAAACTTTTGAAATATGGTGTAGGAAAATGTTTTGTCCATAACAGGCAGGTGGAGTGTTAAATTAATTGCATTCTATCTGTTGGTTCCAGGGCTACAAAAAACGTTCTGTTTCTTATCACATGGTCAGCCAATTATGACTGAAACATTTAAGAACAGAAGAGGTAGAGGTGTAAAAGACACGGATCAGAATTATCTCTTCTGAGATTAATGAATTTCACTATACAGCCAGACCCTGTGATGAATGAAGTAAAAGTGTCATTTGCAGGGTGGAAAGTGGATGCTTTTCGGAGGGCCTGGTATGCTGATAAGCATACTCTTTCAACTCAGTAAGGAAGGCAATAGTAAACCACCTCAGTCCTCGTTTTTACTTAGTAAAACCTCTAGAGGTTCAAACCAGCCTTTCGGTTTTTGACCTAAACAACAACAGGAAAATGTTAAAGATTAGGTGGGCGGACAAAATAAGTAATTTACAGGTTCTTAGACGAATTGATTAAAAAAGAAGTATTAATGGAAACATCTTACCAGAGGAACGGATAGGTTAGTTGGGTATATCTTAAGACATCCGGGTATTGGTCTATCAATAATGGAGGGTAATGTTGAGGAAGTGAATTGTAGGGGGAGGCAAAGATTATAATATTTAAAGCAAATTACAAAAAATGTAGGGTGTTACAAGCATGTAGATATGGAACGACTTGCCCACGAAAGAACAGCTTGGAAAACTGCATCAAATCTGTCAAAACAAAAGTACAATGATCCTATGTAATTCATTAGGACTTACAATAGGATATTAATAATAAATTATAGACATGTTACTGAATAAAGACAGAAATATATTATCAATAATTCATTGTCATTTTTAATGAATTCAACTCAAATTTTGTGGAATTACCAGGCCAAGTTTGTCATACATACCATCTTCATCTCATATGGTCGTGGAGTTGATTATTGTTCTGAATTGTACAGTTTGCAACGTACACACATTAGAGATACAAAATTATACTGAACTTCAAATCGGAAGGTCCTGGGTTCGAATATCAACAGGGTCTGGAAAATGCTATTTATCCAACTTTAAATTTACTGCAAGAATCTCCTAATTATAATAATTAAGTAACACTCTTACTTAAAACATAATTTCTGATACTTTACATTCTATGTATAAAAAAGTACTGAACAATTTTCTTATTTATTTCAGATGAGAATGCTAACGATCAAGTAGGCAATGAGAGGACATTGCAAGGACTGAATCATGACTTGGCTCAACAATCATCTTCTCCCAATACACAAACTAAAAGTCAGTATCAACAAATTAAGTTTTTATAATCAGTGTTTAATTAATTGATTTTTAGAGGCTTAATCAATTACCTTGACTTGAATTATTTCTATCTGAATTAGAAAATAATAAAGTATTTATTTTTATTCAATAATAATAGTATTAGATAGCAGGATCGATATAAAGCTCGAGAAAAACTGTACAAGGAAAATGAACGGATTAATGGAAACGATTAGAAAAAAACGCTTTCATGAGACGACGCGTCTCATGGCTGGTGCCAATTTTTAAAAACGCTTACACCTTTGACTTTTGGCAAAAACATTAGTGATTTCTGCATCTACTCTTTAAGACGAATCGAATGCCACTATTTTTGTTATCAAATTTCGACTTTGATTTCTTGACTTCCGGTTTTGGGCCACTTCGGTCAAAACCGGAACTTCAAACCCAATTTAGGCCCACTACCTTTTTGTGTTAATTAGGAATCCGAAAACTGTTTGTTGCTATCTCTTGTAGTTTCTGGCATCTGGGTGCGGTCGAACGGACAGAAGAAAATGATAAATGGCAATTTAAAAAATTAACACCAAAAAAAACTAAAATTTTACAAACACCTGTATAGAATGGATAACAACTGTTTAACAAAAACAAAATTTAAAACACTAAACAATAGACCTAAGAAGTCAGAAAGGATATTGAGAAAACAGGAATAAACCGAGAAAACTTAATGAACCGAACTAAATTCAGACAACTAATTACGGACTTCAAGGGCTTCCATGAAGAACAAAAACAGAACAACAGGTGGACAGAAGAAAGGAGAAAAGCCTACAGTGAGCGAATGCTGAGAATGTGGGCTGCAAAAAGAGCTTCCAGAAACGTCTAAAGTTATCTCAAGTGATCTAAAAAATTGACCCTACACGAGAAAAAATTAATATTACATGATATAATGTAAGTATCCGCACTCTCCACTAGCCATATCTGAATTGTTGCACTCCACTGGCGCGCGCGCGCGCGCGTGCACACACACACACACACACACACAAGTACGATTTTAAGACACAGACGGACACACTCTGATAAGATAATGTGATTAAATATTATCAACGCAAGGTTGCGCACGTGCGAGTACTATGTAGTATTTTCATGCGTGTACATTCTGAGAAAGGCGAAGTCATCAACTAAAACTGACGTGGTGGGATCATAGAACTCTATCTAATAGAGTTCTATGGGTGGGATAGGCGAAATAGGTTTTTTTTTGTTTAACGTCCGACTGTTTTGCAGTTATTGCTAATGCAGACGGTGAAGGGTGAAATGATTATTTTGTAACGTATGAAAAAATGCCGTGCCTGAATGGGATTCGAACCCAAGACCGCATGATGAGAGGCGAGCAGGTTACCAACTACGCCAATGCGGCCGGCCAAGGCGAAGTAGGGTAGTGGTACTTTTGTAGATTTTGGGATTTTGTAGACGCTATAAAAGTCTCTATTTTTACGATTCCGACTTCAAACATTACTTATTTGCAGCCTACTATCAGAATGTGAACGTTTATGTTAAACAAATTTAAAATTATGTATATATTATATTATGCCCATAACAGGCAGGTGGAGTGTTAAATTATTACACGTAATCAGCTTGTTCCAGGGCTACAAAAAAATAATTTTGTTTCTCATCACATGGTCAGTAATTATATGACTGAAGCATTTAAGAACAGAAGAGGTAGAGGTGCAAAAGACATTAATCAGTGTTATCTCCTCTGAGAGTTATAAATTTCATTTTACGGCCTGACCCTGTAGGGAATGAAGGGAAGGTGTCGTTTGTAAGGTAGAAAGTAGATGCTTTTCAGAGCCCCTAACATGCTAATAAGCATACTTTTCCACTCAGTGAAGAAGGCAATGGTAAACCACTTTACTCCTCGTTTGATTTAGTAAAGCCTCTGGAAGTTCTAACCAGCCTTTCGGGTGATGACCCTAACAACAACAACAACAACAAAAATCTGTATAGACTACAAGAAGGCAATAACATAGTTACGGTTGGTGGAAAGTGGGGGGTACATTTTATTATGTACACCAAAAGTCTTAAAAGAAATAGCTTTTTATACACATCAGTCATGGTTGCTAGAGCAACCTATGCACTATAATGAAACATGGAAATGACTCGTCCCTCCGCTTAAAACTTTAAAGGCAAAGTTATTAGCAGTTTTGTGTACGAACTTTTTTCATTGTTTATTTAACGTCGCATCAACTACAGTGGTAATTAGCGACGACGTTGGGTTGTAACTGTGAAGGATAAAATGATTTTTTGTAACGTATGAAAATATGTTGTGCCTGAGTGGGATTTGAACCCAAGACCGCATCATGAGAGGCGAGCATTTTACCAACCACGCCAATGCGGCCAGCAGTATGGAATTTTATTTTTATAAACTGTGGACACCATACAATCCAAGTTTTTCAAATCGATTGAATTGCTCTTGAATGTTGTGATATCAAACAGTTTTATTTAATGTACTCGTATATAGATGGTCTGACTTATTCATCTGCAGTAGACAATCAAACTAAAATTAATTTACAAGGAAGACATTTAGTAAAATATTCAATGACAAAACAATGTGTATTCGTTCTACATAACGAGGGCGTGGTTAGATACTAAAAGTAGTAATTCTATACAAAATGTATTTAAATACCAATACGTAAAGATTATTAAATTTCTTCCTGGTGCCCTTCGATTCTTCGACAATATAATCATTTACCAGCCTAATTTTCAAATGTCTCCATCTGAAATTATTGTAATGAAAAAAATACAATTATTGTATAAAACAGATTTGAATGAATTACAAAGCAACCCATCTTAGTTAACCCTGAATATTTTACCATGTTGTCTCAAAAATGGTTTAGCGACAAGAACGGAGGCCGTCTCCGTAGCGTAGTGGTAGCGTGCTAGCCTACAACGCGGAGGTCCCGGGTTCGATTCCCAACTAGGGTCTCGAATTTTCACAAGTTAAAACCCACTGTTTCTAGGGAAGCTTTGTTTGGAACCCAAGACCTTATTCAGAGATGTGAATTCGGGATGTGAATTGTACCCATAATGACATTTTTGTTTGTAGCTATTCATTAACAACTATATTATTAGCTACTAGCACCCCCACGCGGCTTTGCGCGCGAAACATGTATAATCAATGTTTGTAAATAAATATGTAACAGAATTTGTGTAGCTCTTAGTCGACTGTATACCCCAACTACACACGCGCGCGCGCATACACAACACACACACACACACACACACACACACACACACACACACATACACACACACACACACACACACACACACACACACACACACACACACACACACACACACACACACACACACACACACACACACACGAGACGACGTTTTGATTTTATTTCCCCCGCGTATATTTCGCCATCATCAAACCTCTTCATCTACTTCAACAGCAATACGTACTCACATGTACACACACAGATACATATTTATGAAAATCTTCATTATGGCCCTTAGGGTTATAATTTTTGAAAATTTAAAAATAAAATGTTATTGCGAATATAAATACGAATATACTGTCAAAATTTTATGAAAATCCATTCAGTAGTTTTGGAAATTAGCCTGCACAAAAAACACGCTTTATCTTTTTTAGTATAGATTAAAATCTTTTGTAGACTCATTTTTATTCTTTTTCCAAACGACTGGAGTAATAAAAGTAACATTACACCTTTAGAATTAAATTTATGTTAACAGTATATTGTCGAATGGTAATTTCCCTACACGTTAAATTTGTTGGGAAGCACGGTATAAACTTCACTCAGATACAGTTATAAATACTTCATGATTATTGGACCGGCCAAAAAGCAGCAATATCATGCATGTATCGCTTCAAACGGATTCGCTTTTTCTGGAAGTCGTTCGCACAATTACATAATTCGTTTAGTTCGAAAATGTTTGATGGCAAATCCATGTTCAATGAACTATACTCTATACTATACTACCATACTCTATCCCATGGAACCGTGCAGTACGTCAGAACATAAATGTAATAAAATTGTGATTGAACTTAGCGCGATCCATTCGAGTACAAAAAATTTTCTTTGCTGATCAGATAAAACTTGCTATAATACTAATTAAAACATGTACTAAATACAAAATACTACAGTACGAATAGAAAGAATTCATATAGTAAGCCTATTATAAAACTTCCGGTCTGTCACCGGTTGTTTTCACTGAAGGCTTTAGTAGAATGAAACATGATTACGCATCCTTTTTACTGAGTTTCAACCCGTAGTCTGTGTATATCTGCCGCACAGTTTTGTGGGATATACTATAGAACACTGACAAAAAACTGAATATAGATTACGATTGTTCCGTATCTCTGTTGAGGTAGGCAAGTCGGGGCGCGCGGTAATGCGTCGTTCGTTATCAGATTGATTAGATAACAGCGCTGACCGGAATAACTTCAAATGTTTTGGTTTTGTTAATTTTTAACACTTTCACTACAAAACATCGTTTACATCGTTATTTGTATATAGAAAACAGTTTAGTCTTTGGGGGTATATAACCGAATTAGACCGATTGTGACTTATCCATTCACAACAAAAGTTTATAAATATCAAAGTTGTAGAAATTAAAAATCTGCAACTTTTATTAACCATTTTTTTCTACAGAGCTTAGTGTAACGTCAGTTAAAATAGTAAATTTATGTATTTTTGGGTTATACAGACGTTGGTTCCCATTTTGAGTCATCACTCTTGATTAAAATAATCAGGTTATGCTTTTAATGTTTCATTGTTTACTCGTATGATTAGTGCCCTTAACAGGCAGGTGGAGTGTTAATTGTTTTTCTGGAATTTCTCCCGCCACCTGTCCCCCGATTGGTCGCCCGAGAACATAGACCCGGAGGCCGTTCCGTAGATCTCTTATTTTACCGTGACGCGACTGTCACATACCTAATTTATAATACTAATCTAAAATTATCGAGAGCGAGGGTTACCCCTGGTCGGCAAACCAGGGGGATGCGTGTTGATCGCTCTCTTGTCGGGGAAACCTCTTGACGCACAAAGCGCCCGTCATCAAGAACAATTGAAATAGAAATTTAGTCCTAACAGTCTAGAATAAAAGGTCAGAAGTTTTAAGTCAGGTGGAGGATTAATTTTCACTTGATCTGCCAGTTCCAAGGCTACAAAAAATAGTTTTGTTATCACATGGTCAGCCAATTTTTTTTCTTTTGAGACCGCAGTTGATCATTTGGAGTAGGAAAAGAGGACGTCCACGATACTCATATGATGAGCACATACGAAGATTGGGAGAGGAAAGAGGCATGGCCCTAGGGCAAATGAGACGATTGGCGGCGGATAGAGTACAATGGAGGAAGTTGTCCGAGACTACCCCGACGCTGTAAGGCACATGGGGAGAGAGAAAGAAGAAGAAGAAGTTGATCATTTGAGTCAGTTTCTGGGCACTCTCTTCTAGCTCTTTTCTTTGATTTTCCTCCAGTATTCTTTCATTCTGGCAGATCTTTGCCTTTCTGCTTCCTTTTTTATGTGCCTTTCCTTGGAATCTAATATTTTTATCTTTTAATAGTTTCAGCTGTTCAGTTTTATTTTCTAGATCTTCGAAGGTGATGCCTAATTCTTCCATATCTCTCTTGATTTCTCTTAACCACATTACATCTGTCTTTTTCTGGTAGAGTTTACTGACTATTTGGTTTGTAATTCTATCTTTGGGTGTTCTGATTATATGTCCAAAGAAGGATGTTTTCTTTTCCTCATCGTATTTATTACCGATTCGTTCTCCTGGTAGACCTGTTCATTTAGTAGTAATCTCAATTCTCCGTGTAATTGGTGTCTCATTCCGATGCAGATCCTAAGGATCCTCCTTTCAAGTTTTTTAATTTTATCTATTCTGTTTTCCTGGTTTAATTTGAATATATATTTGAATACGTATTTATAAAAATACGTCATTTCCAACAAGTTTCAGCTACTTAAAAAAAAATTGATAGTTTTCTGAAATGGTTTTACAATCCGCATATTGCTCCCCCAGCGGGAGGCCATCAAGTTATAGACAGACAATAGGTTAGTCGGTAAATCTAAACGGAAGGCAAGCAATTATATTCTTTTTAGTTGTGATACGTCTTCGCTATTATCAAGTAAATTAAGCGCCAAAGAAATTTGGGTGATCTGCTAATTTTTTTTGATATTTTAAACTTCGCTGCGTAATTTCCTTTTTCACGGGTTAACACCTGTCCTTATACAGCGCCATCATTTGTCACATATCATGGAGCTAATAGATCATTTGACGTAAAACTTAAATTGGAAATAATGTTACTTAGTACACTTCCGCTTAAGGGAAGTGTGGATTGAAAAATTAAAAAGTTATCGATTTTTCGTTTTCTCGTTACAAATATGTAGTTTGATATGTGCGCTTTGAAATGGCGTTAGAATCATGTTGCTATTGCAACTAGAAAATATTTTATTAATTTTTTTTGTGATTTTATGTTTAAGCTGATTTTGCCATCTGTCACGAAATTTTACAATATAATTTTCTCTTTTGATTAATATTTTACTGTGATTTATTATACTATTTTTTCACACTGCCGTCTCTCTTTTATTTATTCATAGGTTGGCAGTATAACCTAAAAGTTTATAACCTGCACTATTTTTGTTGTGGTCTGTCTTTGTTTACACTCGTGTTTTTGTTTCTCAAACTTTAAATGCGAATATCTCAAAACGTCGCTTTTAGAACTTTATGTACCTTTTTCTTAGCTTCCACAAAGGGTACAAGGCTGAAATTTTTATGGTGTATGTTAATCGTTCAGTTCTATTGATTGAATGTGCCGCTTTAAAAAATATTGAAAATTGTGGGAGAAAAAAAATTTTTCGGTGATTTTTCGATGAAAAAATGGTCTTTTCTAAAAACAATTGTGAAATCAAAATTCTTACCAGAATTAAATAGGCTTCCACTAAAAATTTTCAAGTACCAGCCGGTAGGCAAAAGAGATATAGGCAGGCCACGGAAAAGGTGGCCATGATTATTACCATAAGGATAAAAAAAACAAATGTTATAAGATTGAATTAAATTTATCATTGATAAAATATTAATCAAACTGAATTACATATTTAATATTGAGGGAACTGTTTTCTAAAATTATTAATATAAGCTGAATGTGAGTCGGAACAGGCCATGGCCTAATCCCTGTTTGAATGAAGAAGAAGAAGAAGAATTAAATGCTACACATTCTAATTATGTACTAAAGAGTGGCCTTTCATACAAAAAAATTGTAGCTCTAGCTGTAGTGGTTGCTGAGAAAAAGGTACAAACATTGACATTGCTTAGGACAGGGATCCACATTCCCCTTAATTCATTACCTGTCACCCGGCCCGCCTGTTTATGAAAGATAATCGGAATTTTTCACTGTAAGTTTACACTAATTTAAGAAAAAAGGTGTGACCATTATTCACTACAAACAGAAGTAGAAAACAGGGGACAGACAGTCCATCACCATGCCTAACGCCAGTTTTAATTCTAAATTCTCCAGAGACTCTTCTAGAAATTTAACTTTTTATCGGGTTTTTTAATGTTTCCTTATTGATTGACGTTGTTTTGACAAAGTGATGAGCAAAGTACGGCCTCCAGACTGGTGTAATCCGTCCCGTGACCTCAGTGAGTCCTCAGTTACAACCTACGTACAACCATTATTTATCATGTTCCCAGGAGAGAAATGTGTTCAGCTTTGTCATCCACAACAAAAATTTATTTTTTCGTATTTTCAGTAGCCCATGCCATTTAATTTGGATCCGGAACAAAATTTCTGCTTGAACGAATTGAGTTACATACAGTCTACTGAGCTGAAGCCAGTTGTTTTTAACGTCACAAAAATAGTTTTACAAATGAAAAGCAAATTTTCCAAATTTGAAATCTCATGCCTAGAAGATAACGTTTATTTGTGAACAAATTGAAACTGCCCTGAAACTTCGAAAAATTAGTCAGAAAAAGATTGGCAAATAACCGTTTAGCTTCACTTTTAAGGCGAGACTATTATGATGGTTTTAACTGAAAATTTAGAATTTTGGTTTTTCATGTTTTTCAATAGTTCAGACCGAGATCAACCACAAAAACATTAATTAAGTGAAAAAAATCATTTTAATGAAAAAATTAAGTTTTTGGGAGGATTACCCAGAAAAATTATCGTGTCATCAAGAACGAATATTTTTTATAATTTTATAACGATCGTTTTAGAGCAAAGGGAATTTTAGTTTTCAAAACATCTGTATTACTGTTTTTAATACTCGCAGCTGTTGGTTCAGCTTTCTAACCAAATGTTGATAGGAAATTTACTTGTTTGTGTACATTTTGTTTTTGTTTATGCCTTTTTGTGTTTTCGCCCATTCCTGTAAATTTAAATTTTTAACATTTAAGTACATTTTTCTCGGAAACCATTAAACATACCAGGCTGAAATTTTTACCAGTTATTTATCTTGTACATTCACATATTCCGGTACTTTTATGACTTCCTCAAAAGCTACAAAAATTAATATGTAAAATACCGTAAAAAAAATTTGTAAAATTTTTATGTTATTCCTTATTCTGTTTTTAACTTTATGGTTTAACGGATTAAGTTGCGAAAATGTCAGTAGCTCGAGCAACCCGACAACTACAAGAAAGTGAAGTTTCATTTCCCTATCGTTTAACAATCTTGTGAAAATTTACCTAAAAATAGCAAATTTAACATTGGCGGGATAGAAAGTACAGTCTTCCCTTAAAAATCAGCTCAATCCAGTTACAACCATATTTTGAGACGCTTTTAAAATCACAGCACTTTTCATTGTACAATCCTTAATGTGTTTTATTCATAATTTTAAGTTTTGTAACAATATGTTAACATTTAATAAGAATTTGATAAAAAAAGTAGCACGTATTTCTTCAGAAGTCCAGCCTCTCTTAGTTTCTCCTAATGTAAACAAATAATGACGTCACTGAGCATGCGCATTATATCAAAATGTGTACACGCTGATTAAAAAGTAACAACAAAATACTTTCAAAGTATTTAAATACAAAATAGTTACTTTTAAAGTACCTATTTTTCTAAATGAAATTGTTAGGCCTACATCATATCATGACTGATGTTTTTATTACTTTAAGTACTAATAATTTAAAAAATAGTTAACTTAATAGGAATACGACATCCATAAAGTCGCAGACTCTAGCGTGCACCCTGTAGTAGGTGGCTTTTGTTTGTTGACAGTAGGAGCAAACTGAGAACGGCTGAACTGTAAATAAATTTTGTTGGCCCGATTAAATAGTTTTCATTTTCCTTGACCCTCTACTACAAAAGTTTTCCCATCACTGTTTTGACCTTACTCTCTTCCGAATGGATATAGTGTAAAGGAAATAGTAAATAAAAAGTACACCTGGGCTTCTGGTTTTGGCTTTGCCACGGAACATTTTAACACGTTTCTTTTAAATAACCTCGATAGTGAATGTGGAGATCTCAATGCCAAAAACAAAAAAGGAAATTGTATCTGGCACACATGTTCACGATCATGGAACACCTTGTTAAACCAATCCTTCATTTGAAATGAGGGTTTGGCTAACAATCTATCCCATGATGAGTGTTATATTATCATCATCACATTATCATCATCATCTTCAATCAGTAGAACTCAAGAAAATTCTACTGGTTGGTTTATATAACCCCAGTCAGAATTACCGCTTCACCGATTTCCGGTGGATCAGAAACTCTGAAATAAGGTTGTTCGTCAAACAGATAGTAGATTTTAATAATGCGGATACATTATTATAACTCCTATCAATTTGTACGAACTAGTGTGCGTACCAGAACCAAATTTCCCGGCCCCCATGTAGCTGAGTTACAGGACTATGCCAATCAGTCCCGGCCGATTAAAGTTGTTAATTTACTCCTACATAAACAACGATAATGTAAAGATATGTTGTGATGGGACACGGTTCGAATCTAATTAGGAACTATTTTTTTATTTTGTTTTTTTGTTATAATAATTAACCTTTTGTGAACTAGAAATATTTTTTTAAATAATTATAACTTCAAACATATTACTTTTTTTTAATAATTAATTTTGTTTATTACATTTTTGTTTAAAGTCGTATCCCGTACTGTTGTTAACAATGTAAAAAATAACTAAATGGACAATTTCTGTAGAAAATGTTTAGACTGCGACTGATCAAATCTACATTTTTACATCTATTGGCCGCCTACTTTTGGTCCATTGGTTAGCGTGCTTTTCTTCAAAGAGATCTACTGTGTAGGTCTAGAGGTGAAGTCGTCGCCGCGAGTTAGATGTTTAACAGCCGATTTTCGGAGACAAAGATTCCTGATTCAAATCCTAGTAAAGGTAACGGGTGTTTTATTAAGGACGCAACCCTGATTATAAGAAGATAAAAGTAATACATCGGTAAATTTTCTGTCCCCCAATCGGTATGTGAGCAACAGTGTACTCAAGGCCAACTACCTAAGACTGTTAAAATGTTCCAGTCGAGCATTAGTGTGGTGACAGCAATCATTTCGTTATATTGTGTCAGCCATGGTTTTTTCCAAGGAAAAACCGGGTGTTTTGTTAAGAACACAACCCTACATTAAAAGCTACAATCTACGGCATATTATTATTTTCCGTACTTTACAAATTATGAATTAATCTAAATTATTATTTTACAAATGAATAGCAAATTGCAATGAAAACATTGTATTACTTCTATCTGCTTATAATCAGGGTTGCGTCCTTAATAAAACACCCGGTTCTTCCTTGGAAAAAACCATTGCTGACACAATATAATGAAACGACTGATGTCACCACACTAATGCTTGACTGGAACATTTTAACTCTATTAGATAGTTGGCCTTGAGTACACTGTTGCCAACATACCGATTGGGGGACTGAACCGATGATGTTACTTTTATCTTCTTATAATCAGGGTTGCGTACTTAATAAAACACCCATTAGTTAGTTACTTTTATACGGATTTGAATACTAGACAGTGGTTACCGGTGTAATTTGATGGTTGGGGTACAATTAATGATACTCTCCCAGGAATGGTCAGCCTAGGTCTGAACAAAACTAAACCTCATTTACATGAGTTACACATTATCATCATCTCATTGAATCATGAGGTTGCTTATTGTTCTGAATTGAACAAATTGCAACGTACACACATTAGGGAATAAAAAAATGCTTCAAAGAGGAGGTCCGGGATTTGATACCTGGCTAGGATTTGGAAAGTTATTACTCGTTCAGAGCTACCATTTCTTAATCCAAAGTAGTCGCTATATAGGCTACTACAATATTAACCTGACTGTAAATAAACTAAAGTAAAAATATATTAATGCAAAGGATGCGTGTATCTTAATGGGCATTAATCTTCAAAAATAACCGACTATAAATTGGTGAGGTGATTGAAAATTATTGTAAACTTTTTAAATTCCATTACTACGGAAACTTCTTACTGGAAAGATTTTAACATCAGATTTGTTGAGGATGTTTTATAAAAACAATTTTCAGTAAAAATTTGGCTGTTCATGCTCATTCAGTTACTGTTTTAATTTTAAGAAATCTGAACATACAATTTATTTACTTTTTTTGCGTGATGTTGCGTACATAAGCCTTGAAAATGCCAAACCTAGCTGGAAACCTAACCTGAGACCCTGCCATAGAACCCAGTTGCACTGACCACTACACCAACTCTAACCTGTCCTGATTATTCAACAAAATTGTGCTATTTTTATATTTTACTATAATAAACTCTACATTTATAAATATTTTGTCCAAGAAATTTTAACAGTCAAATATTTTATTGTAATTGTTTTCATCGATTTGTTGGGATTATTTGTTTAAAAAATGAATTGAATTTTTTTACGAAATGTTTGGATAAAAGTTATTTTTTCATGAAGAACCAATTTAGACCATGTAAAGTAACTTAAGACATTTCTGGAGCATCTTTTCACACCCTACATGAACATTTACATGAAAATCAAAGCCAAATACCAAAATATGAAATATGGTTATGGAGACAATTAGAGATAATCAAATCAACCAACTAGAGGCCGACTCAGTAGTGTAGTGGTTAGCACAGTAGCCTACCATGCGGAGGTCCTGGGTTCAATTCCTGGCCAGAGTCTGAAAATTTTCACAAGTCAAAACCCACTGTTCTCAATGCATTACCCACCATAATCGCTAATAACCAAGCAGTTGTAGCGACTTTAAATAAATAAAAAATTTTTTTAAATTCAACCAACAAATTCAGAAATGTTGAAGTATTATAAAGAATTGAAGAGAACAAAAGTTGACCGACGTCATTGACATAAGAAAGCTCATTGACTAGATGCGAGAAGGTGTACTTAAAATATTACATTAAAACAACCAGTAGAAGACTGAAGAAAGAAAAAGTGGATGTAAAACAATAAAACTTAGGCGATTTAAAACAAGGTATAAGATACCAAGAAATTAAATAATTGTCAGAAAACAGGACAAGTTGATGAGATATTATGGTGCAAAGAATCTGTCTCAAGGCAACTATACCTCTATGAACTAAAGACTACAGATGAGATCTAGCCAATTACAACCAAGGTCTAGTGATATGTTACCACTTCACTTGTCATACTTCAGAAATAAGTCGGAGTTCCCTTAAGCTTGACATGAAACTTCCAATAAAATCTTCGTCTCAGTTTGCTGTTAAATTATTCAAGTTATGGATTTAAAGATTTCAAACATTTTATGTGACTATTAAAGAAGATTTAATTTAAAACTTAGTAACATGAACTGCAGTACACCGACAACACGACGTGGCAACACAGACTACGGTTGACAAAAGTCGATTGGCTCTGTGCTGTGTTCAAAGTCACTGTGCTCCGCCTTCATCTTTAGTCTTAAGTTAGTCAATTATGATGCGAGAAGGTGTACTTAAAATTGCATTAAAACAACCAGCAGAAGACTGTAGAAAGAAAAAATGGATGTAAAACAATAAAACTTTGGCGATTTAAAACAAGGTATAAGACACCAAGAAATTAAAACATTGTCAGAAAACAGGACAAGTTGATGAGATATCATCACTCATCATCATGCGGTCTTGGGTTCGAATCCCATTCAGGCACGGCATTTTTTCATACGTTACAAAAAATCATTTCATCATTCACCGTCTGCATTAGCAGTCATTGCAGAACAGTCGGACGTTAAACCAAAAAAAAAAAAAAAAAAAAAAAAAAAAATCATCACTCATGACGATGATTATGATACAGATCAATCATCATTATCCTCTTTACCCATCTTCTAAGTTTCCTCGGGCCAAATTAAATTCCTCTCTAACTCTCTTTATTGCTGAACTATCTCTCCTCCATTTCTCTCTTAAGGCTTATTCCCACAATGCGAGTTTACATGCTGCTAGTAGACTAACAGCTAGTACCAGCGTCATGGGAACAAAAAACTAGCAGCTAGTTTAGTTGAAGTGCTAATATTTAATATATATATATTAGCTAGTTTGTTTTACAGCTGTCGCCATCTCTCGCATCCTAATAACCTCCACATTTGTCTGTCCAAGCAGTCACTGTCTGTCAGTCCTCTCGCCTGCATCACCACCTCCATGCCATACTGCCAGGAGTGCTTCGGCCTTCCTCTTTTCCGGCTTGACTCAGGGACCCAGTCCAATAATATCTTTGGCCATCTCTCAGGAGGCATTCTCTTCACATGCCCATACCACTTCAAACTCTTTGCCTCTATCCAATCGGCAATATTCTCAGTCAGACCCATCTTCCTTCGAATATCATCATTTCTCACTCTGTCCATTCTTGTATATCCACAACATCGCCTCCAATAATCCATTTCCAAAGCCTTGAGCCTAGCTTCATACCTTTTATTCACCTCCCAAGTTTCTGCACCGTATATTCCAATGGTTTCAATGACTGTGCTGTAAATGCGAATCTTATTTTTCTTTGTTATTTTTCCAATCCATAGAACACTGTTCAACTGCCTTATTGCTAACCGCGCTTGACCAATTCTTGCATTTATTTCCTCATTGCTTCCCCCATTTGACGATAGCACAACTCCGAGGTATTTGAATCTTCTTGTTGCCTTTATGATTTCACCTCCAAGACTCAAATCCTTAGCATTTCCTCCAACAACCATATACTCTGTTTTCATTCTGCTTATTGATAGACCCCAATTTGTGTACTCCTCATCCAGTTTCCGTAGCTAATATTTAAACATGTTTGATTTTACTAGCGCTAGTAGGGAAGAAAAAGTCACATGATTGACTAGCGCTAATAAATTAGCTCGGTGTGAACATTTGGAAACGTTGCTAGTTGCTAGTAAGCTGTACTTTGTACAGCAATACACAACACAAACACAACTCAGTTATGTTTTCAGAGTATTAGGAATAATTAACTAGCTCCGTGAAAACTTTCACCGACGCGCTAGTAGATCCTGTTAGTACTAGCAGCTAAACTACTAGCAGCTAGTCAACTAGCGTCGTAGAATAGGCTTTAAGCATCTCATCTCTTCCCAATTCATCATTAACTTAACCCATCCATTTCACTCTTGATCTGCCCCTTGGTCTCTTTCCCTTCATCTCCAAGTACAGAACCCTTTAAGTATCCTACCCTCCTCCATCCTTCTATTATGTCCAAACCAATGTAGTTTTGTCTGTTCAACTCTTCTTGTCTCGCTGTCCATCCCCAGTTGTTCCCTAAGTAAATATGTTATTTCTCACGTTATCTTTTTTTTGTCTTTCTTAACACACTGCTTGTGAACTTATTTTTTTTTACCTTCGTTCTACTCTCTGCCTTCTTACCGCCTGTCCATATTTCCGCTGAATAAGTCAATATTATCCAAAAATATGCGTTACATAAGTTTCTTATAATACATACGAACTTATTAATCCCTAACTAGGCTTTTTAGACTTTTGAAAAACCATTTGCCTTCTGCACCCTTTTACTTAAATTTTTTATAATTTTTCATGCATGATAATATTTATCAGCTAAATATTATCAATATTATTAATAAATATTAATATCAATATTAATATTATTAATATAACATTATTAAAAAACAGTAGGTAAATTGAAAGTTTAACAGAATTTTTACAAATTTTATTCTATTATGCCTTACATCTTATTGAAAAAATCAATGGAAATTTTAGAAAGATTTATATACAAAATAATTAATTTATTGTACAATCTTTTAAAAATTCTGCATTAGCAGTAATTGCGAAACAGTAAGATATACAACCAAAAAAAATTAGTTAAATAAAAATTCATCTGAAATTAATGTAAATGTTACATTAACGTTGTTCTAGCCTTCGGGTTAGGGCAGTTAGTCAGCTGGTACAGACATTCTATTTTAATTGTTAGGTAACATCGGTTGGGCAGGTGACTTTTTATGGTGACCAACTGACACCTGTGAACAAACTCCACTGGAGGTCCCTGTACAAATACATGCCAATGGAAGAAATATTAAATTTTTATTTGATGACAAACATTCATGACAATAAAAAAATTAAATTATTCACCAGCTAATTTTTAATTAAAACTAATTAAAACTTCTGATTACAAAGCAAACTGCAATCCAAGGGCTGAGGAAATAAATAGGAATTTAAACACATAATGAGGTTATCTTTTATTAGGCTATTCCTTTATTGAATTCCTTATTTTTTAAGTATTTTTCAGTCTGAAACCATTATTTTTATTTTTGAAACTTGAATGTTTCTAAATCTTTCTTTTTTATTTTATTTTAAGTCACATCAACATCTTGGTTATTAGATTACGTTGGGATGAGAAATAGTGGGTTTGAACTTTTAACAATTTTCCAAACCCTGGCCGGGAATCAAATCCAAGACCTCCGCTTTGCAGCGTAGAACGCTAACCACTGGGCTATGGAGGTGCCCTCTATATCTCTTAGTCAGCCTATTGTTTATTAACTTTTTTTTTTTTTTTTTTTGTAATCCCTAATGTGTGTACGTTGCAATCTGTTCAATTTAGAACAATAAGCAACCCCATGACCCAATGAGATGAGGATGATATGTATGACGTGTAAATGAGGTGTAGTCTTGTACAGACTCAGGTCGACCATTCCTGAGAGAGTATGGTTAATTGAACCCCAACCATCAAAGTACACCGGTAACCACTGTCTAGTATTCAAATCCGTATAAAAGTAACTACCTTTACTGGGATTTGAACCAGGAACCTTAAAATCAGCTGTTAAACAGCTGATTTTGGCAACAACTTTACCTCTAGACCAACCCGGTGGGTTGTTTATTAACTTAACCAGAAAAAAATCAACAAATAAAGGGAAAAGCAGCGATCAAGTTTGGGTGATTGTCAATAGTATACAGTTCCCAATAATAAAAATAAAAAGCTAAAAAAAATTCTCTATTACTTCTCCCATATAAATAAAATTACGTAGCTGGACATTACTATTAAAATAGACTTCTGCAGCCAACAATTTTATTAATGGTGATTTAAAATAAATCGGGTTACAATATGAAATTTGCAATGCTGTTATTTATTTAAGAATACTTAATAAAATAAACATAAATGTCGTAATGTATGCAAAACATGTAATATATTATTACAGTTTTATGTGCAGATATGGACGTACAGCAGAATGTTATTACAGTACACTTACTGTAATAACAAGAGACGTGCAGCTTACGTTACTTTCACTCTTTCTGGTTAAAAATATCATATCTATCACCAACTGGTTTACATTTAATCAAATTATTATTTATTTTTACAAAATTATGAAATATTGACTTCGTATTAAACTTTAGTAACTGTTAAAAATTTTACATTTCTACATCTTGCACTTCATCTATGTTATTAAATATGAACGTACTACAGCAAGGAAAATTTTTATACCTGGATTTCATATGATCATCAGATTTCACAACTCCCAGAACCAAAAAGGTTTTTTTAAGAAAGAGAAAACTTCCTTTCAATGTGTGGATGTAGGTATGTCGATTATGTGTTAGTGTGTGTTTGAACAGTCATTTTTATTATTTACATTTTCAATGTTTTTTTTTTCTTGTAACAGGCAAGTGGAGTATTAAATTATTTGCATGCAATCTGATAGTTCCAGGGCTACAAAAAAATAGTTCTGTTTCTTATCACGTGGTTAGCCAATTATATGACAAGCATTTAATAACAGAAGAGGTAGAGGTGTAAAATACACTAATCAGAGTTATCTCCTCTGAGTTACAAATTTCATTATATAGCTAGACCCTATGGTGAACAAAGTGAAGGTATCATTTACGGGGTAGAAAGTAGATGCTTTTCGGAGGGCTCGGTATGCTGATAAGCATACTTTTCCAATCAGTGAGGAAGGCAATTGTAAACCACCTCACTCCTCGTTTTACTTCGTAAAGCCTTTCAAACCAGCCTTTTGGCTGGTTTGAACCTCAACAAAAACTTATCTTATTATTAAAACTATATTAAATAAAATATTCAACAGACAGAAAAGTGAAAAACGAGGTTAAGAAATAGGGTTCCTAAAGAAAGCAAAAAAAAATTTTCTTCCCACGTGAGACCTCGTTTTGGATCCAGAAGTTCCTAAAATTGTAAAAAAAATTTTTGTATAATCCATACTTTTTGCTATTACTGGCTATGCAGCAGGAACATGGACAGTGTTCTGTTTTTGTTGTTCATGGAACCCTTAAAATTCGTAATTAGTTGTCTGAATTTGGTTCGGTTCATTAAATTTTCTTGGTTTATTCTGGTTTTCACATTATCCTTTCTGACTTCTTTAAACCATTCATCTGACACCTTAGGCCTATCTATTGCTTAGTGTCTTAAAAATTTGTTTTTCCAACCAGTTGTCATACATTCTATAGTACAGGTTTCCGTAAAATTTTAGTCTTTTTTTATTCATAAAGGGTAAAAGAAAGTAAAAATCTAGTGTGACAATCACACGACTTTCTTTTGCCAATGCAAATAATGAACATTATAACCTAACATTAGAAAACAACGTAAAAAAAACCAGAAACATCATCACAGTTTCTTAACCCACCATAGTCGCTAATGATCAAGCTGTTGATGCGACTTAAAATAAACAAAAAATCTAACCTCAAAAAAACATAACCTAATTTTCATCATGAGTGAATGATGCAAAATGAAAACCAACCTTAATAATACGCCTCAATAATATTGGCTTAATAATATGGAAAATTACACTTTCACGCTAAACAAGGCTCTGTAGAGAAAAATTCTTAAATAAAAGTTGTAAATAGTTTAATTGTCTACAAATTTGGTTTACACTTTTGTCATAAAATGTATACTAAGGCCGATATCTGAAAAATCCATTTTTTTATAGGTTTTCATGAATAAAAGATAAAATCACTAATCACCGCTAAACTAAGCATTATACAAAGAAATGTTTGAACCAAAAGTTGTAGACTTTTAAATTGTCTACAACCTTTATTTTATACACTTTTCCGCTAAAATGCATATTAAGGCAGCAATATTTAAAAAAAAAAAAATTTCTACGAAAGCATAGTCTCCCCGAGAATTTCAGCAGACATGGCGCTTACCCTACATATAAAAATTGTAGTAAATGAGGCGATTTAAAAAAAAACTCATACGAGCCATTTTTGAGAAAATTGGAAAAAAATGAAAAATTACATGAAAATACTACTACTTCCGATCGATCGATTTTGATGGAAATGTTTGTGTTGGGTCCTCAATGGTACCTTACTTAAGTTTCAAGTTTCAACGTAGTTGGTAACGTGCTCGCCTCTCATCATGCGGTCTTGGGTTCGAATCCCATTCAGGCACGGCATATTTTCATACGTTACAAAAAAAAATCATTTCATCCTTCACCGTCTGCATTAGCAGTAACTGCAGAACAGTCGGACGTTAAACAAAAAAAAAAAAATTCCAACTTCATATAATTTTCCTTTCTTGAGATATTTTGTCACACACAGGCCAATCACTAAAAACAGTTTTTTTTTGTGTTTAGGGGGTTTGAAAACGTGTATGTCCGGTGAAAACTCAATTTCAAAAAATTAACATGAAAACAATACTTTCCTTCCTATATATTCATATAGGCAAGAGGAAGTAAAAATAAATAAAAATCAGAGAAGAAACAACACTTTTTTTGTAACACTTAAACCAGTTCCTTATTAATTAAATAAATTTTAAAAATGAATTTCTTATTAAAACAAAAATCACTCATTAGTAACAAGATTCAGTTTTTATTGAACAATTTGTTTATATTTCTGTAATTAGGTATAATCTTAAAATTAAATTTAGTAGGTACTTAATAATAAATAAATAATTAAGGTTATGTTTTTTAGTAGGCCTACATGTGTGGTATTACACATGTGTAGGCCTATGTACCAACTTAATAAAATGGCCTACTTATTTGTTAATCTTATTAAGTAGGTACATGAACTAAAAATGTTAATATAACTACTTTCACTTTTTACAATTAATTGATTAATTTCTACACTAGAAAATTGTTTTTTATACATAAAATTTATACACATAATGTTGATAAAATGAGACATGTCTCTACTTGTTTGGTAGAGTATGTATGCTGTTTAGTATCATTTTAAAACATAATATCAAACTAATGAGATTTCAAATGAATTAATGCAAAGGTGGTTATGCATTTTTATACGAGTATTGTCTAGGTCAACTGAAGATCACATGAAGTGACTGGTTTTTTATTTTTCTCACGGCAATACTTCTGCATTTTGATAATTATACCTATATTGTATATTTTGTATTTTATATTTAAATAGTCCTTTCTTTGGATAAAATTTTCTTTCCTCTATAGGTTTGTCTTTCTCTTTTTTGGAATCCCTTAACATTTTTAATTATCTTCTTAAACTTATCTTCGACAGGTGGAGTGTTAAATACTTATAAAAAGTTTTGTTACAGCTCTCACCACTTCTCCATTCCCAGTTTCCACTGTTTTCTATCTAAGGTTACATCCTCTTCTAAATTTCTAGCTATCATGGCCTCATTCAAGCCATCTCTCCAATTCTGACATGGACGTTCTCCTTTCCTCCGTTCTGGAGGTATTCATTTTAATATTTTTCAGGGTCATTAATCCTCTACCATCCTCTTCACATGTCCAAACCATGTTGATTGTCATTTTTTTGATCTCATCATCAATTGTTCTTCCCATATTCATTTTGGCTTATATGTCTTCATTTCTAACTCTCTCAAGTCTTGATTTCCCACGACTTCTTCTCAGAAAGTCCATTTCTGTTGTTCTAAGTTTATTTATGTTGGTCTCTGTGACATCCCAAACTTCTGAGCCATAAAGTTTGATGCTTTTAATTACACTTTTGTACATGGTTTTTTGTAATAGATCTATCCCACAGTAAAGAATTCAGTGTACAGATTTTTGTTCTACCTTTGTTGATTTTGCTTTTCATTTCATTTTCACTGTTTCCTTTTTTAGTAAAAACTATACCCTAATGATATGTACTTTTTATCACTCCTTTATTTTTTCTGTTTCTAATTGCAGATCATCTACTTTATTATCCCTAACTATCAAATATTCACACTTGGACATGTTCATTGTAACGTCAGCATCTTCGTATTCTTTTAACTTTCTTATGATGTAGCACAAGTCTTCTTCATCTTCTGCTATCACAATTTGGCCATCCACAAAGAACAGTGTAAAGAGCATATCTTCTTTCACCGTCAGTCCCATAGTTTTTACATTTTTTCACGCCCATTTTACTAATGCTCTGTCGCTAGTATCCCCCCCCCCACCCGTCAGATTGTTAAATTATTTACACTTAATCTGTTAATTTCAGGGCTACAAAAAATAGTTCTGTTTCTTAACACATAGTCAGCCAATTAAATGACTCAATCATTTGAACAGAAGAGGTAGAGGTGTAAAAGCCACTAGTCACCATTATCGTCTCTGAAAATAATCAATTTCACTATACAGCCAGACCCTGTGGTAAATTTGTGAAGGTGTTATTTGCAGGGTGGAAAGTATGTGCTTTTCAGATGGCCTGCCATGCTGATAAGCATACTTTTCAACTTAGTGAGGAATGCCATTTGTAAACCACTTCACTTCTCGGTTTACCTAATAAAACCACCAGAGGTTCAAACCAACCTTTCAGCTGATGACTTAAACAATAAACTTATCTATATATTTTATTATTTCTTTATTGATTTCCTTGTTTTAGATCTTTTTCAGTTTCTTGAAACCATTGTTTTTATTTTTGAAACTGTTAAATATTTTTCTGTACTATATTATCTTTAGTCAGTCTATTATTGTTCAGCCTCACTATATGTCATAAAACATAGCCCTTCTTGTACTAATGTGTCTATTAATCTTTCAGAATCTGGCTGTTTGAACAGTTTGTACTGATTTTTACCTTCTCTTGTGTTACATAAATACAAAGGGAAGGAAAGTATTGTTTTCATGTAAATTTTTTGAAATTGAGGTTTCACAAGAAATACATGTTTTTAAGCCCCCTGAACCCAAAGACGATGTTTTTAGCAATTGATATATTGACAAAATATTTCAAGAATGGAAGTTAATACTTGAATTTTATTAGGTACCACTATCGGACCTGACAAAAACATTTTCATCAAAATCAGTCAACCAGAAGTAACAGTTTGTCACCGCCACCCCTTCTAATTAATCATTTACTGTGTTGCCGGCCTTCAATACTTCTTCCGGCCTTTGTCGGCGCGATGGGCTCTTTAGCGGCGAAGCGACAAAGCCCTGTAGCGGCGCCCGACAAACCTTCCGGCTGCCTTTGTCATCAAGGCCAAGCCAGTCGCCGCTCTCTACAACAGCGCTCTTGGCAGCTATATAAAGAGCGCTGCACTGAGCCGGCCGAATCAATTCCAATCAAGACACCGAGGGATTCACTTCCACCAGACAGCAGACGAGACGTCCACCACCGCACACGGCTGCCGGACTCCAGCGAGAACTAATCGACGACCCCGCAAGAGAGAAGATGCTGCTTCCGCTCGCCGTCCCGTCACCGTAGGCCGTCGACCGGACCGTCATCGCCCGCTGACGCGAGCGATGCCCACAGCGGTCCCTCGACCGAGCCTTACGCCCACCGGACCCGACGAAGCAGCCATCGACGCACTACTGCGAGGGAAGAAGATAACGTCTCCGCTGGACGACGACACGCCGTGTCGCCCAGCCTCCGACCGCCACGACGACTACGACAGACGACCACCGCTTAAACGGCCCTTTTCAGGGCCACCAAATTATTAAGGTTGCCACTTAACGTCGCCATCCGGTGACAAGTGGCGCCCGAACGTGGGGCAAGGATATGGAAAGGACTTTTCATACCGGACCAGCACCTGAGATAACAGAAGATATGGCGCCCAACACAACACAACTGCCTGCAGCTTGACGAGGCTGGACTGCTTCGTTCTCGCCTGCAGCCATCGAATTTCACCCGGCAGCACAGTTCTTAGTGGGGGGGAATTGTCACCGCCACCCCTTCTAATTAATCATTTACTGTGTTGCCGGCCTTCAATACTTCTTCCGGCCTTTGTCGGCGCGATGGGCTCTTTAGCGGCGAAGCGACAAAGCCCTGTAGCGGCGCCCGACAAACCTTCCGGCTGCCTTTGTCATCAAGGCCAAGCCGTCGCCGCTCTCTACAACAGCGCTCTTGGCAGCTATATAAAGAGCGCTGCACTGAGCCGGCAGAATCAATTCCAATCAAGACACCGAGGGATTCACTTCCACCAGACAGCAGACGAGACGTCCACCACCGCACACGGCTGCCGGACTCCAGCGAGAACTAATCAACGACCCCGCAAGAGAGAAGATGCTGCTTCCGCTCGCCGTCCCGTCACCGTAGGCCGTCGACCGGACCGTCATCGCCCGCTGACGCGAGCGATGCCCACAGCGGTCCCTCGACCGAGCCTTACGCCCACCGGACCCGACGAAGCAGCTATCGACGCACTACTGCGAGGGAAGAAGATGACGTCTCCGCTGGACGACGACACGCCGTGTCGCCCAGCCTCCGACCGCCACGACGACTACGACAGACGACCACCGCTTAAACGGCCCTTTTCAGGGCCACCAAATTAATAAGGTTGCCACTTAATGTCGCCATCCGGTGACAAGTGGCGCCCAACGTGGGGCAAGGATATGGAAAGGATTTTTCATACCGGACCAGCACCTGAGATGACAGAAGATATGGCGCCCAACACAACACAACTGCCTGCAGCTGGACGAGGCTGGACTGCTTCGTTCTTGCCTGCAGCCTTCGAATTTCACCCGGCAGCACAGTTCTTAGTGGGGGGGAATTGTCACCGCCACCCCTTCTAATTAATCATTTACTGTGTTGCCGGCTTCAATAATTCTTCCGGCCTTTGACGGCATAGCGACAAGGCTTTCGGCTCCCCACCGCAAAGCCCTGTAGCGGCGCCCGACAAACCTTCCGGCTGCCTTTGTCATCAAGGCCAAACCAGTAGCCGCTCTCTACAACAGCAGCTATATAAAGAGCGCTGCACTGAGCCAGGAATCAATTACCAATCAAGACACCGAGACCTTCACTTCGATCCAGACAACGACGAGACGTCCACCACCGCACACGGCTGCCGGACTCCAGCAAGAACTAATCGACGACCCCGCAAGAGAGAAGATGCTGCTTCCGCTCGCCGTCCCGTTACCATAGGCCGTCGACCGGACCGTCATCGCCCGCTGACGCGAGCGATGCCCACAGCGGTCCCTCGACCGAGCCTTACGCCCACCGGACCCGACGAAGCAGCCATCGACGCACTACTGCGAGGGAAGAAGATGACGTCTCCGCTGGATGACTGCACGCCGTGTCGCCCAGCCTCCGACCGCCACGACGACTACGACAGACGACCACCGCTTAAACGGCCCTTTTCAGGGCCACCAAATTAATAAGGTTGCCACTTAATGTCGCCATCCGGTGACAAGTTAATATGTGTAATTTTTCACTTTTTTGTGATTTTCTCAAAAACGGCTCTTATGATTTTTTTCAAATTGCCTCATTAATTATACATTATTTATCTACAAAATTAGGTAAGCGCCATGCCTGCTGAAATTCTTGGGGAGGCTCAGCTCTCATTGTAAAAAATTGTCTTTTTAGGGTTGCAGCCTTGATGTGTATTTTAGGGCAAAAGAGTATGTAATTAAAGTTGTGGGTAATTAAAAACCTTCAACTTAGCATATTAGTTTGGCACAAAACTTGGATTTCTGTTTTGAGGGGACTGAACCCCCTCAAGGCCCCTTACTAAACCTACAACTTAGCATATTAGTTTGGCACAAAACTTGGATTTCTGTTTTGGGGGGGGACTAAACCCCTCAAGTCCCCTCATTCACTCCATGCCTGATAAGAGTATTATGATAGTACTCTCTTACTCTGACATATTTCAATGCTGTAATTTACGAATATAAAATTTGTCATTTATTAATAATTTTTGTTTTAATTTCTTACAGTAGTTCCTCTGTCTTCAGAAGAATATCAGCATCATCCTCAATACACAGTGGCAATTGCAAGACAGAGATTACCTCAGCTACAGGTGAGTGTGCATTTTCCAATAATTTCATCATTTTATAGATCAATCATAAAATGTCTTTAGAATAAACATTTCAATAAATTCACTACTCAAAATTAATAATCAGATAGAAATATAATCTTAAAACATTCTAGATTTCAAAATTTAATATTTCTAACAAACGTTTGATCAAACATTGTATTAACATTGAGAAAGTAATTATCTTTAACTTTTATTAGTATTGTAAATACAGATTCTTTTGTTTTTTAATACCGTATGATTTACTTTGGTGGGAGCTAACCAGCTCACCTCATGCAGTCCACTATTTAAGGAGCTTAAATTGTTTACAGTTCCCTCTCACTCAAAGTTTTTGAGGTGATAATGTATGTTAGGCAAAATACATTTATGCAAATTTCAACGTCCACTATCATAACACAAGAATAGAAAGGATTATTATGTGGCTAACCACAATTCTAAATTGTTTGCACAAAAACCTACTTTTGCAGGGAGAAAATACATCAATAAATAACCAATTTTTTAAATGTTGTTATAATTTGCATTCCTTTTCAAAAAATTTGAAAAATTACTGGATTGGTAAAACTTTTTATAGTGTACAAGTATTTTGTTTCAAAATAATGTTGTAAAAACAAATAAATAAAAGAAATAACTCAAAATAAATAAACACCCAAAGCATTGAAGCGAATGCTAAGAGAACTCTACTATTTCGAAAATTCTATTTTAAATAATAAATTTCACTAACCTTTTTTATAAGCTGCCTTTATTTTTTTATTTATCACTTACATGTGTTTCGGTGGATCCACCATCATCAGAGTATATTATATAATTTGAAACTAATTTTATTTTTAATCTATAGAAGATGTAACATCTTCTATAGATTTTAAATTTTTTTAGTTTCAAACGATAAAATATACTCTGGGCATCCCCACAGTATATTATAGTGATGGATCCACTGAAACACATGTAAGTGATAAATAAAAAATAAAGGCAGCTTAAAAAAAGTTTTGTGAAATTTATTATATAAAATAGAATTAATTTCAAGGTGCAGGATGCATTATAAGGATTTATTTTGTAAATAATAGAAAATGACACACTTATTGTAGTAAATAAGCTTGTAGTAGTAGGATCAATGTGTGCCTGAAATAATATGTATTATTCAGGAGTTATGTATTAACTTATAACTTCTTCACATGACCTATATACTTCCTCAGGAGTCTCCTGGACGTAATTAACAAAAAAAAATTAAATAATTCATGAAAGTCTTTATTTTAATACAATAATATAACAAGGATAAGTCTTGAGAAAAGAGCAGATAGAATGGGTAATGCCTTTAAAAATACCAGAAGAATTTACAATAAAAAAGTTTTATCATGGGGTGCAAAAATTAGACATTACGAAACAGTGATAAGGCCAGAAGCGTTGTATGGTGCGAAAACGCTTAAAATTAAGCTAAAAGTAGCTATAAATAAAGTGATGGGCGCAGAAAGGAAAATAATGAGAAGTATATTGGGGCCTAGGAAACTAGATGCAGAGTACAATAGACCCCGAACAAATAAGGAAATATATAGCAGAGTTGAAAACATTATTCACACAATGAGGAAAAGAAGACTTATGTTTTTTGGTCATATAGTGAGAATGGACAATAATCGGCTGGCAAAACAGGTCTATGAGAGGATAATGAAACTTAAGATTAAGCCAGCATGGTTCACCGAAACGCTGTCAGATTGCTTAACGGCAGGGATTACCACAGAAGATATATGCAATAGAGAGGTTTTTCGGGGTAAAGTTGAGAGAGTGACCTTTAGGGAGGAAAGTGAGAGGAGGAGGTGTGAACCTCACAATATGGACCAGCTGAGGATGGACAGATCGAGAAGGATGAGGGAGGTGTGGGTGAGGAAGAGAATGGAGCAGCGTAGGACATGAAGAAACACCCCAAATATTGATTTAGCGTGCTCTCGTTAAAGAGCTATTCGAAAAAAAAAAAAAAAAATATAACAAGGATACCCATATTTAAGATGAAATTTCGTAAAAAACGTTTCGATCTATTTAATATTTTACTTTCTACTACATGAATTATAAAACAAGAATAGTTCATACGACTACCATCAAAATTAATTACCATCTGCATAATTATATCTAATTATACTTTTTAGAAGAGTTTTCTAGCCCGGTTTGTCTCAGCTTCCATAGGACTGATTCCAGACAGCTGTTTTTAAAAATGTATTATGTTTTATAATCGCTTCTTTCTAGGTTCAGCTAGGGTGAATTATATTTCTATTATTATTAAGGCGTAGAAAAAGGTTTATTCTATGCCACTATACTTTCAATTCTTGAACAAACATCACCGGTTTTTTTTGGCAGAATTTTAAAAACTGGTATATTTACAACTAAGATTGGAGTTTTACAGGCTATTTTATTTGTTATTAGTTACATGTTAAAAATAACACTAATATGATCGGCCCGTTGACGTAGTGGTTAGCGCAACAGGCTTCTATCCCGAGGTTCCAGGTTTGATTCCCAGTAATGTCTGCCATTTTTTCATCACTTATCTTCATGTATCATCCTTCTCACCACCATTTGCATTAACAGCAATTGCATAACAGTCAGATGTAAAACAAAAAAAAACAAAAATAGTTAATAACTTCAAAGATGTAATCAACTGCTGTGATATTTGCATTCCTAATCTTATTGCAACCCCTCTAAAGCTTGGAACAACCCTGGACACAACACAAACTCTATTGTTGTTAAAAACATGTTTTTTTTGGGATCAGGGGGCCTGAAAACATGTATTTTCGGTGAAAAATTGACATGAAAACAATACTGATATATTTCCCTATAATATATTCATAGGGCAAGAGAAAGTAAAAATAGAATAAATAATATTGTAAATGTAATTAAATAGACAGGACATTTTAAATTGTAACCAATCTAATCAAGCATAACACTAAAACACAATCAAACAAAACACATTGAGTAGAAGGATTCTTAGGCACAGTCTTTCAACACTAAAACAAAAGAGTATTGGTTAGCATTGCTACTGATAAACTTTCACTATGTCATCATTAGTAACACATGAACTGTTTTTGATTTCTGACGACTTTTTGTTTCGTTTTTCTTTTTTATATTATTCATTTTAATTACTGCAAAGGGAATCATGGTTTAGTGAAGAAATAGACGTCACAATTTCTTATATTAGTAAAAAGTAAGATTAATCTGTACCAATAATAATTAGAAAACAAAATTGTCTACCTGATTATAGTCCTTGAGAAAAAAATTTCAAAAATTTTTATTGTTGCGTAAAAGTGAAGGTAATTAATAATTGTATTAAATTTCGGTTACAAATATTTTATGTATGTGAATTACACAATACAAAGATTTTACCTAGTTTTTACCAGTCCATTTTAGCTGTTTAAAAATAATTGGGCAAAATATTTTGAATTATTAATAATCAAAATAAATATTATTTTCTTAAAATCACCAGTAAACATACCAATTATAAACATTTATACTTATAACAATTATAAACAATTATAACAATTATAAACAATTATAAACATACCAATTATAGCTCTTTCATGCATAGAATTCACATCTTCAGTAATTTTTTATATTATTAAAATTTAAAACATCCTACTTCCATGGTAGATAAGGATTTCCTTATCTTTTATTTATTTATTTATTTTTTAATTCCTAATATGAGTACGTTGCAATCTGTTCAATTCAGAACAATAAGCAACCCCATGACTCAATGAGATGAGGATGATGTGTATGACATGTAAATGAGGTGTAGTCTTGTACAGACTCAGGCTGACCATTCCTGAGAGAGTATGGTTAATTGAACCCAAACCATCAAAGTACACCGGTAACCACTGTCCAGCATTCAAATCCGTATAAAAGTAACTATTTTTACTAGGGTTTGAACCAGGAACCTTCGTCTTCGAAAATCAGCTATTAAACAGCTGATTATGGCGACGACTTTACCTCTAGACCAACCCAGTGGGTTTTCCTTATCTACCACATGAATATCCTTATGGATTTTCATGGTGTAAGTAGGATGTTTTAAATTTTAATAACACAAAAAATTACTGAAGATGTGCATTTTATGCATGAAGCACTATAATTGGTAAGTGTTTACTGTTTACCGTATTACTAGTAGTTTAAAGAAGATAATATATATTTTGGTTATCAGTATAATTAATACAGCTGTTAAAAATACCTCTATAGGAAGTTTGATAAAGTTTGAATTGTTAATATCACAAAAGAAGACATCTTGCATATTTAACATTAAATGACTTCAAATAAACATTCTCACCACAGAATAGTTATTAAGAAAATTTTCTAATACAAAAACTCTTGCCCATAACAGGCAGGTGGAGTGTTAAATTATTTGCACTTGATCTCCTAGTTACAGGGCTACAAAAAATAGTTGTTTCTTTTTACATGGTCAGCCAATTTTATGACTGAAGCATTTAAGAACAGTAGAGGAACAAGTGTAAAAGACATGAGTCAGAGTTATCTCCTCTGACAGTAATGAATTTCATTATACAGCCAGACCCTGTGGTGAATGAAGTGAAGATGTCATTTATAGGGTGCTTTTCAGAGGGCCTGGCATGCTGATAAGCATACTTTTCTACTCAGTGAGGAAGGCATGGTTGACCACCTCACTCGTTTTATTTAGTAAAGCCTCTAGAGGTTCAAACCAGCCTTTCGGCTGATGACCCAAATAACAACGCAATAAAATCAATAATCTGAATTAATTAACAGCTGGCTTGTTAGTATCTAGTGGTCAGCGCAATTGGCTTCTACACTAGGAGTCACAGGTACAATTTATAGCAGGTCTGGCATTTTTTATCTTATATCATTACCTGTGCCACAGCCAAGGGTTATCAAGATACGAAGTATTTAGGTTTCCCTTAAAAAACAAAAGGATGAATTCATTAATAGGAAAATCTGGACAATGGGGTGAAAGGATTAATATGAAGTACAAAACCTTGATAGATACTGAATTAACCCTTTCAGTGCCGAAACAATATTTAAAAGTTTGGTATAAAGTGCCATTTAATTTGAATAAGGGTATGCAAAAAGTACCAGCCCTTATTTTGAAAACTTGCAGGCGTAAGTCTGCCTTGCCGACCAAAATTTCAACGTTACAAAAAATAAAATTTCCTGTAAAAATTAATTTTTATTGTTCATAAAAAAAGAAATCGTTCTAACTCTAAAAATATTCAAAAAATAGTGGTTTTATAGTTTATTTAAAGTCGTATCGACAGCTTGGTCATTAGCAGCTACTGTGGGGTTTGGTACCTTAACGGTGGTTTTAAAGTGTTAAAATTTCCAGACCCTAGCCGGGAATTGAACCTGGGACCTTTCGCTTTGTAGGCTAGCGCGCTAGTCAATAAGCCATGGAGGCGGTTTCAAAATACATTTATCCATTATTTTTTGTTCAAAAGTTTTTTTGGAAATGTTCGGTTATCCGGACGTTGGCACTTTATCCATAACTTACAAACGTCTGGTAAACCGGAGGTTACATAAAATATATTGACGTCCTGTTTTCCGGATGTTGGTACTGAAAGGGTTAAACTCAATATTATGAACAAAAAATTTTTTTAAATTTTAAACCGAGTACATTTGTAAAAAATTCTAACATATATTATCAATGTGTTACAGGAAATTAATATGTCTGAAGAAAAACTGCAAGGCGATAATAATGATCAAGATACAAGACTAAAAAGATCAAACCAAGACAAAAAAGATGAAGTTGAAGACGAAATGCAGACAGAAGATGATGATCATGAAGAAGATTTAGAAGATAATGGTGACACAGCCGGTGCTGCTACTGAGGATAAGCACAATCTAGATGCACATGCAGGTGCTCAACATTTTTTCCCATCGTTTACACCGTTATTTTCAGCCCCACCACCATTAGGACATTCAAGACCACCATTTTATCAAGAATCTGCTTATAGTCAACGACCAGCATTTCCAGGAGGATTTAGAGATTTATCTTACCCACATGCAGTAGCAGAATCGGAAAGTAACACTAATGTTTTAGGGTCAGGTAATTTCGGAGTTATTCGCGGTGGAACATTTTTTGCAGAAGAACGCGATGATTTACTGAACGACGATATTTATTCACAATATTATCATGGTAATAATGGTCATGGAAGACCAGCATATTATCGTAGAAATCCACCACCTCCTTTTAGACAAGGTGATGATTTTTTCGCAAACTTCCGTGATTTTGCTGATATCAGTACGCCAACAAAATCATCGTATTCGCATTATTATGTCGTATACGTTAATAGAAATGCAACCAATAATGATCATCAAATCGGTTCTATTGGTGAAAGGCAACAACAAATTCCACACAATATCATCGAACAACTAGCATTACTCGATTCAACAACGGAAATACCAGAAAGTAAAGTATCAAAAAATAAAAGAAAACTTGAAAAATATAAACAACATTTACTGAAAAAAGAAGATAAAAAGAATGTTAAATCAACAACATCTCCAAAAGAATTATATGAACCATTACTTGCATTAAGTTGAAAAATAATCAAAAGTAAAATTGTTAAATTCAATACAACATTCTGTTGTTGATCTATCTATCTATGATTGCATCAACAGAAGATAATCAATGATACATCTTAAAAGTATCAAAGATAAATAATACAAAATTAATTTTTATTTATTTATTCATAAAAACTATTCTCATAGTTTAAAAAACAAAAGAATGTCCATTTCAAATAATGTTATTCTGTGGCTACAGGGTAAAGGCATATATGCCAATTTTTTTTGAAAACAGATATGTTATAAATATTGTAATGACCAGAAATTGCCTCTGCATCAACGCAAAAGATATTTTGTCTTTTCCGTTTATTTCGCAGTAATATTCAAAGGCAGAAATAGAAACATTTTGAAGAAACACTTTCTTGTTATAGTATAAAGATACTTCATCAATATTTATCCATTTTATCATAAATATATTAAAGAAGTACGAAACATTTTTAACACCAGGCATATTTTGTTAAATGTGATTTGATAATATAAACCAGAAAGCTTCATGCCTTTCAAAACATTTTAACTATAATATTTCTAAACATGTTACACACGTTAAAATATATTCGGGAAAAATGTGGCGGTGAAAATAAGAAATGATACAACTTATAATATATATTTTTATAATAATTTTTTTAAATATTTTTTATTAAAACTTTTAAAATATTGCATCTTAAATTCTTAATTGCTGGTCGTACTCACACGAACTGTAATACAGCTCATACCATAATTGAAAAGTAAAAGAAAATAATGAACTAGTGGAAATTTTCCATCCACATGACTGGATGCAACTTGTACGACAAACAGAAAATGAGCGTCCATTCATAATTCAGCAGATGAGTGTTGCTGAATTCTATGAATATTTTGATTAATTTAAAATTTAAAAATTTGAAAAATTTAATGGTGACGGTTAAGAGGTTTTTCTGGAGAAATATTAAATGGTGTTGTATGTCTTGGTGAAAGTTCAGAGTAAATGGATAAAAGTTGAAAGTTCACTAAATTTTCTTTAATAGTTTTCACAAAATATCATTTTATTTTTCCTCTAATATAACAATCCCAAATCACATGCAGTAAAAAATATATTTTGAACAAATCTCACTATTAATATAAAACTTGATTTTTACATAATAATATTTGATTAATAAATAATTTTATTAATAATATTATTTGATTAATAATTGATTTTTATAAAATCCAAATTTTATTTCTTCGTTTTCTCAAAATATGAAAAACTGACATATAACTCTTTACCCTGGTGCCACATAAGTTTAAAAACAAACTTTTAAAATTCATAAAAATTTGAGATAAAATATTTCCTTAATTTTATCAATTTTATTTATTTGAATAACTCAAATTGTTTTAAAAATTATGTTTTAACGTAATGTAGTTTTATTAAGAATGTATTAGTGTGATGTGTGTGTGTTTTTCGTGTGAATGTTTTCATATTTGTGTGTATATAAATCATGGTAAACAAACTGTAAGTTACCAATATATTTTTTAAATTATATTTTTATTTAAAACAATTTTTATTGGTTTTACAATTAATTATTACTATTGAAAAAAATAATTTCAAAACAAAATTTCCTGAATACGAGAAGAATTTTTCCATTAGTTTCATAATCAGTGCAAAAACTAATAACACAAATAAATAAAGTTCCTTTTCAGATATACATAAGTATGTACCAGTTTTTAATTTGTTGATACTAAACACATATATTTTAGTATATTATATTATTGGTTTTTAGTATATTTTAATATACTAAACACATATATTTTAGTATATTATATTATTGGTTTTTAGTATATTTTAATATACTAAACACATATATTTTAGTATATTATAATATCGGTTTTTTTATTTATTTTTCGTTAAACTCATCTTAGATGACAATCATGCATGTGTTACTCCTATAATTATCTTGAGTTTGTATTTTGGAACTTAAGGGATTTCTTTATTAATTCCAAAAATGCTTACTTTCGTTCACGTAGGTATGTTGTTTTCCTATGGAAAACCATATGTTACTCTGAATTTATTTCTATCTTTTATTTTAACGTAATCTTCATTTTCTATCATTAAAACTTTATCAGTTTCTTAGAACCATCCACGTTTATTTTAGTATTCTTTAAACTTTTCAAATAGGCATTTGTTTTGTAAGGGTGTTCTCCCACCAGTGATATTTGACTGCGATATGACCTCAACTCAACGTCGCATACAAGTCCTACCCTTACATTTATATGTTTGCCCTCCCACCAGTATGACCTCAACGCAACCTCGATTGCATCTGACTCAGTTTGTCCAACACCTGGTCAACCAGTCATGTATAATCATTAGCAATTGCGCCTCAGGAGACAAACTTCTCCTGTAGTTTGTGTCTTTTTTTTATAATTCTAGGACCAACAAGCTGAAGTAATAGTTGGAAACTTTCTTTTGACAGCCGATAAAAAGACTTAAATTTGTTTTCATCACAGGAGAGTTCCTGGGCACACACATACGCTCCTCTATTACGATTATTACTTATATACGGTGATATCCAACAACTGCATTTTTTTTCTGTTTTCTTCTTAGATAGTAATAACCAACACTACGTCTTCTTCATCACTTGACAGTTTGCTAACTGCAGGTGGATTCGAAAAAAAAGGTTGAACAGTTGCTTTGAGGTCGAGTCTCCTCGATGTGCAAACATGCACGATGCGACTCGTTTTTCTGTCGAGTCGAGGTCTCATCATTTTAATCGCATCAAGGTCGTGTTTCACCGGTGTGAGAGCAGCATAAGTCTTCTTTGGTTCATCCTTACAAGAAGCCCATAAAATTTAATTCTCTTTTTTTCATCTGATATTTATATGTTTAATACAATAGAAACATTCTCATAAATGTACGAGGTCTGTTCAAAAAGTATTAAAACTTTTTCAAATAAAAAATTTATTTTTGTGAATATTCAAAAACAGATTTTACGTACTTATCCCATAAGTACTGGTTGCATAATACCAATGCTGCCATTGTCAGAACCATCTCTGGAAAGCTGCATTTTTTTTAGACCATTTATTGCATTTTCCATTGTAACTTCTGTAGTCAGATCGTCGCCCTTTTGAAGGAATTTTGAGTTTGATGAAGGGCATTAAGGGCACCTTATATCCATATCTGGTGAATAACGTGGCTACCGAACCACTGGAACATTAGTTTCAAATGTACTCTTCACAATGGCAACATTCTTTAACCCTTCGACTGAAAAAAACCGATAGGTTCGCAGCAATGTGAAGGTCATGCTGACTGTATTTTTTTGACAATAGAGGTGTCATACACCATGAATATGCTCCTCAGAGTCAAACTGTTACTAAAGTACAGCAAAGAAGTCCTCCAATGCCTTTGTGATACTGTAAGATGGAAACAACAAGATTTGTGGACAACAGGAACATGGTAGCTTCATCATGACAACACTTCTGCTCATTTGTCACATGTTGTCCAAAACGTTTTTGGCTATATATAATGTTCCAGTGGTTTGGAAGCCAACTTATTTACCAGATATGGCACCATGTAACTTCTGACTCTTCCCTAAGCTCTAAATCCCTTTGAAAGGATGATTCGAGTCTAGAGAAATTATAACGGAAAATGCATCGAATGGCATAAACAGCATACCTAAGGAAGCCTTTCAGAAATGTTTCTGACAATGACAGCACCGGTATCAGTGTGGCAAGTGCATGGAGTCCAAGGAAGACTGAATGGGACTAGGGTAAAATTTTGAACATTTCTGAAAATATTTTTTACTTGAAAAAGTCTGATACTTTTTGAACAAACCTTGTATTTAATAGATTTTATAAATAAACGCATAAATATTATAAATTCCAAAAATTAATCTTATATACAATTTTAAAATAATTTATTAAATGCTCTTGAATTACTTTAATAATAATCAAAAATGTAATTTTGTTATACATGGTAGCCCAAAAATAGTATTAAATCGGAATTTATACTTCAATAAAAAGATTAAAAGGTGGAAAGTAGATGCTTTTCAGAGGACCTGGCATGCTGATAACTATACTTTTCTACTCAAGTGAGAAAGACGACGGTAAACCACCTCATTCCTCACTTTACTTAGTAAAGCCTCTTGAGGTTCAAACTAGCTTATTTTTGGCTGATGGCCTAAACAACAATACTTCAATAAAAATTGATTTTAGGTTTTCAACAATTTTATTGTAGTATTTTTCTAAGCTTATTTATCACTTGATAAATATACATTTTAAAACATTTCTCATACTAACTTTATGATATGGATTTAATATTAGTTTTATGGATACAGTCAAATTTAAGCAGAAATGAATGAAAGGATTTTTATTGCTGACATTCAATTTGCACTGCATGGGACATTAATTTTAATATTCATTCATAAAGTAAGAATGATTAGGAAACCAAAAATTTCCCTCCACGTGTACAATTTGATGTCAAGTTATTTTCACACCATTATAATTTATTTTATTTACTCTAAATTGTTTTTTAAGTTATATCAACGTGTTATAATATCGTTAGTCTGGAAGAAAAATGTCAACTCAAATATATACATAATATTCTGGAGACGCTAATGAAATTTCCATTACTTCAATTTTATAAAATTCTAAAATTCTAGTAACATCCTTAGACTTGTTTTGAAATTATTAAAGAAAACATCAGTTCACTCTGTGGTTTCGTAATGTATTAAAATGTTTTTTTTTGTGAACCCCAAAATAAAATTCAGCCATTAGTTCGAGTAGTGTCAATTTTCTTCTTACATATTATATTACATTACATACCTTATCACAAAAACTGACACAAACCTAAAAATGTTACTCATCTTGTTTTAATATAGTTCACTTCCAACACAAATTCTGTCACTCTTGAAATGAGGGGGTTTTTGATAAAAATTCTAAAAAAAATAGCTATTAAATATGTCATTGTTTTTAATAAACCAAACACTCAAGCACTCAAGTGAAAATACAACAACTCTTCTTGATAAGGCAAGGACAACTATTACGTGGAACAAAAGTTACACAAGCGCATTCTACCTTTCAGGTCAGTAAATTCTGCTGTGACATTTTTCCTGATAAATATATATATATATTTACAAATTACAGCATTAACAAACTCAAAATCAAGATTTTTCAAGTTGTGACACTTTTCTTCTGGACTAACAAAATAATAAGAAAATACAATGAAAATATTTTTTACAACAAATAATAAAGGAGCCTATATGTGGGAGAAAATTCTAAAAAAAAGTGGTAGAACATTTTTTGAATAGGCCTAATCTTTAAAACTCTACATTATTCGTCAACCCAATTGTCGTGTTTTTTATTAATTTGAAGTATTCAAGTTAAACCATATAAATAAATAAAACAACCAACACATACTGTAAAAAATATCTTTTTATTCATTAACAATATTTCAAAATGATAACAAGAGGCATAGATTAAATACTAGTAAAACAAAATAACATACCAATCCAGTTTACAGCAACAATGAACAATACCTTATAATTCAAATACCGTATTTTAAAATATAGTTATAAATACTAAAAGAAAATTACTGAATATAATCAAGTATTACATAAATTATGTATATCATCGAAAATATAAAAAAATTGTTATACATATTTTGTTTTTAGTTTTAAATTTTTTGTTTGTTTTTTGTACAAATTTATAACTTCTTATAAAATAAACTGTTTTTTTTTTATTTAATAATATATATCTATTTATTTCATATCACCTGCATTATCTTCGATTGAAACATACTTTCATTGTAGATTATGAAAATAACAAATACGTTAAAAAAGGTTAAAAGAGGAATTATTTGAGGCTCTTAACTAATTCTTTAACCATATTACCAATACCATCATCAATTTCATCAAAGCCTCCTGCATACATAAAAGCTGGTGTCGAATAAACTTTATTCGTACAATCAAAACATACTTCTAAGACACCCTAAAAGCAAAAAAAGAAACAAAATTATGAGAATTTATTATTAAACATTTTCTTAAAATTATAAACTCATTAGCACAGTTTATGGACGAATCCAGCTCATCTGCCACCAAAGGCTCTAAAATTCTAAGGACAAGTGTGCTCATCCTAACATATAGCATTGTTTTAAGGGGAGTGGTTCACATTATAATAACAATGTTAATGAAAGTGCACATACCATAAAAAGCACTAAGATATTTTATTTCAGTTTTTTTACATAAAACTACAAAATTTTCTCTACATTTTAACATAAATCCATCTTATGTTTAATGCATGATATTGAAATAGTTTTGATTTTTTTAAATACTAGTTGTTTTTCGTTGATTAAAAATTTTTTGTTCATCTTCTATACAAAACTTTTACATTTGGATATGTTAAAACTATCACCTTACTGTAATAAACACACAGTAAATATTCCACACTGATATCTGTAGTAGGAACTAAGAAAAATGCAATTTGAAGTGAGAAAATGAGATTTTCGGAAATTCCGCTTTAAAGATAAGAATAACTAAGAAATTGACGTATACTTGTAATTATATTTGTTGTAACATAACTGCAGAAAAAGTACAATAATAAAAATAATATCTATCAGATTGTTACAAAATTACCATCATTTTAAAAAGGGAAGTATTAAATTATTGATTAATGTAAAAAAAACAAAAATCAATATTTTTTCGGTGAACGACTCCCCTTAAAAGAAATAGAACAATTTGGTTTCATCTATAGGTTTTTATAAGCTCTTTTTATAATTCTACTTTTTACTGTCATGTTTTGGTGGATCCACCATCATCAGTTCTATAAAAATTTTATTTGTCCATACCCCATGCAGGTGGAGTGTTAAATTATTTGCACTCGATCTGCTCATTCCAGGGCTACAAAACATAGTTATGTTTCTTATTACATGGCCAGCCAATTATATGACTGAAGTATTCAAGAACATTAGAGGTAGAGGTGTAAAAGACATTAGTCAGAGTTATCTCCTCTGAAGGTAATGAATTTCATTATACAGCTAGACTCTGAGGTGAATGAAGTGAAGGTGAGTAATGAATTTCATTATACAGCCAGACTCTGAGGTGAATGAAGTGAAGGTGTCATTTGCAGGGAGGAAAGTAGATGCTTTTTAGAGAGCCTGGCATGCTGATAAACATACTTTTCCACTCAGTGAGGAAGGCAAATTAAACCCACTCACTCCTTGTTTTACTTAATAAAGCCTCTAGAGGTTTAAACCAGTCTTTCGGCTGATGACCTAAACAACAACAAGCTACATAAATAAAACACTAGACCTGTATTTTAGTGCATTCTTTACTGAAGACATTGGTATTGAATTCAATATTCTGGGACAAACAGAAGCAGAGATATGGGCCTTTCCATGGAGCTCTGCAATTAGTGAAAATGACGGATCTTTTAACTTGGATTGACCCAGTTAGACTGACAGTTTTCACCCTTTTTCAAAATTTACAGTGGTATTTTCCTCACACTATCATTCAAGTATTATACTCAAATTAATAATACTTCAAAAATACTAACCTTTTCTTCAGTCTTAGCTCCCATCTTCTGAGCAGCTTCAATAGCATCTTTGTAAGGCCATTCATCACCACCTGCAAAGAAAAAATTATAGATAACCAAACACAGACATTATTTTCCAGCTTTCAGACATACTTGCATCCCAAACTTCGACCTTATTTAGATTTTCCTTATCCAACAAGCCTTCTTATGGGATCCATGATCGGTACCCAGACAAACGTTAAATTGAAACCTACCTATGATCTGTTTTCTCAAAAACCATTGCAGCTACCTACGATCTGTTTTCTGTAGGGTACCTAAGATCCATTTTCCACAAATACCTCTGATCTGTTTTCTCAAAAGCTGTTGCTGGTACCCAACTGATACTTATACATCTATCAATAAATATAATTTACAAGAATGGTAACAAAATTATTATCATTATCAATTTTGTAACGTTATGTTTGAGAAATATAAAAAAACCAAGTTTGTAAAACTGTCTCAATTTTATCAACAGTGTTTAAATACAAAGTTTAATTGTAACATTTTTTGATAATTTTCCTACAGTGGGTTTAGAATGGATGTAAATATGCTTCTGAAATTTCAGCTTTATACTTTTAATGGTGTTTTGATAATTGGTTGTTTATACTGAAAAAATTAATTCACAGGAATCCTGCGTAGAAGTAAATTTGAAGAAAGATCATTTCAAACTGTAAGACGAGCTCAATATTTTCTTATCAACAAAACAAAACACTGCTAGTAAGAACAAAATATCCTATTCTAAGAAAAATGTTAACGAAAAATTTATAGTAAAAATTGAATTTTTAATTAATTCATTTTTGAGATCATTTTTGGCAGAAAAATGAATTATGAACGTTAACTTTACAAAACTATAAATTATGATTAAAATTCTTACAACGAAAAAAAAATTTACTCAGAAGAAAATGTTAAAATATTTTAAGTTATAAACAGTTCCAATTTCTGACGACTGTAAGTCCCACTAAATTTGTAATACATAATTTCGCAAAGATATGTTTATAGTTGAGTTAATTCTCAATTTACAAAATGTTGCCAACTTAATAATTTTAGTGATGGTTTCTCGAAAAACACTTAATTCAAAAGAAAAATTCCAATCTCTAGGTTATTGTAATGTAGAAAAATAAAATTAACCCTCTCACTATGATTGGGCACTTCAATGCCATTCACGTAGACTAATTTTAAATCAAAATTTATTTCCACACAGCTTAAGTTACAAGTAACTAAGAAATTTCAAAATCTCTTTGCACAATGGAAATCACAAATTAAGGAAATACATCAGCTCCAATTTTTTTAATAAAACTGCATTATTATTAAACATAAGAAACCAAGAAACACGATCTTTGCATCTTACTTAATATCCACCGTAACCCATATTCCAAAATTAAATGTCAAATTTAAATAAACCAATTAAATCATAGAGCCAACATATTTTATACATTAAGAATGAAGCCATAAAAAGAATTAAAACATAATATGGTACATTAACACGTTGAGCTCGCAGGCTGGAATTACGGGGATGTGCCGCTATGCCAACGCACCATTGCAGTGAAAGAATGCCACGATAAGTCAAAGCGTCAGGCAGCCACAAGAACAATCTTATTTATTTGTTCATCTATTCATCAGCTAAATATAGTACGGTATTATACTCATATTTTCATTTTTTGCATGATTATAAAAATATATACATTTATTATACTATATAACGTACAGTACATAAGAAATTCAGTACATAGAGGTCACAAGTTCTCGAAGTAACAGAAATTACTTTTGAGTAAAATAATTAAACTAATTTTATGTAAAAATGTATTATTCTTACCCATTCTTGGCAAAAACAAGTCATTAGGAATGGAGAAATTTGTGGAATAAATTCTGTACCTAAGAAGTAAAGGAAGTTAACTCCATTTTTGTAATTTTTAGAAGAACCAAAAACATGAAGTTTGTAATTTTAAAAAAAATTCTGAAGGTGTAAGAATTTATTATAACTTGCACCAAATAAAAGCTTCTGATACAGATTTAAATGACTAAACAACTTTCTTAACTTCTACTACCCCTTGACCACCCACAGGATTTCTACTCTTTACATAGTTCTGCGGTTTAATTACATTAGTGCTATCCCCCTGTGTAACTTGAGCTAATCAAGTGAAAACAAAATTTAGAGAAAATATCTTGTGCTTACTCTATCCTGATAAAGAAACAGTATTTTATTCACAACAATGTTTGAAAATAAAATACAGAATTTCTTGAATTCTGAGGCCTATCAGTTAGACAATAAAAACAAAATAATTCACAATAAACTTTTATATTGTCAATAACAAGTATAGCCTAAATGCAATTACAGTTAAAAATAAAGTCATTTTAAAAATCTTTTGCATCATTGTACAAAAGTGGAGTTGTTGTGTTTACTGCATCTTTTATAGCGCTTTCTTGCCGATTCTCAAACTTAATTTTGCCAAAATTGGAGTTTAACACCCTTTATCTCTAGGGAACAGAATTATATTATTAATTTATTATAATGATATAATTGCACTGCACTGGGAGGTCCGAATTGACTACATGCTTAAAATCCATTCAAAAATTCCTGGCAGTAGGTAACAAAAAACTACCTTCACTGTAGCGCTTATAGGATCGGTCCGAATGCCTAAACATTTACTAACACTTCCATTGTGCCAGCGATTAAACAAAAGCTAAAGAAATGTGGTGGGGTATATGATGACTTACGGCATCAGTCGGCCCTGGAAACAAACTCAATTTGGTGTCATAAGGTGTCAGTCGGCCCTGGAAACAAACTCAATTTGGTGTCATAAGGTGTCAGTCGGCCTCAACATGTATTGTGCTGGTGCTTACACAAAAATGGTGTCTGTTTACTAAACGTGTACACCATTTCACCATCAACCTCATTTTATAAGTTAAACACTTTATAAAAACAAAAATACAGCCATAGACGTACTTACATGATTTTCCAAGTGTAACAGTTACTCCGGGAAATAACTTAGCAGCTAAAACAGGAGAGATACAGCAAAGTCCAATTGGTTTTTTAGCTTTATGAAAAGCACATAAAACAGCAGCTACGTCTGGTTGAACAGTCATTTTTGGCCCATTTACTGCAAAATCCGATCTAAAATAAACAAAATATTACATTTCACAATGGAAATTAATAAACAGATCCACGAAGATATTAAATCAGAATCATTTAAACTACTCTTCTTAGTTAGTGTCCTACCAACCACTGTGAATAATATTACAAGGAACAGAGTTCAGAGAAAGGCAAGAGGGAAGAATAGTCTTGGGATTAACAAATCTTAGAAACAAGTGCTTCATGACTACGGCCGCTATTCAAAAGGGAGTCAACAAAATAATGATAGCCAATAAGGCTGCCAACAACGGGAACAGATAGGAACTATAAGAAGATGACAGTAATGCCAGTTCAAAACGAAACACCAGATTCTATTTAATATAATAAATTTCACTAACCTTCCTTTTTAACTGCGTCAACTTTTATTTTCACTATTTTCACTTACAAATGTTTCGATGAATCCACCATCATCAGAGTAAATAACATATAATTGCAACTAAAAACTTTATTTATTAAAAACCTATAGAAGATGATACATCTTCAGTCATTTGTATAAAACTTTTATACAAATAACTGAAGATGAATCATCTGCTATAGATTTTTAATAAATAAAGTTTTTAGTTGCAATTATATGTTATTTACTCTGATGATGGTGGATTCATCGAAACACGTGTAAGTGAAAATAAAAGTTGACGCAGTTAAAAAGGAAGGTTGGTGAAATTTATTATATAAATTCATTATACAAATAGAATTAATTTAAAACTGCAGGATGCATTATAAAGATTTATTTTTGAATGAAATACCAGATGGATAAAAAAATCTGACTGGACAAAATAAAAACCCCTAATGTCACCATCACCTAATCTTCTAATGACGTACTGTATTACCAGCCAACGTCTCTTCCAGTTAGAGAGGTACGTTCTTTCTGATTAGTACAAAAGAAGGTCATTCCATCCTACAACTCAAGATGAAGACAATCAACTAAATCCACAAGAGAAGGAAGATGTTTTGGGAAGAGACACTGTAACAACACAGTGCCTCGCCAGTGCCTTCGAGACTAACAGGATCAACTCAATAACATTTTCAACAGCCCCTTAACCTCTTGACGGACATTGACACATATGTGGCCATTAACAACACAGCTTGATATCTTTCAACTACTTTGACACCCAATTGCCACATTTGTTCCCTGAAACCTTTGTTACTTGCACTGCTCTCTCGTTGCATTACAAGCTGTTATTCATACCTACTGGCGGCAACAGGCAGGTGGAGTATTAAATTATTTGCACTCGATCTGCTAGTTCCAGGGCTACAAAAAATAGTTCCGTTTCTTATCATATGGTCAGCCAATATACGACTGAAACATCTAAGTTATCTCCTCTGAGAGTAATGAATTTCATTATACAGCCAGACTCTATGGTGAATGAAATGAAGGTGTCATTTGCAGCATGAAAAATTTGTGCTTTCAGAGAGCCTGAGATGCTGATAAGTATACTTTTAAATTCAGTGAGGAAGCCAATGGTAAACTATCTCACTCCTCGTTTCACTTAGTAAAGCAACTAGTAGAGGTTCAAACCAGCCTTTCTGCTGATGACTTAAACAACAACATTTATTTATAATTGCTTGTTTTTCAGAGCGAGGTCATAGTAAAATTTCAATATTAACTTGTCCCTCAAGAAGTTAACAAGGCCACCAAATTTCCCCATACTTCCAATGTTACCATCCAGTGAAATTTATAACCAACTGAGACATGAAAGTAGAAAAGAGTCTCCAACTTCCCTTAGTGTTAGTGCAATATGGCACGATTTGAGACCGCTAGTTTAGCATCAGACAGGTCTGAATTATTATTGACTGATTATGATGAGTCAGACTCACTACTATTTAAAAACACAATGGCGACTTTCACGAGCTGGACTCGCCATTCCCATCCCTTGACTGTCTTTAATGACAACTACTCGCAGTGTATTTTTAATGTAAATTTGGTTATTTCTAATAGTTCTAAGAGGGTCCCTTAAATCTCAGTTCTGACGTTTATGTATTTAGTTCGTATGATTTCCATTGTTGTCGGTGTAGAAACTAACTGTGTCAAGTGCATTTCATTGTTTACAAAATGAGTTCAGAATATTATATTGCAAACCTTGCAGACAAACTAATTGACGTTATTATTATTTAAAGATGACAAAGATTTTTAAATTTAAACTTAAAAACTTCAAAAATTTGAAATTAAAACATTTTAAATTTGAATAAAATCATCAAACAAAAAGGGAAATAGTTTTTAATTATTTTTCTGTAATTTTAAGTGTTTTTTTTTTAATAAAAATGTAAAATAAAAAAATAATCATTTAGAACAAAATAAATATCAAAAAATTGGTCAGCCAATGGGTTAAACCACCTTAAATCAACCAAATTACTGAAAAAAATGTTTAACTTACAAATTCTTTGCCACTCCAAATCCACCGGGTACTATAACAGCCTGGTAATCATTTTGATTAGCTGTTAATGCAGTGATTGGACTAATTTGTCCTCTAGCAATTCTAGCCGATTCAACAAGCACATTTCTGCAGCCTTCTTCTTCTTTTCCCTGCCAAAAGATAAACCAATTACTACTAAAATAATAAAACTATTTAGGGCAGTATTGTCAAAACTATGAATTGCTGTTATGATCGCCAACCTCTGATAGGAAACTACACCCAAAAAATAAGACTCAAATATTACAAACTGAAAATAACTTTAAGATGCTGCATTAAATGTTTACAGTTACAGACATACCAATAGAGAGAAAAGAAATCGGATTACACAATTCATCAAAACACCATTGTAAATCCACATCAAATGAGTTGAACCATACGGATAAGCTGTATCATGACCTACCAACTTGACTACAACCAATGTAGACTCATACCGCTACGTACCCATTTTTATCTGAGAAACAAACAGCAAATAGGTTCACAAAAATTCAGAACTATAGTTACTTGAGTCACGAGTTAGCCTTTAGTTTTAATGAGGGGTAGCATCAGTGCGCATGCATGACTGCTTTGGTACCAGTTCGCCACCACAATAATACAAACTATACCCAGAGGACATACAGTACATTGTGGAACCTTCTGTAGGTTAACTGTAAGAATATAACTGTTTGTTACCATAAACAAAAATGTTGGTTTCTTGAAAACACAGTCGAACTGTTCACAGAGCTGAATGAAATCTAATAGGCAATGTAATAAAATGCTGTGAAGTTAAAGTTAAACAAAAATACCTTTCCGTGCCTCTTAACAAAAGCCATGAGAGCGAGCAGCTAACTACTGTAATGTTTTTCTTTCCACCATTTGAAATATAAAAAAAGGAAGTTAAAGACAGTGAAGAAGATAATTCTTCATTTTTTGACACCTGGTAAAGAAAAAAAACCGGTTAAATCAATAAGAAAATGATGCTGACATGTGAAATGTTATTACCGGTTTTGAAAGAAAGGCAAAATTTTAGTTGGATACTTTATACATTAAGAAAAATTTTAAAGGAAATGGGGTTTAAGTGGAAAAAATGTCAGTCACAATCAAGTATATTAATTGAAAGGCTTGTGGTTAATAAACGGTGCAATTGCACAGTAGTAAAATACAGAGTCTTCCTGTTGAGGTTGGCAGCACTGTCACATTTCTTTTCGCTTCCTTACAGCCCATCTATATGCAAAAGGCATTCTCGGGACTCACTATTTACACTTATGTTTTTGTTTATTCATCTATCAACAGATTAGCACTATCCTAATATTTATGGTTTTTTTCATACAGTGCCAATTTTTTACCATTTTAGGTGACTCAGATGTTTCTGGAAGCTCTTTTTACAGCCCACATTCTCAGCATTCATTCACTGTAGGCTTTTCTTTTGTCATCCGTTCTACAGGTGTCATAAAATTTTAGTCTTCTTTTTTCTAATTGTTTTCATTAAATGTCCATTTTCCTCGCACAGTTCTCGACCTTGTAACCTATATTGTATGTCTATTATCTTTAGACCCATTATCTTGTGAGGGATCTTTCTCTCAAATTTCATACATAATAAACACGTTATATTACATAAACTTATTTCTGCTTTTTTTATTTGCCATTGGGAACTATACATACAGTATTGGCATACACCCATTTTGATTACTGCTTTTTACTGTGGATTAGGCATGAGTTTGAACAGGGACATCCCAGTAAAGTTTGTTCACAGATGGCTGTCAACTGGTCACCATACAAAGTTACTAGCCCAACCGTTGTTACTTAACAAATAATAGCGACTTTCTACCAGCTGACTGATTGGGCTGGCCCAAAGGCCTTTAAACATATATACACAAAAAATTGGCTTATACATCGAACATAATTAAAACACATAATTATTACAATCAAAGCACTCACTTTTGAATGATCAATTACATGCATTTGGTTAATGTCAGGAGCAAAACACTGTAAGTCCGCACCATTTCTTTTGAGATGTGATAAAACAGCGACTGCTTCATGTATTTCAGAACCATCATTAACACCACATCCAGCAAGTATCTGAAAATAAAAAATAAAAATCTGGTGTGAAACACTCACAAAACATAAGAAATAAACAAAAAAACTAACCTCAATAAACATAACCTTTCATGAGTGAAAGATGAAAATGAAAATCAACCTCAGTTTGGCTTAAAAATACAGAAAATCACTCTTTCACGCTAAACTAGGCTCTGTAGAGAAAAATGCTCGAAACAAAAGTTGTAGATCTTTCAGTTTCCTATAAATTTTATTATATACATTTTTGTCATAAAATGCATACTAAGGCTGAAATCTTAAAAATATCGATTTTTCACACGTTTTTGTGCGAAAAAAAAAGAGAAAATTGTTAATTACCACTAAACTAAGCACTACACAAAAAAAAAGTTTGAGATAAAAGTTGTAGGATTTCAAATTCTTTACAACTTTTATTACAAACATTTTTGCGCTAAAATGCATATTAAAGTTGCAATCTTAAAAAAAAATTTTTTACGAAAAAACAGCCTCACCAAGAATTTCAGCAGATGGCGCCAACCCTATCTTGTAGAGCATAAAAATTTTAGTAAATGAGGCGATTTTTAAAAAAATCGTAAGACCAGTTTTTGAGAAAATCGCAAAAAAGTGAAAAATTACACGAATAAACTACTACTTCCGGTTGACCGATTTTGATAAAAATGTTCATGTCAGGTCCGGTAGTGGTATCTAACTTAAGTTTCAAGTTTCAAGTTCATACAATGTTCCATTCCTGAGATATTTTGTACACGCACGCGTGCGCGCTCACACACCCATGCACGCACACACCACACGCACGCACATGGATAAAAACAAAAACGATGACTCGCACATTCATTCTGTAGAAATGAGATTTTTACGCTGTGTTCAGGGATATACACGGCTGGATCACACAAGGATTGGTCATTCAGAGGCAATGACTAAAATATCTAACCACTTGCCGATGTGATCAAACAGTATAGGATGATATGGATGAATCACCTGCTCCATATGTCTCCAGATCGTCTTCCACTACAGGTATGGAAATTGAGGCAGAATGGAAGAAGAGATGTTGGTAGGCCGAGGAAACAATGGACACAAGAACGGGCTTTAGAAGCCTAGTCCATGATGGATGATGATGATTTAGAATGGATAAGAAAAAGGTAGACACTGAGAATAAAACTAAGATAATAGAACTAGGGATTTTAACACAAGAATTCACACAAAATCGATCAGAAAATAGACTTTCACTTTTCTACAGTACCTATGAAAGCTGTAGTGGTATATAAACAACTCATGGATAAACAAATACTTCATGCTACTTTATAATCTTCATTTTCCACAAATAAATTTACTAACGTTTAAAATATATTTTCTTAATTTTATTTACCAGAATAGTGTTTTAGTAAGAGTATACTTCTACTTACCACTGCAACTTTTGGGCCCTTTTGTGATGAATAATTCGCCGAGCAAGACATCGATAAGCTTATTGGTCTTGCTGCAATTCGAAGACTACGTAACATCTGTAAGTTAACAACAAAAGCTAAGTAAAATCTTAATTAACACTTGCAATTCACTTTAGTTACGACAATAATGAAAGAATACAATTTAATGGCCCATAGCACTAATTTGGTGCTTATGGTGCCACTAGAGTAGGGTGACCAAACTCTGTTACCATGCAAAAACGGGACACTAATACCGTGCGTTCGGAAAGTCGCTGTGCACTGGAATTGTGACTATGGATTTATGAAAATATGTATAAAGAAATGACTAAGCATTTTGGAAAAAAATTTATTCAATACCTTAATTACATTGTTAAACCGTGATTACATTGTTTATAGAAGGTGTTCAAAATGACCTCCATTGGCATCAATACAGCATTGCACTCGTTTCATTTTGTTTGCAAACACCTTTCGCAACTGAAGAACAGTGATTCCTTGAATGTATGCCGTTATTGCGGCTTTGTGGCGTTATTGCGTCAATCGTGTGTGGTCTGTTCCGATACACAGTTTGTTTCGCCGCACCCCATAAAAAGAAATCGGGGGGAGTCAGATCAGGAGATCTTGCAGGCCACAAATTCTTTGAAATTATTCGTTCACCAAACACGTTGCATAACGTTTTATACAGTTGCGAAAGGTGTTTGCAAACAAAATGAAACGAGTGCAATGCTGTATTGATGCCAATGGAGGTCATTTCGAACACCTTCTATAAACAATGTAATCACGGTTTAACAATGTAATTAAGGTATTGAATAAATTTTTTTCCAAAATGCTTAGTCATTTCTTTATACATATTTTCATAAATCCATAGTCACAATTCCAGTGCACAGCGACTTTCCGAACGCACGTTATAACACGCACTACCGAGGCTGTGGTCTAGGGGTTGGGGTATGGAATAGGGCCTACAGAATCCTGGTTTAATGTTTGTCTGTTAAAATTAATATAAAATAAAAAAAACTAGTGTCTAAACTTGTTCTTAAAACTTTTAAAGCGTGAATTTTTTTTCTTTTAAGCCTATCAAAGCACAAAATTTGCTAGTTTTTCAAGGAATAAAAATAAATAAATAAAATGTTGAGGTTCATATTACTTTATTACTAAAGTTATTTCTCAAGTATAAATGAACAAGGATATACTTATTAAAATACGCAACTGGTAACAGAATTTAACAAAATGCAATACATTATTAAGTTTTGGTGTCGCCTACTTTTAATTGGCTCCAGCCAACTTAATAATGCCTTTTTTCTCTATTATGTAATTATAAAGTGAGAAAACGGGACATTTTGACGTCCCGACGTTTTTTGGGACAACGGGACACAACGTGAAAAAACGGGACTTTCCCGTTTTTACGGGAAGCCGGGTCACCCTACACTAGAGGGTAACCAACTCTCATAAGTAGAACCAATGCCGTAAAAACCAAACCAAGTAAAATTAAATTTACTGATTGATTTTGTTGAAGGTTGAGAAGGCCTTGCACTTGACCCAAAGAGCCCATTGATTGCCACACACACACCCTGATTCAATTTACACAGCCCAAAGCTATTATACAACTCCTGAACCCGATCTTGTAGTGATGTATGCTCATATACCTCCAAGGCCAAAAACAGACTAAATACATAATTAAAGAATATTTTGATTTATATTGATATTTAAACAATATGACACACATAAAAGTTTACTAAAATAGAAAAATCATGTGTCACAAGACTTGTCATTTTGAAAAATTATGTGAAGTTAACCATAATCTACTATCCATACTTCATAAACTGAAAAATGAATACTAAAATTTTGAAGTATAGATTGCACAATTTAATTTTAAAATTGATGTTTTTCATACAGAAGTTTTCATTTGACTTCGTACAAATAACGCAACACCAGATAATGTCTCTTCACTCCCCAAACGTCACACTAAGGTAAGGTAAATATTAGTAATGTAATAAGACACACAGTATCACATTACATTTTACAAAGAACAAAGCCTATTCTTGTTTACTTCAAATCATAATCAAAGGTAACAAAATTGGTTCCAAAGTACACAATAGAATCTTATTCCGAAACCGGCAAGATACACAATACAATTAAGTTTTACGAAAATACCAGAAAAATTAATTGCATCATACAGAAAGAATTTTCTGGTAGACTTATGGTAAAAAAAATCATATTTTTATAAAATTACTGTGATTGCTAACGAAAAGCAACATTAAAGTTCTCGAACTTGTTAGTTCCAATATGACGGTATATAAGACCGGGTGAATTCACAAAAGTAACAAGCCATCTCACTTAGTTTATTTGTGTATAAAACTATTCACTATTCAGATATAATAAAAACAACACATTAGAATATCATTTTATTTTAACTAATGTTGTCTGAAAACTTACCACTTAATTCCAGAAGCAAAATTGCAATCTAAAAAAATTGGCAGCAAAACAACTAAATTAACAGCTGATTACTGAACCGTTGAGATAAATTGTTAGACGTTCCTGCGTACTAAGAGCTGCGATGAACACGAACAAATCCTAATCAAAAATTTCCAAAATATGACTGACATTTAAAACGCCAAGTGATAAAATGTGTCAAAAGTTTTTTTTTGCCTATAAGCTCTTGTAGGTGAGTTTAATTTAGCGCACAATGCCAGCTTGTATTATTATGATAATACAAAATAATTATTATAATATAGTTCATTATGTTATAAGTAGTTTTCTTCTCGATTCATGCGCAACTCACTGCATTTTTTTTTTGGCAACAAAGTTGAAGAGAGAAAATTTGTAAAATAGATGAAATATTATTTAGTCATCGTTAGTTGGTAGCAATGTGTTTCCAATTCTCTTCATTCAACTTTCAAACTCATCCATACTCATACCAGTCTGGTTATAAATGACGTATTCTTTAGTCTTGTTAATAACGGTTTTTAGAAATAACGTACGTATTAAGTAAAATTTTGTATTACATTTAGAGAAAAATTTTCCATTTCATTGCTACCATTAAAAAACAAATAGTCTTTGTACATGATTAAGGTAGTCTATGAGATACTTCTTTGTGCCCAGGTACAATTTTATAAATTAGCTAAACGTTTTAACAAGAACTGTCAAGTGATTACAGGCTGTTACAAGCACAGGGATGTCTGAGAATGCAAGAGTAAGTTTTGTTTACAGGCCCTGCAAAAAAAACTTCTGTTTACTTAATGACATAGTTGAGAATATTGAGAAGTATTGTCCATGTATTTCTTATGGTAGTTAGGAACTACTATTCATGATGAAAAAATTTAGCTATTGTAGCCTTTGCAAACACAAGTATAGTATTCAGATGAATTAAAGTCCCCTAGCCATGGGAGTGAGAGAATGCGTAACACTCTCTCGCACAAGCCATACGCTCCATTCCAATAACATCGTATAATTTTACTCATTGTTGTGAGCAAGTGATTATTTTGCATGCAGTAAACTAACAAGCAAGATAACAACTGTAGTATGTTTTCAGATTTGGATTATAATGGTAAAGACCTTTAGGCACATGCGTAATTATGCCACATATCTCCCTCTCACTCGCTCGGTTACGGGACATTAAATTCATCTGATATCATTAAATTGTGTGCATTTTATTTACTATATTTATTTTGTGATCATTATTGTTATACCATTTTATCTATACAATACATCAGTGGAAACTAACCAGCAATGTTATTACAAATATGATTAAACAGATGACTTAGAGTGTAATTAATTATAATAAATAATAGAATATGTCTAAATTTATAACATTATGTCATACTGTTTTTATACTGAGCGATAAAAGTTATAACATCATTAGAAATAGTATAACAGTAAAGATAAGGTAAGAAAGTGAGGAAGGAAAGAATTGCCCTGAAAATTTCACAGTAATGTGTTCAGAACAGTTTTTTTTTGTCATCAGTCTCTCGACTGGTTTGATGCAGTTCTCCAACCTGTTCTATCTTGCGCAAGTCATTTCATATCTACATACCTGTAACACCCTACATCTTTTGTAATTTGCTTTATATATTCTAATCTTTGCCTCCCTCTACAATTTACTCCCTCAATATTACCCTCCATTATTAATAGCCCAATACCTGGATGTCTTAAGATATACTCCACTACCCTATCCCTTCTTTTGGTAAGATGCTTCCATATACTTCTTTTTTCATCAACTCACCTAAGAACCTCTAAATTACTTATTTTGTCCACCCACCTAATCTTTAACATTTTCCTATAACACCACATTTCAAAAGCTTCTATCTCTTCTTTTCTACAGCCCCTATCACCCACGTTTCACTTCCGTATAATGCTACACTCCAAACATAATGTTTTAAGAAATTTTTCCTAATTTGTAAATCAATGTTTGTAGTCAGTAAGCTGTTTTTCATTTGAAAGGCTTTTCTGGCTTGAGCAATTCTACTCTTGATATCACTTGTGCTTCTACCATCATTTGTTTTTTACTCCCTAGATAGCAGAATTCCCCAACTTCCTGTATGTTTTCGTTGCCTACTTTTAAATTTCCCATCTCTTCTAAACCACTCTTGCTGCTGCACAACACTTTCGTTTTGTTCTTATTAATTTTCATGAATCCTTTCTCAAGATCTCATCCATTCCACTGAAGGCATCCTCTAGTTCTTTCTTTGTCTCGACTAATACTACAGAACAGATATATATATAAAACAGAAGTAGCAGAACAGTTAGTAGGTGTATATTCATTGAGTAAGGTATATGAATGGTGGTTATATGCAATAGAAAAATTATCTTTTATAGCTAGAGAAACTGATTTACTTTTTAAAAAACGAAGCTCACCTTAAGATTAGAAAAATAATATCTTTGTATTATACTCAACTTACAAGAAGATCTAGATTATATAGCCATATATTTATGTAGTCATTAAATCTACTTGTAATTACATTAAAATGGTTAATCACATAAGACTGTTACACAATGTAGTAATTTATTACATTAAAAATCATACAATATGCATTGTTCACAAATTTTATTTCTTTCAAATATAAAATAGTAACACATACAGCCAAAATTAATTTTATATCTGTGACTCTTGGATGAATATTGCCACCTGAAATTTGATCATGATATGTGTAATCACGAATTTGGACATGAGATCTATGTTCAATTTCATCTTCTTGATCGTCCTCTGTTACATTTTTAATCCATCTTAACCAGTGTGTTATTTGGGTATATATTATAGAAACATTTTTACCAGCACAAGATTCACTTATATCACCCCAAGATGAATTATCATCTGAATTCTTACATGAATTTGATAATAAATGAGTGTAAATGCCATGAACTAAATGTTGACAAATCAGTGGGCCACCAATATCTCCTGGACAAGGACCTTTTCCAGCTTCTGGTTGTACACAAATAATGTGTTGTCGTTCTAAAGTGCTGTAATAAAAATAAAATATGTTTATAAATGAAAAAATAAAATAGCTTTTTAAAAATCTCACTTAGACTGTTTTATGAGGGGAAACTGTTTTTTTATCGCTAATGGGTGTATAATGCAATCTGTTCAATATAAGAATAATAAGCAAACTTATGACCCAATGAGATAGGGATGATAATGTGTACGACAAGTATAGTTATGGAGTTACGAGTTTGCTTTGGATTTAATGAGGGCATAGGGGGGAAAGCATCAGTGCGCATGCGCCACAGCTTTGGTATCAGTTCACCACCACAACAACGTAAACGATACTTAAAGAACATGCAATATATCGCGTAACCTTTTCTAGGTTAACTGTACTAATATAACATGTTTGTTACCATAAATGTCAAGGTGGCTATTAAATAAAGAAACTGACGTTATAAAAAATTTCCTTTTTATTTTATACATAATCACTTATTGTCACCTTCAATATACACTCCTTCTCTATCCCTACAAGCGAATTTTCCATTGTTGGAAACAGTGCTGGAAGTCATCTTCTGTCAGCTCCTTCAGGACACGTGCTGCTCAAAAATGTTTGAACTGATACTTTGTGCGTGATTGAAAATGACCCAAATTTTTTGGAAACAATAATAACATGTGATGAAACATGGTTTTTTACTTATGATCCAGAAACGAAGCGCCAGTCAAGGCCTGGAAGAGCCGAACTTCACTGAGAGCCAAAAAAGCTCGAATGAGCAAGACAAAATTTAAAGCAATGATGATTGTTTTTTTTATATCCATGGAATTGTGTACCTTCACTGGGTTCCTGAAGGTCAAACAATCAATCAATATTACTACCTTGAGGTACTTTCTAAACTACGTCAAAGAGTAAGGAAAAACGCCCCGAAATGTGGAAGGACAAATCATGGGTTCTCCTCCAAGACAATGCGCCAGCTCATTCCGCGTTATCTGTCAAGAGGTTCCTAGCCAAGTACAGCATCTCAATGTTAGAACAACCACCTTATTAACCAGATCTTGCACCATGTGACTTCTACCTGTTCCCTACGGTGAAATCTGCATTAAAAGGGACAAGATTTGAGTCTGTGAAAGCTGTAAAAGAGAAAGCGGCACGTGTCCTGAAGGAGCTGACAGAAGATGACTTCCAGCACTGTTTCCAACCATGGAAAATTCGTATGGAGTGTTGTAGAGATAGAGAAGGAGTGTATATTGAAGGTGACAATAAGTGATTATCTATAAAATAAAAATAAAATTTTTTAAAATGTCAGTCTCGTTATTTAATAGCCACACCTCGTATAATGAAATCTGTTCAATATAAGAACAATAAGCAAGCCCATAACCCAATGAGATAAGGATGATAATATGTATGACAAGTATAGTTATTTGAGTTACGAGTTTGCTTTGGATTTAACGAGGGGCATAGGGAGGAAAGCATCAGTGCGCATGCGCCACAGCTTTGGTATCAGTTCACCACCACAACAACGTAAATGATACTTAGAGAACATGCAATATATCGCGGAACCTTTTCTAGGTTAACTCTATAAATATAATTGTTTGTTACCATAAACGTACAAGGTGTGGCTATTAAATAACGAGACTGACGTTGTAAAAAATTTCATTTTTATTTTAAACGTAATCACTTCTTGTCACCTTCAATATACACTCCTTCTCTATCCCTACAATGCTCCATGCGAATTTTCTATTGTTGGAAACAGTGCTGGAAGTCATCTTCTGTCAGCTCCTTCAGGACTCGTGCAGCTTTCTCTTTTACAGCTTCCACAGACTCAAATCTTGTTCTTACAACTTTAATTTTAAACATTTTTTTTTTTTTTTGTAAAGTACTTAGTTTAACGGAAATTAGTGATTTTATGCTTTTTTTATGAAAATCTGTAAAAAATGGGATTTTTTAAGATTTTCTGGACTTAGTATGCATTTTATGACAAAAGTGTATTTAATCAAAGTTATAGGAAATTAAAAAAACTTACAACACATATTTTAAGAATTTTTCTCAAAAAGGGCTCCTACAATTTTTGGTATTTTTATGTTCCACAGAGGTTGATTTTCATTTTCCATCATTCACCAATGATTAAACATAGATTATATTGTTCATTATTTACACTGGTAAGAGAAAGTTGTATGAGTGTTTCACACCAGATTTTTTCCAAAATATAATTCAAATAATTGGTGTTCTATTGTATTATGTTTTGTTAAAATATATGATAACACTCACCTAGTACAAGGACAGAGATCTTTACTTTTACCAGTTTTATATTCCTTAAATAGAGCAACTGCACTTAATTTTTTTGATTGATTGCTAGAAACAGGTCCATATCCTGCAATAAGACAATTTTCTTCCTTATTTTCTGACCATTGTACATGTGAAATTTTCGCTACATGTAATCCATATTCCAATTCAAATGGTTTTACCTAGAACATAGTAAACTTTCAAACAAACTATTATGCTAGAGAACTTTTATTTCTAACATTTTTTCTGCAAAGTTTAATTTAGCGTCAATTAGTGATTTTCTGTATTTTTTTTTATCAAAATTGTTAAAAATTAAAATTATTAAGATTGCAGCGTTAATATCCATTTTGACCCACCGGGTTGGTCTAGAGGGTCTAGAGGTAAACTCGTCGCCGATAGTCAGCTGTTTAACAGCTGATTTTCGGAGACGAAGGTTCCTGGTTCAAATCCTTGTAAAGGTAGTTACTTTTATACGGATTCGAATAATAGACAGTGGTTACCGGTGTACTTTGATGGTTGGGGTGTAATTAACCATACTCTCTCAGGAATGGTCGGCCTGGGTTTGTACAAGACTACACCTCATTTACACGTCATACACATCATCCTCATCTCATTGGGTCATGGGGTTGCTTATTGTTCTAATTTGAACAGATTGCAACGTACAAATTATGAATTTAAAAAAATATATGTATCCATTTTACAGCAAATGTGTATGTAATCAAAGTTATGGGTAATAAAATAATCTATAACTTTTATTTCAATCATTGTCTGTAACAAAGCTTAGTTTAGCGTCAATTAGTGATTTTCCGTATTTTTAAGTTCTACAAAGGTTGATTTTCATTTTATGTCATTACTTAGGATTACAATTAGGTTATGTTTTCCATTTTACATTGTTTACTCATAACTAAACATAGGTTATATGGGTTTCATTTGTATTGGTTAGAAAAAGCCGTGTGTTTCACACCAGAATTTTTTGTACAGTAAACCTTCGCTTCTTTGGCACTATATAACGGTGTTTTATTAAGGACGCAACTCTGATTATAAGAAAATAGAAGTAATATATCGGTAAATTTTCTGTCCCCCAATCGGTATGTTGGCAACAGTGTACTAAGGCGAACTACTAAGACAGTTGAAATGTTCCAGTCAAGCATTAGTGTGGTGAAAGCAGTCGTTTCGTTGTATTGTGTCAGCAATGGTTTTTTCCAAGGAAGAACGCGTGTTTATTCAGCGTATTTCAGTTCATGAGTTACGCCAACACGATAAGGATGCAAATATAACTTTTTCGTAGCTCTGAAAACAGTAGTTAATGTTATCCCAGCTTGCGATGATAATCTTCTAAGCGATTTTTTAGGTGATTGAGTCAAACGATTTTTCAAATCTTCGAGAACTTCCGCGGTTAAATTTGTTGGTTGGCGAGGTGGTTTCTCATCGAGTACACTCCCAGTTCTACAGAATTTATTTATCAAACGCAATATTGACGATTTATTCGGAACAACAGAATGGGGAAATTTCAACTGAAACTTATCTTGCACACATTTGTAAGATTTACTCGCTATGTAGGTCTCTACAATGAACACGTATTCTTTCTTGGAAAAAACCATTGCTGACACAATATAACGAAACGACTGCTGTCACCACACTAATGCTTGACTGGAACATTTTAACTGTCTTGGTAGTTTGCCTTAAGTACACTGTTGCCAACATACCGATTGAGGGACAGAAAATTTACCAATGTATTACTTCTACCTTCTTATAATCAGGGTTGCGTCCTTAATAAAACACCCGTTACTTCAACACGGGACGTGGCGAGGTGACGTGACGTGTGTAAGTAGAGATCTGACAGTCGATTTTCTCCTCATCCCCTACCCTTCCATTGTCCTTGAGTACAGTATTGTACTGAAGGGGACGTAAGTTTATTTGTATTCATTTAAATTGTGCAATTTTCGTACTGAAATTGTGTTTTTAATGCTCCGTATTTATAATATCCCATTTGCTCTGGATAGTTTGACATTTTGATACTTCGACAACCTCTAAGTCGACAATGTTTCAAACTAGCGAAGTTCTTCTGTATGTGCACACTACACACCAGTTCAGAGTGAAGAGTGGAGTTGATTAAATATGAACCTTGGAAATAGACTGCAGTAGAAACTTCTGTAGTAGTAGCGGTTGTGTTCTTAGTACTCGCTTGTACCAGATTGTAAGAAACAAATTAAATGTTCACGTAAAAATTTTATCAACCTATGTAATACCTATTGTAAGTACGGTATCGACTTGCATTTCACTAGTTCCAATAAAATCGAGTATCACAAGAATAATAACATTCCTTCACTTAGTTGGTATTGATGACAATTTTTACTTTACGGCCGGCCCGTGGTGAAGTGGTCAGTGCAACTGGCTACTATGCCGGGGTCCCGGGTTCGATTCCCGGTCAGGTCTGGCATTTTCTCATCTGTAAATCACCTACACACAAGCCCAAGGCTTATGTAGGCATCATCACCCAATAAAAAAAATATATATAGGAAGGAAAGTATTGCTCCATGTCGATTTTCAGAAATCGAGTTTTTACCTGATCTACACGTTTTCAAAACCCCTGAACCCAAAAAACATGTTTTTAGCGATTGGTCTGTGTGTGTGTGTGTGTGTGTGTGTGTGTGTGTGTGTGTGTGTGTGTGTGAACAGAATATCTCAAGAACGGAACATCGTACGAACTTGAAACTTAAGTTACACACCACTACCGAACCTGACACGAACATTTTCATCAGAATCGGTCCACCAGAAGTAGTAGTTTATTTGTGTAATTTTTCACTTTTTTGCAATTTTCTCAAAAACTGGTCCTACAATTTTTTTTAAAACCGCCTGGTTTACTAAATTTCTTATGCTCTACAAGATAGGGTAGGCGCCATGTTTGCTGAAATTCTTGGTGAGGCTGTTTTCACGTAAAGAACTTGTATTTTTTAAGATTACAGCTTTAATATGCATTTTAGTGCAAAAATTTATATAACAAAAATGTAGAGAATTAAAAATCCTACAACTTTTACTTCCAACATTTTTTTTGTATAACGTTTAGTTCAGCGGTAATTAGCGATTTTCTGTTTTTTTTTTCACGAAACGTGTGAAAAATCAATTTTTTTAAGATTTCGGCCTTGGTATGCATTTCACGACAAAAGTGTATATAATAAAATTTATAGGAAATTAAAAGATCTACAACTTTTATTTAGAGCATTTTTCTCTACAGAGCCTAGTTTAGCGTGAAAGAGTGATTTTCCATATTTTTAAGCCAAACAGGTTGATTTTCATTTGGCGTCATTCACCGTTATGTTTTTTGAGGTTCGTTTTTTTGTTTATTTCTATTGTTTTATTACTAATGTTAGGTTATATTGTTTAAACTATTTGCATTGGCAAGAGAAAGTTGTGTGAGTGTTTCACACCAGATTTTTACCTTTTAGTTTACAGAAATATCCTGTTCCAACACAGGTTTACGAGATATCGTCTATAGCTCAAAAGAATGTTAATGTGCTAAGTAAATCAGAATAATCTGTAACATTGAGGAATAAGGGCAAGATCCAAAATTTCAACATCATGTAAAAGTTTGTTTGTCAGAGATATCATTGAAAATATTTATTTAATTTTTCAAAATCTACATCTACGATTCTGAGATACTTACCTTAAAAAGAGCTAGATTATTGGCAGATAAACTTGTCTTATTGTGTCTTCTCTTATCAAAAAATCCTTTCTCTATTTTACGCTTTTGTTCTTTTGACTTTGGACCAGCATATGCCTGTAAAAATTATTTAATATTTTAATGTGTTCACGAATTGAATTTTTATATATGACTAAAATGAAGCAGGGTTTGTGGCTTCCATTTATATATTTTTGTAAATTATAAAATGTTACACATATTTACTTATCTACTTACATGAGTAAACTTCTTTTCTTCGTACATTTTCAGACAATCTGTATTACTTAGTATCCATTCTTCTTTTAGCAGTACTCCGGAGCAAAAAGCATGTTTCTTTGGTCCAAATCTCGTAACATAAGTATAAAAACCATTTTCATCTGCTTGACCATCAATTATAACCATTTGTTCTCTGATGTTTAAATTATTAGAAGATATACCATTGTGTAATGTTTTTTCAGAAAAAATTGTTGATGAAATCACATTTATTTTAATAAACCAAACACAAACAAATAAGACAAACAGCTTTATCACAGACAAACAATCAAAATTTGACAGTTTAGTCATTTCATCGATTTATCATCTTTTGACTGAAAAAATTTACAATAATTTTCAATTTCTTGTGTTAGTAAATAATGTTTGAATTTACGATGTGATTTATTGAATGCAGCTGTTTTATTACCATACAGGTTTGCTCTGTAAAAACTAAATAATGGGAGTTCATGACATGTATTTTGTGAATTTTACAAGACACTCATCAAAAACGGGTTTGTCAATTCATAAAACTAATAAAATAATGTATTTTTATGCAACGATCGGTAGCGTTATAAGGGAATTTTAAATATTCGGACGCATTGCAAGTTATGACGTCATTAGTTGTTGTAGAGCTTTCCTTATAAGAGTTATTTAAAAACTAGTTCAGCAATTTTCCGCTACAGGAAGCTTTTGTAGTTGTCATCCGTGTGGCGGGATTTGTTGAGTAACAGAACGAAATGGGATAGTTAAAAATATTGAGGTTAAGCGTGTATTAATTGGTGAGTATTTTTTAAAAATTATGGATTGATTGAAAAGTTATACCGTCGATACGAATAAGTTAGGCGTAGTTTGTAGTTGGTATACCTTATAGTTTCACTTGTTATTTTTTTATTGTAATGAACTTGAACTGATTTTAGTTATAAGCAATTCCTTGGTTTTATTAATGTAAGCTCTGATGAATAAGGAAGTAGCCTGTTTATAATTATGTTTTATAATATTTAGGTACAAATTATCTTGTTTATTTTGAGGCTATCTTTTGCTTTATTGTAGAAGCTGATTAAATAGCAAACTTCAGGCTAAATTTTTTCATAATATCTTGTGTTTATTAAATCTGCATACCGAATTTTCAAAAGATAGCGGAGTGATGAGATAACAGGTTTTATATGGTTTTTCCTGATTTTCAAATGTGATCAGTAAATTTATAAAATGAAGTGCAGTACTATACATAGACTTACCATAATGTCTGTACTCCAATCGAGACATTTTTTTTGGAAGGGGCTGTTTTTTTAATAACATACACAATATATTTTGTTTATTTAATAATTATTTTTCCACAGAAATTACAATTAATTTCACAGAAATACAGTAGCGTGCAAATTAATCCGAACAGAGATGTTATGTAATGAAAAGTTACTTTATTGTTGAAAAAATATATATACATTCTATTTGTTAATAATGTTTAATAACTAATATGGCCACCTTTGTTGTTTATCAGTTCACGTATGTGATTTGGCATAGATTCAATTAGTGTACTGCACATGTTTTAAATTTCTTCGTCACGAAACCACACTGACATTATTGCTGCATTAAGGTTATTGTTTGTAGTACAATCCATTTTTGAGAGTCGTTTTTCGCTATTGCCCAAAGATTTTCAATTGGGCTTATATCTGGGGAATTATCTGGCCATGTCAACATTTTAACGTTTTCTTGTTTGAAAAATGCTTTCACTTTTTTGGTAGTATGGCATGGCGCTAAATCTTGTTGAAACACTCCATTGCCATGTGGAAATTTTGTTTGCAGTTGTGGCACAACCTTTGACTTAAGAATTTGGATATATTCATCACTTTTTAACATACCATTTACTGGGACTAATGAACAAGGACCTTCAAATGTGAAACAACCCCAAAACTTTTTTCTGAGGATGTTTAGCTGATTGCTGGATATGAGCCGATGATGTTCTTTCATCGGCTGATTTCCAAACGTAAGAAACCTTTTGCCCGTAAATGTTAAAATGGGATTCATCGGAGACAATTACATTTTTCCAGTCTGTAACAGTCCATTTAGCATGTGCTTTGGCCCACAATAACCGTTTTTTGCACATTGCTTGGGTCAAAAGTTGTTTTTTAGCCGGTCGATGAGCTTTCTGTCCAGCATCAAGAAGGCTGCGCCTAACAATTGTCATATGCAAATTCGTTACACTGGCTGCAAGCTATCGATTTAAGTCCACAGCACTTAATTTTGGATTCACTTTACTTGTTCTCACTTATAACCGATCCTGAGTGGCAGTGGTTTTTCTTTTACGGTCAATTTTCCTTTTCTTCGAGGTGAAAAGGAACGAGTTTCTCGAAATTGTTTTAATATAGCATTCACTGTCCCTAGTCCAACGCCACACTCTGAAGCTATTTGTCGTTGTGTCATACCAGTATACTCGGAGAGAGAAACAATTTTTGAACATTTTCTTGGAGTTACATCCATTGTTACAATTTATTACATAAACAGACACAAAAACAATATATGAATTTGTCATAAAAAAATAAAATACACTTGTATAAACCACTACTTATGTCACGAAATTGCTATAGAGATAAAGAACAACAACTTCACACTGCACAGACAGCTTACAGAATGTGTGTGGTTAAAAGTGTAGCCACAACATAGAAAAAACCAAAAAATTCCCTGTGTTTGGATTAATTTTCACGCTACTGTACAATTAATTTCCGGGTCCTGCAATTACAAAATTTAAACCGGCGGGTTCTTTTTCTTGTCCTGGACTTGGACGGATGTGCGATATTTCTCAGATGATAGTACTTTTTCAAGGAACACCTTATCAGTTTTCATTTTTTCGTAAAAGTACACACAAGTTACTTTGAATTAACTTTTAACAATATTCAAGCAATATTCAAATGTAGATGTAACTAAAGAGAAAGGAGGAAAATAAAATAGTATATTTATTTGCTTTTTAATTTTTAAATGTAATAAACAATTTTAGGTTGTATTAAATTATCTTTATTTTTATTAGAAATAGTGTAAGTTTAATAATTATTAAAATGTAATGTATCATAATTGATACAATCGTAATCTTAGTAAATAGCAAAGTAAGTAAGTAAGTAAGTTGGTTAAGTTAGTGTAGTAAGTAAATATAGTAGGTTTTGAACGTTATTGCTAATAGTTAATACTTCAGTTTTTTGACAATTATTTTAAAGTTTCCAACCCATCTTAGTACATGGTTTTGTCTATAGTTGGATGGGATAATTTCCACCACCTCTAGCGTAATAGGATAGTAGTTTACTGTAAGAAATTTTGTATTGTCGTAATTTATTTTTTATGTAATGTGTAATATCATAGGAATAAATGAATGATTATTATTATTTATATTAATATTGAGACCATATTTCTCACTGCATGATGTTCATAAGTAGTTGCAGTGACTTATGGTGTATTAGAATCTTTAATACCCTTATCCTTTTTTTTTTTTTAATTCCTAATTTGTGTATGTTGCAATCTGTTCAATTTAGAACAATAAGCAACCCCATGACCCAATGAGATGAGGATGATTTGTATGACGTGTAAATGAGGTGTAGTCTTGCACAGACCCAGACCAACCATTCCTGAGAGAGTATGGTTAATTAAATCCCAACCATCAAAGTACACCGGTAACCATTGTCTAGTATTCAAATCCGTATAAAAGTAACTACCTTTACTAGGATTTGAACCAGGAACCTTCGTCTCTGAAAATCAGCTGTTTAACACCTGATTTTGGCGACGACTTTACCTCTAGACCAACCCAGTGGTTAACTCTTATCCTAATGACAGAAAAGTTTCATAATCCAGAGTATGTTTTATTGAGGAGTAGTGGTATATTGTTTAAGTATGTTATCGTTTGTATTTATCTTATAAGTGTTAACAATTTCAGATAAATGCATTATAGTTGGAAAAATGTGAATTAAAGACACGATGTCACTGTTTAATGATTTTGAATTTGAAACATCAACCCCTGAAATACAGAAGTTGCAAAAAATAAACAAACAAATCACAGAATCACTCGAGACAGGTAGATATATAACTAAATTATTTTATTAAACATTATTTCCTTTGTTTGCATGTACTAAAATAATAGAATGAATAGCCGGACAAAAATTATGTATAATACTCACCTTAGAGTATTATATCATCAAAACATCTTTCGTCCCACTTGGAGACATCATCAGAATGAACATCAGACAAAGCACATAACATCAATAAATTTAATGATTCGGCCAGATAGTTGCGCAGTTACATTAAATTTATTGGCGTAGTCTTCGACCTTACGTGTTTTTTGTGTGATACAAGTGATGCATCTTACCAAAAGAAGGGATAGGCTAGTGGGGCATATCCTAAGACATCCAGGTATTGGGCTATTAATAATGGAGGGTAATATTGAGGGAGTAAATTGTAGAGGGAGGCAAAGATTAGAATATATAAAGCAAATTACAAAAGATGTAGGGTGTTACAGGTATGTAGATATGAAACGACTTGCGCAAGATAGAACAAGGTGGAGAACTGCATCAAACCAGTCGAGAGACTGATGACAAAAAAAAAGTGATGTTCATTCTCATGATGTCTCCATGTGGAACGAAAGATTGTATCGCACATAATTACACATTAATTATGTTGCTTTTAAATTAATGTATATATAAAAGAAGCGAAGAAAATAGTTTATTTTAAATATTCGTTAAAAATAATCATTTTAAAAATAAAAGAAAACGATCAATTAAATGTTACTGTTGGCTCATAAATATAACGGGTGTATTATTAACCTTTTCAATCCCGAATTTTTTAACTTTACACAAACAAATATGTATACATTGTTTCATACACTTTACTGACATTTAAGTAAAATAAAATCACTTTTAGACCTTCAGCCTTTTTTTGATGGCGTGACAAAAAAGTGTGACACTTATGTCACATTGGGCTTGATGGTATCAAAGTTCCCAACAATATGAATAAGTAAAAATCATGTGCAGGCTTCCTAAACAAAATTCTCTTGCTTAGATTTGTAGCAAAGCATTATTTAAGACTTAAAAAAGGTTACAATTCAAAAATATTGGTAAAATGGACATAATCGGTATTTACAGCCTAAAAAATATACAGTACTTGTATGTACATTCAACATACTTGAAGAAATGCTACTTCATTTTAGTAAATGAACACGAATATTTAAGACTAAAACTAACTTTAAAAAGAAACTAATGGTCGCATCCGTGGCGTAGTGGTCAGCATCTTTCACTGCAAAGCGGAGGTCTCAGGTTCGATTCTTGGCTAGGGTACAGAAAATTATTACACTTCACATCCAGCGCTCTTTAATGAAAAGTAGTCGCTAACAATTAAAGTTTTTATGTCTGTTATTTCACTCCAATGTGACTAATATGCCTCACTGGGTAAGAAAGGGTTAAGGACGCAACCCTGATTATAAGAAGATAGAAGTAATACATCGGTAAATTTCCTGTCCCCCAATCGGTATGTGAGCAACAGTATACTCAAGGCCAACTACCTAAGACAGTTAAAATGTTCTAGTCAAGCATTAGTGTGGTGACAGCAGTCGTTTCATTATATTGTGTCAGCAATGGTTTTTTCCAAGGAAGAATGCGTGTTTATTGTAGAGACTTACGTTGTGAGTAATTCTTACAAATGTGTGCAAGATAAGTTTCAGTTGAAATTTCCCCATTCTGTTGTTCCAAATAAATCGTCAGTATTGCGTTTGATAAATAAATTCCGTAGAACTGGGAGTGTAATCAATGAGAAACCACCTCGCCAGCCAACTAAGTTGGTAAAACACCCAAATTTTAATTTTTAATTTTAATAATGTTGCCTGAAGAAGGCAATATTATTAAAAAAGGGAATATTGCCTGAAGAAGGTTTTGGTGGTGATACCACCAAAACCCGCTTAAGTTTTTTAACTTAAAATGCAACCTAAGGTAAGGTGATAAATTTCATTTTTACAGTAATTTATAATAATGGTTGGCAAGTGCATTTCAAAAATTTATTTGTGATGACCACTTAGAGTTGTTGAGTGAAGTAATGATGCCAGAACTTGGAAACAATCCCATTATAATTCTCAATCACTCATCTGGAAAAAGGATGGGGCCCCAGTCCAAATTTAGGTAGGGGCAAGTGACTTAGGCACTGCCCTCTAAAATCATATTGAGGATGTATTTATGTAAAAAAATTCTTTACGCTAAATTTTTTATGTCATATTTTGTATTTTTCAGATTTGCATTATGTAAAAGAGTTGTCCGAGTTATCTCATTTTATTCAAGAAGAGCTAACGATTGATTTTGACGAGAGCTGTAGTAGAGTGCAAGAATTTTTAAAACAAATTTGCACACTCGATACAAGATTTTTAATAATACGAGAATTTTTTCATACTCAGGTAAATTACATTTAAGTTTGTTGAACCTTGTATTGAATTTTATCTGGTTCATTTATAGATTTTGTAAAATCATTTTACTTTCTCTCGCCTATATGAATATTATGAAGTAAAGTATTGTTTAATGTCGATTTTTCGAAATCGAGTTTTCACCAGATCTACACATTTTCAGACCCCCTGAACCCAAAAAACATGTTTTTAGCAATTGGTCTGTGTGTGCGAACAGAATATCTCAAGAACGGAACATCATACAAACTTGAAACTTAAGTTAGGTACCACTAGAGGACCCGACACGAACATTTTCATCAAAATCGGTCAACCGGAAGTTTATTCGTGTAATTTTTCACTTTTTTGCAATTTTCTCAAAAACGGCTCCTATGTTTTTTTTAAAAATCGCCTCATTTACTAAAATTTTTTATGCTCTACAAGATAGGATAGGTGCCATGTCTGCTGAAATTCTTGGGGAGGCTGTTTTCTTGTAAAAAAAATTGTTTTTTAAGATTGCGGCTTTAATATGCATTTTAGAGCAAAATTGTCGAAACAAAAGTTGTAGAGAATTTATAGACCTACAACTTTTATTTCAAACATTATTTTGTATAACGTTTAGTTTACGGTAATTAGTGATTTTCTATCGTTTTTTTTTCACGAAAATGTGTAAAAAAATTAATTATTTTAAGATTTCAGCCTTAGTATGCATTTTACAACAAAAGTTTATATTCAAATTTATAGAAAATTAAAATGCAACTTTTATTTTTAACATTTTTCTCTACAGAGCCTAGTTTAGGGTGAAAGAGTGATTATCCGTATTTTTAAGCTAAACTGCGGTTGATTTTCATTTTGCGTCTTTCACTCATGATTAAAATTAGATTATGTTTATTGAGGTTAGTTTTTTGTTTATTTTTAATGTTTTATTTCTAATGTTAGATTTATATTATTCATTATTTGCATTGCCGAGAGAACGTTGTGCGAGTGTTTCACACCAGATTTTTAAAAATCATTTCATCCTTCACCGTCTGGATTATTAGCAGTAATTGCAGAACAGTCGAACGTTAAACCAAAAAAAAAAAAATTAATTTTGTTATTATTATTATTTTTGGTTTAAATAATTGTAAATAATTAATAATTGTTATTATAAAAGTTAATAGTTAATAATTGTAAATAATCGTAGTGGACTCATGCGAATAAATTTGCACAGTGTTCTTGGATTTCAAACCCCTAATATTAAATGAATTATTTAAGTTAACAACAAACTTAACTGTTCTTAGAAGAACGGTGAGTAACGACTAAAGCATAGTAGTACGATAGTTTCGTCCTGAAAAGAACAGTTTTAAACTAAAACTTTAAATAAAAGAACGTTAAGACAATGTCTACCGAAGGGGTGTGTTGTGCGATGAGAAGAGAGGTGCGCATATCTTGTATGCGTATAGCTATGTTCACACTCGTTTGACGTCGCATGCTACATCGCATGCACTTAGAGGCATGACATCATCTGTCCACACTCGTTTGAAGGGCTTTATCTCAAAAAAACAAAACAAATATTTTTGAACACTACACTAAATTAAAGCCGTTCTTTCCTGCATTAATTAGTTTGACTTATATTATTTTAACTTGAAACTAGTTGGAGATGCAGCAATTTACGCATAAAGAGTACTCTGATTTTAGCCAGTTTTCCATTAATGTGGTTTTTAAACGTCCGTTACTCCGTCCAGGCTTTTCATAAAAGAACGGTGTTTAAGTACATTGAAAATCAGAGTTTTCTCTATATAAACATTTTAAAATAGAAGTCCGATGTTCCATTATAAAATGCCGGCCATTTTTTTTAAAGTGTATTTTGGCTTCACGTAAAGAGAGGGAAATGATTTTTGGACTGAACCATGCATTTTTACAGCAGTATTGTGCCGTGTATCGTATTTTGCATTTGTAATTAGAAATAGATATGTGGTGTTAATAGAAAATTCTATTAGTCTCTAAACTTCTTAAAAGGAAACTGAGCTCTATAGCGATATCTGCTCTGAATAGCCGTTTAGAAAACAAACTTCTGTGTTTTTCCTGCTGCAACTCATTCTGAATAATTTAGTTAATTTTGAATAATTTAACGATGTTTTTATTTAAATTAAATCAGTCCAAAAATCATTTCCCTACCCTTAATTGGAGCTAAAAAAACCCTTTTTTAAAAAATGGCCGGCATATTAAAACGGAACATCAGATTTAACTTTTAAAATATTCATATTACAAAAAAAAAAACTCTGATCTTCAACGTACTTAAACCCCGATTTTTATAAAAAGCCTGGACGGAGTAACGGATGTTTCTAAACCACATGAACAGAACACCGGCTAAAAACTGAGTACTTCTTTGCGTAAATTGCTGGAGTTATCTCCGATTAATTTTTAAATAAAACAATCTAAATCAAACCATTCAATGCAGAAAAGAACAGGTTTTAATTTAGTACATTGTTCAAAAATATTTATGTATTTTTTTTTTGAGATAAATTTCTTCAAACGAGTGCGGGAAGATGGCATGCCTCTAAGCGCATGCGATGTCGCATTCGATGTTAAATGAGTGTGAACATATCCTATGGAATATGGCTATGGAGGGGGTAAATGTGGGAGAACAGCATTACTTTATGTTGTAAAAGAAATTTAACCTTTTTATTTCGTAAAATTAAGCTCATATCAGCAAGAATTTTAAGTTTAGAATTTTTGGACAAATCAAGAAAGAATACTCGTTAAAACCATGTAAAAATTATAAAAATTGGTTCCATAGAACTCTGTATTTAGGAGTTAATAGAATTTTCATTTAAAATACATTGTACAGTAGCATGCAAATTAATCCGAACACAGATGTTATTTTTAATAAAAAGTAACTTTATTTATGAGAAAATTATATACGTACAATTTGTGAGTATTTAGAAATTAATATATGTCCTCCTTTATTATTTATTACTTTACATACATGATTTAGCATAGATTGAATTAGTGTACTGCACATTTTTTTAATTTGTTCATCATGAAACCATACTGATATTATTGCTACAATGAGGTTATTTTTGTAGTACAATCCACTTTTGAGTCGGTTTTCCACTATTGCTCAAAAATTTTCAATTTAGTAAAATCTGGGGAATTACCTGGCCATGACAACACTTTAATATTTTCTTATTCGAAAAGTGTTTTCACTTTTTTAACATTATGGCATGGTGCTAAATCGGAACATTCATTGTCATGTGGGAATTTCTTTTGAAGTTGTGGCACAACCTTAGACTTAAGAATTTTGATATATCCATCTGTTGTTGTTGTTGTTTAGGTCAACAGCCGAAAGGCTGGTTTGAACCTATAGAGGTTTTACTTAGTATAACGAGGAGTGAAGTGGTTTATCATTGCCTTCCTAACTGAGTACAAAGTAGCCTATGCTTATCAGCATGCCAGGCCCTTCGAAAGGCATCTATTTTGTACCCTGCAAATAACATCTTCACTTCATTCACCACAGGGTCTGGGGTGTGTTAAGGCACATTTCTTGCTGTAATGTATTCAGATTCCCGCTACCTCGCATTTCAAATTTCCTAAGTAAAATAGTTCCTGTGACTTCATGCATACGTCATTCTTCCTACCCCTACCACTGCTCTCTAACTTCCTTCGTCCCCAAACTCTTGCACTTGTAACTTAACAGTCGAAGCAACAAGTCTATGCACTCTCGTCGTGGTCATAAATGGCGTTTTATGGCCTTTCTTTGTGATGAAAGCCAGGCGTTGGCATTCATTTCGTTTCGATGATCTGAATGAGAACTCTTATTGTGCTCTTTTCATTTGTGTATTGTGAATTTATAACTGTTTAATTTGCAAATTATGTTCAGTGAGTTTCAATCTACCAACACGTGTTATTGCAAAACTAATCAAGGCTTAATCAAGGTAAGTGCAGATATTTGTTGTATTTTCTGTTAGTTATTAGTGCAATTCCTGTAATTTCATGTTCCTCAATTCATTCTATTGTTCATTTTGCAAGTCGTTCTTAATCGCCTTAAACTGCCCATTACAACCAATCAATCGTTTAGTTGTGATTGCCAACTATCTTATCAAAGCAATCTGGTTCTCCGGAAACAATCGTTTTATTTGCCATTTCACTAAATTCAATAATTATTCGTCGTGGGTAATTTTTCATTGTCTTAACATCCAAGGTATCCCTCGCATAGAAACCTTAACAGGGTGTATAATGAAATTCATTACTTTCAGAGGATATAACTCTTGACTAGTGTCTTTTACACCTCTACCTCTTCTGTTCTTAAATAGTTCAGTAATAGTAATTGGCTGACCAAGTGATAAGAAACAGAACTATTTTTGTAGCCCTGGAACTAGCAGATCGAGTGCAAATAATTTAACCCTCCACTTGCCTGTTGTGGGCGAAACACTCCATCTACTGGAACTAATAAACAAGGGCCTTCAAATGTGAAACAACCCAAAAACATTTTTTTGGGGTTGTTTATCTGATTGCTGGATATGAGTTATGTTCAGATTAATTTGCACGCTACTGTAAGTGATTTTGCATTTTAAATATAAAGATTCAAAATGTAATAATTGTTTTTTTTTTTATTTATTTCCAGGATGAATGCCTACCAGTACAAATGCTGTGGGGGTTAGAAATTGAAGATCTCTTTCATTTCCCTGTTTATATTGCTATGTAAGTTTATTAAGATAACTAGTATTTCACAAGTCCGATAGGAAAAAAATTTTTAAATATTGCTGTAATTAAAAGTAGTAACTCATGAACTTGTAGTGCAGTTAATCGTTAACCAACGAGCATTGTCCAGTTAAACTCAGCTACATGGAAAACATTTAAATTTAACTAAAAAACTGTATTATAAATAAGTTGTATAATATTATATAACTATATAATTTATATTTATATAATTATATAAATAAGGGATGATCTCCTAACAAAAGGGATGACACTACAGGATATCAGAATAAAAAAGGTATATCAAGATAGAGATAGATGGAGGCATATCGTCCACTCAAATCCTACCCGGCCTGCTGGAAGGATACCCAGATGATGATGATGATGATGACTACTGAAAACTGTCACTACAAATAAAGAAAACGAAATGTCAAAGAGAACGAAATTGATTTTATTAAAAATATTATTGTTTGAATGAAAAATCATTGACTATACGAAAATAAATTTTAAGACTTTAAATTTTTTTAAAAATATTTAGTTATATTCGATTTAAACCCACCGGGTTAGTCTAGGGGTAACGTCGTCACCGCTAGTCAGGTGTTTAACAGCTGATTTTTGGAGACTAAGGTTCCTGGTTCAAATCCTAGTAACGGTAATTACTTTTATACAGATTTGATTACTAGACAGTGGTTACTGGTGTACTTTGATGGTTGGGTTTCAATTAACCATACTCTCTCAGGAATCGTCAGCCTGAGTCTGTACAAGACCTCATTTATGGTTGCTTATTGTTCTAAATTGAACAGATTGCAACGTACACACTAGGAATTAAAAAAAGAAACTATGATAATTTTTGTTTTATAAATATAGAATTTAGAAAAATATATAAGAAATTATTCAAATTGTAAATTTTGAAAATCATTTATTTTTCAATTTAAATCTGATTCGATTAATCAGCTGTTTTGAATGAAGGCAATGGTCAGGTAAAACTGACTGCTACAAACTTATACAGTTTCACCGTAACACACTTTCACAAAGAACGTGGATCAGTGGTCATCAACTAAATTTGATCAAAGTCCGTTTAAAATTTTGTTAAAACTGCCACTGTCTGGCCAACTTTTTACTTAGGTGCTGACTCTAAAAATTTAGATATGGTAATTATGCTAAATCTTAAAACTGATTGTTGATTTCGAAAAGGTTTGAGCAGTAAAATGTAATAACAGTTTCAAACTATTGTAGGGGCCTGTTTATAGTTACTTGAGTCATAAGTTTGCCTTTGTTTGCAACGAGGGGTAAAGGTGGAAAAGCATCAGTGCGCATGCGCGACTGCTTTAATTTCAGTACAACAAACACAACAACTTACGAGGGGGTACCCAAAAGTATCCGGAATAGCTCTGCTGTGGGCGGAGCTTGTGCAGTAAAAATTCCCGCCACTAGGCTGCTTGTAGCGCTACTCATTGCCAGTTCAATGCCATTTTGTTCGTTGATCTAGCTTGTTCTGTTCTCGTGCAGTGATTGTTCTCGCTAGTGCTGTTTTGTGCTCGTGTCGTTTTTCATGATGGCAAGTTTTAATGAACAACGTGCGACTGTGAAATTTTGCTTCTTGCTCGGTAAAAACGCCGCGGAAACAGTTGTAATGTTGAACACAGCTTACAAAGACGACGCTATTGGAAAAACCCAAGTGTACGAGTGGTTTTTGCGCTTTAAAACTGGCGACATGTCGATTGAGAACAAACCTCGTTCTGGACGACCGTCGACTTCCCGAACAGACGAAAATGTTGTGAAAGTGAAAGAAATTGTACGAACAGACCGACGACAGACCATTGACTTTTTATCTTTAAGTGTTAAGAAGACTACGAAACAGCATTCGTCGTAAAAGATCTAATTTGTGGCAGACAGGAGACTGGTTTTTCCACCACGACAACGCGCCTGCACACACGGCAATCTCGGTTACCCAGTTTTTGGCGAAAAACGGCATGGTTTTGCTACCACACGCACCGTACTCACCCGATCTAGCTCCGTGTGATTTTTTCTTGTTCCCACGCATGAAAAGGGGCATGAAAGGTCTCCGATTTAACAACGTTGATGATGTCAAGAAAAAAACGACGGATGAGCTGGCAGCCATCACTGAAGAGGAGTACAAAAAATGTTTTGAACAGTGGAAGCACCGGTGGGACAAATGTATTAGTTGTAATGGAGAGTATTTTGAAGGGGATAAGGTTCTTTTGTAAAAAAATTAAAAATAAATAGTTTTAAAAAATAATTCCGGTTTCTTTTGGGTACCCCCTCGTATACTATACGAAGAGCATATACAGTATATTGCAGAACCTTTTGTAGGTTAACTGTACGAATATAACTGTTTGTTACCGTAAACAGAAATGTTAGTTTCTCAAAAACATGGGCAGACTATTCACAGTGCTGAACCAAATCTAATTTGCAGTATAATAAAATGCTGAGAAGTCGAAGGTAAATAAAAATGCCTCTCCCTGACTCTAGCCATGAATGAGTGGCTAACTATTGTGATGTTTCTCTTTCCACAATTAGAAAATAAAGAAGGAAAGTGAAGATGTAAAGAAGCTATTCTTCAACAGTTTTGTTGACACCTATTAAAAAAAGGAAACAGTTAGGTAAAGTTCAGCCTCTCTTAGTTTTCTCCTAATGTAAACAAATAATGACGTCACTGAGCATGGACATATCAAAATGTGTACACGCTGATTAAAAAGTAACATCAAAATACTTTCAAAAGTATTTAAATACAAAATACTTTTAAAAGTATTTTTATAAATGAAATTGTTAGGCCTTCATCATATCATGACTGATGTTTGAAGTATTTTAAGTACTTATAATTTAAAACATAGTTAACTTAATAGGAATACGACATCCATTAAGTCGCGGACTCTAGCGTGCATTCTGTAGTAGCTGGCTTTGGTTTGTTGACAGTAGGAGCAAACTAAGAACCGCTGAACTATAGATACTAGTGAGACTGATAGTGTAGACGCCGATGACAGCGATAGTAAAGAAGGCGATTCATTCGTATAAAATTTTGTTCCAATGGAATAAGGTAGCTGGTAATTACCGTAAATCAAACATTTCTAGTCATGTATTGAGCTATTGGCAATATTACAGGTCACATTTATTTCTTATAAGATTTATGAAAAACCATTTTTCGGAATAAATCACAGCTTACAAAATGTATGTAGAAACTGCATGGTAGTGAAATGTACGAGTAGTGTCTCACTGTTGAGGTTGGCAGCACTGTCAAATTTTCACTTCCCTTCCTCACAGCCCATCCATATAAAAAAGGCAATCTCGTGACTTCAGTATCTTGAACAATCATTACATTGTACTATACAATATAGAGAAATTTATCACCTTACCTTGGTTGCGTTTTAAGTTTAAAGAACTTATGCGCGTTTCGATAGTATCACCTTTTTCAGAGCAATATTATTAAAATTTAAATGTAAAACGGTGTTTCCATTTGTTCATTTAGATTAAAACTGTCTTAAATTTTCATTCCTGTATTTATTTGTATTTACTGTAATAGATTACAGCAGCTTCTTTAATTAAATTATCATCTTTAAATTTTAACTGTTAATTAATTATTTTATCTTTGTTTTAAATTTTTATGTATGTATATTTGAAATATTTCATTTTTTTTATATTTTTATTATCATAATATGTACTTTTTTCCAATGTATACAAATCCTCTTCTATTTTTCCAAAATTATGTCGTGATTCTTTCACATGTTCTGCATTTAGATTCTATTTTATTGTATTTTAATGCTCCCTCATGTCCTTTAAAACTAGAAAATGGAATATTCTTTTACATTGGAAAAATGTACGTATGATAATAAATATAAAATACAAAAAAAAAGAAATATTTCGTATATACATCCACATAGATTAACAAAAAGATAAAATAATTAATGAACAATTAAAATTTAAAGATGACAATTTTAATTAAAGAAGCTGCTGCCATCTTTTTGTTGTAATAAGTATAAATGAATACAGGAATGAAATTTAAGCCAGTTTTAATCTAAATGACTGAATGGAAATACTGTTCTAAATGTTCATTTTTAATTTTAGTAATATTGTTTTGAAGAAGGTGGTACCATCGAAACACGCGTTAGTTTTTTAAACTTAAAACGCAACCAAAAGTAAGACGATGAATTTCATTTATACTCTAATTTATATTATTGGTTGGCAGGATGCACTACAAGAATTTGTTTGTAAATTATTATTTTTCTGTTATTGATAAATTTATTATAAGTTTGAATAATTTATTTGTTCATTATTGTTTTCTTCTTAAGGTGCCTTATCCGTGAATGTTGGCGATCATCATGGAAATTCTAACTTTGTCAACTTTTCATAACTGTTTTTTTGTTTTAATTATGTATGCGCAGGAAACCAGAATTTATCGATGAATTATCAACAAACTTGATTGATATATTATTTTCTGAATATTCAACAAAATTTAATGTTATTATATCACTTCTACGACCAGTATTTATTTCTTCGAATCTTCTTGATCCGATAATGTATTGTCCTTCAGATAAACTTCTTTCTACATTCCAAAAAATGGTAAGGTTTTGTTATTAGTAATTAGTACTATTCAAATTTTTATTTTTGCTTTAAGGGGAGATTGTATAAGTATCAGATGAATTAATGTCCCATAGCCGAGCGAGTGAGAGGGAGATATGTGGCACAACTACGCATGCGCCCAAAGGTCTTTACCGTTATAATCCAAATCTAAGTACATACTACTGTCATTATCTTGCTTGTTAGTTTACTGCGTGCATAAACGCTTGCTCACAACAATGAGTGAAATTATACAATGTTATTGGAACGGCGCATATGGCTTCTGCGAGTGAGAGCGTTATGCATTCTCTCACTCCCACAGCTAGGGGACTTTAGTTCATCTGAATACTGTACTTTGTATCCCAATCAATGTTAAATTTGCTATTTTTAGGTACATTTTCCATAGGATTGGTAAAAAATAGGGAAATGAAACTTTACACACTATAGGTGTCGGGTTTCTTCTCGAGCTACTGACATTTTTTCAATTTAATCTTTGGACCTTACCATTTTTTTTTTAAATTACGAAAAACATAAAATGTTTACAAAATGTTTTCCACGTGTTTTGTGTATTACTAATTTTTGGAGCACTTGAGGAAGTCATAAAAATGTCGGTATATGTAGCTATACAAGATGATAAACTGGTAAAAATTTCAGCCTGGTAGGTTTATTGGTTTCTGAGAAAATGTACCTTAGTGTTAAAAATCTAAATTTATGGGAAAAGGTAAGAAACAAGAAGGCACAAATCAAAAACAAGTAAATTTCCCATCAACAGTTGTTTTCTATTGATAAGTTGCATTTATTGTTATACAACAGATTATGCATTAAAAAAAAATTATATAAAAAAAACAGTTGTTTATAAAGCTGAACCAACTGCTGAGAATATTAAAAACTGTGATGCAGATTTTTTTTTAAACTAAAATTCTCTTTGCACTAAAACGAGCTGTATAAAATTATGAAAAAATATTCGTTCTTCGTAACTTAATAATTTTTCAGTGTAAACCTGATGAAAACTTAATTTTTTTTTATAAAAAAAAATTTTTTTTGACATAATTTGATGTTTTTCTGGTAGATCTAGGCCTAAACTATTGAAAAACATAAACCAAAAATCGAAATTTTGAGTTAAAACCATCGTGCAATCTCCCCTTAACCCTTTCAATCCCAAATTTTTTAACTATTTTTAAATACGTGTACATTGTTTCATACATTTTACTGACATTTAAGTAAAATTAAATCACTTTTAGACCCTCAGCCTTTTTGATGGCCTGACAAAAAAGTGTGACATATATGTCACATTGGGACTTTATATCAAAGTTCCCAACAATATGAATAACTAAAATCATGTTCAGGCTTCCAAAACAATATTCTCTTAACTAAGATTTGTAGCAAAAAAACTAAATATGATTTTAATATCAAAGCTTTTACAGTTCAAAAATACTGATAAAATGGATAACATCACTACTTACAGTGTAAAAAATATACTTGTATGTACATTCAACATACTCGAAGAAATGCTACTTTATTTTAGTAAATAAACACGAATATTTAAAACTAAAATTAACTTTAAAAAGAAACTAATGGTCCCCTCTGTGGGGTAGTGGTCAGCATCTTACACTGCAAAGCGGAGGTCTCAGGTTCGACTCCTGGCTAGGGTACAGAAAAAATTATTACACTTCACATCCAGTGCTCTTTAATCAAAAGTAGTCGCTAACAATTAACATTTTTATGTCTGTTACTTCACTCCAATGTGACTTCTATGCCACACTGGGTTAGAAAGGGTTAAGAATCAGAATCATGTTGTCTTGGGTTTTGTTGGGTTGGGTACTAGTGATGGGCATTATTTAACTGAAGATGAATAACATGGTTACTGGATTGAGCCAGTTATCATAATAACAGGTTATTAAAAACACCCTGTTATTTTATAGCACCATGATTCAAAGCTGTTTAATTAACTGATACAGTATACGAATGATGCTTTTCTGACTTTTTATAAACAGTAAGGACTGTTATAACAGTAAAGACTATTAATGTGAAAACTAAGTGACTACCAGAACAACCTTTTTACTTTCTCTTGCCTATATGAATGAATATATAGGAAGGAAAGTATTGTTTTCATGTCGATTTTTCAAAATCGAGTTTTCACTGGATCTACACGTTTTCAGACCCCCTGAACACAAAAAAAACATGTTTTTACCGATTGGTCTGTGTGTGTGTGTGTGTGAACAGAATATCTCAAGAACGCAACATCGTATGAACTTAAAACTTTAGTTAAATACTACTACCGGACCCAATACGAACATTTTCATCAAAATTGGTCACCCGGAATCAGTAGTTTATTCATGTAATTTTTCACTTTTTTGCGATTTTCTCAAAAACGGCTTTTACGATTTTTTTAAAAATCGCCTCATTTACTACATTTTTTTATGCTCTACAAGATAGGGTAGGCACCATATCTGCTGAAATTCTTGGTGAGGCTGTTTTCTTGTAAACAAATTGTTTTTTTTGAGATCGCAACTTTAATATGCATTTTAGCACAAAAATGTCTCACCTCGTATAATTGGCTGACCATGTGATAAGAAACAGAACTATTTTTTGTAGCCCTAGAACTAACAGGTCGAGTGCAAATAATTTAACACTTCACATACCTGTTATGGGCGATTTTCTTACACGTAAAACAGATCCATCTATCAATGTCCTTAAAAAACATTTTATTTAAAGTAGAATAAATAAATTTGCTTGGGACAAAATTAATTCATTCTTAAGAAAATATATACTTGAACTGTATCTTCCAAACGGTTAAATCTGAATGTTAAATATTGAAAAACCCACCAGGTTGGTCTAGAGGTAAAGTCGTCGCCAGAATCAGCTGTTTGACAGCTGATTTTTGGAGATGAAGGTTCCTGGTTCAAATCCTAGTAAAGGTAGTTACTTTTACACGGATTTGAATACTAGACAGTGGTTACCGGTGTACTTTGATGGTTGGGGTTTAATTAACCATACTCTCTCAGGAATTGTCGGCCTGGGTCTGTACAAGACTACACCACCTCATTTACACGTCATCTCATTGGGTCATGGGGTTGCTTATTGTTCTAAATTGAACAGATTGCAACGTACACAAATTAAGAAAAAAAATATTGAAAGTGGTGGTATCAGTTCACAGATTATAAGATGATACTGAACTAATTTTTATTTGTATTCAGTAGCAACCCAACATTTTTAATACATAATTTTCTAATTGATTATCTTTACATTTTTTATGAACATTGCAATTATTATGTTTTTTTTTTTTTTTTTTTGCAGTATGTTGAGAGAGAACTCTCAGGATCAAGCAACTGTGAAACAAATTTAATACAAAGATTAACAAAAGAACCTTTTATGTTGTTATCAACTTTAATATCATTTGTTAAAAAAATTTTAAAGCTCATATTAGTGCATAAATCTGAAAATGGTAAGTTACAATGCATTCTATAATATACTTTTCTTTATAGTGTTACGATTCACGAATGATCACATTAATGATTTATCTTTTGTGACCGCCTTCTCCCAGAATGCTCTTATTCTCCTTCTTTTTATATATATATAAGCGAGTTTGATCTACAGCTCCAGTCGCTTCTCGCATCCCATCTGCCATCTCTCTTCTTTTTAACCATGCCTTATTTCCGTGTTTTGAAATCCACTAAATTTTTCACTTTCCCTTACATTTAATTCTATTGTAAAGATCTTGTATAATTTTTGTTTCTTGTATATCATTTTTAATAATTTGTTTGAAGCAGGAAAATTAAGTCTTTCGATTACTGACATTTAAATATTTGCTTTGCTTTTCAGCATCACTCATCCTTGAGAGATGCTTATAGAAATATAATCATTTCTTTTTCAGTGTTAAGACCTTCTCTATGCTTGAAAATATTTTTGCATCTGATTTTCTTTTATTCCAGAACTGGTCTTTGTAATTATTATTCTAATACCTAAGCCGAGGTTCGTTTGGGATCTCGGTGTATTAAATTATAAACAAACTTTTTTAACATTATAATAATTATTTTTGTATTTATGTACGTATATTTAAAATGAAGCTCGCAAAAATGTTTGTACTGACACTTTGTATGCGATTGAAAATGACCCAAATTTTTTGGAAATGATAATAACATGTGATGAAATGTGGTTTTTACTCATGATCCGGAAACGAAGCACCAATCCATGCACTGGAAGAGCCGAACTTTACCGAGAGCCAAAAAAGCTTGAATGAGCAAGTCAAAGTTTAAAGCAATGATGATTGTTTTTTTTTATCCATGGGATTGTGTACCTTCACTGGGTTCCTGAAGGTCAAACAATTAATCAATATTACTACCTTGAGGTACTTTCTAAACTATGTCAAAGAGTAAGGAAAAACCGCCCCGAAATGTGGAAGGACAAATCATGGGTTCTCCACCAAGATAATGCACCAGCTTATTCCGCGTTACCTGTTAAGAGGTTCCTAGCCAAGTACAGTATTTCAGTGTTAGAACCTCTACCTTATTCACCAGATCTTGCACCATGTGACTTCCACCTGTTCCCTAAGGTGAAATCTGCATTAAAAGGGATAACATTTGAGTCTGTGGAAACTGTAAAAGAGAAAGCGGCATGTGTCCTGAAGGAGCTGACAGAAGATGACCAGCACTGTTTCCAACAATGGAAAATTCGCATGGAGCATTGTAGGGATAGAGAAGGAGTGCATATTGAAGGGGACAATAAGTGATTATGTATAAAATAAAAATAAAATTTTTTACGTCATTCTCATTATTTAATAGCGATACCTCGGTACGTCCTTCAACACAGAGGCTGGCTGTGTAATGAAATAAATGTATAATGGCTGGCCTGTGGTTCAATGATCAGTGCGACTAGCTTCTACGCCAGGGTTCTTAGTTTTGATTCCTGGCCAGGTCTGGCATTTTTTCATCCCTCATATTTATGTCTGCATTAGCAATTTATGTGCAAACGCAGACATTTGCACAACAGTCTGACAAAAACCGAAAAAGGAATATACACTGCATATAATGAAAATCATTACTTAAAGAAAAAATTAATCTGATTAATGACGTTTTATAATTCTACTTTTTTTGTTCTTCAATAAATCAGTCATTTAATTGACTGATCATGTGAGAAAAAATAAAACTATTTTTTGTACCCCTGTAACTATCATCTCAACTGTAATTTAACTCTCCACTTGCTTGTGACAGTTAAAATTATAAATTACTTTTTATATTTAAATATTGTTTAGTTAATTATTATGTTTACAGAAACTTTACCTAAAATTACTGATGCCATTAATAAACAGAATACTGATTGGACTTACAATAAAATTTCATGTCATATTACAATTTTCATAAAACAGGTAAGAGTTATTTTTGTTTGTGAATTTTTCTGATGTCTCTATTTTATTTTGTTTTATATTTTTGCTACTTTAAGAGAAAGTACTATAAGAATGGTAAAAAATATTTCTGAAGAATTTAATAAGTTCAAATTCTGTACAATCTTTTGACAAAAAGGAATAATTTCTGAAATCACTTTATTTTGGTTTATTGAAAGTTGTATTAGCGGCTACAGGGGTTATGAAACTGAAACACCTGGTTTTAAATTAAGTAATGATTTTCAGACTGCAGCCGGGAATCGAACCCATCCTGTTCTATTAGTAGACTAGTGTGCAAACCACTATGCCATGAAAGTGAGGGAAATTATTATAGAATTTGAGCTTCACAGGACTAGACTAAGTAGTTGTTTTCTACATCTTCTATATTTTTTTATTTGAAATGCTGTTCACAGGGTTTCTGGAATTTTGCTGGTCTAATTTTCAAATTAAAGTTATCTAACCTTATTTTATGCTTAAAAGAAATTTGATATGTCTCATTTACAACAATTTTGGTGTGATTTTGTATATTTACGACTATTTTGAGCTTTTAAGGCTGAAATTAGCTTTTTATTTAATCTTAGGATTTTAAAATGGAAATAATGTATTTAAATAACTTTGTTTTTAATTCCTTTTTTATTAAGTATATATTTTTAATTTAAAATTTAAATTAAGTACCAAAAAAATCTTAATATTTTTTCAAAAACCTTTTTAACAATTTTGTGTATTTACTATAGTTTTCAGCGTTCATAGCATAATTATTTCTTTATTAGATTTTCCAGCTTTAAAGTATGATTAAGTTACGGCTGTGAAATAATTTTTTTTAATTCAATTTTACTATATTTTTATGTTGCCCACAACAGGCAGGTGGAGTGTTAAATTAATTGCACTCGATCTGTTGGTTCAAGGGCTACAATAAATTGTTCTGTTTCTTTTCACATAGTCAGCCAATTATATGACTGAACTATTAAAGAAAGAAGAGGTAGAGGTGTAAAAGACACTAGTCAGAGTTATCTCCTGTGAGAGTAATGAATTTCATTACACAGCCAGACCCTGTGGTGAATGAAGTGAAGGTGTCATTTGAAGGGTGGAAAGTGGGTGCTTTTCGGAAGGCCTGTCATGCTGATAAGCATATTTTTCCACTCAGTGAGGAAGGTAATAGTTAACCACCTCACTCCTCGTTTTTACTTAGTAAAACCTCTAGAGGTTCAAACCAGCCTTTTGGCTGTTGACCTAATAAACAACAACATATTTTTATGATAATTATATGAAAGATTTTTCTGGCACAGTTTGTTCATTTAAATAGTTTGTTCAATAAAATTTCCATTTAATAGTAGCAATTAATAAAATAAACAGCACTTTATTGAAGTTGAGAAAAGAGCTCATGTTTAGAAAAATCTAATTTAGAAGTAATTTAAGTACAAGGTCGTCTGTAATCATGTTTATTTTTATTTTATTCTGCAAATATACAAGTGCAGAAACAAAATGTGTATATTTGAGAATATATTTGTTTATTTTACTTGATTGCAGGTACTAGATTGTTTAACATTTGAAAGTATTATTGAAATGATTCATAATATATTAATTGAAGATGATCATGAATTCAATTGGAAATGGTATCTGATTACAATATCGACATTAATTGTAAATTACCCGCAATCAGCTGATGCTTTGAAAAGTATGTTGATGAAAACATTTGTTTTTTTTATTTCGAAACCTGTAAGTTACAAAAGTAATATCAATGATTGTTATTTTGATTTTGAATTTTTTTTATGGTGTGCTAATGTTTTTTTACTTTCTCTTGTCTATATGAATATATAGGAAGGAAAGTATTGTTTTCATGTCGATTTTTTGAAATCGAGTTTTCACCGGATCTACATGTTTTCAGACCCCCGAACCCAAAAAATCATGTTTTAAGCGATTGGTCTGTATGTGTGTGTTGACAAAATATCTCAAGAATGGAACATCGTACAAACTTGAAACTTAAGTTAGGTACCACTAGAGAAGCCGACATGAACACTTTTATCAAAATCAATCAACTGGAAGTTTATTCGTGTCTTTTTTCACTTTTTGCGATTTTCTCAAAAACGGCTCCTACGATTTATTTTAAAATCGCCTCATTATCTAAATTTTTTATGCTCTACGAGATAGGGTATGCTCCATGTCTCCTGAAATTCTTAGAAACGCTGTTTTCTTGTAAAAAAAATGGTTTTTATAAGATTGCTGCTTTAATATACATTTTAGAGCAAAATTGTCTATAACAAAAGTTGTAGAGAATTTATAGACCTACAACTTGTATTTAAAACATTTTTTTGTATAACGCTTAGTTTACCAGTAATTAGCGATTTTCTGTTGTTTTTTTTCACGAAAATGTGTAAAAAAATCGATTATTTAAAGATTTTAGCCTTAGTATGCATTTTACAACAAAAAAGTATATAATCAAATTTATAGGAAATTAAAAGATCTACATTTTTTATTTAAAGCATTTTTCTCTGCAGAGCCTAGTTTTATGTGAAAGAGTGATTTTCCGTATTTTTAAGCCTAACTGAGGTTGATTTTCATTTTGCGTCTTTCACTCATAATTAAAATTACATTATGTTTATTGAGGTTTGTTTTTGTTTATTTCTAATGTTTTATTACTAATTTAAGTTATATTATTAATTATTTACATTGACAGGAGAAAGTTGTGTGAGTGTTTTCACCAGGTTTGTTTTTAAATCCAGATCCTAACTGAAAAGTAAATTTAAATTTTTAATTTTAACTTCTCCTTCTTCTTCTTCTTCTTCTTCCTCTTCTTCTTCTTCTTCTACTACTACTACTCCTTCTTCTCCTTCTCCTTCTTCTTCTCCTTCTTTTTCTTCTTCTCATCATACCCTCTCTGACCGGAGGTTGGCAATCATAACAGTTATTCAGACCTTGGACACCGCAGCTGTGAACTGTTCCACTGAGATACTACAAAACCATCGGCGAAGATTCTTCTATCAAGAAATTTGTCTCTTTCTCACATCTCTCTTTCCCTGAATTTTGCCTTGTATTATTAAGCGAAGTATTTCATACCTTGGTCCACGCATAATGTCACCCAGATATTCCATTTTCCTTTTTTGGATGGTGTAAACAAGTTCCTTTTCTATTCCCATTCTCCACAAGACTCTCTCGTTGGTTACTTTTTCCGTCCAGGGTATTTTTAGCCTGCGCCTGTATTATCAAAGCTCAAACACATCTATTCTCCTGATATTTATTTTATTCAGCGTCCCAGCTTTCGCATCATGTAACTCTGTCGAGAAGATGTAACATCGAACGATCCTCAATCTCAGGTCAATTATTTACTTTGTAACAAAGAATTAAGCAATTTTGATGAAGCTTGTAATTATATTTTATCTGAAAGAGAAATTGATTAAGATGAATCCGCCAGTGTTTGTAGCTCAAGTGTTGCTGTTGATATCACGGACAAAACAGATAATTTTGGTTGGGTTAAAATTGACAATTTGCAGGCTCATATTTCATAATTTGGATTTACAGGAAGCTGAATTTAACGATTCCTTCCACTAGGTCAGTAATATAACCCCGCTTTGTGTGGTGACTTGAGTTTTCTAAACTTTTGACGAATACACTAAATGAATTTAAATGTTTTTTTTGTTTCAGAATTTCTTGATCAGTGGTTGAAAGAAGCAGTTATAAATAAATCCAAACGTAATTTAGCTGCTGTTATTTTAACCGTTAGACAATGCTGTGCTGAGTCTGTACCTCCATTCACTTCATATGCATCTTGGTACTCCCAATTAGATAACCATTTGGAAACACCATCTGAATTTAAATTTATCATAGATTTCTTCTCGCAGATTGTACCACATGAACAAAGTCTTTGCTTAAAAATCCATATAAATAAGGTATTTAAAATAATCAATGAATACAAATAAATGTGAAATACATTACTGATACTCACTCTTTATTCTTGAGTGTAAGCTTATTCATTAGTCTTAAGCATAAGCTTATTCATAGCATTATTCTTAAGTAGGAGAATCACAAAATCGCCAGAACTATTAGGCCTAAAATCTTGAAATTTTCAACTTCTGAAGGAGAAAATTAAAAAATTGTAGTTGTCATCTGATGGCAACTATAAGGAGTAGAGTTTCATAGTTTTAGTACTATAAGTGGTTTTAAAATGGCCGTTTGTATGATGTGTTGCCAGGATGAGCAGTTTAGTGTAAGGACAGCATGCATCTCTAAAGATCGAAGCTGTGGTGACTACGGAATCTCGTCATCCAGTAGAAACATCATCGCATTCGCTCATGGAGAAGACGACGTGTCTTTGTCGAAGTCCAGGAGTATTAACTAACCAAAAGAGAACTTGTTCTCTGATTGATTGAAGTTTGCTGTTACTTCAACCAATCATGTGCCAATTATGTACTTGCTCCTCTTCTCTCAACAAAGACCCATTGTTCTTTCGCCTGTATGGTGGTATAGTCTAGCGTCCGGCAGTACAGCTCTTAAGTAGGAGTTTTGTCGTACAGAAGAACAAATGTTCCTGTTAGTTTTTTAACCCTTCTGCTACGGCGTGTTTTTCATCGTATAGTGAATGTTCAAATGTCAAAGCATGTTCCCAAATAAATTCATTTATCTAAGGCCATTACTGATAGAAAATTGTGAAAAACTTACAGGCATTTTATACAACACGTATGGTTATTTTTATTTTAACAACATAAAAATTGGTTGTGTTTTTTGCTAGCTACAGCGGGTGAAATACTTTTGCGCGTAAAAATTTGTAGTTTACTTTATATTTTTGGCTGTAACATGCTAAAATTTAAGTTAATCATGAAATTGTACAGAACATAATTCGTAGAAGACATTTTCGTGAATAAAACCATGTTTTACAATATAATTTAGAGTAACATTAGCCCTATTAATTTCAGTTTGAAATTGCAACGCGCAAAGTGGGAACTGAATCTGTAATATTTGAACAGTGTTGCATTGTCAAATTCCTGTCATTCCCCACCCTCTGGTTCACAACAAATATGTGAATAGTATTGACATTGAACACATATATAGTTACAAATACCCATACAAAATTATGTAGTAGTGGTAAAAGGATAGGATTTGTAATAGGCCATGAAACAGGTCGAGGGAGCTTTGACGAAGAAAGACAATGTTTACTCTCGGAATTTCCGCATACCATGCCAACAGTTGCTCGTAGGATGAAAAGGTTTGATTTTATAGCATCTATGCATTGTTCTGATTTAGTAGGTAGTTCTACGAACCTTATATATGAAATATTTCATAAGTTACATTGTCTTGAAAATAGGACGACTTCAAAAGTAACTTGGCAACTTACAACCATTGTTTCAACCTTGCTATCAATACATTTTCATTGTGTTTTATATGAAATTATAGAACCATTCAAGGTGCGTAATTTGATATATAAACCGAACAAATCGCTTCATAAATACGTTTAGTATAGGCTTTTAAAGCTGGTTACTACCAGGGCAACTAAGATTGCCTCCCGTAGCAGAAGGGTTAATCTGTATTCAATCTTTTACAGTATCAGTGAGATATCTCTTGTCCCATATACAGGATTGGGTAATGACAAAATTTGTTGTTCCCCAATGATAAAATTATTAGAGATTAACTACTTTCTTCTTTATTTTTAATCCTGGATAGTTTTAATAAAATATTAACCTAATTGGTATATTTTGGATAATTTTTAGGTACCATCTGTGCCAGCTGGTGCTTATGCTGCAATATCCGATTATATTTCTCTTGCTAAAACACGGCTTACCGATCTAAATGAAACAACAGATTACATTGGTTTGTTTGGAGAATATAAAACGAATGAAAAAGTAAGTATACTAGAATAATTTTCAATATTGTTACAAAACTTATTTTACGAATAAATCTTTAAAATGCAGCTTGTAATCTAAATGATATTATTCTAATAGAGTTCACTAACATGTGTTCTCTTTAACGCTACTTAAATTTAATATTTGTATTTATTAATTTTTTTTTTTTTTTTAATTCATTTATTTAACGTCGCATCAACTACAATGGTCATTAGCGACGACGTTGGGGTGTAACTTTTTGTACGATGGAGGATGAAATGATTTTTTTGTAACGTATGAAAATATGCCGTGCCTGAGTGGGATTTGAACCCAGGACCGCATGTATTTTTGTTTTTATTTACATGCTTCAGTAGATCTACCATCATAAGTGTACATATTATTTAGAATTGCCGTGAACACTAGTGTGTCGGCTGGTATAATAGTTCAGATGATTTCTGTTGATTGATTTTCCATTAAATTTCGGTTTTATAATTTGTTGATTGTAATTGAGTATTTTATGAATATTACAATAATTGATTTGATTGAGATTAGGATAATTATCGTATGGTCGAAGAAAAAAATTAGTTGTTCTATGATTGGGCTTGCTCTATTCCAAACTTTGTAATCATTAAAATTTTTGCAGAAAATTTTGTCTCTTCTGTTACTTGTATAAAACTCAGATTATACAATTGACTGAAGAGAATAAATCTTCTGTAAGGTTTATAACGTTAAGTAGTTTCTATTTTCCCTGTTAGTTAAGTAGATGTCCCTATTTTGGCCTCGACAGAATGGAGACATCTGAGAAGATAGGCGTTTGTCAGTGGATTCCAGAGAGAGTAGGGGCAGCGATGCTGCAGGATGAAGAGAGCTGGAAGTTGTTCGCTCAGTTTGCGGGGAGGGTGGTCGGGAGACTGCGGAGGGAGGAGACATATGGAGATCAGCGGGATCGCCCTCTCCCACAGTGAATTAATCCTATCCCGATCTCAGTAGGTAAGGTAGGCACACTAATTTCCTGAGCTGGTGATGAATGAAAGTGAAAGAGTGAGTGTTGCTCAGTGACAGCGAGAGGGGAATTAGGCTATGGTTCTCTTCCACGCCCCGCTGACAGTCTGTAATTTTTTTTTTAACTCGGCATTTCCCTTGTAGTGTTATATAAACAGTTCCGAGGGAGGTGGAGGGTTGTTTGCTGATGTCGAATCAAGTGGCCAGGCGGCGGGTTTTTGGTTGGTAAGGCGGTTGCGGCCTCCTTGGGACTGGACGAGGACGCCTCAGTTGAGTCTAACACTACTTCCCCCATCGTGAGGGAGTGAACATGAGTTTTTCTCGATGCCTCAGATAAAAAAAAAATAGTTTCAATTTAAATAATGTGTATTCTCATGATGGTGGATCCTCATCAAGGCATGTAAATTAAAACAAAAATAATTGAATGAGAAGTTGAAATTTAAGCAGTGTTATGAATGCTAGTAAAGTATTGTCATTTGAAATTATTTTATAACTAAATTTAAATTTTATCTGTTAAGTAAAAGAAATTTCTGAATTTGTTTATCTGTTAAAAATGTTCAACGACTTTTCAACTTGCCTGCAGTTCTAAAAATTTAATCAGTCGGTAGAAGCCACTAAGTAGATAGTGTTGTGTAGGTCATCAGCCGAAAGTCTGGTTTGAATCTCTAGAGGTTTTACTAAGTATAACGAGGAGTGAGATAGTTTTAAATTGCCTTCCTCACAAAGTTGAAAAGTTTTCTTATCAGCATGCCAGGCCCTCTGAACAGCATATATTTTCCACCCTGCAAATGACACCTTCTCTTCATTCACCACAGGGTCTGGCTGTGTAATGAAATTCATTATTTTCAGAGGGGATAACTCTTGACTATACTATTTTTCAAAGTTGATGAGCTCTGAACATACGCATTGCCCCCTAACCACTTCATAGCCAGCCAATAACTTCCTCACGCAGCTCTGTTATATATTTATATATTTCGTCAGCCATTTTTTTGGTCTTTCAATAACAAATAACCTATGAACATACAACCAGCTGATTATATTATAAAGTATTGCATGTTAACGCGCTCTACAACCGATGTGTTCATTATGAGGTGCAAGACACGAGTGAAATACTACGGCTCTCATACGCATGCGTGCGTAACGTTTGTCAGGCTGATACATTTGTACAATCTGACATCACTGGCAAATGTTCTAACGTGTGAATTCTAACTGGCAAATTGGTCTAAACGTGTGGAACAGCAGAGTTCATCAACAGTGACAAGCATTATAGTGTCTTTTATATCTCTACCTCTTCTGTTCTTAAATACTTCAGTCATTTAATTGGGTGGTGATAATAAGCAACATAATTTTTTGTAGCCCCTTGAACTTAACACATTAAGTGCAAATAATTTAACACTCCATCTGTCTGTTGTGAACAGAATAATAGTACATGGTGTAAACAGATTTAAAATATGAAATTTTTGTTAGGGGGCCCGGAAAGGGATCTAAAAATCAAACCTTCATAGTCATTGGAAATATAGGGTGATTCAAAAAGGGCGCCGGTTTTGATATATTAAATTAAGAGATTTATTTTATTGAAAAACTGAAAATAAATACATCAAAAAGTTCATCTTTCCTTCCGATTTTATGTATGAAAAATGATGTCATGCATGTGTCCTCCTCTACTGTGCTGGCACGCATCAACTCTGTCCATGAAATTGGATATTACTGCACGACAAGTTTCGACTTCCATTTGCCCGATAACCCGTCGAATTTCCTCCTTCAAGTCATTGATGTTTCGGGGTTTATTGGCATACACCAATGACTTCAGATGACCCCAAAGAGGAAAGTCACAAGGCGTCAAGTCACACGACCTTGGTAGCCATTGATGGTCGGAATTACGAGAAATGATGCGATCCTGGAACCGTTCACGGAGCAACAACATTGTTTCTCGTGCAGCGTGACAGGTGGCACCATCCTGCTGAAACCACAACTCATCAATGTCCATTCCATCCAAATGACGCCACAAAAACTCCCTAATCATCGTACGGTATCGGTAACAGCCACACTGTCACGAACCAACGCAACGTTCTGCTCAGTTCGGCCAGAACGACGACGTCCAGAACTTTTAAGGTCGACTGTTGAACCCATCTCAAAAAACTTTTTCATGAGCCTGCGAACTATTGATTCATTCGGTGCTTCATTATGTCCTAGAGTACCGCGAAGTCGCCTGACAGTAGCCGCATAACTCTCTCCACTCTGGTAAAATGTTTTGACGATTAACACTCGTGCAATAGTAAACTTCTCCATGGTTAGACACAGACTGCGAGAGTACTACACTGCGAACAAGAGAAACTACAACTGAATCGTCAATCGGAATGTTCTCCGAAATAGAAATGAGGTCTAACAATGTTGCCAACCGATAAACAAAAATTTACCAGCCGTTTAAAAACCGGCGCTCTTTTTGAATCACCCGTTACAGGATTGGTGTCCTTTACAATTTAATTTCTTGGCTCAGAATAATATACTTTTCTTCTATTAGTATCTCAGTTAATCTGTAAAACTTAAGCAATTTTTTAAAATTCATTTCTTTGTGGTTGATATTATGAATGATGTGGATTGTTTTTCAAGTTAGCTTCAGAAAAAATTACAGTATATAGCAAGTGGAATGTTTGTAAACATTTTTATTTCTTCATCTACATTAACTTAACTAACTATATAAACATCTTTATGTAGATGACTGAAGATGTAACATCTTCTATAGATTTTTAAAAAAAATTAGTTTCAAACGATATTATATACTCTGATGATGGTGGGATCCATCGAAACACGAGTAAGTAATAGATAGATAAAAATCAAGGCAGCTTAGAAACGGTTAGTGAAATTTATTTTATGAAATAGAATTAATTTCAAGCTGCAGGATGCATTACAAGGATTTATTACTTTCTCTTGCCTGTATGGATATATAGGAAAGAAAATATTGTTTTCATGCTGATTTTTTGAAATTGAGTTTTCACCGGATCTACACATTTTCAGACCCCCTGAACCCAAAAAACATGTTTTTAGGGATTGGTCTGTGTGTGTGTGAACAGAATATCTCAAGAACGAACGGAACATCGTACGAACTTGAAACTTAAGTTGCATACCACTTACGGACCTGACACAAACATTTTAATCAAAATCGGTCAACCGGTAGTAGTAGTTTATTCGTGTCATTTTCACTTTTTTGCAATTTTCCTACGACTTTTTTAAAAACCACCACATTTACTAAATTTTTTATGCTTTACAAGATAGGGTAGGCGTCATGTCTGCTGAAATTCTTGGAGAGGCTCTTTCCACGTAAAAACATAGTTTTTTTAAGATTGCTACTTTAATATGCATTTTAGCGCAAAAATATATATAATAAAAGTTGTAGGCAATTTAAAATCTTACAACTTTTATTTCAAATATCTTTTTGTTTAACGTTTAGTTTAGCGGTAATTAGCAATTTTCTGTTTTTTTCTCACGAAAACGTGTGAAAAATTGATTTTTTAAAGATTTCAGCCTTAGTATGCATTTTACGACAAAAATGTATTATAATAAAATTTATTGGAAATTAAAAGAGCTACAACTTTTATTTAAAGCATTTTTCTCTACAGAGGTTAGTTTAGCATGAAAGAGTGATTTTCCGTATTTATTTAAGCCAAACTGAGGTTGAGGTTGATTTTCATTTTGCGTCTTTCACTCATGATTAAAATAAGGTTAGTTTTTTTGTTTATTTCTAATGTTTTATTACTAATGTTAGGTTACATTATTTATTATTTACATTGGCAAGAGAAAGTCATGTGAGTGTTTTACATCAGATTTTTTTTTTTTGAATTTATGTTCATGAAACTTGTGTGTTATTCTAGGCTCTCATTGTTATGCGATTATAAACAGATTCAATCAGGATGCTGTAGAAATGGGTGTGTTAAAATTGACTCATTCACTACTGTACACAAAGATTCATGCTTCATTAATCTGATTAAATTTTATTACCTTTCAGTGATTGTTGTTTAAATTATTTATGAGATTTTATATACTAAGCTTGAAGTCATAAAACACATAAACCTACAAACTATTGTGATTCTGTATTAATTTTAGATTTATGAATAAATTGTTAAATGTAATAAAAAAATACTGTTATCCACGTACGTACGTACTTAAATTACAATAAAAAAACGAACCATTAAAATAATAACAAATGTGTACGTAAAATAGATGTGGTAATTAGGATTTTAATCAATTTTTACTTTCTCTTGTCTATATGAATATAATATAGGAAGGAAAGTATTGTTTTCATGTCGATTTTTCGAAATCGAGTTTTCACCAGATCTACACGTTTTAAGACCCCCTGAACAGGGGCAGTTCCAGGGCTGATTTTCGGGGGGGGGGCTATCTTGTTTTTATGTAGCTCTTACTACATAATTTGTATTACATAGTTTGTAATTGAGTCATTGAAAAGTCCTCTTTTATCCTGTATTGCTGTAACCACAATTTTAATATATAGAGAAATTTCAAGGTGCTGACTGGATGTGAGTGGCTTTTGACTACTGACACTGATTTTTATCTTAATACTATTTAAAAAATAGATACTTTCTGTTTGACTCATTTTTATACTAATTTTTATCTGATTTATACTGATTTTATATTTTTTTTTTATTTTATACTGATTTTTATCTTAATACTATTTAAAAAATAGATACTTTCTGTTTGACTCATTTTTATACTAAAATAATTATTGTTAATTGATAGGTACAAGTATTGGGATTCAGTTTTGTTAGAAATAATAGCTTATAGAAAATATTAAACTAAGTTTTCCTAGTATTTCGGAGGGGGCCATGGCCCCTTCCCTGAAACCGCCCCTGCCCCTGAACCCAATAAACATGTTTTTAGCAATTGGTCTGTGTGTGTGTGTACAAAATATCTCAAGAACAGAACATCGTACGAACTTGAAACTTAAGTTACATACCACTACCGGACCCGACACGAACATTTTCATCAAAATTGGTCAACCGGAAGTAGTAGTTTATTCGAATAATTTTTCACGTTTTTGCGATTTTCTCAAAAACTGGAAGAGCTGAACTTCATCGAGAGCCAAAAAAGCTCGAATGAGCAAGTAAAAATTTAGAGCAATGATGATTGTTTTTTTTTTTTTTGATATCCTAGGGATTGTGTACCTTCACTGGGTTCCTGAAGGTCAAAAAATTAATCAATATTACTACCTTGAGGTACTTTCTAAACTACGTCAAAGAGTAAGGAAAAAACGCCTCGAAATGTGGAAGGACAAATCATGGGTTCTCCACCAAGACAATGCGCCAGCTCATTCCGGGTTATCTGTCAAGAGGTTCCTAGCCAAGTACAGCATCTCAGTGTTAGAACAACCACCTTATTCACCAGATCTTGCACCATGTGACTTCTACTTGTTTCCTAAGGTGAAATCTGCATTAAAAGGGACAAGATTTGAGTCTGCGGAAGCTGTAAAAGAGAAAGCCGCATGTGTCCTGAAGGAGCTGACAGAAGATTACTTCCAGTTCTCCGTTGTTGTTTCCAACAATGGAAAATTCATATGGAGTGTTGTAGGGATAGAGAAGGAGTGTATATTGAAGGTGACAATAAGTGATTATGTATAAAATTAAAATAAAATGTTTTACAACGTCAGTCTCGTTATTTAATAGCCACACCTCGTAGATCTATTCCATTAAATATCGTGTGAATAGTTATTAAAAAGTAACCGTTATATTAAATTATACCAATAATTTACGAAAACAGAAAACCTTGAGTTTAGTTAGATATACAAACACTTCAGTACAGCAGAACCATAATAAGAATAAAATTGTGATGTGTCGGACACTCCTTAGATATGTACATTTAAATGAGTTAAAGCAAGATGTTGTAAATAAATAAATAAAATTTGGTAAAGGATGAATTAAAATAATTGAACAGTTTTATACAAGTGACTGAAGTTATACCATCTTCTGAAAAGGTTTTCATAAAACTTGTTTTAATTTTTTTTTTGTACATGGGTTTATTTTTTGCCCATCACGAGCAGATGGAGTGTTAAATTAATTGCACTCGATCTATTGGTTCCAGGGCTACAAAAAATAGTTCTGTTTCTTATCAACATGGTCAGCCAATTAAATGGCTGAACTATTTAAGAACAGAAGAGGTAGAGGTGTAAAAGACACTAGTCAGCATTATATCCTCTGAGAGTAATGAGTTTTACTATACAGTCTAATCCTGTGGTGAATGAAGTGAAGTTGTCATTTGCCGGGTGGAAAGTAGGTGTTTTTCAGAGGACCTGGTATGCTTATAAGCATACTCTTTCAACTCAGTGCGGAAGGCAATAGTAAACCACCTCACTCCTCGGTTTTATTTAGTAAAACCTCTAGAGGTTCAAACCAGCCTTTCGGCTGTTGACCTAATAAACAATGGTTTTTATTTCTGATGATGGTGGATCCACTGAAACATGTAGACTTTACCTTATTCCGCTTAACTTAGAAACTGATGTAAATGATATTATGTGTGCGTACATTTGGAAGAATGACACTAACGTGACCAATGGCCAGGTGCTATTGACAAATCGTGTTATATTAACATATAGTTTTACTCTTTCTTGCCCTGTATGAATTAATTGAGAAGGGAAGTTGTTTTTATGTCGATTTTTCAAAATTTTTTTTCTCCAGAAATTCATGTTTTCAGGCCCACTGAACCCAAAACTGTGTTTTAGCGATTGGTCTGTGTGTGTGTGTGTGTGTGAACAGAATATCATATGAAGTTAAAACTTGGAACATAAGTTAGGTACCACTGCGGACCCAACATGAACATTTTCATTGGAGTCGTAGTTTATTTCTTGTGATTTTTAAAAACTGGTTCTATGATTTTTTTTTAAATCACTTCTTTTACTACATTTTTATGCTCTACAAGATTGAGTAAGCGCCATATCTGTTGAAATTTGTCGGGGGCTGTGCTCTCGTGTTAAAAAATAGATTTTTAAGATTGTAGCCTTCATTTTTCATTTTAGGGAAAAAGCATATAGTAATATAATATTCTAAGTCCTACAAAAGTTAATTTTTATTTTGCGTCATTCAAACATGATTTAAGTTATTTTTTCGTTATTTATATTGGCAAGAGAAAGTCACGTGAGTGTTTCACAACAGATTTTTTTTTTTGTTTATCTCTGCTTCTGGCACAGTAATAAGCTACTTCGGTGTTTAGTTTAGTGTTTTATCATAAAAATTATCATGGTTAAATATGGTTTTTCTCCCACCATTGGGATGGCTCACTAATATCCTTTTCACGGTTGATGAGCTCTGCTGTTCCACACATTTAGACCAATCAGAACGTTTGCCAGCGTTGTCAGATTGTACCTGACAAACATTACGCGCACATGCGTGTAAGAGCCGCAATAGTTCCCTCTCGTCTTGCATCTCATACTGAACATATCGAATATAGAGTGCGTTAACATGCAATACTTTATAACATAATCAGCTGATTGTATGTTTATAGGTTATAATTATTATTGAAAGACCAAAAAAAATGACTGACGAAATATTTAACAGAGCTACAAGAGCAAGTATTGGCAACGTTGCTAGCAAGTCATTGGCTAGCTATAAAGTTTTGCACTTGTTCTAAAAACAAGTGCAATGAACTATAACTGTAGAAAAGTAGAACAAAAAATTTTGGATTTAGCATAATATTTGCGTTCTTTTTAATTTGTGTTATTTTCTAATTTTTTCTATTTATTTTTTTAGGAAGGTAGAGAATCTGATATCGCTAAAGTTATTGACCATTTTAAAGAGACCAGAGAAATTATGAAAACTGTTATAGAAGCATCTGTTTTTCGTCGGAATTATTATGAACGTGTCTTTCTGTCCGATTTATTACAGCCTGAAATTGATAAAGACAATCCAAGATATAAATTTATTGAGAAACTTTTTTCCATCGGAAAATGTCCTAATGCTATGTATACGGATTGGGTCATAAGGTAAGTTATTATTTTTTGTAAAAACCTGCAACTTTTTTTATACAGTATAAACTTTCACATATAAGATAATTTGATCCAATAGTACTTTGGATAACATGGAGCCATTAGAAAATTATTTATGATATTAGGCTGACCATAAAAGTCTATGTTTATAATAATTATTATTGCACATACTTTTTATAGATTTATTATACTTTTTATAAATGTACATTTTATCGTAACATACAATGGTTCTATAATTAGAATTATTTATGATTTCGTTGTCTGCATTTATTAATAAGTAATAATGAAAAATTGAATGTGGAAAATTTTAAAATATGTTTATAATCTTAAGTGTATCAAGGATAATTTATGAAAGTGGACGACTTCCCACAGAATAATTATTATTTAGAATACATGACCTTTCTTAGTCAAAATTTTTGATAAAAATATCTTGTCCTTAGCTGATTATTGGTTTGCTTACCATTATTTTGTGTTGTCAGTTAATACTAATGAATGTATATGCTTAAATCTTGGTCTAAACATAAAACACAACTTCATTTACTCTGCTATGACGGGTTTGAAATGTATTGGGCATATTATTAGACACAATGGTTTCATTGTTAATTTTTTCAATATTAAAATACCGGGTGAAATAGGAAAGGGAAGGCCAAAGTAGAACTTAAAAGTTTTAATAACGATGTGACATTTAATGAGTATGTATACATCAATGTAATGGTTACTACAAGAAATTTATGCTTGTACACTTTAGAATGTGAATGAATGAATTTCATCTTTAGCAAGGTGATAAGGTTATAAGGTATGTAGCTCTCGTGGACAAGTTGGTACCACTGCCATGTAGCAAGAAGCTAGCAGAAGCAAATAACCAGTCCCAGTCGTCACTAGCTCGCCAACCGGTGTTGTAGTGATGATTAGTGATGAGCATACTCATTCCGTTTTCTGCTAAGTGCGTGCTGTGACAAAGTGAAATGGAATTTCAATTTCTGAAAAACAGGAAATCACAATGAAAACGGAAGTGGATGGCTGTCCAGTATGACTGATGATGTGTTGCAGAAAATTGAAGAAATTCTTCTCTATGATAGTTGTTCGACAATTGACGACCTTCATGAAAACATAATTTATCGACTGAAATATCGCAAGTTGTCAGCTCAGTGAGTGCCCAAGATGCTTAATGAAAGACAAAAAATTGACAGCGAGTGCTGCCTTAGAATTTTTTGATGGTTTGGAAACTGAAGGCAAGGCTTTTCTCAACTGTATCGTAACAGGAGATGAACTTGGGCTTATCATCATATTCCTGAGAGCAAATGTCAATCAGTGCAATGGCCCCCCATACCAATTCTAGTTAAGTCAAAAAATTTAGCTATTACAAGAAAAATCATGTTGTCAGTGTTTTGTGACAAAAATGGGATTCTGCTCATTAATAATTTCGAAAGTGATGAAATAATCGATGCTGAAAGATATTGTAAGACCATGAGGAAACTTCACTAAGGCATTCAAAACAAACGCCGTGAGATGCTGACGACGGGATTCTGACTTAATTTGGTTGGAATGTTTAATTTAAGCAAACCCTCTCACAGCCCCAATCTTGTAATTAGTGATTATCGATTGTTCACTAACTTGAAGGAATACCTTGGTGGAAAACACTTTTCCGACAATGACGAGGTGAAAATAAAAGGGATGAACTGGTTGGAAGAGGCAGCGGGAAACTTATACGACACAGGCATCAAAAAACTGGTCCCATGAATAACAAAATGTATTGAACTAAATGGTGATTTTGTAGAAAAACAATGTAATACCTATATTATAATCCATTTAAGTTTTATTAAAATATATTCGTATTTTATATTTCAAAGAAATGTTGTAACCTTACGTGCCGGATAACGGTCATATGATTCTGATATTTTGCCTCAGTTAATATAGAACCTAAGATAAGCATGTTTTTACTGTTTATCGAAGCCCCCAGATAATTATTGCATATTTATTTTTAAACAAAAACAGTTTTATTAATTTTGATATTTTTATTAATTGTATGTACAGAAGTAACAATGAAAGACAGTTGCAAAAAGAAAGAAGTGAAATTGAAATTATAGAAATATTTGATACAGAAGATTGGGATGTTAACTAGAAGTAAATTTTAATGAAAACTTTCTGCAGGGTAATATAATAATATATCTGTGATATTTAATGATCTTCAATCCAATTGATATTGCCTGATCTGTGTACATGTTGAATGTTGTTTAGTAAATATTTTCATTACACAGATGCCTGTGTTTTATTTACAACTCCTTACTAAATATTTTATAAGTGGTTTACCTTCCTCGAATCTTTCTCTAAATTCTTCTTTTTTTTAATACGTTGTCATTGTACAATCTAATAGTAATTGTAAAGAAATAAACAATTATTCTTTATACCTGCATAATATTTTTATTGAAACTTTTTCACCTTCAAAATATAAGGAGTATCATTGAAATTAAATGAATAAATCATTATTGTTACACAATATTAAATATATTTTTATAAATGACAAATTATTAGTTACAGTAAAAAGGTTGAAGGTATGAGGTGTAGCTATTAAATAACGAGACTGACATTGTAAAAAATTTTATTTTTAGTTTATACATAATCACTTATTGTCAACTTCAATATACACTCCTTCTCTAACCCTACAACGCTCCATGAGAATTTTCCATTGTTGGAAATAGTGCTGGAAGTCATCTTCTGTCAGCTCCTTCAGGACACGTGCGGCTTTCTCTTTTACAGCTTCTATAGACTTAAATCTTGTCCCTTCTAATGCAGATTTCACCTTAAGGAACAGGTAGAAGATAATAATATGTGATGAAACATGATTTTTTACTTATGATCCAGAAATGAAGCGCCAATCCATGCACTGGAAGAGCCGAACTTCACCGAGAGCCAAAAACGCTCGAATGAGCAAGTCAAAATTTAAAGCAATGATGATTGTTTTGTGTATATCCATGGGATTGTGTACCTTCACTAGGTTCTGAAGGTCAAACAATCAATCAATATTACTAACTTGAGGTACTTTCTAAACTACGTCAATGAGTAAGGAAAAACGCCCCGAAATGTGGAAGGACAAATCATGGGTTCTCCTCCAAGACAATGCGCCAGCTCATTCCGCGTTATCTGTCAAGAGGTTCCTAGCCAAGTACAGCATCTCAGTGTTAGAACATCAACCGTATTCACCAGATCTTGCATCATGTGACTTCTACCTGTTCCCTAAGGTGAAATCTGCATTAAAAGGGACAAGATTTGAGTCTATGGAAGCTGTAAAAGAGAAAGCGGCACGTGTCCTGAAGGAGCTGACAGAAGATGACTTCCAGCACTGTTTCAAAAAATGGAAAATTCTCATGGAGTGTTGTAGGGATAGAGAATGAGTGTATATTGAAGGTGACAATTAATTAAAGATTATATATAAAATTAAAATTAAATTTTTTACAATGTCAGTCTCGTTATTTAATAGCCACACCTCGTATAAACTTTAAAAAATACATTTAATATTATTGTGCTTTGTCGTGATATTAATCGTAAGTATATCGTTATTGTCCATAACAGGGTTACTGTCCATAACAGACAGGTGGAGTGTCAAATTATTTACACTCAATGTATTAAGTTTCAGGGCTACAAAAAATAATATTGTTTATGATCACATGGTCACCCAATTAAATGACTGATGTATTTAAGAACAGAAGAGGTAGAGGTGTAAAAGACACTAAAATGCTTTTTCACCGTTCATGAACCCGGACTATCCCATTATTATTATTATTATTATTATTATTTGCGTCAAGCTCCCAAAGTGGAAGTCGCTAAGTATTTAATTATGGATTACTCTACTGGGTACCTTCCGTTTTTTCTCCACCCAGTATGCTTTCATTCTCTCCGAGAATGCCTTTTTCCTATCCTCAGTCCATCTAGTTCTGACTTTTTGGTGTTTTTCCACCGGCTTGACCTCCCAGTCCTCAACGCATTTCCGGTATTTCCTCCTGTCAGTAGTTATTTCTTCAGGAATTCCCGCAAGATTGAGATCCTCTTTAACCTTTTTTATCCAGTCTACTCCATTTTTAAGAGAGCTAACATATTCCACTATTTTCCGTGTTATCCTATTCTCAGGGAGTCTTTTAATATGTCCGAAAAACTTAAGTCTTCTTTTAAGTCTAAATTTCATTACCGTGCAGTTTCTACATACATTTTGTTGTAAGCTGTGGTTTAATCCGAGAAAATTTTCTTCATAAACCTTATACAAAATAAATCTGACCTGTAATACTGCTTATAGCTTAATTACATGACTAGAAATGTTTGATTTACTGTAATTACCAACTACCTTATTTCATTGGAAAAAATTTCTACGAATGAATCGCCTTCTTTACGATCGCTGTCACTGGCGTCTTCACTATCAATCTCACTAGTCTGCCTAACCACTTCCTTTTTTTACCAGATGTCAACAAAACTGTTGAAGAATAGCTTCTTCTGTCTTTAATTTCCTTCTATATTGTTCGAATTGTGGAAAGAGAAACATCACAGTAGTTAGCCACTCGCTCATGGCTTTTGTTAAGAGGCATTGAAAGGTATTTTCGTTTAGTTTCAACTTCACGCCATTTCATTACACTGCATATTAGATTTCGTTCAGCACTGTGAATAGTCTGCCCACATTTTTGAGAAACTAACATTTCTGTTTACGATAACAAACAGTTATATTCGTACCGTTAACCTACAAAAAGTTTCGTGATATACTGTATAGGCTATGCTCTGGGTATAGTATAAGTTGTTATGTTTGTTGTACTGAAATTGAAGCAGTCGCACATGTGCACTGATGCTGTTCCTCCCTTTACCTCGTTGCAAACAAGGACAAACTCGTGACTCAAGTGACTATATTTATATTTCTAATTGGAAACCACCGTTAGTGCGTTGTTTAGATACCCTATTTTTTTATAATCCACAGCAATTAATATTTTTAGGTGTTAATAATCTACAAAACAGGCAGGTGAAGTGTAAATTATTTACACTCGAACTGCTAGTTCCAGGGCTACAAAAAAATAGTTCTGTTTTTTATCACATGGTCACCCAATTAATTATATGACTGAATCATTTAAGAACAGAAGAGGTAGAGGTGTAAAAGACACTAATCAAGAGTTATCTGCTCTGAAAGTAATGAATTTCATTTTACAGCCAGACCCTGTGATGAATGAAGTGCAGTTGTCATTTACAGAGTGAAAAATATGTGCTTTTCAGAGGGCCCGGCATGCTGATAAGCGTACTTTTCCACTCAGTGAGGAAGGCAATGGTAAACCACCTCACTTCTCGTTTTACTTAGTAAAACCTCTACAGGTTCAAACCAGCCTTTCGGCTGATGACCTAAACAACAACACATTGTTATTGTACAATTTTCTTTTTGATTTAACATGAAATCTTTATTTGAAAAATAATAAATAAATAAAAGTAGGTGGTTGGAAGGATGTTAATCTACAAGGACTTAATAAAATAATATTGTATTGAGAAATTTACAAAGAGCTGAAATAATCAAAAATTGCAATTTATTTTGTTTTTACTGAATAGTGGTAAACAAATTTGTTAATTGGGTAATATTGTTTATCTAAGAGGAACTGTTTATTTTTTTAAAGTTTAGTCTTTTTTTTGTTATTTTTGTAAACAAATATATTATGTTGGACTGTTCAAAATTATTTTTATATGTGGTTGGGTAGGTATATTTATCTTAAAAAATATGCGTTATTTTTTTTCAGTAGTAAAGCAGATTCATAGTTTAAATGCTGGGAACAATTAAAATATTTATTTTAATTTTTTTGAAATAAAACAATAATTAAATTCAATTTATTTATTAATTATGTAATTAATTAAAGAATAAGTAAGTGAATAATTAAGTAATTGTATTCGTAATTGAATTTTTTGAAATGTTTGATTTCTAAAAGAAAAAAATTACTGATAATCTCCATTTTGTTTATATTTTACTTGTTGGTACATAATTTATTTGACTAACTTTTATGAATATTTATTTCCTCAACTTAGCATCAAAGAATATTGTTTTCTAAAATTATATAGGATTTTTTAACCTGTAGGATTCATTCTACTAATCAATAATTAATACTGTATTATAAAAATACAATGTGTACTAATTTATAAAAAAGGTCAAAGAATAAATAGAAAGTAATGTACAAAATATCAGTGTTAACTACTTAAAACTACAAGATAGTGTGCAATGTAAACAAAGAATATAAAATTGAAAAAATAAACAAGTGTTTATAATAATTTGGATATCTTTTTCGGTTTAAGTTACATCTATTTTTTACAGATATTAATAGCTTAAAGTAAACGATTAATACATTTGTGTTACTCCGATATTTTATACTTTCTCCTTTTTTTATAAGGTAGGCTTCAAAATTACGGTTCCAATTTTAGATACTGTGTTCTTTCATATTTTTTTAGGGGTTTGAACGCGAAGAGTGATTTTTTTACTTTCTCTTGCCTATATGAATAAATAGGAAGGAAAGTATTGTTTTCATGTCGATTTTTCGAAATCGAGTTTTCACCGGATCTATACGTTTTCAGACCCCCTGAACCCAAAAAACTTGTTTTTAGCGATTGGTCTGTGTGCGCGTGTGTGTGTATGTGAACAGAATATCTCAAGAACGGAACATCGTACGAACTTGAAACTTGAAACTTAAGTTACATATCACTACCGAACCCGACACGAACATTTTCATCAAAATCGGTCAACCGGAAGTAGTAGTTTATTCGTATAATTTTTCACTTTTTTGCGATTTTCTCAAAAACTAGTCCAACGATTTTTTTTTTAAATCAACTGGTTTACTACATTTTTTATGCTCTACAATATAGGGTAGGCGCCATGTTTGCTGAAATTCTGCTTGAGGCTGTTTTTACGTAAAAACATTTTCTTTTTAAGATTGCGGCTTTAATATGCATTTTAGCGCAAAACGTTATATAATAAAAGTTGTAGAGAATGTAAAATTCTACAACTTTTATTTCAAACATTTTTTTGTATAACGCTTAGTTTAGCGGTAATTTGCGATTTTCTGTTTTTTTTTCTCACGAAAACGTGAGAAAAATCGATTTTTTTAACATTTCGGTCTTAGTATGCATTTTACGACAAAAGTGTATATAATTAAATTTATAGAAAATTAAAAGATCTACAACTTTTGTTTAAAGCATTTGTCTCTACAGAGCCTAGTTTAGCGTGAAAGCGTGATTTTCCGTATTTTTAAGCCAAACTGAGTTCGATTGTCATTTTGCGTCATTCACTCATGATTAAAATAAGGTTCTGTTTTTGAGGTTAGTTTTTTGTTTATTTCTAATATTTTATTAATAATGTTAGGTTTATTATTAATTATTTGCATTGGCAAGAGAAAGTTGTGTGAGTGTTTCACACCAGATTTTTTAAATGTTACTATTATTATAACAAAACTTTGTTTAGGTATATAAGTACATTTCGAAATAGGAACCCTTTCCCAGTTCAAGTGGCCTTGGTGGTTAACCAAATAAAATGTTACGGAATAAATATTTAGTAAGTTGTCATATAACACAGATCAAAGTAGATTAAGGAAATTTAAAAAGATTTGTGGTAGAATTGTAAACATTCTAATCTTTTACTTGCCTAATGGTTTTATTTGTTTTATAAAGAGAAATACGAAAAAGGACTTGTTGACAATAATTCGGTAATGCAGTGCAGTGGAATATTATTATTACACGATATTTAGGTGACGCATGCGCAGAAAGCCTTGTATTTTGTATGTAGTGTTATGTGTTCGTATTCATTTACTAAACTACGCAGGGTTGTCAACTCGACAATAAATAAAGGGAATTTCTTTGAATATAGGCCAAATTAAACAAAATGTTTTATTAAAAAACTACTTTAAAATTTACTGATTAGTCAACACTGTATTGATATTGCGTATAATTTTGGTATTTCTTTATTTATTTTGAATAAATTGTAATGGTTTATTGAAATAAAAGGGAACCCAAGTGTTTGTTTATATTGAACTAACATGTAAGGAGATATTTTATTTTTATTGTATCATAAAACTACTCCTGTAGGAGAGAAACAAGATATAGCTTAACATCAACATCGCGTAGGTGCCTCTCTGTTCTTCCTACGTTTAGTTAACACTTGGTGTATTTATTTCTAAACCCTTCCTCTTTCACATCTGGTTATTAATAATTAATGAAACAGTTGGCGTGCATTTCACTTTATTTGTTTTTATTTTAAAAAAGTAATTATATTGCATTTTAACACTTTGTGTTTTCAATCTAATTTTACTGGTATGATGCACTATGACAATTGGATAATCAATAACTAGCCGAAATTTACAACTTGTAGTTTTGTGATAATGCAAACACAACGATCGCTGGTTCGAATCCGGTTGGTAAAATATTTAAAAAAATTAAATACAAATTTTCAATGAAATTTTAATATTTAGTGTTCCAGTTAAAATAAACTAGTACAAGATAGCATTAAACATTCTTGTAAATCGTTCTACGAATTTGCAATTTACTACAATATCAACTTGACAAAAATTTTATGCTCTATTCTATTCTCTTTTAGATGATTATTTCTCTACAAATAACCCTTTACACACACTAATGAATTATTGTATTTATACATCATTAGCTATAAGGGCTCTGTAAAATGAATGAACCAATTTTTATTAGTTTTTAACAAAACCGTTCAAAATAACATTGAACTAAGTTTCGAACAAAATTTTTACGATTCGTAATAATTTATATTTATCACAAAATACTTATCAGGGCTGTAATCTTTTAAAAACCAATTTTCGCTTTTATTGTAGTCTTGTTTCAGCGAGATCTAAAACCGATTCGGCCCCCTCAGTAGCGTAGTGATAACGCGCTAGCCTACAACGTGGAGGTCCCAGGTTCGATTTTGATGACGCGGGGATTATTTGTCAAAATGAGAAGCTACAGGTATAGTACTATAGACACTGTACAGAAGGAAAGTATTGTTTTCATGTCGATTTTTCACTAGGAATACAGGTTTTCAAGCCACCGATTGGTCTGTGTGTGTGTGTGTGTGTGTGAAAATATCTCACAAACGGAATATCGTACGAAGTTAAAATTTGGAATTTTAAGTTAGGTACCTTACCGTTAGAAGATCTGACACGAATTTTTTCATTAAAATCGGTCTACCGGAAGTAGTAGTTTATTCGTGCGATTTTCTCAAAACAACCTACGATTTTCTGTAAAACCGCTACATTCACTAGATTTTTGTTCTCTACAAGATAGGGCAATCGTCTTGTCTTGTCTGCTGAAATACGAGAGGTAGTAAAAAAAATGATTTTGAAGATGGCCTTGATATGTATTTTAGGGCGAAGTGTATACAATCGAAGTTGTAGAAAATTAAAAAACCTACAACTTTTATTTCAAGCATTTTTTTTACAGAGCTTAGCTTAGCGTCAATTAGTGATTGTACGTATTTTTCTCATCAAAAGAAAAAAACAAGTTAGATTTTATTAGCGCCATTCTCTCGTGATTAAAATATTAAGCTGTTTTTTTTTATTTTTTATTGGAAAGAGAATGTGGTGTGAGCGTTTCACATCAGATTTTTTCTAATTCTTCTGAAATTTTATGGGAATGTAAATTAGTTTTGATTAGGAATATTGAAAATTACAGTACAATATAACTGTATTCGTTATTCTACGCTTAAATTCTTCAATAGTTTAAAATGCGTCGTCATCATTTATAAACTTCGAATTATTTACATAATCCTGATTCAAACCTACATTGCTGTCGTTCCTCATGATAACTTGTACCGTCTGTTTACGTGAGGCCCAAATTCCATTATTAAAAAAAATAGTAAACAAAATCACATCACTAAAATTGTTAAAATTTGTTTACCCACGATAGGACGGTAAGGTTTACCGTAAGGGACGAGAGTTCGTGCATGTCTTCAACAAATTTCTTTAATAAAAGGATTAAACCAGTTTTGATGCGGTTGCCTTTTAGAAAACAAACCGTAGAATTTGTAAACGAGTTGTTTTTAGAGTTTATCTTAAGGTTTACCATACGTCCTTGATTAGGCCGGCATTTTGGGATATCTGTGTAAAGGACCGGCGGCCGGGAAATTTCTCTCTGCTTTAAATTTTTGATTTAGAGATAGATAACATTGTATGTTCGCCCATAACAGGCAGGTGGATTGTTAAATTATTTGCACTTGATCTGCTAGTTCCAGGGCTACAAAAAAATAGTTCTGTTTTTTATCACATGGTCAGCCAATTATATGACTGAATCATTTAAGAACAGAAGAGGTAGAGGTGTAAAAGACACTAATCAGAGTTATCTCCTCTGAAAGTAATGAATTTCATTATACAGCCAGACCCTGTGGTGAATGAAGTGAAGGTGTCATTTGCAGGGTGCAGAGTAGATGCTTATCGGAGGGCCTGGCATGCTCATAAGCACAGGCTACTTATGTACTCTGTGAGGAAGGTTATGGTAAACCACATCACTCCTCGTTTTACTTGGTAAAACCTTTAGACGTTCAAACCAGCCTATCGGCTGTTGACCTAAAGAACAACAGTAGGTTCTTTAGGTTCAGTAGGTCAACAGCCGATAGGCTGGTTTGAACCTCGTCTAGAGGTTTTACTAAATAAAAACGAGGAGTGAGGTGGTTTACTATTGCCTTCCTCACTGAGTTGAAAGAGTATGCTTATCAGTATGCCAGGCCCTCCGAAAAGCATCCACTTTCCACCCTTAAAATGACACTTTCACAAATTCACCACAGGGTCTGGCTGTATAGTGAAATTCATTACTCTCAGAGGCGATAGCTCCGATTAGTGTCTTTTACACCTCTACCTCTTATGTTCTTAAAATAGTTCAGTCATATAATTGGCTGATTATGTGATAAGAAACAGAATTGTTTTTATAGCCCTGGAACCAGCAGATCGAGTGCTATAATTTAACACTCCACCAGTCTGTTATGGGCACGGAAAAGTACTATCGACTGAGAAATATTACACCCGTCCTACTTCAGGACAAGAAAAAGAACCTGATGGTACAGATGTAATCGCATGACCCAATTCTAAATAAATGTTCAGATGTTTGTGTGCCTACTTTTAGTTAACATTATTATTCTTAAAAAATGTATTTAGAAATTAATTTGTAAACCAATTTTTTCAGTGGAAAAATAATTATTAAATAAACAAAAAATATTTTCTATGTTAATTACTCAAAAAAAAAAAAAATGTCCGGGATTGGAGCCAGAAATAATGGTAAGCCTATCTTCTAAAGCTTCTATATTCTCTAAAAGCCTTTTTAGACCTCCATAACGTCATTTTTCAAATGATGCCCAAATAAAATCAGTTAATCGAGTTTATATCTTAATTGAACACATAAATCATTCTAGTTTATCGCTTTAGGACTTTAAAAATGACAATAGAAAAAAATTATCTAATATGTCGTTATAGCCAGAGTTTCTTTTGTCTACAGTAAAAATAATTACTGTCGTTCTTGTTCTACAAACAAGGATAACTTCTACACATTTCAATGAAATCGGCAATTAACTCACGCTCATTCCAATCCACAAAATATATTTTTTTTAAATAAAATAAATACTTGTAAAAAAACAACACAAAAATACTAATTAAAATATAAATGTGCACGGATGTTAACAATGACAAACTGAACACATATCCCAATACGGGTGTGTTGACGGTGACACCAGCGACTCGGCTAAAAAAAAGTATGTTGTAGAACGTGTCTGCTTACACGGTCGTGCGGTATGATGTCAGATTAGATTGACGGTCAACGCAATATGCATTTGGAGACGAAGGTTCCGGGTTCAAATCCTAGTAAATGTACTCACTTATATACAGATTTGAATACTAGACGGTGGTTACCGGTGTACTTTATTGGTTAGGGTTAATTAACCATACTCTCTCAGGAATGGTCGACCTGGGTCTGTACAAGATTACACGTCATTTACATGTCATACACATCATCTCATTGTTTCGTGGGGTTGCTTATAGTTCTGAATTGAACTGATTGTAACGTACACACATTAGAAATAAAAAAAATCTGGTGTGAAACACTCACACAACTTTCTCTTGCCAATGAAAATAATGACCAATATAACCTAAATTTAGTAATAAAACAATAGAAATAAACACAAAATAACCGCAATAAACATAACCTTATTTTAATCATGAGTAAAAGACGCAAAATGAAAATCGACCTCAGTTTGGCTTAAAAATAAGGAAAATCACTCTTTCACGCTAAACAAGGCTTTGTAGAGAAGAATGCTTTAACAAAAGTTGTAATCTTTTAATTTCCTATAATTTGATTATATAGGCCTACACTTTTGTCGTAAAATGAATGTTTTTAAGATTTCGGCCTTAGTATGCTAAGGCCGAAATCTTAAAAAAAAAATCGATTTTTCACACGTTTTCGTGAATAAAAAACAGAATATCGCTAATTAGCGTTAAACTAAGCGTTACACAAAAAAGTTTTTGAAATAAAAGTTGTAGGATTTTAAATTGTCTACAACTATTATTTGATACATTTTTACGCTAAAATGCATATTAAAGCAGCAATCTTACATAAATAATTTTTTTACGTGAAAACAGCCTCACCAAGAATTTCAGCAAACATGGCGCCTACCCTGTCTTGTAGAGCATAAAAAATTTAGTAAACCAGGCGAGTTTTAAAAAAAATTCGTAGGACCAGTTTTTAAAAAAATCGCAAAAAAGTGAAAAACTACACGATAAACTACTACTTCCGGTTGACCGATTTTTATGAAAATGTTTGTGTCGGGTCCGGTAGTGGTATGTAACTTAAGTTTCAAGTTCGTACGATGTTCCGTTCTTGAGATATTCTGTTCACACACACACACACACACACACACACACACAGACCAATCGCTAAAAACATATGTTTTGGGTTCAGGGGGTCTGAAAACGTGTAGATCCGGTGAAAACTCGATTTCGAAAAATCGACATGAAAAAAATACTTTCCTTCCTATACATTCATATAGACAAGAGAAAGTAAAAATTAAAAAAATAGTGTCGTGGTCAACGCATTTGCCTTCTACACCAAGTTCCGTATTCGATTCCCGGTCAGATCTCGCATTAGCAGTAATTTGAAAACAGACGGACGTAAAACAAAACAAAAAATACGGATAATGCATCACACCTAACATAGCGTCATACTTTCTTGTTAACACATCATTTTTTATGACGGCTGATGTAAGATTATGCATGATCTTGCATGATGCATGATTATCTAAACCTGACCTTGATACAGTCAAACGTAAAACCATAAAAAACATGTATCTAATGTTTTTTATTTAATAAATAGTATCTAAATTGTTTTTGGTTCTAAAATGAACATTAGAAGAAATACTGGGATTTTCCGTCGTGAGTTTTTAAATGTTTTATTTTTAAACATTTAAGGTCTTATACGTAAACTCGCTTTGTGTTGTTCAAGCAATACTAATTTCACCATCGTTGAAAAAATTTCTGCACAAGCTCTGTGTAAGAAATGTTTTAGTTCAATCAATAAAAATAACTTATTGATTGAACTAAAAATTAAGTAACTAAATTATTACTTTCTCTTGCCTGTATAAATATATAGGAAGGAAGGTATTGTTTTCATGTCGATTTTTCGAAATCGAGTTTTCACCGGATCTACACGTTTTCTGACACCCTGAACCCAAAAAAAAAACACGTTTTTAGCGATTGGTCTGTGTGTGTGTGTGTGTGTGTGTGTGTGTGTGTGTGTGTGTGTGTGTGTGTGTGTGTGTGTGTGTGTGTGTGTGTGTGTGTGTGTGTGTGTGTGAACAGAATATCTCAAAAACAGAACATCGTACGAACTTGAAACTTAAGTTACATACCACTACCGGGACCCGACACGAACATTTTCATCAAAATCGGTCAACCGGAAGTAGTAGTTTATTCGTGTAATTTTTCACTTTTTGTGATTTTCTCAAAAACTGGTCCTACGTTTTTTTTTAAATCGCCTGGTTTACTGAATTTTTTTATGCTCTGCAAGATAGGGTAGGCGCTATGTTTGCTGAAATTCTTGGTGAGGCTGTTTTCACGTAAAAAATTGTTTTTTTTTTTAATTTGCGGCTTTAATATGCATTTTAGCGCAAAGATTTATATCAAAAACGTTGTAGACAATTTAAAATCCTACATTTTTTATTTCAAACATTTTTTTGTATAAGGCTTAGTTTAGTAGTAATTAGCGATATTCTGTTTTTTTCTCACGAAAACGTGTGAAAAATCGATTTTTTTTAAGATTTCGGCCTTAGTATGCATTTTACGACAAAAGTCTATTATAATCAAATTTATAATAAATTAAAAGATCTACAACTTCTATTTAAAGCATTTTTTTACAGAGCCTAGTTTAGCGTGAAAGAGTGATTTTCCGTATTTATAAGCCAAAATGAGGTCGATTTTCGTTTTGCGTCTTTCACTCATGATTAAAATTAGGTTTTGTTTATTGAGGTTAGTTTTTGTTTATTTCTAATGTTTTGTTACGTGGTTATATTGTTAATTATTTGCATTGGCAAGAGAAAGTCGTTTGAGTGTTTCACATCAATTTTTTTTTTAATATGTATTTAAGGTCTTATACGTTTGTGCTTTGTGTTGTTCAAGCAATACTGATTTAACCATCGTTGAAAAAAATTCCTGCATAAGCTGTGTAAAAAATGTTTTAGTTAAATCAATAAAAATGACTTATAAGTAAATTATTTTATATTCTGTAATCTAATACATTTTGCATTATTATTAAGTAATGAATTTAATTAGATTAATTATATTCCCGTCATACTGTCTTTTCAATTCACAATGAATAACTTAATTATGAGAATATTCTTTAGTTCAATCTATAGAATCTATAAATAGCAGGCTCACACATTGTTTTGTGGTTTCTTATTACACTATATTAAAAGTACACACAATTACTTATTATAATATGTATTGAATGGTAAATCTATTCTGATATATTAAACAGAGAAAGTTTGTAAACATTTTTGTAAGTGAATTTGAGGTAATTTCAAAAACTATTGTAACAGTTTTGATAAAACTCTCCTTAACATTTTTACTTTCTCTTGCCCATAGCAGACAAGTGGAGTGTCAAATTATTTACACCCAATCTGTTAGTTGCAGGGCTAAAATAAATAGTTCTGTTTCTTATCGCATGGTCAGCCAATTAAATGACTGAATCATTTAAGAACAGAAGAGGTAGAGGTGTAAAAGACACTAATCAGAGTTATCTCCTCTGAAAGTAATGAATTTCATTTTACAGCCAGACCCTGTGATGAATGAAGTGCAGTTGTCATTTACAGAGTGGAAAATATGTGCTTTTCAGAGGGCCCGGCATGCTGATAAGCGTACTTTTCCACTCAGTGAGGAAGGCAATGGTAAACCACCTCACTCCTCGTTTTATTTAGTAAAGCCTCTAGAAGTTCAAACCAGCTTTTCGGCTGATGACCTAAACAACACTTGCCCTATATTAAATTATGGGGTAGGAAATATTTTTTCTTGTCAATTTTCCCGAATTGAATTTTTATCGGAAATGCACATTTCATGTCCCCTGAATCCAAAAGTTTAACCGATTGGTTTGTGTGTACGTGAACTAAATATTTCAAGAATAGAATATCGTACGAAATTGAAAGTTGGAACTTAAGTAAGGTACCATGAGGGTACCTTACCTTTTGCGATTTTCTCAAAAACGTGTTTTTCAGAAACGGATTTTTTAAAAATCGCCTTATTTAGTACATTTTTGTGTTCGACAAGATAAGATAAGGGGTATTCTGGTAAAATTGGTGGTAAGGGGTTGTACTTTCTTGGTAAAACATTGTTAGTTTTTTTTTAAGATTGCGGCCTTAATATACCTTACTATTTTAGGGCAAAAGCGTATATAGGTAATCAAAGTTGTAGAAAATTAATAAACCTACAACTTTTATTGCAAACATTTTTTTCTGCAACGCTTAGTTTAGCGTCAAGTAGTGATTTTCTGTATTTTGCTCAATTAAATCGGTAAAAAAATAGAATTTTTTAAAATTGCTCCCAAAAAAGTGTACTACGTCATTGTTGTTTAGGTCAACAGCCGAAAGGCTGGTTTGAACCTTTAGAGGTTTTACTAAGTAAAACGAGGAGTGAGGTGGTTTACCATTGCCTTCCTCACTGAGTGGAAAAATACGCTTATCAGCATGCCGGGCCCTCTGAAAAGCACATATTTTCCACTCTGTAAATGACACCTTCACTTCATTCACCACAGGGTCTGGCTGTATAGTGAAATTCATTACTTTCAGAGAAGATAACTCTGACTAGTGTTTTTTACACCTCTACCTCTTCTGTTCTTAAATGATTCAGTCATTTAATTGACTGACCATGTGATAAGAAACAGAACTATTTATTTTAGCCCTGCAACGAACAGATTGAGTGTAAATAATTTGACACTCCACCTGTCTGTTATGGGCAGTACTACGTCATAGAAGTTTGATTTTCCATATTTGTCTTATCAAAGTATCTTAAGAGATTAATTTTCATTTATCGTCATCACTAATTAAAATTAGGTTATATTTTCATTTCACATTGTTTACTCGTGATTAAACATATGTTGTTGTTGTTGTTGTTGTTTAGGTCAACAGCCGAAAGGCTGGTTTGAACCTTTAGAGGTTTTAGTAAGTAAAACGAGGAGTGAAGTGGTTTACTTTGCCTTCCTCACTGAGTGGAAAAATACGCTTATCAGCATGCCGGGCCTTCTGAAAAGCACATATTTTCCACTCTGTAAATGACACCTTCACTTCATTCACTACAGGGTCTGGCTGTACAATGAAATTCATTACTTTCAGAGAAGATAACTCTGATTAGTGTCTTTTACACCTCTACCTCTTCTGTTCTTAAATGATTCAGTCATTTAATTGACTGACCATGTGATAAGAAACAGAACTATTTATTTTAGCCCTGCAACAAACAGATTGAGTGTAAATAATTTGACACTCCACCTGTCTGTTATGGGCAGAAACATATGTTATATAAATATATTTCCTGACCCACCGGGTTGGGCTAGAGCAGCGGTTTCCAACCTTTTTTTTCTCCCTTACCCCTTGGTGAATCTTTAACTAAAATTTTACCCCAAAAATGTAACATCACTGTAACTACAATACTTCACTAAGTAGGGGCTATTTAATCACTAGCTAATCTCTAAACAATTTGCATATTTTCATATGTTTTTTATTTATTTCCAAATATTTTGCATAATGTAAATTTATTTTTTTATAATCATAATGGTATTTTTCTGTGAGTATACGTTGGTTAGTTTTTAAATACTGCAAAATATAACTTACACTTGTACGTTTTATTATGTGTTCAAATTAAGATAAATTTAAACTAAGGAAAATGAAAGTTAACTCAAGCATTTAAAATAAATATTTTATTAAAAACTGAACATTTGTTGTATGGTCTTAATTTTACATCAAAATACTAATGACAGAGTTATTTATAGTATTTCTAATCTAAGAAAAGACAGATTAGTTTTAAACTTTGAAAAAACTCACATCGAATACAAAATGCTTTTAAAATTTGTAAATACAAAATCTAACACGAAAATTGTGATGTATTGAAACTAAATTATTAGTCCATGAAACGTCTTCAGAACTCTTTTTTAGTGTGACCCTTGAGGCTGTTTTGTTGCACTTAATTGTTTGAAATCAGGTTCAAATGTAAACAAATAAAGCCTTAGATCTGGGCTTGCATTAAGCTTGTCAGTGCAATAACCCCACCAAGTTACTCAGAAAAACAACGTCCGCCATTGTCCTTTATTTTCGGCGTACCCCGGGTTGGGAACCGCTGGTCTAGAGGTAAAGTCGTTGCCACGAGTCAGCTGATTTTCAGAGACGAACGTTCCTGGTTCAAATCCTAATAAAAGTAGTTACTTTTATACGAATCTTAATACTAGACAGAGTGGTTACCGGTGTAATTTGATGGTTGGGGTTCAATTAACCATATTCTCCCAGGAATGGTAGGCCTGGTTCTGTACAAGACTACACATCATCCTCATCTCAGTGGATCATGGGGTTACATATTGTTCTAAATTGAACAGATTGCAACGTACACACATTAGGGATAAAAAAATAATATTTTCATTATTTACTTGGACAAGAAAGTAACGTGGGTGTTTCATATCAAATGTTTTCTTATGTTCTTAAAAGTGACTTTAATATTTTTATAAAAAAAGGCATTCTATAATGGAGGAAATTCGGAAAATCTTATTAACCCTTTCAGTAGCCTACCAACGTCTGGAAAACAGAACGTCAATATATTTTACGTTGTGATAACATCCGGTTTACCGGATGTACGTAAGTTATGCATAAAATGCCAACGTCCGGATAACCGAACATTTACAAATAAACTTTTAAACAAAAATTAATGAAATAATGTATTTTGGAACCACCTCTGTGGCGTAGTGACTAGCGCGCTAACCTACAAGCGAAAGGTTCCGGGTTCAATTCCCGGCTAGGGTCTGGAAATTTTAACACGTTAAAACCACCGTTAGTTAGGTACCGAAACCCACAGTAGTTGCTAATGACCAAGCTGTCGATGCGACTTTAAATAAACTAAAAAAAAACTATTTTGAATATTTTTAGTGTTAGAACGATTACTTTTTTTATGAACACAATCAAAATTAATTAATAGACCTAACAGGAAATTTTATTTTTCTGTAACGTTGAAATTTTGGTCGGCAATGGCAGGCTTACGCCTGCAAGTTTTTGAAATAAGGGCTGGCATTTTTGTACACCCTTATTCAAATTAATTGGCGTTTTAGATCAAACTTTAAAATATTGTTTCGGCACTGAAAGGGTTAACCTTAGATATTTAGAGAGCTGATACATCCTTTAACATTTTATCTCAAAATTTTGAGACTTTAAACCTCAATGTTTTTAAAATGGCGACGCTTTACTGATATTGAAAAATCTGGTGTGAAACACACAACTTTCTCTTGCCAATGCAAATAATTAACAATAAACCTAACATTAGTAATAAAATATTAGAAATAAACAAAAAACTAACCTCAAAAACAGAACCTTATTTTAATCATGAGTGAAACACGCAAAATGAAAATCGAACTCAGTTTGGCTTAAAAATACGGAAAATCACTCTTTCACGCTAAACTAGGCTCTGTAGAGAAAAATGCTTTAATTAAAAGTTGTAAATCTTTTTATTTCCTATAAAATTTATTATATACACTTTTATCGTAAAATGCATTCTAAGGCCGAAATCTTAAAAAAATCGATTTTTTTTACACGTTTTTGTGAGAAAAAATCAGAAAATCGCTAATTACTGCTAAACTAAGCGTTATTCAAAAAATGTTTGAAATAAAAGTTGTAGAATTTTAAATTCTCTACAACTTTTATTATATAAATTTTTGCGCTAAATTGCATATTAAAGCCGTAATCTTAAAAACACTATGTTTTTACGTGAAAACAGCCTCACCCAGAAATTCAGCAAACATGACGCCTACCCTATCTTGCCGAGCATAAAAAATTTAGTAAATGAGGCGATTTTTAAAAAAATCGTAGGACCAGTTTTTGAGAAAATCGCAAAAAAGTGAAAAATTATACGAATAAACTACTACTACGAATAAACTACTTCCGGTTGACCGATTTTGTTGAAAATGTTCGTGTCGGGTCCGGTAGTGGTATGTAACTTAAGTTTCAAGTTCGTACGATGTTCCGTTCTTGAGATATTTTGTATACACACACACACAGACCAATCTCTAAAAACATGTTTTTTGGGTTCAGGGGGTCTGAAAACGTGTAGATCCGGTGAAAACTCGATTTCGAAAAATCGACATGAAAACAATACTTTCCTTCCTATATATATTCATATAGGCAAGAGAAAGTAAAAAAATCAAAAAGTAGGACAGACTAGACTTCTAAATGTAGTTCATACAACCATATTTTTTTATTTTACTGGCACTTTATGAATTTTAATAGGCATTCTAAGGAATTGCTAGGCATCTTGTAACATGATAAGTAAGGTACACTTTTTGAAACTAGGAAATAATCATCTGCATTGATAATATTCAACCCTCGTGTTTGGAGGCATGTTCAGACGTGTTAGTACATGTCCGCTAATCCCCTACGTAGTCATAAATTATTGTTTTTTTATCGTTATCTCTAAGTGGATTCGTTAAAAATGTGTTTTTTTAACTAAATAATTACGGGTTTTCCTTATTTTATTATATAATATATTAATTTGTCATTTTTGCACTTACCTTTTCGTATTGTAATCTGTACCAAAGAACTTATGTATATTATGTACGTACCAAAGAAACATGCCCAAAACGGGCAGGTGGAGTGTTATTTTAATTGCACTCTATCTGTTTGGTCCAGGGCTAAAAAAAAATAGTTCTGTTTCTTTATCACATAGTCAGCCACTTATATGACTGAACTATTTAAGAACAGAAGAGGTAGAGGTGTAAAAGACACTAGTCAAAGTTATCTCCTCTGAGAGTAATGAATTTCACTATGCAGCCAGACCCTGTGGTGAATGAAGTGAAGGTGTCATTTGTAGGGTGGAAAGTGAGTGCTTTTCGGAGGGCCTGGCATGCTGATAAGCATACTCTTTCAACTCAGTGAGGAAGGCTGGTAAACCACCTTACTCCTCGTTTTTTACTTAGTAAAACCTCTAGAGGTTCAAACCAGCCTTTCGGCTGTTGACCTAAACAACAACACACCAAAGAAACATTATTTTGTCATTTTACACATTGCCTTATCAGCGTTCGGCATCCGTATTATACGTTTTAATTAGACGTTACGCTGATCACGCCCGTCTTAGACGGGACAGTCCCGGTTTGGCCTCTTCTGTCCCGCCGTTGGAAATCACTTAGTTTACAGGAGAACAATAGGCCTACATAATATTGTTAAAGTTTAATTTACAAAAATTATTCCTACAGAATGAATTTCTTCATTTTTACTTTCTCTTGCCTATATGAATGTATAGGAAGCAAAGTATTGTGTTCATGTCGATTTTTCAAAATCGAGTTTTCACCGCATCTACACGTTTTCAGCCCCCCTGACCCAAAAAACATGTTTTTAGCGATTGGTCTGTGTGAGTGTGTGTGTGTGTGAACAGAATATCTCAAGAACGGAACATCGTACGAACTTGAAACTTAAGTTAGGCACCACTACCGGACCTGACACGAACATTTTCATCAAAATCGGTATTTACATTTCATCAACCGAAAGTAGTAGTTTATTCGTGTAATTTGTCACGTTTTGCGGTTTTTTCAAAAATGGGTCCTACGATTTTTTCAAAATCGCGTGGGTTACTAAATGTTAATGCTTTACAAGATAGGGTAGGCGCCATGTTTGCTAAATTCTTGGTAAGGCTGTCTTCACGTAAAAAAATTGTTTTAAGATTTCGGCTTTAATATGCATTTCAGCGCAAAAATGTATATAACAAAAAATGTAGAGAATTTAAAATGCTACAACTTTTATTTCAAACATTTTTTATATAACGCTTAGTTTACCGGTAATTAGCGATTTTCTGTTTTTTTTCTCACGAAATCGTGTAAAAAGTCTATTTTTTTAAGATTTCAGCCTTAGTATACATTTTACGGCAAAAGTGTATAGCCTAATCAAATTTATAGAAAATTAAAAGATCTACAACTTTTATTTAAAGCATTTTTCTCTACAGAACCTCGTTTAGCGTAAAAGAGTGATTATCCGTATTTTTAAGGCAAACTGAGGTGACTTTCATTTTGCGTCTTTCACTCATGATTAAAATAAGGTTATGTTTATTGGGGTTAGTTTTTTGTTTATTTCTAATGATTTATTACTAATGTTAGGTTATATTGTTCATTATTTGAATTGGCAAGAGAAAGTTGTGTGAGTGTTTCACACCAGATTGTTTTCTAATTACTGTTCACTATTTATTGGCAAACCACCACCCCAACCTGATCGGTGAATTTTGCTGTACCTTTCGCGTGAATTAGTCATGAATTTTAAAAGAAACCCCAATATAATTTATTCATTTGTCAGCTGATCGCTCTAAAATGTTTCTCGTTTAACTTAAGTTGAGCCACCGGGTTGGTCTAGAGGTAAAGTCGTCGCCAAAATCGGCTGTTTAACAGCTGATTTTCGGAGACGAAGGTTCCTGGTTCAAATCGTAGTAAAGGTAGTTACTTTTATACGGATTTGAATACTAGACAGTGGTTACCGGTGTACTTTGATGGTTGGGGTTCAATTAAGCATACTCTCTCAGGAATGGTCGGCCTGAGTCTGTACAAGACTACAGCTCATTTACACGTCATACACATCATCTCCTCATCTCATTGGGTCATGGAGTTGCTTATTGTTCTAAATTGAACAGATTGCAACGTACACATATTAGGAATTAAAAAAAAAGAACTTAAGTTACTTAACAATCGGTAGCATATGACTGACTGGGCTGGCTGGAAGATTTATCTTAGTTTCATAATTCTTATTTGGAAAACTTTTATTGAAACATTATCAAAATTCATAGTTTACTGCATCAAATTACCTACTTATTTTACATAAAAATCTGGTGTGAAACACGCACACTACTTTCTCTTGCCAGTGCAAATAATTAACAATAAACCAAACATTAGAAATAATCAAAAAACTATCCTCAATAAACATACCCTAATTTTAATCATGAGTGAAAGACGCAAAATGAAAATCAACCTCAGTTTGGCTTAAAATACGGAAAATCACTCTTTCACGCTAAACTAGGCTCTGTGGATAAAAATGCTTTAAATAAAAGTTGTAGATCTTTTAATTTTCTATAAATTTGATTGTATACACTTTTGTCGTAAAATGCATACTAAGGCCAAAATCTTACCAAAATAGATTTTTCTCACGTTTTCGTGAGAAAAAAAACAGAAAATCGCTAATTACCGCTAAACTAAGCGTTATACAAAAAAAAATATTAGAAATCAAAGTTGTAGTATTTTAAATTCTCTAACTTTTATTATATAAATTTTTGCGCTAAATTGCATATTAAGTTTGACTTAGATTATTTTAACTTGAAACTAGTCGGAGATTAGTTTGACTTAGATTATTTTAACTTGAAACTAGTCGGAGATGCAGCAATTTACGCATAAAGATTACTCAGATTTTAGCCGGTTTTCCGTTAATGTGGATTTTAAACGTCCGTTACTCCGTCTAGGCTTTTCATAAAAGAATGACGTTGAAGATCAAAGTTGTCTCTATATGAACATTTTAAAATAGAAGTCTGAGGCCGGCATTTTAAAATGCCGGCCATTTTTTTTAAGTGTATTTTGGCTTCACTTTAAGAGAGGGAAATGATTTTTGGCCTGAACCATGCATTTTTAGGGCAGTATTGTGCCATGTATCGTCTTTTGCATTTGTGGTGATTTAACACCACAAATAGATTTGTGGTGTTAATAGAAAATTCTATTAGTCTCTAAACTTCTTGAGAGGAAACTGAGCTATAGCGGTTTCCGCTCCGAGTATAGTCGTTTAGGAAAACAAACTTTTGTGTTTTCCTGCTACAACTCATTCCGTAGCTCATTTTGAATAATTTAACGATGTTTATATTTAAAAAAATAAACGCTTTGCTTGACATAATACCGTTGTGAAAATGCATGGTTCAGTCCAAAAATCATTTCCCTACCTTTACGTGGAGCCAAAAAAGCACTTTTTTTAAAAAAATGGCCGGCATATTAAAACGGAATATGAGATTTAACTTTTAAAATATTTATATTATAAAAAACTCTGATCTTCAACGTATTTAAACGCCGATTTTTATGAAAAGCCTGAACGGAGTAACGGACGTTTAAAAACCACATTAACGGAAAACCGGCTAAAACCTGAGTACTTTTTTGCGTAATTGCTGGAGTTATCTCCGATTAATTTGTAAATAAAACAATCTAAATCAAACCATTCAATGCAGGAAACAACAGGCTTTAATTAAGTGCATTGTTCAAAAATATTTATGTTTTTTTTTGAGATAAATTTCTTCAAACGAGTGCGGAAGCCTCTAAGCGCATGCGACATCGCACGTCGAATAAGAAAGCTCGCGAATGTGGACATAACTATTGGGTCATTGAGTTGCTTATTGTTCTGACCAAATTGCAACATACGCACATTATAAATTTAAAAAAATTTTATTGGTCGTTATTTTCATTGGCAAAAGAAAGTCGTGTGAGTGTTTTACACCGGATTTTTTTTTTATATTTTAGCAGTTCGGGTACCTACATAAATCTAAATATTCATCTATTCTATAATTGACTTTTTTCATTCATTAATTAGTAGAAGTTTGTATTGTGGTCTTTAATACAGCAATAGCCTACTTACATTCATTAGGAAATGGTTAACAGAATAATGTAATACGCTAGGAACAGAGGAAGTGTTCATTGTAGCCCCTGCACCTGTTAATTTCCTACGGCCCGCGTTACTCAAGGTCACAATGTGACAGTGTAACATTGTTTACTAGAATAAAGAAGTATACTACTTACGTCTTAATAATTTTATATTAGTCTATGTGTTACTATTATTCTGTAAAAACAAATGCGATCCCACCTATCCCTGAAACACTGACTCATTTTCACGAAATTTCCAGAACCACAATGCCTACAAACTTCAATTTTTGTTTTTTTTTGTCATCAGTCTCTCGAATGGTTTGATGCAGTTCTCCAAGCTGTTGTATCTTGCGCAAGTAGTTTCATATAGCCTATACATACCTGTAAAACCCTACATCTTTTGTAATTTGCTTTACATATTCTAATCTTTGCCTCCCCCTACAATTTACTCCCTCAGTATTACCCTCCATTATTGATAGAACAATACCTGGATGTCTTAAGATATGCCCCACTAGCCTATCCCTTCTGTTAAGATGCTTTCATATACTTCTATTTTCATTCACTCGCCGAAGAACCTCTAAATTACTTATTTTGTCCACCCACCTGATCTTTAACATTTTCCTATAACACCACATTTCAAAAGCTTCAATCCTCTTCTTTTCTACAGCCCCTATCACCCACGTTTCACTCCCGTGTAATGCTACACTCCAAACATATTTTAAGAAATTTTTCGTAATCTGTAAATCAATGTTTGTAGTCAGTTAGCTGTTTTTTATTTCAAAGGCTTTTCTAGCTTGAGCAATTCTACTTTTGATATTACTCGTGCTTCTACCATCCTTTGTTTTTTACTCCCTAGATATTAGAATTCCCCAACTTCCTGTAAGTTTTCGTTGCCTACTTTTACATTTCCCATCTCTTCTAAACCACTCTTTTTTTATATACCTTTAACAATTCGAATTGGTACAAGCAGGCTTCGGTGTTTATCTACTCCGCTCTTCGCCCCTCGTCATACAAAGACGGTAAAGTCACAAAAGTATACAAACGCTTCTGTAATGTGCGACTCACGCAATTTTTAAAAAGGCTTAGCTTTGACATATGGCAAAAACCATTAGTGATTTCTGTATCTACTCATTAAGATGAATCGAATGACATTATTTTTGTTTCCAAATTCCGCCTTTGATATCCGGTTTTGGGCCACTTCCGGTCGATACAGAAACTTTAAAACCCATTATTTCTGTATCTACTGTATAAGAGGAATCAAATGACTATTTATAATTTCAAATTTCGAGTTTGATTTCTTGACTTCCGATTTTGGGCCAAGGTCAATACCGGGATTTCTTCGTGAGGTTATGTTACCTTTAAAAAATTAAATGCATAAATATTGGGAGGGGCGAGTTTTTTGGTAATTTTTATACTTTATTTTATTCTAAAGCTTCTAAAATTAATTAAAGTAAATGCCCACTACACATCATAGTCCAAAATATGCTGGTTCACATGACACTAGAATCAACAAAATAGGATAAGTATTTATTGAAATATATCATTTCTTGTGGTTCACTGTTTTTGCACATTCACCCTAATTTTAGGGGTTGTAAATCTTTTGTTTTTAACTTAGTTTATATAAAATTATTTGTTTTTATGCAGGCTTTAATGTACATATTATTAAAAGTGAGTAACTCAAGAATTTAAAAAAATACATTTTTGGGTTGACCCCCTCCTTTTTAAGATAAAAATAGAATAACACTATTTTTGTTTCCGAATTCTGACTTTTATTTCTTAATTTCCGGTTTTGGGACACTTCCGGTTACAACCGAAACTTCAAACCCAATTCAGATCCACTCATTTTTTGTGTAGATTACGAATCTGAAAACCATTAGTTGCTACCTCTTATTGTTTCTGACTCGGGGTGTGACTGACGGACAAAAAAACTTTACTAGACGACAATTTAAATTTTTTTTGTAATCCCTAATTTGTGTACGTTACAATCTGTTCAATTCAGAACAATAAGCAACCCCATGACCCAATGAGATGAGGATGATGTGTATGACGTGTAAATGAGGTGTAGTCTTGTACAGACCCAGGCCGACCATTCCTGAGAGAGTATGGTTAATTGAACCCCAACCATTAAAGTACACCGGTAACCACTGTCTAGCATTCAAATCCGTATAAAAGTAACTACCTTTACTAGGATTTGAACCAGGAACCTTCGTCTCCGAAAATCAGCTGTTAAACAGCTGATTTTGGCGATGACTTTACCTCTAGACCAACCCGGTGGGTTCTGTACTCTTTAAGATAAAATAGAATAACACTATTTTTGTTTCCGAATTCCGACTTTTATTTCTTGATTCCCGGTTTTGGGACACTTCCGGTCACAACCGGAACTTCAAATCCAATTCAGACCCACTCACTTTTTGTGTAGATTACGAATCTGAAAACCATTAGTTGCTACCCCTTATTGTTTCTGGCATCGGGGAGTGACGAACGGACAAAAAAAATTTACTAGACAATTTTAAAAATTGAAACCAAAAAAATAATATCCTTACACCAAGGATATTATTGTCAAGAGTAAGTAAACGATAAAAAGCAATCTTGGGGGAAATGGTGACTGAGAAAAAGTATTTCTAAATAAATTACTAAATTAAAAAATCTGGTGTGAAACACTCACACAACATTCTCTTGCCAGTACAAATAAAATTTTACAATAAACCTAACATTATTAATATAACATTAGAAATAAACAAAAAACTAACTTTAACAACATAAAATAATTTTTATAATGAGTGAAAGACGCAAAATGAAAATTGTGACTGAGAGAAAGTATTTTTAAATAAAGTACTAAATTAAAAAATGTATAATGCTGTAATAAACAGCTTGATGATCTGATTTAAACTAGTATTACTACATATTTATCAGAAATGCCGAGAAGCACTGTGCACTTGTTAGCTGCAGCCTTTTGTCATGGTTGCATGCGCATACCATGATCATTAAAACCCATTGAGCAATAACCTATCAATTTTAACGGTCTGTACCATTTTCTATTTTATATTATAAAAGAAAACGGCTTTTAATAGAATAATACCTTCACAATATTTAATTTAACTATTGTTATATTAACCTGACTGTACTACATAAACCAAGCCTATAGCGTTTTTAAAACTATTTTTTATCACAACTGTTATATTTAGGAAAAAAACTGGTGTTAAACATTCACACAACCTTCTCTTGCCAATGTAAATAATAACATTTATATGACCTATGTTTAATCATTAGTAAACAATGTAATATGGAAAACCGTAACCCATTTAAAAAATCTGGTGTGAAACACTCACACAATTTTTTCTTGCCAATGCAAATAATGACTAATAACACCTAAAATTAGTAATAAAACATTATAAATAAACAAAAAATAACCTCAAAAAAATAATGTTACTCAGTTTGGCTTAAAAATAAAGAAAATCACTCTTTCACACTAAATTAGGCTCTGTAGAGAAAAATGTTGTAAATAAAAGTTGTAGATCTTTTAATTTCCTATAAATTTGATTATAATATACACTTTTGTCGTTAAATGCATACTAAGGCCGAAATCTTTAAAAAATCAATTTTTCACACGTTTTCGTGAGAAAACACAGAAAATCGCTAATTACCGCTAAACTAAGCGTTATACAAGAAAATGTTTGAAATAAAAGTTGTGGAATTTTAAATTTTCTACAACTTTTATTAAATAAATTTTTGCGCTAAAATGCATATTACAGTCGTAATATTTAAAAAAAATAATTTCTTTACATGAAAACAGTCTCACCGAGAATTTCAGCAAACATGGCGCCTACCCTATCTTGTAGAGCATAAAAAAATTAGTGAATCAGGCGATTTAAAAAAAATTCATAGGACCAGTTTTTGAGAAAATCGCAAAAAAGTGAAAAATTACACGAATAAACTATTACTTCCGGTTGACCGATTTTGATGAAAATGTTCGTGTCGGGTCCCGGTAGTGGTATGTAACCTAAGTTTCAAGTTCGTACGATGTTCCGTTCTTGAGATATTCTGTTCACGCACACACACACACACACACACAGACCAATCGCTAAAAACATGTTTTTTGGGTTCAGGGGGTCTGAAAACGTGTAGATCCGGTGAAAACTCGATTTCGAAAAATCGACATGAAAACAATACTTTCCTTCCTATAAGTATATTCATATAGGCAAGAGAAAGTAAAATGAGACGGTAAATGAAAATCAACCTCTGTTTGACTTAAAAATACGGAAAATTCGCTAATTGACCCTAAACTAGGCTTTGCAGAATCAAACGCTTGAAATAAAAGTTGTAGGTTTTCTTATTTCCTATAACTTTAATTGCTTACCCTACACATTTGTCGTAAAGTACATACTTTTGCCGCAATCTTCAAAAAACCCGTTTTTAACCGATTTTCATGAAAAAAATACAGAAAAACACTAATTGATGCTAAACTAAGCGTTGTACAAAATAATGTTTGAAATAAACGTCGTAGGTTTTTAACAGGTTTAAAACTTTTTTTATAAACTTTTACCTTAAAATGCATATAAGCCCGCAATCTTAAAAAAAAAATCCTTCGAGAACACAGGCCTCACAAAAATTTGAGCAGACATTGCTCAAATTTTAAATAAATATTCGTTTTAAATAAATCGTGGAGCCGTTTTGATAAAATTGCAAAAAATTTTAAAAATGCAAAAGAAACTATTACTTCAGGTTGACAGATTTTGATAAAAATATTCTTGTCTAGTTTTCTTGTAGAACCTAACTTAAGATTCAAATTTCAACTTCGTAGGAACCACTCAGTGAGGAAGGCATAGTAAACCACCTCACTCCTCGTTATACTTAGAAAAAGCCTCTTAAGGTTCAAACCAGCCTTTCGGCTGATAACCTAAATAAATACAACCTCATTATTAGGTTCCGAAGATGCTCAAACCGTACACAGCTGCTTGTAAATTTAACAAGTGATGAACTTCAACGTCCCAAAAAAATGCAACTTTTTTACTGTGTTAATTACCTGATACGAGTATGTTAATTCCTTCTCTTTGTTTTACGTTTGGTTTACCATACTAATTTAACCGACAAGTAATGCTTTCATTATAAAAAGTATAAATTTTAAATATGAATATTAAGCATTCTTTTCATTGCAATGATTTTTAAAGCAGTCTTTAACATTTTCTAATGATGGCTATTCAAGGTATTATAAGAATTTATCTTTAACAAAAGTAAGGATTGTATTTTGTAAGGCCGGTAATTGAAATTTATTGTTCTAAAGTTATTCGTGTAGGCTATAATTAAAATTACATGTAAATTAAAAATAGTTAGGGTTTTCATTATGCTGTAATTGACTTAAAAAGTTTGTTTCTTTGTCTTATAGATTTTTTAATTTTATTTTTTATTTATTTATTTATTTAAAGCCGCGTCAACTACTTTGATATTAGCGGCTACGGTGGGTAATGCATCGTGAACAGTGGGTTTTGACTTTTAAAAATTTAGCGATTGTTATGTGTGTAGAAAATATCTCAAGAACGGAATATCGTATGAAGTTAAAACTTGGTATTAAATTAGTTACCATGAGGACTCGACATAAATATTTTCATCAAAATGTGTCAGGCGGAAGTAGTAATTTATTCGTGTGATTTTCTCAAAAACAGCTCCTACGATTTTTAAAAAAATCGCCTCATTTAGTACATTTTTATCCTCTACATGGTAGAGTAAGCGCCATGTCTGCTGAAATTCTTGGGGAGGCTGTGCTCTTTCAGAAAAAAGGGTTTTTTTTAAGATTGCGGCCTGTAAATGCATTTTACGACAAAAGTGTACATAATCAAAGTTATAGGAAATTATAAACCCTACAACTTTTATTTTGAGCATTTGTTTCGACAGAGCCTAGTTTTGTAGATATTACTAATCCTTGACAGATTTCTAGATTCTAGCCAAGAATCGAGGACTTCCCTTTGCAGTTCGTAATCTAACCCTTTAAATGATTGCCCACCAATGTAGACTTTCTGAACATTGATATCAAATGTTTATCTCCCTCCATAAACATGGAATACCACTGACTGACTCAATCACCCACCACGTATCAGGAAATGTCGAAAACTCCACGGCCTAGAAAATTGAAATTCGGTAAGCCGGTTCCATGCAGTTTGTGGTTGATCGTTAAGATAGGCTTTTGAAAATTTACTTCTACAGAGCGAAAACATGCCCATAACGGGAAGTGGAGTGTTAAATTAATTGCACTCGATTTGTTGGTTCCAGGACTATAAAAAATAATTATGTTTCTTATCACATAGTCAGCCATTTATATGACTGAACTATTTAAGAACAGAAGAGGTAGAGGTGTAAAAGACACTAGTCAGAGTTATCTCCTCGGAGAGTAATGAATTTCACTATATAGCCAGACCCTGAGGTGAATGAAGTTAAGGTGTCATTTGCAGGGTGGAAAGTGTTTTTCGGAGGGCCTGGCATGCTGATAAGCGTACTCTTTCAGATTAGTGAAGAAGGAAATTTGTAAACCACCTCACTCCTTGTTTTTACTTAGTAAAACCTCTAGAGGTTTAAACCAGCCTTTCGGTTGTTGACCTAAACAACAACAGAGAGAAAAATTTATTTTTATAAAATAAATCAAGCTTTATATTCCTCCAATCCTCAATATTCTAAGATCAATACACAAAATAATTATGAATGTGAAGCGAACGGGTTCGATTCCCGGTCAGGTTTTCTTCATCACTATTTTTCATTTATCACCATTCATCGTCTGCATTAGCAGAAAAAACAAAACAGTCGGGCGTAAAACCAAAACGTAAATAATAGAAATTAATTCTTTCATCACAGGTAGGCAAATATACGGACAGGTACATCTTCTGAAAAAATTAATAATTAAGTTTTTTCAAATTTAATTTTTTAATATACACTGATGATGGTGGATCTACTAAACATGCACTTGAAGATTTATGAACATGAAAAAATTAAAGCACCATTAAGAAAAATTCTGATCTGTCTGTTTTGTCGACTATCAAAAGGCGTTTGATAGGGTGCAACACGATAAGATGGTTGAAGTGCTCAGGAGGACTGGAATAGATGCAAAAGATCTTAGAATTATTATAAACCTGTATTGGAACCAGAACTCTTCAGCCAGAGTGGAAGATGAGAGTACAAATGGCGTGAATTTTGAGAGGCGTTCGTCAGGGGTGTATACTGTCGCCGGTAATTTTCAACGTTTACTCAGAATACATATTCCGAGAGGCAGTGCAGGGCATTGAAGAGGGAATTACGCTAAACGGGGAGAAGATCAATAATATTCGATACGCCGATGACACTGCTATTTTCTCGGATAGTATAACCAGTTTGCAAAGGTTAATGAATAGGGTAACAGATCATAGCAGAAAGTATGGTTTAGACATTAACATAAGCAAAACGAAATTTATGATTATTAGCAAGCATACGAATATAAGAGGGAATATTAAAATAGACGGTGTACCCCTGGAAAGAGTTAACCAGTATACTTACCTAGGCAGCAATGTAAACGAGGATTGGGATCACTCGCAAGAAATTAAGATACGCATAGAAAAAGCCAGAGTAGCCTTCAACAATATGCGAAAAATTTTCAAAACTCACGACCTTACACTTGCTGTCAAAATGCGTCTCCTTCGATGTTATGTGTTCTCTGTACTGTTCTACGGCGTGGAAGCTTGGACGCTCACTGAGGCCTCAGCCAGGAGGCTTGAAGCCTTTGAAATGTGGCTTTATCGAAGAATGTTACGCATATCATGGAGGGACAGAGTCACCAATGTAGAAATTCTTCGAAGGATGAATAAAGATAAAGAGGTTCTTGACATCGTGAAAGTGCGAAAGCTCCAATACCTGGGACACATTATGCGCAATGAGAACCTTTACGTGTTGCTCCAAAAGATTCTGCAAGGAAAGGTGTATGGTGCGAGAGGTCCCGGTAGAAGAAGGATTTCATGGTTGAAAAATCTAAGAACGTGGTTCAACCAGTCGACGACCCAACTTTTCAAAGCAGCTGTTTCCAAAGTCAGAATAGCCATCATGATAGCTAACATCCGAACCGGATAGGCACCATAAGAAGAAGAAAAATTGCTACCTAATACTGTGTTGTGTTTTCATTCAGGTATATAAAAACTTAATTTTAAGCTATCACATCTGACACTTCCACAGCGATTAAATAGATTCTTCATTAACTATTCTAGATTTTCCAGGTATTTTAAACTTAGCTGTTACCTAACTACCTATTTATTGGTAAAATAATTAACTATTAATTTAATTGATTAATTATTCTAGATTTCTTGGCTATTTACAATTTTACTGTAGTCTGTAGAACTTTTTAAGATACAACTTTTAATATTGATTCAGGATTTTCAACTGATATTTATCCCCAATTTTGAATGCGTAATCAAGATCTACGATCTTCTCTCTTTTCTCTCTCTCCCTCCCCCTCGCCATAATCTTCATCACTCTTTCTCTCGCTTTGCGTGCGCACACACTCACTTCGTCATTGCCCCGTCGTGCACGCTGTTTCTCTCCTCCGTCTCTCTATTCCCCGCTGCATCTATAGCCTTCCCCTTCCCCTATCCCATGACTCTCTTTCACTATCCTCCTCCTTCCAGGTTTGATCCCGGTCAGGTCTGACATTTTTCATTTTTCCATCACTCATTATCAATTATCACCCTTCCCGTCGTCTGAATTAACCTTAATTGTAAAACAGTTGGACTTAGAATTAAAAAAAGCCTCCCTTTCTCTCAAAAAATTCATTTCAGGACAACCAAACCAAAAATGATGATTTTTTTCCCTTTAACATTACCTATAGAAAGTTCCTGATTACAAAAAACCGACTTAAACAAGATCTCAGTCTGCAAAACAGGCTACTTCAAACCCCTCGAGGCTTATATATAGACATTGGAGTAAAGAATGACGCAAGCTGCTTTAATTTTTCTACTCTATATCCCATAGGAAATCTGCTTTAAGTTTAACGACGGGCCCGTTGGTATGGTGTTCAGCGCAACTGGCTTCTATGCCGGGGTCCCGGGCTCGATTCCCGGTCAGATCTGGCATTTTTTCATCTGAATATCATCCTGCTATAATTACCTATATACTAGCTAAGGGTTAACTTAACACCACCTCTCAAAAATATAGAATAACAATAAAAGAAATAAAAAAAGACTATTCTTCACCGTAAAATAATTTCTCATGTCTAATTTTCAAATTTATCTAATTTACTCGTTCTGAATTCATTTTTGTAATTTTATAAATGTATCTGTCTAATAAAAAAAGTTAATTAATGCACGGTAAATGCAGAATGTTTACAAAATTAAATCGGATGTTTGCGTATACGTGGTGTGGCTATTAAATAACGAGACTGACTTTGTAAAACATTTTATTATTATTTTTATACATAATCACTTATTGTCACCTTCAATATACATTCCTTCTCTATCCCTGCAACGCCCCTTGCAAATTTTCCATGGTTGGAAACGGTGCTGAAAGTCATCTTCTGTCAGCTCCTTCAGGACACGTGCCGCTCAAAAATGTTTGTACTGACATTTTGTACGCGAATGAAAATGACCCAAATTTTTTGGAAACGATAATAACATGTGTGATGAAACGCGGTTTTTTACTTATGATCTGGAAACGAAGCGCCAATCTATGCACTGAAAGAGCCGAACTTCACTGAGAGCCAAAAAAACCTCGAAGGAGCAAGTCAAAATTTAAAGCAATATTGATTGTTTTATTTTTTTTTTATATCTATTGGATTGTGTACCTTCAGTGGGTTTCTGAAGGTCAAACAATTAATCAACATTACTACATTGAGGTACTTTTTAAACTACGTCAAAGAGTAAGGAAAAACCCACCGAAATGTGGAAGGACAAATCATGGGTTCTCCACCAAGACAAAGCGCCAGTTCATTCCGCGTTATCTGTTAAGAAGTTCCTACCAAGTACAGCATCTCAGTGTTAACATCCACCTTATTCACCAGATCTTGCACCATGTGACTTCTACCTGTTCCCTAAGGTGAAATCTGCATTAAAAGGGACAAGATTTGAGTCTGTGGAAGCTGTAAAAGAGAAAGCGGCACGTGTTCTGAAGGAGCTGACAGGAGATGACTTCCAGCACTGTTTTCAACCATGGAAAATTCGCATGGAGCGTTGTAGGGATGGAGAAGGAGTGTATATTTAAGGTGACAATAAGTGATTATGTATAAAATAAAAATAAAATTTTTTACAACGTCAGTCTCGTTATTTAATAGCCACACTTCGTAAGTATCTAATAAAAAAGTTAATTAATGCACGCTATATGCAGAATGTTTACAAAATTAAATCTGATGTTTGCGAATATTATGCATGTACTAACATAGTAATGAATCGATTGTATGGAAAACTCAATTACCTGAAATAAATAGGACAAAGGGCGCACCCTTAAGTACATACTGGCTTATTCTAAGGCAAGGAAATGAGGGGAAAAGAGAGAGAGAGAAAAAAATTATAATGCGGTTAGAGCATTTAAATGACGAATTTCCTGCTAAATGCTGTATGGTTTGGTACCTACATCTACATTAAAGTATTATACAACACACTGGGTGTCAGTGAAATATCTCTCTCTTAAAACTACTTTGATATTTTCAATCTAGAAAAATCGGGTGTGAAACACTCACACAACTTTCTCTTACCAATGCAAATAATTTCTAATATAACCTAACATTAGTAATAAAACATTATAAATAAAAAAAAAATCTGGTGTGAAACACTCATACAACTTTCTCTTGCCAATGCAAATAATGACCATTATAACCTAAAATTAGTAATAAAACATTAAAAATAAACAAAAAATATAACCTAATTTTAATCATGAGTGAAATGCAAAATGAAAATCAACCTTAGTTTGACTTAAAAATACGGAAAATTATTCTTTCACGCTAAACTAGGCTCTGTGGATAAAAATGCTTTAAATAAAAGTTGTAGATCTTTTAATTTTCTATAAATTTGATTGTATACACTTTTGTCGTAAAATGCATACTAAGGCCAAAATCTTACCAAAATAGATTTTTCTCACGTTTTCGTGAGAAAAAAAACAGAAAATCGCTAATTACCGCTAAACTAAGCGTTATACAAAAAAAAATATTAGAAATCAAAGTTGTAGTATTTTAAATTCTCTAACTTTTATTATATAAATTTTTGCGCTAAATTGCATATTAAAGCCGTAATCTTAAAAAAAAAGATTTTACGTGAAAATAGCCTCGCCAAGAATTTCAGCAAACATGGCGCCTACCCTATCTTGTAGAGAATAAAAAATTGAGTAAACCAGGCGATTTTTAAAAAAATCGTAGGACCAGTTTTTGAGAAAATTGAAAAAAGTGAAAAATTACACGAATAAACTACCACTTCCGGTTGACCGATTTTGATGAAAATTTTCGTGTCGGGTCCGGTAGTGGTATGTAACTTAAGTTTTAAGTTCGTACGATGTTCCGTTCTTGAGATATTTTTTATACACGCACACACACACAGACCAATCGCTAAAAACATGTTTTTTGGGTTCAGGGGGTCTGAAAACGTGTAGATCCGGTGAAAACTCGATTTCGAAAAATCGACATTAAAACAATACTTTCCTTCCTATATATTCATACAGGCAAGAGAAAGTAAAAATGAAGTTATAAAGTAATAAATGTATAAACAAAATATCTCTAAACTGCTGGATAAGAAAAATTAAGAAGATAAAATCCTTAGGTATAACACACTGGATGACCTTAAGAATAAACGAAACCTAGACGTACTAAAACATAAACACACAAAAATAAGATTAAAACAAATCACGGAAACCAAAAGAGTGTATGCAGATGAAGAGAGAAAGGAAAGATCTGTTAGAATGAGAGAATACTGGGCAAGGAAACAAAAGTTCCGAACATAAATGACTAAAGTGTTCCTATGCTGGCCAAAAAACGACAAAGAAATTGTAAGAAATGTTATTTAAAATTGTGTGTTTTAAATAAATGTACGAAGACCCTAAAAAAACAACTTATTCTTGCTGTACCTCCTTACAATGATGATTGCTGTTGTTTAGGTCATCAACCGAAAGGCTGGTTTGAACCTCTAGAGGTTTTACTAAGTAAAACGAGGAGTGAGTTGGTTTACCGTTGCCTTCCTCACCGAGTGGAAAAGTACGCTTATCTGCATGCCGGGCCCTCTGAAAAGCACATATTTTCCACTCTGCAAATGACACCTTCACTTCATTCACCACAGGGTCTGGCTGTATAATAAAATTCATTACTTTCAGAGGAGATAACTCTAATTAGTGTCTTTTACACCTCTACCTCTTCTGTTCTTAAATGATTCAGTCATTTAATTGGCTGATCATGTGATAAGAAACAGAACTATTTATTTTAGCCCTGCAATGGACAGATTGAGTGTAAATAATTTGACACTCCACCTGTCTGTTATGGGCAAAAAATGTTCCTATGCTGGCCAAAAAACGACAAAGAAATTGTAAGAAATGTTATTTAAAATTGTGTGTTTTAAATTAATGTACGAAGACCCTAAAAAACAACTTATTCTTGCTGTACCTCCTTACAATGATGATTAATTTAGGTTAAATAACGGGTTTTTTATTAACAACGCAACCCTACGTTAAAAGCCACAATCTACTGCATATTTTTATTTTTCGTACTTTACAAATTATTATTTTACAAATGAATAGCAAAATTGTAATAAGTTTAACCATTTATGTTTTCAGTAAATGTTCGAAGTGATTTCCTGCAACTTAAATACAGATACGAATTCGTTTAAATGACATTTGCAGTAAATTTTCTTAAAGTCTGTTTACTAATGCTTGAAATCGCACTTGTAATGTTAGTTTTTAATTCATCGATCGTATGAGGGTTGTTTTTGTAAACTTCACTTTTTAAAGAACCCCATAGGAAAAAGTCTGCTGGTGTAAGATCTGGGGATCTCGGAGGCCACAAATTTTTCGATACTAAGCGGTGATTAAAAAATTCCCGTAGCATTGCTAGCGTTTCATTTGCAGTATGACATGTAGCGTTGTCCTGTTGAAACCAACAATTTCGGTCGTCCGAATTCAACAATGAAATGAACTGTTGGATTAAATCACTATAAACTACACTTTCACAGTACTGTCAAAAAAAATGGCCCTATTATACGGCGGCTGGAAATTGCACACAAAACACTAACTTACGTGAGTGCAATGCTTTTTCATGGAAAACATGAGGATTTGTTGCACTCCATATATTACAGTTCTGACTATTCACATAGCCATCTAAATGAAACCATGCCTCATCACTAAAATAAAAATGATCCAAAAATTGAATACCATTTTCTTCAACCAAAGATCGAAACCACCGACAATATCGTAATCGTTTCTGATGGTCTGTAGCTTTCAGTTCATGAGTTACATCAACGCGATAAGGATGCAAATGTAACTTTTTCGTACCTCTGAAAACAGTATTTAATGTTAGCCCAGCTTGCGATGATAATCTTCTTAGCTATTTGTTTAGGTGATTGAGTCAAACGATTTTTCAAATCTTCGAGAACTTCCGCGGTTAACTTCGTTGGCTGGCGAGGTGGTTTCTCATCGAGTACACTCCCAGTTCTACGGAATTTATTTATCAAACGCAATATTGACGATTTATTCGGAACGGCAGAACGGGAAAATTTCAACTGAAACTTATCTTGCACACATTTGTAAGATTTACTCGCTATGTAAGTCTGTACAATAAACACGCGTTCTTCCTTGGAAAAATACCATTGCTGACACAATATAACGAAACGACTGCTGTCACCACACTAATGCTTGACTGGAACATTTTAACTGTCTTAAGTAGTTGGCCTTGAGTACACTGTTGCCAACATACCGATTGGGGGACAGAAAATTTACCGATATTTTACTTCTATCTTCTTACAATCAGGGTGCGTCCTTAACAAAACACCCGTTATATTGCCTAGAAAAATAAAAGTAATTAATGTATAAAGAAAATAGTAACTTATACAAAATGTAAATGAGCGATCGTTTTAAAAAATCGTGGGAAACGTTTTTGAGAAAATTACAAAAAGAAACTGAAATATATGAATGAACTACTACTTCCGGTTGACCGATTTTTATGAAAATATTCGTGTCAAATCCTTTAGTAGTAAGTACCTAACTTAATTAAGTTCCAAGTTTCAGCTGTGTACGATATTCTGTTCTTGAGATATTTTTTTCACACATTGACCAATCAATATTCATATCTAGAATATGAATTAACAGTCAGACGTTAAACAAAAAAAAAATCTAGAAAGTTTTTTGTATCAGTCTCTCGACTGGTTTGATGCAGTTTTCCAAGCTGTTCTATTTTGCGCAAGTCGTTTCATATCTAAATACGTGTAACACCCTACATCTTTTACAATTTGCTTTATATATTCTAACCTTTGCTTCCCCCTACAATTTACTCCCTCAATATTACCCTCCATTACAGATAGACCAATACCTGGATGTCCATAAGATATGCCCCGCTAGCCTATCCCTTCTTCTCGTAAGATGTTTCCATATACTTCTTTTTTCATCCACTCGTCTCAGAATTCTTAAATTACTTATTTTGTCCACCCACCTAATTTTTAAGATTTTCCTAAAACAATTCATTTCAAAATCTTCTATCCTCTTACTTTCTACAGCCCCTTTCACCCACGTTTCACTCTCGTATAATGCTACACTCCAAACATAGTGTTCTAAGAAATTTTTCCTAATCTGTAAGTCAATGTTTGTAATCAGTAAGCTGTTTTTCATTTTAAAGGTTTTCTAGCTCAAGCAATTGTACTTTTGATAATAATTGTGCTTCTACTATCCTTTGTTATTTCACTCCCTAGGTAGCAGAATCTGGAAAGTAAAAAATATTTTAACAAAAGTAAAAATCTGGTGTGAAACACTCACACAACTTTCTCTTGCCAGTGCAAATAATTAACAATAAACCTAACATTAGTAATAAAATATTAGAAATAAACAAAAACCTAACCTCAAAAAACATTAGTGAAATACGCAAAATTAAAATCGACCTAAGTTTGGCTTAAAAATACGGAAAATCGCTCCTACACGCTAAACTAGGCACTGTACAAAAAAAAGCTTTAAATAAAAATTGTAGATCTTTTAATTTTCTACAAATTTTATATTACACACTTTTGTCGTAAAATGCATTGTAAGGCCGAAATCTTAAAAAAATCGATTTTTCACACGTTTTCGTGAGAAAAAAACAGAAAATCGCTAATTACCGCTAAACTAAGCGTTCTACAAAATAATGTTTGAAATAAAAGTTGTAGAATTTTACATTCTCTACAACTTTTATTATATAACGTTTTTCGATAAAATGCATATTAAAGCCGCAGTCTTAAAAAGAAAATGTTTTTACGTAAAAACAGCCTCACCCAGAATTTCAGCAAACATGGCGCCTACCCTATCTTGTAGAGAATAAAAAATTGAGTAAATGAGGCGATTTCAAAAAAAATCGTAGGACCAGTTTTTGAGAAAATCGCAAAAAAGTGAAAAATTACACGAATAAACTACTACTTCCGGTTGACCGATTTTGATGAAAATGTTCCTGTCAGGTCCGGTAGTGGTATGTAACTTAAGTTTCAAGTTTCAAGTTCGTACGATGTTCTATTCTTGAGATATTCTGTTCACACACACACACACACAGACCAATCGCTAAAAACATGTTTTTTGGGTTCAGGGGGTCTGAAAACGTATAGATCCGGTGAAAACTCGATTTCGAAAAATCGACATGAAAACAATACTTTCCTTCCTATATATTCATATAGGCAAGAGAAAGTAAAAATACGATAGAAAATGTAAGTTCGCGAGGGAACCGATCACAACGCCGTACAAATGTGAACCGCGACCATTTTTGTATCATCAGAAAAACCGGCTGGAAACGATTCCCGAACCGTCCGATTCGTGCGTTTAGACGCACCCTACGGATTTATTAAATTGATAGAGTATGTTTAAAATCAATTAATACAGTCAGTAAGTTATTATTCAAAAGCTATTCCGTGTTGAATAAAAGCAATGTTGATGTTTTACTGCATATGAATGACAACTACTATTTATTCATCCTTTGATGTTACGTAGACTATTTTAATGGAGAATAACCGATCAAAATAAATGGCCGCTTGTGTTGATCGATTCCACCCGACATCAAAGCATTGTACAAATGATGCATTTCAAAAACACGTGTTTGGTTTATAATTTCTTGCTACTCAGTTTTACAGTGATAGAATATTGTAATCTGGAAACATTCGATATTGCAATTTCAATTTGATTTTACTTTCTCTTGCCTATATGAATAGGCCTATATAAAAAGGCAAGTATTGTTTTCGTGTCGATTTTTCAACCCAAAAAACATGTTTTTAGCGATTAGTCCGTATGTGTGTGTGTGTGTGTGTGTGTGTGTGCGCGCGCGCGCGTGCGTGCGTGCGTGTGTGTGTGTGCAAAATATCTCAAGAACGGAACATCATACGAACTTGAAACTTAAGTTAAGTACTACTACCAGACCTGCACGAACATTTTCATCAAAAAGGCTCCTACGATATTGTTTTTAAAAATCGCCTCATTTACTACATATTGTTTTATGCTCTATAAGATAGGGTAGACACCATGTCTGTTGAAATTCTTGGGAAAACTGTTTTCTCGTAAAAAGATTGTTGTTTTAAGATTGCGGCTTTAATATGCATTTTAGCGCAAAAATGTATATAATAAAAGTTGTAGACAATTTAAAATCCTACAACTTTTATTTCAAACATTCTTTTTTTTATAACCCTTAGTTTAGCGGTAATTGGTGATTTTCTGTTTTTTATTTTTTCATGAAAATCTGTAGAAATTGATTTTTTTAAATTTCAGACTTAGTAGACCTATGCATTTTACGACAAAAGTGTAAATAATCAAATTTATAGGAAATTAAAAGATCTACAACTTTTATTTAGAGCATTTTTCTCTACAGACCCTAGTTTAGCGTGACCCTAGTTTTGCATCATTCACTCATGATTAAAATAAGGTTCCCTATAGTTTTTAAAGTTGTTTTTTTGTTTATTTCTAATGTTTTATTACTAATGTTAGGTTATATTGTTCATTATTTGCATTGGCAAGAGAAAGTTGTGTGACTGTTTCACACCAGACTTTTTTAAAAGGAATTTAATTTTTCATGACTTTGAAAGCTTGTGGTAATTTATTGATGTATTTTCTACATGTGTACTGTATTCAGACAAATTAAAGTCCCCTAGCCGTGGGAGTGAGAGAATGCATAACGCTCTCACTCGCACAAGCCATACGCGCCATTCCAATAACATAGTATAGATTTTACTCATTGTTGTGAGCAAGCGTTTATGCACGCGTAAACTAACAAGCAAGATAACGACTGTAGTATGTTTTCAGATTTGGATTATTACGGTAAAGACCTTTGAGCGCATGCGTAGTTATGCCACATTCTCCTTCTCACTCGCTCGGCTATGGGACATTAGTTCGTCTGATACCTATTCGTAGTTTTTTTTTTTCAAACAATTTACTAAAATGTACTAAAAAGGAACTGTAATCAATTGAAGCTTCTAAAGCTGCGTATAAATGTCGGCGTATAAGAATGCATTTGTGCTAGAGAGTGATAGTGTAGGCCGGGTGAGGTACGCGGTACAATAGTCATGCCTTTCTAAAAACGTAGTGTTAGTATTGTATTGTGCGGTTCCAAGCTCAGTGTAGTTGCGGGGTGAATGGTACGGGTGAGGTATATTGAATGAGTGACGGATGCTGGGAGAACGATTGTTGTATTACTCTGATACAAAACATTCGTTTTCAAACTTTCCGTATTTAACATATTTGTTAACCCACCAGGTTGGTCTAGAGGTAAAGTCGTCGCCAAAATCAGCTGTTTAACAGCTGATTTTCGGAGACGAAGGTTCCTGGTTCAAATCCTAGTAAAGGTAGTTACTTTTATACGTATTTGAATGCTAGACAGTGGTTACCGGTGTACTTTGATGGTTGGCGTTCAATTAACCATACTCTCTCAGGAATGGTCGGCCTGAGTTAGTACAAGACTACACCTCATTTACACGTCGTACATATCATCCTCATCTCATTGGGTCATGGGGTTCCTTATTGTTCTAAATTGAACAGATTGCAACGTACACATATTTTAATATAAATTGGTAATTTAAATATTATGAATCGGACCAAGTTAATAACCCAAAAGTAGGTATTTGTTAAATTAATGCACTGGATGATGAGAATATTTTTTTAGTCTAGTTAGTACACGTAACCACTACAAATGCAGCAGCGGTGAAACACAATTAACACTCATTCATTCTCCCACTACTATAACAACGCACTGCATTCCTTCCAACTACATGGAGCTGAGACTCAACCAATAATGCTGGCGGCTGATTTTTTTATACGTCATCACACTGTCATTTGCCGGCCGCGTTGGCGTAGTTGGTAACGTGCTCGCCTCTCATAATGTGGTCTTGGGTTCGAATCCCATTCAGGCACGCTATATTTTCATACGTTACAAAAAAATCATTTCATCCTTCACCGTTTGCATTAGTAGTAATTGCAGAACAGTCGGACGTTAAACCAAAAAAATATATATACCTATGTAATATATTGTTAATTATTTACATTGGTAAGAGAAAGTTGTGTGAGTGTTTACACCAGATTTTTTTAAATCCAGATCCTAACTGAAAAGTAAATTTCTTTTAACTGAAAAAAGTAAACACTGTCAATAACAACTATGACGTAATATCTAAATTTTATATCAGCTGTTTCCTTTAATTTTGTTTTTAGGTAAGGTAGTACACACGTTCTGCGGGTTGCATATACAAGTGCAATCTTGCACGCCGGCACTATACGGACATGCGAACAAAACACCGTCGCGTTTCGTTGTGGCGAACATGATTGCGAAAAATGTTACGCAGTGGAACATAACATCGTACAACATCACTGCGTCCCATCAGTTGTCGGTATTTCCCGATCGCATCAAAGGAATTTGTTACACCATGTGTTCGCATATTTGGATGGGCAAGCGAACATTGCGGCGTTCATTCAGTTTATTAGTGGAGTCACTTTTATCGGTTCGATGCTATTTGTTGTTTAGGTCAACAGCCGAAAGGCTGGTTTGAACCTCTAGAGGTTTTACTAAGTAAAAACGAGGAGTGAGATGATTTACAAATTGCCTTCTTCACTAAGTTGAAAGAGTACGCTTATCAGCATGCCAGGCCCTCCGAAAAACACTTTCCACCCTGCAAATGACACCTTCACTTCATTCACCACAGGGTCTGGCTGCATAGTGAAATTCATTACTCTCAGAGGAGATAACTCTGACTAGTGTCTTTTACACCTCTACCTCTTTTGTTCTTAAATGGTTCAGTCATAAGTGGCTGACTGCGTGATAAGAAACAGAACTATTTTTTTTAGCCCTGGACCAAACAGATAGAGTGCAATTAAAATAACACTCCACCTGCCCGTTTTGGGCATCGATGCTATTTATAGACTATTAATTGTTTTGTTTAAACTTTTTGTATTATTGTATACATTCACATAATAAACAGATAAAGGCCAAGCCAATTGCTGTGAGCACTGGGCTACGCATGCGCATACTTAACTTCGACCCCGCATACCCCTCCGACCTACAGCTAGATGTACAGTCAGTGTTGTTGAAAATTGACAACACCCACTGTATTTTGTAGGCATGCTGTTCAATTGTTGATTACATACACTGCACTATTACAGTATATACAAGACTATACTAAAGCAGACGCACGTTTTCCCCAGCGCTGTCCTTACGAAAATCATCAGGCTATATATCAGTAATCTGTGAAGGAAAAGCTTATCTGAAATATTCTTATCAAATTTAGCACGGGAATAAAATATTATTTTGTTCTCATAGATTGAATAGAAGTATCTTACCCATAAATAAGTTATCTACCTTATTTTAATCTAGAAAAAATTTATTGTAAAACACTTATCACTTTTTGTCACTTATCAAAATTTTAATCGTTGTTAACTTATACCACTTGGATATAAAGCATTTATTGGTTTATATGCAAAAATTCAATTCAAGTGGTGGCATAATAATTAATATTTTTAAAATATGTTAAAAAATCTGAAAACATTTAAACGCAATTATTCCATAATTATTATACTGCTTGGGGTTGGACTACGATTGCACTGAACGTCTCATGTCATCCTGTGCATCATCAGTGTACTGATGAATAAATTCACTGATGGGACGCCATAATGTTACGCGACGATGTTTTTTTTGCGCCCTGGAGACTCCAGGAGGAGTATAGGACATGTCGTCAGATATAACACCTGAAATACATATAAGAATCACACAATGTATCACTACTATCAAGAAAGAAATTCTTGTACGCTATAAAAAGTTTCACCGATCAAGTAATTTTTTAGATTTTTTTTAAAGGAATTCAAATCCTCACAACACTTTAAAGATTGGGGTAATTTATTTATGAATTTTCTCCCTGCATAAGTAGGTTTTTGTTCAAATAATTTTGTGGAGTGATTAGCCACATAATAATCATTCCTGTTTCTCGTGTTATGATTGTGAACATTGAAATTCTGCATAAAATTATTTTGCCTAACATACATAATCACCTCAAAAATGTAAAAAGAGGGAACTGTAAGCAATTTAAGCTCCTTAAATAGTGGCCTATGTTCTGTTCGTAGCTTCCTGTTTAATACTGCGTAACATCGTCGATAACATGTGTAGCCGAAATTGATTCGCGACGATGTTCGCGAAGGTGTTCTGTTCATTTCTGTACAAGGGTTTAAATAAATGGTATGTATGAGGTTAGGTGGTTTACTCCCAACATAAACTGAATTTTAAAAATCTGGTGTGAAACACGCACACGACTTTCTCTTGCCAATGCAAATAATTAACAATATAACGTAATATTAGTAATAAAACATTAGGAATAAACAAAAAACTAACATCAATAAACATAACCTTATTTTATTCATGAGTGAAAGACGCAAAATGAAAATCAATCTCAGTTTGGCTTAAAAATACGGATAATCACTCTTTTACGCTATACTACCGGGTCCCGGTAGTGGTATCTAACTTAAGTTTCAAGTTCGTACGATGTTCCGTTCTTGAGATATTCTGTTCACACAGACACATACACAGACCAATCGCTAAAAACATGTTTTTTGGATTCAGGGGGTCTGAAAACGTATAGATCCGGTGAAAACTCGATTTCGAAAAATCGATTAGTAATTTTCCGTATGCATAAGTCGAACAGAGGAAGAGAGAGAGAGAGAGTGAGACAGTCGCGGACGCACAGTCCAATCGATAAAAAACATGTATTTTTTAGTTCAGGAGGCCTGAATCTTGTATTTCTGGGAAGAGCTCGATTTCGAAAAATCGACATGAAAACAATGCTTTTCTCCCCTATATATTCATGTAGGGCAACAGAACGTGAAAATATTCAGAACATTACCAAATGATGAAGGGGGAAGAATATGCGTAGATGTTATCATTGTTTGTCACCCCTCAAACATAACTCTGTTATGTTGGAACATATTGCCCCTACTTAGCCCGGTGTGTTTTTTTTGAAAATGTAAGCCTATATCTCTCTCTTCCCGCTTAAATGACGTAAAGTATAAACTTTGGGATGATAGTCTATCTGTCCTTGAAACGACACCGGTTGGCTGAGTAACAAACAGTAAGGGGCAAACAACGTAAACAACGTACCTCTTGTAAACATTCTTTTTTTATTTGCTCCATAGATGTAGATTGCATTTTCATAGTAATTATTAGTTTTATTAACTGCACAGAAGGTTTTTTATGTTCATAATATTTACAATTTGTAATTAATGATTATGCTATTAAGATTTACGTGTTAATGCTTTTTTAATGCTTGTCACAACCTTTATCGTAGCAATGCTACCGTAATATAAAATTTTTTCTACTTTCTTTTCTTGCGCTATATAAATATGTAGATACAGTAATCCCTTGGTATCCGCGGGTTTCGGTTATCCGCGGACTTTGCCCGTAGGCCTAAAACCTTAAAATACTTATGTAATCTCAACTTGTGTACACCATACTTGGTGGGAGGTGGGAAAGTCATACAATTCCGAAAACATCTGTCTCTTTACGTGTTTGAATAAATGTTTTTTTGGCGTTCGTATCATGTTGAGTCACGCACTAGAATGGCGACGGCCGCCAATACGTACGCCCAGACGCGATACTGTAATTTCTCCATTGGTTTTCCTCCATGTGTCAGTCTAACTTCTTCGTACGTACGTACAGTTCTTTGTTTGTTTGACGATCCTGAAACAAAGCCAAGCATTTCTTCACAAACCATCAGCGAGATCCTTAGTATGGAAACCCAGTTCGCTGATTACATGATGAATCCCGTCATGGAAAGGGCCCTTCAATTCAAAAGAGGACTCCAGGAGCTGGTGATGCCGTTTGAAAAAGTCTAAAAGGGGAAGAAGTCCATATACGAAGAAGTAATCTCCACAAGGAATTTGAAAAGAAGGAGAAGCAAACAGCCATAACTAACTATTTTAAAGCAACTTAAATTTTTAACACGTACAGTACTGTATTTATTAAATATTCATAGATTATAATAATGGTAATATGTTCCTAAAACTATTAAAACACTTAAAACGACTACAGGACTTTTCCTTCAGAACCTAATCCCCATCTTTTCGTTCATATAAGGTATCATTATCCGTGGTTTTACGAACCGCGGTGACCCTCCGGAACGTAACCCCCGCGGATACCGAGGGATTACTGTATAGATATACATGTATAAATAGTTAAGGTTCTTATCACATAGCCAATTATGAAACTGAAGCATTTAAGAACAGAAAAGGTAGAGGTGTAAAAGACACTAGTCAGTTATCTCCTCTGAGAGTAATAAATTTCATTTTACAGCCAGACCCTGTGGTGAATAAAGTGAAGTTATCATTTGCAGGGTGAAAAGTAGGTGCTTTTCAGAGGGCCTGGCATGCTGATAAGCGTTTTTCCATTCAGTGACGAAGGCACAGGTGAATCACCTCACTGCTCGTTTGACTTAGTTAAGCATCTAGAGGTTAAACCAACCTTTCGACTGATGACCTAAACAACAACAACGATTTATCATGAAGAAATAGCATTGCGGCTTGAAAGACAGGTAAATGTATCTTGGATTAAAGATTGGTGAATGAGTAAGTGTGGGGTTTGATTTATTCATCTTTCGTCCTTTCAAGGATTAAGCATCTCTGCCTGTTCCGAAACTCTCAAATCTGCCCATCTCTTTCTCGGGCGTCCTCGTTCTCTAATTCCCTCCAGTTTATAGCCTAGTGTTTGCTTAGTTATCATATTCTCCCTCATTCTGCTCACATGCTCCAACCACTGCTTTCTGCTCTTAAATATCCTGTCGTTTATAGAGAAGATGTTGAGTTCTTTCCTTATCTCGGTACTCCTGTAACGATCATTTACAGTAATGAGCATTTACTCGTAATTCATAGAAAATTTTCTGATTCCTCAATTTTTACTTTCTCTTACCTATATGAAAATATAGGAAGGAAAGTATTGCTTTCTTGTCGATTTTTCGAAATCGAGATTTCACCGAATATACACGTTTTCAGACCCCCTGAACCAAAAAGAAAGATGTTTTTACCAATTGGTCTGTGGTGTGTGTGTGTGTGTGTGTGTGTGTGAACAAAATATCTCAAGAACGGAACATTGCACGAATTTGAAACTTGAAACATAAGTTAGGTATCACTAGAGGAACCGACACGAACATTTCCATCAAAATCTACCAACCGAAGTAGTAATAATTTATTCGTGTAAGTTTTCATTTTTTCGCAATTTTCTCAAAAACGGCTTCAACGATTTTGTTTAAATCCACTTAATTAGTACATTTTTATGTTCTACAAGATAAGGTAGACGCCATGTCTGCTGAAATTCTTGGGGAGGCTGTGCTTTCGGAGAAAAAATTGTTTTTTTAAGATCGCAGCCTTAATATGCATTTTAGGGCAAAAGTGTATGTAATCAAAGTTGTACAAAATTTAAAAATTTAAAAACTTACAACTTTTATTCTTAACATTTCTTTGTGTAACGTTTAGTTTAGCGGTAATTAGTAATTTTCTGTTTTTTTTTTTCATGAAAATCTGTAAAAAACTGATTTTTTAAAGATTTCGGCCTAAGTATGCATTTTACGATAAAAGTGTATAGGCTATAATCAAATTTATAGGAAATTAAAAGATCTACAAATTATTTTTAATTTGTTTTATTTATTTAAATTCGCATCAACAGTTGGTCAATAACGACTACAGTGGGTTATGGAACATTGAGTTGTAGCCGGGAATCGAACCCGGAACCTCCGCGTGGTAGGCTAGCGCGCTACCACTACGCTACGGAGACGGCCATCTACAACTTTTATTTGAAGCACTTTTCTCTATAGACCCTAGTTTAGTGTCAAAGAGTGATTTTCCATATTATTAAGCTAAACTAAAGTTGGTTTTCATTTTGCATCATTCACTCATGATTAAAATCAGGTTTTGTTTTTTGAGGTTGGTTTTTTTTGTTATTCTTTATTGACCCACCGGGTTGGTCTAGAGGTAAAGTCGTCGCCATGCGTCAGCTGTTTAACAGCTGATTTTCAGAGACAAAGGTTCCTGATTCAAATCCTAGAAAAGGTAGTTACTTTTATACAGATTTGAATATTACACTGTGGTTACTGATGTACTTTGATGGTTGGAGTTCAATTAACCATACTCTCTCAGGAATGATCGGCCTGGGTCTGTACAAGACTACACCTCATTTACACGTCATACACATCATCCTCATCTCATTAGGTATGTTCACACTCATGCGCTTTCTTATTCGACTTGCGATGTCGTATGCGCTTAGAGGCATCCCATTTCACCTGTCCATACTCGTTTGAAGGGCTTTATCTCAAAAAAACATTACGAACATTTTTGAACACTACACTAAATTAAAGTCTGTTCTTTCCTGCGTTGATTGGTTTGACTTAGATTATTTTAACTTGAAACTAGTCGGAGATGCAGCAATTTACGCATAAAGATTACTCAGATTTTAGCCGGTTTTCCGTTAATGTGGATTTTAAACGTCCGTTACTCCGTCTAGGCTTTTCATAAAAGAATGGCGTTGAAGATCAGAGTTTTCTCTATATGAACATTTTAAAATAGAAGTCTGAGGCCGGCATTTTAAAATGCCGGCCATTTTTTTTAAGTGTATTTTGGCTTGACTTTAAGAGAGGGAAATGATTTTTGGCCTGAACCATGCATTTTTAGGGCAGTATTGTGCCATGTATCGTCTTTTGCATTTGTGGTGATTTAACACCACAAATAGATTTGTGGTGTTAATAGAAAATTCTATTAGTCTCTAAACTTCTTGAGAGGAAACTGAGCTATAGCGGTTTCCGCTCCGAGTATAGTCGTTTAGGAAAACAAACTTTTGTGTTTTCCTGCTACAACTCATTCCGTAGCTCATTTTGAATAATTTAACAATGTTTATATTTAAAAAAATAAACGCTTTGCTTGACGTAATACCGTTGTGAAAATGCATGGTTCAGTCCAAAAATCATTTCCCTACCTTTACGTGGAGCCAAAAAAGCACTTTTTTTAAAAAATGGCCGGCATATTAAAACGGAATATGAGATTTAACTTTTAAAATATTTATATTATAAAAAGAACTCTGATCTTCAACGTATTTAAACGCCGATTTTTATGAAAAGCCTGAACGGAGTAACGGACGTTTAAAAACCACATTAACGGAAAACCGGCTAAAAACTGAGTACTTTTTTGCGTAATTGCTGGAGTTATCTCCGATTAATTTGTAAATAAAACAATCTAAATCAAACCATTCAATGCAGGAAACAACAGGCTTTAATTAAGTGCATTGTTCAAAAATATTTATGTTTTTTTTTAGATAAATTTCTTCAAACGAGTGCGGAAGCCTCTAAGCGCATGCGACATCGCACGTCGAATAAGAAAGCTCGCGAATGTGGACATAACTATTGGGTCATTGAGTTGCTTATTGTTCTGACCAAATTGCAACATACGCACATTATAAATTTAAAAAAATTTTATTGGTCGTTATTTTCATTGGCAAAAGAAAGTCGTGTGAGTGTTTTACACCGGATTTTTTTTTAAATATTTTAGCAGTTCGGGTACCTACATAAATCTATTCTATATTCATATTTTCATATTTAATATTTTTTTATTTTTATATAATTATTCATATTTTCTATATCATCTATTCTATAATTGACTTTTTTCATTCATTAATTAGTAGAAGTTTGTATTGTGGTCTTTAATACAGCAATAGCCTACTTGCATTCATTAGGAAATGGTTAACAGAATAATGTAATACGCTAGGAACAGAGGAAGTGTTCATTGTAGCCCCTGCACCTGTTAATTTCCTACGGCCCGCGTTACTCAAGGTCACAATGTGACAGTGTAACATTGTTTACTAGAATAAAGAAGTATACTACTTACGTCTTAATAATTTTATATTAGTCTATGTGTTACTATTATTCTGTAAAAACAAATGCGATCCCACCTATCCCTGAAACACTCACTCATTTTCACGAAATTTCCAGAACCACAATGCCTACAAACTTCAATTTTTGTTTTTTTTTTGTCATCAGTCTCTCGAATGGTTTGATGCAGTTCTCCAAGCTGTTGTATCTTGCGCAAGTAGTTTCATATATACATACCTGTAAAACCCTACATCTTTTGTAATTTGCTTTACATATTCTAATCTTTGCCTCCCCCTACAATTTACTCCCTCAGTATTACCCTCCATTATTGATAGAACAATACCTGGATGTCTTAAGATATGCCCCACTAGCCTATCCCTTCTGTTAAGATGCTTTCATATACTTCTATTTTCATTCACTCGCCGAAGAACCTCTAAATTACTTATTTTGTCCACCCACCTGATCTTTAACATTTTGCTATAACACCACATTTCAAAAGCTTCAATCCTCTTCTTTTCTACAGCCCCTATCACCCACGTTTCACTCCCGTGTAATGATACACTCCAAACATATTTTAAGAAATTTTTCGTAATCTGTAAATCAATGTTTGTAGTCAGTTAGCTGTTTTTTATTTCAAAGGCTTTTCTAGCTTGAGCAATTCTACTTTTGATATTACTCGTGCTTCTACCATCCTTTGTTTTTTACTCCCTAGATATTAGAATTCCCCAACTTCCTGTAAGTTTACGTTCCCTACTTTTACATTTCCCATCTCTTCTAAACCACTCTTTTTTTATATACCTTTAACAATTCGAATTGGTACAAGCAGGCTTCGGTGTTTATCTACTCCGCTCTTCGCCCCTCGTCATACAAAGACGGTAAAGTCACAAAAGTATACAAACGCTTCTGTAATGTGCGACTCACGCAATTTTTAAAAAGGCTTAGCTTTGACTTATGGCAAAAACCATTAGTGATTTCTGTATCTACTCATTAAGATGAATCAATGACATTATTTTTGTTTCCAAATTCCGCCTTTGATTTCCGGTTTTGGGCCACTTCCGGTCGATACAGAAACTTCAAAACCCATTATTTCTGTATCTACTGTATAAGAGGAATCAAATGACTATTTATAATTTCAAATTCCGAGTTTGATTTCTTGACTTCCGATTTTGAGCCAAGGTCAAAACCGGGATTTCTTCGTGAGGTTATTTTAGTGTTACCATTAAAAAAATAAATGCATAAATATTGGGAGAGGCGAGTTTTTTGGTAATTTTTATACTTTATTTTATTCTACACCTTCTAAAATTAATTAAAGTAAATGCCCACTACACATCATAGTCCAAAATATGCTGGTTTACATGACACTAGAATCAACTAAATAGGATAAGTATTTATTGAAATATATCATTTCTTGTGGATCACTGTTTTTGCACATTCACCCTAATTTTAGGGGTTGTAAATCTTTTGTTTTTAACTTAGTTTATATAAAATTATTTGTTTTTATGCAGGCTTTAATGTACATATTATGAAAACTGAGTAACTCAAGAATTTAAAAAAATACATTTTTGGGTTGACCCCCTTCTTTTTAAGATAAAAATAGAATTACACTATTTTTGTTTCCGAATTCTGACTTTTATTTCTTAATTTCCGGTTTTGGGACACTTCCGGTTACAACCGAAACTTCAGACCCACTCATTTTTTGTGTAGATTACGAATCTGAAAACCATTAGTTGCTACCTCTTATTGTTTCTGACTCGGGGTGTGACTGACGGACAAAAAAACTTTACTAGACGACAATTTAAATTTTTTTTTTTGTAATCCCTAATTTGTGTACGTTGCAATCTGTTCAATTCAGAACAATAAGCAACCCCATGACCCAATGAGATGAGGATGATGTGTATGACGTGTAAATGAGGTGTAGTCTTGTACAGACCCAGGCCGACCATTCCTGAGAGAGTATGGTTAATTGAACCCCAACCATTAAAGTACACCGGTAACCACTGTCTAGCATTCAAATCCGTATAAAAGTAACTACCTTTACTAGGATTTGAACCAGGAACCTTCGTCTCCGAAAATCAGCTGTTAAACAGCTGATTTTGGCGATGACTTTACCTCTAGACCAACCCGGTGGGTTCTGTACTCTTTAAGATAAAATAGAATAACACTATTTTTGTTTCCGAATTCCGACTTTTATTTCTTGATTCCCGGTTTTGGGACACTTCCGGTCACAACCGGAACTTCAAATCCAATTCAGACCCACTCACTTTTTGTGTAGATTACGAATCTGAAAACCATTAGTTGCTACCGCTTATTGTTTCTGGCATCGGGGTGTGACGAACGGACAAAAAAAATTTACTAGACAATTTTAAAAATTGACACCAAAAAAATAATATCCTTGACACCAAGGATATTATTGTCAAGAGTAAGTAAACGATAAAAAGCAATCTTGGGGGAAATCGTGACTGAGAAAAAGTATTTCTAAATAAATTACTAAATTAAAAAATCTGGTGTGAAACACTCACACAACATTCTCTTGCCAGTACAAATAAAATTTAACAATAAACCTAACATTATTAATATAACATTAGAAATAAACAAAAAACTAACTTTAATAACATAAAATAATTTTTATAATGAGTGAAAGACGCAAAATGAAAATTGTGACTGAGAGAAAGTATTTTTAAATAAAGTACTAAATTAAAAAATGTATAATGCTGTAATAAACAGCTTGATGATCTGATTTAAACTAGTATTACTACATATTTATCAGAAATGCCGAGAAGCACTGTGCACTTGTTAGCTGCAGCCTTTTGTCATGGTTGCATGCGCATACCATTAACATTAAAACCCATTGAGCAATAACCTATCAATTTTAACGGTCTGTACCATTTTCTATTTTATATAAAAGAAAACGGCTCTTAATAGAATAATACCTTCACAATATTTAATTTAACTATTGTTATATTAACCTGACTGTACTACATAAACCAAGCCTACAGCGTTTTTAAAACTATTTTTTATCACAACTGTTATATTTAGGAAAAAAACTGGTGTTAAACATTCACACAACCTTCTCTTGCCAATGTAAATAATAACATTTATATGACCTATGTTTAATCATTAGTAAACAATGTAATATGGAAAACCGTAACCCATTTAAAAAATCTGGTGTGAAACACTCACACAATTTTTTCTTGCCAATGCAAATAATGACTAATAACACCTAAAATTAGTAATAAAACATTATAAATAAACAAAAAATAACCTCAAAAAAATAATGTTATTTTAATCATGAGTGAAAAACACAAAAGGAAAATCAACCTCAGTTTGGCTTAAAAATAAAGAAAATCACTCTTTCACACTAAATTAGGCTCTGTAGAGAAAAATGTTGTAAATAAAAGTTGTAGATCTTTTAATTTCCTATAAATTTGATTATAATATACACTTTTGTCGTTAAATGCATACTAAGGCCGAAATCTTTAAAAAATCAATTTTTCACACGTTTTCGTGAGAAAACACAGAAAATCGCTAATTACCGCTAAACTAAGCGTTTTACAAGAAAATGTTTGAAATAAAAGTTGTGGAATTTTAAATTTTCTACAACTTTTATTAAATAAATTTTTGCGCTAAAATGCATAGTACAGTCGTAATATTTAAAAAAAATAATTTCTTTACGTGAAAACAGTCTCACCGAGAATTTCAGCAAACATGGCGCCTACCCTATCTTGTAGAGCATAAAAAAATTAGTGAATCAGGCGATTTAAAAAAAATTCATAGGACCAGTTTTTGAGAAAATCGCAAAAAAGTGAAAAATTACACGAATAAACTATTACTTCCGGTTGACCGATTTTGATGAAAATGTTCGTGTCGGGTCCCGGTAGTGGTATGTAACTTAAGTTTCAAGTTCGTACGATGTTCCATTCTTGAGATATTCTGTTCACACACACACACACACACACACACAGAGACCAATCGCTAAAAACATGTTTTTTGGGTTCAGGGGGTCTGAAAACGTGTAGATCCGGTGAAAACTCGATTTCGAAAAATCGACATGAAAACAATACTTTCCTTCCTATAAGTATATTCATATAGGCAAGAGAAAGTAAAATGAGACGGTAAATGAAAATCAACCTCTGTTTGACTTAAAAATACGGAAAATTCGCTAATTGACCCTAAACTAGGCTTTGCAGAATCAAACGCTTGAAATAAAAGTTGTAGGTTTTCTTATTTCCTATAACTTTAATTGCTTACCCTACACATTTGTCGTAAAGTACATACTTTTGCCGCAATCTTCAAAAACCCCGTTTTTAACCGATTTTCATGAAAAAAATACAGAAAAACACTAATTGATGCTAAACTAAGCGTTGTACAAAATAATGTTTGAAATAAACGTCGTAGGTTTTTAACAGGTTTAAAACTTTTTTTATAAACTTTTACCTTAAAATGCATATTAAGGCCGCAATCTTAAAAAAAAAATCCTACGAGAACACAGGCCTCACAAAAATTTGAGCAGACATTGCTCAAATTTTAAATAAATATTCGTTTTAAATAAATCGTGGAGCCGTTTTGATAAAATTGCAAAAAATTAAAAAAATGCAAAAGAATCTATTACTTCAGGTTGACAGATTTTGATAAAAATATTCTTGTCTAGTTTTCTTGTAGAACCTAACTTAAGTTTCAAATTTCAACTTCGTAGGAACCACTCAGTGAGGAAGGCATAGTAAACCACCTCACTCCTCGTTATACTTAGAAAAAGCCTCTTAAGGTTCACACCAGCCTTTCGGCTGATAACCTAAATAAATACAACCTCATTATTAGGTTCCGAAGATGCTCAAACCGTACACAGCTGCTTGTAAATTTAACAAGTGATGAACTTCAACGTCCCAAAAAAAATGCAACTTTTTTACTGTGTTAATTACGTGATACGAGTATGTTAATTTCTTCTCTTTGCTTTACGTTTGGTTTACCATACTAATTTAACCGACAAGTAATGCTTTCATTATAAAAAGTATAAATTTTAAATATGAATATTAAGCATTCTTTTCATTGCAATGATTTTTAAAGCAGTCTTTAACATTTTCTAATGATGGCTATTCAAGGTATTATAAGAATTTATCTTTAACAAAAGTAAGGATTGTATTTTGTAAGGCCGGTAATTGAAATTTATTGTTCTAAAGTTATTCGTGTAGGCTATAATTAAAATTACATGTAAATTAAAAATAGTTAGGGTTTTCATTATGCTGTAATTGACTTAAAAAGTTTGTTTCTTTGTCTTATAGATTTTTTAATTTTATTTTTTATTTATTTATTTATTTATTTAAAGCCGCGTCAACTACTTTGATATTAGCGGCTACGGTGGGTAATGCATCGTGAACAGTGGGTTTTGACTTTTAAAAATTTAGCGATTGTTATGTGTGTAGAAAATATCTCAAGAACGGAATATCGTATGAAGTTAAAACTTTGTATTAAATTAGTTACCATGAGGACTCGACATAAATATTTTCATCAAAATGTGTCAGGCGGAAGTAGTAGTTTATTCGTGTGATTTTCTCAAAAACAGCTCCTACGATTTTTAAAAAAGTCGCCTCATTTAGTACATTTTTATCCTCTACATGGTAGAGTAAGCGCCATGTCTGCTGAAATTCTTGGGGAGGCTGTGCTCTTTCAGAAAAAAGGGGTTTTTTAAGATTGCGGCCTGTAAATGCATTTTACGACAAAAGTGTACATAATCAAAGTTATAGGAAATTATAAACCCTACAACTTTTATTTTGAGCATTTGTTTCGACAGAGCCTAGTTTAGTAGATATTACTAATCCTAGACAGATTTCTAGATTCTAGCCAAGAATCGAGGACTTCCCTTTGCAGTTCGTAATCTAACCCTTTTAATGATTGCCCACCAATGTAGACTTTCTGAACATTGATATCAAATGTTTATCTCCCTCCATAAACATGGAATACCACTGACTGACTCAATCACCCACCACGTATCAGGAAATGTCGAAAACTCCACGGCCTAGAAAATTGAAATTCGGTAAGCCGGTTCCATGCAGTCTGTGGTTGATCGTTAAGATAGGCTTTTGAAAATTTACTTCTACAGAGCGAAAACATGCCCATAACGGGCAGGTGGAGTGTTAAATTAATTGCACTCGATTTGTTGGTTCCAGGACTATAAAAAATAATTATGTTTCTTATCACATAGTCAGCCATTTATATGACTGAACTATTTAAGAACAGAAGAGGTAGAGGTGTAAAAGACACTAGTCAGAGTTATCTCCTCGGAGAGTAATGAATTTCACTATATAGCCAGACCCTGAGGTGAATGAAGTTAAGGTGTCATTTGCAGGGTGGAAAGTGTTTTTCGGAGGGCCTGGCATGCTGATAAGCGTACTCTTTCAGATTAGTGAAGAAGGAAATTTATAAACCACCTCACTCCTTGTTTTTACTTAGTAAAACCTCTAGAGGTTTAAACCAGCCTTTCGGTTGTTGACCTAAACAACAACAGAGAGAAAAATTTATTTTTATAAAATAAATCAAGCTTTATATTCCTCCAATCCTCAATATTCTAAAATCAATACACAAAATAATTATGAATGTGAAGCGAACGGGTTCGATTCCCGGTCAGGTTTTCTTCATCACTAATTTTCATTTATCACCATTCATCGTCTGCATTAGCAGAAAAAACAAAACAGTCGGGCGTAAAACCAAAACGTAAATAATAGAAATTAATTCTTTCATCACAGGTAGGCAAATATACGGACAGGTACATCTTCTGAAAAAATTAATAATTAAGTTTTTTCAAATTTAATTTTTTAATATACACTGATGATGGTGGATCTACTAAACATGCACTTGAAGATTTATGAACATGAAAAAATTAAAGCACCATTAAGAAAAATTCTGGTCTGTCTGTTTTGTCGACTATCAAAAGGCGTTTGATAGGGTGCAACACGATAAGATGGTTGAAGTGCTCAGGAGGACTGGAATAGATGCAAAAGATCTTAGAATTATTATAAACCTGTATTGAAACCAGAACTCTTCAGTCAGAGTGGAAGATGAGAGTACAAATGGCGTGAATTTTGAGAGGCGTTCGTCAGGGGTGTATACTGTCGCCGGTAATTTTCAACGTTTACTCAGAATACATATTCCGAGAGGCAGTGCAGAGCATTGAAGAGGGAATTACGCTAAACGGGGAGAAGATCAATAATATTCGATACGCCGATGACACTGCTACTTTCTCGGATAGTATAACCAGTTTGCAAAGGTTAATGAATAGGGTAACAGAACATAGCAGAAAGTATGGTTTAGACATTAACATAAGCAAAACGAAATTTATGATTATTAGCAAGCATACGAATATAAGAGGGAATATTAAAATAGACGGTGTACCCCTGGAAAGAGTTAACCAGTATACTTACCTAGGCAGCAATGTAAACGAGGATTGGGATCACTCGCAAGAAATTAAGATACGTATAGAAAAAGCCAGAGTAGCCTTCAACAATATGCGAAAAATTTTCAAAACTCACGACCTTACACTTGCTATCAAAATGCGTCTCCTTCGATGTTATGTGTTCTCTGTACTGTTCTACGGCGTGGAAGCTTGGACGCTCACTGAGGCCTCAGCCAGGAGGCTTGAAGCCTTTGAAATGTGGCTTTATCGAAGAATGTTACGCGTATCATGGAGGGACAGAGTCACCAATGTAGAAATTCTTCGAAGGATGAATAAAGATAAAGAGGTTCTTGACATCGTGAAAGTGCAAAAGCTCCAATACCTGGGACACATTATGCGCAATGAGAACCTTTACGTGTTGCTCCAAAAGATTCTGCAAGGAAAGGTGTATGGTGCGAGAGGTCCCGGTAGAAGAAGGATTTCATGGTTGAAAAATCTAAGAACGTGGTTCAACCAGTCGACGACCCAACTTTTCAAAGCACCTGTTTCCAAAGTCAGAATAGCCATCATGATAGCTAACATCCGAACCGGATAGGCACCATAAGAAGAATAAAAATTGCTACCTAATACTGTGTTGTGTTTTCATTCAGGTATATAAAAACTTAATTTTAAGCTATCACATCTGACACTTCCACAGCGATTAAATAGATTCTTCATTAACTATTCTAGATTTTCCAGGTATTTTAAACTTAGCTGTTACCTAACTACCTATTTATTGGTAAAATAATTAACTATTAATTTAATTGATTAATTATTCTAGATTTCTTGGCTATTTACAATTTTACTGTAGTCTGTAGAACTTTTTAAGATACAACTTTTAATATTGATTCAGGATTTTCAACTGATATTTATCCCCAATTTTGAATGCGTAATCAAGATCTACGATCTTCTCTCTTTTCTCTCTCTCCCTCCCCCTCGCCATAATCTTCATCACTCTTTCTCTCGCTTTGCGTGCGCACACACTCACTTCGTCACTGCCCCGTCGTGCACGCTGTTTCTCTCCTCCTTCTCTCTATTCCCCGCTGCATCTATAGCGTTCCCCTTCCCCTATCCCATGACTCTCTTTCACTATCCTCCTCCTTCCAGATTTGATCCCGGTCAGGTCTGACATTTTTCATTTTTCCATCACTCATTATCAATTATCACCCTTCCCGTCGTCTGAATTAACCTTAATTGTAAAACAGTTGGACTTAGAATTAAAAAAAGCCTCCCTTTCTCTCAAAAAATTCATTTCAGGACAACCAAACCAAAAATGATGATTTTTTCCCTTTAACATTACCTATAGAAAGTTCCTGATAACAAAAAACCGACTTAAACAAGATCTCAGTCTGCAAAACAGGCTACTTCAAACCCCTCGAGGCTTATATATAGACATTGGAGTAAAGAATGACGCAAGCTGCTTTAATTTTTCTACTCTATATCCCATAGGAAATCTGCTTTAAGTTTAACGACGGGCCCGTTGGTATGGTGTTCAGCGCAACTGGCTTCTATGCCGGGGTCCCGGGTTCGATTCCCGGTCAGATCTGGCATTTTTTCATCTGAATATCATCCTGCTATAATTACCTATATACTAGCTAAGGGTTAACTTAACACCACCTCTCAAAAATATAGAATAACAATAAAAGAAATAAAAAAAGACTATTCTTCACCGTAAAATAATTTCTCATGTCTAATTTTCAAATTTATCTAATTTACTCGTTCTGAATTCATTTTTGTAATTTTATAAATGTATCTGTCTAATAAAAAAAGTTAATTAATGCACGCTAAATGCAGAATGTTTACAAAATTAAATCGGATGTTTGCGTATACGTGGTGTGGCTATTAAATAACGAGACTGACTTTGTAAAACATTTTATTATTATTTTTATACATAATCACTTATTGTCACCTTCAATATACATTCCTTCTCTATCCCTGCAACGCCCCTTGCAAATTTTTCATGGTTGGAAACAGTGCTGAAAGTCATCTTCTGTCAGCTCCTTCAGGACACGTGCCGCTCAAAAATGTTTGAAATAAAGCTCGCAAAAATGTTTGTACAGACACTTTGTACGCGAATGAAAATGACCCAAATTTTTTGGAAACGATAATAACATGTGTGATGAAACGTGGTTTTTTACTTATGATCTGGAAACGAAGCGCCAATCTATGCACTGAAAGAGCCGAACTTCACTGAGAGCCAAAAAAACCTCGAAGGAGCAAGTCAAAATTTAAAGCAATATTGATTGTTTTATTTTTTTTATATCTATTGGATTGTGTACCTTCAGTGGGTTTCTGAAGGTCAAACAATTAATCAACATTACTACATTGAGGTACTTTTTAAACTACGTCAAAGAGTAAGGAAAAACCCACCGAAATGTGGAAGGACAAATCATGGGTTCTCCACCAAGACAAAGCGCCAGCTCATTCCGCGTTATCTGTTAAGAAGTTCCTACCAAGTACAGCATCTCAGTGTTAACATCCACCTTATTCACCAGATCTTGCACCATGTGACTTCTACCTGTTCCCTAAGGTGAAATCTGCATTAAAAGGGACAAGATTTGAGTCTGTGGAAGCTGTAAAAGAGAAAGCGGCACGTGTTCTGAAGGAGCTGACAGGAGATGACTTCCAGCACTGTTTTCAACCATGGAAAATTCGCATGGAGCGTTGTAGGGATAGAGAAGGAGTGTATATTTAAGGTGACAATAAGTGATTATGTATAAAATAAAAATAAAATTTTTTACAACGTCAGTCTCGTTATTTAATAGCCACACTTCGTAAGTATCTAATAAAAAAGTTAATTAATGCACGCTATATGCAGAATGTTTACAAAATTAAATCGGATGTTTGCGAATATTATGCATTTACTAACATAGTAATGAATCGATTGTATGGAAAACTCAATTACCTGAAATAAATAGGACAAAGGGCGCACCCTTAAGTACATACTGGCTTATTCTAAGGCAAGGAAATGAGGGGAAAAGAGAGAGAGAGAAAAAAATTATAATGCGGTTAGAGCATTTAAATGACGAATTTCCTGCTAAATGCTGTATGGTTTGGTACCTACATCTACATTAAAGTATTATACAACACACTGGGTGTCAGTGAAATATCTCTCTCTTAAAACTACATTGATATTTTCAATCTAGAAAAATCGGGTGTGAAACACTCACACAACTTTCTCTTGCCAATGCAAATAATTTCTAATATAACCTAACATTAGTAATAAAACATTATAAATAAAAAAAAAATCTGGTGTGAAACACTCATACAACTTTCTCTTGCCAATGCAAATAATGACCATTATAACCTAAAATTAGTAATAAAACATTAAAAATAAACAAAAAATATAACCTAATTTTAATCATGAGTGAAATGCAAAATGAAAATCAACCTTAGGTTTGACTTAAAAATACGGAAAATTATTCTTTCACGCTAAACTAGGCTCTGTGGAGAAAAATGCTTTAAATAAAAGTTGTAGATCTTTTAATTTTCTATAAATTTGATTGTATACACTTTTGTCGTAAAATGCATACTAAGGCCGAAATCTTACCGAAATAGATTTTTCTCACGTTTTCGTGAGAAAAAAAACAGAAAATCGCTAATTACCGCTAAACTAAGCGTTATACAAAACAAATGTTAGAAATCAAAGTTGTAGTATTTTAAATTCTCTAACTTTTATTATATAAATGTTTGTATATTAATAAAATGCATATTAAAGCCGCAATCTTATAAAAACAATTGTTTTACGTGAAAACAGCCTCACCAAGAATTTCAGCAAACATGGCGCCTACCCTATCTTGTAGAGCATAAAAAATTTAGTAAACCAGGCGATTTAAAAAAAATCGTAAGACCACTTTTTGAAGAAATCCCAAAAAAGTGAAAAATTACACGAATAAACTACTTCCGGTTGACCAATTTTGATGAAAATGTTCGTGTCGGGTCCGGTAGTGGTATGTAACTTAAGTTTCAAGTTCGTACGATGTTCCGTTCTTGAGATGTTTTGTGTACACACACAGACCAATCGCTAAAAACACGTTTTTTTTTGGGTTCGGGGGGTCTGAAAACGTGTAGATCCGGTGAAAAATCGACATGAAAAAAATACTTTCCTTCCTATTTATTCATATAGGCCAGAGAAAATAAAAATAACGGGTCTTTTCCGTTTTCTGTATGGCACTATCAAATCCGAATTCCCTGAAGGGTTACACAATTCTCCCACTCCTTCCTCTAGCGCGCCAATCTGACTAGCAATATTCCTGCGTAGTGTCAACTCCACTCTCATTTCAGTTAGTTGTACACAGTCTGCTATGAATTTTGTAGAGTTACTTAATAATATTCGGACGGAGGAAGTAGCTGCAGGTTCCTCCAAGAAGGGGGTTATTACATAACCCAGAAGATCTGTGAAACACTCACACGACTTTCTCTTACCAATGTAAATATTTAAAAAATATAACGTAATAGTATAATGTAGCCTACTAATAGCAAAAAAATTCAGTTAAAAAATATAACATAATAGTAATGGAGTAGTAACAAAATAAAACAACAGAACGTGTAACTTAGTACTGTATGAATCTGAGCTTTTTGCAGCTGCGGGATGAAGGGGACAGACGAAGTACCAGACTGCTGCTACGTCATAACCCTGTACTAATCATCTCATTGCTATTCGGTAGGCAGTGGGCTGCATAGTGCGGTGACATACGTGGGTGTTGTTTTCACTGTTCGCTGTAGACGGTGACAACGAATATATGTAGTTTGGATAGTAACCGTGGCGGGTCTTTCCCGTTTTCTGTATGCCACTATCAAATCCGAATTCCCTGAAGGGTTACACAATTGTCCCACTCCTGCGTCTAGCGCGCCAATCTGACTAGCAATATTCCTGCGTGACTGCGACTGGGAAGGACGTGTGTACGTCTGCGTAAGTGTGTCTGCTTGGAAGAGTATTCAGTAAGGCAGGGAGTGGGAGAAATGAACAAGTGTGCAACCTTTCAGGGAATTCGGATTTGACAGAATCAGAATACAGAAAACGGAAAAGACCCTGACAATTTTTAAACGCAATTAAAAATATATGACTATTAAGGTTCAACGCAGAATAAAATGAGCTAAATTTTGATGTAAAATATGTTGAAATCCGATTCATAGTTTTGGAGATGCAAGGGTTCAAACTCGGGTGTCTATGATTGTTGTTGTGTTGTTGTTTAGGTCCTCAGCCAAAAGGCTGGTTTGAACCCGTAGAGGTTTTACTAAGTAAAACGAGGAGTGAGGTGGTTTACCAATGCCTTCCTCACTTAGTGGAAAAGTATGCTTATCAGAATGCCGAGCCCTCTGAAAATCACGTATTTTCCACTCTGCAAATGACACCACTTCATTCACCACAGGGTCTGGCTGTATAATGAAATTCATTACTTTCAGAGGAGATAACTCTGATTAGTGTTTTTTAAACCTCTACCTCTTCTGTTCTTAAATGATTCAGTCATTTAACCCTTTCTAACCCAGTGTGCCATAGAAGTCACATTGGAGTGAAATAACAGCCATCAAAATGTTAGGTGTTAGTGACTTCTTTGGATGAAAGAACGCTGGGTGTGAAGTGTAATAATTTTCTGTACCCTAGCCAGGAATCGAACCTAAGACCTCCGCTTTGGAGTGCAGCATGCTGACCATTGCGCCACGGAGGCGATCATCAGTTTTTTTAAAAGTTAATTTTAGTTTCAAATATTCGTGTTCATTAACTAAAATAAGTAGCATTTCTTTGAATTTGTTGTATGTATGTAGAAGTATATTTTTTAGACTTTTAGTAAATAGTGATTTTATCCATTTTACCAATATATTTTCGTTGTAAATTTTTTTAAGTCTTAAATAATGACTTTAATATTAAATTCATATTTAGTTTTTTGCTGCAAATATAAGTAAGAGAATATATTTTGTTTGGGAAGCTTCAACATGATTTTACTTATTAATGTTTTTGGGAACTTTTATACCATCAAGTCCCAATGTGACGTACGTGTCACACTTTTTTGACAGGCCATCAAAAGGGCTAAAGCATTAAAAGATAATTTTATTACACTTAAATTTATGAAACAATGTACACATAATTTTTTGTATGTAGTTAAAAATTTTGGGATTGAAAGGGTTAATTGGCTGACCATATGATAAGAAACAGAACTATTTATTTTAGCCCTGCAACGAACAGATTGAGTGTAAATAATTTGACACTCTGCCTGTCTGTTATGGGCAGTGTCTATGATTATGAAACCGATAGTAGATATTCAGGTGAAGATTTATTTAGTTAAACTTTATTGACACCCTGTGTATTCAATGCAACGACAGACGAGATTACGTGTGTACTGGAACACTGTAGTTGTGTGTCTATATAGTAGTACAGTACTGATTATTTTGTAGAGTGAGATAGAATGTGTTTGTGGAAGAGAGAGTGAGAGGGAATATATATATTACTGCTACTATAATAGGGGAGCAGAGAGTGAAAGAGAATCTGTTCCCTCTACTACAAAACTAACTTAAATTTTTTGTTTATTGTTGTATTATAGATATACGTAACGTAGCAATAAACGAACTATCCAATTTCGTAGTCCGTTCTGCCTACGACTGAGTTTTTGTTGCCTGAAAGGACGACTTACGTACTGCATTGTGGTAGCATACTAAAACTAATGATTAGTATTCAAATAACAAAATAAAATCTTGTATTTAACTGCGTATTATTATTACTTGAGAAAGGACACCAAGCTTACAAAATAATATCATTAATCAGAGAGTTTGGTTATATTAGTAGGCTATGATTTTTTATCGACTCGAAAAATATATATTATCTTTCTTGTTTTATATACTTAACAAAATATGTTAAGCCTACAGGAGATTTATTTATTTTTCTGTTATTTATATTATTTTATTTTTTGTAAATATATTATTTGAAGATAAACAAACATGTTCACTAACTTTCTCCTTCACATGACTTTGTTTATCCATTTTTAATCAGGCTATTTTATGCTAATTAAAAAAATAATTATGTTAATATTTATCAGTTGGTTTATTTTTTACTGTGCTTTTTATTAATTTTTTAATTCTTTAATTAGGTGTTATTATTTATTACAATTGTTAGTTTTACATATTATCCTTTTCCTTTATAATAAATTGTTTGCTTAGTTTTATTTCCGTAAGTTATTACTGATTTTTATCAATTATAATTAGAGTTTTTATTTTTTATTACTATCTTGCCTATATGAATATGTAGGAAAGAAAGTATTGTTTCATGTCGATTTTTCGAAATCCATCTAGAGGTTAAAACCAGCCTTTCGGCTGATGACCTAAACAGCAGCAGCAACAAAAACCATCAATAAAACCAAATTCACCTCTGTAAATATAATTAAGTTTTTAATTATTCCCATAAAATTTACGTATAAAATATGCGCTGACTTATTCATAAGTCACATATAGTCACATATTTTATCTGTTCAACGCATTCACAACTTCGGATTAGTTATTATTACCAACACCACCGTCATTACTAATCTCATGATTACTAATCATAACTTCGTGACTATCCAGTCATCATCCATCCTCAATTTGAAATTTCGAATAGTCTGTTAAAAAGTCGACATCCGATCACATCATGTTTGAACTTTCCGTGTATCTAGACAGCTTAGAGGAGGTGGAGCGAAGCTAGGGTAGGAGAGGGGACAAGGAGGTTCATTCCAAATGTCGATGTGTGGATAAGGAGGACATTTGGTGATACCACCCACGAGGTGACGCAGTTGCTAACAGGACATGGTTGCTTTGGGGCATATTTGATTAGGTTCAAACTTCATGAAGTACTGAAATGTCGGCTGTGCGATAGTGAAGAGGAGGAGTCCGTTTCGCATATTTTTGAAAGATGTCCCTATTTTGGCCTCGACAGAATGGAGACATCTGAGAAGATAGGCGTTGCACAGTGGATCCCAGAGAGAGTAGGGGCAGCAATGCTGCAGGATGAGGAGAGCTGGAAGTTGGTCGCTCAGTTTGCGGAGAGGGTGGTCAGGAGACTGCGGAGGGAGGAGACTTATGGATATCAGCGGGATCGCCCTCTCCCACAGTGAATCAATCCTGTCCCGATCTCAGTAGGTAAGGTAGACACACTAATTTCCTGAGCTGGTGATGAATGAGATGAATGAAAGTGAGAGAGTGAGTGTTGGTCAGTGACAGCGAGAGGAGAATTTGGCTACGGTTCTCTTCCACGCCCCGCTGACAGTATGTAAATTTTTTAACCCGACATTTCCCTTGTAGTATTACATAAATAGTTCCGAAGGAGGTGGAGGGTTGTTTGCTGATGTCGGATCAAGTGGCCAGGCGGCGGGTTTTTGGTTGGTAAGGCGGTTGCAGCCTCCTTAGGGCTGGACGAGGACACCTCAATTGAGTCCAACACTACTTCCCCCATCGTGAGGGAGTGAACATGAGTTTTTCTCGCCGCCTCGGAAAAAAAGACAACTTGGAGTCCCAAACCCTAATCTGTGTGAGTACACTTCAGAACTTCTTGTTTCTTCTAACTCCAACTTAGGCGCCCTGATGCCAATATGAGATACATCACCATCCTGGAGGCCGTGGAGAAGCTTGAACAATAATAAAAGCTCAGCTCTCTTCACAACCACAATTTTCTATCCAGGAAACACTTTTTTTACACCAACACATAATTAAATGCGCCTGTGTGAATTAATTCCGTCCATGAAGGGTTAATATAAAAGGGTTGTTTCTTTTTAATCTCCGATAAGCCATAAATAAGAAAACAAGTGAATATAGAAAAAATGTTTGACTACTAAAAGTTACGCATACTTTATAGTTACTTTTCAACTTAATCATGTTGTCGATTGAAGCATTTGTCGTACTTGTGAATGAGCTTTCCAATACGATCTTCATTAAATTTTGCTGCTAATAAATTTAAATGAGTTTGAAGTTAAGTTTCAACTTCGTACGATGTTCTGTTCTTGAGATATTTTGTTCACATACATACCAATTGCCCAAGGTCATTTGTTCTAGCTAGAAGCTTTCCCTCCAACGCTGTGTGCCGCTGAGCTGTTCTGTTTAGTGGTGGGGGAAGCACCTCGTAGTTGTAACATAGTATACGGTTAGAAAGAGAGGGAATGATCATTAAATGAGAAGGAGTCAACACTTGCCCCTTTGAAACTATCCCTACTCTACCTACTCGCCCTCCCCTTACAAGCTTCTTCCTAAAACAAATGTACTATACCTCAATCTCTTTTTTATCCATTTTTTATTTTCTCTTGCCTCTATAAATATATAGGAAGAAAGTATTGTTTTCATGTCGATTTTTCGAAGTCGAGTTTTCACCGTATCTACCAATTTCAGACTCTGAACCCAAAAAACATGTTTTAGCAATTGGTCTGTGTGTGCACAGAATATCTCAAGAACAGAACATCGTACGAACTTGAAACTTAAGTTAGATACTACTAGAGGACCCGACACGAACATTTTCATCAAAATCGGTCAACCGGAAGTAGTAGTTCATTCGTGTCATTTTTTCACTTTTTGCGGTTTTTTTTCTTCAAAAACTGGTCTTACGATTTTTTTAAAAATCGCCTGGTTTACTAAATGTTTAATGCTCTACAAGATTGTGTAGACGCCATAACTGCTGAAATTCTTGGAAAAGCTGTTTTCTCGTAAAAAGATTGTTTTTTTTAAGACTGCGGCTTTAATATGCATTTAAGCGCAAAAATGTATATAAACAAGTTACAGAGAATTAAAAATCCTACAACTTTTATTTCAAACATTTTTTTGTTTAGCTGTAATTAGCGATTTGTTTTTTGTTTTTCTCACGGAAAGGTGTAAAAAAATCGATTTTTTTTTTATTAAAAATGTATATAATTAAATTTATAGGAAATTAAAAGATCTACAACTTTTATTTAGAGCATTTTTCTCTACAGAGCGTACTTTAGCACAAAAGAGTGATTTTCCGTATTTTTAACCCAAACTAAGGTTGATTTTCATTTTGCGTCTCACTCATAATTAAAATTAGGTTATGTTTTGTTTATTTCTAATGTTTTATTACTAATGTTAGGTTACATTGTTCAATATTTGCATTGACAAGAGAAAGGTGTGTGTGGGTTTCACTACAGATTTAAAAAAAAATTTTTTTTCCTAATTTGTGTACGTTGCAATCTGTTCAATTTAGAACAATAAGCAACCCCATGACCCAATGAGATGAGGATGATGTGTATGACGTGTAAATGAGGTGTAGTCTTGTACAGACCCAGGCCGAACATTCCTGAGAGAGTATGGGTAATTAAACCCCAACCACCAAAGTACGCCGGTAACCACTGTCTAGTGTTCAAATACGTTATTACGTTATTACTAGGATAAATGAACCAGGAACCTTTGTCTCCGAAAATCAGCTGTTGAACAGCTGATTTTGGCGACGACTTTATCTATAGACCAACCCGGTGGGTTTCTTTTTTATTGAAACCTCAATTTCAAAAAATCGAAATGAAAACAATACTTTCCTTCCTATATATTAATACAAGCAAGAGAAAGTAAAAATATTAAGTAATTTTGTTTACTTATCCCTCCTGATATTTTTATTTATCTTAAACGCATTCTTATAAGATACCTACTAATTCCTAATTTATCGTCACTTAAACACCATCGATACACAAATAACTGGTCGTACAAAATATCTTAAACTGATAAAACGTAATCCGGAATTTAAATTGATAATATTTATAGTTTTAGTTTGTTTTTCCTTTTTAATTAGTTTTGAAATGTATTGATAATGGATTCTTGAGTGAGAGGCCTAAACATTTTCACTTTTTTATCTGGTACGCATTTATCGTTCACCCATTGTCAGTGACTGAGTCAATGAACGCATTTATACATTTTACTGCAGCTCATTATTATTTAATGAACACACACAAGTTATTTTTATGATTATTATTATTTTTAACTTTTGTTATTGAATATTTAATTTGTTTTGTGTTATTTATATTATTACATTACGGAACATAACTAAAATAACGGTACTGATACGAAATTAACTACAAATAACTGTAATTCTTGTTTAATTCATATTTATGTAATTTGTTTACTTCTTTGAACTAAATTATAATCTTTATTTAAATAATTATAAAAGTCTTCGAGTTAATCCGTTTATTCATCTATACAAATATTTCGGGTCTTTTCTGTTAATCCCCCCCCCCCCCCCGACTCGAACATAATTTGTCACATTTTGTGGATATTTCATGTGTAGGTAATCTTACAGTATTTTTAACGATAAATACGGGAAAAATATTGTAAAAAATCTGGTGTGAAATACTCACACAACTTTCTCTTGCCAATGCAAATATTAACAATAAACCTAACATTAGAAATAAACAAAAAACTAACCTCAAAAAACATAACCTTATTTTAATCATGAGTGAAAGACGCAAAATGAAAATCGAACTCACTTTGGCTTAAAAATACGGAAAATCACTTTTTGAATAAAAGTTGTAGATCTTTTAATTTCCTATAAATTTGATTATAAACACTTTTGTCGTAAAATGCATACTAAGGCTGAAATCTTTAAAAAATCAATTTTTCACACGTTTTCGTGAGAAAAAAACAGAAAATTGCTAATTACCGCTAAACTGAGCGTTATACAAAAAAAATGTTTGAAATAAAAGTTGTAGGATTTTCAATTCTCTACAATTTTTATTTTATAAATTTTTGAACTTAAATGCATATTAAAGCCGTAATCTTAAAAAAAACATTTTTTTACGTGAAAACAGCCTCACCAAGAATTTCAGCAAACATGGCGCCTACTTTTTCTTGTAAAGCATAAACAATTCAGTAACTGTGGCGATTTGAAAAAAAATCGTAGGACCAGTTTTTCAGAAAATCGCAAAAAAGTGAAAAGTTACACGAATAAACTACTACTTCCGGATAACCGATTTTGATGAAAATGTTCGTGTCGGATCCGATAGTGGTATGTAACTTACGTTTCAAGTTTCAAGTTTGTACAGTACGATGTTCTGTTCTTGAGATATTTTGTACACACACACAGACCAATCGCTAAAAACATGTTTTTTAAGTTCACGGGGTCTGAAAACGTGTAGATCCGGTGAAAACTCGATTTCGAAAAATCGACATGAAAACAATACTTTCCTTCCTATATATTCATATAGGCAAGAGAAAGTAAAAATCATATATCAATATTTTTCAAGTTAACGTTAAATTTTTTACGCCGTAACATGCGGGTGGAGTGTTAAATTATTTTCACTCGATCTGCTAGTTGCAGGGCTACAAAACGTAGTTCCGTTTCTTATCACGTGGTCAGCCAATTATATGACTCAACTATTTTTTAAAAGAAGAGGTGGAGGTGTAAAAGACACTAGTCAGAGAAATCTCCTTTGAAAGTAATGAATTTCATTGTTGTTGTTTAGGTCATCAGCCAAAAGGCTGGTTTGAACCTCTAGAGGTTTTACTAAGTAAAACGAGGAGTGAGGTGGTTTACCATTGCCTTCCTCACTGAGTGGAAATATATGCTTATCAGCATGCCGAGCCCTCTGAAAAGCACATATTTTCCACTCTGCAAATGACACCTTCACTTCATTCACCACAGGGTCTGGCTGTATAATGAAATTCATTACTTTCAGATAAGATAACTCTGATTAGTGTCTTTTGCACCTCTACCTCTTCTGTTCTTAAATGATTCAGTCATTTAATTGGCTGATCATATGATAAGAAACAGAACTATTTATTTTAGCCCTGCAACTAACAGATCGAGTGTAAATAATTTGACACTCCACCTGTCTGTTATGGGCAGTGAATTTCATTAAGTAAATAAATGTATTTTCAGAAAGTAATGAATTTTCTGGCTGTATAAGCCAGACCCTGTGGTTAATGAAATGAAGGTGTCATTTGCAGGGTATAGAGTAGATTATTTTCGGAGGGCCTGGCATGCTGATAAGCATAGGCTACTTTTGTATTCAGTGAGGAAGGCAATTTTAAACCACCTAACTTCTCGTTTCCCTTAGTTAAACCTCTAGACTGTAGAGGTTCAAACCAGCCTTTCGGCTGAGTTCTTAACAACAACGTTAAACTATTTATTGAAAGTTATTAAATTATTTATTAATACTTAATTTAATGATGTTAATTTAATTTAATGATTAATTTATTTATGTACTCAATGAGTTTATTTTTCATTATTAATACAGTTAAAATATTGACAAAAAGCAATGTAGTGTTTACCCTACCTATTTAACTTTAACTTGAAAAATATTAGTGTAAGATTTTTACTTTCTCTTGCCTATATGAATATACAGGAAGGACAGTATTGTTTTCATGTCGATTTTTCGAAATCAAGTTTTCACCGAATCTAGACATTTTCAGACCCCCTGAATCCAAAAAAAAAACATGTTTTAGCGATTGGTCTCTGTGAGTGTGTGTGGACAGAATTTCTCAAGAACGGAACATCGTAGGAACTTGAAACTTGAAACTTATGTTAGATACCACTAGAGGACCCGACACGAATATTTTCATCAAAATCGGTCAACCGGAAGTAGTAGTTTATTCGTGTATTTTTTCACATTTTTGCGATTTTCTCAAAAACTGGTCCTACGATTTTTTTTAAATTCGCCTGGTTTACTAAATTTTTTGTGCTCTACAAGAAAGGGTATGAAGAGGTTCGGCTGATGACCTAAACAACAACACAATTTTGAATAAATACACGTTTCCCCTAAAATGCATATTAAGGCCGAAATTTAAAAAAAACTATTTCTTACCACCAGAGCCAGCCTTCCCAAGAATTTCAGCACACATTGCGCTATCTTCTAAAGAATAAAAAAATTTGTAACAGAGACGATTTTTAAAAAAATCGTGGGAGCCGATTTCAGTAAAATCAGAAAAGTGAAAAATCGCGCGATTATACTAATTAGTACTTTCGGTTAACCGATTTTGATGAAAATGTTCGTGTCGTAATCTCTAGTGATACCTAACTTAAATTCCATGTTTCCCCTTCGTATGTTTCCGTTCTTGAGATATTTTGTTCACATACACAGAAAGACTAACATACAGATCAATGAATGACTAAAAACACGTTTTTTGAGTTCAGGGAGCCTGAAAACGTATATTTCCCGTGAAAACTTGATTTAGAAAATTGATATGAAAACAATACTTTCCTTCCCTAAAAATTCATATAAGGCATAAAAAATTAAAAAAGCATTCGTTTCAACTGCTTGATCATTACTGGTTGATGGTTTACGGAAATGTGTGATAATTTTCGATTACCCATCCGGGACTGAAAGTGATAAATCCACCAACCAAAATGTTCTTTTAAAATTTTTAACATATTACATACTTAAATGTAATTCTATTAGAATTCGATTAATCGAGTATTTTGCTAGAAGTACTTAAGTAAATTCAATCGTAAGGAAATCTTGTTTAAAATACTTTAGAATTTTCTGAACTTTCTACGCAGTACACTCTACGAGTGTTTTGTTTCAAAAGATCAGAGCAGTGGTAAATAGGAAGGGGTGGTGCTTGGGAAAGCAGAGCAGAACTCCCCACTCCAATGAATATTACACGCAAAACCACTATTTTATTAAACATCGTGCCGACCAAAACGCTGTTATCAAAATTATCAAATGATAAAATTTATAACTAAAACAAATATCTAAACGATAGTATTTTTACTTTCCCCTTCCATATTTAAATATACGAGTTGTGGCTATTAAATAACGAGACTGACGTTGTTAAAAATGTTATTCTTATTTTATACCTAATCACTTTTGCCCATAACATTTTATATCACTCACAATGTGCCCATAACATACTGGTGGAATGTCAAATTATTTACACTCAATCTGTTCGTTGTAGGGCTAAAATAAATAGTTCTGTTTCTTGTCACATGGTCAGCCAATTAAATGACTGAATCATTTAAGAACAGAAGAGGTAGAGGTGTAAAAGACACTAATCAAAGTTATCTCCTCTGAAAGTAATGAATTTCATTATACAGTTAGACCCTGTGGTGAATGAAGTGAAGGTGTCATTTGCGGAGTGGAAAATATGTGCTTTTCAGAGGGCTCGGTATGCTGATAAGCGTACTTTTCCACTCAGTGAGGAAGGCAGTGGTAAACCACCTCACTCCTCGATTTACTTAGTAAAACCTCTACAGGTTCAAACCAGCCTTTCGGCTGATGACCTAAACAACAACAACACCTAATCACTTATTGTCACCTTCAATATACACTCCTTCTCTATCCCTACAACGCTCCATACAACTTTTCCATTGTTGGAAACAGTGCTGGAAGACATCTTCTGTCAGCTCCTTCAGAACACGTGCCGCTTTGTCTTTTACAGCTTCCACAGACTCAAATCTTGACCCTTTTAATGTAGATTTCACCTTAAAGAACAGGTAGAAGTCACATGGTGCAAGATCTGGTGAATAAGGTGGATGTTCTAACACTGAGATGCTAAACTTGGCTAGGAACCTCTTGACAGATAACGCGGAATGAGCTGGCGCATTGTCTTGGTGGAGAACCCATGATTTGTCCTTCCATATTGCGGGGCGTTTTTCCTTACTCTTTGACGTAGTTTAGAAATTACCTCAAGGTAGTAATATTGATTAATTTTTTGACCTTTAGGAGATCTTAAAAAAATTCCATTTTTTACCACGAGAGCCAGCCTTCCCAAGAATTTCAGCAACATGGCGCTTACCCCATCTTCTAAAGAATAAAAAAATTTGTAACCGAGACGATTTTTAAAGAATCGTGGGAACCGATTTTGATAAAATCAGAAAAAGTGAAAAATCGCGCGGATAAACAATTACTACTTCCGGTTATCCGATTTTGATGAAATTTTGTATTTTTTAATCCCCTCATTTACTACATTTTGTATTTTCTTTAAGATAGGGCTCCATGGCTGCTGAAATTTCTTACGGATGCTGTGCTCTCGTGGTCAACTTCTTTTAAGATTACGGCCTTAATATGCATTTTAGAGCAAAAGTGTATATAATTAAAGTGGTAGGAATTTAAAAATCCTACAACTTTTATTTGAAACATTTTTTTCTATAACGCTTAGTTTAGCGACGATTGGTAATTTTGCATATTTGGTGACTGCTCATTAAAATAAGTAAAAAACTGGATTTTTTAAGATTGCGGCTTTAGTATGCATTTTACGATAAAATTGTTTGTAATAATCGTTAAAGGAATTACAAAAACTTACAACTTTTTTTCAAGATTTTGTTTTCTACAGAGCTTAGTTTAGCGTCAACGATTTCTGTATCTTCATTTTCTATGGAGGTTGGTTTTAATTTTGCGTTATTCATTTATGATTAAAATTAAGTTTTTCATTTTACATTGTTAATCATAGCATGATTAAACATAGGTTTTATTGTTCATTATTTACATTGTAAGAGAAGTTCGTGTGAGTGTTTTACACTAGATTTTGTAAATTAAAAGTTTTTAAGAAATACAACCAGTAGCTTAACTAAATACTCACACTTGTTTTTACAAACCTTATGTAAAACTGACTCATTTATGTTATCATTTTATTTCCTGTTTTTATTTACCGTTCAGATAAGTCATGTACAGTCCTTTTTTAAATTTTTGTTAAAAATAATAGAATATTGTAACAATTATTTAATTGAATTGTAATAAAAGGAGGCTAAACTTTTAATACCATTTTAGGTGGATCTAAGGAAATTTCGAGAAAGACAGAGGTTTTCGATACAATAAAAAAATACAAAATCCTTCTGACCGCTTCTGGATAAATCTTAGCAACTGTAAACAGATTAGGATTGAATATAATGTGTTACAAAAAAACCAATTATCTAAATAGGTACCTGCCTCTTTCACAGTACCTGTACAACAATAGTCACCCTACCTGTACTATAAAACCCGTTTATAGTACACATACTATTTCAAATTTTTTTCTTGGAAACCTATTTATCACTCTTATTATTAACGTTAACATTTTTAAAATCTCGGTCCTCCTCGAAAATTCTCGAACACACATTCTCATTAGATATTAGTAGATATAAATGTATCACTAATAATTATACAAATAAAAAAATACAGAATCCTTCTGACCGCTTCTGGATAAATATTAGCAACTGTAAACAGATTAGGATTGAATACAAGGTGTTACAAAAAAACTAATTATCTAAATAGGTACCTGCCTCTTTCACAATACCTGTACAACAATAGCCACCCTACCTGAACTATAAAACCCGTTTATAGTACACATACTATTTAAAAATTTTTATTGGAAACCTATTTATCACTCTTATTATTTAGTTAACATTTTTAAAATTTCGGTCCTCCTCGAAAATTCTCGAACACACATTTCCATTAGATATTAGTAGATATAAATGTATCACTAAAAATTATACAGTGGGTTTAGATGTGACGATTTAGGATATGGTACATGGAAATAGGAGGCATACTACGCTAATATGGCTCTTAACAGGCAGGTGGAGTGTTAAATTATTTGCACTCGATCTGCTAGTTCCAGAGCTACAAAAAATAGTTCTGTTTCTTATCACGTGGTCAGCCAATTATATGACTGAACTATTGAAGAAAAGAAGAGATGGAGGTGTAAAAGACACTAGTCAAAGAAATCTTCTCTGATAGTAATGAATTTCATTATACAGCCAGACCCTGTGGTGAATGAAGTGAAGGTGTCATTTGCAGGGTGCAGAGTAGATTATTTTCGAAGGGCCTGGCATGCTGATAAGCATAGGCTACTTTTGTACTCAGTGAGGAAGGCTGGTAAACCACCTCACTCCTGGTTTTCCTTAGTAAAACTTCTAGGCTCTAGAGAGCCGGCCGCATTGGCGCAGTTGGTAACGTGCTCGCCTCTCATCATGCGGTCTTGGGTTCGAATCCCATTCAGGCACGGCATATTTTCATACGTTACAAAAAATTATTTCATCCTTCACCGTCTACATTAGCAGTAATTGCAGAACAGTCGGACGTTAAACAAAAAAAAATAGACGAGGTTCAAACCAGCGTTTCGGGGGTGTACTAAACAACAACGTTAAACTGTTTATTGCAAGATATAAAATTAATTATTGATATTTTATTAATGTTTTTATTAATTATGTTATATTAATTTAATGAATTATTTATTTAATGGTATTTATTTACTCAAAAGCATTACAGTATTTAACCTTTATATTTATAACCTTAACTTGTAAAATACTGGTTTAGAATTTTTTAAATTTTTTCCCGTTTTTATCGTTAAAATACTGTAAGATTACATACGAAATATCCACAAAATGTGACAAATTTTGCTTGGGGGGAATAACAGAATAGACCGAAGACTTCTTTAAGAAATTAAGTAATATTGATTTAACAAGTGGTTTGGTGTGGTGATTTGATAGGCTCGCACTCGATCTGCTAGTTCCACGGCTACCAAAACTAATTCTGTTTCTTATCACATTGACAGCCAATTACTTTATGACAGAACCATTTCTGTAGTGATAGGTACAAAGATCTTAAATCAAAAATTGTCGATTTTGAGTTAAGTGTACTACCCAATTTAGAAAGATTTTCTCTTTCAATTGGTGCAAAGGGTAAGTGTAGCTAACTCCTGAAGTGAATTATGATGACTGGCTTTATAAAAATGTTCACTTCGCGTAACGGTATAAAAGTCTTAATTGTAAATGATACCTTTAGATTTAGTTTCTCAGTCTTTTTTAGTTGTACAAAAGGTCTTAAGTTCAGTTAACCTTTATACCAATAGTAGTTTATTAATTTACCCATATCAATCGCTGAGATCAACTTGAAAAAAAATCAAATTGAAATGGTCGAAATGACAAGAAACCAAAGGCAAACTCGTGACTTAAGTAACTATAGTAAGAATTTAACCACGTCAAAAGGTATTAAGTTACACTGTAAACGGTAAAGGTCTTAAGTCATGAATTGCCTCCCAATAAAAGGGCCACAGCGTAGACGTAAACGGAATTTTTATTTTTGTTTTTAAGTAGAAAACAAAAGAAATGTATAACAAATAATAAAAACAGTTTTTGGAAGAAACAATTGCAAAAACTATCCTTATATAATAAAAAATAAATAAATTTTAGTGTCACAAATTTTCATTTGCTTTTCCTGAAAAATGACTATTTTCAAGTTAAGACCTTTATACCTATCACTACAGATTTAAGAACAGAAGTAGATTTTTTTTTTGTTTTACGTCTCATTGTTTTGCAATAACTGTTAATGTAGACACTGAAGATTAATGATAGGTAATATATTAAAATGAGCGATGTAAAAATGCCAGACCCGACCGGGAATCGAAACCGGGACCCCGGCGTTAAAGCCAGTTGCGTTAACCCCTACGCCAACGGGCCGGCCAGAATAGGTAGAGGTGTAAAAGACACAAGTCAGAGTTATCTCTTCTGAGAGTAATAAACTTCATCATTATATAGCCAGACCCTCTGGTGAATGAAGTGAAGATGGCATTTGCAGAGTGGAAAGTAGATGCTTTTCAGAGAGCCCGGCATGCTGATAAGCATACTTTTCTGCTCAGTGAGGAAGGCATTTGTAAATCAACTCACTTCTTTGTAAATAACTCTCGTGGTGAATGAAGTGAAGATGGCATTTGCAGGGTGGAAAGTAGATGCTTCTCAGAGAGCCCGGCATACTGATAAGTGATAAGCATACTTTTCTGCTCAGTGATGAAGGCATTTGTAAAACAACTCACTCCTTTGTAAATAACTCTCGTGGTTTATTTCATTGTACACTGTTCTATACCTTAACGATGCTGCGTAGTTATATTTTAAATCAGTATAGTGCATTATATGCAGTATTCGGCCTTCGGGCCAGCCCAGTCTGTCAGCTGGTAGAAGATCGCTATTATTTGTTAAGTAACACCGGTTGGACAAGTGACGTTGTATGGTGATCAGCTGACGGTCATCCGTGAAGAAAATCTACTAGGGGTCCCTGTTCAAACTCATGCCTAATTTACATTAAATAATACAGCAAAGCAGCGATCAAATTGGGTAGTTGTCAATAATGTACAGTTCCCGATAAAAAATTTAAAAAATTTCTGAAACACTCGCACAACTTTATCTTGCCAACGCAAATAATTAACAATAAACCTAACATTAGTAATAAAACATTCGAAATAAACAAAAAACTAACCTCAATAAACATAACCTAATTTTAATAATGAGTGAAAGACGCAAAATGAAAATCTACCTCAGTTTAGCTTAAAAATACGGAAAATCACTTTCACGCTAAACTAGGCTCTGTACAGAAAAATTCTATAAATAAAAGTTGTAGATCTTTTAATTTCCTATAAATTTGATTATTTACACTTTTGTCGTAAAATGTATAGGTCTACTAAGGCTGAAATCTTAAAAAATTATTTTTACAGATTTTCATGAAAAATAACAGAAAATCACTATTTAATGCTAAACTAAGCGTTCTACAAAAAATGTTAGAAATAAAAGTTGTAGGATTTAAATTCTCTACAACTTTATTATGTAAATTTTTGCGCTAAAGTGCATATTTAAAGCCGAAATCTTAAAAATAAACAATTTTTTACGTGAAAACAGCCTCATCAAGAATTTCAGCAAACATGGCGCCTACCCTATCTCGTAGAGCATAAAAAATTTAGTAAACCAGGTGATTTTAAAAAAAATCGTAGAACCAGTTTCTGAGAAAATTGCAAAAAGTGAAAAATTACACGAATAAACTACTACTTCCGGTTGACAGATTTTGATGAAAATGTTCGTGTCAGGTCTGGTAGTGGTATGTAACGTAAATTTCATGTTTCAAGTTCGTACGATGTTCCGTTCTTCAGATATTCTGTTCACAGACATACACACAGACCTATCACTAAAAACATGTTTTTTGGGTTCAGGGGGTCTGAAAACGTGTAGATCTGGTGAAAACTCGATTTCAAAAAATCGTCATGAAAACAATAATTTCCTTCCTATATATATATTCATATAGGCAAGAAAAGGTAAAAAAAAATTATGCAATATTGAAATACATTACAGTAATAACCAAATTGAAAAAAACCGGATTCGTTTTGATTAAATGGGGTTTTATTTTAAGATGATATATTAGTACAGGAGATGCAGATAAATCATTGTTTCAGCAAATACGACGGTTATTAGGTCACTTGGAGCGAATGGACAAAAAGTGTTGGCTAAAGAAGAAAACGAAAGCTCAGATTTAGGGTACCAGAAAATAGCCCAACTTATGATGGTTCCGTGACGTAACAGAAGACCTTCGTAGTACAGTGGAGAGATTATGTTAGGATGGCGGGGGATACAGGAGGTTGGAGGGGATTAGTGTTGAAGGCTATAGCACTGTAGAAAGAATCAGTGGATGGACCTATTTATCTGAACCATCGAATTAATAAAATTCGAACGCTAAAATCGGCAAGCCAATTTTTACTTTCTCTTGCCTATATGAATATATAGGAAAGAAAGTATTGTTTCATGTCGATTTTTCGAAATTAAGTTTTCACCGAATCTACAAGTGTTCAGACCCCCTGAACTCAAAAAACCGTGTTTTTAGCGATTGGTCTGTGTGTATGTCTGTGAACAGAATATCTGAAGAACGGAACATCGAACGAAGTTTAAACTTGAAACTTACGTTAAGTACTACTAGAGGACCCGACACGAACATTTTCATTAAAATCGGTTAACCGGAAGTAGTAGTTTATCGTTTGATTTTTCACTTTTTTGCAATTTTCTCAAAAACGGTTCCCACGATTTTTTTTAAATCGCCTCGTTTACTAAATTTTTTATGCTCTACTGGATAGGGTAGGCGCCATGTCTGCTGAAATTATTGGTGGCGCTGTCCTATCGTAGAAAAAAATGTATTTTTTTAAGATTGCGGCCTTAATATGCATTTCAGCGCAAAAATGTGTATAATAAAAGTTGTAGAAAATTTAAAAACCTACAACTTTTATTTCAAACATTTTTTTCTATAACGCTTAGTTTAGCAGTTATTGGTAATTTTCTGTTTTTTCCCATGAAAATCTGTATAAAAAATGTTTTTTAAAGATTTTAGCCTTAGTATGCATTTAACGACAAAATGGTAGGCCTATATAATCAAATTTATAGGAAATTAATAGATCTACAACTTGTTTTCTTAACCATTTTTCTCTACAGAGCTTAGTTCAGCGTAAAAGCGACTACTGTGGGTTTTGGTACCTTAACGGTGGTTTTAACGAGTTAAAATTTCCAGATCCTGGCCGGGAATCGATCCCGGGATCCTTCGCTCTGTAGGCTAGCGTGCTAGTCACTACGCCACGGAGGCGGTTTCAAAATACATTATTCCATTAATTTTTGTTTAAAAGTTCTTTTTGTAAATGTTCGGTTACAGGGACGTTGGCACTTTTTGCATAACTTACGGGCGTCCGGTAAACCGGGTGACGTCCTGTTTTCCGGACGTTGGTATTGAAAGGGTTAATTCTAATGTTTATTACTAATGTTAGATATAGTGTTCAGTATTTGCATTGTCAAGAGAAAGTCGTGTGAGTGTTTCACACCAGATTTTTTTATTAATAGATTAAATAAAAATTTTAACAGATTTTTTAAACTCTCTAATGTAGCGTTTAGAAAAACTATAATATAGAAACAGAAATGATGGATGATGCAAAGGAAATCATTTTCCTTTTAATAAACTTTTTGCTCTATTGATTTTTTACGTAAGACCTATATAATTATACGAGTAGCAAATCAACCTAGACATAAAATCAAACTTTTATAAAATATTTTCCTGACATAAATTTATTATGACTATCTCTATTTTATTTTTATTATTTTCTAAACTATTAATTTTTATTATAATGATGGTTTAGTTTCAAATATAAAATGAATAGAATGATTAATGTTAAAACTAGAAACGACATTCAACAACAAAATTTCTCTTCGATTTCTCATTTATCAATTTAAGTTATTGTTATGAGGGCATGTTATTCGGATAACAAATCGCAATAACAATTTAATTTAAAATTTTATAAATTGTAAAACGTAATTTCGGTCAGTTTAATTTTATTTATTTATCAGCAATAACGTTTGTGTTCCGAACGGAAGAAAATTAAAGTTTCAATATAGATGATTAAATATTTTTCAACAATTTTATAATTCGTTATTAAAAATTCTTTTCTTAGAAACTTCAATTCATAAAAGAGTTGAGTACCAAACTTCATGTTTTTAGTTTAACTATTCTGCTGCTCGATGCTGGATCTAACACATTACGAGGAGATTAGATCCGAGTTGGGTGTATTAGCTTGAATGAAAAAGTGGAGGAGTACCGGAATCAATGGAGACAACATTTGGAACGGATGCCAGAGGAGAGAATACTTTTAAAAGTGACGGAAGATGTTCCAGTTGGAAGAAGAGAGGTGAGAAGACCTCGAAGAAGATGCCAGTAGTCGCGATGTACAGGTTGGAATATCTCGTGTTTGTGTAGACGTACAGGATGGTTTGTGAGTTCGGAACAGGCTTATGCCTAATCCTTGATAGTAGGAAGAAGAGGTTTAACTTTTAAAAATTTACCTATATATTTCATCGAATTATTAAAATTTACAATATGTGTGATTTACTGATTATACGTCTATAGTATAGGTATCAGACGAACTAATGTCCCATAGCCGAGCGAATGAGAGGGAGAAATGTGGCATAACTACGCATGCGCTCAAAGGTCTTTACCGTTGTAATCTAAATCTGAAAACATACTACCGTCGTTATCTTGCTTGTTAGTTTACTGTGTGCATAAACGCTTGCTCACAACAATGAGTGAAATTGTACAATGTTATTGGAACGGCGCGTATGGCTTGTGTGAGTGAGAGCGTTATGCATTCTCTCACTCCCACAGCTAGGGGACTTTAGTTCATCTGAATACTGTACGTTTTTTCTTAGTTAAGTCCTAGCGTAATCAAGCCACCAGGCGAGTGGAACGAACAGAACAGGGTGTTCAAAATATTTTGCTGACACTACGTTCGCTTTTACTTTTAATGCCGTTGCATACTTTTGCACGAAAAACTATTATACTAAACAAACTACTGTACAAACTATTAAACTATTATAAACTATTAAGTTTTTGTATTAAAAACTATGTAGAAAAACTATTAACTATTAAGTTTTTTTTTGTTCATTTTTTAAGTGTGTTGTTGTTTAGGTCAACAGCCGAAAGGCTGGTTGACACCTCTAGAGGTTTTACTAAGTAAAACGAGGAGTGAGGTGGTTTACCATTGCCTTCCTCACTGAGTGGAAAAGTACGCTTATCAGCATGCCGGGCCCTCTGAAAAGCACATATTTTCCACTCTGTAAATGACAACTTTACTTCATTCACCACAGGGTCTGGCTGTACAATGAAATTCATTACTTTCAGAGAAGATAACTCTGATTCGTGTCTTTTACACCTCTACCTCTTCTGTTTTTAAATGATTCAGTCATTTAATTGACTGACCATGTGATAAGAAACAGAACTATTTATTTTAGCCCTGCAACTAACAGATTGAGTGTAAATAATTTGACACTCCACCTGTCGGTTATGGGCAGTTTTTTAGGTTTAGGTATTCCAAAATGTGACCCGACTCATATACTACAAGATTTATTTTGTTTTAAACCCCATAGATAAAATTAGTTTATGAAGAGTGGACCTTCTAATGTTGGGTAAATCCAGGACCTTTAGTGACAACCGACTAAATCTTACTTAAATAGTTAACTCATTTCTAAAGGAAAATTGATGAATAATAAGTCTTAAAGCAGTTTTGTTGATATCATCAAATTTGTCTAAAGCAGGCGTTTTACGTTTCCTTTTTTTATCTGAGGTTTTTAAAACATCACTCTGTTTAAATTCTTTTCGTACTCTGTGAACACTTGAACAAGATACACCAGTAAATTTAGCACTAAGTGGTTCTATCTCTTTAATTTCTAGGTTAGGATATTTATTAGTAAAGTTATTGAAAACACTAATTGCAATAATTGCAATTAGAAAAGACAATTATTGTCTTTTCTCCGCTTCGTAAAGGTTTCCGATTTTTATGTTTAATATTATTTACGGAAGACGAAGGTTCGTCCGCCATCGTCAATACATCTGTTGTCGCACAATCACGTACACAACCACGCACTAATACCCAAAAACTAAGAAAAAATACGAAAATTGATGCGTATAAATAGAATTTTACATCAAATCACACACTAAATCATGAAGACATCACACCACGTATTCCAAAATGTGACGTGACTCATATACTACAATTTTTTTTTTTGTTTAACGTTCTGCAATTACTGCTAATGCAGACGGTGAAGGATGAAATGATTTTTTGTAACGTATGAAAATATGCCGTGCCTGAATGGGATTCGAACCCAAGACCGCATGATGAGAGGCGAGCACGTTACCAACTGCGCCAATGCGGCCGGCTATACTACAAGATTTATTTGTTTTGATTACACCAATCTATAAATAACAGATAAAATCGGGTGAAATGAAAAAAAATTGTATATAAAAATGACGAAACCATTATACGTAATTTAATTATTAGGCCTACTGCCACCTCACTCTTCGTTTTACTTAGTACCTCTAGAGGTTCAAACCAACCTTTCGGCTGATAACCTAAACTACAATTCGAAAACTGTTGTCCGTTTGTTTAACAATCGAATAATCGGTTTTCTTTAGTTTATTAAAGTCGTATCAAGATCTTTCTCATTAACGACTACTTTAAATTCAGGAATATTGTGTTTAAAGCTTTGAACGTGTAATAAGTTTCCAGACCCTAGCTAATCGAACACGGGACCTTGCGCTTTGCAGCGTAGCACGCTAACCGCAGGGCTACGGTCAAAATCAATTACCAGTTTTTATTTTTGTCCAGTTTTCATTTTATTTTGTCCAGGTATTAATAAAATGAAGTGAAATCGAAACAGATGAAAATGAATTACAGCTCTTTCTATTCATTTACTATATTATTCGGTCGACTATTACATCGATGTTTGATAAATTTTATTTTTTGAAAACAATTAAGTTGTAATTTTGAATGTACTAATTTTAGATCGTTACCTTACCTATTACAAAAAAAAGTTAATAGTTAGAAGTTGAAAGTTAAAAAGTTGGATATTCGAAAACTGTTGTTCATTTGTTATAACAATCGAATAATCGGGTTTGTTAGTTTATTAAAGTCGCTTTCTCATTAACGACTACTTTAAGTTTAACAAATTATTTATGTAAACGATCAGAAAACTAAGACAGCCTATATTGTACGGCCACCTTTACAAAAAGGATGATAAACGGTTGACGAAATATATTTTTTAGAAGCTAAACAGTAGTACTAAGATGACGGATAATTGATGAAGACAAAAAGAATATTGGAAAAATTGGGATAAACCAAGAAAAAACCAAGTTCTGATACTACAAAAATGATGATGATGGGCTTCCTCAAAGAACAAAAGAAGGACGGGAGAAATGAGAAGAAACTGCAGTGAAGAATGCCGAGCGTGCGCTGCAAGAAGCGTTTCAAAAAATATCATAAATTACTTTACGTAGTGTAATGGCCATAACCGATAGTAAAAAAAGAAACTGTTCCTGAAAGTTTTGTCATCCAATTATTATGAATTTATACCAGAGTTTATAAATATAATATTTGTAACAAACAATAAATAAATAGCTAATTTACACCGAATCGGTAAAAACAAATTTTAAAAAATTTTTGATTAATTTAGAATAGATTCCTTTTTACGTTTGAATTTAGATGGAAAAATTGAGTTATAGGAACGTATATTATAAGTAAAAATAGTATTCATAAACAAACTTGGTTGAATTTCATAAAAAATTAATGCGTTTAGAAGGTGTTGACGAAGTACAGTATATGATACAAAGGAAGACCGCAGCGTAGTTTCAGCTTCCCGTAAGTATTAAATGCTGGAGCAAAACGAAAAATTAGAGGTATGGAGAAATCGATGAGCAGCTGGCAGTGGTAGGCCTGTTTATGTGTATATAGTTTTACAATACAAACGAAGACTTGATCCTCTCCCCACCAGCATACAAACCAGTAATGTGCAAATCTACGGCGTAGATAAAAATAACTTTATCTGGTAATAGTATTATTTTGAAGAATTATTTAAATTAATTAAAAATTTGTCTATCAATTTAATATTTCTAACAAATTATAAAAGAAAACTTAAGTATTTGTATTGTTTAAGTGTAGTAATTAAAATAAAATAATTTTAATCATTCAATTAAATTAGAATTAAAAATAAAAATACTGAGCTGATAAAAAAAGCGATGTAAAAACTTTCTCTATTAATGTATAAATTGAGATATCCTGTTTATTTTGTGTTACGTTATTTTGTTATGAATTCTAGTCCGTGCGAGATGCGTGTGCGTGTCTAGCAGCGCGTACGTTTTCTGGTATGCGTAGTAACCTAGAGAAAGGAAAACAGCTGATGAGTTCAATTCAGATATGCGTTAATGGGAGGGTTTTGTAGAAAAGATGGAATACGTATTGCCATGGGTATGACTTAACTTTAAATACAATCAACATAAACAATACAAGTAAACGAGAAAAAAAGCCTTAGGTCTAAAGCCTTTACTTACGTTACAATACGTAAAGGTGTGTGTGTTGTATTATGTATAATAATGTATATGTGTGTTGGTGTGATGGTGTTTGATGCTGTGCAGTAGGTAATAGAAGGGAGGGGGATATTGTGTGTGTTTGTGTGTGTTCAGTATTGTTATTAAAGGAGGGAGTAGAGTAGTTGAGAGGGCCAGAGCAGTACACAAAGCACCGCGATTTGAAAGCTTCAGTCCGTCCTCCTAGTTTGTCAGTGTTGTCGTTTGTATTATATAAAAAAAGAAAAACATGAAAGTACAGTAATAAAATAAACCCATACACAATTTTCTTTTACTGTTTCTTATTAAACTCTAATAACCACTGCTATATTAATTATTACGTATGCTATAATTGTATGTGGTATTACATGACCATTATTATTTCAGTTCGTACATTGAATTTGATTTTGCCGAATGAGGGTGATAATGAAGAGGAAGTCCATTACAATACATAACCCTACATAACCTTACTGTACAACGGATCATTAGAATATGGCGGGAATTTATGGTTTATATTATTTACATCATTTTGAACACAAAAATTAACATTCATTCATATGCACCTGATTCTTTCACTGGTAGATTAAATAAAAAAAATTGTAATGCTTTAATTGTTACCATAACAGGCAGGTGGCGTGTTAAATTATTTACACTCGATCTGCTAGTTCCTGGGCTATAAAAAATAGTTCTGTTTCTTATCATATGATCAACCAATTATATGATTAAAGAATTTAGGAACAGAAGAAGTGGAGTTTTAAAAGATACTATAAATAATCACAGTTATCTCTTCTGAGAGTAATGAATTTCATTATACAGCCAGATTTTTGTTTAAAAAATCCTCAGCATCATCACTGTACCGTGTGAGAAAAGTCAAAGAACTTCCGAGTCTCTTGGTTTTGTTAACGTCAGTGGCAGAAACCTTCTACGAAGAGGGTACAGACAAATTAATCACCCGCTACGACAAGTGTTTGAACATCGGTGGAAACTATGTCGAAAAATAGTTTAAGGTTTGGGCTTTCATGTAGAAATAAAATTGTGATAAAAAAAATTGTTTTACTTGTTTTTTTTTAAAAACGGTACTTACTTTCTGAACACGCCTTGTAATATAGGGAAGAGAAAGTAAAAATCAGTTTAAGTTAAAGATTCCAAGTTCGATTCTGTATTAGATTCTCAAATTTTTATTTTTTAGGTATTGATATTTCTAGTTGGAAACCACCGTTAGTGCGTTGTTAAGATAGCCTATTCTTTCATAATCCACAGAAATTAAAATTTTTAGGTGTTAATAATGTACATTAAAGGTAGGTAGTGGATGAACAAAAAAGTATATGGAAGCATCTTACCAAAATAGCATCTCTTAAGACATCCAGGTATTGGGCTATCTATAATGGAGAGTAATATTGAGGGAGTAAATTGTAGAGGGAGGCAAAGATTAGAATATATAAAGGAAATTACAAAAGATGTAGGGTGTTACAGGTAAGTAGATATGAAATGACTTGCTCAAGATAGAACAGCTTAGAGAACTGCATCAAACCAGTCGAGAGACTGATGACAAAATAAAGGTAGGTGGAGTGTTAAATTATTTACACTCGATCTGCTAGTTCCAGGGCTGCAAATAAATAGTTCTGTTTCTTATCACATGGTTAGCCAATTATATGACTGAAGCATTTAACAAGAGATAGAGGTTTAAAAGACAATGACAGAGTTATCTCTTAAAAGAGTTATGAATTTCATCATTATACAGCCAGACTCTGTGGTGAATGAAGTGAAGTGTCATTTGCCGGGTGGAAACGAAGATTAAGATGCTTTTCAGAGGGTTGGTCATGCTGATAAGCATACTTTTTCACTCAAAATGCAATGGTAAACCACCTCACCCTCGTTTTACTTTGAAAAGCCTCTAGAGGTTCAAACCAAACCTTCGACTGATGACCTAAACAACAACAATAAATTAGTTTATTAGACTACTTTCTCTTGCCTATATGAATATTTAGGAAGTAAAGTATTGTTTTCATGTCGATTTTTCGAAATCAAGTTTTCACCGGATCTACACGTTTTCAGACCCCCTGAACCCAAAAAACATGTTTTTAGCAATTGGTGTGTGTGTGTGTGTGTGTGTGTGTGTGTCTGTATACAGAATATTTCAAGAACGGAACATCGTACGAACTTGAAACTTAAGTTACATACCACTACCGGAACCGACACGAATATTTTCATCAAAATCGGTCAACCGGAAGTAGTAGTTTATTCGTGTAATTTTTAACTTTTTTGCGATTTTCTCAAAAACTGGTCCTACGATTTTTTTTAAAAAATCGCTTGGTTTACTACATTTGTTATGCTCTACAAGGTAGGGTAGGCGCAATGTTTGCTGAAATTCTTGGTGAGGCTGTTTTCACGTAAAAACATTTTCTTTTTAAGATTGCGGCTTTAATATGCATTTTAGCGCAAAAATGTATATAATAAAAGCTGTAGAGAATTTAAAATTCTACAACTTTTATTTCAAACATGTTTTTGTATACCGCTTATTTTAGCGGTAATTAGCAATTTTCTGTTTTTTTTCTCACGAAAACGTGTGAAAAATCGATTTTTGTAAGATTTCGGCCTTAGTATCCATTTTACGACAAAATATTATATAATAAAATTTATAGGAAATTAAAAGATATACAACTTTTAATCAGAGAATTTTTCTCTACAGAGCCTAGTTTAGCGTGAAAGAGCGATTTTCCGTATTTTTAAGCCAAACTGAGGTTGATTTTCATTTTGCGTCTTTCTTATATAATTAAAATTAGGTTATGTTTATTGAGGTTAGTTTTTAATATGGAAAGGAAGATGCTTTTCAGAGGGTTGGGCATGCTGATAAGAATACTTTTTCACTCAAAAGGCAATGGTAAACCACTTCACTCCTCATTTTACTTAGTAGAAAGGCTTCTAGAGCAGAGGTTCAAACCAGCCTTTCGACTGATGACCTAAACAACAACAATAATTAGTTTATTACTTTCTCTTGCCTATATAAATATATAGGAAGGAAAGTATTGTTTTCATGTCGATTTTTCGAAATCGAGTTTTCACCGAATCTATACGTTTTCAGATCCCCTGAACCCAAAAACATGTTTTTAGCGATTGGTCTGTGTGTGTGTGTGTGTGTGTGTGTGTGTGTATACAAAATATCTCAAGAACGGAACATCGTACGAACTTGAAACTTGAAACTTAAGTTACATACCACTACCGGACCCGACACGAACATTTTCATAAAAATCGGTCAACCGGAAGTAGTAGTTTATTCGTATAATTTTTCACTTTTTTGCGATTTTCTCAAAAACTGATCCTACGATTTTTTTTAAAAATCGCCTGGTTAAAAGATCTACAACTTTTATTTAGAAAATTTTTCTCTACAGAGCCTAGTTTAGCGTGAAAGAGTGATTTTCCGTATTTTTAAGCCAAACTGAGTTCGATTTTCATTTTGCATCATTCACTCATGATTAAAATAAGGTTATGTTTTTGAGGTTAGTTTTTTGTTTATTTCTAATGTTTTATTACTAATGTTAGGTTTATTGTTAATTATTTGCACTGGCAAGAGAAAGTTGTGTGACTGTTTCACACCAGATTTTTATTAATATGGAAAGGAAGATGCTTTTCAGAGGGTTGGACATGCTGATAAGCATACTTTTTCACTCAAAAGGCAATGGTAAACCATCTCACTCCTCGTTTTACTTAGTAAAGCCTCTAGAGGTTCAAACCAGCCAAACAACAACAATAATTAGTTTATTTTTATTACATTAACATGAATAGAGTTATCTACAATACAGTTGGTATTTGGAAAGACTCACGTACTGAAGATAACATTACGAATAACATTACACTGATAACACATTTATGAATATTTTTTGTTTAACGCATACGCATTTTCATTTATGTTTTAATGATTTTATTGATTTATGTAAATAATATTTTTTATAAAAATTATCGGGAATTGAAATTATTAGCTTGGTACTATCAAAGATGGAATACATGTTTTATTTTTAAAGATCTGGTCTGAAACACTCACAAAACTTTCTCTTTCCAATGTAAATAATGACCAATATAACCTAACATTAGTAATAAAACATTCGAAATTAACAAAAAACTAATCTCAAAAAAACATAACCTTATTTTAATCATGAGTGAAAGACGCAAAATGAAAATCGACCTCAGTTTGGCTTAAAAATACGGAAAATCGCTCTTTCACACTAAACTAGGTTCTGTAGAGAAAAATGCTCTAAATAAAAGTTGTAGATCTTTTAATTTACTATAAATTTGATTATATATCTTCACTTTTGTCGTAAAATGCATACTAAGGCCGGTATCTTACAAAAATCGATTTTTCACACGTTTTCGTGAGAAATAAAACAGAAAATTGCTAATTACCGCTAAACTAAGCGTTATAAAAAATGTTGGAAATCAGAGTTGTAGGATTTTAAATTCTCTACAACTTTTATTATAAATGTTTGCGCTAAAATGCATATTAAAACCGCAATCTTATAAAAAAACAATTTTTTTACGTGAAAACAGCCCAAGAATTTCAGCAAACATGGCGCCTACTTTATCTTGTAGAGCATAACAAATTTAGTAAACCAGGCGATTTAAAAAAAAATCGTAGGACAAGTTTCTGAGAAAATCGCAAAAAAGTGAAAAATGACACGAATAAACTACTACTTCTGGTTGACTGATTTTGATGAAAATGTTCGTGTCGGGTCCGGTAGTGATATGTAACTTAAGTTTCAAGTTTCAAGTTCGTACGATGTTCCGTTCTTGAGATATTCTGTATTCACACACACAGACCAATCGCAAAAAGCACGTTTTTTGGGTTCAGGGGTTCAGAAAACGTGTAGATCCGGTAAAAACTCGATTTCAAAAAATCGACATAAAAACAATACTTTCCTTCCTATATATTTATACAGGCAAATATATATTTATTTATAAATATATTTATATAGAAAAGTAAAAAAATTGAGAACATGGACGGTAACAAGGGGCGATTTCTTTTAACGACTACTATGCACTATTTATTAACGACCCACGCCCCGACTATTATGCACATTAAAACTAATGCAGGCGATGAAGGATGATAGATGAAAATGAGTGATGGAAAAATAACAGACCTGACCGGCGGAATCGTACACAGGACTCTTGGCATAGAAGTCAATTGTGTTGACCATTACACCCACGGCCTGGGCATAAGAAGTATTATAGGAGACGGGCGATCACAGTTGTGATAGAGGAGGTAACAGGAAATACCAACTCGCAAAATTTGGAGGAAGCTTACGTTATATATTGGATAAATAGGCTTTATTTTATAGGGTATAAATTAGGTGTCGATGTGTTTAAAAGGTTTACCTTAAATAAAAAATTATATTTTTTAAGTGCCTACTATTACTTGTACTTCACAATACGCAGGTACGTATTCAAACTTCAAAGCGTTAAATTTTTAAAATTTTTCTTTTAACCTACCGATACGATTTCAGGAGTGGATAACTGCCTCAAATAACGAAATCGTATCAGGATTACGTCATTGATTTTGATTATTATATTTACGTATGATAGCAGCTTATTGAATTGCTTTAAAATCTTGTGTAACGATAATTTTTGATACCTATCTGTTTTGTTTATTGTAAGTCATATTAAATTATGCCAATGAATATTCAAATGGGATTCGGAAGTGTGTATGGGTTCATACTTAACATCAAAAAAGTGAGTTTTGATGGTAGGTTATTTCTGTAGTGTATCTATTATTTTCGTAAATCAATAAGCGAAAGCGGAATATATTTTTGGTGTGGTAATTAAACTGAATTAGCAAATTTAATTGTTGAATGTTTTAAGTTAGGCTATCTAACTAAATTTCTAAGCGTTTCCTTAGGACACTATTATAGTGTAAATTAACATGGAAACGCAACAGTTAACGTTGTATTTTACATTTTAAATGTTAATGCCATTCAGTATTTAAAATCTGGATATTTTTTGTTTTTATAATTCAGAAGGTCACGGGTTCAAATCCCAACACTTCCCATATACGCAGTATTTAGATACGGGCAGTGAATACACTACTAAAAACTTGAAATAATACACTTGTATGAACTCGGTTGGTGGATTTTTTTTCATTGTGTGTAGATAAAAAATTGTAATATGAACATGATAATTCGTTTCTTAACAAGTTTATACACGCAATTAATTTATTGTATTTTCTTAAGTTATATACAAAATAAATAACAACCAGTACCAATACAGATTTATAACCCACAATGATCGATAAAATTATATTGCATTTTGATAACACGAAATAACGGTTTTTAATGAATTCGTATCAAATTAGATAATAACACGAACTTAGTCTTCATTTTAATACATTTTACAATGAACCCAAAAGTTTATTTATCTTTTATAATCTGTTTAGTTGAGTAAAAAATCATTCCACCGAAAAGGAAGTCATGTCATGGCTGTTCATTCTATAATTCACTATTTAGTATACATATTAGTAGTTCCCTATCAATCATGACTAAGTAATTCCAGTCGCCTACTTGTAACGTCTAATAACGTTTTAGAAATGATGCCACCAATAAAGGTCATGTGTTTTTTATTTAAAATTCGTTTCAAAACATCGGTTAACGTTCTATTACATTTTCGCTTACTCTACTAAGACAAAGGTTGTGTGTACTTTAAAAAGTGACACAAGAGAACTGAAAACCAACGATTAAGTTGCTTATAGTCAGCGAGTGTTGTTTAAACCAATGCCAATTTCTGCTGTATAAAAGTTACAAATTAGATGCCATATTCCAATACAGTTAAATAATAATAACCGTTTCATTGCATTCTTTATTATTCGCTCTGGCTATATTCTTTGATAGTGAAGTTATTATTGATTAGGTAATAAAAATAGAGTAATTTTTTTATATTTTTACATTTTAATAAACATACATACATTTAACAATAAAAAGTACGCTTCTGATATATTCCTGTAAAATTAATGTATGACATTTTTGACTATTATAACCGATTTTTTTTTATTATCTCGATATAACAAGGCAAAGAATAGGGACGATTGAGCTCTATGTTGTTACGGTTTGCGGTGCGGGGGGATAAGGGAGAAAACTGCGTTCACCAACGCTTACAGCGGCTACACGTTGAACTAGTCAGTGCAATGGGAGTAGTTATTGCTGTTCGGCAGTTGTGTATTGCGTCGTTAGTGCGTTGTGTTTATTTATTCGTCGTCACGGTATGTAACATGTTTTTTGTGGTTTTAAAGTTTTAACAAGGCTATAATAATGAGTGGTGATCCTAATAGTGTTATTAGTGGACATAATGATAATATGGAGAACAATATGACGGATGATGGTGACGTGAAATGCCTAGATCAGATTAATTCGTCTGAGATGCCATCTGGCGCTGAAAATCAGAAGTGTAATACAAAACAAACCGCGAAGGATTTCGACGGGGATCATTGCGAAAGAAAGAAAAAAACACGCAGAGGAAAACCGAAAAGAAAAAAGCCGTATAACAAAGAACCGACGGTACCGCGTGTTAAAAATTATCCGAAAAATAAAACTAATAACTGTTCGAGGTTTAGGAATAGACAGCCAGTTGCGCCGTATAATACTAATCAGTTTCTAATGGAAGATCACAAAGATTTACACATCCAAGAACTAGACGAACGTCTTCAGGCAACCGCTAACACAGTAAGTGAACCAAATAATTTTGGCAATTTGAATAGGCCTGCTAGAGTGAGGGATTCTAGTTTTACTAGCGCTGATTCTGATGAAGATTATTTTTATTCATCCCCAGAAGATGAGGAAGAATTTCTTACCAAAGAGTTTTCCAATACTTATAAAGACTTACATGCAGAATCGTTACAGAGTATGTCCAAACCGGAATTAATTCAACACATACTTCATCTCGAAACAAAAATTGATTTTCTTGAACAAAGACTCGGTAATCAAACTGAGACTGAATTAAAGGAAAGTGTAAACGAGTTAAAAGTGCTTGAGAAAAATAAAACTGCTACAGACTATGAAAAGGAAATAGAAAAGCTGAAGTTATTAAATGAACAACTTATCGCAGAAAATGAAAGGTTACAAAGACAGGCTAGGTCATCGTCTGTGAGTTCAGTGGATTCTGAAAGTGATAGTTCTTCGTCTTCTGAGACCAGTCAGAGCAGTGCCAGTGACAATGAAATGAACTGTGTGGATGTCGATGAAGATTTTGGTGATTTGAAGGAAACCAGTTTAAGTAATGGTATGGTACCACAAGGTATTTGTAGTATGGAAAGCGAGGATGTAACGTGAATAGTTTTCTTGTTTGTTTCTTTTTACAACGTTATTTTGTTTATATTATTAGGTTAAGTTGTTTTTTTTTGCAAGAACATCAAAACATTTTAAGAATGATTTATTTAATTGTTTTAAAAGTTCAAACATGCAGAATTTCTGTAAGTATTTATTGAAAATTGATCATACTTTAGATTGTTAAAACTTTGAATAATTTAATTGAACAGTTTATTTAAATGAGTTAGCCCTTAGTTTGATTGATATCGGTTTATAATATAATTTATTTGTTTACCATGGTTTTATATATTTTTTAATAATAGCCAATAAAATTTTGTATCTTTTTAAAATTTAGATTAGATTCACATATCTAGTAATAGGTGCAACAATATTAAATTCTGAAACATTAGTTTGTTAGAAACAATTGAATTTTTGAACCTATTGCTGAGTAAAATAGTTATTTAAAATTTTAAAACAGTTAATTCAACTTCATGAGTTTCCAGCCTAGAGTATTATTTTTACAGAATTTTTGCAGTAGGTCCATCCATAGAGGTTTTGGTTGTAGTTTTTTTGAAACAAATTTTGGCTCATTTTCATAATAATCTACAGATATTGGCCCATTGGTTTTGATTGGTATTATGTTAACCTGAAGTTTAATTAATATAATGTTATAAAACTATGTTAGTTGATAAAAACAAATAATTTTATTTATTTGTATTTAAACCAGTTTATTAATTTTTTTAAGAAGTGTAATACTTTTGCAACTGAATTGCATCTAAGAAAAAAAATTGTAAAACCTAGGATTACTGTTTAGTTTTATTAATTTTTAATAGAAACTTACATACTTATAATTAAAAACTAATTATTGCAGTATGATTAATTTAAAACATCATCCTGTATTAATTTAAACAAGCCTAGAACATTTCCGATTTATTTTCATTGCCAGATTGTTTTACTGAGACATTTGAGTATAAAAAATTTAAAAATTGTGATAAATTAAATTTGTAAACTGGTGCAAATATAAATAAAAAAATAATTTGTTTTTAAAATGTTTGGTCAAAGTGATTATTGGTAAAATAATAACTTCCCTTCTGTAACCGATTTGTGTCTTTTCAAACCCATATTTTTGAATTAAATTAGGTTTGCTAATAATAATCATTTTGTGAATTTATTAAAAATTAAAATTTATCTTTTTTTTATAATTTTTTGAATCATATTTGAAAATTAAAGTTTTAAATGTAAATTTATGTGGAATTCTTGAAGTATATGCCTACACTAAACTGTCTGCAATTGTTCAGTGTTTTTGATTGCAGGCTTACCAATACAGATACATCATTGAACAGAAACGAATGTCTAATAATAAAATAGTGCAAATATTATTTTTATGGTCATGTTTTCAGAAATGAAATACAAATATAATTAAAAGTTGTAGGTAGTTTCAATAATTAATTCACAAATTGATATTAGATAGTGTGTAATTATTTACATTTTTTTTTATTATTTATGAGCTTGTTTTTTTTTTTACATTACAATTTTAAATTTTATCACACGCGTCAAAATCGGTGGGTATTATAATTTACCTAGTTTTAAATTTGACCAAATCATCAAATATTTATTTTCCTAAACTGAAATAAAATTGAAAAATAATCATGTGATTTTATAAATCACTTTGTTTTATATTTTGTTCACATGTTAATCTCGTTAAACAATAATCTTAGTTTTATTTGTTGAATGTAAAAAATAGGTCAGCCCATTAAACTCTGTAGCTATCGAAATTAACAGAAACACTAATCTTAGTTTTTTTTTTTTGTAAACATATACTGAAACTTCTGTTTATTATTGTGTTAATAAAACCACATAACTGTATTGTGACAATAGTTTATTATTTTATATTTAATTACACACGTAGCTTTTTATAAAAAGAAACAAAAATAGTAAATTTTTTTATGTCCTACATCAGATTATATAAGTTTAATGTGTTGATTAAAAAAGATAATAGATAAATAAGTTATACCTATCTCTTTTATAGATTTACCTCTTTTGTTTAACCATTACTTAAGTTTTATTTTTTCCCGTGTAAATGAAAAAATCAACCATATTTTCCAAAATGAATTTTTTTAAAGATGGAATTTTTATTTATTATTACAATATTTTAGCATTCCTTCTGTAGATTTCTGTTTAGTGAAGATCTAAACAGTAATTTTTTTTAAAGAGAATTCCTTTTTTTTGAAAATTTCAAATTAATTATTCTGAGAGAATTAAAAATGTCCTCTAACATTGTGTGAAAATGAAGTTAACTGTAGTTTTTTTTTGTTAATATTACTAATTTATTTTTATCTTATCAAACATCCTATATTAAGTATTTTTAACAGTCTTATTGTATTGAAATCAAAATAGATGTTATTTCTTTAAACCACCAGTAATATGGTAAACAGTAAACACTTACCAATTAAGAGTGCTTTTGTATATAAAATGCACATCTTCAGTAATTTTTTTATGTTATTTAAACTTTAAAACATCCTTCTTCCACCATAGTAGAGAAAGGATTCAAGGTGAATCCTTTTTTACCATGGTGGAAGTAGGATGTTTAAAGTTTTAAATAACATAAAAAAAATTACTGAAGATGTGCATTTTATGCATGAAAGTGCTCTTAATTGGTAAGTGTCTACTGTTAACCCCATTATTGGTAGTTAAAAGAAATAACATCTGTTTTGATTACTAATTTAATATATCTACTAGGTCTAAAAAATAATAATACAGTATTTGGGTTTGAGAATATAATTTGCATCAAATCAAGGAATTATTTATATCTTTGTAACCGTGTGTCTCTTTAGATTTCAATGAGAAGACCAAATAAATCTTTTGTCTATGGCCTGGCCAATTTGCCTACAGGCTTAGGGTAAGCGCACGGTGAACGCTGGTCGCTTACAAGCGGGAGGGAAGGAGCCTGCTAGTAGGAATAGGCCATTATATTTTAATCGGACGTCTCACAGTAAACGCTGATGGAGAAAGCTGCGCGCTGGTCATCTGCGCATATCAGCTCACTGGTTTGTTTTCAATAAACCTGCCTGCTGCTTGCTGGCAGGTTGCTAAATGTATTTGGCGTTGTATAATACGTATTCATAAATAATAACAACTTGTTAATTGATTTTTAACATAGGTTTATAAAACTAACTTTGAAAGATTATTACTGGCCAAACAATGAATGCTCTATAATATTGAATATCGGTAGTAAATAAATTCAAAATACGTTAAAAAATGTTCAAAGTAATCACAAATCTTTCTTCCAGTAGTATTGGTTGCTTGTGCAAGTTGCCTCATTGTTTTTGAAAACGAGTTCTACTTTAGACAATATAAAATTAAACGTTTCCAGAGTCATTCTCATGCATTTAAAAAAACCTGTTTATCTTTTTTTTAATTGTGGAAAAAGATGATTATGCCAAACAATTTTCTGTTCTTATATGTCACTAACGGTATCGTCTTTAACCCTAGACTACTAAGGTGGTCTATACCAAACATGGTTACTAAGGCGTCGTCTGACAGACTACTTTTCAAAAAAAAGAAAAAATAACAAATTTTACAATGAAAATATAACTTTATTATTTCAAACATATTTAATAGGACTTACACAGTGTATTTGCATCGTTTTCGGCCTAAATGTTAGTTCTATTGGCATTCACAGCATAAGTTTGCTTGGTGCTCACCACACATAGCCTTCGAACAGCGGCCGCAAAAAAATCTTGTCATCCGTCTCTTCTTAGGAGGGCAGAATGCACAGATCTTTCTTTCTTGTTGCTCACGAGGTACTGGAAGTGGATTGGGAACATCAATCTTGAGGATAGATGAGATTGTTTGCCGCAGATCCCTTGGTAAATTTGTCTTTTGGACTCTATCTTCTAACAGCGGCTTGACCAAGTCATTATGTACCTCCTTTAAGAATTTCCTTCTACTTACTGGGGTTTTGTTTACTTTTACACAATTTGCAACATACAGTACATAGGAATTAACCATTGTGATATTTATAATGTTATAAAAAATACACAATGGCCACCTCCTCGTCTTGCGACTACAGGATGTATTGTTGCACATTTGGTCCAACGCATCGACGGCACCCTTAGTAGCATTATAACTCTCTATAATGTCTGGTTTTTTGCTATGATTATTAATGGTAGGTTTCTCGTGGCAAGTTGACAATAAAAGTACATTTTTATTAAAAGTACGCAAAAACTAACGCATAGTTTCTTCGACGACTGACGAACTAGAAGTTACGTGGTTACTAAGGCGTAGTCCAACAGACGACGCGAACTATAACTATGTACGAACCAAGTATACAGAAACTGCGCACACGGTAACCAACACGCTCCCTTAGCTAGCTGGTCACGCACTGAAGGTAGACGAAGTTTGAGGAAAAAATATCATAGGGAAATTGGTGGGGAGTGATTTCGGTAATGGCGCGTCGTCTGCCAGACGACGCCTTAGTATTGTAGGGTTAAATGATAATAATTTTGTGGAAACATTTTCCATAAAAAATAATTCATCATCTCTGCTGCTACTGGAACTCATATCGAATACCGACAACTGAATAAAGGTTAAACAGGTAGTTACATGCTCCCATTACGCGTGTTCGCCACCGTGAATCAGTGCCTGCGACCAGTGTTCACTGTGCGCATACCCTTATGTTTTCTTCCTTATCGTGGACCTGATAAAATAAGGAGTTTCCTTCCTTACATGCCCAACTCTGGTCACCTGTGCTTTAGCTCCTTTGGTTGATTCTTAGTACCCTTTTGTAATTCAATGTCTGCCCGAGACTGGGCGAAATACTCTGATTTTTAGTTTCATAATAGTTTTCTTAGTTAATGTATTTTTCTCACTTGATGGTGGAAATGACTTCTACGTCTTTCTTATTCTCCTGAGAACCTCTATATTTGGCATCCGAGCAGTCCATTGGCTCCTCACCATTTGTCTGTACAGCCATACCTCAAATGTCTTCTGTTTCCTTGTAATGGCTTTATCCAAGTTCTAGGACTCTTATGATGTATAGAAGCACAGAAAAGATATAACATCTTAGATGTCTCATGTTTATTCCAAGAGTAAGTTTGTGGCTCTTAAAATAGGACCCATTTTATTAAATACTGCTCTTGCTTTGCCTATACCAGCGGTTTTCAAAGTGCGGTACGCGTACCCCAGGTGGTACGCGGGATTGTAACCGGTGGTACGCGAGTATTTGATTGATTTAGTTTTGTATCTATCTGATCATTTATTTTCTAGAAAAGGAGAATGCAAAATTCGTGCTTGTGTGTAAGATTTATACGTCACACAGCCTGTACAGAATCATTCCTGCATTCATTCTTTCTAAAGCAAAAGAAAATAAAACCGTTAAATCAGTGAAAGTTCTGTGGTTGTGAGCCGTGAATTTTCGAGCAGCAACATCCTCTTATAATGTTTCATTTTCATGTATGAGTTTTAAATATAATTGTTTGAACGTTTTTTTTTCATAAAGTACTTCTATTTTTGTTTGATTTTACCATAATGAACTAGGTTTTTCTTGAAGTTTTTTAAGCCAGTTCAAAAAATTAATTCGATTGAACACTAATTTGTATAAATAAAAAGTGGTCACCGACTAATCAGTGTGTATTATTTATTTATAGTTGTGTTAAAAGTGTATGATAAGCGCGCGCAGCTCCCCTTCTTCTGTGCCCTTGACCTCGTTTATACATAATTATTTTGAGATAGAACCACTGGTGGTACGTGAACATGTCAAGACATTAAGTGGTACGATACCAAAAAAGTTTCAGAACCGCTGGCCTATGCAACATTTTATTACCTGTCTAATGGTTCAATTGCTTGTTTTTCATGGTTCCCAGGTAACAATTATGCCCAAAATGGGCAGGTGGAGTGTTATTTTAATTGCACTCTATCTGTTTGCTCCAGGGCTAAAAAAAATAGTTCTGTTTCTTATCACATAGTCAACCACTTATATGACTGAACTATTTAAGAACAGAAGAGGTAGAGGTGTAAAAGACACTAGTCAGAGTTATCTCCTCTGAAAGTAATGAATTTCACTATGCATTCAGACCCTGTGGTGAATGAAGTGAAGGTGTCATTTGCAGGGTGGAAAGTGAGTGCTTTTCGGAGGGCCTGGCATGCTGATAAGCATACTCTTTCAACTCAGTGAGGAAGGCAATGGTAAACCACCTTACTCCTCGTTTTTACTTAGTAAAACCTCTACAGGTTCAAACCAGCCTTTCGGCTGTTGACCTAAACAACAGGTAACAATACTGTTGTACTTTCTCAATCCGGGTTTGTTTGATGTAAAGGTGAGCTCCTTTCACCTGCTCTTTGCTAATTACCATGAATTTTGTTTTTAGAATATTAATACTGGTCCAAATTGTTGACTGCACATTTTTTTGTATACATTAGTTAAAATATCTCTGGGATAAAAAGAAATAATATTTACTAGAATCATTTCTAAAAAGGAAGATATATAATTATATAATAAAACACAACTTTCCATTTAATTTTTATTCTTGACTTGATTTGATTGATAAATTAAGGAAATTATTTTTTTGAATATATTTTTTTCTAAACAATTTTCGACGGCATAAGATTGTTTAATTTGTAAGTAATGAATGGATAAATGTATGAATGAGAACGATTTGGTAGTGTGCTTAGCAACAAGAAATCGTAGTCTGTACATTAATGTTAAATAATAAACAAGTACATTTGAATAAACATGTCTTCCTCACGTGAACAATATAGCTATATTTCATTTTTGCATCCATTATAATGTTTTCATGAATGAATTTGATTGGTTTATACTTTTTTATCTTAAGAAAAAATTTAAAAAGAAATTATTTGTACTGGTTACCATTAAAATCTGTTAGCTTATATAAATTTTGTATTTATAAAAATAAATGTAATTAATTTTACAAGTAAATTAGTACTAAAATATGATTTTTTTAAAAATGTATTAATCGTGTTTCATATAATCTGAAAATGTAATGATGAAATTATATTACGAGTTTGATAAAAAATATCAAATTTAAAATTAACATGTTTTGAATATTTAACACATCTTGATTTTCTTTTTAAAAAAGTTACCGTCAATATCTTAAAGATCTTTAGTGACTACAGTAGGTTTCAGTGTATTAAAGTTTTCAGTTCCTTGTTGGGAATCAAAGACAGAACCTTCCACGTTGTGGTCTTTTGTTATACCGTTATTTCACAGGAATGATGTGATAAAATTTATTTTTTAATAGCCTACAATAAAAAAATTGCTTCAGTAAATTTTTGATTGAAATAATAACTGTAAGGCTTAATGGGTTGATTCCAGAAAAGTGAAAATTATGTAGTTTTTTTTAAGGTTCAGTGGATTTGGGTTGTTGTTGCTTCATAATAAATAACATGTACAGTGGTTAATTTTTGTAAAAATAACATTCTCTTAAGTTAATGAAATGTTGGCTTGAAGTAAACTGAAAAATGGAAGAACATTATGGTTTGTCCTCCCTTTTTTTTAAGCTGAAACCGGTAGCCAAATCTTTTGTAGTGTCCTATTCTCCTGTATTTTTCACCGATGACTGTACCAGATACGTTACCTTTCTTAAATTTTATTAATAAAAATTATTTGTCTACTCCCTTCAAAATTTCTTATTCATAACTTAATTTGGCAAAATTAACTTCTCTATAAACTCATCTCTGTAGCTCTGTTATTCTGCTATTAAATTTTGATCGGAGAGTCCAAACATCTAAGCCAAAAATAGAGAAGCTTTAAATCAAAGAAAAAACCATTTTCTTTATTAGGTTACTTGATTTGTAATAACGCGTTGAAATAGTGTAATATTCTGGTGATAACCTTTACCAATCTTTTTCAAAATATAATTAATTTGTCTAGTGTACTATCTTATGATGAAAGTGTACTGAAATATTTATTGTCTTGCACTAATTCAATGATTACCTGTTAAGTCATTAAAACACCAATAATGATGTACAGTTCAATCTCGTTAAGTCAGTTTAACTGAAGACAAAGCAGATCCGGGATATCGAAGATCTGGATTGTCCAGAAAATGTGAATAAATTAATAAAAAGAAAATATATTTACAAAAAACTACCTAAATATTGAATATGACACTTTTTAATACATGCATTCATGGTTACTTTACTAGAATAGTAAGTTTCTAGTATAGTAACCGTGCATACATCAAAAGATTTTGAATGTACAATAATACATTTTCAAACATTAGTAATACTTATAGGAAAGTCTAGTTCTTCAAAAAGTAGCTGTTTACCTTCTGCTCCGTCAGGTGTACCGGTTGTGAGCCACACAATCACGCATTCTTTTGCAGCATAAATAATGTGGTTGGTGTTGTCTCCATCTGATGTTCATGCAAAATGGTCTTAAATTTTTGTTTGCCTATTTAAGTAATAATTCTACCCATGTTAATTGCATATTCTTTGCGTAAAATTTGTTTGCAAAATATTCAAATTTTTCCGTTCTGTACCGTTGTAATACAATTTATTAAAATTGTATAAATTATTTAAGGCCTGAATTAGGTCAGGTTATCTGGAGATCCAGCTTTAATGTGTCCGACCTAACGGGGTTTTAGTGTATAGTTTTAAAAATTTTACAATTTCATAGTGAAAATATTGTTTTTAACCCTTTCAGTACCAACGTCCAGAAAACAGGTCGTTGATATATTTTATGTAGTGATAAAAACCGGTTTACCGGACGTCCGTAAGTTATTGATAAAGTGTCAACGTCCGGATAACCGTACCAGTCAAAAATAAACTTTTAAACAAAAATTAATGGAATAATATATTTTGAAACCGCCTCCGTGGTGTAGTGACTAGTCCGCTAGCCTACTAAGCGAAAGGTTCTGGGTTCGATTCGCGTATTCCCCGGTTGGAAATTTTAACACGTTAAATCCACCGTTAAGGTACCAAAACCCACAGTAGTTGCTAATGACCAATCACACTTTAAATAAACTAAAAAGAAAAATTGATTATTTTAGTGTGTTAGGAAGATTTCTTTTTTTTATGAACACAATAAAAATTAATTTTTAACAGGAAATTTTATTTTTCTGTAACGTTGAAATTTTGGTTGGCAATGGGAGGCTCACGCCTATAAGTTTTAGAAATAGGGTTAGCACTTTTCCTACACCCTTATTCAAATGAAATGGCACTTTAGATCAAACTTTTAAATATTGTTTTGGCACTGAAGGGTTAAATAAAAATATCATTAAGAGGGTTGCAGTTAGATCCACCCAGGGGTTTATCAAACACCAGTGCTTTTAATTGTTGAGAAATACATCACAAGTCTGTTAATGTATTTATGTATTTCCCATTTACAAGGGTTATCCAGAAAATAACCTCCGTTTTGAAATAAAAAGTAAATGAGTGAAGATACAAAAACTTTATTATATACATATTAAAACTACAGTTTTTCTCTATTTTTCGACATAGTCGCCAAACAGATTCAAGCACTTGTCGTACGTTGGAACAGTCTTTGAAATAGCCTCTGCATAATAATCTGCCGCCTGTGAATGTAGCCATTCACTGCGTTTTGAAGCTCTTCGTCAATGGCGAACCGCTTCATGTTCGGGAACAGGTGAAAGTCACTAAGAGCCAAGTCCGGGCTGTATGGGGGATAATCGAAAACGTCCCATTTAAACTTGGCCAAAAGTTCATTTGCATTACAACGCTCGCCCTCATACAGCTCGAAGAACAAATGAACTTTTGGCCAAGTTTAAATGGGACGTTTTCGATCATCCCCCATACAGCCTGGACTTGGTTCCTAGTAACTTTCACCTGTTCCTGAACATGAAGCGGTGGCTTGCATCTCAGCGGTTCACCAATAATGAAGAGCTTCAAAACGCTGTGAATGGTTGGCTACATTCACAGGCGGCAGATTTTTATACAGATGGTATTTCAAAGACTGTTCCAAGGTACGACAAGTGCTTGAATCTGTTTGGTGACTATGTCGAAAAATAGAGAAAAACTGTAGTTTTAATATGTATATAATAAAGTTTTTGTATTTTCACTTATTTACTTTTTATTTCAAAACGGAGGTTATTTTCTGGATAACCCTCGTATGTATCACTTGTACTTTTAAATACTTCAAATTATCATCATTTTTAATGAAATTATCATCATGAAGAGTAAAGTGCATACAAATGAAAATTATGTGTTGTTTAAACTAACAACCAAATTTTTTTTTTAAGTTTTACTATTATCTACAGAAACATTGCCAAACATAATATTGTATGTTTTTGTAACATGGTCCTAATCGTAATCACTTGAAATAAAAAAATATCTTTTCTGATCATTACCTTTGTTTTTTTATTATATTTATGTAATTAATGTTGCGTTGGGTATTTGGTTAGTTAAGACCACTGTAGGTTGTTTAAACATGTTACATTTTCTTAACACTAATCAGGAATCTGAGGATGCACATCATTGTAATATTGTGATGTTATCTTTGAATTTCTGTATCGTACGAATTGTGTTCTGAATAATAATAATAATCTGAAATTATATTATTAATTGAAGTTTGATGTCATCTTGTATCTCTCTACAGCTTTTGGTAGGCTTTTGCTTTCTCCCCAATACTATTTTAATCCATCTGATAATTGGAAGCACCTTCTATCCTCGGATACTTATCAAAATCAAATATTTGGAAATCATCCATCCATTTTTTTCTTCAGATATCTCCCTCATTATACTAGGTTGGAGCGTGGCTTTTTCATAAATCTGTCATAATTATCTAACTTTCTAATTTATTGGGGTATTCCATTTCTTTAATCCGTAATTCCTGTTGTTTCGGTTTCATAGCAGTTTTTTTTACGATGAAGTTAAGTAAGGGGGAAATTAACCCCTACCCTTGAAGATTAACTGAAATTTGGTATCTTCTTTAATAAATTTCAGTCAAAATATATATATTATTCTGGTGGTGTATTATTGGTAAATTAATTTTATTCTTTAACAAATCTTAAATTGAAAATTCTTTCTAATGGTGAATGTATTATTATTATTATTTTTGGTTCTGGACGTATATTTTGGCCACTTTTCATTTTTATTATAACTTGTTTTAATAAATTTATTTCAATGTACTCTGATGATGATGATGATGATGTATCTACCGAAACTTGTAAGTGTAGAAATTATGGGTAAAAAAAAAAGAAGCAGCAAAAAAAAGGTTTGTGAAAACTTATATTTTTACATTTGGATTAGGAAAATATTCTACTGTTTAAATTTCATACTTTCTTAAAAAATATGAGTTACGAATCTACTGTAGTCCATTTTTTACAGTAAAATTTGATTATAATGAACTTAAGGGGCCTGGCATTATGTGTTCGTTACAACCGAATGAGTCTATATGCCAAAATATCTGTTTAGTACTCTACTGTATTATCTTACGTGCCCAGCCAATTACCGGAATATCTCATATTAGTCTAAATACTTAATTTAAGTAAAAAATCATGAACAAAAATTTTTGACACCACCTCTGCGATCGAACGGTTAGCGACATTTAGTCTTCAGCTCAAGGCATTAAAAAGGTAGTGGGTTCTATTCCCAATAGGTCGGGGCTGAAGCAATCACGATAATACTGCAATTTACCGATAACTCCCCAATGTACCAATGTAGAGAAAATCACAAAGTAGTCATTAATGAAGTACAATAGTGCGCAAATTAATCCGAACACATGTTATTTAATAAAAAATAATTTTATGTACGAAAAAAATTATATATACGTATTATTTGTGAATATTTAGGAACTAATATGTTTCCCTTTATTTTTTATCACTTCACGTATACGATTTGGCATAGATTCAATTAGTGTACTACAAAATTTTTATTTGTTCGTCTCGAAACTATACCGAGATTATTGCTACACAATTTTTTTTTTTTTTTTATAATCCCTAATGTGTGTACGTTGCAATCTGTTCAATTCCGAACAATAAGCAACCCCATGACCCAATGAGATGAGGATGATATGTATGACGTGTTAATGAGGTGTAGTCTTGTACAGACTCAGGTCGACCATTCCTGAGAGAGTATGGTTAATTGAACCCCAATCATCAAAGTACACCGGTAACCGCCGTCTAGTATTCAAATCCGTATAAAAGTAACTAACTTTACTAGGATTTGAACCAGGAACCTTCATCTCCGAAAATCAGCTGTTAAAGAGCTGATTTTACCTCGACTTTACCTCTAGACCAATCCGGTGGGTCGCTACACAATGAGGTTATTTTTGTAGTAAAATCCACTTTTGAGAGTCGGTTTTTCACTACCGCCCAAAAATTTTCAACTGGGCATGTATCTGTGGAATTACTTGGTCATGACAACACTTTAATGTTTTCATGTTCAAAATATATTTTCACTTTCTTGGCAATATGGCATGGCGTTAAAACTTGTCGGAACACTCCATTGCCTTGTGGGAATTTCTTATGAAGTTGTGGCGCAACCATTGACTTAAGAATTTTGATATATCCATCGCTTTTAACATACCATCTACTGGAATTAATGAACAAGGGTCTTCAAATCTAAAACAACCCCAAAACATTTTTTCTATGGATGTTTAACTTGTTGGATATGAGCTGTGTTCGGATTAATTTGCACTCTACTGTATGTACAGTACTTACCAAAAAAAACCGTGATGAGGTGATTCCTAAAATTAAACAAAAATATTTATTGCAAAATTATTAGTTTCTTATTTAACAGAGAATATTTTTGTCTACTATTATCATTATTTTATTGTTATTATTTCTAGGGAGGTGATTTGTACGTTATATCAGACTTTACAATATGTTAATAACATATAAAACCAACCAAATTTTCTATTTTTAAACATTATTACCGGATTTTTGTTATAACCGAATTTTACTGTATATGAAATTTTTGCAGATAAATTTATGTTATGTGTTAGTAATGATTTCCGTATGAACACTATTATGAAGCCAAATGTCTTAAATATTATAATACATCGGTTATTATAAATGGATAGTTTTTTTGTAATTAATTATTCTTATAAATATATAGAAATTAATCTTGTAACAATTTTGATAATTTAACAATCCAGTATTCTTTATCCAAAGAGAAACATCAACTATTTTTTGAAATAAGATTAGAAACACTGATTTTTAGATGATATACAAAAATGTTAACCACAAAATTTTAAATTAATATTCTATGAGTATGGTTAATCATTACGAAAGAAAAATGAAACCTGATTTATTTCTTTTGTTTTTTATTTTTTGTTAAAGTGATTGTTATGAAATGTTAATGTAATTTGAATATATATATATTTCTACATAAATATAAAAGGTTGCCTACAAAAATTAATTACATAATTTTTTTAATTAATGAAATATTTGGTCGATAAATTTAAAAAAAGTACAGTTAAAATTTAGTACACAATAGAATTCTAAGTAAAATATTTATTTTTGTAAAAATAATAATTGTATATATTTTATGTATATAGTGTAATTTAAAGTATTGTTAATGTATAAGTTATTCTTTCCATATTTCTGCTTAATAAAAAAAAGAAAAAATTAATATTTTCAGATAATGTTATTTGTTGTGTTTAACCTAATTATTTTTTTTTATTTTGATTCATTAATGTAGTAAAGTCTCACAAACTACTTTTTGTGGGCAGTAAGGGTATAGAGTTTTTTTTGTCATCAGTCTCTAGACTGGTTTGATGCAGTTCTCCAAGCTGTTCTATCTTGCATAAGTTGTTTCATATCTACATACCTGTAACACCCAAGATCTTTTGTAATTTGCTTTATATATTCTAACCTTTGCCTCCACCTACAATTCACTTCCTCAATATTACCCTCCATTATTGACAGACTAATATCTGGATGGCTTAAGATATGCCCCACTAACCCTCTGTCTATCCCAAAGATAAGCCCACTATCCCTTCTTCTGGTAAGATTCTTCCATATACGTACTTCTTTTTTCATCCACTCGCCTAAGAACCTCTAAATTACTTATTTTGTCCACCCACCTAATCTTTAACATTTCCCTATAACACCACATTTTATAAGCTTCTATCCTCTTCCTTTCTACAGCCCCTATCACCCACGTTTCACTTCCGTATAATGCTACACTCCAAACATAGTGTTTTAAGAAATTTTTTGTAATCTGTAAGGCAATTTTGTAGTTAGTAAGCTGAAAGAGTCTTATAGAAAATAAATGTGAATTACTAACAACGCTTTATTTAATGATATACAGTGATGGCGTTTATTAGCAACTAAATCTGTACATGGTCCAGTGGTTAGTGTTGCTATACCGCAAAGCAAAGGTCCTGGGTTGGATTTCAGGCCGTGGTCTGGAAAATTATTACATGTTCAAACCCACCATTCCTTAACTCGTAAGTTGTCGCAAACGACCAAGATGTCGACGTGGTTTTAGATAAAATAAAAAAAGTAATATTGTTAAAAATTTACAAAGTCTGAATAATTATTTTGTGAGATAAGAAATTGAATTTATGTCTATTTCGGAGTAAAATTTGTATATTTTTAGTTTTAATTATTTTTTTTATCTTAGTTTCTTTACTTAGCTGCTTCATTTTGAAGCCAATATATGAGGTGTGGCTATTAAATTACGAGACGAAAAAAATTGGCCGTAAAAAATTTATTTTAATTTTATACTTAATCACTTATTGTCACCTTCAATATACACTCCTCTATCCCTACAACGCTCCATGCGAATTTTCCATTGTTGGAAATAGTGCTGGAAGTCATCTTCTTTTAGCTCCTTCAGGACACTTGTCGCTTAAAAATTTTTGAAATGAAGCTTGCAAAAATGTTTGTACTGACACTTTGTTCGCGATTAAAAACAACCCAGATTTTTTGGAAACGATAATAACATGTAATGAAACGTGGCTTTTTTACTTATGATCTGGAAACGAAGCACCAATCCATGCACTGGAAGAGCCGAACTTCACCGAGCCAAAAAAGCTCGAATGAGCTAGTCAAAATTTAAAGCAATAATGATTGTTTTTTTAATATCCATGGGATTGTGTACCTTCACTAGGTTCCTAAAGTTCAAACAATTTATCAATATTACTACCTTGAGGTACTTTCTAAACTACTTCAAAGAGTAAGGAAAAAACGCCCTGAAATGTGGAAGGACAAATTATGGGTTCTCCACCAAGACAATGCGCCAGCTAATTTCACGTTATCTGTCAAGAGTTTCCTAGCCAAGTACAGCATCTCAGTGTTAGAACATCCATCTTATTCACCAGATCTTGCACCATGTGACTTCCACCTGTTCCCTAAGGTGAAATCTGCATTAAAAGGGACAAGATTTGAGTCTGTGGAAGCTGTAAAAGAGAAAGCGGCACGTGTCCTGAAGGAGCTAACAGAAAATGACTTCCAGTTCTCCATTGTTGTTTCCAACAATGGAAAATTCACATGAAGCATTGTAGGGACAGAGGAATGTATATTGAAGGTGACAGTAAGTGATTATGTATAAAATAAAAATAAAATTTTTTACGTCAGTCTCGTTATTTAATAGCCACAACTTGTACACTAGTACACCTCGTACATAAAATGTCCATTGGTGATGTACCCCATATTATTATTAATTATTAATTATTATATTCGTATAATAAAAATTTTTTTTTTTTTTTTTTTTTTTTTTCCGGGGTTCCTACGGCCGGCGCCGCTTCCCGCACTTCAATCTCCACTCTCTTCTATCCTCCCAATCATCCTCATCCATCCCTCTCTCCCTCATGGCTTCCTGTATTCCCTTTTTCCACGTTTTCCTTGGTCTACCTTTCTTCCTTCTGTTGGTTGGGACATAAGACAACATTAAATAAAATAAAAAAACATTAAATAAAAATAATAAAAATTATATTATATTATATTAATTAATTATTTAAATTATATTATTAAAAATTGTATATTATTATTCAAAGTAATACAGTGATCCCTCGACCGTGTATTCATTTTTATTATGGTTTTTCTTCTTAGTTCTCTTTTCCTTTCATAGTTGCTATGATCTCATCATCTGTAAAAGGTACATAGGTTTCATCTTGATGACATTTTTCTTCATCTCACAGTGACAAAACTCAAGTTTACATTGTTCAGTTCAGCCTTGTATTTTTCTGTGTTTAGGAATACTTTTCAGTGTTTATTAAAAACATTTCTGCAATTCCAATTGCATTATGATGTAGGATTTAGTATCAGTTACTTAAAATTGCCTGTCTATGGAGTATTTGGTTGTTACGTTAACAAAAATGGAAGTGGCAGGACACCGTTTTATGTGAGTGATGTAGTTGCGTGAATTGAACCAAATTGAGCAGTAGGATGAGCACACACTTGTTGTTTTTCTGCCATGGTGCATAACAGTCAGGCATAAAAAAAGTTCATCTTGATTTATCCATTCCCCTACTCACCATCTGTAGCTTCTTCACATTCTGAAATTCTTTTGAGCAGGTCGACAAGTTCTTCTGAACTGTCTATTCCTTTTTATTTTTTGAAAATTTGTTTCCTGATAGATTGAGTATCTTTCTACAAAATTAAACAAATGTTATTGGTTCAAGTTCTAGACATCACCAATCCACCAGATATTATCTAACTTCTGTATCATGTCACAGCCTTCATCAATTGCAATAACTAAAGATGGCTTAAGATAAACCTGCCTCTGTCCAGTTAATTCTAGCAAAGCTGCCAAAAAATACAGATTTTAAATTTTCAATGGTTGAGTTTCTGAGACTATGCTACATTATTATTAATAATTTTTATGAATCTATTAATTTTAAAACATAAAAATTTTAGTATTGTTTCTGTAAAGATTTTTAAGGTGCATCCAGACATGGGATTTTTCAAGACTGAACAAGTAATTTTACATTTTGGCTTTGGCTGCCATAGAGAAATAGCCAATTTATTTGACAATCTTCTTAATACAGTGAAACGTGTATGCCGGGTTCATTCTGTATTATTATTATTATTATTAATAAAGTTTAGTATTAAAATCATGTCTATGTAAATTTGGTAGAAATTTTGCTACAACATATTTTGGCAGTGAAATTGAAGTACTAAAATTCCCATAAGTTCGCCTTCCAGATGTACCCAAAAGTTAAATTTTTAATTTTAAAAATGTTAAAAACTGTCTGACCATTGTATTTACACTTAAAGTAAATCAGTGATTTAATGTAATATAAAAATCTAATGTGAAACACACATGACTTTCTCTTGCCATTGCAAATAATTAAAAATATAACCTGTTTAATCATTACTTTATCATTATGTTTAATATATGTAAAATGAAAAAATTGTAACCTAATTTTAAACACGATGAATGAAAATCAACATCTGTAGAACTTAAAAATACAGAAAATCATTAATTGACGCTAAGCTAAGCTCTCTAAAAAAAATTTTACAATTAAAAATTGTAGGTTTTCTAATTTTCTTTAACTTAAGGTATAAACTTTTGCCTTAAAATGTATACTGAGGCTGCTATCTTTAAAATAGAATTTTTTGCGATTCCAATTAGCAAAATACAAAAAATCACCAATTGACGCTAAATTAACCTGTATAGGAAAAAGCTTAAATTAAAAGTTGTAGGTTTTTTTAAATTTTGTTTAACATTAATATTATATACTTTTGTCGTAAAATGCATACTAAGGCCGAAATCTTAAAAAAATCGATTTTTCACGTTTACGTGAGAAAAAACAGAAAATCGCTAATTACAGCTAAACTAAGCGTTATACAAAAAAATGTTTGAAATAAAAGTTGTAGGATTTTAAATTCTCTACAACTTTTATTATATAAATTTTTGCGCTAAAATGAATATTAAAGTCGTAATCTTAAAAAACAATTTTTTTACGTGAAAATAACCTCACCAAGAATTTCAGCAAACATGGCGCCTACCCTACCTTGTAGAGCATAAAAACGTAGTAAACCAGGCGTTTATAAAACAAATCGGAGGACCAGTTTTTGAGAAAATCGCATAAAAGTAAAAAAATTACACGAATAAACTACTACATCTGGTTGACCGATTTCGATGAAAATGTTCGTTTCAAGTTCGTACGATGTTCCGTTCTTGAGATATTTTGTTCACAGACACACACACACGCAGACCAATCACTAAAAACATGTTTTTTTGGGTTCAGGGGGTCCGAAATTGTGTAGATCCAGTGAAAACTTGATTTCGAAAAATCGACATGAAAACAATACTTTCCTTCCTATGTATTTATATAGGCAAGAGAAAGTAAAAATATATTGAATAACATGATATTAGTTACACCTATACACAATGATCTATGCAAGGCAAATAAAATATTGTAATTTATACAGTATTGTTGTACAACATTTCATCAATGTTTGCGATTCTATTGACATTTTTTTTGCAATAATCCATTAACACATTAATGTGAAGCATATTAGCAACTTTTTAAAAGTGATTGTAAATGTATAATGAAAATTTTGTACCCCATTGAGTGTTAGGATTTAATTTCACTTCATTTTCTTTTGACTTGTGACCTTAGTTTTCCTCTCACATTTATATTGAATTTTACTTGATACCTACCTTTTAATTTTCAATGGTAAATATAGTTGAAAAATATTTGTGTGAAATTTAGATTTATTAAATTTTCTTATCTGGTGGACTCTTTATGTGTCTTTTAGAATCGGAGTAACCAGCCTAGTATTAAAATCTCTCTGTCCAAAGCTGTTCTTTTCACCTTCTGTGACTTCTTCCCCCTTTTCCTAGTTATTTCCGTTAGGGATTTTCCCATTTAAATTTAGGCCTTCTGAGAAAGAGGAATCTTTATCAGATCTTGCTCCCAATAAACTCTATGACAATCTGTCATTATACATTCAAGTGACGTGGCTACATCATACGCCATGTCAATTACTTCTTTTCTAGAGTATGCAAACGCAACGTAAAGTATGAACACCCTGATTAAATGTTTATTTTTTTTTTACAAAATATTGAGAGACAGCTGTAATTATTTCTTTTTAATTGATTCCTTCAGTTGAGAGAAAGATTATATCGTTATTTCGGAAGAAAATTAACATAACTCAAAAATATACATTTTTCAGGAGATGCAAATAAAATTTCCATTTCTTCAATTAATGAAATTCTGATTTATTAAATTATGATGCCAAACAGCAAAAATGAGGGTAGATGGCGAAACAACAGATGAGATAAGAATAAGAAGAGGAGTCCGACAGGGATGTGTCTTGTCGCCATTGCTGTTCAACTGCTATTCGGAACAGATTTTTAGAGAGGCATTGGATGGTGAAGAGGAGCATGGAATACCAATTCAAGGTGAGAGAATCAACAATATAAGGTATGCGGATGACACCATAGTACTTGCCGATAGTGAAGAAGGTCTACAGCATCTAGTGAGCAAAATAGCCACAGTAAGTTGCAAATATGGCCGTGATATCAACAGTAAGAAAACGAAGTTCATGTTGATCTCCAAGCACAGAAACGACTATGCCAAAATTTTCGTCAATAACCAGCAATTAGAACGTGTGAAACACACAATGTACCTGGGAACAATGATAAATGAAAATTGGGACATGGCACAAGAGATTAAATATCGCATAGCAAGGGCAACAGCTGCTTTCAAACAGAGTTTTCAGGAGCCATGATCTTACCATTGAAACGAAAATCAGACTTTTGAGGTGCTACATCTTCTCTATTTTGCTGTATGGAGCAGAGACATGGACATTGAACAGGAGTATGATTAAACGTATAGAAGCCTTTGAATTGTGGTTGTACCGGAGAATGCTTAAAATATCATGGACAGAGCATGTAACAAATGAAGAAGCTCTGAGACGGATGAAGAAATCCAGAGAAATATTGAACACCATCAAGATCCGTAAACTTCAGTATTTGGGACTCGTCATGCGGAATGAGTCCAGATACTCTTTGATACAGCTCATTGTGCAAGGGAAAATAGATGGAAGGAGAGGACCAGGAAGAAGAAAAATATCCTGGCTACCCAACCTCAGGGAATGGGCCGGAAAGACATCTGCTGAACTTTTCCGTATTGCTGTCAGCAAAATGAAAATTGCCATGCTGGTCGCCAACATCCGAAACGGATAGCGCACTAAAAGAAGAAGAAGAAATTATGATATTACATTTATCTTTGTATTTCATTATGTACCTTATCAGGAAAACTGACAGTAAAATAAAAATTCCACTTTTCTTCTTTATGTAGTCCACTTCCACTAAACAAATTCCCGTCACTTCTCGATATAAGCCATTTTTCTTGATAAAAATTCTAAAAAAAAGCTATTAAAATCAACACACTTTTCAAAATATGTCACATCTTAATAAACCACACTCTTAAGCACTTGGTATTAAAACTCGAGTGAAAAAATTTTGCTTTTTGTGATAAATTACGTACAACTATTACGTGGGAGAAAAGCGACACTAGTACGCTCTACCGTTCAGCTCAGTAAATTCAGCTATGACAGTTTTCCTAATAAAAATATAAATATTTGCAAATGATAGCAATATCTCAAAATATGTTTTTTTAAGTTGTGACACTTTTCTTCCGGAATAACGATATGACAAATCCTTTAAGTCCATTGCACTGACAAAATAGAGTTATGAAAAATTGAATGGAACTGATACATTTATCAAAATTAGTTATCATTAATTAAGGTGATATGGACATTTTGTAAGAAAGAATTAAAGTTGCGAATACGGTTGTAGTATAAAGCAACATGCCTGTATGAATTCTGCACTTCCTACTCATTCTATTAATTTGGTATACTTTTTAATAGACATGTTTCTAAAGATGCTCCTGAAGTGTTCGAGAGAGACATATGCTTGACAGTATTATCTTAATGTGTATGCCCAGTTTGGTAACAGAATTATAGTTATTTATTGCAGGGTCACTTTAACTCCCATCTGTTTAAAAAATCCAGTTATTGACAGCAGAAAAAAGTGATGATTAAAAAAAATTAAAATATTTCCTATGTTTAATCATAAGTGAACGACGCAAAATAAAAATCAATCTCTGTAGAAGTTAAAAATATGGAAAATCTGTAATTGGTTCTAGACTAAGCCATGTAGAAAATGTTGTAGGTATTTTATTTCCTGTAACTTTTTTTCACTCTTTTGTTGTAAAATGCATACTAAGGCTGCAATCTTAAAAAAACAAATTTTTTGATGAGTAAAGAACAGAAAATCACTAATTGACGCTAAACTAAGTGTTGTGAAAGAAAGTTTGAATTAAATGTTGTCAGTCGTTTAATTTTCTATAACTTTAATTGTATACACTTCCGCCTTATAATGCATATTAAAGCCACAATCTTAAAAAAAATCATTTTTACCATGAGAGCAGAGCCCCCTTAAGAATTTGAGCAGATAAAGCACAAAAAATGTACGACATGAGACAATTTTTAAGTAAATCGGACAAACTACTATTTCTGGTTAACTAATTTTGATGAAATGTTCGCATCAGGTTCCCTAGTGGTACCTGACTAACTTAAGTTCCAACTTTCAATTTTATATGATATTCCATTCTTGAGATATTTTGTTCATATACACAGACCAATAGCAAAAACATGTTTTTTTGGGTTCAGGGAGTCTGAAAACTTGTATTTCGGGTGAAAAATTGACATGAAAACAATACTTACTTTACTTCTTTATATATTCATATAGGCAAGAAAAAGTAAAGTTACTAATCATTTATTTAATTTGCAGTAATATTTTATTGGCTTGAAGTATGCTCGATAATAAAGAAAAAAATCTTAGAATTATAATTTCATTTAAATGAACTCTCATTTTCTTGTAATAAAAAAACAGGAATTGTGGATGAAATTATAGTTGCATAAATTTTATTTGGCGTGAAAAATGATTTTATCTAATATTTATAAAACAGTGATTAAATACAAACAGTTTACTTTGTCTTAAACTAACTGGAGTTAACAAAATCATTATTATTTAAGTTTTTCCAATACACCGTAGAATTAAAATCTTGACTTTGTGTAATAATTAACCTAAATTATGGACTGTATTTGCAGTAGTGTATTTCGAATTTGTTTGAATCAAACACTCGATTCGTTTAAAGCAGTGTTTCCCAACCGGTGGTCCGTGAGAGTCCGGTGACTACTTATAAAAAAGCAATATTTTCCCGTGATTAAATCAAAGTTACGATTTTCATTGAACAAGATTAAATAAATACATTCAAGATTCAGATTAAGTAAAGGTAGAAGAGTTATGGTGTAAGAAAGCCCTGGGCTTTCCCAAGAATCGGCAAGTAGCTTTGCGGTATCTTATGATTTTTTTCAACCACTTATTTGTGTGAGCAGGGGGGGTTCTCTAGTTTATTGTTAATTAAAAACAAACAACGAAATCGGCTAAGTGTAAGCAGTGATTTGAGAGTAGCTCTTAGCAAGAGCCTAAAACTTAAAATTCCTCAGCTAGTCAGAAAGATTCGTGCACAAAAATTGCATTGAAATTTTCATTTCATTTTTAATTTTCATTGTTATTTTCGACTAAGTAAATTCTGTATTCCTTATTTTATCAAAAGACAATTTACAATTAAAATATTTATACTTTTGGTGATGTAGGCCTTACAATGTACCCTACTTTCTGAAAATAACAATTATATGTTTGTTATAATAATGTTTCTTAATTAATAATAATAGTTTGTTTCTGAAAATTCGTTTTATTTAATCACCGTTTAATTTGGTTACAACTGATAAGATATATGCAATAATGTAATGGGTGGCCGTGGTAGTTCACTTTCAGGCTGAGTGGTCCGCAGACCACTGTGGGTTGGGAACCACTGGTTTAAAGTATAGTTTTTGCCTTGACCCATGCCTGTATGTATCTCAGATCTGCACATACTTTTTAAGTAGTATGTACAAAATAGTTTTTAAATCATTTACAAAAGAAGGCATACTTTTATCTTAAATAGTAGCTACAGTATTCTTTAGTAATAGTATGCTTTTGTACTTGCAGAGCTGAACTATACAATGAGGTCTGGTAATGGGTCACCAGGATGCCCAGTGAGTCAACTATATAAATTATAATTTGTATATCTTGGGTACAAAAAAGTAGTTCAGCAAACATGTAAGTATTATTGGTAAATATGTAATAAAATATAATGATTACAATATTAAATATGGGATATACTGTCTGCATTTTGTGGTAAAAAACCTCAGAAATTCTGTACGTGTTAATGGAGATTATATTTAACAATTTAAATTTTTTTATTACGTATATTCAGATTATTTACCAATTTATAACGGGGGTGTTTTATTAAGGACGCAACCCTGATTATAAGATGATAGAAGTAATACATCGGTAAATTTTTTGTCCCTCAATCGCTATGTTGGCTACAGTGTACTCAAGGCCAACTACCTAAGACAGTTAAAATGTTCCAGTCAAGCATTAGTGAGGTGACAGTAGTCATTTCGTTAAATTGTGTCAGCAATGATTTTTTCCAAGGAAGAACGCGTGTTTATTGTAGAGACTTACATAGCGAGTAAATCTTACAAATGTGTGCAAGGTAAGTTTCAGCTGAAATTTCCCCATTCTGCTGTTCCGAATAAATTGTCAATATTGCGTTTGATAAATAAATTCCGTAGAACTGGGAGTGCACTCGATGAGAACCACCTCGCTAGCCAACAAAGTTAACCGCGGAAGATTTTACCTTTGTTGGCTGGTGAGGTGGTTTCTCATCGAGTACACTCCCAGTTCTACAGAATTTATTTATCAAACGCAATATTGACGATTTATTCGGAATGGCAGAACAGGGAAATTTCAACTGAAACTTATCTTGCACACATTTGTAAGATTTGCTCGCTATGTAAGTCTCTATAATAAACACGCATTCTTCCTTGGAAAAAACCATTGCTGACACAATTTAACGAAACAACTGCTGTCACCACACTAATGCTTGACTGGAACATTTTAACTGTCTTACACTGTTGCCAACATACCGATTGGGGGACAGAAAATTTACCGATGTATTACTTCTATCTTCTTATAATCAGGGTTGCGTCCTTAATAAAACACCCATTAGTACTCAGTCATATAACCTAATTAATTTTAGAAGCATTTTGCTGTAAAAGTAAATGTGGAAGTTTTCTTCACTTTTAAAAAAAATTATATGTTTTTCTAGTTTCAACCACAAATCTGTATTGAACATAATAGGAGTATCATGGATGTGGATTACTAATGATATTTTAGAACTGATGGATGAGCGAAGAAAATATAAAAACGCAAAGGACGAGAGAGGTAAAAGGCAATATTGCTACTTGAGAAATACCATAAACAAAAGGTGTAAGAAAGCAAAGGAAGAGTGGATCAGAGCGAAATGTACGGACATTGAAAGTAAAATGGCAGTTGGTAAAGTGGACGCAGCTTACAGAAAAATAAAGGAAAACTTTGGAGAACGAAAGATGAAAGCTGTTAATTTACAAAGCGCAGGTGGCAAACCATTGTTGAATGGCCAAGAGAGAGCTGAAAGATGGAAGGAATACGTAAACCAACTCTACAGGGGAAACGAATTAGAACATGATGCGATAGAACAAGAAACTGATGTTGAAGAAGATCAAAGAGGGGACCCTATACTACGAGAAGAATTTGATCGGGCACTTAAGGATATGAATATGAATAAGACACCAGGAATAGATAACATACCATCGGAATTATTATTACGATGTGGCGAAGTTGCTCAAAACAAATTATACAAACTTGTGTGCAGAATGTATGAGAGTGGAGAGGTACCATCGGACTTTAAAAAAAACATTATGATTCCAATACCAAAACAGTCAGGAGCGGAGAAGTGTGAACATTACAGAACCATCAGCCTAACATGCCATGCATCTTAGATACTGACAAGAATTATATACAGGAGAATAGAACACCGAGTAGAAGAAGTATTGGACGATGACCAATTTGGATTTAGAAGGAGAATGGGAACTCGAGATGCAATATTGGCTCTGAGACTGATTATTGAGAAAAGGATAAAGAAAAATAAAACTACTTTTATGGCATTTGTAGATTTAGAGAAAGCATTTGACAATTTGGACTGGAGTAAAATGTTTAAAACTTTGAAAAGGCTAGGAATTAAATACAAAGAAAGGAAAGTTATCTACAGTCTGTATAAGAATCAAACGGCTGTTTTGAGAATCGAGGGGTACGAAAAAGAGGCTGCTGTAAGAAAAGGTGTACGACAAGGTTGTTCATTGTCACCACTACTTTTTAACTTGTATATAGAAGAGGCTATAAATGAAGTGAAGGAGAAATTTGACGCAGGAATAAAAATTCAAGGAGAAACAATAAAAATGCTGAGATTCGCCGATGATATAGTAGTATTAGCCGAGGCAAAGAAAGAACTAGAGGATGCCTTAAATGGAATGGATGAGATCTTGAGAAAGGATTACTTCATGAAAATTAATAAGAACAAAACGTAAGTGTTGTGCAGCAGCAAGAGTGGTTTAGAAGAGATAGGAAATTTAAAAGTAGGCAACGAAAACATACAGGAAGTTAGGGAATTCTGCTATCTATGGAGTAAAATAACAAAGGATGGTAGAAGCACAAGTGATATCAAGAGTAGAATTGCTCAAGCTAGAAAAGCCTTTGAAATGAAAAACAGCTTACTGACTACAAACATTGATTTACAGATTAGGAAAAATTTCTTAAAACATTATGTTTGGAGTGTAGCATTATACGGAAGTGAAACGTGGGTGATAGGGGCTGTAGAAAGGAAGAGGATAGAAGCTTTTGAAATGTGGTGTTATAGGAAAATGTTAAAGATTAGGTGGGTGGACAAAATAAGTAATTTAGAGGTTCTTAGGCGAGTGGATGAAAAAAGAAGTATATGGAAGCATCTTACCAAAAGAAGGGATAGGCTAGTGGGGCATATCTTAAGACATCCAGGTATTGGGCTATCAATAATGGAGGGTAATATTGAGGGAGTAAATTGTAGAGGGAGGCAAAGATTAGAATATATAAAGCAAATTACAAAAGATGTAGGGTGTTACAGGTATGTAGATATGAAACGACTTGCGCAAGATAGAACAGGTTGGAGAACTGCATCAAACCAGTCGAGAGACTGATGACAAAAAAAAAGGAGTATCATAAAATGAAACTTAAATAATGTTATTCCTACAGTTGCTACTAAGAAAAATAATATTTTTTCAGCGAAGGTTTTCAGCTGAGAATTCAAAACAATCAGAAAACTTTACACCAAGTTGGGAAACATAAATGATGAGAAACCTATGAAAATTTTCAGTCAGGTAAGATATATTCAAAGAACAAAACTTGTCTTTTTAAATATTGTTTTATTAGTTTATCTTAAGCTATAGCACAGATATATCAATTTTTTCTTGGCCAATTTGACTAATGGAAAAGTGTTGCCTTCAAATGTTTTTTTTTTTTGGAATGAACTTGAGTGTTTATAAAAGCACTAATATAAAATGATTTTCTTATTATATATAATATAAAATAACCACCTATAGTCACTTGAGTCACAAGTTTGCCCTTGTTTGCAACGAGGGGTAAAGGGGGGAAAGCATCACTGCGCATGCCTGACTGCTTTAATTTCAGTACAACAAACATAACAACTTTTACTATACCCAGAGCGTATACAGCGGACCCTTTTGTGGGTTAATTGTTACAGAAATGTCAGTTTCTCAACAACGTGGTTGAACTATTCACAGTGTTGAACGAAATCTAATATGCGATGTAATGAAATGTTATGAAGTTGAAGCTAAACAAAAATGACTATCCGTGCCTCTTAACAACAGCCGTGAGCGAGTGGCTAACTACTGTGATGTTTCTCTTTCCACAATTCAAAAAATAAAGAAGGAAATTAAGGACGCGAAGAAGCTATTCTTTAACAGTTTTGTTGACACCTGGTAAAAAAGAAAATGGTTAGATACTAGAGACTGATAATGAAAACACTGTCATAGTAAAGAAGGCGATCCATTCATAATTACAGTTAATCAAACATTTCTATTCATGAAATTAAGCTATAGGCAATATTACAGGTCATATTTATTTCTTATTAGGTTTATGAAGAAAACATTTTCTCGGAATAAACCACAGCTTACAAAATGTATGTAGAAAGTTCACATTAGTGAAATGTACGAGTAGTGTCTCACTGTTGAGGTTGGCAGCACTGCAAATATTTCACTTCCCTTCCTCACAGCCCATACATACGCAAAAGGCAATCTCGTGACTTCAGTATCTATAATACACAATAGATGACTCTAAGGACATGATTAAAAATGGCAATTTGTCCTTTCAGATATCATGTAGGTATGCAACTTCAGTTGCAATAGTAAAATGTCACTCTTTCATCAGATTGCCATAATACCAAAAATTATATTGAGTAGAAATATATAGCTATGTTATCAGGTTTATCAACTTATAGAGTTAATTGGTGGTTTTTTATTATAGTTAAACAATACAGAAGAAAATGTTTAACAAAAAAAAAAAATTCCGATATAGTTGTAGAATGGATTTTGCTGAGACTGCATCTGTGCTGCTTTCCTGAATTTTAGGAATAAAAAGCAAGAAATTCAGTACTGGGTTCATCCTGTTGTTTACCACAAACTTCTTGGTGGACTGTACTGTAAAATTTTCTTTTTCATTAAGGCTACTTTAGACATATTCTCTAGAGTGCACCCTTGAATGTACACTACAGGAATGTCATGTAAAATTGAATACGTGTTGGTGCTACTTCGGGAAGATGAGTAATGTTTGAACTAGTTCATTTTCTCATATCACTCCATGGGGTTGTGTGTTGGTGCTATTTCAATTTGTATTTTTGAGGTTATCAGGCTGAAAGAGTGGTTTGAACCTCTAGAGGAGAGAAACTAAGTATAATGAGGAGTAAGGTGGTTTATCTTGCTTTCCTCACCGAGTGGAAAAGTATGCTTATCAGCTTGCCATTCCCTCCGTAAAGCATCTACTTTCCAACCCAGCAAATGACACCTTTACTTCATTGACTGCAGGGTCTGGCTGTATAATGAAATTCATTACTCTCAAAAAAGGTAACTTGACTAGTGTCTTTTACACCTCTACCTCTTCTGTTCTTAAATACTTCAGTCATATAATATTGGGTGATCATGTGATAAGAAACGGAACTATTTCTTGTAGTCCTGGAACTAACAGGTCGAGTGAAAATAATTTAACACTCCACCGGCCTGTTATCATGCCTGACTGCATTTCAATTTGTCAAACATAATTTATTTGTATTGTGGGCTGTATTTGATATTTTGTATCAGTTAACAGTTCAACAGATTTTACTATGAAAATCTTCAGATGATGGTAGTTAAATTAATGACAGAATTCATTAAACTTTTCAGAAAAACTGAATGCTAGTGGCAGATTAAATTTTCTAGTTATTGTAATGAACATTTTTTAAAAATTAATTGATATAGTGAAACCAGCTTTCTGACTGCAGATAAAATCTTGTGAAGAAAGTTAGACATCTGGGCTGGTGTAGACAACCATTATAAACTTCCCTGGGTATTTTAAGCTGTCATTATTTACACAAGATTAATATCTATTTGATCTGGATTTTTAAGCTCTATTTCTTTAATTAAACTCATATGACTAAATTTATTTTTAATAACACCAATTTTTCTACCTAAGTTTTTCTGAAACTTTTTGAAATCAGTTGGATAGTATCTGAAATTACCTCGTGTGATTGAGTTAATTGTACATGTAGTATAATTATGAGGCCTTCAGGCCAGCCAAGTCAGTCATCTGGTAGAAAGTCGCTATTATTTGTTAAGTAACATCAGTTGGGCAAGCGACTATGTATGGTGACCAGTTGACAGCCATCCATGAACAAACTCTACTGGGGGTCCCCGTTCAAACTCATGTCTAATCCACGTCAAAAAAAAAAAAATACAGCAAAAAGCAGCGTTCAAATTGGGTAGTTGTCAACAATGTACAGTTCCCGATAACAAATAAAAGCTAAAAAGAAAAGAAAAAAAAGTAGCATATGGAAAATGCGATATGTCAACACTGATGCTAACTCTATTGACCTTCAAGCTTAAAATAATATAACATATAGTATAAAGTAGGTTTAAAAACACAAAATAAATTTAAAATTTTTTAAAATTATTTATTTACAAAATGTTTCTAATCATACAAAATTAAAAAAAATATAAAACAATAAAAATAATTTAACCCTGTACTACTGGCGCCCAGTTCTACTTATATTTTGTATGTAACTTTAATGGATTCGGGATGCCGTTGTGTGATATACCTTCTTGTTTCTCCACTCAGATGTTCTATGTAAAGTTTGTTTTTCTATTTTTTTATCCCTAATGTGTGTACGTTGCAATCTGTTCAATTCAGAACAATAAGCAACCCCATGACCCAATGAGATGAGGATGATATGTATGATGGGTAAATGATGTGTAGTCTTGTACAGACTCAGGCCGAACATTCCTGAGAGAGTATGGTTAATTAAACTCCAACCATCAAAGTACACCGGTAACCACAGTCTATCATACAAATCCGTATAAAAGTAACTACCTTAGCTAGGATTTGAACCAGGAACCTTCGTCTCCGAAAATCAGCTGTTAAAACAGCTGATTTTGGTGATGACTTTACCTCTAGACTATCCAAAATTATTTGATATTTGTAGTGTTAATAAAATTACTTGATATTTGTGTTTCAGGTCTTATCAGACTTGATGACAGTAGTTACATGACAATTTTAACCGATGTAATTTTACTATTTAATTTTGTTTTGATACCATTATAACAGTCCATTCGGAATAGCATGATAGTAAATCTCTGAATGGTGGTAACTTTTCAAAATAAAAAGTCCCTTTTCGAAATTTAAATTTCCCTTTTAATTGTTCTTACAAAATATAATAAAAATCATTGTTTTGCAATTTTGAAAATCATATGGAATTTTCATCATAATTATTTTACTGGCATTTGTTATAGTTGCATTCAGTAATTCATGCATTTAATACACAAGGTGTAATAAATTTTTTTTTTTTTAAATTCCTAATACATATGTACATTGCAATCTGTTCAATTCAGAACAATAAGCAACCCCACGACCCAATGAGATGAGGATGAAATGTATGACATGTAAATGAGGTGTAGTCTTGTACAGACTCAGGCCAACAATTCCTGAGAGAGTATGGTTAATTGAACCCCAACCATCAAAGTACACCGGAAACCACAGTCTAGCATTCAAATCCATATGTATAAAAGTAACTACCTTTACTAGGATTCGAACCATTTCGCCTCCGAAAATCAGCTGTTAAACAGCTGATTTTGGTGACGACTTTACCTCTAGACCAACCCGGTGGGTTGGTGTAATTAATTAATACATTAATATTTAATAATTAATTTTTAATTGGCTTTCGGGCCAGCCCAGTCAGTCAGCCGGTAGAAAGTCGCTATTATTTGTTAAGTAACACTGGTTGGGTAAGCGACTTTGTATGGTGACCAGCTGACAGCCATCCATGAACAAACTCTACTGGGGGTCCTTTTTCAAACTAATGTCTACCACGTCAAAAATAAAGTATAGCAGAAAGCAGTAATCAAATTGGGTAGTTGTCAACAATGTACAGTTCCCGATAACAAGTAAAAGCTAAAGCTAAGCTAATTTTTAATTAATAATAATATTACAAATTACCAATTAATTAATAAATTTGATTTCCATTTTCCGTGTGTAATTGGAAAAATCATTATTTTTTCTTTTCCATTATTAATTTATCTTTTAAAATGCTTCCATTCACTAACAGGGAATGTTAACTTAAAGACTGACTCATGAGCACATTACAAAATTCTCTGTTATTTATTTCATCTAAGTAATACTATCATGCTACGAGGGTAGGCTGATAAGTAATGCACACATGCTTGTAGAAGACGAACAAAAAGAAATAGCAAGATGGGGTAAATAACAAATTAAAGTACAAATCTTAACCTACCAAATTATCTATTTATTTTTCAATATAGTCACCGTTAAGCATTACACATTTCTCCCAACGTTTAACAAGTTTTTTCATTCCGTCACTGAAAAATTCTTCCGACTTTCCTCGAACCCAGGACGCAATAGCTGCCTTCACCTCATTGTCCGAGCTGTAATGATTACCCTTAAGGTCTCTCTTCAGTAGAGGAAAAAAATAAAAATCGCAAGGCGCAAGGTCGGGAGAATACGGAGGGTGTAAAATTGGTTGAAACTTCAGGTTTCTCAGAGCCTCTCCAGTTGCACGCGAAGTGTGTGGACGAGCATTGTCGTGTTGCAAAATTATTGGCGCCAGGTTGCCTCTAACACGACAAACTCGACGTCGGAGGTGTTTCAGAGTCTGTATATACTGAGCAGAATTTACCGTTGCCCCTCGTTCCAGATAATCAGTCACATAAACTCGGCGAGCATCCCAAAACACAGTCAAAAGAATTTTTTTTGCGGACGGTTGTGTTTTGAACTTTTTCACAACAGGAGAATGTGGATGACGATATTCAGCGCTCTGCCTTTTTTCTTCGGGATCGTAATGATGAACCCATGACTCGTCCCCCGTCACAATATTCAAAAGAAAGTCGTCTCCTTCGTCACGGTAGCGCTTCAAAAGTTGTTCACAGCATTCCAATCGACGCTGTTTATTCTCGTCTGTCAGACGGCGTGGTACCCATCGTGCACAGATTTTACGGTATCCCAATTGTTCAATAATGAAGCCAACACGTTCCTTAGATATTCCAATTTGGTTTGCGATACGCTGTTGAGTGATTCGCCGGTCATTTTGAATCAAATCATCGATGAGTTTGCGACGATTATCGTCTGAGGCAGTGATTGGTCGTCCACTGCGTGTTTTGTCAACAATTAAGGCTTTTCCAGGTTGGCAATCACGAAATTTTATTACCCAACGATTCACAGTAGACCTATCAACAGTATCGTCACAATAAACAGCCTTTAAACGACGATAAATCTCACTAGGATTCACTTTCTCAGCAGTTAAAAATTCGATAACAGCGCGTTGTTTAATTCTCGTTGACATAGCACCAGAACACGACGCCATACTTCCACTACTCAAAACAAACTGAATGAAAGCAACGCCTTCAAACTGCGCAGGCTTGTAGAGGAGAAATAGTACTTCCACATGCCACCAGGCGCGCTACTGAAGTTTATTTAGTTGTCTTCTACAAGCATGTGTGCATTACTTATCAGCCTACCCTCGTATTTCAAATGTACTGCAGATTCATTTATTTATTGTTGTACATAATACTAAGAATTCTATCATTAAATATGGACTAAGATAAAGAAGAAAACAATGTAAGATTATTACTGGATAGAAGATGGAGAGGGGGATAATATTTTTTATGAATCAATATGACAAGGAAGAGGAGTAAAATGTGGAAGTATTAGACGAAAATACACAGGTACTGAATAAAAACGTGATAATATTATGAAGATTAGTTATGTATAGTGCAAGAAAGCAATCACATGTTCAACTTTACAATGAGATTGTATATAATTGTACAAAAAACTAAGCTACAAAATTAATACTAAGTAACAATTACTTTTATTTTTAACACTCTTATATTTGATACAAATTAGACTGGAGAGAATGTAAATTTTTGATATTTACGTTAGAATGAAATATGTCACTAAATTTTATTAGCTGAAAGCAACAGTAAACTACAGCTTTTTCTGTCTGACTAGAATTATCGTGAGGAAACTGCTTCATGTATGATTCTTGTTAGGCTTACTTAGTATATGCAGGTCTTCGAGAACTTCAAAATATGAAAAATTATGATTGCGTCCTCTCTGGTAAAACATTCCGGAGATAAACTAGTCCTCCATTCGGGTCTCCGGGCGAGGACTATCAGAAGGGACTTCATCAAAAAGATAAAAGTTTCTGAAATCCTTTGAGTTGGAACATGGAATGTTAGGAGCAAACAAACTAACAAACAAACAAACAAACTGCTAGGTTAGATTGAGGGAGTAAATTGTAGGGGAAGGCAAAGATTAGAATATGTAAAGCAAATTACAAAAGATGTAGGGTGTTACAGGTATGTAGATTTGAAATAGCTTGCACAAGATAGAACAGCTTGGAGAACTGGATCAAACCAGTCGAGAGACTGATGACAAAAAAAAATATTTTTTGTTCTTAATGTGTGTACGCTGCAATCTGTTCGAGTCTTGTACAGACTCGAGTTGATCTGAGTCTTGTACAGACTCATGCCAACCATTCCTGAGAGAATATGGTTAATTGAACCTTAATTAACAAGGTACACTAGTAACCACGTCTAGTATTCAAATCCTAATAAAACGACCCTTACTCACATTTGAACCATAGAGGCTTCATCTCCAAAAGTATCACTAAATATCAGTCCATTTTATTTACAGTCCTTATTTAATGATATTGTAGAATGTAGAATTATTCTTTATAACAATAAAAAAATAAATTATATTTTAAAACTCTGAGGCAATTTTCTTTTTTTAATTAGATTAGGTGCCAGCAGTACACGGTTAAGTACATTACAAAACAATTTTATTTATTTATTGCATTAATGTTTGTTTTATCCAAGAAATAATAAATAATAATTCAATATAATATTAGCAGAATACAAACGTTTTCAAAGTATGGATTAGTTTTAGAAAACACATTTATTTATTTGAATAACAATTGTGACTTCTAATCACCGGTTTTTTTTTAGAAATAGTAAAATAACAGTTATTCCCGATTTTTGATTGGAGCTGATTTTAGGCAGAGGTTAAAGATATTTAACGTACTTCAGCAAAAACAACTTCCAAGACTAACTACAAAACAAATTTAGTGCTACACTACACTACTCTCCCAGTAATTCAAATCAACTGGTAAAAAAAAAAATTGTATTGCAGGGAGGTACTGCACAGTACATGATACCTGAGTTACCTGACTATATTAAAATATATGGTTGAAAAGAATAGAATGTATGTACAGAATAAACAGAACTAATTATACCTAGCAAATCATAGGAAAAGATGACTTCATTTTACAAATCACAATTTTTTTTAATTAGAATATTAGGTAATGCCATATAGCTTATGATGCTCAGGAAGCTCTAAGTTTTGAAGTGAAAGAATTTTTAAAATTAGTTTGATAGTTTCTGAGATTACCTTGTATAAACAAATAAACAAAAAGTAATTCTTTATAATATTGGTATAAATAAACAAATATGAGAGTATATCAAATATTAACGAAACTGATTTTCTTACAAATTTTAGAGGGGTTCTAGACCTGGAAGGAGTTGATGTGCAATTAGTCTGTACCATTAGAGAGAGGGGAGAACTGACCGCAACTCTCTCAGGTCCTTTAGTAACAAAAAAAACCATGAGCAAGAAAGAAGTGCATGTCACCGTGGAGCAGCAGCTTATCAAATTTTAGCTAAGAAGTGGGTGAACCCAACCAACATTTTGTAGCGATTACAGGACACAGTTCCAGGACAACACCCTGTCAAGAACCCATTTGGTTGGTTGGCACAAAGAATTTTCTGGAGGGTGTGGAAAGGTCGACAACAAGAACCACGATTGCCGCTGAAGGATGATTATATTAGAGGCCAACATAGAGCACCTTAAAATTTTATAGAAGGTATAATATTTCACGTTGATCTTCTCCACAATCAAAGCACAATATTATTATGAATTACTGGATGCCATGAAATCGTCATTTTGAAGAAAAAAAAAGAAACAATTGGCTAGAAGTATCATTCTTCTACATGGCAAGACCAAGCCTCATGTGACTGATGCTATGGGGCAAAAATTGGATGCATTACGATGAGAACTGGTGGGACACCCACCTTATAGTCCCGACCTATCACCTTGTCACTACTATCTTTTTGGACCCCTCAAAGAAGTGTTTAGAGGTCAATGTTTCAATGCCAACGAAGGGGTAGAAGTGTTTTTGCTCCAACAGCTACAAGAACATCTGAAGAGCTTTTATGATGATAGAATACAAACGCTCCCAATCAGATGGGAAAAATGTATTTTTAGAACGGGAGAGTATGTAGAAAAATAATAAAAGTATAAGTTTAGTTAAATAAAGCCAAAATTTTTAAAAGATGAGTCCCAGTTATATCTGAGATACCCTTATATAAATGTTTTTTTCCTTAACCTAAACCATTGGATACCCTATTTGAACATGCCCGATTTAAATTAAATCAGATAACCGGGAGAGTAGTCTATTCCATTTCTAACAAGTCATAAGTTCTCTATATTAATTTGTATTTGATGGTTTTTTAAGTTTAACTTTATGCTCAGGAGCATTTGGATTAGTACCTTTATAAAACTCTTTTAATAAGTTCATAGCTTTATCTGCAAAAATATGACTATTAACTGGAGACGGATTAGAATACAATTTACTAGTATCTAAAACGGATGAACATCCGCCAAACCTATCATTATCACAGCCATATGTAATACTCGCTATTTTTATCGTATGCAAAGCAGCTGCACACATAATACATGGTTCAACGGTGACAACTACATGAGTTTCACTGAATACCGATTTCCAATTATCAGGATACAAAGCAATAATATCGTCAATACAATTTATTTCTGCATGTCTCGTAGCATTTCTTGTTTCATTAACTGTGTTACTACCTTGTGCTATTATCTTGTCTTTGTATATGAAAATACATCCGACAGGCACCTCACCATTCTCTAATGCTTGCTCAGCAAGTCGCAAAGCTTCTTTCATCCATTTTTCCATTGTACTTGATTTTTCTGAAATAAATTAAACTCCAGTCAATTATTTATATTAACCCTTCCAGTACCAACATCCGGAAAATAGGACGTCGATATATTTTTGATGTGACAACATCCGATTTACCAGATGTCCGTAAGTTATGCAGAAAGTGCCAACGTCCGTATAACCGAATATTTACAAAAAAAACTTTTACACAAAAATTAATGGAATAATGTATTTTTAAACCGCCTCCGCGGCGTAGTGACTAGCGTGCTACCCTGCAAAATGAAAGGTCCTGGGTTCCCGGCAAGGGTCTGGAAATTTTAACATATTAAAACCACCGTTAAGTTACCAAAACCCACAGTTATTGATAACGACCGAACTGTTAATGCGACTTAAAATAAACTAAAAAAAAACTATTTTGAATATTTTTAAAATTAGAATGATTTATTTTTTTAATGAACATTATAAAAATTAATTTTTAACTGGAAATTATATTTTTCTGTAACGTTTAGATTTTGATTGGCAATGGCAGGCTTAGGCCTGCAAGTTTTCGAAATAAGGGCTGGCACTTTTAGTACTTCTTCTTCTTCATGTACCATCTCCATTTCGGAGGTTGGCTATCATCATTGCTATTTTAACTTTGGAAGCCACAGCCCTGAAGAGATCAGATGACCCAACATTAAACCACTCTCTCAAGTTCCTAACCTCCTTCCAACAGATCTTCTCCCTACAACTTTTCCCTGGATTATGAGCTGCAGAATCCTGTATCTTGGACCTCTCATGATGTGGCCGAGATATTGCAGTTTCCTGCTCTTCACCTCACGTAGAACCTCTAAACCTTTGTTCATTCTCCTCAAAACCTCCACATTTGTCACATGTTCTGTCCATGAAATTCTCAATATCCTGCGGTAAGTCCACATCTCAAAGGCTTCTAATTTCCGCTCACACTGTACATTGAGGGTCCAAGTCTCTACACCATATAAGAGAACTGGGAACACATAGCATTTGAGCATTCGAATTCGGAGGTCTAAACTCAAATCACGGCTACAGAGCAGCTTCTTGATTTTCACAAAAGATGTGCGTGCTTTCTCAATACGACTCTTTACCTCCGAAAAAGTCCTGTTATCAGCACTTATTACTTCATAAAATTTTAAAATTATTTTATTCAATAAATAGTACTTATTTTCTTATTCAAATTTTAATATAATAATCTAACACAAATTCTATGTTTCAGATTGCTGGTAGTATCGTCAAGACTAGGCACCTCTCTACAGTTTGCCAATTTAGTCGGTACCTTAACAACAGTTGTAAAACAATAAGCAAGTGTAAACATTAACTACGGCGATTTATTTCAATAACTCTATCTTCTACAGTAATCTGGCTATTTAAAATGTACAGTTGCATCAATAGCTTGGTTATTAGCGATTATGGTGGGTTACATAACTGGATAGTTATCTTCTTCATGTAGCATCTCCATTACGAAGGTGTGCTAGCATCATGGCAATCCTGACCTTGGAAACTGTAGCTCTAAATAGGTCAATGGATGACAAATTAAACCACTCTCGCAGGTTCCGTAGCCAGGAGGTTCTTCTTCCAACCGATCGTTTGCCCATAATCTTTCCCTGGATGACAAGATGAAGGATTTCATACTTTGGACCTCTCAAGACATGGCCGAGGTACACCAGCTTTCTCTTCTTGGATAGTTATAACATTATATAACTGGTGGGTTATAACTAGTCCTCGGATCGATATGCACTTTTTTGACCCAAAATATGCCAAAAAAAGAGAAAATATGCACCCAAAAGTTGAAATATGCAAAAATTAATGCAAAAATAAAAACAAGTTATTTTTAATAATTTTGTTTAATTAATTTAATATTAAAATACATTAATTTATAAAATGTTTTAAATAATGAATACGCTAATCTAATCATAATTGAACCGTAATCATCACATTTAAAAAACTTGAAGTTTTAAATAAATAAATTATGTTAACTCATAAAATAATCAAGTTTTTTCCAAATTTTCCACTTTGTAGCTCCGTCTTTTGTCAGACAGGACCCTGTTCATTGCTGAAAAGGAGCGTTCAACATCACATGAAACAAATTGGTAGGAATTTCAGAGCTGAAATTGCTTGGGGGTCACTCATTTGCAATTCCATTTAATCCGCAAGCTCTCCCTTCAAAATTCTTGAAACATCCTGAGCTGCCTTCCATCCTGGGTTTCTCTTCAACACAGCGTCCAATTTGTTCCTCAACTTTTCGCCGACAGGTCCTCCCCATTCTTTACGTTTTTCTTTTAACCTATCAATGGAATGAACATAAGCAAGTTGTTGAACCACTGAAGACCTGGTTAGTGCAGCATTAGCTTGAGCTATTGCTTGGTTCTCTGATTCATCAAAACTTCCAATTATTTCCTTCACTTTTTCATGGTGTTCAGCAAAGTAATTGGCTGCAGGTATCCAAGTACCCCATCTTGTGATTATAGGTTGGGGTGGGAGAGGAACGTTAGGATAAGCATTCTTGAATGCCCTTATTCTGCTCGGTGTCTTCATAAATACTTTTGTTTCTTACAAGTTTTCTGGAAATTTGTCCAAAATATGCTTAAAATATGCAAAAATACCACAAATATGCAAAATGATCCGAAATATGCACAAATATTCAAAATAAAATTAGGGTTTTTTGGTCGCAAATCATTCAAAAACACTCAAAACGAATTATAAACTTATTTTAGAACTTAAAAAAAAGATATGCAAAATCCGAGCACTAGTTATAACATTTCATAACTGGAAGATGGGTTTTAACTTGTTATAATTTCCAGATCCGAGCCGGATCATCTGCATCGTAGGCTGGTGTGCAACCACTAAGCTACTGAGGTGGCCATAAAGCGTATTTATTTCTAATCACCACTCAATCTAAAAAAAAAATCTGGTGTGAAACACTCACACAACTTTCTCTTGCCAATGCAAATAATTAACAATAAACCTAACATTAGTAATAAAACATTAGAAATGAACAAAAACTAATCCCAATAAACATAACCTAATTTTCATCACATATGAAAGACGCAAAATGAAAATCGAACTCAGTTTGGCTTCAAAATAGGGAAAATCGCTCTTTCACACTAAACTTGGCACTGTACAAAAAAATGCTTGAAATACTAGTTGTAGATTTTTTAATTTCCTATAAATTTTATTATATACACTTTTGTCGTAAAATGGATACTAAGGCTGAAATATTTAAAAAATAGATTTTTCACACGTTTTCGTGAGAAAAATCAGTTTTGAGTTTTTGAGAAAATTGTAAAAAAGTGAAAAATTACACGAAAAAACTACTCTTTCCAGTTGACCAATTTTGATAAAAATGTTTGTGTCGGGTCCGGTAGTGGTATGTAACTTAAGTTTCAAGCTTGTACGATGTTCCGTTCTTGAGATATTCTGTTCACACACACACACACACACACACACACAGACCAATAGCTAAAAACATAGTTTTTGGGTTCAGGAGGTCTGAAAACGTGTAGATCCGGTGAAAACTCGACATGAAAACAATACTTTCCTTCCTATATATTCATATAGGCAAGAGAAAGTAACAAAGTCAATTTACTTGCAAGTGAAATTTTACTATGATATATTAATATAAATCAAGAATTTCAGTTAGTTACTTCAGAGATATAAGATATTTCAACTTACTGTTCATCTCAAGTGAAATACTTCATTAAATCGTAATGTGTAAATTGTTGAACTGTCGTATCTAACCAATTTTTATTGCTTTTAGGATTTCGAGGACTTGGATGTGATATATAAACAACCTAGAACAAATGCACGCAATAAAAAAATATTAAAATTTAAATAAAAAATATAAAAAAATAATTTCTGTGAAAATATTGCTTTATAATATTATGTCATATAAATTTCGAAGATATATTATTTCAAATGCTTTTTGTATGTCTTTAAAAATTTGTGCGTAATATTTTCTGCATCTTGTTATTTCTCTTTCTTATCACTTTCTCTTTTTTATCTAGCACAACAATTTTTTTTTTAAAGTGAGTCGATTATAAATGATCATACAGTGAATTAAACATTACTTCTTGAAATTTTTCCCACTTTTTACCATTTGCCTAATATTCTTTCAGATCTTTTTATTCTCTTTCTTCATTTAAGAATTTTGGTTTAGTTTTCTCTTTATCCACTGTGGAATACATTCTGAAATTGCAAACTTCCTTTCCGAATGATTCTCTATCCCAGCAATCGGATTCCAAAATGTGATACTTCACATTCTCTTTCTGTTTTCTAGAAATCAAGCTAAATAATCCTATACAGTCAAGAATATTTTCCTAAATCTGTTTAATCTCTGTCGATTCATTTCACCATATGACCGTACAATTTAATAATGGATTCTGCTAGTGATTATGATTTTGTTTAAATTTGTGTTACATTCTTTCTTTAAAATGACTAGGTAGCCTACTCCATGAACTTTGGGAACTGTGAATTTTCCTGAGAATGTTTCTTTCAATAGTTTTTAATTTATCCTTTCTTGTAACTAATTATTTCAGTGCCATGTAAAACTACCAGTTTCCAGTTCAGGTTATATTTAGAAAAGATAATAATTTCTATTAACAATTTTTTTAATATAATTTTATTGAAATTAAATAGACAAGATTTATTTTACCTTTATATGATTAATATTGTAGGCTTTTAATATATTTATGACTTGTTTTTCAGCAAATCTTCCGATAGCAATTATAATTTCAACATTAAGATGCGAAAGTATAAGTATTAAATTTTGGTCACATATACTCTGTAAAGATTTTTGTTCGCTTGACTGCAACAGATTACAATACACATAAATTAAATTAGCTACAAAATAAAAAACAACACAAAAACACTCTCAAGAAATAGCTCATTATAATATTTAAACAAAAATATAAGAACCCACAGTTTAAAAACAATAATGAAGAACGCAGATATGATATTCAAAATTTAAAAAATACAATTTTTCTCAGTGTTCCGTCATGCAAAATTTTACGACTTAAAGAAAAGCAACAGACAGCTGGAAAATGACTGTGAAATTAGCTACTAGATTGAGTTAATTATGCTGAGATGAAATATACAGTTGTAAGTAATATACAAATAAACTTATTTTACAATTAATTATAATTTAAATATCTTTAACATATATCAAAGGTGGTACATGAAGATTTTTGATTTTTTTAGTGTTAATTTAAAAGCTTTATTTCTGTCACTAATTGCATTCCATCTGCCTTGATTGCACATGCTACCACTCTTCCACACGTGTCTGTCATGTAGCAACTTGTCTCCTTTTTGGTGAATTGTAATTACATAATTAATTAGGTCTTCTACTCTCATCCATCCGACTTATACAGTATAACTCAGCCTCCTCCATGAAATCTTTTTTTATACCCATTTTCTTACGATCTCTTAATTCCAGCCTGCATGCAAGCATCTGTGTTAATGGCCAGCTATTGGAAGTCAAGTAACATTACAATGTATACGTGTTACTTTTTCACTTATTTTATAGTAGTTTATATCAATAGTAAAGCTTAATATTTGGGTTCATAAATCGCATAATTAAAGATTCTTCATTAACGAAGATAAAATCAAATGTCACGTAGTAATAATGATCATCCTGCCATCTCCACTAGTAAGAAAGTTAGTTTGTTGGTTACGTACAAAATAATAAATTTTTCCTGGAAATACAGAATTAAAATAATATGGTCTTATTCAAAATTAAATCCTCTTTCTTGCAAATAGATAACTTTCTTCGAAAGTCCTACTACTAGTGTTACGAAAAAGTATGTATACTTCTTGAAACAATGGTGGGATTTTTGTAATAGACTATATCAACCAACTTGGGTTTCAAGGTCAAAACCCTTTTCCATTCTCTCTTCACCTTTCATAGACTAATATTCCTGTACCATATTGCCTACATCAATAATAGGCTAGACAAAAAATTCTTTGACCTTGATGCTTACATTGAAATGTCTACTGAATAGTTAAGGTAACTAATAACTAATAGAAAAACTAAGGTATCTAATAGTTAGGGTAGGTGTGGGATCAAAAAAGTTAAAAAATGAAGACACATCATTTAAAATTTTGATTTTCAATGTACATACCTTTAAATCAGCAGGAGTAATATTTTTTCCAGTAGATGATAACAAGACTAAAGGAAAATAGTTATGTACGAAAGAATTACTAAAAAATTTATGTAGATTATTATTGCTTAAATGCTGAGCAAGAGACCAGAATCTTTTACCGCTAACTTCAATTCGTTTACAGTCGAATCCTTTAACTTTTTTAGAAGGATGTTCTCGAGTTGGCTGGTTTATGTTGCCCGACAATTTCAACCAGTCTCTTACTGAATTAACATCACCGAATGGCACCTGGAACAAAAATAATATAAACTAATAATTATAAAAATTCAGTTTTAAAATAACTTTTGTAACGCAAACAATTAATATACTACTTAACTTTCCACAACTGCACACAAAATATGTTACGTTAAAAAATTAATACACTTACAAATTACAAATGAAATTTAAAATATAAAAAGTTATTACTTTAATGTCATGCATATGAACAAATAATGAGGAGGGATGGAAAGTTTCATTCAGTGTGACATAATTAAATTAATAAAATAATAAATAAATTATAAAAAATATAATATACATACAACTTTTATTTCATGTGTATTTTGTAAAACGCTCATTATATCGTATAAGTTTAGCATCAATTATTGCGATTTTCTGTATTTTTTTCAACAAAATCGGTAAAAAATAGCATTTTTAATATTGCGGTCTTGTATGCATTTTACAACAAATGTTAGAGAGAAAAATGTTAGAGGTTTTTTAAAAAGTTAGAGGGAAAAAAGAATCTACAACTTTTAGGTTTAACATTTTCTTCTACAGAGCCTAGTTTAACATCAATTAGTGATTTTCTGTATTTTTTCCATCAAAATCGGTTAAAAATGTTTTAATACGGCAGCCTTAGTTTGTATTTTCCAACAAATGCGCATAATTAAAGTTATAGCAAATCAAAATAAAATTACAACTTTTAGTTTAAGCATTTTCTTTTACAGAGACTAGTTTAGCATCAATTAGTGATTTTTGTATTTTTAAGTCAAAGTCGATTTTCATTATTTACATTGCTAAGAGAAAGTCGTGTGAGTGTTTCACATCAGATATTTCATGTAAATGACTCTTGTGAGTTGAAGTATTTTGTAATATGTATTTATAATCACCAGAAAATTTAATAATTAATAGATAGATATAAAACAGTACAGGCTTTCAAAGTTATGTAAGCGTATGCGCAGTAGACGGATTTGGTTGAGGTACAATGAAGGGAGAAATAATGGTGTGAGTAGAGGGGGGAATTCACAGCCAACTCGCTGGAATGCATAACGTACCGTACCGTACCGTAGGTTTATATGGTCTAGGCCTACGAGAGCCTCTTTTTCCTAAAAGAGTGACCTCCAACATGGTGGAAGGGTTGACGTTTCCTTGGGGGCTTTTCACAAATGTCCAACGACCACAGACAATAAGACAAAATAGTCAACCGTTCGAGCTACGATCTGTTCTCTGCGACAGCTTCAGTAGAATGAGACAATTCACGCACGCACATATGCCTGCATCGAACGTATGTCATCCCTTTCTACAGCCGACAGTATGCTCCCCACTCACTTCTCATTTCTGTGTGAACTACGCTTACAAAACATTGACAGATTGTACATGGTATTACTGAAAAGGTGATGAGTTGTCAGACAGATGATCGACGGAACAATGAGATTCAGCAATGAAGGCCCTGGCTGGGAAGGAGAGATAGAGGTCATCCACAAATGTGGTGGAGAGATGACTTAAAACTGGTAGCAGGATTTAACCAGTTAGAAAATGTACAGAATAGGGATTCATGGAGGCCAATATCCAACAATTGATAATGAAGAAGATTTTTAATATTTTTTTTTACAATATTTTATTTCAGCCAAAACATTTACAGCGAAGAATCATGTACAACTATTTGAGGTGGACAATCTAGCTGTACATTATTTTCATGTACTTTTCTTTAAAAGATTTACACAGTGTATGTCAAAATCCACCGGGTTGGTCTAGAGGTAAAGTCGTTGCCGTGAGTCAGCTGTTTAACAGCTGATTTCTGGAGACGAAGGTTCTTGGTTCAAATCCTAGTAAAGGTATTACTTATACACGGATTTGGATACCAGACAGAGATTACTGATGTACTTTGATGGTTGGGGTTCAATTAACCATACTCTTTCAGGAATAGTCGGCCTGGGTCTATTCAAGACTAAAACTCGTCATACACATCATCTTCATCTCATTGAGTCATAGGGTTGTTTATTGTTCTGAACTGAACAGATTGCAACGTACACACATTAGGGATAAAAAAAGTGTATGCCTAGAAACCTTCCCATCACGTGTCTTCTGCATACTCATTGTTACAGATTGGTTAATTTACACTGAACATTTTCAGCACTTACTGAGATCCACTAGCACAGAGATATGGACAGATGCACCAAGGAACTTCATTTTATCAAATGTATATAGATTGATTGGGAATATAAACCATCCAATTAGGTCACTGCATTATGCTGGATAATTTACTTGAATGTATGATTTTGAAAAGCAACATCTAATTGTGTTTATTCACACATGATCATACCTGGTCATAAAGATTACCTATACGATGTTACTTGTTGTTTAGGTCATCAACCAAAAAGCTGGTTTGAACCTGTAGAGGTTTTACTAAGTAAAACGAGGAGTGAGGTGGTTTACAATTGCCTTCCTCACTGAATGGAAAAGTATGCTTATCAGCATGCCGGGCCCTCTGAAAAGCACATATTTTCCACTCTGCAAATGACACCTTCACTTCATTCACCACAGGGTCTGGCTGTATAATGAAATTCATTACTTTCAGAGGAGATAACTCTGATTAGTGTTTTTTACACCTCTACCTCTTCTGTTCTTAAATGATTCAGTCATTTAATTGGCTGACCATGTGATAAGAAACATAACTATTTATTTTAGCCCTGCAACCAACAGATTGAGAGTAAATAATTTGACTCTCCGCCTGTCTGTTATGGGCAATATGTTATGGTATCTATATAGCTATATGGGCAATATATGGTCTGTTATGGACGATGTTACTTAACGATTCAAAAATTTTTAATTTATACATTAAACCATTAACCTGTATGTTATTCGATATTTTCAATTATACCTCATGTTATGTTATATATAAATTAACTTTTACAATTTACAGACAATATTATACACTAGTATTTATAAATGTGATCATAATAATATCAGTTTTAAAATAATTATTTTTCTTATCACATCCTAAATTAATTAGCTAAAATTGAAATGTAATAAATACATAAGACTAAACATGTATGCCTTATCAAATCTACGTAATTAATTAATTAATTAATTAATTAAAATACCGTGAAATAAAATCTTACAGCCTATTATTGATTTGTTAATATCGGTATTTCTGCACGACTACAATACATAATTAAAAAGTATTGTTATCACAAAAATCAACTATTAAATTGGAATTGTTTAATTATTTTTTAATACCTAATGTGTGTGTACGTTGCAGTCTATTCAATTGAGAACAATAAGCAATCCCATAACATAATGAGATAAGAATGATACACGTATGATATGTAAATGAGATATAGTCTTGTAAAGAATCAGGCTGACCATTCCTGAGAAAGTAAAGTTAATTAAACCTTAACCATCACAGTACACTGGTAACCACTGTATGATATTCCAATCCAGTGTTTCCCAACCGGTGGTCCGTGAGAGTCTGGTGACTACTTATAAAAAAGTAATATTTTCCCGTGATTAAATCAAAGTTACAATTTTCATTGAACAAGATTAAGTAAAGGTAAAATAGTTATGGTATAAGAAAGCCCTGGGCTTCCCCAAGATTCGGCAAGTAGCTTTGCGGTATCTTATGATTTTTTCAACCACTTATTTGTGTGAGCAGGGGTTCTCTAGTCTATTGTTAATTAAAAACAAACAACAAAATCGGCTAAGTGTATGCAGTGGTGTGAGAGTAGCTCTTAACAAGAACCTAAAACCTAGAATTCCTCGGCTAGTCAGAAAGATTTGTGCAATAAATTCGCATTGAAATTTTCATTTCATTTTTTAATTTTCATTGTTATTTTCGACCAAGTAAATTCTGTATTCCTTATTTTATTAAAAGACAATTTACAATTAAAATATTTTTACTTTTTGTGATGTACAATGTACACTACTTTCTGAAAATAACAATTATATGTTTGTAATAATATTTTCTTAATTATTAATAATAGTTTGTTTCTGAAAATTTATTTTATTTAATCACCTTTTAATTTGGTTACAACTGACAAGATATATGCAATAATGTAATGGGTGGTTCGTGGTAGTTCACTTTCAGGCTGAGTGGTCCGCAGACCACTGTGGGTTGGGAACCACTGTTCCAATCCATATCTACCCTTTAACTACCCTTTACCAGTATCTGAACCATGTAAACTTTGTCTCTGAACAACTCAAAACAACTTTACCGCTTGATCAACCCAATGGATTTGTTTAACCCTTACAGTCCTAATATTAGGACGTCAAGATTTAAACTAAAAAATGCCAGCCTACTTTTTTTGCGATTGGTAGCATTTTATATATCTATCCATAACATGGCTATTTTTCAAGATATCTTAATGATTTTTTTTGTTTTGTTCATAAAAAAATTGATCATGTATGACATTTAACTTGGAGCATATTTCTTACAATTTAAAAATAAAATGATAAGACATTTTTATGGAAATTTCCTTTTTAATTAAAAAAAAATCACTCTAAAAATTATATTACTCAATTTCACTTAGACCTATATCACTTTCAATTATGCAAAAATCACAAAAAAATCATTTATGTATTATAAAAAATAAAAATACTGTTTTTAATCAATATTAATCAATTACACTCATAAAAAAACTAATGTATTTTTTCAATCTACATTTCTTACTTATTATTTTCATACAAAAATTAAGTTTACATATAAGCATACATATAAAAATTAAGTGAAAAATAAAAATCCTATGAATTTTTTAGTCAATTTACTAATAAAAGGATGACGCCAGCATTTTTTAGCCTAAATCTTGATGTCCTAATATTAGGACGCTGGCACTGTAAGGGTTAAAATAGAAATATTTTATTTTGATGGTGTAAATTAATATAAGTTTGTTTTAGAAACATAGATTAAAAATATTATTCTAGAGATTTCTCTCCCACTTAACTGCATGAGGTTTTTCTGTTAAGCCGAACAATTCGGTAAAAGATTGGGTAACGGACCCGAGTGAGACAATGGGTCAGTGAGCAGATTTTGTGTTGGGGAGACAAGATTTGTTTCTCAGCTTTTTCACCATAACAATGGATAGACAGTGATCTTAATCCCTGATGGTTTGTATCATCTCCTACGTCTCGGGAAGTAGCAGCAGAATATGTTTGTGCTGTGCAAGAAAATTTGAGAAAACCTCAAATATAGTTGGTCTAGAAGACTGTAAGAAGTCAGCTTCTTCACTACATTCATCATGTTATGGGTGATAACCCTCTTCAATGAAGTTTTTAAAATGATCTAGTGAACAAAAATGACAATAGGGGAGAGAAATCTGAAAAAGTATTGGAAATAAAACATAATATATGATTTTTGGAACATGGAATATAAGCTTTTTAACTGGAAATGAGATTACATGACAAGGTTGTGATTGAAAAGAAGGACAGGAGAGAGTTGACGATGCTGGCGTTGAACAGGGGGCAATTTGGACGTTTCAAAGACGGCAAGATGCTGCAAGGCAGAAGGAATGGGCAAAACAATATGAGAAATCAAAAGAGAAACTTTCATGAACATTTTGGGAAAAAGTGAACATAAATTAAAATTGATATTTAACTTTTTTGTAACTTAGTGGGAATTAATAATTTACTCTAAAAATTAGCCTACATCAAAATAAATTTTTGGGTTGTACATAATTGGCAATGCAAAATTTTCTGGTCATACAGTGGATTCATGCAAAGTTCTCATTTAGATATAACATCAAAGTTTTTCAAAAAATTAAGTATTGTTCTGTATGAATATTGTAAGGAAGTTCATGTGGTGTGCTTTTTTAAGTTGATTGATAAACAAATTTTAAACAAACTAAAGAATTAATTACTAATGTTCTCAATTCCTTTTGCATAAATTTAGCAACTATTCGACTACTGTAATTATTCATTCACATGCACGTGATCTACAAATGACTCACATTTATTAAATACTTATCTTCCAGTCCTAACATGATCTGGCACAAATAAAACATTAGTAATGCAATATTTGTAACTTCAATAACTATTAAAACCTTCATCATTAATCTTAGTAAAAAGCCTACAAGAGCAAAAAATTAATGGCAATTTTTTTATTACTGGTTAGGTAATAAAAATTTTTAAAGAATGTTAATTGTTAGATACAATTTCGAAGTTAATAGAAATAACTCAATTTTAATAATAGGTACTCAGAAGAATCTTTCAGAGGTTGGTGCAGTGAAGATAGTAAGTTAATTGTTCAATTTACTGTACTGGATTGTTTCAGATTCTGAATGATGGTATAGCAGCAGAAATACCATTAGCTGCAATTGATTATACAGCGAGAAATGCAGGAAAATTTTTTTTAACCCTAATGTGTATACGTTGCAATCTGTTCAATTCAGAACAATAAGCAACCCCATGACCCATAGAGATGAGGATGATGTGTATGACGTGTAAAATTTAAGGTGTAGTCTTGTGCAGACCCAGGCTGACCATTCCTGAGTATTGTTAATTGAACCCCAACTATCAAAGTACACCAGTAACCACTGTCTAGTATTCAAATCCGTACAAAAGTACGAATAACCTTAGTACCTTTACTAAGATTTGAACCAAGAACCTTCATCTCCGAAAATCGGCTGTTAAACAGCTGACTCGCGGGGATGATGTTACCTCTAGACCAACCTGGTGAGTCAATGCAGAAAGATGAAAAATAAATTTAATTTTTCAGTTAAAAATCTTAAATATTTAAAAGGAATGATAAAACCCAATAGATCTTTGTTTTATTTTCATTTATTTATAGTTGTTGGTTAAAAACCTGAATGATTGGTATTATTACTTCGCTATAGAACTGATTAGGGAAGTAGTATCAAAAGTAAAAAATGCTGTTATAATCAGAGCTGTGATAAGAGAACTCGCTCAAAGAAGTACAATTTAGATAATTACTGATGTTGTGAAGAATATAAAATTATCACACTGCGATGAGCGGAATGTATTCGTATTATTGGTTAACATGGTCTTATTTATTGGTCGAGAGAGCTGAGTCCAGAATTAAAACTTGAGAAGAAATGTGACCTTGAACAAGAATGAATGTAAGTTTTAATGGAACACTGGATTTTGTTCATGGTTAAAGTTTTTGAATGGAAGGAAATGCTGCACGACCATATATTAAGTTGGGTTAATGAAAGGAAAGCATAGGTAATATAAGTAGTGTAACTTGGAGTTTGAAAAGAAAGGAACGTTTTAAATCTACTGAAAGTAAAAACTCTTAACATTTTAAATATGTTTTGGTTAGCATAGACTACATTTCTATATGAACATTTATACGTGGTGAGTCAAAATTTTAACCCAATAATCCCTATCAATATAATTTTTGTTGAATTATCCTTTTTGGTCTTAAATGATGACATAATAAAAATATTTAAGTAGTAATTCTAACCACAATTTAATAAATTTAATGAATAGTTAGTGTAGATAGGCCTACTAAGTTGTTTTGAGATCGGTACAACTGGCTTCTATGCATGAAGCCCCGGGTTTGATTCCCAGTCAGGTACAGCATTGTTTGATGAAAAATTATAAGTCCTCACCCAGTGACAATACAATATGTACAGTGCCAATACGGAAACAACACATTAAAAAAAATTTCAGGAAATCTGGTGTGAAATACACAATTTTCTCTTGCCAATGCAAATAATGAACAATATAACCTAACATTAGTAATCAAATTTTAAAAATAAACAAAAAAACTAACCTAATTTTAATTATGAGTGAATGATGCAAAATAAAAACCAACCTTAGTTTGGGTTAATAATACAGAAAATCATGCTAAACAAGGCTCTGTAGAGAAAAATTCTAAAATAAAAGTTTTAGATCTTTTAATTTCCTCTAAATTTGATTATAATACACTTTTATCGTAAAATGCATAGTATGCCTGAAATATTAAAAAATCCATTTTTTTACAATTTTCATGAAAAAAAAATAACCAAAAAATCACTTATCATTGCTAAACTAAGCATTATACTAAGAAATGTTTGCAATAAAAGTTGTAGGATTTTAAATTTTCGACTACTTTGAATATGTACACTTTTGCCCTAAGATGCATACTAAGGCCGCAATCTTAAAAAAAAAACAATTTTTTCCACGATACCGCAGCCTCCCCAAGAATTTCAGCAGACATGGCACCAACCCTATTTTGTAGGGTATAAAAATTGTAGTAAATGAGGCAATTTAAAAAAAAATCATAGCAGTTTTAGAAAAAAAATCGACAAAAAGTTATAAATTACACGAATAAACTATCCTATACGGTTGACCAATTTTGATGTAAATGTTCGTGTCGGGTCCTCTAGTAGTACCTAACTTAAAGTTTCATGTTTTAACTTTGTACAAAGTTTCGTTCTTGAGATATTTTGTTCACACACACAGGCCAATCGCTAAAAACATGTTTTTTTTGTGTTCTGGGGGTCTGAAAACATGTATATCCGGTGAAAACTTGGTTTCGAAAAATCCACATAAAAACAATACTTTCCCATCTGTAAATTCATATAAGCAAGAAAATGTAAAAAACTTTGTTCAGGTTTTTTTGTTTTACATCAGATTGATTTGCACGTTATTGCTAAAGCAGATGATGAAGGAAACTAGTATAAAATAAGTAATGAAAAAATGCCCAACCTGACCAGGAATCATACCTAAGACCCCTGGGGTGGAAGCCAGTTGTGCTGACCACTATACCATGCCTGTATAGGAAATCCACATTTGACAGTAACCCACTGATGCAACAAATGTTGCATCAATGTTGTGTCAACAAATGTTTGACACTATTAACATGGTTGCTTCACCTAATGCAGAATCAAACACAGGTTCCTGGCTAACATACTTATGACATTTATTTACATCAAGGATCAACCTCAGAATTATTAAATTTTCAACCAATCAATACACACAGGGTTTCCAATAAAGGTATTTTCCCACATAATTAATTATAATTTCTCACATATTCAATGCATCTCTAGAAACATCTTTGAAGGAAAACCCTGATTTTTGTTCTTACTAGTAATAGATGGTACCTTTGAAAATAAGTTATTATGCTACCAAATGTTTGATAAAAATGAAAGTTATAAAACAGGTTTTAAAAATTGGACTAATTTACATCCAATAAAATATCAGAATGAGTTTTCTCACCCCAGTTTGCATCATTCCCCATGGTCCTGGATTCATACCTAGAAAAAGTAATTTCTTCTGACCATTGCAAAAAGTATTGACAAAATTTGAATGAACTTCAAAAGCATAGTCCAAAGGATTATATACATATTCAACGGGAGGATTAAATTTAAAACCAAAATTACTTGATGTTAATTTCCATACTAAATCTGATTCAATTTCTAAAAACATTTTTGCAAAATCTGTTTGTTCACTAGTCTGACTAAATATATATGAAACTGTATTAACTGAATTCATTTTAAATATAGGCTAAGCAGATGAATTTAACACATTGCTATAAATTAATTTGTATTCTGATAAGCCAATTTATTGTAACAGGTAGTACTTGCACAAACTAACCTTCCTACTTTTTTCAGTAAACTATGATTAACCCTAAAAAACGGCATTTGAAATTGACAATAACGCCTGATAAAGTAAGTTATGTAATTTTTCTATATTCAAAAATAAATTGTACAAATTTCAGCTTTTTCTCTGCTAAATTACTAAAAAGCTAACAGCAACTGCTTCCCGTGCTGTACACTAAACACCAAAATTGTTAATGATATGACCTCAAGGCAACCGTTTAACAGTTGCAAGGCCCAAGTTCCATAATCTAAGAAACTTTTTAAAACTATAATTCAAATTGGGTAATTTCATTATCAATGTGACGAGACTGAATCAAGTTCTGAACAGCACGGTAGTTGTGATTTGCCGGCAGTGGCATCAAGAACAAATTATGTAAAAATAATATGTTACAGATCTAAAGGATTCCCACTTATATTAAACGAATAAAAAAAAGATACAGTACTTATTTTTGATTTAATAAAATAATACAATTTTACAAGAAAACTGTTAAGCACACGCTTATCACAAAGCCAAAACAAACACTCTTATACAAGTTACGAACACCTAATTAGATAAAGCCTCATACTAACCTGATGATGTCATAGTATTGCGGCTGAATACGATTATGTAGTTTGTACTAAGAAAACAAATCGACAGAAACATCTATAAAAATAACTACAATAAGAGACAAGGTGCTCTGACACGGATGTAATTTATTTATTACTTCTCAGAGATTAATGGAATTGACCGTTAATACAAATTCATTTAATATTAACTAAAAGAATAAATTGCTGCGGAGAAGTGAAACTATCCTGAGATCTCTTGTGTGCTAATGTGGTTAACCACACAACCATAAAGTTACCTTAAAATTTTAGTACATCGGATTTTTTTTTATTTTATCGCAATCATTGGGACCATTTTCAAAATGTATGATTGCTAATGTGAAACACGAATAAATATTCACATCCACAGATTATGTACGTGCAATGACCATTACTTTAACATTTACCCTGAAGTTACTAAAATAGTGTTTGCTTACAAATCTTGCTCATTTAATACTATATTAATATTATTAATACTTACAGTATATTTCACATGGGAGAGTTAGTAGTTCATTTAAGGGAAGCAGACCATTTTCATTATTCCTTTACCTGCAATACTAACTTAGGTTGATTTTTTGTACGAACCGTTTAAGCTACAAAGCTGAGCTTTGGCATACCTATCTAAAGTACCTTTTTACAAATTTGTATCAGAGCTTTTTCATTTATCTTCATCCAATCTAAAATGATTTTTATTCTCAAAAAATGTTCAAATGTAGCCCAAATTTTTTTTTATCAAAAAGACACCCAAAAAATAAAAACTACAAAATTTTTGAAATATCTCTGGAGTAAATACACACCTTAGTACTAAAATGTAGTGTGTGAAATTTCACACTCCTAGGTGGGATGGTTCCTAAAATAAGTGTACCTAAAGTCAAAAAATACAGTATGCGGAAAATGCGGATATAGTAAAAGCATAATACCGTAACAGAAACACCTATTGCCAATTGGAATTAACTTCCAAACAAAACACACACCAATATTTTTGCTCTACGGCTGATTCCTACGCGTTCTAGAAATTATTGTTTTTATGTAAACGCGATCTCCGTAATGTTAGAGCAGTAACATAATTATATTCATCTCAATTTACAAGAATGAAAAACGTGAAAAATATCGAAATAAACACTACGTACCTCATCAACGTAAAAACATAATTTTTCTCAACAGGAAAAGCAACGAATGTCGTGTTATATATCAATTTAAATAGGGGAAAACGATCTATCAATGTATAGTAAAATTGAAAAATCAATATTTTTATTACTTTCTCTTGCCTATATGAATATATAGGAAGGAAAGTATTGTTTTCATGTCAATTTTTCGAAACCGAGTTTTCACCGGATTATACGTTTCCAGACCCCCTGAATCCAAAAAACACGTTTTTAGCGATTGGTCTGTGTGTGTGTGTGTGTGTGTGTGTGTGTGTGTGTGTACAGAATATCTCAAGAACGGAACATCGTACGAACTTGAAACTTGAAACTTAAGTTACATACCACTACCGGACCCGACACGAACATTTTCATCAAAATTGGTCAACCGGAAGTAGTAGTTTATTCGTGTAATTTTTCACTTTTTTGCGATTTTCTCAAAAACTGGTCCTACGATTTTTTTTAAAAATCGCCTGGTTTACTACATTTTTTATGCTCTACAAGATAGGGTAGGCGCCATGTTTTCTGAAATTCTGCGTGAGGCTATTTTTACGTAAAAACATTTTCTTTTTAAGATTGCGGCTTTAATATGCATTTTAGCGCAAAACGTTATATAATAAAAGTTGTAGAGAATGTAAAATCCTACAATTTTTTGTATAACGCTTAGTTTAGCGGTAATTAGCAATTTTCTGTTTTTTTCTCACGAAAACGTGTGAAAATCGATTTTTTTATGATTTCGGCCTTAGAATGCATTTTACGACAAAAGTGTATATAATAAAATTTATAGGAAATTCAGAGATCTACAACTTTTATTTAAAGCATTTTTTTCTACAGTGCCTAGTTTAGTGTGAATGAGCGATTTTCCGTATTTTTAAGCCAAACTGAGGTCGATTTTAATTTTGTGTATTTCACTAATGTTTTTTGAGGTTAGTTTTTGTGTTTATTTCTAATGTTTTATTACTAATGTTATGTTTATTGTTAATTATGTGCATTGGCAAGAGAAAGTTGTGTGAGTGTTTCACACCAGATTTTTTTTTATTAAAATCAGTCTACTTCCCTTAATTTGAAATTTATTTAGCTGCACTTTTTTGGGCCTAACACCTACAGTATTAATGATGATGCTTAAAATTGAATTGAACCTTTGAGTATACTATATGGATGGAGACATACAGTATAAAACAAACCTGGAGCTAGCAAGGGCGAAGCGAGCCGAAGCCGCCGGTCGGGGGCTCGGCTTGCTCTCACACAACCAGCGCTGAGCAGTTTTCATGGTAACCTTTCGTGAAAGCGTTGTCATATTATTTCAGTAGCTCTCCGCTTTTGCAATAAAGAGTGTATTGTGCTGTCTTAAATTGCAAATAAGCTGAACCTTTTCCATTATTTCACATCACATTATGTGTAACCTTAAAGTCGCCTCGTGTAAACGCATCTTTATTGTTATGACTGATGACTCCCACTCACTATAATTAATATTGTAGATATTGTTTGCATGCTTAATACACACATCAGTTGGTTGTTTGCTTAAAATGTTAAAAAATATTGCTCAGTTCAGTATTTTTAAATTTTTATGTTTTGTAATCGTTTGATCTTAATCATACTTGTAATTTTTTTTAAATTGTTATTTTTTTTATTTTTTATTTTATGGCCTACAAAGGACCACTTTAGTCATTTTACATTTAAAGTCTTTCCTTCCCTCTTCCTTTTCTTTTCCGCCCAATATTTTTTCATCCTTTCCGAGCGCAATTTTCTTTCCTTCTCTAGAACCACTCTTCCCAATCGTTGCTTGTTCCTTCCCGGCTGTAGTATAACGCGTTCGTCCTTCAATATCTTCAATGCATTTGTCTTGTGTTTTAAATCTTCTATTGTAATTTGTAAACTTCTAATATCGTCTTTTAATTCTGTGATCCATTTAATATCACTTTTACTATACCACAGTTTTTCTATTATTTTCCTGCTAGTTCTATTTTCAGTTGTCCTTAAAGATGTCCCAGGAATGATATTCGTTTCTTTTTAATTATACTTGTAATAGGTTCTATGTTTTTGTAGACCATTTCGTTGGGAGCTAGTCTCCAAACTCCGTCTACTTGATAGTTTTTGTTCAAGCAAGTTCTGACTATTCTTCTCTCAATCCTGAGGACCTTATCTATTGCAATGGTATTTGTGGTTTTAAATATTGTTTCACTTGCGTATGTAATTTGTGGTAGGGCGACTGTTTTGTAGTGTCTTAGTTTTGTATTTATTGAAAGACATCTTTTATTATATGTGTTCTTAGTAGCATGTTTAATCCTAGTTAGTTTGTCTATTCTATTCTGCCAAGATGGTTTTTCGTTCAAGTTGCAGGTGATTACTTCTCCCAAGTACTTAAATCTCTGCACAATTTTTATATTGTGGTTGTCCAACCTTATTTTATCTGCCAGTGGAGTATGAGTTAGTAATATTTCTGTTTTTTCAAACGATATCTTTAAACCAATCTTCTGAGCTATATCTTCCAAAGACCTGATTTGCTGTTTTGTTTCCTTTATTTACACATTTTAATGTTTTGTAATCGTTTGATCTTAATTGTTTTGTAATTTGGAAAATAAAGCTTGTAAATAATTTGTGAACTTGTAAAAGAATGAAGGGAAAAACAACCAACAATATAATAAAAATGAAAACAACCGAAAATAAAAGAATCAAGCGATTGCTAACCGAACAGTACAGTGCACGTGCAGGCTGTTGCTGGGTCGAACAGTAAAGGTGCATTCACACGACATTTTGATGATGTGAAATAACGGAAAAGGTCGGAGAGTGAAATAGTACTTAGAAATCGTGTTACAGAGGGTGCATTTCAAATTTTAGTTCGTCACCATTTGCCACTGCAACGAGGAAGGGTTTAATCAGTTCCTACTTTCGTTAAACACCGCCATTGTTTGGTTATGTGCTTCATCTTATTAAAAAGGACCTTACTACAGTTGCATATAATACACAGTCATTAACACCACGTTTTATAACGGTACATTTATTTATTCAATCAGGTCGTTTTTCATATTGAAAAAAATCCCTTTATCATTCAACGAGAAACAGCGCTTTTGACGCTGAGGATAATACTTCTGAAACATCTCTGTTGAACCATCAATTTCAAACAATGCTGTTGATTTGAATAGTTTGAAATGCTTCTCAATATTCAGCATTACCAACCAACGATCCAATTTGCATCCTCAGTTGAATTTGTTCATAACGAGGAAGAGTTTTTACAATCTTCGCCATAGAGTTGAAGAAGAAGTTCGTTTCATCGAATTCAATTGGAATCGTAGTTGTTCTAGGCTGAGCTATTTCTTTTAGTAAAACTGCAACCGTTCCTCAGAGTGTGTTATTATTTCCATATTTAAAACTGAATGTTCACCGCTACACAGAAAAAAAAACGTTTCAGGATTGTTTGAGACCGCTATGACGGTCGACTTGTGATGGTGGCAATGATATTTTATGTACGTTCAACGTCTCTGGGTAACCAATGCCATTTAGTTTGCCTAGCCAATGTTTAGTGACGTCACGCAACGCTATATTTCGGCGATAGTAACTTACGCACCCCTTGTGTATGTATGTAATTTGTAGTTTGTAGCCGACTCGTTCTTGTTGTGGATTGGTACGGGTACAGTGAATAATTAATTAGTAGAAGTGGGTTTACTTTTTGTTACAAATTATTTACTTGATTACAATTATAAAACTCTGCAGTGCTCTTTTGGTTGCAAGAATATAAGGTGATAAATCATATTTAATTTTTTAAATTCGCTGTCAATAGTTTTTTGAAACTAAGAGGTTATGTACAGTAGATTGTAATATTACCCATTAAATACATGTGACAGTACTACGACTCGAACAGTTTTTTTATTGTGCCTATTAATTCAATCTTTCTGTCAGAAACATTTAACTAATTAAGTTGTAAAACATTTTAAAGCTGACTAATTTTTTTTCTCCGATGTATGAGATAAGACAAGTTTTTAATCTGTACTAATATAATAAAGAAGAAACGTCTGTTTGTTTGTTTGTATGTATGAGGTAATCTCAGAAACTACTGAACTGATTTAAAAAATCTTTAATTGTTGCATAGCTTAGAGCTTCCTGATCAATATAGGCTATTTTGCAACTTTAACTTTAATTAAGTGAGTTATGCAACTTAAACTGTAACGATGTCGCATGTTTTAGTTTATTGGGTGCATAGCATTTTTATTTTTCTAAGTCCTCTGGATGGTGTATTTTTTGCTAGAAGCACGATTCAACTTATATATTTCATAGAAAAACGTGAAGAATTATATTCGATTCCAAAAACATTAAAAATTCGGAAATATTCAAAATTTTTATTTTTGTACTGTATTCCATATATTTGTTTTCATTCGACAGGTAGTGAATGAGTCATATATTTCCAATTATTCTGCGTACCGCACCCGCGTATTACTGTCTCTTATCTCAGCCATATATCAACTGTCTCTTTCTTTGCCATCGGTATTCTTCTATGCATTCTATTCTATTCTGTTGAATCGCAGGGACAAACATTTAAAACGGTGGGCATCGATTTGAGATAGAGTGCTTCCTTCTCTCGTGGACAACTTTATGTCGGACTTTCTAGAGCTGGAAGTGCAGAAAAACAATTTATTTTGCTGCCACAGGGCAACAAAACCACAAATATTGTAGGATAGAGAGGTTTTAAAGTAATTTAATGAGGCCTACATTAGCTGCTGTGAAGCGAAGCGAGCGGGGGTTGCTAGTATGATAATAAATAAAAAATCAATGAACCAAAAATTTCACATCTTTTATTGAATGCGTACAAAAATATAATATGTAAAGAACATAAGTACTAAAGAACAAATTGTTTTAGTTAATTTTTTTGTAGTTATTGCTTTGTAAAGATACCGTGCCCAAGAGGCATGATGGCGGTATATTTATGACAAAGATTGCACTACAGTACTTAAAGGTTAAAAGTCAGAAGGGATTATTGGAAAAACTATTATTGTTTTTTAAATTGTAGTAATGTGTATTATGTTTTGCAGTTTAGGTTGTTTGCGGTTGTTAGTACACATCATGTTGCGGCAAGACTTTGTATCTTTGGGTGTCCACATCATGGATGGAATCTCCAGTAATACCGGGTGATTACTAATGAAATAAGACACTTTCGGTAGCCTCTAAAAATTTAAACTGATGTATTTGAATACAGTAAATGATATAGGCTTACAGGGAATTTTTTGAAGTTTATGTTGGTACAACGTTTGAAAATGACACCTTATAAAATTACAGTTCAAGTGTAAAGTTTAAGTAGGTATCGGTAATAAAGTCTTACGTAAAAAGTTTTGTATGGAGTTGCAGGATTGTGTTGAAAATGATGATACGTTCTTTCATCGCTTAATTTTCAGTGATGAATGTTCGTTTCATATTAGTGGAAAAGTTAATAGATAAAATGTAAGAATATGAAGCACAGAAAATCCAAGAGCAAGTTTACAATATATAAACGATTCCCGTAAAGTGAATGTACTTTACGCTGTATCTCGTGATAAGGTTTATGGGCCGTTCTGTGTTTTGCGAAGTGTCTGTAACCGGAGTCATTTAAATGGACATGTTACATGAATGGATAATTCTTCAACTCCAGGAAGATAGTGACAACTTCATTTTTGCACAAGATGGAATTCTGTCTCAATGGCACTCACAGATCAATTATTATCTGAATGAACGACTTTCTGGATGATGTATTGGACGTATAAGTGAGGACAATAAGGTGTACAAACATTGGCCACCTCGCAGTCCAGATTTAACGCCCTATGACTACTTTTAATGGGATCATGTAAAAGACAAAGTTTTTGTACCACCGCTTCCTGTCGATATCGATAATTTAAAACAACGCATCACAATTTATTGCTCTCGCTGTAGTTGACCAGCTTATGCTTCCACGTGTATGGGAAGAATTCGACAACCATATTGATATCTATTGTGTTACAAACGGTGCACACATTGAATATTTATGAATAAAAACCCAATAAATTCTTGTACATAATCATGTAAGTAATCATCTTAACTTTAAAAAAATATATTTTCTATAAGCTATCGAAAGTGTCTATTTCATTTGTAATCACCCGATATAAGTACAGCAAAATTTAACACCTTCTTGAACCCATAGTCCAATTGCTAATAATCGATGGGAGAATTACTGCAATGGAGTATGTCAGATCTTCTGACTGTTTGGATGGGAACTGAAAATCACAGGTATGTTTCTAAATTATTAAATGTAGGGAAGGACAAGTTTCATAACTAATACATGTTTTCAGGACCCCTTAACCCAAAAAATATGTTTTTACTGATTTCTATTTCATATAATGAATTAATATAATAATTTCACTAACCTTCTTTTTAAACTGTGTCACCTTTATTTTAATTCCTACTTACACATGTTTCGGTGGATCCACCATCATCAGAGTAAATGAAAAATTGAAACTAGAAATTTTTTATCTCACTTATTTAAAATTTACAGAAGATGATACATCTTCAGTCACTTGTATAAAAGTGTTTTATACAAGTGACTGAAGATGTATCATCTTCTGTAAATTTTAAATAAGTGAGATAAAAATTTTCTAGTCACTTGTATAAAAGTGTTTTATACAAGTGACTGAAGATGTATCATCTTCTGTAAATTTTAAATAAGTGAGATAAAAATTTTCTAATTTCAATTCATTTACTCTGATGATGGTGGATCCACCGAAACACGTGTAAGTAGGAATTAAAATAAAGGTGACACAGTTTAAAAAGAAGGTTAGTGAAATTATTAATTCATTATATGAAATAGAAATAATTTCAAACTGCATGATGCATTATAAAGATTTATTTTTACTGATTTATTGGTCTGCTTTTGTGTGCGCGAACAAAATATCTCAAGAAAGAAATATCATACAAAGTTGAAACTTGGAACTTAAGTTTTCGGTTCTAGAGGAGCCATTTCCATATTTACAGAACAACATCTTCATGCCCTAGGAATTTATTTTGAAGGGTTATTGAAGGACTTTATCAATGATGTGCCTTCGATCATCTCTGTATATAGTCCTGAACCATATAGATCAATGACTGTTGAGGTCCCTTTTTAATATTTATGTTATATTTGTAAAGATAACTTAGTTTGTTTCTAAATTTAGAGTAATTTCATTTTGTAAATAAATTAACCATGTTGTGGTAATAGCAAAAAGAGTCTTTTGGAAAAGAGAAGCAACCCCTTTTCCAAAATTTTAATTTTTGGTTTTTTACTTTCTCTTGTCTGTATGAATATATAGGAAGGAAAGTATTGTTTTCATGTCGATTTTTCGAAATCAAGTTTTCACCGGATCTACACATTTTCAGACCCCCTGAACCCAAAAAAACATGTTTTTAGCGATTGGTGTGTGTGTGTGTGAGAACACAATATCTCAAGAATGGAACGAAAGTAGTAGTTTATTCGTGTAATTTTTCATTTTTTTGCAATTTTCTCAAAAACTGGTCTTACAATTTTTTTAAAAAATCGCCTGGGTTACTAAATTTTTTATGCTCCACAAGATAGGGTAGGTGCCATGTTAGCTGAAATTCTTTGTGAGACTGTTTTCACGTAAAAAAATTGTCTTTTTTTTGGGATTACAGCTTATATATGCATTTTAGCGCAAAAATTTATATAATAAAAGTTATAAACAATTTCAAATCCTACAACTTTTATTGAAATTATTTTTTTGTATAACGCTTAGTTTAGCGGTAATTAGCGATTTTCAGTTTTTTCTCACGAAAACGTGTGAAAAATCGATTTTTTTTAAAGATTTTGGCCTTAGTATGCATTTTACGACAAAAGTGTATATAATCCAATTTATAGGAAATAAAAAGATCTACAACTTTTATTTTCAGTATTATTCTCTACAGAGCCTAGTTTAGCGTGAAAGAGTGATTTTCTAAATTTTTAAGCCAAACTGAGTTCGATTTTCATATTGCGTCTTTCACTCATGATTAAAATAAGGTTATGTTTTTTGAGGTTAGTTTTTTTTTTATTTCTAATGTTTTATTACTAATGTTAGGTTATATTGGTCATTACTTGCATTGGTTAGAGAAAGTTGTGTGAGTGTTTCACACCAGATTTTTACTTTCTCTTGCATATATGAATATATAGGAAGGAAAGTATTGTTTTCATGTCGATTTTTAGAAATCGAGTTTTCACCGGATCTACACGTTTTCAGACCCCCTGAACCCAAAAAACATGTTTTAGCGATTGGTCTGTGTGTGTGTGTGTGTGTATACAAAATATCTCAAGAACGGAATGTCGTACGAACTTGAAACTTGAAACTCAAGTTACATACCCTTACCGAATCCAACACGAACATTTTCATCAAAATCGGTCAAACGGAAGTAGTAGTTTATTCGTGTCATTTTTAACTTTTTTGCGATTTTCTCAAAAACTAGTCCTACAATTTTTTTAAAAATCGCCTGGTTTACTCAATTTTTTATTCTCTACAAGATAGGGTAGGCGTCATGTTTGCTGAAATTCTGGGTGAGGCTGTTTTCACGTAAAAACATAGTTTTTTTTAAGATTACGACTTTAATATGCAATTTAGAGGAAATATTTATATAATAAAAGTTGTAGAGAATTTAAAATTCTACAACTTTTATTTCAAACATTTTTTTGTATAACGCTTAGTTTAGCGGTAATTTGCGTTTTCTGTTTTTTTCTCACGAAAACGTGAGAAAAATTGATTTTTTTAACATTTCAGCCTTAGTCCTGGGTTCGATTCCTGGCTAGGTCTGGAAAATTTTACAAGTTAAAACCCACTATTACATAACCCACCGCAGTCGCTAATAACCGAGTTGATGATTTTGTTTTTGTTGTTTATAAATAGATTACCAGAAGTCTTACCCAACAATGAAGCTTTATTGTTTGCTGATGATACTTCAATCATAAACAAAAGTTTGCTGGTAGAAAGTCTCGAAGTGAATACACATAATTAGCATAGAATCTGTAGTCCAATTTCTGAATGAATTAATGTTAACAGTTAATGGGAAAAAGTGTCAGTACTTACAGTTCAAAAACAAACACAATGTAATGGAAAACAGAGAAGTGGATGTCTTTATACAGAATAATATCTTAGATCATGTGCTAACAGTGAAGTTTCTAGGAGTGTCACTAGATAGGACCCTATCATGGGATTATTACACAGATCAAATTTGTGGTAAAATATCATCTGGGGTATTTGCATTAAAACAAATTGCCAGATTAAATGATAAAAAATTGCTTATAGCAACTTATCATGGTTTAATTTTATCTCATATCAGGTATGCCATATTAGTATGGGGTAATTCATCACAGGGTAACATGGAAAGAGTTTTTAAAATACAGAAAAAAGCTGTTAGGTTTATGATGGGAGTCAACCACCTTACCTCATGCAGATCACTATTTAAAGAGCTGCAATTGCTCACAGTTCCTTCTTTGTACATTTTTGAAGTGATAATGTACGTAAAGAAAAATACCTTTTTACAGAATTTAGATGTTCACAACCACTACACAAGAAACAGAATCGATTATTATGTTGCTAATCACAACACTAAATTGTTTGAACAAAAACCAACTTATGCAGGTAGAAAATACATCAATAAATTGCCACAAGGTTTAAAAAGTTGTGACAATCTAAGTCATTTTAAATAAAAGCTAAAACAATATTTGATTGATGAAACATTTTAGTGTGCACGAATTCCTTTCTAAATAGTTTTGATTGAAAAATATTTAACTTCTAGCTAAGTAAATATTGTATACTATTTGATACAAAGGGGTTCATGACAAGCCTACTGAGTTAAGCAGTAGCAGGAAAAAATTGTTGGCAAGTGATGAATTTATCATTGTGTTTGATTTTTTTATTTTGTGTGATATATGATTCAATGGGGTTCATGACAAGCGTATTGAAGTAAGCAGTAGAAAAAACAATTTTCTGGTGGTATGTGATGAATTTATCATTGGTGATAAACTTTCAGTTTATCAGTTTTATCTTGACATGTCCTATACTCCCTTTGGAGTCTCCTGGATGCAAGTAGAAAAAAAAACCACTTCAAATGGACTAAAAAAATAAATCTGGTGTGAAACACTCACACAACTTTCTCTTGCCAATGCAAATAATGACCAATATAACCTAACATTAGTAATAAAACATTAGGAATAAACAAAAAACTAACCTCAAAAAACATAACCTTATTTTAATCAAGAGTGAAGGACGCAAAATGAAAATCAACCTCAGGTTGGCTTAAAAATACGGAAAATCACTCTTTCACGCTAAACTAGGCTCTGTAGAGAAAAATGCTTTAAATAAAAGTTCTAGATATTTTAATTTCCTATAAATTTGATTGTATACACTTTTGTCGTAAAATGCATACTAAGGCCGAAATTATAAAAAAATCGATTTTCACACGTTTTCGTGAGAAAAAAACAAAATCGCTAATTATCGCTAAACTAAGCGTTATACAAAAAAATATTTGAAATAAAAGTTGTAGGATTTTAATTCTCTACAACTTTTATTGTATAAATTTTTGCGCTAAAATGCATGTTAAAGTCGTAATCTTAAAAAAAACAATTTCTTTTACGTGAAAACAGCCTCACCAAGAATTTCAGCAAACATGGCGCCTACCCATCTTAAAGAGCATAAAAAATTTAGTAAACCAGGCGATTTTAAAAAAATCGTAGGACCAGTTTTTGAGAAAATCGCAAAAAAGTGAAAAATTATACGAATAAACTACTACTTCCGGTAGACCGATTTTGATGAAAATGTTCGTGTCGGGTCCGGTTGTGATATGTAACTTAAGTTTCAAGTTCGTACGATGTTCCGTTCTTGAGATATTCTGTTAAAACACACACACACACACACTGACCAATCGCTAAAAACATGTTTTTTGGGTTCAGGAGGTCTGAAAACGTGTAGATTCGGTGAAAACTCGATTTCGAAAAAACGATATGAAAACAATACACGGCCGGCCCGTGGTGTAGTGGTCAGCGCAACTGGCTACTATGCCGGGGTCCCGGGTTCGATTCCCGGTCAGGTCTGGCATTTTTTCATCTGTAAATCACCACACATTACCTACGCACAAGCCCAAGGTTTATGTAGGCATCATCACTCGATAGAAAAAAAAAATTTTCCTTCCTATATATTCATGTAGGCAAGAGAAAGTAAAAATCTCAGCAGTCGCGGGACTCACGGGCAGAATTATGTATTCAACAGAGCAAGTGCGAAGCAAACAAGCAACTAATGCGTATTAATAAACATGAAAAAAATATCTATAATTCATTACAGTGAGTGGGAGTAATCAGTAATAATAGTAAAAATGTGTTTACACGAGAAGACTTTAAGGTTACAGATGATTTGTGATGTGAAGTAACGGAATAGGTCGGAATATTTGTTTGTAAGGGATGTTTCGATTCTGAATACCACCAAAATAAGGTATACAAAAATTATCTATATACTTGAATGTTGTCGACAGTTAAATAAGTCGATTCTTTGATACCGTTTTTTAACTAGTATGCCTAAATGCCGTAATTTTCTAAGATAAAAGATATTTAATATTAGTAATACAGTTGTCATTTTGGCTTAGAGGAGTAAAAAAGCTTTTCGATTTGTATTTTTTTGTCTTATTTTTATAGTTGACGATTCTTTTTTTTATGTACTATACAGTATTGTTGTACAAACACATTTACGTAATTTTTAGTCACAATATTGAGTAAAAAATATTTGTAGTGTTTTTTTAATCAAATTGTAATAAATAACCTAAAATTATATAAATATATCATTAGGTGGTTGGGTGGCAAAGATTCCGTTACTTAACGAAAAGTTAAAACAATTCGGTACACCGGGAATTATTTTAAAGAAACTGTAGAAGTTTTTACGATCGCTGTATGTATTTACAAATTGATACTCAATGAAACATGTTATTGTTTTTTTTTTGTTATACGTCCGACTGTTTTGCAATTATAGCTAATCCAGACGGTGAGAAGGGTGATGAAAAATGCCAGGCCTGACTAGGAATCGAACCCGGGAACACGGCTACAAGCAGTTGCGCTAACCACTAAGCTAACGGGCCGGGCATGCAAGATGTAGGCATACTACTATTTGAAATGGGTTTACTGAAAGTCGCATTGACAGCTTTTATTTATTTATTTTATTTAGTTAAACAGAATAAAATTTATTACTAAGCTATTAACAATATTTTACACTAAATATACTTATACGCAAAATCTCTGCTTCACGATGTCCGTGCATAGGAGTAAACAAAAAAAAAATTTTTGACAGCTTGATCATTGGCGACTACTGTCGGTTTTTGTACTGTAGGCTGTGGGTGGATTTTACATTTCCAGACCCTAGCCGGGAATCGAACCCGAGAAATGTGCTTTTAACTGTTGGTATATAAGCTGATTTAACTTAAATAAAAATTCGCTTAAAAAACTGTTTTGGTTGTGTTTCAGATTGGAGTTCACTGGACAAGACTATTTTTTATACATGACATGAAGCCGAAATTATAAACAGTATCTAGAAATTTGTTTAAAAACTGAATAAATAAAATTGTATTACTGAAATAAATTGTTTTCGATTTATTTAAAACCATTTAATTTTTTAAATATATTGTGTCTTCTAAAATTAAATTTTTAAGATTAAAAATATTTCCGAACAATACGCACAGATTGTATATTGTTTTGTGCGATTTGAAAGAATGTTAGAATATGCACAACATATTATCAAAGTAGTTGGAGAAAAATTAAATTATTTGATTTAAAAAAAAAACATTCTTACGCTATCTGTTGAATGTAGTTTAACTACAGTGTAAAATTTGAGGAGTGCAGTACTTTTAAATGTCGGCATGAAAATGACTTGTATAAGTAAAGACCACGCATCTACCGATTGGTTGTAGAAAAATTAAACATTTGAAACTGAATTTCTAAAAGACTATCGATATGAACAGAATAAGGGAAGTGTAGGTAATTTTATTGATAAAAATTGGTAGAACTGGCCGAGTAGAAGGTATTTAAGAAAGACACCGACCGGGGGTTAGTGAGTGCGCATCTGACGCTTGTGTAGTCAAGGTGTGCTCCGTTTCTAAAAGTTTGCTAGGCGTTGCCTAGCAACCGTTGTTGATTGTTGTTCACATATTGTGTTGTTGTGTTATTGTGTGCGTTTGGTATTTAATTAACATTTATTTTATTCATATTTATTATATATAAACTATTTATTTGTGTTCGATGGAAGAAAGCTTCCCCAAACGGAAGCGTCGGAAGGAGGGTCTTCCCGTCATTCTGGAAGACTCTTCCGACGACTACAAAGCGTCGCAGACCGTCAATGAAGAGAAATCTGCTCCAGAGGCAGTTACCTCTGCTGATGTAATGGACCAGGCTCCTCCACCTACGCCTGCGTCGAATGCTGGTAAATCACGTATCCCGCCGCTGGTATTTAAGGCCCCTGGCAATTGGGCCCAGCTGTCCCGCCTAGTCGGCAAGGCGGTCAGTAATAAGATTTCAGTGACCTCTAAGGGGTCAACCTATATGTTATTTGCAAAGTCGGCGGAGGATTTTCACGCCGTTCGCAAGTTATTCATCGCGAACGGCGTGTATTTTCACACGTACCACTCCGCCGAACCAGACGAAGTGAAGGTCGCTATTAAGGGCCTTCACTATTCCCATGACCCCGCCGACATAAAGGGTGCCCTTGAAGCGGCGGGATACCGAGTTAATCATGTGCAGCCCATAAAAGGCCGGGGTGGGCACAATTTAAATGTGTTTCTGGTGAAGTTACAGAAAACCAGTAACGTTTCTGAAATCTATAAAATTGATAATCTTTTTCACGTGGCCGTCACTGTGGCCCCCTTTAAACCAAGACCTGGGTTGCCACAGTGTTACAACTGTCAGCGTTTCGGCCACGCTTCAGTTAACTGTGCGCATGCTCCTCGCTGTGTCAAATGCGGCGGGGAACATGACGCGAAAGTCTGCAATAAGCAGCAGGACGAAAGCCCTGTCTGCTGTAACTGCAGAGGTGCCCACCCTGCGAATTATAGGGGGTGCCCTGCGCACAAGAAGCTTTTAGCTGTGCGCAGGGAGAAACATCAGGCCCCCCAGCCAACTCCATCGGCTTCGGCTGCACAAGGTACAACGACGTCCGAGCCCGTAGCGTCCCCGGACTCAGAAGCGGCACGCACGCCCCCAACTCAGAAAACGTCGTATAAGAAAACCATATACGTAACAAAAAAACAAACCCCGCGTGCTCCCATCAAGCCCAACCCTATCCCTCAGGCACAGCCCTTTCCACTGGCACCATCAAAACCAGTGTTTAACTTCAGCAGCGCTTCTGAGTTCCCCCCTCTTCCGACACCGGCCTCAAAACCGATCGCTTCAGCACCTAGTGCCAACCCTCTAGTCGATCTGCTAACGTCGACCAAATTTATTACTTGGGCGATTTCGACGTTGCAGAAATTGTCCAGCGCCACTTCTATACAGGATGTAATCGCCACTGTGATCTCAAGCCTTCCCGCACTTCTGGTGTAATGCCGTTCACGGTAGTTACGTGGAATTGCGCAGGCATCGCCCGGCGGAAAAACGATCTTCGACGCTTCCTAGAGGATCATGACGTGGATGTAGTACTCTTACAAGAGACTCATCTTGTTCCCACAGTAACTTTCAGGATTGCCCCGTACATCGTTTACAGGTCTGACCGTATAGCGGCTATCGCTAGTGGCGGTGTCGCTATACTGGTCCATCGACGCCATACGCATCATCTACTGCAGTATCCTCCGATACCACTCCTTGAGTCTCTCGCGGTTATTGTTCCTATTAACTCAGTTCCGATTACTTTTGTCTCATTATATAGGCCTCCTTCTAGTGATGACTATCACCCCACTGCTCTTGCGTCTTTGTTCGCCCTTCAACATCCTTTGTTTGTTGGCGGTGACTGGAATTCGAAGCATCGTGATTTGGGATGTCGTAGTACTGCTAGGGCCGGTACTACGCTCCTAAGGTTTCTCGATCAATCTGATCTACCTTTTGCCTTACACGTTCCTGACTCTCCAACCCGGATTTCCCCAGTTTCTAATCGACCCTCCAATGTCCTAGACTTTGGAATTTCTGTTTCACTGCCTCTCCTCCCGGACACGCTCGTTATCAATGATCTAGATTCGGATCACCTTCCTGTCCTTTTTTCATTTCTTCCTCCGACTCTCCGACGTCGTCGTCCCCCTTCTATCACCAGGACCTCCTGGAAAGATTTTCATTCCGATCTAGATCGTGCCCTACCCCCTCAACCGCCAACAATAGTCTCTACTGCCCAACTGGATTTCCATGCAGCCTCTCTCTCGACGACTATTCAGCGTAGCCTCCGAGCCTCAACTCGCACCTTCCCTCCAGCCACACGCTCCGCCCTCCCTCCTGAAGTACGAGCCGCAATAGCGGATCGGCGACGATGCCGTCGGCTGTGGCAACTCACTCGGGACCCGCGCCATCGCACTCTGTTTAACAGAGCTGTGGCTAGGTGCCGGTTCCTTGTGAATGAACATAGCCGTCGAGGATGGGAGGAATACCTGACCACCGTACAAGATTCTGGTGCTCCTTGGAGCGCTACACGACGCCTTTTGGGAAAGCAGCGGTCCCACCACCCGCTGAATTCACCTGGAGGACTGGTTTTTTCGGCGGGTGAGATTGCTGAAAGGTTCGCCTCGCACTTCGAGTCCCACTTCACACTGAACGCCACTCCTTCAAACCCAGCGCATGAACGAATTGTTGGCAAAATGGTCAACACTACTCTTTCCGACCCGACACCCCTTCATCTGGCACCGTTCACTGAAGATGATCTGTCCGATGTGATACGCTGCCTCAATCCAAAGAAAGCCCCTGGCCCGGATGATATCACTGGGAAGGTGTTACTTAATTCTCCTCCGAGGATTAAAGCACACCTCCTCCAGATTTTCAATGCAGTGCTTTCTCTGCAACATTTCCCTTCGTACTGGAAAACTTCCAGAGTCATAGTTATTCTGAAGCCTTTTAAATCTCCATCTGATCCGGCCAATTATCGCCCAATTTCTCTTCTGCCACTATTCTCAAAACTGTTTGAACGACTCCTGCTATCGCGGCTTCGAACAGCTATAGACCCGGTCCTCCGTCCGGAGCAGTTTGGCTTTCGGCGGGGGCACTCGACCACTCTTCAGCTCCTTCGTGTTGTCACCGACATCTTGGATTCTTGGAACACCAGGCGCGATACAACGGCAGTGCTTCTCGACTTTCGAGCGGCATTCGATCGTGTGTGGCACCTGGGTCTCCTGTATAAACTTTCTCTTATTTTTCCTCCCCCGTTAGTGCGTCTCATGCACTCATATCTGATCGGCAGACAATTTTTTGTCTCTCCGTCCTCCCCTGGGCTCCGTAATGCCGCTTCTTCTAGTATTAGGCCCGTCTCTGCAGGAGTTCCCCAAGGATCGGTTCTTGGGCCGGTCCTCTACCTTATCTATGCCAATGATTTCCCACTGGAGCCCGGCATCCGCGCTGGTGTCTATGCCGACGACATAATATTCTATAGGTCTAGCCCCAGTCTCAAATTCAATGCGAATAAGCTTCAGTGCCAGATTCGACTCCTTGTGGAGTGGTGCGACAGGTGGAAGTTATCCCTGAACCCCACGAAGTGCGAGGCCATCTGCTTCACTAGAAGGCAGAGGATGCCCGACCGGCTGGAGATTTCCGGACATCAACTACGGTGGGCCACTCATGTGCAATACTTGGGGGTGACACTGGATAGGCGCCTCACGTTCAACAAGTTTGTTTCAGACAAGATACGCATGAGCAGAATCCTCTTCTTCACCCTGGGTGCTCTCCTACGTTCCACTTCCCTGAACAAGTCTCTCAAGCTCCTTATTTACACGGCCATCATTCGATCAACTCTACTGTACGGCTCACCTGTTTGGTGGCCTTTACTATCCCCATCTAACAAAGTCCGTTTTCAAAGATTCCAGAATAGGGTCCTACGATCTATCTCTGGGTACCACTATAAAATCCCCAACTCTATTGTTCAGGAGCTTCTTCCTCTCCCTACAATCGAGGACTACATCCGCAACACCTCAAGGAAGCTGCACGACGGAGGTGTTGTTTCTCAATACCCCAGCATTAATTCCATCTATGCTACACCACATCCGCCAGCGGTTCTGCGAAACCTGCCGTTCCACGGCTACGTTTAATTACATGTATCCCCACTGAATTCTTCTTCTTGTATGTAGCTCACCCCTCACGAAATTTACTCCCTCACAAAAAACAAATCAAAATTTAAAAATAATAAAACAAGGCCGTACAAAATAACAAATTAAAAGAGCCGTAAAAAAAAAAAAGGCCACTGACACATATCAAATTATAAAGAGCCGTTAAAAAAAAAAAAAGGCCGTACATATACACTACACATACATTTAAAAGAGCCGCTTTTACAAATTTTCAAAATTTACACACACACTTTTTAATGTTTCTAGAAGTATCCTGCCACAAAAAATTTCTATGAGCGATCAGTTGGAAATCCCCAAGGCATCGCCAACATCAAAACTTCTACACTCGGTAGGTAGGTAGGGGTTAGTGAGGGTGGGGCATTTCGTCCGACCGTCAACATCTCCGGTCGACAATCTTAATATTTATTAGAATTTTATTATCATACATTTTCAAAGAAAGGTAGTTTGTAAGTTTTCAAAGAATGTTTTCCCGCCAATCCGTTAGATGGCGCGAGAATGCACTTCTACCAACTGTAGTATCCAATGTTATTCAATAGATAGCGTTTTCAAAGAATATTCTTTTCAAGAATGAACTTTTATACATTGTAGTTCCAACGACTATCAATAGATAGCGTGAGAATGTACTTTTTCCAAGTCAAATTATGTAATTTTCTTAAGTTTTTGTATCGAGAATCGAAAGAAATTGACATCGATACATCACTAATTTCAAGTAATGATTTATATTTCTTCTTCTAATAATGAACAAAAATAGGCATATTTGCTTTAGAGCTTTTTTAAAGCTTTAAAAATTAGCAAAAAAAATTTTTTTTAAAGCTTTTTTTGTATACATTTTTATTAAATGCAAATTTAAAAATTCAGTCTAAACATAATGATGGTTATCCATAATAGGTTTTCTAAACCTTAGGGATACCTTATTTTATCATGTTTTAAGTTTATTTTAGTTACTATTATTATTTATTTTGCTTTTACTGCCATATTAGACCACTCAATCAATTTTTGGAGGCTTTTCTCCTAGCCCAGTAATCTCTCATCCCTTGGGCTCTTCTTTCCTGTTCTGCTTCCGAATAAATCACCTTTCTCCTCTTTATTTCTATTTCTTTAAATCTAGTCTCACTGGTGTAATATTTTCAATTTATTCGTTTTAGTTACTATTATTATTACATTAATTTACTTTTTGAGTTTTGAAAATAGTAACTGATCTTTGTGTTGTATATTTTGGTGATGAAAGAAAATTTATATTATTAAAATTAAAATTTATGGGTAATAATGTAACTGTATTTAAGAAATACACTGATTTTTTGACTTATTTACCCATACTTACCATACATACGCCTTGGAAATCGTGTGAAACATTTTCCTCTTTATCACTGCTTTGTCTATATTTCCTCATTACAATCAGGTCTAGTTTGCATTTCAGTCACCAACAACATAGTTTTGGATTGTGTCAAGATGTGTAAGAGTGGCTGTACTCTAAGATTGTAAGGGAAATAGAATAGCGGCATGCTGTCTTTCTTGGACTTCTTTATAAAGTGGTCAGCACACCGGGCTTCTTTACCGGGGTCCTAGGTTCTATTTCCCAGTCAGGTGTAGCATTTTTCATTCCTCATTTGAAAGTGAGGATAAATAATGAAGAGTGACAGAAGAATCTATTACTCTTCACTATATGACCTACGAAGACTGGTCAGGTCTGTGATTTTGTGTACAAATCAGTTGACTGCCACACTTGAACAAACAACACTAGATGTTCCTGGTAGTACAGTTGTGTGGTGGGGTCCTTTTGCTTCCAAGTGAAGACAAAAACGAAACTAGAAAAGATCCCGCGGGACCCTACTCTAGAGCAGTGGACTGTATGCGTTGTGTGGCCTGCTATGTCTTGTGGAATTTTTATTTTGGTTGGCGTACCCGAAATGCGATGTAAAGAAATACAAAATGATTAGTACTCATGGTGAGGATTAAGTGGAAAGACAGTAAAATAGGAAAAGAGTTACCCACTACACTGTTCTGTCTTCTTCCAGGCAATTTCTTCACAGGACCCTCGGTTGTATGCTGTTTTCCAGGTGCGTGTAAAAGCCATGCAATTAATAAAGCGAACGAAACAACTATCTACGATGCGTACTGGTGAGCAAGTGCGGAGTCAGCGGCGCCCTCAACCTTTCAACTATAATTCAAATAGGGGCGCTACCAGTTCTTGTTCAATTTAAGTCAAAAATTTCAGCAAAAAGCATCAAATGAATTTTAGGTAGTTGTTAACAGTACAAAAATTATTAAAGACAGTAATTACAGATGGTAAAATTATCAACAAAAAGTTCAACCCGTTCAGTTAAATTATAATTTATTCTATTCAACCGGTTCTGTTTCAATTCAGGCCATGTATAGTCCTAATGCATTTGGCAACATATTCACTAACATTTATTCAGTTTGTAGCAGTCAGTTTTACCTGCTGACATTTAAAACAGCTAATTAATCAAATTGGATATTAATTTTAAAATAAATGATTTTAAAAATTTTCAGTTTGAATAATTTTTTTATATATTTTTCTAAAACAAAAACGATTCATATTTAAAGTAAAAATTTTTATATATATACTCAATTTGTTAGATAATATTAATTTTTGTTCGCAAATTTAAAAATAATTTTTCAATTTAATTTAATCCTTATTATGTCAAGATGTTGCGTAATTTTACGGTAAAACCACAAAATAACATTAAAAATTTTTTACTGCATCGTGACAACACCTGGCACCGAATCGCTCGCACAGTAATGGATTTCTTGAACGCTTGCGGCAGCACAACGGAACCACACCCACGGTACAGCCAGAAATCTTCTGGCTGTTCCCTGAACTCAAGTTTACGCTCAGGGGACGGAAATTCAACACCAATCTTGAGGTCATCAAAGCTGTAGAGATGCACTGCAATGAGCTCGAGAAAGATGGTCAGGCGTTAGTGTTTAGAAAGTGCCAAAAGTTTATTTTTATAGACCATTTTCATGACTTTTTGAAGAATCTTCATAATATAATAAGATAAATCGTAACACATGAACATTTTCACACTCAAGATTATCTGTAAAAGACAAACAAACTACCACATATTATAGTACAAATTAAAAACAAAAAACTTGGAATGTGGCTTACTCTGCTTTATACTGTTTTTCCCTCTCCCATTCCTTTGCATCAATAAGCCTACTAATTCCCCTACTGTCGACCCAGCTGTTAATAATCACTGATGTTGCTCCAACTATCAGTAAAAAATCTGGTGTGAAACACTCACACAACTTTCTCTTGCCAATGCAAATAATTAATAATAAACCTAACATTATTAATAAAATATTAGAAATAAACAAAAACTAACCTCAAAAACATAACCTTATTTTAATCATGAGTGAAAGACGCATAATGAAAATCAACCTCAGTTTGGCTTAAAAAAAAAAACGGAAAATCACACTTTCACGCTAAACTAGGCTCTGTATAGAAAAATTCTCTAAATAAAAGTTGTAGATCTCTTAATTTTCTATAAATTTTATTATATACACTTTTGTCGTTAAGTGCATACTAAGGCCAAAATCTTAAAAAAATCGATTTTTCACACGTTTTCGTGAGAAAAAACAGAAAATCGCTAATTACCGCTAAACTAAGCGTTATACAAAAAAATGCTTGAAATAAAAGTTGTAGGATTTTAAATTTTCTACAATTTTTATTATATAACGTTTTGCGCTAAAATGCATATTAAAGCCGCAATCTTAAAAAAACAACGTTTTTACGAGAAAACACCCTCACCAAGAATTTCAGCACACATGACGCCTACCCTATCTTGTAGAGAATAAAAAATTGAGTAAACCAGGCGATTTAAAAAAAAATTGTAGGACCAGTTTTAGAGAAAATCACAAAAAAGTGAAAAATTACACGAATAAACTACTACTTCCGGTTGACCGATTTTGATGAAAATGTTCGTGTCGGGTCCGGTAAGGGTATGTAACTTGAGTTTCAAGTTTCAAGTTCGTGCGACGTTCCGTTCTTGAGATATTTTGTATACACACACACACACACACAGACCAATCGCTAAAAACATGTTTTTTGGGTTCAGGGGGTCTGAAAACGTATAGATCCGGTGAAAACTCGATTTCGAAAAATCGACATGAAAACAATACTTTCCTTTCTATATATTCATATAGGCAAGAGAAAGTAAAAGCAGTTAATGGGGGAAATCTTCCCCAGTCTTCAGTTGGCACATGTGCATAGAAATTATTTTACTATGTAGTTCAGTTTAAGTGCAAATAAAAAAAAAACAGTTCAACAATCAAATAAATTTTTAATAAATCTCTTAACAAAAATGTTTTATTTAATCTAAAAATTTCTCCGGTGACTTTTATAATAAAATAAACCCTTTCATTATACATCGATAAAATCTATTTTATATAAAAATTACATTTCTATATTATAACAAAATAATAGAATATTTTGCAATATTTTACCCTAGTCTTTTTTTACTGGCTCTGTGATACAGTAGTACAGTGATGACTAGACTGCAAATGAAAGGTCCCAGGTTTGATTTCTAAAAAATTTTCATAACGTAACATAATTGTAAAATTTTCTGAACCCACTTTGCTGATTAAAGGCCAAGCAGCTGATACAGTTTTTAATCGACAAAATAAAAGTATTTTTTGTAGATAAATAAATTAACACGGTAATACTTATTTTAATTAATTGTGAATCATTTTCAGGTGACAGCAGCGAACAGAAAAAATTAAAGGCCTTCTAATTTTATTTATTATTTTTTGGTGAAGAACTGGTTTTCGTTAATTTTAACAGTATAATGATATTGTATGAGGGTAAGTCAATTATCCGCAATTTAGTTATATTTTTGTTTATGTTGGCAGTACTGTCGTTTTGCATTGATGACACATGCTTTGTTTATTTGTGGTTATATGTATGCAAGTTTCAAGCTGCTAGCTTAATTTCGTTATCCCTGTCGTGCTGTTAATCATGGCTGCTCCACTTTCTATTTGAACCAAAGAAGAGCAAAGTTTAGTGATCCGTTTTTTGTGGTCGGAAGGTGTATCAGGGGCCGAAATTCATAGAAGACAACTTCTTAGACAGGATCATTACTGGTGACGAAACATGGATTCATCATTATGAGCCGGAGAGTAATAAGCAGAGTACGGAATGGAAACATCCAAATTCGCTGTGCAAGAAAAAATTCAAGGCCCAGTACTGGAACATTATCAGGAAAGGGGCCCAACAATAAACAGTGTACGTTACAGTGAGATGCTTACTGCCAAGCTAAAGCCTGCAATTCGAAGCAAACGCCGAGGACTGCTGTCAAAAGTGTTGTGTTGTTGCACGACAACGCCTGTCCACATACTGCTGCCCACACTGCTGAAACGCTCCAGAAACTCAATTTTGAAGTACTGGCTCATCCTCCATATAGTCCCGATCTTGCTCCTTCTGATTATCACTTGTTTGGTCCACTCAAAGAGGCATTAAGGGGCCGTCGATTTTCCTCGGACGAAGCATTGAAAGAAGCGGTGCATTCCTGGCTCGCATCTCAACCAAAAACCTTCTTTTACGAGGGCATCAGGAAACTTGAACAACGATGGACCAAGTGCGTTGAAAAGCAAAGGGGATTATGTCGAAAAATGATGTACTTGTAAGTTTCTTATTTGATTACAATAAAATTTTATAACTACATTGCAGATAATAATTGACTTCACCTCATAAATGGACCAGGAATCAAACGTTTTAACCTTTAATATAGTAATAAAGACATTCTTATACATCCACACATCAGATATAGAGTTACCATATCATTTAATGCCTGGATTGACTCTTAAAAGTGTTTAGGTTTAATGTATATTTCACGTACATGGATAAATTAATAATAGTTAAACATTTTAATAACTTCATTTTATAAAATAAAACAAAGAAAATTTTTCCGAACAGCAGTTTACCAAGGCATAAAAAATATATTATTTTTTTTTTTTTTTTTTTTTTAACGTCCGACTGTTCTGCAGTTACTGCTAATGCAGACGGTGAAGGATGAAATGATTTTTGTAACGTATGAAAATATGCCGTGCCTGAATGGGATTCGAACCCAAGACCGCATGATGAAAGGCGAGCACGTTACCAACTGCGCCAATGCGCCCGGCAAAAAAAAAAACTGCGCCAATGCGGCCGGCAGTATAAGTGCTAATATATAAAAAATATATTAGCACTTATACTGCAGTCACAATAATATCAACAACATTAAAAACAACGTATTAGATATCTTCTAAAGAATTGCTAAAGTAAATTAGTAAATACGAGAGTAAGGTGATAACTAATGCACACATGCTTGTAGAATGCGGACAAAATGAACTTCAGAAGCGCGCCTGGTGGCATTTGGAAATACTATTTCTCCTCTATACGCTTGCGCAGTTTGAAAATGTGTTCATCCAGTTTGTTTTCAGTAGTGGAAGTATGACGTTCTGTTCTGGTGCTATGTCAACGCGAGTTAAACAATGTGCTGTTATCGAATTTTAAACTGCTGAGAAAGCAACTCCTTGTAAGATTCATCGTCATTTAAAGGCTGTTTATTGTGACAATACTGTCGATCGGTCTGCTGTAAATCGATGGGTTATAACATTTTGTGACTGTCAACCTGTAAAAGCCTCAATTGTTGATGAAACACGTATTGGGTGTCCAATCACTGTCACAGACAATAATCATTGCAAACTCGTCGAAGATTTGATTCTAAATGACCGGCAACCTTCACAAACGATCAAAATTAACAATGGCACAAAAATTACGCATATATTGTTCTCTTTTGAAACCTATATGGACCTACGGGTCCCAAATTTACGGTTCAACCAAACCCTCTAACTTGCAATTAATTCAAGCATTCCAGTCAAAAACATTACGCCTTATAGCAAAAGCATCTCTTTACGTTAGCAACAAAACCTTACATACAGATTTTAAAATACCACTTGTACAAAATTGCATCGAATACCTATACAAACGCTTTCACGACAAGTTACACAAACATGAGAACCCACTGGTGCGTTCACTTTCCACCTTCCATTTACCTGATAATCCCCCTAGACGCTAAAAACCCTGTTAAAAGACGCTGGAGTAGAGATCTGCTAATTTGATACACAAATTTCATTCTTGGGGAGGCATTAATGGGGGCCCTACCCCTCTCATGCCTATCATGTCATTTACATGATATCATAATCATCACATTTGCTTGTTGTAAAATTTTACAGTTGTAAATAAAGAATTAAAGAAAAAAAAAGACCAGCGGATCACTTAACAGCGTACTGCAAACCACATTGGAATATTCCAAGGAATGCGCCAATAACCTTGCAACATGACAATGCTCGTCCACACACCACTTTGCGTGCAACTGAAGAGGCTCTGAGAAACATGAAGTTTGAACCAATTCCACACCCTCCTTATACCCCCGACCTAGCACCTTGCGATTTTAATGTTTTCCTCTAATCAAGAGAGATTTTAAGGGTAATCAGACGGAATTAAAAAACTTGTTTTACGTTGGGAGGAATGTATAATGCTTAAAGGTGACTATGTCAAAAAATAAACATATGATTTTGAAGGTTAGGAAATTTACTTTAATTTGTTTTTTACCCGATCTTACTACTTTTTTTTTGCCCCCTGGAGACTCAAGGAGGAGTATAGGACATGTCATCAGATATAACACCTGAAATACGTATAAGAATCACACAATGTATCACTACTATCAAGAAAGAAATTCTTGTACGCTATAAAAAGTTTCACTGATCAAGTAATTTTTCAGATTTTTTTTAAAGGAATTCAAATCCTCACAACATTTTACAAATTGAGGTAATTTATTCATGAATTTTCTCCCTGCATAAGTAGGTTTCTGTTCAAACAATTTTGTGGAGTGATTTGCCACATAATAATCATTCCTGTTTCTCGTGTTATGATTGTGAACATTGAAATTCTGCATAAAATTATTTTGCCTAACATACATAATCACCTCAAAAATGTAGAGGGAGGGAACTGTAAGCAATAAATAGTGGCCTGCATGAGGTTAGCTGGTTAGCTCCCACCATACACCTAATAGCTTTCTTTTGAATTTTAAAAACCCTATTCATATTAGCCTACCCATGCTAGAATTACCCCATACTAAAATACCATAACGGATATGAGACAGAATGAGGCCATGATAAGCTGCCATTAGCAATTTTTTATCATTTTGTTTTTGTTCGTGTTCTACAAGCATGTGTGCATTAGTTATAAGCCCACTCTTGTAATAAATGTTTTAACAATGGGAATAAACTAGACTGTGACATAGAGAATAATAATGTAAAACAGTACCTGCTCGTACTAACTTCTTAGAATGAAGTCATTGTTTTGTCAAGACAATTTGGAATTATGGCAAACAATAATAAAATGCTATACAGTACAACCTCATTTATCCGGACTAACTGAGATGAAAGGCAATCCGGAAAATTGAAAATCCAGATAATAAGCGAAAAAACAAATTCTTAAATAAACTGACTTGCCATATTATGATAAAAAAATTATGTTTTGTAACAAAATTACATAGAATTGCTTAAGACATTAAAAAATATAAAAATAACTTTTCACATCATTAACAAAAAATAATTGGTCCATTGTCTTCCGTTTCAAACACGTATGGCGTTTGAATAAAGCACGGTCACGCAAAAATGCTTTATTATTAATCGTTCAGCTGGAGTGACACACTAGTAAAGTTTTTTTAAACACGGCAACAAGCATTTTATTATCATAATTTATTGAACAAATCTATACAGGGACTGCGCATTTAATTAAAATAAAAAAGTGAATGTTTGGCATACTTACATTATGTTCTTGCTATCATAATTAAAAAGTATTATCTGTGTGAACAATAAATTTGAAAAAAGTTTACAAATCTGATTAGGATTATCTGGAGAATGAATAAATGAGAGCCGGATAAACAAGGTTTTACTGTACTTTGTTGTTATTGTTACATTGAACTGAGGTTTGGAAAATTAAAGCGGCAAACATCAACTCTGCACTGAAGGAATTTAGATATTACTTCATAGACAAGTGTTTTATGTCCCACAGAAGGCACAAAGAACAATGAGGAGATGTTATTCTTCTTTCTTAAGCGTGTTGACTTTTCACTGAAGATTTGCTACAACTCTGGTAAATCACTCTCTGTTATAAACCACCACCAAAAGTGAGGGAGTGTACTCAAGTGTAGGTGTTACAGAATGCTAAGAGAGCTTTTACCGTTAGTGAATGCAATAAAGAAAGATTTTCAGTATTTTAACCCTAGAAGCGGTAACTGTCGATCTGAGGGACAGTTGTACTGTTGAATACTTGTCGATGTCGATTTGGTCGACAGATGCACCCACTCTTATTTTTAACCAGCAGGTTGTCCAACCTAGGTTATATAACTAATCATATGAAAGTATTTCATTTGATCTATTTAGTTTCACAGTTTGCCGGTAGTTTCGTTCTCTAGTTCATTCGTACGAGTCTTTGAAAGTTGTTGTTTCGTAATGTTGTGTTTCACTGTAATGGCGATCTGTTTGTTATGATAGATGTGTTGTTGTTTCATGTTATTAGTGTGTTTTAATTCGTTTACTGTAAATTTATTAAATATCGTGAATTATCTGTGATATTATTTTAGTATGTGTTCAGGTTATAAATAAAACCTACGAAAATAAATGTGTACTCTGTAAAAAATGTTGACATTGCGTAAACATAACCTAGATCTTTTCTCTACAGACCTTACCATTTTTTCACATATTATAATAACGAAAACAGATAAACTGATAATTCAAAAAAGTAATTATTCTAGAAAGATTGCACTAAAAAATGTATATTTCCATTTTTATGCATTTGTTTAGGTAAATCTGTCAAGTTGGTAATAACACAAAACATATTTCTCAAATTTGTTATTATAAATATTTCATTAGTCCTGGTTATTTAGGAAAAAATATTATCAGAAAACAAAAATAACAGTCAGGTAGAGCTATCTTTTCTGTTTAATTTGGTATATAATACGTACCTGCTATCTGAAATACAAAAACAATAAAAAATTGTTTTCGTAAGCATGTTTTTTTTGTTAAAAATGCTTGACACTTTAAGTTAAACCTATTACCGCTTCTAGGGTTAAAGTAGGTATATTCAGGGCTTTTTCTTTGAGGTGTCCATTATAGACTACTTCAGGTATTATTATACATAGTTTAATTAAAATTTTATGTTTTTTTTTTTGGTAGCTAAGCCACGAGTACTTGTAAAAGTGGCCAATGAATTTTTTTCTAGGTGATTTTTTGCAACTGTTAGTAAAAAATTGAAATGAATAAATAATAATAATTATTATTGAGAGATAAACCAAAGATCACCAATCTATTGGCGGATGACATGTGTTCTAGTTAAGAAACATAAGGGATTGAAGCAGGATTTGAAATATTCAACCTGGCAATAAATAGGGAAGAATACACCTTCACCTCGGATGACTAACACCCCTTCGACCATTTGGCTTATAATTCATTGTTAATCTAGGCAAATGGTTTCCCTTCATGCGTTCCAGATAACTAATAATTGAACCTATTACTTAACAATAAAATAATTGAATATTTCTTTAATTAAAATTGACTAGGCTAACTATAGTAATAAATAAGATAAATAATAACAACTGAAATATTTACGCTGTTAACAGTACACTCACTGAAAACACTTATCACAGTACAATAACATCAGGTGTTCATAAACTTTGTTTCAGTCATTAGATTAACATAGCAGGATTCATCAACTGGAAGATAACTGGTCCATTTCCTAAGAACAACAAAAAGTAAAACAGTTAGATTAAAATATACCTAGCGGATTACATAAAATTAGATTCTTGAAATCCATGGAGTAGAGATAAAACTTTTTAAATATTCATAAAAATTCTGATTCAGATACATCAAAAGATACTTCAGTACATTTTTATTACGGGGAGCCACTCTAATTTTTACCTAAATTCTTTATTTATTGTTGTTCAATTTTATTTTAACGTATTTTTAATGATTTGATTACATTTTATATCATAGTTCTGTTGTATTACTTACTTATCTCTAACAATGCTAATGTTAACGCTGCAATAACAAAGTCTTTTCCCTTCTGCCTTCAACTACAGCATCTCTTTAAGGCCTACTCCCACAATGCTAATTTACTAGCGCATAGGTGACTGTTTCCACGGAACTAGTTAATTAATGCCAATGATCTGAAGAAATATATGAGTTGAGCTATGTATTGCTGTAAAAGTACAAATTACTAGCAACTAGCAATGTTTCCAAATGTTACAGTAATTTACACCTTTGGTATTACTTCAATTACTATTTAAGATTCTGAAAAGGTGTTCTTACAGAAAATAAATGATTAATATTAAAAAAAAAAATTATAACTAAACTCAAGTTTGGTATCCGTTCGTTTGACAAAAATATAATAATATAATACAGAGCAGCTGTCGTTTATATATAAAATATAATTATTTAATACAAATATGGTCTTAAGTAGTAAATATTGAAGAAAACAAAACTAATCTTTGTTGATGCTTGGCATCCATAAATTCAAGTCCCAGAGTCTTTTTATATTTTGTAATAAATAACGGTTAATAATAATAAAAATAATTTTCTGACTACTTTAAACCATTTATCTGACACCTTAGGTCAATTATTTAGTGTCTTAAAAATTTGTTTCGTCAACCGGGGCATGTTCTCCAGCACTGAAAAGAGTTTGAAGCAATCAAAACCAGCAAATGCTTTTGCCAGGGATGGTCGGTAAGGTCCAAATTTCAAGGTGCAACCTCCACAAAGTGGCTTTGGATAGGTAGAACATCTACTCTACTGAACTGAAAAAGAAGAGCCTATCGCTTACAATCGTACTTTTTAAATCAGCTAGAGCAAGTTTATTCTATCCCATCATTTTTACCCTTCAGGTGCTTTAGACAAACTTAAAATACTTTTTTTTAAAATTAACATTATTTGCAATAACTTTTTAAAAATAAACTATAAACAAATCTTTTGAATTTACAAATCACAAGTTGAGGCCTCATTACCTTGAGTACCTCTCATTATATCAATTGCCGGCCGCATTGGCGAAGTTGGTAACGTGCTCGCCTCTCATCATGCGGTCTTGGGTTCGAATCCCATTCAGGCAAGGCATTTTTTCATACGTTACAAAAAATCATTTCACCATTCACCGTCTGCATTAGCAGTAATTGCAGAACAGTCGGACGTTAAACAAAAAAAAAAAAAAAAAAAAAAAAATTATATCAATTACTCATGTGTTAAAAGAGAAAATTACTATGTACGAGGGTAGGCTGATAAGTAATGCACACATGCTTGTAGAAGACGAACAAAAAGAAATAGCAAGATGGGGTAAATAACAAATTAAAGTACAAATCTTAACCTACCAAATTATCTATTTATTTTTCAATATAGTCACCGTTAAGCATTACACATTTCTCCCAACGTTTAACAAGTTTTTTCATTCCGTCACTGAAAAATTCTTCCGACTTTCCTCGAACCCAGGACGCAATAGCTGCCTTCACCTCATTGTCCGAGCTGTAATGATTACCCTTAAGGTCTCTCTTCAGTAGAGGAAAAAAATAAAAATCGCAAGGCGCAAGGTCGGGAGAATACGGAGGGTGTAAAATTGGTTGAAACTTCAGGTTTCTCAGAGCCTCTCCAGTTGCACGCGAAGTGTGTGGACGAGCATTGTCGTGTTGCAAAATTATTGGCGCCAGGTTGCCTCTAACACGACAAACTCGACGTCGGAGGTGTTTCAGAGTCTGTATATACTGAGCAGAATTTACCGTTGCCCCTCGTTCCAGATAATCAGTCACATAAACTCGGCGAGCATCCCAAAACACAGTCAAAAGAATTTTTTTTGCGGACGGTTGTGTTTTGAACTTTTTCACAACAGGAGAATGTGGATGACGATATTCAGCGCTCTGCCTTTTTTCTTCGGGATCGTAATGATGAACCCATGACTCGTCCCCCGTCACAATATTCAAAAGAAAGTCGTCTCCTTCGTCACGGTAGCGCTTCAAAAGTTGTTCACAGCATTCCAATCGACGCTGTTTATTCTCGTCTGTCAGACGGCGTGGTACCCATCGTGCACAGATTTTACGGTATCCCAATTGTTCAATAATGAAGCCAACACGTTCCTTAGATATTCCAATTTGGTTTGCGATACGCTGTTGAGTGATTCGCCGGTCATTTTGAATCAAATCATCGATGAGTTTGCGACGATTATCGTCTGAGGCAGTGATTGGTCGTCCACTGCGTGTTTTGTCAACAATTAAGGCTTTTCCAGGTTGGCAATCACGAAATTTTATTACCCAACGATTCACAGTAGACCTATCAACAGTATCGTCACAATAAACAGCCTTTAAACGACGATAAATCTCACTAGGATTCACTTTCTCAGCAGTTAAAAATTCGATAACAGCGCGTTGTTTAATTCTCGTTGACATAGCACCAGAACACGACGCCATACTTCCACTACTCAAAACAAACTGAATGAAAGCAACGCCTTCAAACTGCGCAGGCTTGTAGAGGAGAAATAGTACTTCCACATGCCACCAGGCGCGCTACTGAAGTTTATTTAGTTGTCTTCTACAAGCATGTGTGCATTACTTATCAGCCTACCCTCGTACAAATTACATTTTACAATATGGAATACTTTTCACTATAATTTTTGTACATTTCATTTAAACTCTTTCAGACAAGTCCAAAACATGGTAACGTTTCAGGCGCCTAACTTCTTCTGCATTGTTCAGAAGATTTATGGCTAATTAATCTTTGTGACTTTCAAGTCTTGCCTGATATTTCCTATTAAAATACCTGACTTTGTCCATTTCATCAGGAAGGTTGCAATAATGTTGTATTTCTGCATTCCTTGCAAACCATGGCGCTCTTGTTATAGCACAAAGAACCTTATTCTGGAACCTTTGAATTACCTCTGTGTTACTTCTGCTAAAATATGTTAAACCTAAAATATGCATACAAAAATTATATTGAACGATACAACCTTAAATCATCATAATTCCAATACATTAAAACTTTAGAAAAAAATCAAGTGAACGTATATTAATTCAAGAATTACTAACTTTACCTTGTTTTCATCATATGATTCACACGATGAAATTAATTTATCACTTTCATTTCCGTTGTCTGTTTCTTTATCTAGTTTCATAAGTTTCTTTAATCTTGATATAAATTTCTTGTAAGTATGATCATGACTATGCTGTAACAAATAATTAACGGACAATGTTAAAACGTCTTTCACCACACATGAAAGGAAGAAACATAAAACAACAATTAAAATTAAAAAAGTTTTGTTGGGAAAATTATTGGATGACAGAAAATGAAACAGCAGACTTACAGAATAAGTGGAATTTGCTTGTTGGGTTTCATCCTTTGAAAGTAATAGATTCCAGAAAATTCCAGAGGGACCGTGTTTATTATTTAGTAAGTCAAAAAAGAAATTTATGGAACAGGAATGGTAGAGAATGACGTGGCATTTGAGGATACTACAGAACTCTTGGGATTTTCAGAAAGTTTCTTTTAAACATTTCGAAAGTCTCTTGGGTTGACTACATCACTTATGAGCAGGCCTTTCAGAGAGTGAGCTGTAAGTTTTTTTTTGTTGATGATTCAATAAAGTAAACTGGAGTACCTTGCGAAAACAGTTGGGGGTAGAGACAAGTACACAAAGTAGTTCTGAGTTTCCTTAGAGGAACTCTCTTGGATAGCAGCAGAAATGGTATGCAATGCCATGATGATCGTTAACATTCAAACCAAAAAAGGTATCAGGAGAAAAAACATAATTGTTTTATTTTTGGTTGAGCTACTTAGTAGTACATCTCTTATGAATTGAGAAACCCTTATTTAGAATTTAGGTCAGGTACCAAAAATATTATTTATTTACTTTATAATATTAAAAAAAATAAACACCAAATACACGATTGTCTTACCTGATTAAAAAAGTCAATAGGTCTTTTCGGATATCATGCATCCATCTTCAGTTGCAAAATTAAAACATCAATGCAAGCACATTTTTGTCATTTGTCATCGACAATTTTTCATTTTTTCACAAATTTTGTCATAATTTTTGTCATGACAAACTAATGAGCGTGCATTGACGTTTTTATATTGCAACTGAAGTTAAATTTCAAAATGCACTACAGAACGAATTGCAGCAGGAAAAACAAAGAAGTTTGTTTTTCTTAACGACTATACTAGGAGCGGATATCACTACAGAGCTCAGTTTCCTCTCAAGAAGTTTAGAGGTTAATAGAATTTTCTATTAACACCACATATCTATTTCTAATTACAAATGCAAAATACGATACATGGCACAATACTGCTGTAAAAATGAATGGTTCAGTCCAAAAATCATTTCCCTATCTTTATGTGAAGCCAAAATACACTTTTTAAAAAAGTAAATGGTCGGCATTTTAAAATGGAACATCAGACTTCTATTTTTAAATTTTCATATTGAAAAACTCTGATCTTCGACGTACTGAAACGCCGTTCTTTTATGAAAAGCCTGGACGGAATAACGGATGTTTAAAGACCACATTAACGGAAAACCAGCTAAAATCTGAGAGCTCTTTATGCGTAAATTGCTGCATCTCCGACTAGTTTCTAAATAAAATAATCTAAGTCAAATCACTCAACGAGGGAAAGAACAGGCTTTAATTTAGTGTAGGGTTCAAAATTATTCCTTATGTTTTTTTGAGATGAAGCTCTTCAAACGAGTGCCGACAGGTGAAATGGCAGGCCTCTAAGCGCATGCAATGAAGCATGCGTTGAAACCGCACAACTGTTGACATAGCTAATGAGTTGAGGAAGATATGTATGACGTGTAGTCTTGTACAGACTCAGGCTGACCATTGCTGAGAGAATATGGTTGATTGAACCCCAACCATCAAAGTATACTGGTAACCACTGTATAGTATTCAAATCTATATAAAAGTAACTATCTTTACTAGGATTTAAACCAGGAACCTTCGTCTTCGAAAATCAGCTGTTAATTAGCTGACTCGTGGCAACGACTTAACCCCCCCAGACCAAGCTGATGGGTTACTACCTGTTAAGTTATGTCTACCAGGGTTATTATATTTAGTTCCATTATTTGCGGTATTTTAAAATGTACACGCCTTATCCCTGTTAAATTCATTTTGTTGCTCGTATTTGCTGTCTCATGGTGATGTCATACATATTTCATCATCCCTGTACATCTTTCCAGCTTCCTTCCCCTACTACTAAGTTTCCCGTGTCTTGTGGCTTCAGCGTCCTTTGTTCTGTTCCTCTGTCTTCCAGTGTGTGTTGTGACTTATAAGTGTTTGGATGGTTACTCTCTCGTTCTCTAATAGCCATTATTGGAGATTGCTTAATGTTGCATGCTGTGTCGATATGTACTGCAATTAAGTCAATTATACTGTACTGTTTCATAAGTGTTCTGTTTGCTAACGAGCTTAAGTATTTAGCGGGCGTCGCCTTCGTTAAATATGTTAAAACTACAAGACTTGTTTCAACCGTTGATGTTACATTTTTGTGCTAAGGTAAGTAGCCATCTCAAATTACGCTACTTTAAGTTATTATGTACATTGATTCCTATTTGTTCCTTCTTCCAATTCGTTTTACCTCAATTAGTTATTTTCCTGGATTTTCCATACATTTCTAACGTCTTAACAGCTATAATTCTCTCGGTCTTGGGTGGAGATCGTAAACAAACACCCTGGTTCTCAGGAAAATTTACCACATTAAATGGATTGTTAATTAATTACGAGGGTAGTCCAGAAAGTCTGTCTTGTTTTGCGTTGTAGCTGCTAGGGGCGGAGCTATCGCGGCGTTTCTCCGTTCAGTGGCTATCCAGCCGTGTTAGCGAGAGGTCTGTGTCGCTCTTCGTTGTTTTCAACAACAATTTAAAATGTGTGCCGCAATTCAAAATCCTGCCAGTTGTGAAGTACGGTCGGTGACTCACTACTCGATCGAATCGTTACAGGAGAGGAGACTTGGGTGAAGCATGTCAATTGTGAAACCGAACTGCAGTCTATGGAATGGGGTCACACAAACTCGCCCAAAACGCCAAGAAAATGCCTTCAAACATTATCTGCAAGGAAGATTATGGCGACTATTTTTTGGGACAGGAAAGGAGTTCTTCTTATCGATTTCTTGGAACGTGGCACAACAATAACCTCTGCGAGGTATAGTGAAACACTTGAAAAGTTAAGAAGAGCGATCCAAAACAAGCGCAGAGGAAAGTTGACTGGAAAAATTCTCTTTTTGTATGACAACGCCCGACCACGCACGGCAAATCGAACACGAGAAGTCCTGGATGCTTTCAAATGGGAGGTTTTCCCACATCCGATATACAGTACGGACCTTGCACCCAGCGATTATCACTTGTTCCCGACAATGAAGACATAGCTTGCGACGCAGCGCTTTGACGACGAAGCGGAGCTGCAGGCGAGTGTGACTAACTGGTAAAAATCACAGGCGGTAGACTTTTATGACGCCGGCATTTCAAAATTATTTCACCGCTATAATAAGTGTCTTAATTTGTTTGGTGATTATGTAGAAAATTAGCATTTTAGTTGCACTTTCAAATGTATATAATAAAATTTTTTTCTTGTACTTAGTTTTTTTTTTACATCAAAATGTGACAGACTTTCTGGACTGCCCTCGTATATCAATTTTCAAGTTCAACGGCTTGTACGACTTAATACTAACAATCCTAAAAATAAAATAGTACGGTATTACAAATAATAATATTTACCTGCATAATGTGTAATCCTCCAAGGGTTAAAACAATGAGTTCTTTAACTCCATCATTAGTTACATCAATATAATCTAAGGAATGAATAGGATGTTCTAAACTGCGCTGCATTTGTAAAGTCCATTTATCATCAATATATTTGTACATAAGTAATTCCTGAACATTACAAAAAAAAATCTGGTGTGAAACACTCACACAACTTCTCTTGCCAATGCAAATGATTAATAATAAACCTAACATTATTAATAAAATATTAGAAATAAACAAAAACTAACCTCAAAAACATAACCTTATTTTAATCATGAGTGAATGACGCAAAATGACAATCGAACTCAGTTTGGCTTAAAAATACGGAAAATCACGCTTTCACGCTAAACTAGGCTCTGTAGAGAAAAATGCTCTAAACAAAAGTTGTAGATCTCTTAATTTTCTATAACTTTTATTATATACACTTTTGTCGTAAAATGCATACTAAGACCGAAATGTTAAAAAAATCGATTTTTCTCACGTTTTCGTGAGAAAAAAAACAGAAAATCGCAAATTACCGCTAAACTAAGCGTTATACAAAAAAATGTTTGAAACAGAAGTTGTAGGTTTTTAAATTCTCTACAACTTTTATTATATAAGTTTTTGCGCTAAAATTTATATTAAAGCCGTAATCTTAAAAAAACAACGTTTTTACATGAAAACAGCCTCACCGAGAATTTCAGCAAACATGGCGCCTACCCTAGCTTGTAGAGAATAAAAAATTGAGTAAAATAGGCGATTTTAAAAAAAATCGTAGGACCAGTTTTTGAGAAAATCGCAAAAAACTGAAAAATTATACGAATAAACTACTACTTCCGGTTGACCGATTTTGATGAAAATGTTCGTGTCGCGTCCGGTAGTGGTATGTAACTTAAGTTTCAAGTTTCAAGTTCGTACGATGTTCCGTTCTTGAGATATTCTGTTCACACACAGACACACACACACAGACCAATCGCTAAAAACATGTTTTTTGGGTTCAGGGGGTCTGAAAACGTGTAGATCCGGTGAAAACTCGATTTCGAAAAATCGACATGAAAACAATACTTTCCTTCCTATATATTCATATAGGCAAGAGAAAGTAATAATATATTATTAGTATAAGTATCAGACGAACTAATGTCCCATAGACGAGCGAGTGAGAGGGAGATATGTGGCATAACTACGCATGCGCTCAAAGGTCTTTACCGTTATAATCCAAATCTGAAAACATACTACAGTCATTATCTTGCTTGTTAGTTTACTGCGTGCGTAAACGCTTGCTCACAACGAGTAAAATTATACGACAATGTTATTGGAACGGCGCGTATGGGTTGTGCGAGTGAGAGCGTTATGCATTCTCTCACTCCCACGGCTATGGGACATCTGAATACTATACTTAATTACATAATGAAAATATACTACAATAACTTTTTACTTTCTCTTGCCTATATGAATACATAGGTAGGAAAGTATTGTTTTCAGTCAATTTTTTGAAACTGAGTTTTCTCCAGAAATACAATTTTTCAGGCCCCTTGAACCCAAAAACATATTTTTTAGCGATTGGTCTATGTGTCTGTGAACAAGAGGATATTAGAAAGCTTGTCCAAATGTTGAACAAATGTCTCAATCTTTAAAGTGATTATATTGAAAAGTAGCCACAAGTGTACTTAACTTTTAGAAATAAAACATTTTTTCTATACTCACTTGTCTTTTATTTATGGTCTACCAAAGTTTGAAAAAAAAGCCCTCATACCATTAGTACAGATTGTTATTTTAACCCTGTTCACACTGGTAATCTAATTTTAGATGATGCCGAATGGACTGTGGTTGGGGCGATAAAACGTGCTTCTGCAGGTCAGTATAAATTGGAGACCGGTAAATATTACACTTTTCGTGTAGGAAATTCTTTAACGCATCTGATAGTGTTCACCACCTACCAACGTTCGGCCAATAATTGGGGTAGTTCTCCTTCCCGTTGGCTCTCCGGGTTGGTTGAGCGGTTGGTGGGAGAGGGAGGCTTGTCAACCAGAGGTTTCCTGGTTCAAACCCAGAAATTCACTATCAGTTCCCTTGGGACTAAAAAGTGAATCGGTTAGTTAAGGAGTAGAGTTTGAAGAAGAAACGTTGAGAATGAGGGAGACCAAGAGAACGAAGAGAAGAAGAAAGGGGAGACATTTAATTCGAGGTAATTCATTCGTATATTTTATTAAGGGTTTTTAATTTCTTGTTTTTATATTAACCTCGCAGCAAAAAAGGTTGGCTATATTTTAAAATAAGTTAGGATAATTTTGTCAGTAGTTAGGTAATGTAGTTAGTAGTTTATAATTCAATAAATATTTACTGTGACCAAGGAGATGTAATTTTTTACTTATTTTCTCATGCTCTGCTGACAGAGCTGGCGCCCAAATATGTTTATTAATTATGTTTTAGTTCACATTAAGTATTTGCCTACTGGCCTAAGTGTAATTTTTGGAGTATTACTTTTAGAAATAAGTATAAAGAATAAGAAAATAGAGTGACAGAGTTGATTAAAGTACAAAAAATTTATAAGACTTATTACACTTCATAAAAAAAGGATTACCTGTGCATAAGTACCCAGAATTATCTCCTTTTGGCCATCCATATCGATGTCAGCAGTGCACACGCAAAGTGAAGCATCATAATTCTCACTGTCTTCCAAACTATATCTGCAGCTTAATCCATTTTCAACCACATCCCTACAATTTATGACAAAGATATTTTAAAAATTACAAAAATTGATTAAATGTACATTAAAAATTAAAAACACTTGTATAGTTACTCGAGACACAAGTTTGCCTTTGGTTTTAACGATAGGTAAAGGGGGGAAAGGATCAGTGTGCATGCGCAACTGCTTTGGTATCAGTTCGCCAACACAACAACGTAAACTAAACTTAGAGGGCATACAGTATATCGCGGAACCTTTCGTTGGTTAACTGTACGAATATAACTGTAAGTTACCGTAAACAGAAACGTTGGTTTCTTGAAAACGCGGTCGAACTGTTCACAGTGCTAAACAAAATCTAATAAGCAATGTAATAAAATGCTGTGAATTTAAAGCTTAACAAAAATCATGAGCGAGCGGTTAACTACTGTGATATTTCTCTTTCCACAAATCGAAATATAAAGAAAGAAGTTAAAGACAGTGAAGATGATAATTCATTATCAACAGTTTTTTTGACACCTGGAAAAAAAGGAAACGGTTATATCAATAAGAAAGTGATGCCGACATGTGAAAAGTGATTACCAGTTTTTAAAGAAAGGCTAAATTTTAGTAGGAAACTTTGTACGTTAAAAAACATTTTAAAAAAAATGGGGTTTAAGTAGAAAAAGTGTCAGTCACAACAAAGTATATTAATTGAAAGGTAACTTGTAGTCAACAAATGGTGCAATTCCACGGTAGTAAAATATAGTGTCTCACTGTTGAGGTTGGCAGCACTGTCAGATTCTCTTCCCTTCCTCACAGCCCATCCATATGCAAAAGGTATTCTCGTGACACACTATCAATAGTGATCAGTTGTACGTTGTCGTTTGGGTCATCAGGCGAAAGGCTGGTTTGAACCTCTAGAAGCTTTACTAAGTAAAATGAGGAGTGAAGTGGATAACCCTTGACTTCCTCACTAAGAGTAAGTATGCTTATCATCATGCCAGACCCTCTGAGAAGTATCTAGTACGTTCCAACCAGCATATGACCTTAACTTCATTCACCGCAGGATCTGGCTGTATAATGAAATTTATTACTCTCAGAGGAGATATATCTGAATAGTGTATTTTACACCACTACCTCTTCTGTTCTTAAATGCTTCAGTCATATACTTAATTGACTGACCATGTGATGAGAAACAGAACTATTTTTTACAGCCCTGGAACTAACAGATCGAGTGCAAAAAATTTAACACTCTACTTGCCTGTTATGGACAGCTCTGTGTAATATAATTAATATTACAAATTTAAATAACATACAAAATGCTGAATCGACAGCCAAATTTTATTTTCATATAAAAACTATGCTTGAGTAGATGACATGTTGTTGATGAAACACACGTAATTATAACTTGGGATAACAACAAGAAACCGAATTGGTTATTCGCAACTACTATTGCAATTCACAACACTAAATTGTTTGAACAAAAATTAATTATGCAGATATCGCTTGAGTCCCAGCTCCGTGTAATTGGAAGGAATGCAGTGCGTTATTATAGTAGTGGGAGATTGAATGTGTTAGTAGTGCTTCACAGCTGATGCATTTGTAGTGGTAGCGTGTACCAATTAGACTAAAAAAATATTCTTTTCATCGAGCGCATATTTTTAACCTATTAACTTGGTCGGATTCATAATATTTAACTTACTAATTTATATAAAAATATGTAAATAAATAAATGTAATAAATACAAACACATACCTATGTTAAATAGGGAAAGTTTGAAAACGAATGTTTAGTATCAAAGTAATACAACAATCATTCTCGCAGCATGCGTCACTCATTCATTATACCTCATCTGTACCCTTCACCCCGCAACTATACGGAGCTTGGAACCGCACAGTATACATAAGAAATCAATAAATTACCAAAAGCTTTAAAAAGTTGTGGTAATCTAAATTTGGTTTTAAAAAAGCTAAAAAAATAATTGATTGATGAAACATTTTACAGTGTATAAAAATTCCTTTCCAAATAGTTGTTTGATAGAAAAATAAATAAATTTCTAACCAAAAACAAAACATACAATACCTTGTGAAACTTTAAAATATTTTTTAAAACCTGCACTCATCTACATAAAAGTAAGTTTTATACAGATGACTGATACCTTCTGTAGGTTTTAAGAAATATTTTAGTTTCAAATGATATTTTATATACTGGATGACGGTAGATCCACCAAAACACACGTAAGTAGATAATAAGATTCAAGGCAGCTGAAAAGGTTAATACAATTTACAATATATAAAATATAAATCTTTAGGGTTTTACTGATTCTGTTGTAGTTTCTTCATCGTAAGGGGTGTTTCACCTCGATACCGTATTTCAGGCAGCTTGCCCTTGTTGCCCCCCCTCTTAGAAAGTCCTGATTTTATTACATTTATATAAGCCATATATTTTAAATACCTACATGTAAACAGCTGACTTCTGTAGAGTACTTGCTACAACAAGATGTATATGTGAAATATTTTTATCCTCTTCAGTAATGTCTTGCTTCTCTTCTAACTCTGTTTTTTCTGAAAGAAGTGTAACATTTACATTAATTTTCAATTTATGAACATCACAACTACAGTCCAGCCTCTCTTAGTTTGCTCCTAATGTAAACAAATAATGACGTCACTGAGCATGCGCATTACATCAAAATGTGTACACGATGATTAAAAAGTAACAACAAAATACTTTCAAAAGTATTTAAATACAAAATACTTTTAAAAGTATTTTTCTAAATGAAATTGTTAGGCCTACATCATATCATGACTGATGTTTTTAGTACTTTAAGTGCTTATAATTTAAAAAATAGTTAACTTAATAGGAATACGACATTCGTAAAGTCACGGACTCTAGCATGCACCCTGTAGTAGGTGGCTTTTGTTTGTTGACAGTAGGAGCAAACTAAGAACCACTGAACTATAGTTAGTTTGCAACAATGTAAATTGTAAAGGGAGGGATATAAATAAAAATTAACTTATTTATCAAACAGAATTAAGAAAACCCACAAAATTAGCAAAAATTGGAACTATTATTCACATATCTAGAAAATCTTTATTTTTATATGGAGAGTGTTTGAAAAGTTATGATGTCAAGCTTCTGTAATATACAAACAAAATATAATTACGAGTGCACCCTACTTCTGCCGCGCTACTCAGAGATATGAGGGTTTACATGATTACGACAAATTCAATTGTTATGTTTAGTTATAATTAAAGTTTGACAAGTGTTGTAAAGCTTAAAATATGCTCTACTAACCAACACCAGTTTTTTGTATGAGCATTAAGTTTAAGCTTTAAAAAATTAAGGTAAATCTCTTAAAGTTGTAATGGTTTCTAAACTTATTTGTAAAAGTAAGAAGGTTCTACTTGTTGGCAAATCTTGAAGCACAAAAAGTATTTAGGTTAATAACAAATAATGCACGTTAAAAGGATAGATCACAGCTTTAATTTACCGGCCGCATTGGTGTAGTTGTTAACGTGCTCGCCTCTCATCATGCGGTCTTGGGTTAGAATCCCATTCAGGCACAGCATATTTTCATATGTTACAAACATCATTTCATCCTTCACCGTCTGCATAAGCAGTAATTGCAGAACAGTCAAACGTTAAAAAAAGCTTTAATTTGAGGTAAGTGACAATGACATTGGTCCAAAAATGAAATTAGAAAAAAATCTTGAAAAGTCATAAATGGCCAGCATGGTACATACGTATTGAATTTAACTCCCAGCAGTGGACGTGTTAACATTACTTTTAACAAAGTTTTACAAATTTTTCTTAAAACTAAAACTTTCATATTATAATTTTTCTAAGCAACAAGTGTCAGTTACCAGCTTCTTCTTCTTCTTCTTCTTCAGGTGCCTTCTCCATTATGGAGGTTGGCTATCTTCATGGTTAGTCGTACTTTATCTACTGCTGCTCTGAAAAGGTCATACGACGAGCAGTTAAACGCTTCTCTCAGGTTTCTTAACCAGGATATTCTTCTGCGCCCCACCAAGCATTTACCAACGATTTTTCCTTGAATTATGAGATGCAGAATCTCGTACTTAGGCCCCCTCATTATGTGTCCAAGGTATGTCAATTTCCTTATCTTTATGCTTTGCAGGATTTCCAGCTCTTTCCCCATTCTTCTGAGGACTTCTACGTTTGTGACCCTGTCCGTCAACGGTATTCGAAGTATTCTTTTAGGTCCATATTTCAAACGTTTGTAGTCGGGTCTCACATTACTTGGTGAGTGTCCACACCTCTACCCCATACAAGAGGATGGGAAATACATAGAACTTCAAGAGGTGGGTCCTGGTTTCGAGGCTCAGGTCGCGGGCCGATAGAAGAGGACTCATTTTTAGGAATGCTGCCTTTCAATTCTGATCTTTATTTCTGGCAGGTGGCTTGCACTGCAGTTGACTCGGGTTCCCAGATAGTTATAGGCTTCCACTTGTTCGATTCTGACTTGCCTAGCAAAAAGTTACCAGCTTACAATATTACATGGAGACATCCCCATCACAGCCAGGTGGAGTGTTAAATTAAATATATTACACCTAATCAATCCAAGGCTATATAAAAATAGTTGTTTTTCTTACAAAAAATGAATGAAAAAGTGAATAAAAAGACTGAAGTAATGCACTATAGAGAACGTACAGGAGTAAGTGATATTAAAGTAAATTTGTTCAACAGTGTAGCATAAATCCACCATTTAATGAATTAAAAACCACCAGAAATGGTCAAAGAATAAGTAAGAACACTTACCAATTTAGAAGTACTTTTGTGGTTTTAAAAATAAATTCAACAAAAATTGTCTTAAGTATTATCCTGAAGCTTGCACAAATTAAGACCAAAACGAAAAACATAATGCATATAAAATTTAAAAATCAAAAAGTAGTGACGAAAACAATGTCATGTATAGCACGACAGGTGAGAAAAAAGATACAACACAATCGTCATTGTATAGAGAACACATGAGGGGAACGGGTTATTAATTCTACACTTAACACTATCAAAACAAAAATCCAACAGAATCGAAAAGTAGAATTGACAACTTACCGACAATTTCCGTTAATTTATCAGGACAATCATAATGTTGATCCAGGTAAAATAATTTCGCTTGCGATATAGGTCCTTCAAATTGATTGCTATGTAATGCTAATATACTGCTTGTAAGTGTATCGACAATAGCTAATTTCATTAATCCACATTCACAACCGAAAGTTGTAACTCTCCTAAAACACATTTCATACAAAATAAAATAAACATGTAACCACTTATAAAGAAACAATACTAATTCAATTAATTATTCTATTATTTTTTTTCATTTCTGACTGTTTTGCAATTTCTGCTAATGCAGACAATGGAGAATGATGATATATGAAAATGAATGATGAAAAAATGCCAAACCTGACTGGGAATCGAACCCGAGACCCCGGTGTAGCAGCCAGTTCCACTAACCACTACATCAATGGGCCGGTGGTTTAATTATTCTAAGTTTATTTAAAGTTGCATCATTAGCTTAGTTATTAGCGACTACGATAGGTTATGTAACCGAAAAGGTGGATTGTGACTTGTTATAATTTCCAGTTCTGGGAATCGAATCTGGGACCTCCATGTTGTAGGCTAGCGATGCAATGGACGCACCTTACTTTTTTGATTTAGCTTATTTAAATTAATATCTTCACCCATAACAAGCAGGCAGAATGTTAAATTATTTGCACTTGATCTGCTAGTTCCAGAGCTACAAAAAATAGTTCTGTTTCTTATCGAACCGTCAGCCCATTATAAAACTGAATCATTTAAGAACAGGAGAGGTAGAGGTGTAAAATACATTAATCAGAGTGATCTCCTCTAAGAGTAATAAATTTCATTAGCCTACAGCCAGACCCTGGTGAAAAAAGTGAAGATGCCGTTTGCAGGGTGGAATGTACAGTTCAGCCGTTCTTAGTTTGCTCCAACTGTCAACAAACAAAAGCCACCTACTACAGGGTGCACGCTAGAGTCTGCGACTTTATGGATGTTGTATTCCTATTATGTTGACTATTTTTTTAATTATAAGTACTTAAAGTACTAAAAACATCAGTTATGATATGATGTAGGCCTAACAATTTCATTTAAAAAAATACTTTTAAAAGTATTTTGTATTTAAATACTTTTGAAAGTATTTTGTTGTTACTTTTTAATCAGCGTGTACACATTTTGATACAATGCGCATGCTCAGTGACATCATTATTTGTTTACATTAGGAGCAAACTAAGAGAGGCTGCACTATAGGTGCTTTTCAGAGGGCCTAACATGCTGATAAGCTTACTTTTTCACTCGATGAGGAAGGTATTGTTAAAACAACCACTCCTCGTTTTACTTGGTAAAGCCTCTAGAGGTTCAAACCAGCCTTTTGGCTGATGACCTAAACCACAACAAATTCATACCAACAGCTAAGCCATTAGTGAATGCATCATAAGCTACATAACTGTATGAAACATGTGTTAAAATTCTAGACTGCGGCTATATCATTTTGTTATACAGTCTGCATTCTAGCACTGTGCCTTTATTATGCATTTTATTTACTCCATACGGAAATAGATTATTTCACTGAAAATTATTAAGACAATAAATCAGATTAATGATGATGAAAAAATACACAAAAACCATTCCGAAGACATACCTTTGATACTTATCAGTATGAAGAATGTCAAGCCATAAGATTATACTAGGTGGAGAAACTAACTCAGGAAAATATTTAGAAATATCAATTTCACTGTACGAGTGATTCACTTTATCTTCTCTGAAGACATGTACCTTGACATCACTTCCTGAGAGTAACCAAACTATCTTTAACAAACGCAGAGAATTACAATTATTAAGACATTTTATAATGGAATAAAAACAGTTCTTAGATCATAAATTCTAGTTTCAGCTACCCCAAAAGGAATTCTTTCGCAAAATCAATTTCATAATACAATCAACCACATAGCTCAAATTTATGTAATATGTAATTACTGTGTTTAGGTCATCAGCCATTTAACTTCCCCTTACCGTTGCCTTCTTCACTGAGTGGAAACATACAGAGTCCTTCAAAAAAATGTATACACACTTTGAACTATCGTAGATTTCCCGCTCTACAAAGCTAATGTTATATTTCTTCACCAGGTGGCAGCACAGTCGTCTCTCTATGTTATATTGTTAGTTAGGAATAAGTAATATCAACATGGCGGGCGTACGTTTGAGTTTTGAAGAACGTAAGCAGGTTATTAAGTGGTACTGGAAGTTTGAGAATGTAAATGAAGTTTAAAGACAGTGGAGAAGGGAGCATGATACAGAACCACCTTCAAGATTAACAATTACATGCATACGAGACAAATTCGAAGTTCATGGAACAGCTTGTGATGTGCATAAAGGCCATTCAGGCTGACCTCGAACAGCTACAAGTGATGAGTCTTCAACGGCGGTCTTGGAACTGTTTCAACGCTCTCCTAACAAATCATCAAGGCAAGGGGCACGTGAAAGTGATGTAAGTGCTAGCAGCGAGCTACGCATTCTGAAGAGAGGCAAGTATTGTGTTTACATTCCAAGGCTGGTGCAACAGCTAAGTGACGACTTCGTTCTTTTTAAACTGCGTCAACTTTTATCTTTACTTACACGTGTTTTGGTGGATCCACAATCATCAGAGTAAATAACATAATTGAAACTAAAAAAAAAATTTTTATTTATTTAACATCTATAGAAGATGATACATTTTCAGTCATTTGTATAAAACTGATTTAAAATTAATTTACTCTAATTTATCCCTTCTCATATTTACTGTAGATAGCAGCAGCAGTCAATATCACTTCATCATTCCTAAATTTGAACTGTTCATTCAAAATGTCCTGCTTTTGCTCTTTTACATAATTATGTATATGGAACATCTCATATTTTTCAATTTTATTTTTATTTTCTTAATTATATTGTTCTATTATATTAAAATGTTCATTTATTTTACCAAATTTATGTTTTTCCTCTTTAATATTTATTTATTTCATAAAGTTTTACATGTGAGAGCAACAGGTAAGACCCAATACTGCTCTCTTAAAACATATACAACAATACAGTCGTAATTTAATTAGCTTATAATATATACAATAATGATGCTTATAATCTACAATATTATAACCTTATATTCATAACCTACAATATAATGAATGTACTAATGATTATAACATATGAATATGAATAATATAATAATAATAATATGAATAATATTATAATGAATATGAAGAATATAAAATATGACCATGATGAATATAATATTTTAATATGATAGTATATAATATAATTATCTAATAATATAATGATATAAAATTGAATATAATACACACAAACAAACATAAAAATTTAAAAGAAGCATTTACTGTATATACTTACAAATAAATTACAGTATAATTGGAAAGAAACGAAAAAAAAAGATTAAAGATAAAAAGAAAAAAGAAAAGAAAAGAAAATAAAAGAAAAAAAAGAAAAAAAAATCAGAACAGGAGCCGTGGAACAAAAATTTGAATTTAGGAATACATTTTTTTTATAACTTAACTGATTGTCAAAAAATATATATGATAGGTATAGAATTATTATAAATTTATTATATAAAATAGAATTAATTTCAAACTGCAGGATTACAAACTGCATTATAAAGATTTATTTTTGCTTGTTTTCAGTTGTTGAAAAACAGTACCTTGTAAAACAAACTGACTAATACTTTTACAAATTATGATCTTTGGATTTTTATGCCAAACTGGTTACTGTCTAAACCTCCACTTTACACCAGAACCACTCTATATCTAGAAAACATAATTCATCTCTGGGCAAACAAGGCATATCTGGAGTAATGAACATAAAAGATCACACAGCTAGAAAATGAACGAATATTATAAAGAAAAGAAATAAAAAACCATCCAACGTAAAGTTATTTTTTCATGTAGTTAATACGGCAGAAAAAAATTTAAAAATCTTACCTCTTTCTTAAGCTCACCATCATCAGACTGTATTAATTCAGTGTGGTACAGCTGGTACGGAATAAATGTTAAATCAATTGACAGACAGTTTTGTGCGACACTTTCAATATTAAATGTTGGATTTGCTTCTAAGTCTTGTTCAGAATAAATGTTGAGATATGTATCATGAGTATGATCTGAGTTAAGCTGCAAAAACAACAATCAATTTAACCCTTTCAATCCCAAATTTTTTAACTTTACACAAACAAATATTTGTACATTGTTTCATACACTTTACTGACATTTAAGTGAAATAAAATCACTTTTAGACCTTCAGCCTTTTTTTGATGGCGTGACAAAAAAGTGTGACACTTATGTCACATTGGGCTTGATGGTATCAAAGTTCCCAACAATATGAATAAGTAAAAATCATGTGCAGGCTTCCTAAACAAAATTCTCTTGCTTAGATTTGTAGCAAAGCCTTATTTAAGACTTAAAAAAGGTTACAATTCAAAAATATTGGTAAAATGGACAAAATCAGTATTTACAGCCTAAAAAATATACTTGTATGTACATTCAACATACTCGAAGAAATGCTACTTTATTTTAGTAAATGAACATGAATATTTAAGACTTAAACTAACTTTAAAAAGCAACTAATGGTCGCGTCCGTGGTGTAGTGGTCAGCATCTTATACTGCAAAGCGAAGGTCTCAGGTTCGATTCCTGGCTAGGGTACAGAAAATTATTACACTTCACATCCAGCGCTCTTTAATCAAAAGTAGTCACTAACAATTAAAGTTTTTATGTCTGTTATTTCACTCCAATATGCCTCACTGGGTAAGAAAGGGTTAATAATGCGCAAAAAAAAAATATTAGTAACTGAAATAATTCAACCAGCAGTAACATGGTACAACAGTAAACACCAATGATCTAGAGCGCTTTCATGTATTTCATACAGATATTCAGTATTATTTATATCTTCAAATCTACAGAAAGATTAAAAATCTGGTGTAAAACACTCGCACAACTTTCTCTTGCCAATGCAAATAATGACCAATATAACTAAACATTACTAATAAAACATAAGAAATAAACAAAAAACTAACCTCAAAAAACATAACCTTATTTTAATCATGAGTGTAAGACGCAAAATGAAAATCGACCTCAGTTTGGCTTAAATATACGGAAAATCACTCTTTCACGCTAAACTAGGCTCTGTAGAGAAAAATGCTCTAAAAAAAGTTGTAGATCTTTTAATTTTCTATAAATTTGATTATATATACTTTTGTCGTAAAATGCATAATAAGGCCGAAATCTTAAAAAAATCAATTTTTTACACGGTTTCGTGAGAAAAAACGAAAAATCGCTAATAACCACTTAACTAAGTGTTATACAAAAAATGATGGAAATAAAAGTTGTACGATTTTAAATTCTCTACAAATTTTATTATTTATATTTTTGCGCTAAAATGCATACTAAAGCCGCAATTTTAAAAAAGCAATTTTTTACAAGAAAACAGCCTCACCAGAATTTCAGCAAACATGGGGCATACCCTATCTTGTAGAGCATAAAAAATGTAGTAAATGAGGTGATTTAAAAAAAAATTGTAGGACCCGTTTTTGAGAAAACCACAAAAAAGTGAAAAATTACATGAATAAACTACTACTTCCGGTTGACCGATTTTGATGAAAATGTTCGTGTCGGGTCCGGTAGTGGTATGTAACTTAAGTTTCAAGTTCATACGATGTTCTGTTCTAGAGATATTCTGTTCACACACACAGACCAATGTCTAAAAACATGTTTTTTGGGTTCAGGGGGTCAGAAAACGTGTAGATCCGGTGAAAACTCGATTTCAAAAAATCGACATGAAAACAATACTTTCCTTCCTATATATTTATATAGGCAAGAGAAAGTAAAAATGAGTTAAATTATTATCAAAATTGTAATAAGATTATTCATTTAATACCTTGATTATAGTAATTCCTATAAAAAAATCATCGCAAACTGTTGACCTATTATAGACATCTAAGGAAATTATTTCTGCACCATCTAAAAACATAAATAGGGAATATTAAAGCACAGTGATATAAGATATACTGTGGACAATTTGAACTGGCACAACTCTTGCTCTATGTGTACACATAGTTCTGTATAAAGTATATCCATAACCTATTTTTTCAACAAGGTCCACAAATTTTAATGTACGCAAATGCCTACAACCTTATGTCAATGTACAAACATACAAATAATTATTTCATTTTAAAATATGTATTTAATTTGTCTGAGTAAAAAATTAATTTATAAATTACATGAACTAAACTGCAAAAACTCACTAAACTATACTCTACAGACACATGCAACTAACTAAACAAATTGGTCTGAATATAAATAATAATGAACTGAAAATCATATGAAAACAAATTAGTCATATCATTATGTCAGACAGATTATTAATATTAACTGTGAAAACTGTGTAGTAACCGTGCGTGAATCGCACATTACAATAGCGATTGTATACTTTTATGGTGTACCATCGTTGCATGGCGAGGGGAGAAGAGTAGAGTTGATAAACACCGAAGCTGCTTGTGCCAATTCGAATTGTCCAAGATATACACATAAAATTCTGGTAAGTTCTACAAGTCAGTACAGCTGTGGTTCCACCAAATTAAATTGAACAGCCTCAATATGCAAGATACTTAATTGTCTAGTCAACAATAAATAAATGAAAAAAAACAGCAACCAGGTAACTTGCATTTTCTAAAATATTTTTATAATCGAGCAATGACAACTGCCAACTATTAGTGTATTTTAACACAAATTACAATACTTAAACACAAATAAATCAGTCATTTCAGAAAGCCCACAAGTCAAAATTTTACATTTTTTTCTTTAGTGCATTTCAGAATAATCTGAACACACCATACCTACAAAAAATCACATAAGTCCTATGTGACTTAATTCATTCCTTAAGTAATACAACACTAAGAAAAGGTTTATCCTTAAGGATATTATGTGTTTCCTTCTTATTAAAAAAGGAAAGAGGATGTTCTTTTGAAACTTACACTCTATTCTCTAGTGGAAGAGGCCATACAAAGATTCTATGCAAAAATCTTTTTAAGGTGTATAACTACTGTTTATAACAATGATGAATGTTAATTAATAGCCCTGAAAATGAATATTTTTCCGTCTTGTTAAGAATTTCAATTTCTATTATTGCAGAAAGATATTTTAAGTCATAATGTAAATGATTGAAATACTATTATACAGCACAGTTTTCTACTGGTCCAACAACGTATTTTACAAAAAATAACGTAGATTTTATTCTAATTTATTTCAGAAACACCTTAAGCCTAAATTTTCAATTTATTTTAAACAAGTGGTTGTCTTTAAAAAAAAAGACAAAAGTATACTTCATATTAAAGGGGACAGCCCTCTGAACAACTTATATTTTTGGTACCATATTTTTTTAATTGGAATGTAATAAATTACAAGTTTTTTAATTTTTCCAAAAGTTAAGTTTGTTTTTTTTGACTTATGGGCTTTCTGAAATAACTCAATATGACAATTTCATGTCAATTAATTACCGTTTTTCAAAGTTTAAAAAATTTCACTGTTCAATGAACATATCAGTAAGTTCTTTCAGAACTAAATAAAAAACTGATCAAAATTTCAACCAATAAAAATTATTATTGTCCTCAAAACTACTTTAGAAATAATTAAAAAATAGCAGAAACTAATAAAGTAACCTGTAATAATAACTAAAAATACTTCCTAATATAAGATATTGTCTACTAACTTGGAATGTATGTGAATAATATCTCCCTAACATTTGGTCTTAAACAACCATCTACATTATCAGTGTAGTCAAGAAGAAATAACTTTCTTCTCAATGAAGCAAACAACACTTTATTTATTCCATTACTCTGACATATATTAGTTAAAGTATATATATTTCCCTGAGTTGGCAATAAAAAATAATGAGAATCCCTAATAAAATCCATTTTCCCAACAAAAAACGTACATAAACTGTAGTTATAAAATTAATTAACTTCGTTATAATATGTAAAATTTAAAATAAAATTGTAAGAAAACATCACGCTTAGTAAAAATCAGTTCATATCAACACAACATTTGGTAACTAAAAAACTGATGTAACATGGCTAATACAATAACATAACCTCCAATTCTGTATTACGATTCAGAGTTGTTGATCTCTGGTTATCGATAGGTCGACAACATTATTCTTGATCGATAGATTCGGCGGTCGGTCTTCAAATTTCGATTGTAGCTAGAAAAGTTGTAGGTTAGTAATAACGAATATCTTAGGTAATGTTAAAGTAATGCTATTGTTTTCTTTTAATTATCAATTATGCCTTCAAGGACATTATTCAATAACTTTTAAAAACTAAAAACAGTGGTGGTACAATTTATAAGTAATTTTTGTCAGTGCGATTTGCAATTAAAACGAACGCCTGCACACACCGGGAAGTTTTTAATTACAGTAGCAAAAGTTCGTATAACGTTCCATTCCCAATATTTATATTACGATTAGGCTATTTTTATTTATGTGTGGAATTAATTTACTTTATTTTCTATTTTCATTTCGTTACTGATATCCCCGCATTATTGCTTTTGCATTAGAATTTTTAATTCTTTTTAAGAATTCAAATTAATAGTCACTTTTTGTAAATATAAGTAATGAATGTAGGTCATTTAAAGCTGGTTAACTGTAAAATACTTAATGTTTTTGTTAAAGTGTATGAGTAAGCTTACAATTAAAAAAAAAACTTTCACTCGGATATTTAACTTGACAGAAATTCAGTCGTCTAATGAAAAATTGAACCAATATTTTACTTTCTATGCCTACTGTGCATAATTGTTCTTATTCACCTAGAGAAATTCCATGTAGTATTTCATTTTTTGGCAAGGGCGTAAGATACATTTATGTGTATCTGTATTTGTAATATACATGTAATATCTTCACCTTCACACTAAATTATACAAAATGATGTATACATATTCTCTCATCAAGACAGTTTTCCATTAATGGATGCTGTGGATAAGGACTGGATCCATTAACAGGCATCTTAAATTAGATATATAAGGGTGAGGTTTGTGTGTAATGCAAAGATAATGTTACTTATTTTTATTTTGTGTCTTATAGGTTAATTATGGCTCAAAGTGCTCCTCTTTTAATCCGTCTTGTTGCTTCGTCAATAATCGCTGCAAACAGAGCTGGTAAAATAGTTCGTGATGTTATGAGTAAAGGAGATCTGGGAATTGTAGAGAAGGTATGATAATTTATTGAACATGGTTAAAGTTCTGTTATAATATTACCACATTGTACAAGCTAGCTTATTTTTTTTTTTAAAGATTGATGTATTAGGTAAGATTAATTTATTATAATAGTTTTTGGATATGCCCGTTTTTAATTGTAATAATTACTATGACATTATCTGTAAAAAGTAAACAAGTATTTGATTGTTAACATAAATCAGGAATAGTTCGTAAGGTCCGAGTTCCCTTTGGAACTCCAAGGCCAAACAAGTTACCTAACCTAAACATAATGTTAAAGAAAGTAGAGAAGTGGATGTATTTATTCATAATAATAGTTTAGAGCATGTAGAAACAGTGAAGTTCCTAGGAGTATCTCTAGATAAATTTTTGTCTTCGGACTTCTATACCAATCAAGTTTGTAGTAAAATTTCATCTGGGGTATTTGCACTAAAACATATTGCCAGATTAAATGATAAAAAATTACTAATGGCAGCTTATCATGGCCTTATTCTGGCTCATATCCGTTACGGTATCTTAGTATGGGGTAATTCTAGCATGGTAATATGAATAGGGGTTTTAAAATTCAAAAGAAAGCTATTAGATGTACAGTGGGAGCTAACCAGCTGACCTCATGCAGACCACTATTTAAGAAGCTTAATTGCTTACAGTTTCCTCTCTTTACATTTTTGAGATGATTATGTATGTAAAGCAAAATAATTTTAAGCAAAATTTCAATGTTCACAATCATAACACAAGAAACAGAAATTATTATTATGTGGCTAATCACTCCACAAAATTATTTGAACAAAAACCAACTTATGCAGGGAGAAAATTCATGAATAAATTACCCCAATTTTTAAAATGTTGTGATAATTTGCATTCCTTTAAAAAAAATCTGAAAAATTACTTGATCAGTGAAACTTTTTGTAGTTTACAAGAATTTCTTTCTTGATAGTAGTGATAGATGCATTATGTGATTCTTATACAGGTCATTTGTTCTAGCTAGAAGCTCTCCCTCCAACGCTCTGTGCTGCTGAGCTGTTCTGTTTAGTGGTGGGGGAAGCACCTCATAGTTGTAACAGTAGTATACAGTTAGAAAGAGAAGGAATGATCATTAAGTGAGAAGGAGACAACACTTGCTACTTGAAACTATCCCTACTCTACCTACTCGCCCTCCCCTTACAAGCTTCTTCCTAAACAAACGTACTATATGTATTTCAGGTGTTATATTATAACTGACATGTCCTATACTCCTCCTGGAGTCTCCAAAAAAAAACCTACATGGTAAGATGTCCTGACTAGTCTGTAGTGTTGCTTCAATTAGAAGTACTATTCTTAGTGATTAAACGATACTGAAAGTTTATAACTGCATTTCGGAGGATCGTGAAGTTTGGACTTTTTATCAGAGTGATTTGAATATATACAGTGTCAGAAAAAAGTTTAAGACCACTCATTAAAAACACTTTTTTTCAAAAATTAATAATTTTATTTAAGTAGGAAGTAATACAAATTCTCTTTTGGGTCAGTGGACCATGTCTAATAATCAACGGGCCCTTCTCTAGCCTTGTAGCATGCCTTAATTCTGTCAGGCATTGAGTGGATCAGTTTTATACACTCTTCAAGCGTCACCTGTTGTCATAAGGTACAGACTGCCAGTCTTAATTCGGTTCCGTTCCTGGGCTTCTGCTTTGCGAATCGATAAGCCTTGGTGTTCCAAAGATTTTCTATTGGGTTTTGGTCTGGACTTCTTGCTGGCCACGGAAGCAGCTCAATGTCTTGGGCAGCAAACCACTCCTTAGTTGCCTTGGATCTGTGGCAAGGGGCGTTGTCCTGCTGGTAGATGAAACTTTCCCCGAGGAGCCTCTGAGCAGAAGGAATCAACACTTCCTCCATAGTTCCATAGTATTTGTCACTGTTCATTGCACCAGTAACTACCTTACACTCTCCAGGTCCCTCTGATGTAATGCAACCCCAGATCATTATAGCATCTCCGCCTTGTTGGACTGCTGGAGCGACACAGGCCGGCAGAAATTTTTCTGTTTTTGTTCTGTGAACTCTGACCTTACGTCGAGGAAATAACTCAAAACGACATTCATATAAGAAAATTACTCTCTCCCAGGCTTCTTTAAGCCACCCTAAACGTTCTTTGCAAAACTGAAGTCGTTGCTTTTAGTGGTTGTTTAGGAGAGGTTTGTGGACTGCAAAATAGGAGGCTAGGCCTCCTTCATTTAATCTATTGCACACAGTGCGCTCATTTATATCAATATTATCACAAGAGGCCTTTAGTTCTCTTAAAAGATCACTACAACTAGCATTTCTTTCTTTTTCACTAAGTTAAATGAATGAACTGTTGCTACAACTTGAAGAAAGGAGGGAAATTTGAATAACTACATAAAAACTTCTCTTTTTTCAGATTTTTTCTAAAATTTTCAAAACGTTTAAGCTCCTTAAAAGTCGTAATAATCAATTTTTAAATTTTTTTCTTTACTTTTATTTGAAAAAAAAAACTATAAACTCTATGTGGAAACAAAAAATTATAGCTCTGCATATGTCCATTTTTTAACTACAATTTTTTTTTCTTTAAAATTTGTGCAATTTAGAGCATAAACCCAAATTTTAAAATCGCCGTATCTTTTGAACCAATTGAGCTATAGGAATTTCATTCATACCAAAATCCTTCACTTTCAATGGACAATTCTTAAAAAACGAGTATATAGTTAATAAAGAAAAAGGTTTAAGACCAGCAGCCAATTAAGTAGTTTTGTAAGGGTGGTCTTAAACTTTTTTCTGACATGGTAGTATAGTAATAGTATAGTTGAAAGGTGAAATAAATGACAGATTGGATAGAAAACAAAATGGCTAGGATAGGTTGCATTGCATTACAAAATATAAAAAAAAACATGAGCCAATACTTTTAAATTAAATGTAATGAGAATTGGTACGTATGGATTGCAAAAAGTTTGAAAAGCTTACACAAACATAAATAATTGAATTTTAACAATATTTACATTTTGATCTGAACTATTGTTACAATTTACACCATTATAGTTCTAGTTGTGAAAAACATACGACATCCATGCATATTTGACATGATGTTAGAATATAATTCTAGCAGTTGGTAGCTGAAGTTATAGAAACACGATATTGCTGAGTACTAAAACAAAAATTAATGTTTTACTCAATTGAACTTAACCAATAATTTTTGAAGTTGCGCACTACAATATCGTCCTTACCAATAAAAGGAATAAAACAACTTAGCTATTGGAAAGGTCTTGAAAGTTGAAAAACCTTTACAAAAAGAAAAACATATACTCACATTTTTATTTTCTCTTGCCTATTTGTTTATATAGGAAGAAAAGTATTGTTTTCATATCGATTTTTTAAAATCGAGTTTTCACTGGATCTACACGTTTTCAGACCTCCTGAATCCAAAAAAACATGTTTTTAGCGATTGGTCTGTGTGTGTGTGTGTGTAAACAGAATATTTCAAGAACAGAACATCGTATGAATTTGAAACTTGAAACTTAAGTTAAACACCAATACCGGACCCGAGACAAACATTTTTATCAAAATCTGTCAACTGGAAGTAGTAGTTTATTCATGTAATTTTTCACATTTTTGCAATTTTCTCTAAAACTGGTCCTATGATTTTTTTAAAATCGCCTGGTGTACTAAATTTTTTATGCTCTACAAGATGAGGTAGGCGCCATGTTTGCTGAAATTCTTGGTGAGGCTGTTTTCATGTAAAAAAATTGTTTTGTTAAGATTGCAGCTTTAATATACATTTTAGCGCAAAAAATTATATAATAAAAGTTGTAGAATATTTAAAATCCTACAACTTTTATTTCAATTTTTTTTTTGTATAACCCTTAGTTTAGCGGTAATTAGCAAGTTTCTGTTTTTTTTCTCACAAAAACATGTGAAAAATCGATTTTTCAAGATTTTGGCCTTAGTATGCATTTTACGACAAAAGTGTATACAATCAAATTTATAGGAAATTAAAAAATCTACAACTTTTATTTAGAGCATTTTTCTCTACAGAGCCTAGTTTAGCGTGAAAGAGTGATTTTACGTATTTTTAAGCCAAACTAAGGTTCATTTTCATTTGCATCTCTCGCTCATGATTAAAATTAGGTTATGTTTATTGGAGTTAGTTTTTTGTTTATTTCTAATGTTTTATTACTAATGTTAGGTTAATTGTTAATTATTTGCATTGGCAAGAGAAAGTTGTTGTGTGAGTGTTTCACACCAGATTTTTAATTGTTGGAAAGGAACAGAAAAAGAAGCCAAGCATGGCGCACAGAAAAAAATATAAATTTATTACTGATCAATTGTGAGCAAAGCAAGAAATTTAATTGTGACAAATACTGAACTTTTGGTGTTATTTATCAAATATTAATTTGATAAAATGAGTAGTTCTGTTTATTATTTTAGTTTATTTTCAGGGAAAGAATGATCTACAGACGGAAGCAGATAGAGCAGCTCAACGTTGTATTACCACATCGTTGTCTAAGCAATTTCCAGGTGTAACAATAATTGGAGAAGAAGGCCAGTCTAATTGCGAAGTCCCTCCTGAATTGATTGTTACTGAAAGTGATGAACAAGTATTAAAACTTAGCTGCCCTGAGGAATTTCAGTCTGTTAATGAAAACGATGTAAGTATCCTTTTAAAATTATCCTTTTGGCCGGTCCGTGGTGTAGTGGTCAGCGCAACTGGCTACTATGCCGGGGTCCCGGGTTCGATTCCCAGTCAGGTCTGGCATTTTTTAAATTTCTCTTGTCTATATGAATATATAGGAAGGAAAGTATTGTTTTCATATCGAGTTTTCACCGGATCTATACGTTTTCAGACCCCCTGAACCCAAAAAAACATGTTTTTAGCGATTGGTCTGTGTGTGTAAACAGAATATCTCAAGAACGGATCATCGTACGAACTTAAAACTTAAGTTACATACCACTACCGGACCCGACACGAACATTTTCATCAAAATCGGTCAACCGGAAGTAGTAGTTTATTCGTATAATTTATCACTTTTTTGCGATTTTCTCAAAAACTGGTTCTACGGTTTTTTTTAAAATCGCCTGGTTTACTCATTTTCTTATGCTCTACAAGATAGGGTAGGCATCATGTTTGCTGAAATTCTTGGTGAGGCTGTTTTCACGTAAAGAAATAGTTTTTTTTAAGATTACGGCTTCATTATAAATTTTAGCGCAAAAATTTATATAATAAAAGTTGTAGAGAATTTAAAAACCTACAACTCTTATTTCAAAGACTTTTTTGTATAACGCTTAGTTCAGCAGTAATTAGCGATTTTCTGTTTTTTTCTGAACGAAAAAGTATGAAAAATCTATTTTTTTAAGATTTCGGCCTCACTGTGCATTTTACGACAAAAGTGTATATAACTAATTTTATAGGAAATAAAAATATCTACAACTTTTATTAAAAGCATTTTTCTCTACAGAGCCTAGTTTAGCGTGAAAGAATGATTTTCCGTATTTTTAAGCTGAACTGAGTTTGATTTTCATTTTGCGTCTTTCAGTCATGATTAAAATAAGGTTATATTTTTAGAGGTTAGTTTTTTTGTTTATTTCTAATATTTTATTACTAATGTTAGGTTATATTGTTAATATTTGCATTGACAAGAGAAAGTTGTGTGAGTGTTTCACACCAGATTTTTCATCTATAAATCACCACATATCATTACCTACGCACAAGCCCAAGGCTTATGTAGGCATCATCACTCAATTTAAAAAAAAAATAACTTAATCGATAAACTAAAATTTGTCTGGATAGCATTGTAATTTATGAGATTCTGAATGATCTTTCAACATTAAGTACTACTGAGAACTGTCACTTTATAACTACTAGCCAACAATTATAATATCGAGTACTGTATTTGCTGTTGTATAAGATGCACTCCTATTTCCAAGAAGAATTTCAATCTTTAATATTAAATTTTATATTTTCTCTTTCTATTGCCTATATGAATAGAGGAGCTTATAGGAAGGAAAGTATTGTTTTCATGTCGATTTTTTGAAATCAAGTTTTCACCCCTTGAACCCAAAAAAACATGTTTTTAGCAATTGGTCTGTGTATGAACAAAAAAATATCTCAAGAACGGAACATCGTACGAAGTTGAAACTTGAAACTTAGGTTAGGTACTACTAGAGGACGCGACACGAAAATTTTCATCAAAATCGGTCAACCGGAAGTAGTAGTTAATTCGTGTTATTTTTCACTTTTTTACAGTTTTCTCTAAAACAGCTCCTACAATTTTTATTTTTTACTACATTTTTTATGCTCTATAAGATAGGGTAGGTGCCATGTCTGCTGAAATTCTTGGGAAGGCTTGCTCTATTAGGAAAATGTTTTTTTTTTTTAAGATTGCGACTTTAATATGCATTTTAGCGGAAAATGTATATATTAAAAGTTGTGGATAATTTAAAAACCTACAACCTTTTATTTCAAACATTTCTTTGTATAACACTTAGTTTAGCGGTAATTTGTGATTTTATGTTTTTTTCATGAAAATGGTGTAAAAAAATCGATTTTTTAATATTTCAGCCTAGTAAGCATTTTACGACAAAAGTGTACATAATAAAATTTATCGGAAATTAAAAGATCTACAGTGCTTAAAAGAATTCACAACAATTTTGAAGGCAACATTGTTCAAAGAAGTTTTAACTTATTTACAGAGCTTAGTTATGGAAAGATGTTTTAAGTTTTCACCTGATGTCATTTCTTGTCCTGGTGACATCATCCATTCATGCTATTAGTGAAGAGGGGTAAACTGTACCTATCTCAGACAAAGGAAGTGAATTTAATTTCTATTAAATGGCATTTTAAAAGAACCTGACCGATGAGACAATCAGTAATCTCACCATATATTGTCATTGATTTGTCAACAGATAAATTATGATATTCTAGGAATTTTTAAAACAAAAACACTTTTTCTGATTAAGTTTATTAGACTGTTGAATAGCGTTATGACTGTAACAATTTACAGTACAGTAATTTGATTTTTGTAATTCTATATAGTAAACATTAAAAGAGTTACAGAAAATTCCCATCCGTTGTGTCAGATGCATGCTGTTTTTTTGACGAGTTACTGAAGCAAAAAAAGTGTGTCTTATAAACCAGCAAATACGGTAATTTAACCCGAAATTGGTTAAACAGAACAGTTTTATCCATAAGTATATATTTTTTCAAGAATCAAATCTAATGCAGATTACTCGAAAATAAGTAATTTCTCTTCTTTTCTTCCCAATATTTCAAAATTCTCTAAGAAATTGCTTTTCATCTTTCTTTTAAGAAGTGTGTTGTAATTTTTACAATCTTTTATGACTCAAGTTCTGCTGGAATTTCCAAACCGAACACTTTACTTCTAAATTTCGTTTAATCACTAAAATCATTCTCGGTAAATCTGTGTTTTACCATATGTAACTACTGTTATAAAAAACTGAAAAACCTACAACTTTTAGAAGAATTTTCTTCTACAGAGCGTAGTTTGCCTCAATTAGTGATTTTTTATATTTCTAAGACCTTAAGGTTCATTTTAACTTTGTGTCATTCACTCTTGATTAAAATTAGGTTATGTTTTTTTATTTTACATTGTTTACTAATGATTTTTTTTTTTTAATCCCTAATGTGTGTACGTTGCAATCTGTTCAATTCAGAACAATATGCAACCCCATGACCTAATGAGATGAGGATGATATGTATGAGGTGTAGTCTTGTACAGGCTCAGGCCAACCATTCCTGAGAGAGTATGGTTAATTGAACCCCAACCATCAAAGTTCACCGGTAACAACTGTCTTGCATTCAAATCTGTATAAAAGTAACTACCTTTACTAAGATTTGAACCAGGAACCTTTGTCTCTGAAAATCAGCTATTTAACAGCTGATTTTGGCAAAGACTTTACCTCTAGACCAACCCGGTGGGTTTACTAAAATGATTAAACATAGGCAATATTATTTATAATATTATTATTATTTATACAATATTATTTAAGGCGTTTGACACTGTTCAGCATGAAAAGTTAATGGCTATACTGAAAGAGGTAGGTCTGGATGGGCGAGACATTCGGATAATAGCCAATCTGTACTGGAATCAGACTGCGGACATTAGAATTAACAACCAGACATCGGAAGAAATTCCTATTATGAGAGGAGTTAGACAGGGCTGCGTGCTCTCTCCACTTTTGTTTAATTTATATGCGGAGAAGATCTTCAGAGAAGCGGTGGAAGACAGAGCAGAGGGTATAATTGCCAATGGAATAGTCATTAACAATTTGAGATACGCTGATGACACAGTTCTGCTGGCAACGGACAGGGATGATTTGCAGGCGCTCCTACATTCAGTGACGGACCATAGCCAACAAATGGGTTTGAAAATAAACATAAAGAAAACCCAATGGATGGTGATCAGCAAGAACAAAAATATAGCTAATAACTTGGCAGATATTGTGATAGATGGGGACATAGTGCGAAGAGTGCAGGCATGCAAGTATTTGGGCTGCTGGGTGAACGAGGAGTGGGACTTGTCGCAGGAGATTAAATGCAGAATAGAGCAGGCGAGAACATCATTTAGGAAAATGCAAAGGGTACTAACAAGTAGAGAGTTAAAACTTGCGCTGCGAATACGCTTATTGCGCTGTTATGTGTTTAGCATTTTGTTCTATGGGATGGAAGCATGGACCCTCACAGAAGCAATGTGCAGGAGGATTGAGGCTTTCGAAATGTGGGCTTACCGCAGAATGTTGAGGATATCGTGGATGGACAGAGTGACGAATCAAGTGGTAATGCAGCGGCTAAACAAAGAAAAAGAAGTGCTTAATATCATAAAAAGAAGGAAATTAGAGTACTTTGCCCACGTGATGAGAAATCCGAAATATGGAATGCTGCATGTGATCATCCAGGGGAAGATAGAGGGGACGCGCGGCCCCGGACGTAGGAGAACGTCCTGGCTTAGGAACCTTCGCCAGTGGTACGGGGTGAGCACCACGACACTATTTCGGTTGGCTGTGGACAGAGTGAAGGTCATGCGACTGATCGCCAATGTTCTAGGAGGACACGGCACTTAAAGAAGAAGAATATTATTTATTATTTACATTGGCAAAAGAAAGTCTGTGTGTATGTGTGTGTGTGTGTTTCACAACGGATATTTTTTATAACTTTCTTCGTTACTTTGATTTACAGGTTGTCGTATGGGTTGATCCATTGGATGGAACCGCTGAATATACTCAAGGTAATTTTATCACTATATACTACAATTTGTTTTCATTAAAATTTTTGTCCTAAAAAAATGGTAACTACCGTTTTATCAACTCGAGTACAGAGACTGCTAAAAAATTTTCGATTTGGGTGAACTTGACTGGCGCCACTGCATTGACTGTTGTTTTGATTCAGCGTTGGTGTAACAATATCCTTGTCTTGTCACCAATAACAATGCACCAAAATAAATATATTCATCTTGGTGATAGCAAACCAAAAACTCTTGTCCACTGCATTATTTGCTCTTTGTGCTGGTCGGTGAGCATTTTCGGAGCTCACCTAACACACAATTTGTGATATCTGAGCTTTTCTGTGGGTAGAGGAACAACATGCGGAAATTCATTAGCCTGAGCACTAATTGGCAATGGCTGATCACATTGCAGTTTTTAGTTCATTTGATCAATAATGCAATGCAATCAACTCCTACATGTTGTTGCCACCGGCTTGTAGTAGCACAATCTGTAGAGCTGTCATAGGACCGGCCAGAGCGGCAGGGCATCCGGCAGTGTAGTTCAAAAATAAAGAAAATTGGTCGGGGAAGCCTTCGCCACTTTCTCAAAGAGAAGCAGCCACTGGCAAACGAAAGGGAGGTCGTCTTTACCGTTGCCTAAACGATTAGGCAGCAAACACCTTTTACTGCTGCCTACGAAAGGAGCAGTCGCCGGTGAAGCGAAGCAGGGTCGTCTGTACCATTCCCCAATCGAATAGGAGCAGTTGCCAACGCAGCGAGCACCTTTTACCGCTGCCTCTTAAAGAAGCAGTCGCCGGTGAAGCGAGCGGTAGGGAAGGGAAGAGTGAAGTAAGAAGAAAAAAACTCAATGTTGAGCGATCATTTTTCTCCTCCGTACCGATCTTCTCTACAGATGGAATCGATACTGTCTTATCACCTTCAACTATTGCATTCACCGGTACCTCAGATACATCTTGCTACTTGGCACACGCACTGCAAGAGGTGTGACCGCTGCGCTATCTATCGGCAGCACCAACAGTGGGCAAAATATGAACTACGGACCGGCGTAATAGTATCAGTGTTCATAATTCGAACATTACTCGTCTTCTTTCAAGGAGTCAAGGAGTGTCCCGAATTTCGGAAAATTATTTTATTACAATTTGATATTTTGAATTAATTATTATTGTTTTAATATTTCAGGTTTACTAGAGCATGTAACAGTATTAATTGGAGTAGCTGTAAAAGATAGAGCCGTTGCTGGTATCATACATCAGCCATATTTTAATTATAAAGGAGATAATGTTGGCCGTACATTATGGGGTATATCAGGTGTTGGAGTGGGAGGATTTAAACCACAGTCACCTCCAGAAGGTAAACGCATTATTACGACTACAAGATCGCATGGTACACCTGTTGTACAAGCTGCACTTGATGCGTTAAAGCCAGATGAAATTATTAGAGTTGGAGGTGCCGGGCATAAAGTAAGTCTATTAAAATATACACAACTTGGGTAGGATTTAAGGAATAATTAAATACTGGGTAATTTTAAATAATAATAATAATTTTTTTTTTTAAATTCCTAATATATATGTACATTGCAATCTGTTCAATTCAGAACAATAAGCAACGCCATGACCCAATGAGATGAGGATGATGTGTATGACGTGTAAATGAGGTGTAGTCTTGTACAGACCTAGCTCGACCATTCCTGAGAGAGTATGGTTAATTGAACCCCAACCATCAAAGTACACCGGCAACCACTATCTAGTATTCAAATTCGAATAAAAGTAACTACCTTTACTCAGTCAATAAGTTTTAAACAGCATGACTGTCACTGGTCGTTAAGAATAAAATTACTTAAATGGGTTAAAAATATGTGGATCTCATGCAAAATAAAATTGGTTCTTTTGTAAAGGGATGATCGCTGGATAAAGGTGGTTGTTAAGAGAGGTTTGATTGTAATTGATAAGATTGAAGGTTTTTTAGTGTGGTGGTCAGCACAACTGGCTTCTAATCCGAAGGTCACATTTCATTCCTGATCTGATCTGGCATTTTTTCCTTTTTAAATCATCTCATACTATTACCGACACACAAGCCAAGGCTTATGTAGGAGTCATAACATAATTTAAAAAAAGTAGATGTAGGCTGTTTAGCAGGAGTGGGGAATGGATTTTAAGGCCAATCAAAATTTGCAACTCAGCCTTGGTGAGGCTGACCATCTTAACCCTTACAGTGCCAGACGTCCTACCATTAGGACGTTAAAATTTTCACAAAAAAATATGGTAGCGTCCTATTATCAGAATGTCAGCAGTTCAACCAAAAAATGCCGGCATCTTTCTTTTATTAATACTTACTTACTTACTTACAAAGCGCTACAGCCCTACGTGGACCTTGGCCTCTTCAACAATGCGCCTCCATTCATCCCTCTGACCTGCCCGTCTCCTCCAGTTCCCCACCCCCAAGCTCGTCAGATCCTTTTCCACATCCTGCAGCCAGCGTGTTCTAGGGCGACCCCTCCTCCTCGTTCCCTCCATTCTCCCAACAAGCATCTGTCTCTGCATCCTGTCCTGTTCCATCCTGTGCACATGTCCCAGCCAGCTGATTCGTCTAGACTTTATATACCGTACTATATCTTTTCCTTGTAAAATGGCGTTGATTTCTGCATTGGTTCTTATTCTCCATTCGCCTTCGTCATATATTGGACCATGAATTCTTCTCAAAATCTTTCTTTCAAAAATCCTCAATGCGTTAACGTTCCGAGAGCCAAGAACCCATGCTTCACAGCCATATGTCACTACCGGTCTTATTAGTGTTTGATATATTTTCTTCTTTGTACATCTTGATATAAGCCTAGATTTTATTAAATTTCTGTTCGCATAGTAGGCTCTGTTACCCTGATCAATTCTTTTTCTTTTTTATTAATACTACCATCACTAAAAAATTCATCAAATTTTCAATTTTCACTCAATTTTTATAAATAACATATGAAAACAACTAAAAATATGATTTTCGAAACTTTCATCACAGTATTTTTATTTTTTTTACAATATATAAATTATTTTTGTGACTTGGTGCATAATTAAATTGTCTTTGAAGTGATATAAGTGAAATTTAGTAACATAATTTTTTATGGTGATTTTTTAATTATAAAGGAAATTTTCACTAAAAACATTTCTACCTATAATGTTTTTTTTAATACTTGTAAGAAATGTGTTCCAAGTTTATTGTCATACAAGATCAATTCATTATGAACAAAACAAACAAACTTATTAAGATACCTTGAAAAATAGCCATGTTATGGATAGGTACCTATATAAAATGCTACAAATCGCACAAAAGTAGGCTGGGATTTTTCGATAGGAACTCGCAATATTCTCCTGGCATTGTAAGGGTTAAGAAATTTACAAATAACACGCTATGCAAAAAAAATTTACCACCAACAGCTTTTTACTTTCTCTTGCCTATATGAATATATAGGAAGGAAAGTATTGTTTTCATGTCGATTTTTCGAAATCGACCTTTCACCGGATCTATACGTTTTCGGACCCCCTGAACCCAAAAAACATGTTTTTAGCGATTGGTCTCTGTGTGTGTGTGTGTGAACAGAATATCTCAAGAACGGAACATCGTACGAACTTGAAACTTGAAACTTAAGTTATGTACCACTACCGGACTCGACACGAACATTTTCATCAAAATCGGTCAACCGGAAGTGGTAGTTTATTCGTGTAATTTTTCACTTTTTTGCGATTTTCTCAAAAACTGGTCCTACGATTTTTTTTTAAATCGCCTGGTTTACTCAATTTTTTATTCTCTACAAGATAGGGTAGGCGTCATGTTTGCTGAAATTCTGGGTGAGGCTGTTTTCACGTAAAAAACGTTGTTTTTTTAAGATTACAGCTTTAATATGCATTTTAGCGCAAAACTTTATATAATAAAAGTTGTAGAGAATTGAAAATTCTACAACTTTTATTTCAAACAATTTTTTGTATAACGCTTAGTTTAGCGGTAATTTGCGATTTTCTGTTTTTTTCTCACAAAAATGTGTGAAAAATCGATTTTTTTAAGATTTCGGCCTTAGTATGCATTTTACGACAAAAGTGTATATAATTTAATTTATAGAAAATTAAAAGATCTACAACTTTTATTTAAAGCATTTTTCTCTACAGAGCCTAGTTTAGAGAGAAAGAGTGATTTTCCGTATTTCTAAGCCAGACTGAGGTTGATTTTCATTTTGCATCATTCACTCATGATTAAAATAAGGTTATGTTTTTGAGGTTAGTTTTTTGTTTATTTCTAATATTTTATTATTAATGTTAGGTTTATTGTTAATTATTTGCATTGGCAAGAGAAAGTTGTGTGAGTGTTTCACACCAGATTTTTCATCATAGTTTCTCAGGAAAAATTCAGAATGGGTTCTTATTAATCTAGTGGCAAATTTTTTTTAGAATTACTGCTTATAATGTATTTTATAACTTCGTTTAAGCACGTTCTGCATAAATTATAGAAAATTAAAGGTGTCACGACTTGCATCTGTGACGCTATTGATAAAAAATGCAGATTTATGCTATTTTTAAAAGTAGCATTAATAAGAAAGTTTTCTGTTTTTCCGTTCTTTATATTTATTGCACTAACGAATATTTATTAGTAAGTTTTTAAATAATTTTGAACTTGTGAATGCTTTCAGGTGTTGCTTCTGATGGAGGGCAAAGCACATGCTTATGTATTTGCAAGTAAAGGCTGTAAGAGATGGGATACATGCGCTCCAGAAGCCGTGTTGGCAGCAATGGGTGGAAAATTAACCGATCTTCATGGAAATTTATACAATTATTCTAAAGATACACCTTATGAAAATACAGCTGGAGTTCTTGCCACTGCTAAAGCAGTTGACCATGATGTTTATTTACGAACAATTCCAAATGATATTCGACAGGCGTTATAATCAACATTCGTACATTTTACTTAATTATGTGATTGTAAAACGATCTTATTCCAATTTTTGCATTTAAGAACAAATATTATAATATCCATTTATATACATTTTGTTGTTAAAACAATATTTTTAATGTTACGAACGTCATTTATTTTTTAATAAACTGTTGACAAAAATTTTGTGTGTTGACTATGTTTACTCCTCATTAAAACTATTTTATTCCTTTTTCAAAGTAAACTTACTTTCTCTTTCCCTGTATGAATATATATGACGGTCATTCGGAAAGTAAAGAATATTTTGATCTGATGAGCTGCGCAGTTCCCCCACCATCTGCTGCTGAGTCATTGACCTTCCACTCAGCTAGGCCAGTTTGGCGCAAACAGCGACCTGATACAGTCGTGTAATGATTTTTGGTAAGTCTTTAAAATGTGTGTCTTGGCATCTAAACACGAGGTTAATAATGTAATACACTTTTTGAATGCTAAAAGAGTGCGACCTAACAAAATTTACAGACAAATAACAGAGATTTATGGTAATGTGATGAACAAAGCGTCAGGTTGAAAATGGTGCATTTAGTTTGCACGGTTGTTGTCTAGCGGCGTAGTGCTTCTGCAAAATAACGTTATGACCACATTCTGCTGCATTGACGAAGAATTTGCTGCAACAGGTTTGATAGGAGCTTTTTGATTATCTGCCCTTTATAGCCCAGACTTGGCCCTGAGTGATTTCCACCTATTTCCCAAAATGAAGGACTTTTTGGGCGGGAACCGCTATCGAAGTGACGATGAACTGAAAGAGGGAGTTCGTGAGTGGTTAAACAACTTGGCGGCAACTAAGTATGCAGAGGGCATAGCAAAATTGGTGAAACAGTACAAATGTTTAAATTTGTACACCGATTACGTATAAAAATAGTTTAAGTATCAGGTACGTTGTAAAAAAAGTTTTGTTTGGCTATAATAAAAAATTTCAAAATAAAGGAAAACATTCTTTACTTTCTGAATTGCCCTCATATATATGTATAGAGAAGAAAACTATTGTTTTCATGTCGATTTTTTAAAATAAAGTTTTCACCGGAAGTACTCATTTTCAGGCCCCTGAACCTGAAAACATGTTTTTTTTTGCCTCAAAAGCTTCAGTAATTTATTTGACTGAGCTTGAGGAAAGAAACAGAGCAATCATGTTTTCCCAGGAACGAGAAGGTCAAGTGTGTGTAGTTGTATATCTACTGGCACATAACGCCAAGGGTCCCAGGTTCAATTTCGGGTCAGGTCCAGAATTTTTTCATCACTTATTTCCATCTACCACTCTTCATTATCTGCATTAGCATTAATATGCAAAGCAGTCGGGATGTGAAACAAAAAAAACTACATAAAATGTGAAAAATATACGAATAATAAATAAGAGTAATAATTCTTATCATTAATTACAAGATTTAAACCCACATAAGATATAAAACCTAAGATTTAAACCCATAAGATATAAACCCACCGGGTTGGTCTAGAGGAAAAGCCGTCACCAAAAACAGCTGATTTTCGGAGACGAAGGTTCCTGGTTCGAATCCTAGTAAAGGCAGTTACTTTTATACGGATTTGAATGCTAGACAGTGGTTACCGGTGTACTTTGATGGTTGGGGTTCAATTAACCATACTCTCTCAGGAATGGTTGGCCTGAGTCTGTACAAGACTACACCTCATTTACATGTCATACACTTCATCCTCGTCTCACTGGGTCATGGGGTTGCTTATTGTTCTGAATTGAACAGATTGCAACACATATTAGGAATTAAAAAAAAAAAAAATTCTACAAAAATTATTTCATTTGATTTTCTGCACTTGTTTCTTTGTATGTAACATTGGTTTTAAATACGTGTTAATGCAAAGTTATTTATGCTTGTGATAATAATTCAACAAAATGATTATTGTACAATGTTATCAAGAAATTAATGATTAATAAAAAATTCAGTTCTATATCCTTACGAATCATAAAGTCTCGTATAATAATGAACACATACAGTGCAGATATTGTAAACGAATCATTGAACATAAAGTTGTTCACTGATAAGTAAATATGGAGTGTAGAATATTTTTGTCAATATTTTTTGCTAATTTATTTATATTTTCTGAGAGTAAGCGTGTAAAAAATGCTATCACATTTCATAATATAAATTGTCCAGACAGACAAGTAAGTAATTTATTTTTTAAATTCTAAAGCCAAAGTAAAGTGAAGTTATTATTATTCATCAGTAAAATGCTAGATTTTATCTTGAGAAATTAATTTTGAGATTGGGTAGGTTTTAGAATGTCACCTATATATAAGTGATTAAAAGAAATATTAAACATTCGCGCGCACAAAAATTAGTAGGTTACTACTTCATATATTCGGCTGTAACGTGCTAAAATTTCAGTTTAGCGTAAACTTTTACATAACATGTTTTGGAGATGAGAGTTTCGTGAATAAAACTCTGTTTTTAATTTGTATTTTGGGTAATATTTGGCTAAGTAATTGCAGTTTGAAATTTGTAAAAATTGGTAAAGGGCTGTGAAAGCCCTTTACCAATTTTTACAAATTTCAAACTGATAAGTTCACTGATAAGTAAATATGGAGTGTAGAATATTTTTTGGTAAAGGGCTGTGAAAGCCCTTTACCAATTTTATTACCCTTTACCAATACCACTCTATTATTGAAAAAAGGCATGACCTTGCTACAAGCAATAGTTTACTATACAAATAAAAAATAAAAAAAAATCTGGTGTAAAACACTCACACAATTTTCTCTTGCCAATGTAAATAATTACCAATAAACCTAAAATTAGTAATAAAACATTAGAAATAAACAAAAAAAAAAATCCACAAAAAACATAACCTTATTTTTTAATCATGAGTGAAAAACGCAAAATGAAAATCGACCTCAGTTTGGCTTAAAAGTACGAAAAATCACTCTTTCACGCTAAACTAGGTTCTGTAGAGAATACTGCTTTAAATAAAAGTTGTAGATCTGTAATTTCGTATAAATTTGATTATATAACATACATTTGTCGTGAAATGCATACCGAAATCTTAAAAAATCGATTTTTCACAAGTTTTCGTGAGAAAAAACAGAACATCGCTAATTACCGCTAAACTAAGCGTTATACAACAAAATGTTTGAAATAAAAGTTGTAGGATTTTAAATTTTCTACAACTTTAACTATAATTTTTTGCGCTAAAATGCATATTAAAGCTGTAATCTTAAAAAAACAATTTTTTTTACGTGAAAACAGTCTTACCAAGAATTTCAGCAAACACGGTGTCTACCCTATCTTGCGGAGCATAAAAAATTTAGTAAACCAGGCCGATTTTAAAAAAATCGTAGGAACAGTTTTTAAGAAAATCGCAAAAAAGTGAAAAATGATACGAATAAACTACTACTTCCGGTTGACCGATTTTGATGAAAATGTTCGTGTCGGGTCCGGTAGTGGTATGTAACTTAAGTTTTAAGTTTCAAGTTCGTGCGATGTTCTATTTTTGGGATATTTTGTGTACACACACACACACACACACACAGACCAATTGCTAAAAAAACATGTTTTTTTGGGTTCAGGGGGGTCTGAAAACGTGTAGATCCGGTGAAAACTCGATTTCGAAAAATCGACATGAAAGTAATACTTTCCTTCCTATAAATTCATACAGGCAAGAGAAAGTAATAATAACAGTAACAGGATGTAGTGGAGAAAAAGGGGGGAGGAAAAAGGTTCAATATGTCACAGCAAACAAAACATTTACGCTCTCATAAAATATTCTCATACAATTTTATCTTAGCCCAGCGACAGCATAATCGTTTTATCTCTCTTTAGTCAATAATAAATTTTTTTTGTTTTGTTCAACGTCCAACTGTTCTGCAATTACTGCTAATGCAGACGGTGAAAGATGAAATGGTTTTTTTGTAACGTATGGATATATGCCGTACCTGAATGGGATTCGAACCCAAGACCGCATGATGAGAGGCGAGCACGTTACCAACTACGCCAATGCGGCCGGCTCAATAATACACACGCCCTATAAAAAGCTATATACAGAAGTACCAACCCTAAAGATGAAATATTCCCGAAGTTACACTATCGAAGATTGGTGAAGCAAAAAGTTAGGTTTATAAACTTCACCCGCTTCGTAGCAAGCACTATCAATAGTAAATACATCGTGTTTTATATCAAATTTGACTTCATTTCAGCGCGCATAATTTGAGATATCATACGCCCTGATAGCTTTATAAATACGCCCGCTACAGCCGCACGAAGCTCGCAACTAGCCGGACCGCGAATATGCGGTTCCCGCCACAGAAGGGTCTATTCCGACAACGCTAGTACTACCTGCTAGTTGACTAGCAGCCTGTTCTTTCCTGCGTTGATAGGTTTGACTTATAGTCCAGCCTCTGTTGGTTTGCTCCTAATGTAAACAAATAATGACGTCACTGAGCATGCGCATTATATCATAATATGTACACGCTGATTAAAAAGTAACAACAAAATACTTTAAAAAGTATTTAAATAGAAAATACTTTTAAAAGTATTTTTCTAAATGAAATTGTTAGGCCTACATCTTATCATGACTAATGTTTTTAGTACTTTAAGTACTTATAATTTAAAAAATAGTTAACTTAATAGGAATAGGACATCCGTAAAGTGGCAGACTCTAGCGTGCACCCTGTAGTAGGTGGCTTTTGTTTGTTGACAGTAAGAGCAAACTAACAACGGCTTAACTGTAGATTATTTTATTCTGAAATTAGACGGAAATACAGCAATTTACACATTAAGAGTCCTCAGATTTTAGCCGGTTTTCCGTTAATGTGAATTTAAACGTCCGTTACCGTTCAGGCTTTTCATAAAAGAATGACGTTTAAGTACGTTGAAGGTCAGAGTTTTTTCTGTTTGAACATTTTAAAATAGTAGTCTGATGTTTTCCATTTTAAAATGCCGGCCATTTTTTTAAAGTGTATTTTGGCTTCACGTAAAGATAGGGAAATGATTTTTGAACTGAACCATGCATTTTTACAGTAGTATTGTGCCATGTATCGTATTTTGCATTTGTAATTAGAAAGAGATATGTGGTGTTAATAGAAAAATTCTATAAGCCTCTAAACTTCTTGAGGGTAAACTGAGCTCTATATCGGTATCCGCTCCGAGTATAGTCGTTTACAAAAACAAACTGTTGTGTTTTTCCTGCTGCAACTCATTCCGTAGCTCATTTTGAATTATTTAACTAATTATTTAATCGCAAGTTGAAAAAGAAAGTGCACGAGTGTGGACATACCTACTGTCGATTTCTTTATTATAGATACCCGAGTTTGGAGCCTTGTTTCTTCAAAACCACTTGTTAAATTTTAACGTACTATGCAACAAAATTTAGCTAATTTTCGTGTACAAAGCTTCCGACGTAATATTTCAACACAAACCTTTAAGGGGTTAACAATTTCCAAAATTAACCCCTAAGGGTTGAAAGGATATTCAACCCCTAAATGGTTTTAAATTTAAACTAATTGGTCTATTATTATAGGTATTTAAAAAATTTCCAAGCCAGAAAATCTTTGTTTTGATTTATTCATAACCCAAATTTAAAAATTATTGAAATAAAACAAAATTATACGCAGGGTGGTTTAAGGATATTGTTGTAAACCAACAATTTATTATTTAATGTTAAAATTTATTATTTTCCTATCATCCAATACATGCTCTTAGATTTCAAATTAAATTGTTTTATTTCTTTTATTCCTAATTTGTGTACGTTGCAATCTGTTCAATTCAGAACAATAAGCAACCCCATAACCCAATGAGATGAGGATGATGTGTGACGTGTAAATGAGGTGTAGTCTTGTACAGATTCAGGCCGACCATTCCTGAGAGAGTATGGTTAATTGAACCCCAACCATCAAAGTACACCGGTAACAACTGTCTTGTATTCAAATCCGTATAAAAGTAACTACCTTTACTAGGATTTGAGCCAGGAACCTTTGTCTCCGAAAATCAGCTGTTAAACAGCTGATTTTGGCGACGACTTTACCTCTAGACTAACCCGGTGGGTTGTTTTCTTTTAGAGGCAATTTTTTCTTCCTTGTTAAAAGTTTTAAAATTATAGTATTTTTTTGCGTACAGATACTACATGAACCGAATGCAACAGTGGTTGTGAATCCATCAGATCATACTGTTATAAAAATAGCAACATATGTAACAGAACAACTCGCAGTTATGAGACAAAATAAATATAAATTCAAACTAGAAAATATTCTTTCGTGTGCTATAAAGGTAGGTAATAACAATAATAATGTATTTACTTTTTTCAAATAAATAGTGTATTCATAAATAGTATATTTCCTGTAACTACACATATTTAAAATTAACATATTTATTGTTGTTTAGGTCAACAGCCGAAAGGCTGGTTAGAACCTCTAGAGGTTTAACTAAGTAAAAACGAGAAGTAAGTGGTTTACCATGCCTTCCTCACTGAGTTGAAATAGTATGCTTATCAGCATGCCAGGCCCTCCGAAAAGCACTCACTTTCCACCCTGCAAATGACACCTTTACTTCATTCACCACAGGGTCTGGCTGCATAGTGAAATTCATTACTCTCAGAGGAGATAACTCTGACTAGTGTCTTTTACACTTCTACCTCTTCTGTTCTTAAATAGTTCAGTCATATAAGTGGCTGACTATGTGATAAGAAACAGAAGTATTTTTTTAGCCTTGGACCAAACAGATAGAGTGCAATTAAAATAACACTCCACCTGCCCATTTTGGGCATATTCATTTGTAATAACTGAAATAAATAAATAATAACGCAGTACATGCGATTTTCGACTTAAGACGATGGATACCAGAGAGGAAGGTTCTAGGGACCAGACTTGGGTCGCCGATTTATCCAGGAAATCTCTGTGATTTTATGATTGTTGAAGAAGAAAGCTGGAAGGCCATTGAGGAGTTCATCCAGAAAGTGATAAAGAGCAGAGAGGCCCAGCTGCGTTAGTCCCAAAAGAAATCACTCAAAAAGGGGATAAATGGGTAATAAGAAGAGAAATCGCTGGATAACGTTATCCAGCTAATAAAGAACCTCCAGATTGTTGTGAAGTTATGCCAAACGGTGATCCCACGGCAAGTCGGGATGGAATTGAAAGGAATTGAGAGGTTTTGGCAGATAGTTGCCTTCAGCAGAGCTCCGCATAGCCCAGGTAAAGACCTATCTGGGTACCGGTAGTAAATTCGGTTTCCTCTCGTAAAAAAAAATTAAAATAACTGAAATAAATCTTATACAAGAATAACATATAATTAAATAAAAATATACAAATCAATTTATTATTGACAAAAATTCTACCTTACCTACAAATAAAATTTAGACTTTATGCAGGGAAGGAACATTATGCTCTTTAAGATTATATTTATTGGTTGAAAATTTTAAAAATTGTCATCCATCATTTTCCTTTGTCTGCCGTCCCATCCAGATGTCAGAAACGGCAAGAGTTAGCAACAAACGGTTTCCGGATTTGTAATCTATACCAAAAGTTAGTGGGCCTGGATTGGGTTTGAGGTTCTGGTTTCAACCGGAAGTGGCCCAAAACTAGAAGTCAAAAAATCAAAGTCGGAATTCGGAAACAAAAATAGTGTCATTCGATACCTCTTGAAGAGTTGACACAGAAATCATTGGGTTTGCAAGAAACGGTTTCGAAGTGGCCCAAAACCGAAAGTCAAGAAATCAAAGTCAGAATTTGGAAACTAAAATAGTGTCATTCAATTCCTCTTAAAGAGTAAATACAGAATTCATTGGGTTTAAAGTCATAGTTTTGACCGGAAGTGGTCCAAAACCGGAAGTAAAGAAATCAAATTCGGAAACAAAAATATCTTTACCCGATACCTGTTGAACAGTAGATAAAGAAATCACTAATGGTTTTTGCCATAGGTCAAAGGTAAGCCTTATTAAGAATTGCTACCAGGCATGAGTCCCATAGTCTCATGAAAGAGATTTTAAAAGATTAAGATAGTTCTTTTAAATAATGAATTGATAAAATATAAACTTTTGAACTCATTGTAATACTTTTTTCTCATAGCATGCCAAAAGATTTGAATTATATGTTATAAGATTAAGAGTGATAGAGACTGGTTGTCTAACTAAAAATTATTTTGAAATATGTACTGCACCACCACCAGCAAAAAAGGTAAAGCAAAACATTACAGTTTAATTTTTCATGAAATAATTTCAATTGTTAATAAACTGATATTACACCTTGTTTAACGTAAGAAAATTTAGCTTAATTTGTAATTTTTGGTATTTTTTTCAAAATATCAAAAAATAATATAAAGATTTACATCCTTAGAATTTTTTTATGTAGATGAAAAGCTGAATTTCAGGAATGAATTGAAAATTTTCATATGGTTTTTGTTGCTTCCATTGTTAGTACGTATTATTATTGAAATCAGGCAAAAGCTTATTAGCCTGAAATGACGCAGATAAACTTTGTCGTAAAAAAATAATAGAACCTTTCCTCGAAAGCTGTGGTTCCACAGGTGATCCGCGAAAGCCTCAAGAGTGGTCTGGGGAGGGTTCGACAGTACATATAAAAGATTTGCCAAATAAATGGCGATTTTGAAAGCGATGTTCATTGAACGAGATTAGCTGAATATATTTGATGACTACTATATATTTATATTTAATGACTATAATATATTTGATGACTACTATATATTTATATTTAATGACTATAATATATTTGATGACTACTATATATTTATATTTAATGACTATAATATATTTGATGACTACTATATATTTATATTTAATGACTATAATATATTTGATGACTACTATATATTTATATTTAATGACTATAATATATTTGATGACTCTTTGGTGTTGAATTAAAATTTTTATAATAGTATAAATAAAGTAACCAGCTTAGTGGACCCGTAGGAATAAAATTGCACAATTTTTTGGGGTTTTAAACCCCTATCAATAAATAAATGATTTAAGTTAACTACAAACTTAACCGTTCTTAGAAGAACGGTGAGTAACAACTAAAGCAGTGTTACGATTGTTTTGTCCTGAAAGGACGGTTCTAAACTGAAACTTTAAAAAATTTCTATTAAATCATGTATTTTATAAAATCAATCTCTGTTAAAATACTGAACAGATGTTAAATTTTCAAAAATGATAACCCTAAGGGCCCTTTATAAAAATTTTCAAAAATATGTATGTGTGTGTAAACTACATATTGCTGTTGAAGTAGTAAGGGGTTTGATAAAGGCAAGAGACGTAGCCTACGCGGGGGAAATATCAAAACATCGTTTGTGTGTTTGCGCGCGCGCCCGTGTACGTTGTGGAGTATACAGTCGATTAGCAGCTACACGGTTGACGGATTTTGATGAAAATATTCGGGTTGGGTCCCCTTGTGGTACCTAACTTAAGTTTGAAGTTTCAACTTCGTACGCTGTTCCGTTCTTGAGATATTTTGTTCGCACACAGACCAATCGCTGAAAACATGTTTTTTTTTGGGTTCAGGTGGTCTGACAATGTGTATTTCCAGTATAAACTCTATTTAAAAAAATTGGAATGAAAACAATATTTTCTTTCCCTATATGTTCATATACCGCAAGATAAAGTGAAAATATAAAACAAAATACTTTCTATAGTTTACATATTTTATTTGTGCCCTTCTGTCAAGCTAAAGTACACGCCTAAGCAGAAGCGGAGTCTGAGCTGTAGCGGGGAACGGTGAGGTTATCGGTCGTTGCCTTGAGAACAAACATATGACAAGTTAATATCACGCACGATAGTTGAAACTGATGGAATTCCTTTTGCTCCGCTTCTCCTTAGACTCTTACTTTATGTCCATGGGGTCTTAAACCACAGTTTGAGAACTGTTAGGCTAGTGAATTAATACTGAGTATGGTTATCAGTAAAGTTTTGCATGTTTAAATCGTTGCTTTTATCAGTAAAAAAATAACTATACGCTATGTTCCTACAGGTTGTTTATGAATGTTGTATTAGATTTCTTTATCTGGGATACCAGTATCATCTTGGGAAAATACTCAGTGAAGCCTGTCAGAAACTTCAGTAACTGCATAAAATGAAACTCAAGTCATCATGTAATGTTTATAAATCTATATAAATAAAATTGCGAGACAACTGATCGAGCAGCCAAACGCGCCACTACATGCTCCAATAGGATAAACAAGTCTTCCCATCGAGATCTGCAGAAAATGTTCAGACACAAATTTGAAACAATTTGGAACGAGTGGTGGAAGACTTTAAGGACTAACCTACACACAGTACGGACTGACATTCGGGACTTACAACCAGAAATTTTTAAAAACAGACTTGACCAAGTGACTCTTACACGACTACGAATTGGTCACACTAAACTGACACACAGTCACCTCATGACGAAACAAGACTCTGTTTACTGCAGACACTGCAACACGAAATTAACTGTCAATCATATTCTTGTGGAATGTACCTTGAACACTATACGGAGACAATTTCACTTACCGGACAATTACAAAGACTGTGTTAATCACACACAGTACACAAACACACTGGACTTTATTCAATTTTTAAATATTCAAAGACAATTTTAATGCAAATGAAAGTGCAATTCATACAAAATAATTTTTAATTTAAAAGTGTAAGATTCAATTGTAAAAGTGTAAATTAGTGTAAATTTAATTATGTAATTAATGTTTTTTATGTAATGGGGTCGCTAAAAACTTAGAATGTTGATGCGACCATAATAAACCAATTATAAAAAAAAAAAGTTTGTGATTTTGTCCGTACGTTGTTGTTGTTGTTGTTTAGGTCAAAAGCCGAAAGGCTGGTTTGAACCTCTAGAAGTTTATACTAAGTAAAAACGAGGAGCAAGGTGGTTTACATTGCCTTCCTGATTGGAAAAGTATGCTTATCAGCATGCCAGGCCCTCCGAAAAGCACATACTTTCCACCCTGCAAATGATACCTTCACTTCATTCACCACAGGGTCTGGCTGTACAGTGAAACTCATAACTCTCAGAGGAGATAACTCTGACTAGGGTCTTTTATACCTCGACCTCTTCTGTTCTTAAATAGTTCAGTTATATAATTGGCTGACTATGTGACAAGAAACACAACTATTTTTTGTAGCCCTGTAACCAACAGAGTGAGTGCAATTAAATTAACACTCCACCTGCCCGTTATGGGCACTTTGTCTGTATAATTTTTCAAAATGACCCAAATTTTTTTTCTACGCCAGATCTACCAAGTAAACACTAAAAATAAGTTCAACTGAATTTTTGTCTGTTTGTACGTTACGACATCACGCAAGAACCACCGAACCAAATTCAAAATAAATTCGGTATTTAGGTTCTGGACATAATCAAAATGAAAGTAGGCTATACATTTTATAATATCTCAAAGAGGTGGGGGAGATCGAGGGAAATGTAAACAAAAAAAAACTACGAATATCTCTGTTAAAAGTCAACGTATCAAAAAATGTTATATACATATATATATATATATATATATATATATATATATGTGTGTGTGTGTGTTTGTGTGCGTGCGTGCATGTGTGTGTGCATCTACTAGTACTGCGGGTCCGTCTAACTGCAAGGAGTCAGTACTGCGGGTCTGCTTAACTGCAAGAAGTAACAGGCCCTAACCAAGTCCAGAAAATTGGTATAATCATTTCTGCCTTGCTGCTATCATAGGAAGTACTGCACTACTCGAATTATTAAGTAGGTACTCATATTGAACTTGAACATAAGGTATTTTGATTTTTGTAAAAAAATCTAATACCATATTTTTTTGAGCCCTGAAAAACTGTGCTACGCTTCAATTAAAAAAATACATTTTCAAAAATAGCTTACGATTATCTCTTACTACTTTTTAAACCCTTATTCAAAATTTCATTTCTGTAATTAAAGTCGTTCTTAAATTATTTGTACCAATTTAAGCAAAAAATACCCTTATAAACGCGCCCTCCTGCCGACAAATTGACAGAAAAATACAACAAAATAATCTAAATGGTCTTACATGAACTTATTAAAGATTTTAAGATCAAAAAAACAGAAATCTATTTTTTGGCAGAACAATTTTAACAAAAGTATCTAGCTATATTATTAAAATACAACAAACATATAGCATAAAAATGAGTCTACGAAAGATTTTAAAATAAATTTAATTTTTAATTAAAAAATACTACAAAATACACTTATAATAAGAAATAAATTAAAGAAATTATGAATATTTTTTAAATTCTTTTGGCAATATTGTTAAGTACGGTATGAGGCGTTATTTTGAGGTCTAATATTTTAAGAGGCTACAGATGATAATCAAGGTACGAGGCTTTATAATAATCGAGGCATTGAATAATTGGGTATGTGTGTGTATGTGTATTTGTATATGTATGTTAATGTGTATGTATTGGTGTGTATGTGTATATATAAAAATGTTTTGTCTTGATTTGTAGTTATTTATGAACTCTCCTCCTGGTACTGTGAACTCTCCTCTGGTAAGCTTTGAACGAACTTCTTCACTACTGGTTAATTTTTATTATTTACTTATAATTTAGATGTGCGGCAACCCCAGTATTCACTGAAGGACATACAAACAAATTCATTAGTAAGTTATACAATTCCTAAATTAATATAGTAATCTATATATTTAAATGGGAGTTCTATTAACTCCTAAATACAGAGCTCTACCGAATGGAATTTTGTAATTTACTACACGGTTTTAAAGAACATTGTGCGAATTTATTCGCACAGGTCCACTATGCTAGTTATATTGATATGTATTTATTTATTTGATCCCTTAAAAATGTTAAGTTAAAGGTCTACAGAGTGGTCCAAAAAAATGTATCCACTGTTTAAAAGTTGTAGTTCCCACAGTCGCCAGACAAGCGTTGTTTTGTTTTGAAGTCCCACTACCATAATCGTGTTAGGGCGTACCTCGACGAAAATCTACCAGGAAGATGGTAGATTTAGACAGATAAATTTAGGTAGATTTAGGTAGATGGAAGATGAGACAATAGGCCGTAGAGGTGCTGTGGAGTATCCACCACGTTCCCCAGACTTAACTCCTGTGGACTTTTACCTGTGGGGAACACTGAAGGACGTCGTTTATTGACAAAAGCCACGCACATTGGATGAACTTCGAGAATCCATCGTACATTCATGTGCAAATATCCAACTGAACACGTTGCAGTTCGTCGGCATCGTTTGTGTGTGGATGTGAATGGTGGCCATTTCGAACACCTACAGTGATATCTTTAAGTTGGACTTTAAGCTACACTTTCACCAAAGATGAGACAACTCCATCAATTAGTTTGCAAGTTATGGGCTTTTAAACAGTGGATACATTTTTTTGGACCACTCTGTATAATAGTTTGTACCCTAAGTATTAATTTTAGTAAGCTGAAGGGATTTTTTGTAGAATATGTTATTTAGGTCAACAGCCGAAGGACTGGTTTGAACCTCTAAATGATTTACTAAGTAAAACGAGGAGTGAGGTGGTTTACCATGTTTTCCTCACAGAGTACAAACATAGCCTAAGCTTTTCAGCATGCCAGGCTCTCCGAAAATCATCTACTTTGCACCCTGCAAATGACACCTTCACTTTATTCACCACAGGGTCTGGCTGTATAGTGAAATTCATTACTCTCTGAGGAGATATCTCTGACTGGTATCTTTTTTACACCTCTACCTTTTCTGTTCTAAAAAAGTTCAGTCATATAATTGGCTGACCACGTGATAAGAAACAGAACTATTTTTTGTACCCCTGGAACTAGCATAGAGAGTGCAAATAATTTAACACTCCACCTGCCTTTTATGGGCATTGCGGAATATGTTAATAGTTTAATTTTTCTTTGATAAAGTAGGAATATTGTAAATTTTATTTGGTTGAATGTAAACGTTTATAATATTGTAAATTTTAAATCATTTACAATGTGAATCAGTCAGTTCAGAAAGCCTGTAAGTTACAATTTTACTTTTTTCTGTAGTGCATTCCTCCCTAAAAAAAAATACATAAGTCTGGCTAAAAAAAATACATAAGTTATATAACGCTAAGACACAGCTTATCGTTAAGGATATAAAATGCTTTCTTCTAATTCAAATATAAAAGCTGATGATGTCTTGAAGCTTAAGTTTTACTTTGTAGTGGATGAGGCTATGTAAAATTTCTACGCTAAAATCTTTTAAGCGAGATACGTGACCACTGTTTTTGACGACAACGAAATACGTGAATAGTCCTGAAAAACCAAAACTTTTCTTTCTTAAAGTTAAGAATTTCAATTTTTGTAATTGGAAAAAGCTATTTCAAAATACTCACCAGTATAAACTAGTGAAGTAAATAAATCAATACTGCTTTTTCTGGTCTAACAACGTATTTAAAAAAAAATTTTTAAGTCAAATATTTAAAGTCAAATTTTTCAATAATATTTAAACAAGTTAATTATCCATAAAAAAGTCAAAAGAATATATTTTATATAAAAGCGAACAGTCTTCTGAATAAACTCTATTGTTTAACATTGTTTTTTTTATTGAAACGTAGTAAATTACCAGTTTTTTAATTCACCAAAAGTTAGTTTTTCGACCTTTGGGTTTTCTGAAATGACGGATTCAATAATTAAAAATTTTATTACTAGTTTAAGTTTCAATAAGCTACGTATGTAATAAAATTAGTAATAATAATTAAGTATGTAATAATATTTAGTAATTAATTATTATCAATAATATACAACTCATTCCCGATCACAGGCTTTTCCTACGCAGGAATTAACAAAATAAAAATGTACTTTGCATTTAATAAGTAACTTAATTTAAATGTAATTGCACATGTGCTTATTGTTTAGGCCACCAGCCGAAAGGCTGGTTTGACCCTCTAGAAGCTTTACTAAGTAAAATGAAGAGTGAGGTGGTTTCCCATTGTCTTCCTTACTGAATGTTAAAATATTCTTATCAGCATGCGAGGTCCTGTGAAAAGCATCTACTTTCCCCCTTGCATCAAATGATAACTTCACTTCATTCACCACATGGTCTGGCTGCATAGCGATATGAAATTCATTACTCTCAGAGGATATAAATGTGATTATTATCTTTTACATTTCTACCTCTGCACCTGTAAAATTCTGCATACGTACTCTGCATACAACCTCTGTTTATATGATTTTGTCATAAAATGCCCACCAAGGGCCGCAAACAATTTATACCGTTTGCCCTATACCGGTTTTCCACGAAATTTGAACTATAGGGAAATAGCATTGATTTTCATTAGTTTGTAAATATTTTCTTCCCACGAATAAATGAACACTTGTTGCAATCAGGAATAATTAGAAAATATTTAGACCTTATAAAAATATCAATGAAGATACATTTTAAGCTGTATTTTAGCTCAAAATATATACATTTGTAACAGTTTTCTATTTAAGTATTGTAAATTTTAGAGATAGGTGGGTCGAATCCAACTGTGAATATATTTTTTTTATTGTTAAAAAATATTAGAATAATTAAAAAATAAAAACAATATTTTCCTTCCTATATATTCATTATATAGTCCATCTGCTGTAAGAGTACTCCGCGCGAGGCAAGCGCCTATGGGATGTAAACAAAAGTTTTACACTAGTTAGGGCGTAGCTACCTCTCTCCGCCTGACAATCTTGCACTAAGTTCCATCATAAAAATATCTACATCCAGCTAAAATAACAATATCCTTTAAGCGTTTTCAATTATATCGTTCAGATTACTTGTAATTATTGTAGTTTCATAAAGAGACTCCTTAATTAATTATTTTAACCATTACATTTAACAAAACAATTTTTTCTACTTTTTAATATTTACCATTTTTATGTTTATGTTTAAAACTAAACACATTCACTATCATACATGTTAACAAAACACAGCTTATAAAATTTTACAAAAAAAATCGAAACGAAACGAACCGATACAATACCAAAAGATAACTAATGAAACAATAAATGAGTTCAACACGGGCAAGTGCAAACAGTTTTATTAAACTAGTCACAGACATTAATTTTAATGATATGAAGTAAACAATGTGAAATGATAAACAATGTATCATTGGAATTGTTTAGTCTCCTGTTATAATTCAAGCGCATTAGTCTTATATTATTACTTGTGACCAAAAATAAAACTGTGTCTATATTAAAAACCTACTAATCATAAATAATAATGTAGTAACGAAAAATAACAATGTAAGAGTAACAATAGTAAGTTTTACTTGTTGTTGTTGTTTAGGTCATCAGCCGAAAAGCTGGTTTGAACCTCTAGAGGTTTTACTAAGTAAAACGAGGAGTGAGGTGGTTTACCATTGCCTTCCTCACTGATTGGAAAAGTACACTTATCAGCATGCCAGGCCCTCTGAAAAGCACATATTTTCCACTCTGCAAATGACACCTTCACTTCATTCACCACAGGGTCTGGCTGTATAATGAAATTCATTACTTTCAGAGGAGATAACTCTGATTAGTGTCTTTTACACCTCTACCTCTTCCGTTCTTAAATGATTCAGTCATTTAATTTGCTGATCATGTGATAAGAAACAGAACTATTTATTTTAGCCCTGCAACTAACAGATGGGGTGTAAATAATTTGACACTCCACCTGTCTGTTATGGGCAGAAGTTTTAGTTAATAATGGTAAACTAATGTTTGATTTATAAAATATTTTCTAACAGACGAATTGAACGTGTTTTCATTAAAATATTAAGCTTATAGCGAATTAGTGTAGTATGGAATTTTGTTTTTGATCATGCTGTGCGTATTTTTAATTAATGCGCATGCTCACTTGTGTTGCTGGTTGCCTACATCGGAGTACTCTTAAAGTAGACAGACTATAGGCATGAGTCTACATATTACCTTCATGATAGGCCTCTAGTAGTCAATACTCTATAGGCATGAGTCTACATATTAGTCTTGTTATAACCTAGAGGTAAATGTAACGGGCTCTTAAACCCATAAGGAAGCTTTGGAGCGAAAAATACAGGAGACCTTTTTTGTTCCTCACCCTCTGAAACCCACAGGATAAATCCGAGGTACGACCCCCCCCCCTCCGGGGCTTAGAAATATACAAATATCTCGTAACTGAAGAGTTAAGAAAGGAAAACTGAAGGTATTAAGCGCTGACCTTTGTTAATCGATTTCTCCACCCGGAAAACTAGACTTTTACTAAAATAATACCGATCACATTAACTTTTCGCAGAGTTTTCTTAAAAGAAACGTTTTGGATGATAGCGCAACCCTACTCACTAGCGTATTATTTTCTCTTGCCTATATGAATATATAGAAGGGAAAGTATTGTTTCTATGTCGATTTTTCGAAATCGAGTTTTCACCGGATACACGTTTTCGGACCCCCCTGAATCCAAAATCATGTTTTTAGCGTTTGGTATGAGTGTGTATGTGCGCAAGTGTGTGGAAAAATCTCAAACACGGAACATTGTAAAAAGTCGAAACTTGAAACTTAAGTTAGGTACTACTAGAGGTCCCGAAACTAACATTTTCATCAAAATCGATCAACCGTAAGTAGTAGTTTATTCGTTTAATGTTTCACTTTTTCGCAATTATCTCAAAAACAGTTATTACGATTTTTTTTAAAAAACTACCTCAATTACTACATCTTTTATGCTCTACAAGACAGGGTAAGCGCCATGTCAACAAAAAAATACTATTGTAACCCTAAATAAAATTATTAGAAATATTTTACTTTCATTTAAAAATTTTAACATTGTTTTTCATGAAGTTAATAACCATTAATTTACAAAACTAATTTTTATAATTTTTCCGTTATTTTCTAACATTTTTTAAAGTTTTATTCAAAATTCATGTAAGTCAAACATAGATTTGAGCGTACAATTGTTTGGTATTAGTGCTATTGTAACTAGTTTTGTATCAAATAATAAATTATGCATTATCAAACTTGTTTAAGTAGCTGTAATAAGCTATTGCATATTTTGTGCTCTATAAATAACTGTTAAATGCGATTCTTCTTGTAAAAGTATTATTACAAAGTAATAAAAATTATAATTCCAGAATCGGATGTGTCAAAATTAGTTTATAAAAGTTACTGTTAAATGTGAAAAAAGTAAATAACCAAGAAATTTTGATACATCATTGAATCAAATATATGAGAAGCTTGTTTCCAAAATGTACTAAATCCAAATTTTCCAATTTTTCACAGGGTTTAAAAAACAAGTATATTGGGTGCCGGCCGCATTGGCGCAGTTGGTTACGTGCTCGCCTCTCATCATGCGGTCCTGGGTTCGAATCCCACTCAGGCACGGCATTTTTTCATACGTTACAAATTATCATTTCATCCTCCATTGTATAATAGTAACACCCCAACGTCGTCGCTAATGACCGTTGTAGTTGATGCGACGTTAAAAAAAAAGAAGTATATTGGTTAAAATATTAAACTGAGATTTTGAATTTGTATTGTTTTAAAATAATTTGTTTTGTTTTTTAAAGTAAAGTTAAACTAATCTAAATATCACTTTTTGTTTAATTTATTATTTTATTAGAAAAAATTGTTCTATGTGGATTTAGTACTTTTTGACAGAATCACTGCTTATAGTATCTTTTGTAAGAAAACAAAATGGATTTAGTACTTTTTGAAACATAATATTTCTTATGCCTGTGAATTAGTCTGTTAAAGAGTAACAGTGTATTAGGATAATAAAAATGTTTTAATAAAAAACAATTTCTGGGCATACACATTTTTTTCAGTTTATTGTAAAAATTATAAAATTGAAATTTCATGATTATAAATTAATTTTTTTACTGTCTGTTAAAAAACCAAATTATTTATTTTTGCAAAAATTACTTTCATTGTTCTTAAGAAAATAATCTTTTATCACCTTTTTTAACAAATTAAAACATCTTCATTATGAATCGCAATATTATCTGCATAATCTTCATCTGGTATGGCAAATTCATTTTCAGATTAACATTTTTTGTAGAAAGGATGAGTTTCCCATTTAATTTTTATTAATGACAGAAGCCTACAAACATGTGTAGCTTTTTTGATTATTTATCTTGGTAACCTTGTCTATATTCTTTTTCCAACTACAAGGATCACTTTTACGTTTCCTACCTTTACCATTAGGCGCCAGTAAGCATGAAGCTCAACTTTCAAAATCGTCAGTTTCCATTTTATCAATGATTAAAATACTATACACCTATTTGTTGTTGTTTAGGTCAACAGCCGAAAGGCTGGTTTGAACCTCTAGAGGTTTTACTAAGTAAAAACGAGAAGTAAGGTGGTTTACCATTACCTTCCTCACTGAGTTGAAAGAGTATACTTATCAGCATGCCAGGCCCTCCGAAAAGCACTTACTTTCCACCCTGCAAATGACACCTTCACTTCATTCACCACAGGGTCTGGCTGCATAGTGAAATTCATTACTCTCAGAGGAGATAACTCTGACTAGTGTCTTTTACACCTCTACCTCTTCTGTTCTTAAATAGTTTAGTCATATAAGTGGCTGACTATGTGATAAGAAACAGAACTATTTTTTTAGCCCTGGACCAAACAGATAGAGTGCAATTAAAATAACACTCCACCCGCCCGTTTTGGGCATATACACCTATTATTAATACTTAAAAATGTTATATACACACAAATTGTTCACTGCCCAAAACAAATAAACCACTTCCTTTTTACTTTAAAAACTGCACGTAATTACTTTTATACGGATTTGAATACTAGACAGTGATTACCGGTGTACTTTGATGGTTGGGGTTCAATTAACCATACTCTCTCAGGAATGGTCGACTTGGGTCTGTACAAGCTACACCTCATTTACATGTCATACACATCATCCTCATCTCATTGGGTCGTGGGTTTGCTTATTGTTCTGAATTGAACAGATTGCAAAGCACACAAATTAGGAATAAAAAACAAAAAAAACTGCACACATTAACCCCAACCACACTGCCAACAGCTGATGAACAACAACAAATATTTTATATTAGATTGGAGGGAACTTAAAAGTAAAGACAAAGCTACCAACTATTTTTGTTAATAATGTTATTTTGCCATGGAAAATTAAATAAAACCAGACAAAATTAAAATATATTATTGGAAATAATATTAAAATTCTGGATATAGTACATTTTAAACCAAAAAATGCCATTAATGGCAGCTCTATGTTGAACATAGTACATTTGGGAAAAAATATGATTTTAGTCTTTGATTAAGTACAGTTTGGCACAAATCGGAGTTTTTAAATCACATTTTAATAGCTTTTAACACTTTTTGGAACAAAACTGTAGTATATTTCCTACAGATATTTTTTTTGTGTATTGTCCTATATAAAGAACGCACTGGTTATGTAAAATTATTTTTTAAGCTGTCGTTTGTTCGCATGGTACGCCTTCATCCTCCCGCTAACCTTCTCCCTTTGTTCCTGCGTCCATGTCCTCTGCCTTGTTTCTGCAGTCGGGAAATTCCCAAAAATCTTTTATTTTCCTTCTAAAGGCAGTTCCATCTGTTACATCGTTTATGGTGTTTAGGTTTGTTTCGATTTCTTTGATCCATCTACGTTTGGTTTTAAAACCTTCTTGATATGTGATCATTTTGTACGTTTCGTTATTTTTGTTTTGGAATCTCATCATGTGACCGTAATATTGTAGTCGACGTTTCATGAGCTTAGTTGTTAGAGTTTCGCTTAGGAAATTCATTAAGTGTTCGTTCGTTCTCTTCTTGTGGATCTTGGTTTCTGGGTCGAAAACTGTTCCTAAGATTGTCTGGGCTAATCTCCTGTGTATTTTATTTAGTTTTGTTAATAATCCTTTCCTATGAAATGTTAGGGTTTCAGCTGCGTATAAGACTTGTGGTAGAACGACTGTGTTTAGATGTCTAAGTTTGGCATTTCTAGATATGCATTTTTTGTTGTAAAAGTTCCTTGTTTGTACGTAGGTCATTTCGAGTTTTGCTATTCTGTTTTGCAATGTAAGTACGTCGTTTCCGTTTTGTTGTATAATTTCTCCTAAGTATTTGAAGTGGTTGACTCTTTTGAGCATTCCGTGTTGGGTTTTGAGGTTTTTATATCCTACACATATATTAATACAGAAAACCAAACAAAATAAAACTGAACATTTAAAAAACATGGAATTAGCACCTTTTGGAAACAAGCTTTTCATATAATCAAATTTTGTTTACAAATGTTTGATGAGACTACCTTTTGTAACAGGACAGATGTCCCATCTGTAATCAGTTTTTTGCCAAAGCCTATGAAGCCATGGATGTATGGTAATAACAGTTTGTGCTATCCAGTGCTGCAACTAATCAATATTTACTGGGGGAGGAGGAACAGGTATTCTCTAATTTATCCCCAATGTATACAGAGAAGTCTATTGGTGTTTAATCTAATCAGATCCTGGTGGCCAGGAAATGTTTGCACCATACCCAATCCAAGTCAGTCCTTGAAAAATGTTTTTATGACTAAATATTAATGAAATTGATTTTTAACATATTTCCTTCTTTTCTGCTTTACCTGCTCAAGATATTGGCCACTTACATGACGATATATTCCCTGTTGTGATATTGTATGGCTTATTTAACATAACATGATTTCTGGATTGAGCCACTTATCTTGATAACACATTACCAAAAACACCTTGTTATTTTAATAACACCCAGTTAGCTGTAACTTTGTAACACCATGATGCAAAGCCGTTTAATAAACTGACATACGAACCAAGCTTTCTGAATGTTGTAACAGCATAAAACTGTTAAAATTAAACGAAGTTAGTTATCAATAACCTTTTCGTCTAATAACACCATTTTTACTTTCTCTTCCCTATATGAATATATGGGGAGGAAAGTATTGTTTTCATGTCGATTTTTCGAAATCGAGTTTTCACCAGATCTACACGTTTTCAGACCCCCTTGAACCCAAAAAACATGTTTTTAGTGATTGGTATGTGTGTGTGTGTGTGTGTGTGTGTGAACAGAATATCTCATGAACAGAACCTCTACCAGACCCGGCACGAACATTTTCATCAAAATCGGTCAACCGGAAATAGTAGTTTATTCGTGTAATTTTTCACTTTTTTGTGATTTTCTTTAAAACCGGTCCTACGATTTTTTTTAAAATCACCTGGTTTACTAAATTTTTAATGCTCTACAAGATAGGGTAGGCGCCATATTTGCTGAAATTCTCGGTGAGGTTGTTTTCATGTAAAAAAGTTTTTTTCTAAGATTACGGCTTAAATATGCATTTCACCGCAAAAATTTATATAACTAAAGTTGTAGAGAATTTAAAATCCTACAACTTTTATTTCAAACATTTTTTTGTATAACGTTCAATTTAGCGGTAATTAGCGATTTTCTGTTTTTTTTCTCACGAAAACGTGTGAAAAATCTATTTTATTAAGATTTTGGCCTTAGTATGCATTTTACGACAAAAGCAAGACCGACTACAATACTCAGACCTCAATACAGAAAACAAAATGGCGGCAATCGTAGGGCAAGTTTAGTTTATCAAGAACATTATAGGTTATGGAAACCAAATAATGTTAAATTGCATCACACGCTAATTAGCTTTAAATAAAAAACCGAAATTTTAAATTTACATTTGTCAGGCAAGTAATTACAATAATTCTTAACAAAAGAGATAATTTGACTTGAATTATCTTCATCTGGTGGATATTTACTGGCTGCTAAACTTCAACAATTTACGTTTTTTCACCTTTTCCCCGACTTCTTGATTTGACACTTCACACTTTTTTTTGTTTTGGTTCTCTAATTTCTTTTTTTAATTTAAACATTTTTTTCGAAACATTTTTTTTAATTTAACAATTTTACATAGTTAGTTATAAAAATATTGGACAGTGCTTAAACACTTTTTTTGATTACTTTCCTTAAAAGAGTTCCACACTTGCACCTATCACCAAAATTACTAATAGAATCTTCACTTAACTGAATGCCTAAACACATTGAACCATCTCTTTGATTTTGTAATTTTAAAAATTCAGATTCATAAGAGCTACTGATCAACACTTGAAAGAGTTTATACACATCACAGGACAAAGAAATAATATTGTAAACAATTAACACTATTAGTTCACATAACCACTACACAAAACAAGTTTAACTGCAAATTCAATAAAACCGGAATCGTAATAAACACACAGATTACTAAGAGCTACGAATACTACACACAATTTATAAACCTACAAACTACACAACAATATCATATAAATACACTTATAATGAAGTTGAACTGTACTAAATGCTAACCTCTATCACACTAAAAACCCTATAACATATAATCTAATAACCCTATTACAGATGACACTATACAGAACTTATAAACTTTAAAACTACACTAAATTATCATAGAAATACTCTCATACCAAGTGAACTGTAAATGCTAACCTCAACCACACTGAAAACCCAAAACTAACCCTTTAACATATAACCTAATAACCCTATTACACTGATAACACTAAACACAACTTATAAACCTTAAAACTACACTAAAATACCGTATAAATACTCCGATAATGAAGCTCAACTATATTAAGCGCTTAACTCAACCACACTGAAAACCAGTAAAAACACGTGTAATTCAAAATTATGAAGCCCTACGATCGGCGCCATTTTGTCCACTATCGATACATGCATTGAGGTCTGAGTATTGTAGTTGGTCTTGACAAAAGTGTATAATCAAATTTATAGGAAATTAAAAGATCTACGACAGATTTCCGGTTCGAGTTAGGTGCAGTGCATTGTTTATCGTTCCTGATATTTTTGTAAAATACTTTGTTATTCGGTCTGTTTTCATTTTGAAGTGTTACTTACTTGAATTTAAAATGTGAGTTAATTATTATTTTTTGTTTCTCTTAAAAGACTATTATATATACATAGTTTTTATTGTGTTATTTTGTAGCACTTTAAAAGGTTAAGTTATAATTTTTCTGTAATGGCTTTGATTCTTCTTCTTCTTCTTCTTTATCGTCATCGGCAAATTTAGCCGTGTTTAATGAACAACTTCAACCTGACATCGGTTTGCGAAATACAGAAGGCACTGGATCAGCTGGTTCTTCTCAGCAGATCTTCCCGATCTCATCCGAGGATACACGATTACGGCGGAGCCAACGAACTGTGACTCATAAACGAACGGGTCAAATTGATGACGTACCTGTCAGCGCACAGGAAAGTTTCAAAACGGTGGAAGCAAGGAATAAAAAACGAAAGGCAGAAAAACATTCCAACGAATTGCATGCATTTAAAAAAATTGGAGAAAATTGTGTTACCACGAAAAATTCATTTGATCCATTAACAGATAACTCAGACATGGAGGAAGAGTTAACGCCGTCTGAACCGAAACCTCCTCCTATATTCATTCCGAGTATTAGTAGTGTGCCTCAGATGACACGAATTATTCAGGGCGATAATGTAAATTCGAAGGATTATAATTATATACAAAATATTGTCGCGGAACTATATGAAAATTAACGCGATAGTAGTCACGTTTATTCTCACATAGTTAATAATCTTCGGAAATCAAAAATAGATTTTCACACATACCAATTGAAACAAAACCGCGCATTTCGAGTAGTTTTACGGCATGTGCATCACTCGATGGATGTGGTTGAAAATAAACAAGAACTACAAAGTTACGGTCATCAGGTACGAAATATCTGCAACATACTTCATAAGGTCACCAAGGAACCGTTATCATTATTTTATGTAGACCTGGAACCTGCTGGCAACAAGAAGGATGTCTACAAAATTGAATTTCTCCAAAACGCCAAGATTCAGTTTGAAGCTCCATACAATAAACGAGAAATAATCCAATGTAAACGCTGCCAGAGATATGGTCATTCAAGATCCTATTGCTCGCGGCCTTTTCGATGTGTTAAATGTGGCGATAACCACGAAACATCCGAATGCAGAAAACGTAACGACACACCAGCAAAATGCGCGTTATGCCAAGGAGTTCACCCAGCTAATTATAAGGGATGTGAGGTCTACAGAGACATAAAGAAACGACGATTTCCTCCCTTACGGGAACGAAACATTTCATCTTTGCAGACTAAACCTTCTGAAAATGAACGAACCACTGGGCCTACTAAAGACCAGGATACGCACGCTCCTGTTCATGAGACTAAAGGTCGGGACATACATATCCGCGCCGTGCACGCACAGAGCCATGGCCGTGTGTTGCCCGTCAAACGGCCTGGGACTTGAACAAAGGAATTGTACGTGCTTGTCCCCACCACTCCGAGCCGGCACCGCACTGACATCACCGCACCGTGTCAGACTAGTTCAGTCTATTTTTTGAAGGGCACGGTGCGGTATCGGCCATAAATTTTTAAACTTAGCTTCTATTTCATAATGGATATAGAAAGATTAATTGAAGAAATAAGAAAGTTTCCTGTGCTATACGACCTATCGCATGAAAAGTACAGGAATAGTGAGTACAAAGACCGGATATGGAAGAATATAGCAACCATCTTGGAGGGTAAGACATACACATTTTATCTTTTTACTATTATAAAAGTGTAAGTGAAACATAGGTATACTATAATTAATCTAGGAACGCTATAATATTTTTAAGAAAAATTTTTATTTTTTACAAATCAAATTAACAGGGCTGCACGTTCTTGCCACTCTACACTACCTTCTGGAGAACTAAAAAAGTCTTTAAACTGTTCCCGAACTGCAAATGCGTCTTGTGTAGCCCTACCTCGACGGCGCGGTAATCTGTGAAGATTAGACCTCGGTTCCGTCACAGCAGCTATTTCAGATTGCTGAGGCACATTATAGCCTTCATTTTTTCGAATGAAGTTGTGCAAGATACATGCTGCTAGTACAATCTTTGTTATATTATCAGGCTCCCCTTGAAGCAACCTTCTGAAAATTCCAAATTTTTGAGTCAAAATGCCAAATGCATTTTCTAATAATCTTCTTGCCCTGCTTAACCGGTAGTTGAAAATTCTCTGTTCATCAGCTAACTTTTTCCCTGCAAATGGTCTCATGTTGTAAGTTGTAAGAGGGAAGGCTTCGTCGCTAACTATCACCAATGGAAGTTCAAGATCTGTGCCAGGAAGAGATTTTTTCTCCGGAATATTTAATTTATTATTTCCCAGTGATTTTCCTAAATGAGAATTAGTAAATATACCACCATCTGAGTTTTTCCCATAGGCTCCAACATCTACTGAAATAAAATTGGCACGCGAATCAACCAGGGCCAGAAGAACGATAGAATAACTGTTTTTGTAGTTCCAATAGAGACTTCCCGACAGTTTTGGGCATTGTATTCTCACGTGCTTCCCATCTAAAGCTCCAACACAATTAGGGAACTGCCACTGCTCCCAAAAATCATCAGCTATATTATTCCACATTTCTTTAGTTGGAATTGGCATCATTTCGCTTAGAAGAACCTCAATTATTGCATTACATGTATCGTGAACAATAGACGCTACAGTTGATTTTCCTAATCTATAGCTGAAAGATATGGTCTTGAAGGTATCTCCGGTAGTAAGAAACCTGAAATAAAACATATTTAATTGAAATGTTTTAATTAAAATATTTAAAATAAATATAACATTTTTCAAATAGTTGGATTTTACTGAATTTTTGGTATTTCCTGTTGTTACAGGTGAAGTTGAGGAATGTAAGAAAAAATGGAGTTCTATTCGTGATCAACTACGCAGGACGCTTCAGAAACGAAAAACGAAATCTGGACAGTCAGCTTCTAAAGTCCGAAAGTATAAATATGAAGACTTACTCACATTTTTAATACCTTATATGGGCGAAAGAGAGGGCCTAACTAATGTGCCACATGTAGAGGATGAAAATGAAGACTTCGAATTTGGCGATGATTTGCAAGATATTTCCACTCAGGATATTTATCAGGAAAAAGTATCAGTAATGTAAACACCGAAGAGCAAGAAAACGCATCTACAAGTAGTAACACCTCCTTGAGGTCAACAGATTCGTCGTCACAGACAAACTTTGCTATGCCTGCAGCGCCCAACAGAAGGAATCCTGGACGTGGAGTAAAATCAGACAGCTCTCCTTCGAGCCAGCTAATGGCCTACATACTGGCAGAAAAAGAAAAAGAAAAAGCTGAAAAAGATCAGAAACTCATGCTCGACATCCGGTTGACGCTTTTCTAGATGGAATTGCACCTATCCTTAAATCACTTGATCCTATTCTTTTGAATGAAGCGAAAGGAAAGATTTTTGCGATAGCACAAGAATCAGAATTAAAACAATTACATTGGAATAGGCAAGGAGGTTATTTGATGCCAAACACTACAACCTTTCCATCTACATCACCACATTCATCGTCATCTTCATCAACTCCATATAACTCTCCGAACTGCTCACCGTTTGCTTTTACATTGCCATCATCACAGCTACCCTCATCGGCCACACATTCTACAGAGGAAGATCCGACAATTATGTCAAACAATGATATTTTGAATTTGTAATAATTTCAATTTTGTAACGATTAATTAAATTAATTTTTTTTTACATTTCTTAATATTTCGTGTATTAAATATTTCATATAAATTAAATATTTTTTCTTTATATTTCTTTATACAGTATATTTTACATTTCTTAAGAATATACAGTTTTTCGAAGTATCCTATGGTTATTATTTTTTTCTGTTTACTTACCTCAAACATACTGCCAGCCGTTCTCTTGGTGTTATCGAAGGTCTCCAAAATGTGTCTTCCTTCTTCAGTTTCCCTTGTAGTTTTAGTTGCAGTAGGTTGAATGAATACATTGACATTTTAAAATATTCGTAAAACTGTGTCTCATCGCATATTAGGTGAGGTACTAACGTATAAAACTCCCCTTCAATGTATCTATTCTTCCATGTTTCGTGAACCCACTTTCTTTTCCTACTTCTGCTAAACTTTTTATCTTCTTCTAAAGCAAGTGCTATCATCCCTAATTCACTATTAGTAAAACTGCTGAACATTTTATCTCCACGAAATGACCAACCGCAAGGGCTTCAAAATGCATACTGAACTCCCAGCACACCTGCCTACACGGCCGACGCACGGTTCGGGTGCGGACAAGTGTGGTTAGTCATCACCATTACCGACAGTCGGCCAACATACGGTACTGTTGCGGTGCGCTTGCGGTACGGGTATGTATGTCCCAACCTTTATGCGGATGCACTCCGAGGTACAACTCGCCGACCAACAACTTTCGCGGTGCAAGATGATCATATGAAGTTTTTTCAGAACTCTTTTGAGGAGTTGAGAAAAGTTATTGAGAAACAAGCAGAGCAAATGGCCACACTACTAAATCTTCTCACCATCATCGCTTCAAAATTAAACTAAATGCCGGATTTTATGTACAAAATCTCTCTATGGAACGCTAATGGTTTAGTTCGACATTATCATGAATTCATCTCTTTCATTAATTTAAATAAATTTGATATAGTTTTAATTTCAGAGACCCATTTTACAGACAAGAGTTTCTTTAGTTGTCCAGGCTATTCTTTTTACCACACAAATCATCCCGACGGAAGAGCACATGGTGGAACAGCCGTAATTATAAGGAATAATATTACTCATTATGTGCTTCAGAAGTCTGAAAGTGCTTCGTTGCAAGCTACTAGTGTTGCAGTGAAAGACGTGTACGGTTTTCTCACACTATCAGCAGTGTATTGTCCTCCCAGGCATAGGATAACCGAAGCTGAATTCACGAATTTCTTTGATTCTTTAGGGAATAGGTTTATTGCCGGTGGTGACTTTAATGCCAAGCACCAACTGTGGGGATCCAGACTCGCTAATCCTAGAGGCCGATCACTTTATAACGTAGTACGACAAAATAACCTCAACACATTGTCAACAGGAGAACCTACGTACTGGCCGTCTGATCCTAACCGGCGGCCTGACCTCAACTTTTTCATCACAAAAAATGTTCCTCAAAATCAGTGCAACTCGAAGCTAGTCTTGAGTTATCATCAGATCATACACCTGTCATAGCAGTAATTAATTCGAGGCTCATTGTTAAAGAACCACCTCCGACGTTACATAATAAACATACTGACTGGCAATATTTCCGACTGCTAATATAAAACAAAATTACATTAAATATCTCGTTGAAAACGGTAAGTGAAATTGAAGATGCGATTGAACATTTCAATGGAATAATACAAGAGTCAGCCTGGGAATCTACACCAGTTAAGGACTACCCAACGAGACAGCAGTTTTATCCTGAAAACGTCCGGGAAAGAATTGCTGAAAAACGACGACTGAGACGCATTTGGCATAACACTAAACATCCAGACGATAAAAGACGATTTAATAGAGCATCGAGAAGACTAAAAGAGTTGCTTTCCGAAATTAAGAACGCCTCCTTCCAAGAGAAACTATCTAATCTTTCTCCGTCCAGTGCATCTGATTACTCACTCTGGAAGGCTACAAAATTTTTGAAACAACAAAAGAAGATGGTTCCACCATTTAATACCGGAGACGGAAACTGGGCAAGAACTCCAGCAGAAAAGGCTGATATATTTGCTAGGCATCTTGTGGAAGTCTTCAAGCCGAACGAACTTCATGATCAAAATCTTACTGACGAAATTACGGAATATCTAGAGGCGCCCTTCCAGATGTCTCCACCCATCAAACCATTCAGCCCTGCAGAAATTGGGAGGACTGTCAAAAATAATCTTAACCGGAAGAAAGCACCAGGATACGACTTAATAACAGGCGAAATCTTGAAACAACTGCCTAAAAAAGCGTTCTTGTTACTTACAGCGATTTTTAATGCTATTATACGTATCGGATGCTTTCCTGCTCAATGGAAATATGCCCAGGTGATTATGATCCTTAAACCAGGCAAGGATCCTTTACGACCGAGCTCCTATAGACCAATTAGCCTGCTTCCAATTACCTCTAAGGTATTTGAGAAAATGCTGTTAAATCGTTCAAAACCTTTTATAGAAGAGTTTAAACTGATTCCAGATCATCAATTTGGGTTTCGAGAACGACACTCGGCTGTAGAACAAGTCCACAGACTAGTCAAACTTATTCAGAAGAGCTTAGAATTGAAGAAGTTTACTTCAGCCGTGTTCTTGGATATTCAGCAGGCGTTCGATAAAGTTTGGCATCTAGGTCTGTTATACAAAATTAAAATGAAATTAGAACATCCATACTTCTTGATTTTTAAAAACTATCTTTTAAATCGTTTCTTCCAAGTTAAATATGATAATGTCTTTTCCAAATTCTACTTATTTAATTCCGGCGTTCTTCAAGGCAGCATTTTGAGCCCATTCTTATATACGCTTTATACAGCCGACCTTCCAGAACATGAATCTGTAATGACGGCAACGTTCGCAGATGACACAGCGATTTTAGCGACGGACGCTTCTCCGACATGTGCCTCGGAGAAGTTACAAACCCATCTTGACGACATTCACGAATGGTGCAAGAAATGGAGAGTGAAGATTAATGAGGATAAGTCAACGCACGTAACATTTACATTAAAGAAACTAACATGTCCAGTGGTCAGCTTGAACGGGACAGTAATCCCACAGAAGGATGAAGTTAAATATCTGGGTTTACATCTAGATCGAAGACTCACGTGGAGAAGTCATATATGGGCGAAACGAAAGCAACTTGGGCTGAAGTTACGTCAATTATTCTGGCTCTTAGGCAGTAGGTCTCAACTCTCTCTTGAAAATAAAGTACTCGTATACAAAGTAATACTCAAACCAATTTGGACGTATGGGTTAGAGCTATAGGGTACAGCTAGTTCATCAAATATAGAAATACTGCAGCGCTTTCAATCAAAATGCCTGAGACTGATCGCTGCAGCCCCATGGTACGTAACAAATGAAATACTACACAATGACCTAAACCTGCCCTTCATAAAAGAAGAAATTAAACAACATAGCGAAAAACATTTACAAAAACTAGAAAACCATCAGAATCCATTAGCGATTAGCCTCCTGGACAACAGCGAAGATACTTACAGACTGAAACGCTTTAAACCACTGGACTTACCTCTACGATTTTGTTAGTCATTTAAATTTTTATTTTTATCTTTTCTACTTCAACTCCTAATCATCGGCGTCTCATAATTGGCGTCGTTTTCATCTCTGCCATCGTCATTGTCATCTCCAGCTTCAACACTTTGGGTTTCGGGATGTTGATTCACGGTTCATCAAGTTTGGTTTTGTATAGATAAATTTTTTTTGTTTCTTCACAGTTTGGTCTTTTTCAAACACACTACTGAGTGTCGTTTGTGTTTTAATACTAAGGACATTACTAAGATTTTCTCATATTTGCTTAAAGTTATTGTATTTATTAACTGATTGCAAAGGAAATACTATACTGTTAAAAAAAAAAAAAAAAAAGATCTACAACTTTTATTTAAAGCATTTTTCTCTACAGAGCCTAGTTTAGCGTGAAAGAGTAATTTTCCGTATTTTTAAGCCAAACGGGTCGATTTTCATTTTGCGCCTTTCATTAATGATTAAAATAAGGTTATGTTTTTTGAGGTTAGTTTTTTGTTTATTTCTAATATTTTAATACTAATGTTAGGTTATATTGTTTAAATTATTTGCATTGGCAAGAAAAAGTTGTGTGAGTGTTTTTTACACCAGATTTTTAAGTTTAACTACATTATAATACTGTTAATAATAAAAACCCTAGGTGACAAATCTCACTGAATCTTTCACGGACACAGAGTTTAGGCTAGCAGCGCTATTTCACGTAACCAACTATAAGCGGCAAACCAAACACAATTTTTCGCAAAAACAAGGGTGGCCAGTCGTGCTGAATCTTTCACAGACACACAGCGAGGCACTATAGTTACTTCACATTGTACACCGAGCCAAGAAGTCAGCAGCCATGCAGCCATAAAGGTGTCGGCAGGATTAAAGCAAGTCAATACTCAAAACAAACAGTCCAGCGAGTCATGATGTCGATGCCGGATTGTTTGTTTTGACAACCATTTCTGTACCAAAAAATCTTTCTGTTAGTGAGTAATTTTTTTATAATCCCTAATGTGTGTACGTTGCAGTCTGTTCAATTCAGTACACTGACTAACCCCATGACCGAATGAGATGAAGATGATATGTATGACATGTAAATGAGGTGTAGTTTTGTACAGACTCAAGCCGACCATTTCTGAGAGAGTATGGTTAATTGAACCCCAACCATCAAAGTACACCGGTAACTACTGTCTAGCACTCAAACCCGTATAAAAGTAACTACCTCTAAAACCAGGAACCTTCGTCTCCGAAAATCAGCTGTTAAACAGCTGATTTTGGCGACGACTTTACCTCTTGACCAACCCGGTGGGTCAGTGAGTAATTTAGTTGAATCAGGCTGTTAATTTCAGTAACAGGTTATCAAAAAATCTCGTGTGAAACACTCACACAACTTTCTCTTGCCAATGCAAATAATTAACAATAAACCTAACATTTGTAATAAAACATTAGAAATGAACAAAAAACTAACCTCAAAAAACATTAGTGAAATACGCAAAACTAAAATCGACCTCAGTTTGGCTTAAAAATACGGAAAATCGCTCATTCACGCTAAACTAGGCACTGTACAAAAAAATGCTTAAAATAAAAGTTGTAGATCTCTTATTTTCCTATAAATTTTATTTCATACACTTTTGTCGTAAAATGCATTCTAAGGCCGAAATCTTAAAAAAATAGATTTTTCGCACGTTTTCGTGAGAAAAAACCAGAAAATTGCGAATTACCGCTAAACTAAGCGTTATACAAAAAAATGTTTGAAATAAAAGTTGTAGAATTTTACATTCTCTACAACTTTTATTGTATAACGTTTTGCGATAAAATGCATATTAAAACCGCAATCTTAAAAAAAAATTTTTTACGTGAAAACCGCCTCACCGAGAATTTCAGCAAACATGACGCCTACCTTGTCTTGTAGAGCATAAGAAAATGAGTAAACCAGGCGGTTTAAAAAAAAATCGTAGGACCAGTTTTTGAGAAAATTGCAAAAAAGTGAAAAATTACACGAATAAACTACTACTTCCGGTTGACCGATTTTAAAGAAAATGTTCGTGTCGGGTCCGGTAGTGGTATGTAACTTAAGTTTCAAGTTCGTACAATGTTCCGATCTTGAGATATTCTGTACACACACACACACACACACACACACGCACGCACGCACGCACGCACGCACGCACACACACACACACACACACACACACACACACACACACACACAGACCAATCGCTAAAAACATGTTTTTTGGATTCAGGGGGTCCAAAAACGTATAGATCCGGTGAAGACTCGATTTTGAAAAATCGACATGAAAACAATACTTTCCTTCCTATATATTCATATAGGCAAGAGATAGTAAAAATAAGGATATTGAAGTATATCATTATTATTAAAAATTTTAATAATGATGATGTAATAAACCTAATTTGTTCACAGTGATGGAGGATGCTCGAGAGACTTCAATCCTCAGAATAGGTGCAAACATGTCTGTTACAGCATAAACGTCTCAATACCCATCACTATGGTCATATTAACAGAATATTTTGTGAGTTTCTCAACACTTTGTAGTGTTTAGTGTGTTACACAGTTTACCATCTTCAGGATTACTTATTCTTGAAGAGTTTATTGATTTGTCTTGCATTAAGTATTTAACCATATCAAGACATTTTGCAGTTCTAAAGAAGGAATAAAAAAAAACACAAAATTAAATGTTTTTTTGGTAGATTTAATTATTTATTGAGTTCATCGTGCAAACATTATATCTTTGACACCTAGTCATTAAATGAATGTGCAAAAATTAATAATCTATAGTGTTTTTGAAATATTTAAACTAAGCAAAATTCTATTTGCCTGTTAAAATTCAGTAAATGGTTTTTTTGGTGGCAGCAAGTTTTGCTAGACTTAGGTTTTATATATTAGCAACATTTTTTTAATAGCTGTGATACATTTTAGTATAAAGAATTAACTGAAATAATTAATATAAATCACTCTCATTTCTTGTATCATTTAGTAAAAATCTTTCCAGAAATTCGTATGCCCAAGCAGGCTGGTCTCTAGGTACAGTCTGGCCAGCTTTTCTTATGAGAGCAACTTTTAAATTTTTAACTGACTTTATATATCCTGCAACATTCAAGTTTTTATCTTTAACAATTACTCTTTTTGCTTTTTTGTATGCGTCTGCGCCACTCCAGTTTAAATGTCTTATGAAATTTTCAGTTAACGGAAACCCCACCTGCAGATCAAGTTGTCCATTGTAAAATAACATTTTGTAATGTTCTACTAATACTTCAACCCAATTTCTAACAGATTTCATATAATCATTAATGAAGTGCTCAAAAATCGGCCAATTATTAGTATGAAAAGGTTGTTTACCAACATGAATTGCACACCTTACTTCTGAACGTTGAACGTAATGACATATATTTTCAACTGCAAACCCAATAGTATCATTGATATAATTATTTACTAAACTATTAGATTTCATAAGTTGGTTTTTTAACTGCAAAAATGTCTTTGTAGCAAATTCCCATTCTTGTTTATTAATATGCTTAATAGTTTTGTTCTGGAGTTTTTGAATAGCTATCACTTGATTTTCGTCTAATAGCCCTATCTGATATAAAAATTTATCAAACAGAAGCATGTGTTCAGGATCTGTCCAGCCATTACCAATACCTAAACCTCTCAAATTAATTTTTATTTCAGGTGATTTTTGATTATTCTCATGAATGCTGTAAGCAATGGCTGGTATATGTTTACCTGCATAGTTTTCTCCAGTTAAATAAAAATCGTTCTTCTGTAGGTGAGGAAATAGTTTAAAAAATTGAATCAGTGCTTCGTACATATTTTTTCTTACATCGTTTTCATTATTAGCATAACATTCATCCTTCTCAGTGAAGCTGTAACCAGCGCCAACTGGATTATCTATATACAACATAGAATTTGCAGAACTCCAGGAATAGTCACGTAATCTCAATTCAAGTTTATCAGTCAAATAGAATGGACCATTTTCCAAAAATAAACCTAACATTGATGAGTCAACACCGCTCCCTTGTAACCACACTATGACTGGTGCGTTTTCATAATTCTTTTTTGCTGGGAAAAACCAGAAAAACAAATTGGAGTTGCAATTTTTATCAACAGTTAAATATCCAGAATAACTGAGTAAATTACCTGAGCCTTTTAGTGGTTTAACTCTTGAAAGATTTTGAGCCTTTTCTATTTCTCCAGCATTAATGTATGGTGTAAGGAAAAGTGGTTTACTGCAGTCATCTCCATCTGAAAAGTTGTCATCAGATTGGTGATCAATTCTGAAGGCATTAGTTATTAGCACTGAACTAAGAATTATTGTACTTAACAATTTCAACATCTTGTAAGAGATTGGTTAAATTAGATTAAACTTACAATCGTTCTTCTAAACTGATAATGATGAATTTATATTCTCTTTTATATTTTCAAAGAGACCATAAAATATTTTTAATCGATTTTAAGAGGCTACACTGTAATTTGTAAGATTATACGGGGTAAGACATAAAAATGTGTCGCTAATTGATTGATGGCACTCAATGGAAAATACAAAAATTTAATTACACACGTGTCTTGACGTTTATAACTTGTTTTTTCAACCAAACCTTTAAATCTTATTGTTAGTAAAGAACGACATTTATGTTCAATCTCAAGAAAGAAGTAATTATAGTTGAAAACTTAATCTTTTAAAAATTCAACAGTTAACATAATATGCATGACTTGAAGTCTAGGTGATAAGTATTTTAGCTCATAACAGTGTAGCTTTATTCACCAGTTGCCTTTTTTATAAACTACACCTCTAGTGTTTACTAAAACTAGCCAAATAGGTGCATTCGCTGATGATATTGCGGTAGTGGGTAGACTGAGATAACATCAGATTGAAGCTTATAAGGTCGTAAATGGAAAAGCTGCTAATTATGAAGTTTTTTAATTTACTGCAACTACTACTAGGTTAAAACTAAGGAACAAGTTTACTTTAGCGATATTATTCCCCCCAAATAAATTATGCCGTCATTCACGGGCTTTAATGGTTATTTCACATTGACATTATTTAGTGTTTTAGAAACATTTTAATTACTTAAATCTAATAGTGGTCATTTAACCAAACCACCTCTTAGTATGGTTGTATCACTTGCTTTCAAATTAGTGGTGGAATGTTAAATTAGGTAGTTGTTTAGAATTTGAGGATTTCTTATAGATTTATGGATGTTGTTGTTTAGGTCATCAGCCTTAAAGCTGGTTTGAACCTGTAGAGGTTTAACTAAGTAAAACTAGGAGTGAGGTCGTTTACCTTTGCCTTCCTCACTGAGTGGAAAAGTATGTTTATCAGCATGCCGGGCCCTCTGAAAAGCACATATTTTCCACTCTGCAAATGACACCTTCACTTCATTCACCACAGGGTCTGGCTGTATAATGAAATTCATTACTTTCAGAGGAGATAACTCTGATTACTGTCTTTTACACCTCTACCTCTTCGGTTCTTAAATTATTCAGTCATTTAATTGGCTGACCATGTGATATGAAACAGAACTATTTATTTTAGCTCTGCAACGAACAGATTGAGTGTAAATAATTTGACACTCTACCTGTCTGTTATGGGTAGAGACGTGATGTGTTATGGACAGATATGGATACCAGTTAGGTAAGTGGCCTGAACTATTGATGTTACACAGACCGTTCCCTAAGAAACACTTTTTGGGTGGTAAATATGGAAGTTAATAGACAGAACATTGTTGGTGTTTATGAGTGAGAAAAGATTTTCATATTTCTGTACCTCCTTGCAGTGTTTTTTGGTGTGAAAAATTTTGAGTTGTGCTTCGTAATTGGTTATATTTTACTTTACAGTAGCTAGTGATTGCAGTTTGCATTGCCCTGAAAATAAATTATTATTACCTTATCTTGCTGTTGTTGTTTGGGTCAACAGCTGAAAAGCTGGTCTTAACCTCTAGAGTTTGTACTAAGTAAAAAAAGGAGTTAGGTGGTTTACTATTGCCTTCCTCATTGAGTTTGAGTTAAAAGAATATGCTTATCAGCATGCCTGGCCCTCCGAAAGCACCCACTTTCCTCCCTGCAAATGACACCTTCACTTCATTCACCACATGGCCTTGCTGAGTAGTAAAATTCATTACTCAGAGGAGTTAACGTTGACTAGTTTCTTTTACACCTCTATTTCTTTGTCTTAAATAGTTCAGTCATATAATTGGCTGACTATGTGATAAGAAAAAGAACTATTTTTTGTAGCCCTGGAACCAACAGATTGAGTGCAATTAATTTAACACTTCACAGGCCATTGTGGGCAATAACTTATCTTACGAAGCAAAAAACTCGGTTTTATAAATATTTCTGATAAGTTTGGCTGTATTTGGTAATTACAATTAATGGAATTTGTTTCAATGAGTTGTGAGATTAGTTTTTATAGCAAAAGTATTTTTAAACAGTTAGACATTTTTAAAAACCTTGTATAAGTCACTGTACGTAAGTATTATTTATTGTTTAGAAATCTGTGACGTACATGGTAAGAAGGCAGGATAAGAGAACTATTTCTTCTGTACTAAGAGATCATTGTCCATAATTAAATTTCCATTGTTTTTAAGTGAAGACTCTGAAATTAAGACTAAATGTACAGTTTCTATAGTGTCTTCTAAAACCACATCTAATGTTTAGAAGTACTGCAACATATTTTAGAGGTGTACCATACTTCTTAATAAATTAGAGAGAGTGCCTGATAAATTGTTTTTGTGGAAACTGAAGATCAACCTTTTCTTTCCTACCTTCTCAAGCAGTTTACCATGTTTTAATGTAGCTATATATTGTACACTTTTTAAAAGTGGTTATTTGTGTTATACCTTCAGAAAGGGGCCCACCAGGTAGTGACTGCACGCCTGACTCTTACCGTTTTATACAATTTGTAAGTTTGTTGTTCATTATTATTTTAATTAAAAATCGGGATTTGGTTCTTTTTAAGTTTTTCATAAATAAATAAGTTATGATAAATTTAAACGTAATCAAAGTGATTTCAGTGAGTTAACAAAATTTATTGGCATCACCAGGTTGCAATCATTTCATGTGATCAAAGTAAAAAGTGAGATTTAAAATTATCTAAGCTAAGAATGTCGTTGTTTTGAAACTTAGATTGGACTTTACTCATGGGTATAATGTAATTGTTAACTCATCATTAATCACTTAAGAATTAAGAACAAGTGGAAATGGTAAATATAAAAATTCATTAGGCATTTGTTCCAGGTGACATTTTGATTATATTTAGTTCCATTATAAAACACTTGTGCATTCTATGAGATCATTTGGTCAATTTTTACGAAAAATTGAGAATTTTTTTCATGCAACCAATTTGAGTAGGTATTCAAAAAACTATTGTGACATGAAAATTATTCAAAACCATCTGTTAAAAGAGTATGACATTAAGTTTATAAACAAATGGCAAACAGACAGAAAATCTGAAACCAACAAATTTATTGTTTTGATACCACAAGATACTTTTTGTATGAGGAAGGATTGTCAAATAATTGCATTATTATTTAAACCTTGTAATGAGTGAAATACAGGTGAACATTTCAAGTTAGAAAAGCATGTTTTCCAGGCGACTTAGCTAAGTGATAACCAGTTAAACTTTTCAACCTACTGAGGAAAGTAGTAGTGAGCCATGTGACTCCACATTACTCACCCAGTATTAACCACAAATTGTCATCACTGACTTTATCATAAAATAGATTTGACAAAGTTTCGTACAGATGTTAACTAAACACTGACGTTTCTACAGATGACCAAAGGCAAGTTTGGCATAAGTAGTGTTGTGTTGTTTAGGTCAACAGCCGAAAGGCTGGTTTGAACCTCTAGAGGTTTTACTAAGTAAAACGAGGAGTGAGGTGGTTTACCTTTGCCTTCCTCACTGAGTGGAAAAGTACGCTTATCAGCATGCCGGGCCCTCTGAAAAGCACATATTTTCCACTCTGTAAATGACAACTTCACTTCATTCACCACAGGGTCTGGCTGTACAATGAAATTCATTACTTTCAGATGACTCTGATTAGTGTCACAATACACCTCTACCTCTTCTGTTCTTAAATGATTCAGTCATTTAATTGACTGACCATGAGATAAGAAACAGAACTATTTATTTTAGCCCTGCAACGAACAGATTGAGTGTAAATAATTTAACACTCCACACTCCACCTGTCTGTTATGGGCAGATAAGTAGTGTAAGCTTGTGCTAATTAGAAATTTTATAATTTATTTTGAAATGAATTAGTTAATGTTAAGGATAATACCTTTTTTTTTTTTTTTTTTTTTTTGTTTAACGTCCGACTGTTCTGCAATTACTGCTAATGCAGACGGTGAAAGATGAAATGATTGTGTGTAACGTATGAAAAGATGCCGTGCCTGAATGGGATTCGAACCCAAGACCGCATGATGAGAGGCGAGCACGTTACCAACTGCGCCAATGCGGCCGGCAATATACCTTTTGTGAACGGTTGCTGAAAATAATACGAATTTTCACTCACAACCCATGAAATACATTTGTGACTAGTGGGTTTAAGTACTAACTATTTTATAAAAGTTTAAATGCGATGTATTTATATTAAGTAGGTGTAATAAGCTATTGGATATAGTGTGCTCTATAAATAACTGTTAAATGCGATTATTCTTGTAAAAGTATGATTTTTTTTTGTCATCAGTCTCTCGACTGGTTTGATGCAGTTCTTCAAGCTGTTCTATCTTGTGCAATTTGTTTCATATCTACATACCTGTAACACCCTACATCTTATGTAATTTGCTTTATATATTCTAATCTTTGCCTCCCTCTACAATTTGCTCTCTCAATATTACCCTCCATTATTGATAGCCCAATACCTGGATGTCTTAGGATATGCCCCACTAGCCTACCCCTTCCTTTGGTAAGATGCTTCCATATACTTCTTTTTAAAGTATTATTACGCAGTAATAAAAATTATAATTCCAGAATCGGATGTGTCAAAATTAGTTTATAAAAGTAACTGTTAAATGTGAAAAAAGTAAATAACCAAGAAATTTTGATACAGCATTGAATCAAATATATGAGAAGCTTGTTTCCAAAATGTACTAAATCCAAATTTTCCAGTTTTTCACAGGGTTTAAAAAACAAGTATATTGGTTAAAATATTAAACTGAGATTTTTAATTTGTATTGTTTTAAAATAATTTGTTTTGTTTTTTAAAGTAAAGTAAAACTAATCTAAATATCACTTTTTGTTTAAAATTTATTATTATATTAGAAAAAGTTTTTCCATGCGGATTTAGTACTTTTTGACAGAATCACTGCTTATAGTATCTTTTTTATCTTTTACAAGAAAACAAAATGGATTTAGTACTTTTTGAAACATAATATTTCTTATGCCTGTGAATTAGTCTGTTACAGAGTAACAGTGTATTAGGATAATAAAAATGTTTTAATAAAAAAAAATTTCTGGGCATACACATTTTTTTCAGTTTATTGTAAAAATTATAAAATTGAAATTTCATGATTACAAATTAATTTTTTTACTGGCTGTTAAAAAACCAAATTATTTATTTTTGCAAAAATACCTTCATTATTCTTAAGAAAATAATCTTTTATCACCTTTTTAACAAATTAAAACACATCTTCATTATGAATCGCAATATTATCTGCATCATCTTCATCTGGTATGGAAAATTCATTTTCAGATTAACATTTTTTGTAGAAAGGATGAGTTTCCCATTTAATTTTTATTATTGACAGAAGCCTACAAACATGTGTAGCTTTTTAGATTATTTATCTTCGTAACCTTCAAAATCATCAGTTTCCATTTTATCAATGATTAAAATACTATACACCTATTTTTAATACTTAAAAATGTTATATACACACAAAATGTTCACTGCCCAAAACAAATAAACCACTTCATTTTTACTTCAAAAACTGCACACATTAACCCCAACCATAGTGCCAACAGCTGATGAACAACAACAAACATTTTATATTAGATTTTTTTTTTTTTGTTTAACGTTCGACTTTTCTACAATTACTGCTAATGCAGACGGTGAATGATGAAATGATTTTTGTAACGTATGAAAAAATGCCGTGCCGGAAGGGATTCGAACCCAAGACCGCATGATGAGAGGGGAGCACGTTACCAACTTCACCAATACGGCCGGCTTATATTAGATTGGAGGGAACTTAAAAGTAAAGACAAAGCTACCAACTATTTTTGTTAATAATGTTATTTTGCCATGTAAAATTAAATAAAACCAGACAAAATTAAAATATATTATTGGAAATAATATTAAAATTCTGGATTTATAGTACATTTTAAACCAAAAAATGCCATTAATGGTAGCTCTATGTTGAACATAGTACATTTTGGAAAAAATATGATTTTAGTCTTGGATAAAGTACAGTTTGGCACAAATTGGAGTTTTTAAATCACATTTTAATAGCTTTTAACACTTTTTGGAACAAAACTGTAGTATATTTCCTACAGATATGTTAATACAGAAAACCAAACAAACTAAAACTGAACATTTAAAAACGATGGAATTAGCACCTTTTGGAAACAAGCTTTTCATATATTCAAATTTTGTTTACAAATGTTTGATGAGACTACCTTTTGTAACAGGACAGATGTCCCATCTGTAATCAGTTTTTTGCCAAAGCCTATGAAGCCATGGATGTATGGTAATAACAGTTTGTGCTATCCAGTGCTGCAACTAATATTTACTGGGGGAGGAGGAACAGGTACTCTCTAATTTATCCCCAATGTAAACAGAGAAGTCTATTGGAGTTTAATCAGTTTATTCGTGTAATTTTTCACTTTTTTCTGATTTTCTTAAAAACTGGTCCTACGAGTTTTTTAAAAATCACCTAGTTTACTAAATTTTTAATGCTCTACAAGATAGGGTAGGCGCCATGTTTGCTGAAATTCTTAGTGAGGCTGTTTTCATGTAAAAAAGTTTTTTTCTAAGATTACGGCTTAAATATGCATTTTAGCGCAAAAAATTATATAATTAATGTTGTAGAGAATGTAAAATCCTACAACTTTTATTTTAAACATTTTTTTGTATAACGTTTAGTTTAGCGGTAATTAGCGATTTTCTGTTTTTTCTCACGAAAACGTGTAAAAAATCTATTTTATTAAGATTTCGGCCTTAGTATGCATTTTACGACAAAAATGTATAATCAAATTTATAGGAAATTAAAAGATCTACAACTTTTATTTAAACCATTTTTCTCTACAGAGCCTAGTTTAGCGGGAAAGAGTGATTTTCCGTATTTTTAAGCCGAACGGGTCGATTTTCATTTTGCGCCTTTCACTCATGATGAAAGTAAGGTTATGTTTTTTGAGGTTCGTTTTTTGTTTATTTCTAATATTTTAATACTAATGTTAGGTTATATTGTTTAAATTACTTGCATTGGCAAGAAAAAGTTGTGTGAGTGTTTCACACCAGATTTTTAAGTTTAACTACATTATAATACTGTTAATAATAAAAACCCTAGGTGACAAATCTCACTGAATCTTTCACGGACACAGAGTTTAGGCTAGCAGCGCTATTTCACGTAACCAACTATAAGCGGCAAACCAAACACAATTTTTCGCAAAAACAAGGGTGGCCAGTCGTGCTGAATTTTTCACAGACACACAGCAAGGCACTGTAGTTACTTCACATTGTACACCGAGCCAAGAAGTCAGCAGCCATGCATCCATAAAGTTGTCGGCAGGATTAAAGCAAGCCCAAATTTTATTTTCCGACTAAGCACCAATCCATTGTAGAAAAATAATTTTGAAAACATAGAAAGAAATCCATTTGAATTTAAATACAAAATTTTTTTAAATTGAATTTTTAATATCGATTATTTGAAAAATCCATAAAAAATCGATTATTTGCTTAATCATAATTAAAAATCCATTTTTGAACATGGTTGAAAGTTGAACCCTGAAAGCCAAGTTCCAAGCAGAATTTAGTTCCAGAACATACAAAGCATAATAAATATAAAAAGAAACCCCATTTATAAATATATATATATATATATATATATATATATATACCGGGTGTCCATTAAGTCTGGAAACGGCTGAATTATAGAAAAGTGAGCGTGACTAAGTGACCAGAATGACTTTAATTGCTTGTTGCAACAAAAAAACTATTCTGGGTGATATTTGAAATTTTTGTCCGCCTTCTTGGATTTAACTTTCTTAATTTAAATAGGATGATGGCCATATTATACATGATTTCGATCTAAAATTTCAAAATAAATTCAATGGCGAAAACCGGAAATCGATATCTATTTTCGTTTTTGAGATATTACCATTCAACTGTCCAGATCGGGGCAGAACGGCCATTCCTCCCTCCTCCGTCTTTAAGCCTACGTAGACAATTTAGGTAGCAAGTGAACGACTACATGTAAGATTATTAATAATTAGGTTAGGGACATAGGTTAGGTCATGAGCCATATTACTGGTTAGCTTTCTTTTTAATTGATGTGATGTGAAACTACTATAACTATTATTACATCAGGCAAACTTAAGCACCAGATTTATGTAATAAATAATAATTTAAAAGTAGAAGGCAATTTGTCATTTAATGTTTACTCAATCCATTAACGGTTAACCTAAACACAAACAAGATTTATTTTGGCCTATACGTATTTACTAATCATATTAATACTTACAGGTTTTTCGCTTTCGGAAAATAGACGAAATTACGTTCCACAACCCTCTGCGAATAAAAACACTTTTTAAGGTAACAAAATTTCATTTCATTAATTATAACTAATCTCAACCCACTGTTTCATGACCACCGTAATCGCCAATAACCAAACTGTCGATGCGACTTTAAAAAAAAAGAGTTCCCAAAAATTTCAATTATAAAACAAAAAGTAAAATTAAATAAAAAAATAAATATTGTATAGCACAATAGGCCAAAATTCAAAATCTCCCTCGTATGCGCTACTAGCGCATTCTACAGGCATTGGATCCCAAAAGATAGTAGCAGACGTAAAACGTTAAAACACTATCATGGGAGTTCCCCACTATTCTTACGTACTCTAGGTCGGTATTCAAGATGAGTTCCAGCAGCGCAGTGATAATGTATTATTATTTCTAATGGAAAACGTTTACACAAAATTATTATCGTTTAAAGACTATACCGTTGGTGACATTAATAAATAAGCAAGCCTCTACAACTAGTACATAATTCAGGGACTGCTAGGACCCACCAAATTTTTAAGTCATGAATATTACATAAACTGTTGGCTTATTAAAATAATAAGTTACAAAACTGCCCCTAACAGACAGGTGGAGTATCAAATTATTTAAACTCAATCTGTTCGTTGCAGGGCTAAAATAAATAGTTCTATTTCTTATCACATGGTCAGCCAATTAAATGACTGAAACATTTAAGAACAGAAGAGGTAGAGGTGTAAAAGACACTAATCAGAGTTATCTCCTCTGAAAGTAATGAATTTCATTATACAGCCAGACCCTGTGGTGAATGATGTGAAAGTGTCATTTGCAGAGTGGAAAATATGTGATTTTCAGAGGGCCCGGCATGCTGATAAGTGTAATTTTCCACTCAGTGAGGAAGGCATTTGTAAACCACTTCACTCCTTGTTTTACTTAGTAAAACCTCTAGAGGTTCAAACCAGCCTTTTGGCTGATGACCTAAACACAAGTAATTTATGATTAACACAATCTATTACTCCCTTTTTTAAGATTAAAACATAAACATATATCATTATATATGACATGATTTAATAGTTTGGTTGAAAAAAATAAGTTATAAACATCAAGACGCACGAGTGGAATAAAATTGTTTATACTTTACCTATGAGTGCCATCAATCAATTGGTGGCACATATTAATTAGGTGTGCATATTTAAATTTATAAACAAGTCATATAAAAAAATGATGAATAGCTCCAAAAATATCAAACTAAAAAATTCATTGCAATTATAAAAGTATAAAGCCAAAATGTTTTATTCATTATCAGTTTAGATCAGTGGTTCCCAACCTTTTATGGGGCATCGCCCCTTTGTGAAGGATGACTTACACCTATCGCCCCCTTCTCTTAGCATCGTATACCTAATTTAATTTGAAGTAATGTGTTGATAAATAATAAAGTATGTTATTCTGTAAAAAAGATTTATTATTGTTTACAACAAATAATCAACCAAAGCAGTTGTGTCCAGAATTCTTCATCTCATGTGTAGGAGCTCGACCATAAAAAATGTCAACAAAGAGTTTAGTTTATTTGTTTGTAAAAAAAACATGTATCCGCGACAGTAAAGATTCTACCCTGTAGTACAGTTATATTTTTCTGTCTTTGAATACTGATCGCCCCCCTAACGCCTCCCACAAATTTATCGCCCCCTTGCGAACCCAAATCGCCAACCAAGGGGCGATCGCCCCCAGGTTGGGAACCACTGGTTTAGATGAACAGTTTACCACAATTCTAAATTTAATCAAATTAGAATAATCTCTTACAAGATGATGAAATAATTGTTAAGTACAATAATTCTTAGTTCAGTGCTAATAACTAATGCCTTCACAATTGATCATCAATCTGATGACAACTTTTCAGACGGAGATGACTGATAGCAGTAAACCACTTTTCCTTACACCATACATTAATGCTGGAGAAAGAGAAGGCTGAAAATCTTTCAAGAGTTAAACCACTAAAAGGCTCATGTAATTTACTCAGTTATTCTGGATATTTAACTGTTGATAAAAAATTCAACTCTAATTTGTTTTTCTGGTTTTTTCAGAAGGCTGAATGTTATGCTAAAAATCAAGATAATGTAAGAAAAAAAATCTGGTGTGAAACACTCACACAACTTTCTCTTGCTAATGCAAATAATTAACAATAAACCTAACATTAGTAATAAAACATTAGAAATAAACACACAAACTAACCTCAAAAAACATTAGTGAAATATACAAAATTAAAATCGACCTCAGTTTGGCTTAAAAATACGGAAAATCACTCTTTCACGCTAAACTAGGCTCTGTAGAGAAAAATGTTCTAAATAAAAGTTGTAGATCGTTTAATTTTCTATAATTTCGATTATATACACTTTTATTATAAAATGTATACTAAGGCCGAAATCTTAAAAAAATCGATTTTTTCACACGTTTACGTGAGAAAAAAATAGAAAATTGCTAATTACTGCTAAACTAAGCGTTATACAAAAAAATGTTTGAAATAAAAGTAGTAGGTTTTTAAATTTTCAACAACTTTTATTATATACATTTTTGCTCTAAATTGCATATTAAAGCCGTAATCTTAAAAAAACTATGTTTTTACGTAAAAACAGCCTCACCCAGAATTTCAGCAAACATGACGCCTACCCTATCTTGTAGAGAATAAAAAATTGAAAAATTGAGTAAACCAAGCGATTTAAAAAAAAATCGTAGGACCAGTTTTGAGAAAATCGCAAAAAGGTGAAAAATTACACGAATAAACTACTACTTCCGGTTGACCGATTTTGATGAAAATGTTCGTGTCGGGTCCGGTAGTGGTATGTAACTTAAGTTTCAAGTTTCAAGTTCGTACGATGTTCCGTTTTTGAGATATTTTGTATACACACACACACACACACACACAGACCAATCGCTAAAAACATGTTTTTTGGGTTCAGGGGGTTTGAAAACGTATAGATGCGGTGAAAACTCGGTTTCGAAAAATCGACATGAAAACAATACTTTCCTTCCTATATATTCATATAGGCAAGAGAAAGTAAAAATTGAATCAGTGCATCGTACATATTTTTACTTTCTCTTGCCTATATGAATATATAGGAAGGAAAGTATTGTTTTCATGTCGATTTTTCGAAACCGAGTTTTCACCGCATCTATACGTTTTCAAACCCCCTAAACCCAAAAAACATGTTTTTAGCGATTGGTCTGTGTGTGTGTGTGTATACAAAATATCTCAAAAACGGAACATCGTACGAACTTGAAATTGAAACTCAAGTTACATACCACTACCGGACCCGACACGAACATTTTCATCAAAATCGGTCAACCGGAAGTAGTAGTTTATTCGTGTAATTTTTCACCTTTTTGCGATTTTCTCAAAACTGGTCCTACGATTTTTTTTAAAATCGCTTGGTTTACTCAATTTTTTATTCTCTACAAGATAGGATAGGCGCCATGTTTGCTGAAATTCTTGGTGAGGCTGTTTTTACGTAAAAAAAGTGTTTTTTTAAGATTGCGGCTTTATTATGCATTTTACCACAAAAATGTATGTAATAAAAGTTGTAGAGAATTTAAAATTCTACAACTGTTATTCCAAACAATTTTTTGTATAACGCTTAGTTTAGCGGTAATTAGCGATTTTCTTTTTTTCTCACGAAAACGTGTGAAAAATTGATTTTTTTTAAGATTTCGGCTTTAGTAGGTACGCATTTTACGACAAAAGTGTACAATACAATTTATAGGAAATTAAGATATCTACAACTTTTATTAAGAGAATTTTTCTCTACAGAGCTTAGTTTAGCGTGAAAGTGTGATTTTCCGTTTTTTTAAGCCAAACTGAGTACGATTTTCATTTTGTGTCATTCACTCATGATTAAAATAAGGTTATGTTTTTTGAGGTTAGTTTATTGTTTATTTCTAATGTTAGGTAATATTGTTTAAATTATTTGCACTGGCAAGAGAAAGTTGTGTGAGTGTTTCACACCAGATTTTTTAAACTATTTCCTCACCTACAGAAGAATGATTTTTATTTAAATTGTGAATCATATGCAGTTAAATATATATACCAGCCATTGCATACAGCATTCACGAGAATAATAAAATAATCTGGTGTGAAACGACTCACGTTAACAAAATTACATACAACACTGATTATTCGCTGTAAGCTTAACATAATAAAAACACGTTCACTTCATTTGTTAGAAAATGTTTAATAAATCGAATATTAGTTTACATATAATAACTAAAATTTTTGCTATTGTTACTCTTACATTGCTATTTTTCGCTACATTATTTACTATTATTACATTAATATATATGATTAGTAGGTTTTTAATGAAGACTCAGTTTTATTTTTAGTCACAAGTAATGTAAGACTAATGCGCTTGAATTATAACAGGAGAGTAAACAATTCCAGTGATTCGTTGTTTATCATTTCAGATTGTTTATTTCATATCAGTAAAATTAATGTCTATGACTAGTTGAAAATACAACTGTTTGCACTTGCCCGTGTTTAACTCATTTTTAGTTTCATCAGTTATCTTATGGTATTGTATCGGTTCGTTTCAATTTTCTGTGTAGACTGAAGTTGAAAAGTTTTGTAAGCTGAGTTTTGTTAACGTGCTTGATAGTGAATGTGTTGAGTTTTTGAAACATAAAAGCGGTAAACATTAAAAAGTAGAAATAATTGTTTTGTTAAATGTAATGGTTAAAATAATAAATTAAAGAGTTTTTATGAAAATACAATAATTACAAGTAATCTGAACGATATAATTAAAAACGCTTATGTTTATTTTAGGATGTAGATTTTTTATGATGGAACGTAGGGCCCTACGTTCCATCATAAAAAATCTACATCCTAAAATGGTCAACAAAAAAAAACCTTTTTTTCTGTCCTAGACATGTTGTTGGGTGATCCTATAGGTATTTTTTGTGCTGATTCCGAATCTGTGCTTAGATTTTTTCTATCACGTCTAGTTTCCTTAGGACAATCGGATAAGATGGGGGTTCAAGGGGGAAACAGCAAATAAATCGTTAATAAAAAATGTGAAAAAATGGGTACTCACCTAGGATTTTCTCGCATATTTAGCTTCTGGCAAGTCCCTTTTCAGTGTCCAGCAGTAATCTGCTACCATGTTGCTGCTGAACTTTCCTTGGTACCGTTTTTCCATGTGTAAAATATCCTGGTGGAAACGCTCACCATGCTCATCACTAACGGCGCCAAGGTTTGGTGGAAAAAAGTCCAGGTGTGAGTCGAGGAAGTGAATCTTTAAAGACATATTGCAGCCCATTTTGTGGTACGATTTAATTAGATTAGCCACCAGATCGCGATAATTTTCAGCCATGTCATTTCCTAGAAAATGTTCAACTACATTTTTGAATGCGTTCCACGCGCTTTTTTCCAATGAGTTCAATTGCAGTTGAAATTCCGAATCCTTCAGCACTTCCCTAATCTGAGGCCCAATAAAAATTCCTTCTTTGATCTTTGCTTCACTGATTTTAGGGAATTTTTGTTTCAAATAAGTAAAACCAGCACCATTTTTGTCCATAGCTTTCACGAAGTTTTTAACAAGTCCTAATTTAATATGTAGAGGTGGCAAAAGAACATTTTTTGGATCGACCAAAGGCTGAAAAAGGACATTTTTAGATCCAGGAACGAGTGCTTTACGTTGTGGCCAATCTTTTTTCAAGTAATGATTTTTTCTGTCTCTGCTATCCCACTCGCAGATAAAGCAACAATATTTCGTGTAGCCAAGCTGTAAGCCTAGTAAAATTGCAATGACTTTTAAGTCGCCACAAACTTTCCACTTATATTTATCGTAGTGAATTTTTTCGAGAAGCAACTGCATATTCTCGTAAGATTCTTTCATGTCAGTTCCATGAGCTAACGGTATCGAGGGGAGTTTATTTCCATTATGTAACAGAACAGCCTTTAAACTTACTTTGGATGAATCAATGAACAAACGCCAATCATCATCTGTGTTGTATTCCAAATTAAGAGTATCCATAATAGAGAGAACATCATTGCAAAAAATAAGGTTGTTTTCTTGAGAAAAAAATAATTTAAACTCGTCATGGCGAGATCGATACATACAAATTTTCGTTTTTGGATCCAGCAATTTCCAACCTTTTAATCGTGATCCTAAGAGTTCACTCTGCTTTTTGGACAAGTTTAAGTCGCGCACTAGATCATTTAAATCCTCTTGTGTTATAAAATGACGTTCATCAGACGTACTCGGTCCGAAATTTGGATCCTTCGTGTTTTCAAATCCCTCATTCTCACATTCTTCATTACTTTCTGAATCTTCGCTAATATTAACATTTTTCGGTGGTTCCGGCACTGGTAAATTTTCGGAGTGAGAGACTGGTCGTATCGCTGATTCCAGGTTGTTTGGATATTTTACTGTTTGTTTTGACTTCTGTGTAATACCTTTAATGTTTGTTAAACAAAAATAACAGTCTGAAACACGATTCCGAGGTTCCCGCCAAATCATGGGGACGGCAAATTTCATATGACGTTTTCCCTCAGCCCAACCGGTGAGGAGCCTTACACAGGTGCTACACATCACATGAGGCGCCCATCCTTTATCCTGGTCACCCAACGGACAGTCAAAATAAAGTTTATAACACTGTCTTAAAAAGGGAGTAATGTTCCGCCTTTGAGCCTTGAACGTAATTTCACCGCACACGTAACAAAATTCATCTGGGTGGTTCACGCACTGTCTAGGCATGATGAAAGCTAAGCCACTTCACAATGATTGCACAATGGGTCCTATCAATGATCACAATGTGTCCCATCAATGATTACAATTCACAAACCGTCTTCCGAGAAAAAACAAACGTCTTAACGCGCTGAAAGTTAGTCACATACTGATGTGCAGTGCCTGTTGAGTCAGGAGTGTTTTAAACAAAGGGATAAGAATGTGTGTAATCATGAGATGGTGCAAGATTCAACATGTTTCGACAAGAAAGTTTTATTTTCGTCTGCTCGTGCTATCGAGACATATCAATAAATAAAATTACTACTTTCGTTGTAGCAAAAACATACATTCGTCTGTCATACGAAAACTAGACGTGATAGAAAAAATCTAAGCACAGATTCGGAATCAGCACGAAAAATGCCTTTAGGATCACCCAACAACGTCTCTAGGACAAAATCTTTGTTGACCAGTTTTATTGTCAGGCGGAAAGGTAGATACGCGGTAACTAGTGTAAAATTTTAATAATTTCTAGTGGAAGCCAGCCTGTGGTAAATAACTTCGCTGCCATTTTATAGAGCTCAGAAAGTTTTTTTTGTGCCCATACCTTTCGTTTTTAAATTTTCGTCACTCGTTCTTATATCCTCGTACGGTAAACTTACACAGTTTTTTTAACGGGTTTTCAAGATACAGTGGAAGCTGGGAATTTTAATATATTTTGCAGTTGTGAGAAATATTATTTTTATCTACATTAGAATGTACAATAAATAAAATGGAAACCATTTAATTTTGATTGCACATTTGACATTGTACAAATGTATTTCCAGATTAATAACTCATAAAAATACGATTTTCTTAATTATTGATGACCCTATCTGTGATTTGATTTCACATATTTTTCACTATTACGGTAAAAAAATTAGTGAATTTAAAATAGGTAATTTAAATAATAAATTTTAATAATAATAAATATTGTAATTTAAAATAATAACTAACCAATAATCTGTTAATGATATTTAGTGAATGACTCGTATTAAACCAAATATTGGATTTTCTCTGTTATAAATATCCACTGCAAAATTATTTATTAACCCTACATTTATTTTTAATAGTTTTATTTGTTTTGACGGCAGGCCCTTGGTAACAACTAAAATGTTCACAAAACAAAAAGAGATTTGGTCGCTCCGTGGCGTAGTGACTAACGCGCTAGCCTACAAAGTAATGAACATGATTAATAAAATTATGAATTGGGGAGGATTAAAATATAATCGTAAGGTAAGGGTAGTGGATTAACAAACTTTAATTAAATTTAAATTACGAATTAGGATATGAAAAAGAGAAGTTAAAATTTAATTTTGAAGTAAGGTATCTGGCAGACAGTTGTGGCTGTGCCAGGTGTGTGTGTGTGTGTGTGTGTGTGTGTGTGTGTGTGTGTGCGCGCGTGTTTGTGTGGAATAAAGTTAAAATTGTATTTTTTATGTTGAATTAATCGTAAACACTATTATTATTAAGCTTTTAATAATTATCGTTTAGCCTGTAACTAAAAGCAACACTTTGCTGTGTAGATACTGCCCAAAGTAAGGATTACAATTACAGGTGGCTTAGATGTTATGGGAGAGCTAACGTACATAGGCCTACTGGATAAACACATCAACCATTTAACAGGTATTGTAGAAAACTGATTCAAGTAAAATAATACATTGTAGAACGCGCGATTTTGCTGAGAACCGCGGAACAGATATGCGCACTAGCAGCCGAACCTCCGTTCATCGTCTTTCACATTACGTACAGTCACGTAGGCATGCATAAACAAACAACCCTGTGCTGCATTGTGCACAACAACATTATTTACAAAACCCCTTAGATTAGCTCGAGCCATACTATACTGCATGTAGCGCTGTGACAGCAACGTGTTTCACAGCTCTCGGCAAAATGCATAAGCTATACATCTATTCTTACTAATATCGACTTGGGGCGATATTAGGTTGTTAAAAAATTAATTTTTTATATTTCTTCAGGATGTTCAAAGTATCATAAGGCTTAAGTTTATCTCTAAAAATTTAAACTAACACGGGTTTAAAAACAAGTAGGTGAGACTAATTTTGACCTTAACAATTAAGACATAAAATGTCTCATTTTACCCTTCACCATTTAATCATTAACTTGATTGCCCAAGAGACAAAATATATGATTCTGTGTTCTTACACACAAAAAAATAAGACGTAGATAAGTTTAAAACCAAAATTTCATTTCATTAGAATTACACGCAAAATTATTGTAGACAGTCAGTTCCACACATAGCCTACACTTTCAAACACGTGTAATTTTAACAAAACTAGCTACTTGTAAATAAAATACTGACAAAATAATTTATGATAACATTAAGTAGGTACTAAAATAATAATTCTTTACTTTGTTAACTTATTCCAGCTTTAAACAGAATTAGGATGATATATTTATTTATTTATTTATTATTTATTTATTTAGTTTTACGTGTGAAGTAATTAGCAAAATAATTAGTAAAAATTGGTGCGCGTGTGTGTGTGTATGTGTATGTGTGTGTTACACTTCAGGTACTCAGCTCTTTCAGTGCTTTTGATTGGCAAAACAATCTCAAAAGCTGTCACAAAAATAATTACAATGTATTTAAATTAATGATTAAGATATTACATTGTAATAACTCAAAAATATTATCCATATTTTTTAACAGTAGGTGTTAAAACTATATATAATACAGAGATATTGGATTCAATCTCAGTTCGATAAGGATTTTACAGGCTAAGATTTAGCCAGATTGGAAAAATCACTCAAATTATGTTTGAATTGTTAAGTATATTAATCGTTGGTTCAGTACTGACATCAAATGCTTTCAAAATTTATCATCAATATGATGAAAACTTTTCAGACGCTGATGATTGTAGAGACGCTCTTTTACTTACTCCGTACATTAATGCTGGAGAAATAGATACGGCTCAAAATCTTTCAAAAGTTAAACCGCTTGAAGGCTCAGGTAATTTACTAAGTTATTCCGGATTTTTCACAGTTGATAAAAAATGCAATTCAAATTTATTTTTCTGGTTTTTCCCAGCAAAAAAGAATTATGAAAACGCACCAGTTGTTGTGTGGTTACAAGGTGGGCCAGGAAGTTCTTCAATGTTTGGTTTATTTACAGAAAATGGTCCATTTTATGTGAATGATAAACAAGAATTAAAGTTGCGTAATTATTCCTGGAGTTCAACAAACTCTATGTTATTCATAGATAATCCAGTGGGTTCTGGTTTTAGTTTCACTGATAAAGCAGAATGTTATGCTAAAAATGAAGACGATGTAAGAAAAAATTTGTATAATGCACTGATTCAATTTTTTAAACTATTTCCCAACCTACAGAAGAATGATTTTTATGTAACTGGTGAATCATATGCGGGTAAATATATACCAGCCCTTGGTTACACAATACATGAAAACAATTTAAAATCGCCTGAAATAAAAATTAATTTGAAAGGTTTAGGAATTGGTGATGGCTGGACAGATCCTGAACACATGCTTGTGTACAGTAAATATCTTTATCAAATAGGATTGGTTGATGAACTTGAAAAAAATACTTTACAAAAAATGGAAACTGAGGCTGTTGAATTTATTAATAAAAAACACTGGTCAGATGCATTTAACAAAATTTCAGATATATGGAGTACAATTTCAGAAGCAAACGGTTACTTAAGTATGTATAATTACCTTATAAATGAAGATATACAAGACCCATACATCAATTACATCCAAACTCCAGAAGTGAGGTGTGCAATTCATGTAGGTAACCTGCCTTTCAGCGATGGCAATGCTACCGTTTACAATAACTTAATTGAAGATTTGCCGCAATCTGTCAAAAGTTGGGTTGAAATACTAGTAGAGCATTATAAAATAATATTTTATAGTGGACAAGTTGATATAATAGTAGGGTATCCTTTATCAGAAAATTTTATTAAATATTTAGACTGGAGTGGTGCCAACGAGTACAAGAAAGCAAAACGAGTAATTGTTAAAGATGAAAATGGACATGTTGCTGGTTATATCAAAACCGCTAAAAATTTGAATGTTGCTCTTATTAGAAATGCCGGTCACATGGTGCCTACAGACCAACCAGCTTGGGCATATGAATTTTTAGAAAAATATTTGTTCAATTCTAAAAATGAGAGTATGTAACCAACTTTGTATGGTAGAAAAAATATGAATAAATAAAAGACAAATAATTTTTTGATAATTATAGTTGTAAGTTTAGCTTCAAATTTCTTAACACCTTTCACAAAACTTTTCCTTAACAGTTTTTCTACGAAGGTTCCTGGTTCAAATCCTAATCCTAGTAAAGGTAGTTACTTTTATACGGATTTGAGTGCTAGACAGTGGTTACCGGTGTACTTTGATGGTTGGGGTTCAATTAACCATACTCTCTCAGGAATGGTCGACCTGAGTCTGTACAAGACTACACCTCATTTACACGTCATACACATCATCCTCATCTCATTGGGTCATGGGGTTGCTTATTGTTCTAAATTGAACAGATTGCAACGTACACAAATTAGGGATTTAAAAAAAATAAAAAGTTTTTCTACCAGACTGTACAACAAACTGTTATATTTGATTCAATGATGTATCAAAATTTCTTGGTTATTTACTTTTTTCACATTTAACAGTTACTTTTATAAACTAATTTTGGCACATCCGATTCTGGAATTATAATTTTTATTACTTTGTAATAATACTTTTACAAGAAGAATCGCATTTAACAGTTATTTATAGAGCACAAAATATGCAATAGCTTATTACAGCTCCTTAATACCCACTAGTCACAAATGTATTTCATGGGTTGTGAGTGAAAATTTTTATTAATTTCAGCAACTGTTCATTAAAGGTATTATCCTTAACATTAACTAATTCATTTCAAAATAAATTATAAAATTTCTAATTAGCACAAGCTTACACTACTTATGTCAAACTTGCCTTTGGTAATCTGTAGAAACGTCAGTGTTTAGTTAACATCTGTACGAAACTTTGTCAAATCTATTTTATGATAAAGTCAGTGATGACAATTTGTAGTTAATACTGGGTGAATAATGTGGAGTCACATGGCACACTACTACTTTCCTCAGTAGGTTGAACAGTTTAACTGCTTATCACTTAGCTAAGTCGCCTGGAAAACATGTTTTTCTACCTTGAAATGTTCACCTGCATTTCACTCATTACAAGGTTTAAATAATAATGCAATTATTTGACAATCCTTCCTCATACAAAAAGTATCTTGTGGTATCAAAACAATAAATTTGTTGGTTTCAGATTTTCTGTCTGTTTGCCATTTGTTTATAAACTTAATGTCATACTCTTTTAACAGATGGTTTTGAATAATTTTCATGTCACAATAGTTTTTTGAATACCTACTAAAATTGGTTGCATGAAAAAAATTCTCAATTCTTCGTAGAAATTGAGCAAATGATCTCATAGAATGCACAAGTGTTTTATAATGGAACTAAATATAATCAAAATGTCACCTGGAACAAATAACTAATGAATTTTTATATTTACCATTTCCACTTGTTCTTAATTCTTAAATGATTAATGATGAGTTAAAAATTACATTATACCCATTAGTAAAGTCCAATCTAAGTTTCAAAACATAGACATTCTTAGCTTAGATAATTCTAAATCTCACTTTTTACTTTGATCACATGAAATGATTGCAACCTGGTGATCCCAGTAAATTTTGTTAACTCACTGAAATCACTTTGATTATGTTTAAATTTATCATAACTTATTTATTTATGAAAAACTTAAACAGAACCAAATCCCGATTTTTTAATTAAAATAATATTGAACAACAAACTTACTAATTGTATAAAACGGTAAGCGTCAGGCGTGCAGTCACTACCTGGTGGGCCCCTTTCTGAAGGTATAACACAAATAACCACTTTTAAAAAGTGTACAATATATAGCTACATTAAAACATGGTAAACTGCTTGAGAAGGTAGGAAAGAAAAGGTTGATCTTCAGTTTCCCAAATACAATTTATCAGGCACTCTCTCTAATTTATTAAGAAGTATGGTACACCTCTAAAATGTGTTGCAGTACTTCTAAACATTAGATGTTTTTAGAAGACACTATAGAAACTGTACATTTAGTCTTAATTACAGAGTCTTCACTTAAAAACAATGGAAATTTAATTATGGACAATGATCTCTTAGTACAGAAGAAATAGTTCTCTTATCCTGCCTTCTTACCATGTACGTCACAGATTTCTAAACAATACATAATACTTACGTACAGTGACTTACACAAGATTTTTAAAAATGCCTAACTGTTTAAAAATACTTTTGCTATAAAAACTAATCTCACAACTCATTGAAACAAATTCCATTAATTGTAATTACCAAATACAGCCAAACTTATCAGAAATATTTATAAAACCGAGTTTTTTGCTTCGTAAGATAAGTTATTGCCCACAATGGCCTGTGAAGTGTTAAATTAATTGCACTCTATCTGTTGGTTCCAGGGCTACAAAAAATAGTTCTTTTTCCTATCACATAGTCAGCCAATTATATGACTGAACTATTTAAGACAAAGAAGTAGAGGTGTAAAAGAAACTAGTCAACGTTAACTCCTCTGAGTAATGAATTTTACTACTCAGCAAGGCCATGTGGTGAATGAAGTGAAGGTGTCATTTGCAGGGAGGAAACTGGGTGCTTTCGGAGGGCCAGGCATGCTGATAAGCATATTCTTTTAACTCAAACTCAATGAGGAAGGCAATAGTAAACCACCTAACTCCTTTTTTTACTTAGTACAAACTCTAGAGGTTAAGACCAGCTTTTCAGCTGTTGACCCAAACAACAACAGCAAGATAAGGTAATAATAATTTATTTTCAGGGTAATGCAAACTACAATCACTAGCTACTGTAAAGTAAAACATAACCAATTACGAAGCACAACTCAAAATTCTCTACACCAAAAAACACTGCAAGGAGGTACAGAAATATGAAAATCATTTCTCACTCATAAACACCAACAATGTTCTGTCTATTAACTTCCATATTTACCACCCAAAAAGTGTTTCTTAGGGAACGGTCTGTGTAACGTCAATAGTTCAGGCCACTTACCTAACTGGTATCCATATCTGTCCATAACACATCGCGTCTCTACCCATAACAGACAGGTAGAGTGTCAAATTATTTACACTCAATCTGTTCGTTGCAGGGCTAAAATAAATAGTTCTGTTTCATATCACATGGTCAGCCAATTAAATGACTGAATCATTTAAGAACCGAAGAGGTAGAGGTGTAAAAGACACTAATCAGAGATATCTCCTCTGAAAGTAATGAATTTCATTATACAGCCAGACCCTGTGGTGAATGAAGTGAAGGTGTCATTTGTAGAGTGGAAAATATGTGCTTTTCAGAGGGCCCGGCATGCTGATAAACAAACTTTTCCACTCAGAAAGGAAGGCAATGGTAAACGACCTCACTCCTAGTTTTATTTAGTTAAACCTCTACAGGTTCAAACCAGCTTTAAGGCTGATGACCTAAACAACAAAAAAAATCCATAAATCTATAAGAAATCCTCAAATTCTAAACAACTATTTTAACATTCCACCACTAATTTGAAAGCAAGTGATACAACCATACTAAGAGGTGGTTTGGTTAAATGACCACTTAATTAGATTTAAGTAATTAAAATATTTCTAAAACACTAAATTATGTCAATGTGAAATAACCATTAAAGCCCGTGAATGATGGCATAATTTATTTGGGGGGAATAATATCGCTAAAGTAAATCTGTTCCTTAGTTTTAACGTAGTAGTAGTTGCAGTAAATTAAAACACTTCATAATTAGCAGCTTTTCCATTTACGACCTTATAATCTTCAATCTGAAGTTATCTCAGTCTACCCACTACCGCAATATCATCAGCGAATGCACCTATTTGGCTAGTTTTAGTAAACACTAGAGGTGTAGTTTATAAAAAAGGCAACTGGTGAATACAGCTACACTGTTATGAGCTAAAAGACTTATCACCTAGACTTCAAGTCATGCATTTAATGTTAACTGTTGAATTTTTAAAAGATTAAGTTTTCAACTGTAATTACTTCTTTCTTGAGATTGAACATAAATGTCGTTCTTTACTAACAATAAGATTTAAAGGTTTGGTTGAAAAAACAAGTTATAAACGTCAAGACACGTGTGTAATTAAATTTTTGTATTTTCCTTTGAGTGCCATCAATCAATTAGCGACACATTTTTATGTCTTACCCCGTATAATCTTACAAATTACAGTGTAGCCTCTTAAAATCGATTAAAAATATTTTATGGTCTCTTTGAAAATATAAAAGAGAATATAAATTCATCATTATCAGTTTAGAAGAACGATTGTAAGTTTAATCTAATTTAACCAATCTCTTACAAGATGTTGAAATTGTTAAGTACAATAATTCTTAGTTCAGTGCTAATAACTAATGCCTTCAGAATTGATCACCAATCTGATGACAACTTTTCAGATGGAGATGACTGCACTAAACCACTTTTCCTTACACCATACATTAATGCTGGAGAAATAGAAAAGGCTCAAAATCTTTCAAGAGTTAAACCACTAAAAGGCTCAGGTAATTTACTCAGTTATTCTGGATATTTAACTATTGATAAAAATTGCAACTCCAATTTGTTTTTCTGGTTTTTCCCAGCAAAAAAGAATTATGAAAACGCACCAGTCATAGTGTGGTTACAAGGGAGCGGTGTTGAGTCATCAATGTTAGGTTTATTTTTGGAAAATGGTCCATTCTATTTGACTGATAAACTTGAATTGAGATTACGTGACTATTCCTGGAGTTCTGCAAATTCTATGTTGTATATAGATAATCCAGTTGGCGCTGGTTACAGCTTCACTGAGAAGGATGAATGTTATGCTAATAATGAAAACGATGTAAGAAAAAATATGTACGAAGCACTGATTCAATTTTTTAAACTATTTCCTCACCTACAGAAGAACGATTTTTATTTAACTGGAGAAAACTATGCAGGTAAACATATACCAGCCATTGCTTACAGCATTCATGAGAATAATCAAAAATCACCTGAAATAAAAATTAATTTGAGAGGTTTAGGTATTGGTAATGGCTGGACAGATCCTGAACACATGCTTCTGTTTGATAAATTTTTCTATCAGATAGGGCTATTAGACGAAAATCAAGTGATAGCTATTCAAAAACTCCAGAACAAAACTATTAAGCATATTAATAAACAAGAATGGGAATTTGCTACAAAAACATTTATGCAGTTAACAAGCCAACTTATGGAATCTAATAGTTTAGTAAGAAATTATATCAATAATACTATTGGGTTTGCAGCTGAAAATATGGTTTATTACGTTCAACGTTCAGAAGTAAGGTGTGCAATTCATGTTGGTAAACAACCTTTTCATACTAATAATTGGCCGATTTTTGAGCACTTCATTAATGATTATATGAAATCTGTTAGAAATTGGGTTGAAGTATTAGTAGAACATTACAAAATGTTATTTTACAATGGACAACTTGATCTGCACGTGGGGTTTCCGTTAACTGAAAATTTCATAAGACATTTAAACTGGAGTGGCGCAGACGCATACAAAAAAGCAAAAAGAGTAATTGTTAAAGATAAAAACTTGAATGTTGCAGGATATATAAAGTCAGTTAAAAATTTAAAAGTTGCTCTCATAAGAAAAGCTGGCCAGACTGTACCTAGAGACCAGCCTGCTTGGGCATACGAATTTCTGGAAAGATTTTTACTAAATGATACAAGAAATGAGAGTGATTTATATTAATTATTTCAGTTAATTCTTTATACTAAAATGTATCACAGCTATTAAAAAAATGTTGCTAATATATAAAACCTAAGTCTAGCAAAACTTGCTGCCACCAAAAAAGCCATTTACTGAATTTTAACAGGCAAATAGAATTTTGCTTAGTTTAAATATTTCAAAAACACTATAGATTATTAATTTTTTCACATACATTTAATGACTAGGTGTCATAGATATAATGTTTGCACGATGAACTCAATAAATAATTAAATCTACGAAAGAAACATTTAATTTTGTGTTTTTATTTTATTCCTTCTTTAGAACTGCAGAATGTCTTGATATGGTTAAATACTTAATGCAAGACAAATCAGTAAACTCTTCAAGAATAAGTAATCCTGAAGATGGTAAACTGTGTAACACACTAAACACTACATAGTGTTGAGAAACACACAAAATATTCTGTTAATATGACCATAGCGATGGGTATTGAGAAGTTTATGCTGTAACAGACATGTTTGCACCTATTCTGAGGATTGAAGTCTCTCGAGCATCCTCCATCACCGTGAGCAAATTAGGTTTATTACATCATTATTATTAAAAATTTTAATAATAAGGATATACTTCAATATCCTTATTTTTACTTTCTCTTGGCTATATGAATATATAGGAAGGAAGTATTGTTTTCACGTCGATTTTTCGAAATCGAGTTTTCACCGGATCTATACGTTTTCGGACCCCCTGAACCCAAAAAACATGTTTTTAGCGATTGGTCTGTGTGTGAACAGAATATCTCAAGAATGGAACATCGTACGAACTTGAAACTTATGTTACATACCACTACCGGACCCGACACGAACATTTTCATCAAACTCGGTCAACCGGAAGTAGTAGTTTATTCGTGTAATTTTTCACTTTTTTGCAATTTTCTCAAAAACTGGTCCTACGATTTTTATTTAAATCGCCTGGTTTACTCATTTTCTTATGCTCTACAAGATAAGGTAGGCGTCATGTTTGCTGAAATTCTCGGTGAGGCTGTTTCCGCGTAAAGAAATTGTTTTTTTAAGATTGCGGCTTTAATATAAATTTTAGCGCAAAATGTATACAATAAAAGTTGTAGAGAATTAAAAAACCTACAACTTTTATTTTAAACATTTTTTTGTATAACGCTTAGTTTAGCGGTAATTAGCAATTTTGTTTTTTCTCACGAAAACGTGTGAAAAATCGATTTTTTTCAGATTTCGGCTTTAATATGCACTTTACGACAAAAGTGTATAATATAATTAAATTTATAGAAAATTAAAGATCTACAACTTTTATTTTAAGCATTTTTCTCTGCAGAGCCTAGTTTAGCGTGAAAGAGTGTTTTCCCGTACTTTTAAGCTAAACTGATGTTGATTTTCATTTTGCGTCTTTCACTCATTTTTAAAATTAGGTTTATTGTAAATTTTTGCATTGGCAAGAGAAAGTTGTGTGAGTGCTTCACACCAGATTTTTATGACGTGAATTATTACAATCATAACAACGTTTCCGATTACTTAACATGATTAATTCAAATAAAAAGTAAAAACCCCGTTACAAAACAAAAACTTTAACAGCATTTTCTAAAGAACTGACACATTAAAAATTGAAAATAAATTAACTGAGAGTGATACCTAAAAATGATCTTCACTGTAGAGGGATGAGAGATTACTGTTGATCTGTTTTAGCATTAAATAATTGAGTAAAATTTGAAAAACACTAAGACTTATTTTACATCATTGTGTTTGCTGCTTTGTCCTAAAGGTACCATTTCATTCTTTAAATTGTTTTCGTTTTCTAAATTTTCTAGTTTCCTGTAGAACTGTAGAACATCAGGGTTTGCCCAGACTTTCTTTATGTTAAAATCAATGACACGAATAGAATATAAGCTCTTAGCTCTTGAAAGGGCTACATATGCATGTCCAGCTTGAAATACTTGGGCAAGAGCCATTTCAACACAGCCTAATGTTAATCCCTGAAATAAAGTACAGTGTGTAATGTAAAATTATTAAAATATAACACTCGACTAAAATTAAGCTAATCAATCTATAAAGTGGTGACTGGATAAACAATCCACCATTTCTCTTACACAACTATAACTAACTTTCTGTTATTGAGTTAGGAAAATGTTCTAATATAATTTGTAGATGCAAATGTTCAAACACTGAACCAAATACCAATATTAAAATCTGGTGTGAAACACTGACACAACTTTCTCTTGCACCCCGGCAAATAGTTAACAATAAACCTAACATTAGTAATAAAACATTAGAAATAACCAAAGAAACTAACCTCAAAAACATAACCTTATTTTAATCATGAGTGAAAGGCGCAAAATGAAAATCGTACTCAGTTTGGCTTAGAAATACGGAAAATCACTCTTTCTCTCTAAACTAGGCTCTGTAGAGAAAAATGCTCTAAATAAAAGTTGTAGATCTTTTAATTTTCTATAAATTTAATTATATACACTTTTGTCGTAAAATGCATACTAAGGCCGAAATGTTAAAAAAATCGATTTTTCTCACGTTTTCGTGAGAAAAAATCAGAAAATCGCTAATTACTGCTAAACTAAGCGTTATACAAAAAAATGTTTGAAATAAAAGTTGTAGAATTTTAAATTCTCTACAACTTTTATTATATAAATTTTTGCGCTAAATTGCATATTAAAGCCGTAATCTTAAAAAAACTATGTTTTAACGTGAAAACAGCCTCACCAAGAATTTCAGCAAACATGACGTTATCCTACCCTATCTTGTAGAGAATAAAATAATGAGTAAACCAGGCGATTTTAAAGAAAATCGTAGGACCAGTTTTTGAGAAAATCGCAAAAAAGTGAAAAATTACACGAATAAACTACTACTTCCGGTTGACCGATTTTGATGAAAATGTTCGTGTCGGGTCCCGTAGTGGTATGTAACTTAAGTTTCAAGTTCGTACGATGTTCCGTTCTTGAGATATTTTGTACACACACACACACACACACACACGCGCGCGCGCGCGCGCACACACACACAGACTAATCGCTAAAAACATGTTTTTTGGGTTCAGGGGGTCCGAAAACGTATAGATCCGGTGAAAACTCGATTTCGAAAAATCGACATGAAAACAATACTTTCCTTCCTATATATTCATATAGGCAAGAGAAAGTAAAAATAAATTGTTGGGATATTTGTATACCTATAAGATCAGTTTTATTAGACCTACTAGCATCAATCAAGTCAAGAATTTAATTTCCTTAAGCCTAATGAAAAAATTAACAAATACTACATCAAAAAAGTAAATTATTGTCACTCACCAGCAAAAATTATTAGACTGTTATCCAAAGCCAAATGTCTAGTTCATCATTCAGTGCTACACCAATTTCTTGAACCGTTCGAATTATTCGATTAGAACAATAGTGAAATTTAATCGTGAATAAACAACAACAATAATAATAAAAATTATAATAATTATCAAAGCAACCTTAATAATTTTAAAATTATTAGTCTTACCGCTTCAAAACAAACACAAAGAACTCACATAACCTGACAAAATAACCTACTTACTCAAAGCCCGAAGGTACTTAAAAGCCCTCTACAGTTTTTACGCATTTTCTTTAAAATATTACATAATTACGATAGTATTATTGTATTTACACAATTAAAAATAGTTATTGTAATAAAATATTTAATAAACTTAGTCATAAATTAAGTAAAAAATTAAGGAAATTCGACTACAAACGCACACAAAAATATCATTGATAAACATCACAACACCGATACCGACCGGTTCAAACATAGATAATATAATTATATAGAGTTCAATTTCAAACAACGAACATGTGGTAATAAACTGATGTTGCCAATGTTACGGGGAGAAAATATTGTAAAAAGTAAAGATGCTAGGAAGTACTGGCGGTCTTAAAAATTCGAAAATCTTCAGTACACGGCCGTTGAATAAGAGATAATCTTTTATTCAACGGCCAATAAATAATACGGTATTTATAAGCTCCGTAACTAAAACAGCCTGTAAGTACAGTAACCGTCGGTCAGCTACAGTTACAGGTTTTTCTTCACAAAAATTAACATTCCTTAGATCTTTGTAATTTTCAAACTTTTCAAATTTATTTATTTAGGAGGCTAGCCCGTTAAATTAACCATTGACTGTAACATTCTGCTCATTATGTATGAAGTAATGTGATACATATCAGCGCATGGTTGTGTGCAAGCATTAAATAAATTGCTAAAAAAAATAATAATTTTTTAATGGTTCCAACTAGTGTACAACACACTGAATGAGTAAGTATTGGTGATTGATATCTTGGTTTATGAAAATACTAAGTACCTACTGTTTGTGTCATATTAGATGTTCTTTTGTTGTTATACATCAGACTGCTTTGCATATTGATACTAATGTAGATGATGAAGGGTGATAAATGAAAATGAGTGATAAAAAAATGCCAGACCTGGCTGGGACTCCAAGTGAAGAAGCGAATTGCTGATCACTACACGATTTGAAAAGGTGCAACATCTTCTTTTTTTTTGGTTTAACGACAGACTTTTCTGCAATTACTGCTAATGCAGATGGTGAAGGATGAAATGATTTTCTGTAACGTATGAAAATATGCCGTGCCTGAATGGGATTCGAACCAAAGACCGCATGATGAGGGGTGAGCACGTTACCAACTACGCCAATGCGGCTGGCATCTTCTGTAGTTATTTAAGTTGTTAGCATCATAGCAGCAGAATTCATATTAATTCAATTTTTTTAATAATTTATATTAAAAAAATGTAATACAGTATTTACCTTTTTACTGCTTTCTTTTTTATTTTTTGATTTTAACATGTATTTTCGCGGTGCGCACCACTTCTTCAGGTAATAACATAGATTTTCTAGAAAATTTTTTAAGGAAGATCTTTGTTAATGGTTTGATTCACACCTGAACATTTGAATCAAACCTTTGACAAACTAAAGAAGCGGTGTGCACCATGAAAGTACTACTTGTAAAAAATTGCACGTTTTAAATTTTTTTAAATTTCATAGATATTTTGTGGACTCTAATAATGGTGAATCCACTGAAAAAAATTTAAGTAGATCATAAGGATAAAGTCAGTGAAATTTGTAATATTTATACAACAGAATACCAAGAAAACTTTAAAATGAATCTTGTTGTTTAGGTCATCAGCCGAAAGGCTGGTTTGAATCTGTAGATGTTTTACTACGTAAAACGAGGAGTGAGGTGATTTACAATTACCTTCCTCACTGAATGGAAAAGTACGCTCATCAGCATGCCGGGTCCTCTGAAAAGCACATATTTTCCACTCTGCAAACGACACCTTCACTTCATTCACTACAGGGCCTGGCTGTATAATGAATTCATTACTTTCAGAGGAGATAACTCTGATTAGTGTCTTTTACACCTCTACCTCTTCGGTTCTTAAATGATTCAGTCATTTAATTGGCTGACCATGTGATAAGAAACAGAACTATTTATTTTAGCCCTGCAACTAACACATTGACACTCCACCTGTCTTGTTATGGGCATTTATAATGAATATGAAAATCAAAATAGAACAATAGTTCACATCAATAATGTACCATATTTTTATACACAGTACATACTATTATTTTAATGCACTGGTAGGTACGCTTCTGTTGGTGAAGTATCCATACAAGTAGCACATAGAAAATGCAATACTGAGGGTAACTCCAGCAACCTTCAACCTGACAATGATTTTGTCATACTCGTATATTATGCAGCAACAAACAAACAAAATTGCACCACATAAAACAGTTCCAATTTCGGTAATAGTATACCAGAATATTGAATTGTTCTTTTGGCTAGAAAACTTGTACATTACTGTACAAGTGTATATTACTTGTACTGTAGATAAACTTAATTCAACCTACAATTTGAACAACCGGAAATTTCAAAAGAGAATCATGGTAAGAGGATTAGAAAACAGAGCATCTTTAAAAATAAAGGTTTGTATACATGTCTTATAGTGGATTTTTTCTAGATAAGCTAACAAAAAAAAAACAAACAAATTTTGGGTTTAAATTTATTTATTTTTTTATAACTTTATAATATTTATATAATTTAACAATCAATAAATTTCCATAAATTTTTAACTGTAATAATAATACACTATAATTTTTTTTTATTAAACAACTCAATATGGCAGCAATTGTCCCTGCTTTAGTGCCCGACACATAAAAATATATTTTACAATTATTTATATTATCTAATTACACAAATAATAGTTGTAACACTATTACTAATTCTATTACAGTTTTGTATTGCATTTAACAACTACAATTCAATAGTACTGAAATCAATATCTACCTAAGACAAAACAACATACACTTCCACCATTGAATTAAAAAAAAAATACTTCCACATTATTTAAACGTGACATTATAATTAAAATCCTAAAATTGAGGCGTTGCGGACCAGAAGGGCGAACTCAACAAGGGTAGTTTTGAGAAAAACGCAAATTAAACTTTTTGATCCAAGGGCGAACTCAACAAAAATTGCAGAGTGTATGATGCATAGCGATAGGAAGGGGAAAGGGTAGAAGTGGGGTGGGATCAGTAGCGTAGAGGTGACAAGACTCACGTCTTCCTGTTGAGTCCGCCCTTCTGGTCCGTGCAACTATCGTTCAAAGTAAACTCCCTGATTTTTTTCTACTTCTCTTTTCATATAATTTAAAAGGCGAACTCAACAAAATATACCTATAACATTGAAGTTTGTAACCCAAAGATGCCAAATAAAACAAAACAAAAAAATGACCCTATGTTGAGTTCGCCCTTCTGGTCCGGAACGCCTCAATTGAATCACCATGAATAAAACAGATAACAAGGTCTTTTAAGTTTAAAGGCAATAATATAAATGAATTTGACTAATAAAAATAATCAAATTTAGCAGAGTTAATTTAAAATATTCTTACATTTTTCCAAGTAATACCATAAAATAAAAATTTTCTATTAAATATAATCTAAAAGAACTTAAAAAAATTAATTTGTCCAAAACAGTTCCTAAATGGTATGTAACCTGACAGTACAACTAAAAATCTATCTATCTATATTATATAAAGCCCCAGGGGTCACTGATGGAAATTCTCGTCTATTAGGAGGTCTCTAGAAGCAAAATCTCTGAGGACCTTTTTTGTCGGGCGTTGGCTGAAACCCCCGGGAAAAAAGCAAAATTTAAAGCAACTCTTCCCGAAAGCTCAGGGGATGCGTCCGAATATTTCAAAATTTTTAACGAAGTTTCGTAGCGCAAAGGCCACTGCGACCATTTTTGTTCCCCTCCCGAAGTACGTTAAGACCATATACAGGGGCTCCTCAACTTACGAACATAATGCGTACCGACCGAGTGTTCGCAAGTCGAATTGTTCGTAAGTCAGAATACACGTCAGTAGATTTCGTAGCGGACACTAGCGATCTAATTGCTTTTCATAACGTACAAAAACTAGCATACTTAGTGAAATTGTAATCAGCAACTAAATAAAGATAAAATCTGTTAAATTTTTTTATTCGTTTTTAATATGTAGCCCTACTTATAGTAACTTAATACATACTGTATATACTTTTAGCAAATACAGTTAATACATAAATACATTCAATACTTTATACAGAAAGAAAAGACCATTAAAAATTAAAAATAGCAAAAATATAAAATAAAAAATAAACATTTTCATAAAAATTTAAAACATATTGAAGATGGTTTTACAATATTTACAGCTTTGGCTTTGTTTGAAAAAAGTTTTGAGTGGATGTTTGAACTGTTACAAGTTTCTTTTCTTCCAAAATAATTTTGTAACACATGACAGCTCTAAACTCACTGACCGCTCTAAACATTGTTTGGAAACTTTGTTGTAATTACATTCCAAATAATATAAAGTGATAAAAAAAAAATAGTTTCTGGCGTTCGTATCTCCGGATGTTCGTAAGTTGAATGTTCGTAAGTCGAGGACCCACTGTATATAAAGTTGCCCTTAACCCGCCGGTTCGCTGGAAAAACTCAAAAAACAAAAATTTGGCTTTTTCGGGGTTGTAGTTTTTAGGTTTTTCTTTGTAACACCACGAAGACGGGTTTTATCGACAAATTTTTATTAGGGCCACATTACACAAACTCCCGGAATCACGGGTGACTTTTTAAATTTTAGATCGGGGTCCTACGGGGTTTGGTACCCTTATTTAAAAATTATGAAATTTTAAAATTTTTAAAATACAAAAGATTTGATAACGGCATGTCGTTTGGCGTTAAAAACTACATAAAAATGTGATAATCCGAAAATTTTAAAGTTGCACCCTCTTTTTTGCAGTAGGGTTTATATTTTTTTATCTCATAAACGGTGCATCGGAAAAATAAATTGTACAGAATATTTTTTGTACCCCTTTTAATGTACTTCAAAATCATATACCTATCGTTGTTCTCAACTCACCGGTTCACTAAAAAAACTCAAAAAACAAAATTTCGGCTTTTTTGGGGTTGCATTTTTCAAATTTTCTTATGTAACACCATCAAAACTGGTTTCTTTGGCAAACTTTTGCTAGGACCACATTACACGTACCCTCCCCATTATGGGAAATTTTTCAAATTTTAAATCAAGGTCTTACGGGGGTTGCTATCCTTATCTAAAAATAATGAAAATTTTAAATTTTTAGAACATAAAAAAATCTGTTAACGGCATGTTGTTTGGCGTTAAAAATTACACAAAAATTTAATAACCCTAAAATTCTCAATCAGCACCCTCTAGCCTGCGGTAGGGGTTGTATTTTTTTATCTCCTAAACGGTGCATCGTAGAGAAAAATTGTATAGAATATTTTTGTACCCCTTGTAAAGTACTTTAAAACCATATAGCTATTGTTGCCCTTAACTTGCCGGTTTGGTGAGAAAACTCAAAAAACAAAATTTCGGCTTTTTGGGGTTTGCCGTTTTCATATTGTTCTTTCTTTACACCTTCAAAATGGGTTATTTCGTCAAATTTATATATATAAACAGTTACACGTACCTGTAGGATCACGGGTAATGTTCCAAATTTTAAATCGGGGTCTTACGGGGGTCGCTACACTTATCCAAAAGATATGAAATGCATCATTTTTAGAATACAAAAGTCTTTTGACGGCATGTTGTTTAGAGTTTAAAATTACACAAAAATTGGATAACCGAAAATGTTCAATTAGAACCCTCTAGCCTGCGGTAGGGGTTGTATTTCTTTATCTCCTTAACGGTGAATAATAGGGGCAAAATGCATGAACCTGTTTTGTGCCCCACAAAAACGTACTTCAACATTATATAACCAAAGTTTTCCTTAACCCACCGGTCCGCTGAGTAAACTACGAAAACCAAATTTCGGTTTTTGGGGTTTGCCGTTTTCAGGTATTCCTATCTTTACACCTTCTAAACGGTTTTTTAGGCAAATTTTTATTAACAAAACGTTACAGGTACGTAACGTTCATTCATTCATTCACCTTGTGGCAAATGGTTCTGATCCACATATGAATTCTGATCCACCTACCCCTCTGAGGCCGAGACACGGAAGCAGCGCGAAGCGCTGCTGGAGTGGCGAGTATATTTTATTTAAAATTATACATAATCATAATAATATGAAGCTCCATTTACCACAGAACTTTGACACATCACTCCATGACAGAATATATTTAACAAAAATAAAAACTTTAATTAAAATATAACCTGAGATCTAGTTATTTAAAACCAGGCAAGCAATGCTGTACTCTACAATTACTTTTAATAAAATCAATTAAACTGAAGTTCAGTAATAAAATTATCTCACCAAACTTCAAAACATTATTTTAAACTTTTTGAATGTATAGTCAATGCTTGATTTAAATGGACTAGCCTCCTAAATTGATAAAACAGTTTGATTACAAATATCTAAGGAATGTTATTTTTTTGAAGAAAAATTATTGCTCGAGTCCCAGCTCCGTGCAGTTGGACGGAATGCAGTGCGCGTTGTTATAGTAGTGGGAGAATGAATGAGTTAGTAGTGTTTCACAGCTGATGCATTTGTAGTGGTAGCATGTACTAACTAGACCAAAAAAATATTCTTATCATCCGGTGCATTAATTTAACCTACCAGGTTATTAACTTGGTCGGATTCATAATACTTAACATACCAATTCATATCAAAATGTGTAAATAAATTAATGTAATAAATAAAAACAAATATGTTAATTATGGAAAGTATGAAAACAAATGTTTTGTATCAGAGTAATACAACAATAGTTATCCCAGCATACGTCACTCATTCATTATACCTCACCCGTACCCTTTACCCCGCAACTACACAGAGCTTGGACCCATACAGTACCAATAATAGTTTCTGATAATCATTACTAATTATAAATACACAATAGATATTTCTTGAAGTGTTGGCATCACTGCTATCAGTGTAAACATTCTAATTTTCCCATTCAGTACAGAATTGCACTGTACATAGTTGGTTAATGTATATATTATGGATGTTATTATTAGCTATTTTGTGAGCTGATGGAAATTCTGTTTTTAATTAATATTGATTAATCGTAGTTTCGTGTTAAATTTCCGTATTTTTTAATTTGTAAGATGTCTAGTAATACCGGTGTTATAAGGAAATGTGTTACTTTAACTGTACGGCTATGAGCCAATCCAATCCAATGTTTACTTTAACACATTATAGTTAAATACGTGACCGACTGTGTTATAACTGAATGATTTTCACAACAACGGACATTGGTATCGCCCAATTAGTCCCCCTTAAATCGAGCATTGACTGTATTTGATGATGTACTTTCTCTTTAATTATTCAAAGAAATTAAAAATTCTTTATTAAATTCAAATACACATATAGATAATACACAAAATAAGAATATTTTAATAAACATAACTACATGATTTGGAAATTAAAGAAAAACCAAAAACTCAAACTGACAAATATAACTAAAAAATTTGAAATTTCCCACACTTTAAAAATTTGCTGCCTTAAAAATACACTCTTTTGTTTAAATAAATTAATAAAATGGTGGAAATTAAAATTTGTACAATGTAATACCATTCCATACTCCATGTTTTATTGTAGATAGAACTTAATTTATTAGTAAATGATAACACAGAAAAGATTTATCACATTCTCAATATTTACAAACTTTTGTAAATATTTATTTATCAAACTGCTTCAAAGCCATATCTATTAAATAAATAAAAATAACAAGTAAGAAATTATTACATTTAAGCCCAAATTTAGAAAGAATGCTCCTTTTAGTGTTAACTACTGGTACATTAACTCTACAATAAGAAATGGCCAGAAAAAGAGTTATTGTAAAATGAAATAGGTTAGGGGAAAAAAATACCAATAAAAAAAGAAAACATCAGGTGCGAGATAACATTATTTAACCTTGCCTCACAAGTTTATCTGAAAAGAGTATAAAATTCACAAAAAGCTATACGGTAAGGTTCATGGTGGAAGTCAACCACTTTTTTAAACTCATGCAGACCATTATTTAAGAAGCTTTAATTGCTTAGAGTTCCTTCTTTGTACATCTCTGAAGTGATAATGTACACAAAGCAAAATTACCATCTTACAGAATTTAAATGTCTACAACCATTACACAAGAAACAGAATTTACTACCACGTTGCTAATCACAATATTAAATTGTTCGAACAAAAACTTACTTATGCAGGTAGAAAATAGATCAATTATCATGCTTTAAAAACTTTTGGTCACTTAATTTTGTTTAAAAAAAATACTTGATTGATGAAACATTTTACCGTGTACATGAATTCCTTTCTAAATAGTTTTGGTTGAGAAATATATAAACTTCTAAATAAACGCAGAGGCAACTTGTGTATTATTTGATACAAATGGTTGAATGACACGCTTATTAAAATAAGCAAGTAAGTAATTGGTACGTAATTAACATGTTGTTCAAATTGAGACTTATTAGTAATGCTATTATAGTATGCGGCGTACAGCGGTATGTTTAGTGAAATTTATATTTGTTGATGTGGTATCACTGTTCACCTGCACTTCTCGCATGTAAAGATCCACATATTTTACATAAAGGTTATGTCTTAACTACAGTAAGGTTATGTGTTAACCAGAGGTAAAATGTAGTTTTAAGTTTTTTATGGAAATGTAATAATTGCTAATAAAGAAACAACTGTGTTTTTTTTGAGACTGCACAAACTACTCAACACAGCGCAAACATACGTGTAAACAATACATACCTACCTACAATATTTACACATCCTTTTTGTATTATTAATTTTAGTATTATTTGCTATTGTAAATAAATTATTGTATTACTATACTTTTCTTTGTCCTTACTTTAATTATTTGCACTCAATCTGCTAGTTCCAGGGCTACAAAAAATAGTTCTGTTTCTTATAAGATGGTCAGCCAATTATATGACTGAAGCATTTAAGAACAGAAGAGGTAGAGGTGTAAAAGACACTAAACAGAGTTATTTCCTCTGAAAGTAACGAATTTCATTATACAGCCGGACCCTGTAGTGAATGAAGTGAAGATGTCATTTGCAGAGTGCAGAGTAGATGCTTTTTGGAGGGCCTGGCATGCTAATAAGCATGGGCTACTTTTGTACTCAGTGAGGAAGGTAATTGTAAACCACCTCACTCTTTGTTATACTTAGTAAAACCTCTAGAGGTTTAAACCAGCCTTGCGACTGTTGACCTAAACAACGCAGTGTAAAAGTATGTATTGCAAAAAGTGCTACCACATCAAGAAATATTTCCCTAAACCTAATGGGGTAGGCAGCATACGATAATAGCTCCTTATTAGTTTTATCTTGACATGTCCTATACTCCTTTCTGAAGTCTCCTGGATGAAGTTTTAAACAAATATATGCTGAAATGACAAATAAATGGCCAAAAATCCACTGAGTATTGAAACATTAGAATAAACTTCATTTCTTTTTGATAAAGTTTACAATGTATAACTTGATTTCACAAAACTCCTTAAATTTTATAAAAGTAAATCTAAAAAGTATTAATGAAAGTAAAATTGTCCTTAGAATAAAAAAATCAAGGATTAAAACATGAAAATGAGTAGGAATTATTCAGGTATTACATATATACATTAATAAATGTATTTCCAATAAAATAATGCCAATAAAAAATAAACAACACTCCTGAGGACGTAAAGAAATGGGAGACAAAAATATTAAATAACCTAAAATAATAAATATTTCTAACCAACATTTATAACCTATGACAAAATAATATAAATAACCTTGTCTTTTGTATAATAAATAACTAATATTTAAAAAAAAACATTATAATAAAATATATAATTAAACAATAATTAACACTTAATAAAATATAATAAATATTAACACAATATTATCTATAACATAAATATAAATACCATAATATAATTACAAATTGAAAATTATATATTTTTTGGACACTAATTATTAATTAAAGGACACATTTTATTATCGTATAGGCCTACTTAATTTAATATATTATAAGAAACAGATTGTCAGCAAATGTACTATAATAATTTTGGTATTTAAAAGCTCCCTGAAATTCCTGACGAGCCAAACTTGTTCATGTACCTAATAAATTTTTGAATATTTAAAAAAAATGAAGTGATATTGATTGCTGGTACCAGCTGCATAAAATATTAAAAAGAATAAATTCAAGATGATTTAACAGTTTTGTAAGAGTTGCTTAGATATAAAATCTTCTGGAAAGGGTTTTAGCAAAATTAGTTTCATTTAATTTTTATATTTTATAAATTTTGATAATGGTTGATCCCCGAAACATGTAAATTTAAGAGAATAAAATAAGTAAATGTATCTCTACAGTACGTAAAATGAAAGATGTTTTTAGAACCGCCTTTCTCACAAAGTAAAAAGACACAAAATTTCTGGTACGACTCATTTTAAAGCTTGGTTTTTTGGTATTTTATTCAAATAAATTACGAAATGCGAGAGTGTATCAGGCACTTTCTAGCGATTGGGAAACAAAATATGTACCAGTTTTTTGGCGCGTTTTTCATTTAGTCCATGTTTCAGAACATGTAGCTCGATCAATTTTAAGAGGAAAATTGGGGCGTTTGACAAGAGTGTTCCTGCAAGTTTTCTACTTAATGTCAACTAAAATTCAGGCTTTTAGCGCAAAGGGTAAAGGAATTAGAGCATTCAAAAAAAAATTGTTATTTTCATTCCTGATGGACATAACGAGTTAAAACTAACGCTGTATCCCTTTAATTGATTTGTACAAATAAAATAACAAAAAACAAAGCTTTAAAATAAGCCTCTAAAATTTTTATATTGTTTACTTGGTGAGATACGTGGTTCCATACGTCTTTCATTTTTTATTTATTTATTGGGGGCTCCCAAACTCCCCCACAGCTCGCTGTCTCCACTTACTACTATGGCTGATTGCACGGATGCGACGCAGTACAGTATAACAGCAATAGAATACCCCCTCAGTATACTGCACCATTACAAACTTAACACTGTCATTTTTTCTCTCACCAGAAAATAGTCAGCCACTGAGCCCAACACATACCACATAGACACGAAGAACATAATATAATATAAAGATAACGCAATATTTACAGCCTTCTTTCATAGTATCCTGTATAGTTTTTCTTTAATTTTGGTATCTCGGTGAAACAAATCTACCTCTCCATTTATTTCATTCGCTGTAGGTTTACATCTTTTACGTACAATAATAATGTTAAGTTGTATTAAATAAAAGTAAAACAATATTATTTTAATGCATCTTAAGGTAGTATCTCTGTTTTCAATCAGAATGTACTACCTGACCTCTCATACACTACATTAACAAATATAGTCTTTTACATAAGGCTTAATATATAGTCTGATCAATACAGTGAAATCAATAGACTAACGCTGAAAATAAAAAGGACTTGAAATCAGAAATCTGAAAGAAATTCAATTTTTTTTAACTTAAATATTACAAATTTACTTTCTGCATACAATGATGTATATTATGATCGCATCAGCATTTTAACCATTTGGAAACGGACTGTTACTCGTTAAACAGAAGAATTGCAAAATTCAAAACGTGCTCTCAAAACAACTGTTTTATCTAACGTCACTACTGATGAAAACTTCTGAAAATATTACAGTTGATTCATATAATACGTATGCGCCTTTTGAATATAATTTCAAAAAAATCGCTTGATAATTCTTTGCGTTTAGGTGAGCGAAATTTTCAACCGCAAAAATATTTGTATTTACTTTATATTTTTTACTATAATGGGCTTAATTTCAGTTTAGCAAAAAAAAATTTATAAAACATGTTTTGTAGACAAGAGTTTACTGGAATAAATGTTATTTTTTATTTAAATTTCCTAAATATTTGACGAAGTTACAAAATGTTCAATATGAGTCCATTTTCACATCACAGGGAAGCATGAAGGGATGGTATTTACATTCTTTATAGTGATGTCACAGAGCCACTATTATAATTAGATTACAGCTGTAAGCAAAGCAATGTAGAAAATTCTTTTCCCTACAACCACTAGTTTTGAAAAATTCTGTAGGTGCGGTTAGAAGGAAGCCGTTACACGTCCTTTGCAACCCAGCAAAGTGTCGAATTTTTTGCCTCTGCGATGGTAAACCCTCTCCTGAAAAGTAAAATGGACTCGTCTTCCTTTTTCAAGGGCAAACACTGTAACAGAATCGTCATAGTTTCAACACAAACTAAAGAACATGGATGTACGTTGACTTACACACGAGCTACATGGATTTCCATTCAAAACAAACAATTCCCAAACCATCACTGATACCTACACACTATAGAGAGAATAAAAATTTTCCCTGTTATGATATTCTATTTCTGTAAACACTACTAGATGCGTTAAAGAATTCCCTACTACAAAAGCACAATATTTACCGGTTTCCGACTTATACTGACCTTGCAGAAGCATGTTTTATTGTCCCAACCACAATCCATTTGGCATCATCTAAAATTACATTACCAGTGTGAACAGGGTTCAGTTTTTAGCAACCCCGTTACATAACAAAGGATTACAACAGTGCACATTAGGTTTACAATAATATTTTACAACTAAACAAAATTTACAATTATTAACAACTGAATCTTAGATTATTTAAATTGTTTTATATGAATTGTATTTTTATTTTCACTAAAATTGCCTTTGAATATTTAAAAATTTTATAAAGTCTAGTCTTTTTGTGTAGAGTGTGTAATTAATGCAATCTTTTTTAAGTGTCCAGTAAGTGAAATTGTCTCCGTATAGTGTTCAAGGTAGGACATTCCACTAGGGTATGTCATACAGTTAATTTATGTTGCAGTGTCTATAGTTATCGGGGTCTTGTTTCGTCATGAGGTGATGTCAGTTTAGTGTTACCAATTCATAGTCGTGAGTCTTTTGGTCAAGTCTGTTATTAAAAATTTCTGGTTGTATTTTTATTATTTTATGATTGTTAATAATTTTTTATTGATTTTTACAGTTAACATAATTAAATAATGTCTCAAAAAATTTCAGAAAAATTCAAGTTTTACAATACAGTTAACCCTCCCTCATCCAGTTCTCTGATATCCAAAATCTCCGGTATATGGCACAGGTTTTTCAAAAAATTTAACTTTGAAAATTCACATTTATATTGCGTACAGAAGAAAAGAATGGTTTTTCATAGCATAGTAGTGTGATTGTGAGCGTAAACAGTTGCTTCAAAGTGGTTTCGGTAGTTAGCCGAATTCAAAATTCTGTTCATTAAATTTTTTTCTGAACTACGTAGTTTCGTACTTCTTGTTGATTTTTACCTAAAAACAAGTTAAATCATATTTTAAATTGACTTTAATACTACACTTACAATACTCAAACGCAAGTGTATTTTGGGAAACTTTTTGTCGCATCCTTTCATTACAAAAACGAAAGTAAATGCTATAATTGTATAATTTTCTGTTTATTTAAATATCCGAATTTTCCTAGTCCGGACATTAGAGGTCTTACTGTTTATCTAAGAAAGGAATATTTTCTTAGTAAATTTTGCAACAACTACTGTGTTAGTTTTATTTAAAACAAAATACCTGAGGTTAACTTTAGTTTTGAAATGATATTTCTTGAAGTTTTGAACTTCGGTACAAGATTTCTACAAATTTACTTTTTCAACTTATAAATTATCATTAATTTCAGAAACCACTGGAGGTATCAAGCTGAAATTTTGGCAGTTACAACTGTTACAAATTAATTCGGTTTCTAAACATAGTATTGATAATGTTGAGACATTTTTTTTAAACTTTTCCAATTTTTTTTGTACTTCAAACATTAAATAACAAAACTAGTAACTGAATTTTTGACAAACTCCATACTACTAAAATTAATTTTTTTAACTTTATAAAATGATCCAGATAATCATTTACTGCAACAGGGTATTATTTCCTCAACAACAGAATATAGAAAACATAACTGGGTCTTTTATATTCATACGAAGAACAAGATTGGCTCTAACTTTATGAATTTTTATCAGACACATACTGTTTAAATTAATATTAGAGATATGTAAATGATTCGCTAAAAATATAGCGATATAATATTTTTATGAATATGAGATTAATTTACTTTTTATTTGTGAATGATATATAATGCAATGAAAACTTATTTACAATGAAAGATAAAACTTAATATACAATAATGTATTTTACAACTAAATGATACGGTAACTGAAATTTAAATTTAACATTTAAATCAATTTTATCACTTATAAAAATAAAATTTCAATATAATAAATAAAATAATTTCAGAAATTATAAAACAGTCAAAAAATTGATATATGCTATATTGTAGAAGTTTAAATGTAACGTAATACAAAAAAATTAAGTTATTTCTTAATGGAATTCCTGTAATTTCCTAAGTATCTTTTAGTTTTGTTTTTATATTTTGAAAAATTTGTTATCGCTGAACTAGTGATGTCTATAAATCTGAAGCTGAATCAACTTTATTAATGCTTTGCTACCTATCTCTTTAATATAATGCTTTGACTCTCATAATTCTGAATTATTCTTATTGGCGCAACAAAAATATTTGTTGACCTGCATTCGCGAATTCGGATATACCGGGAAGGGTATAGACAGTCATTAGCTCGATAAAACAAGGTTTTACTGTATTCGTAAAAGATGACTCAATTGAAAATTACTAAAAGTGAGAAAATTCATTTAAATGATTTTTGTATTACAATTTCACATCGGTTTTTAACAAACATTCCAATATATATTACATAACTCATAAATATGATTTCAAAAAGAACAATGATGATGTAATACATTCAATTCAATTACATATAAATTCAGACATATTCAATTACAATTAGGATTGTTTTTCTTTACTCAATGAAACACATTTCTTTGACTATAAACTCTTTGTTAATCCAATGCATCAAGTTTCAATAAATAATTAATTAACTTATAATAGTACCTAATATGAATAAAAGATTATTTTTAAGAAAACAAAACAATGTAATAATATATTACACATAATGGTGATTGAATTATTTAAAAGAATTACATTATAAAAATGTATTTTGTTTTTATTAGACTAGATACACTATAAATTTTAAAGATAAAATCTTATATACAAGGTGTTACTAAGAAGCAATAATATTCATTTTTTTAGCAAAATGTGGCAACCCCGTAGCCTTCACAGGCCCTTAGTATTTGACCTTCATTTTCCCACCACACAGCAAGTAAGAATCAGTAAATATGAGAGGAGACTTCCTGGTAGTTGTCCGGATTTACCCATGCGCTCAGATCGAAGGTGTTCTGGCGAAGAATTGGTGGCATCGCAATAATCCATGGGAAATCTTTTGTTTAAAATGAGAAGAGCAAGATGTACCAACAAGTGTTGCACACCATCAAGGCAATGACAGAAGATGAGAAAAAAAAATAAACGGACACACAATTTATCGACCTACCATCCAAACAATTGTAAACGTACTATTGAAGAAAAGCCATTCACTGTCTGAGTTACTGTTCAGGATCGAGCTATCGCTAATGAACAGTAAATTTCAATTATTGTTTGGAAAGGTCAGAATAGTACAGGTAGCTTCAAACATTTTTAGAAATATAACAGCCAGTGGTCATTGTCAGACTTCTTACACCATTTTAAATTGTACAAACCTTTATTTAATACCAACAGTAAATTAGAATGAGACACGTTTTATCTGTCTAGGCACACTAGTTTCTGTGAAACTACAGTCTGTAATTTTTTTTTCTCGAGAAGACAATCTTCAATTTCATGGACAGACAACAAACACCATCAGACTGTGTAAAATTGTACGACCATTAATTGAGAAACTTTCCAATATAATAACATAAGACTGGGCAAGTGAAAAATTTGTGTTGAAATGGTCCTGAAAATTACACAGAGCAATAGTACGATACATGAAAATTTTATAGTTTTTAACCTCAAGATATATTTCAGTACTATAACAGACACTGTATCACCAAATCTCACCCTGAGTGACTTCTTTTGATTACTAAGAGACCAGGGACACCATTTTTAAACAACAGAATATGTAAATGATGCTGTGTCAAAGGTATTTTACAACATTTCAGAAATATTACCAGCAGTGACAGAATGTTAAGCAGAAGAAAATTAATTTTAAAGAGATCACACTACAGTTGATTAAAAGTGTAATCAACGAAATCACATCAATCTAATTACATTATAGTCACACCTTGTATATTACTTTAAGGCAAAATTTATAACATCAGAAATTTTATTAAATTTCTAGACGTACATTACATTAATTTATCATAATTGATATTAACTGTAAATAGGTTTATTCATTGCTAAAATATGGTTCTAATTAATGATATTTATATAAATTTCATCATTGTTTTGTTTATGTCTATATTAATTTATAAAAGAATGTAAAAATAAATAATGTTAGGTAACTCATTGATTGGATATATAGTGTTACATTTTATTATTTTATCAAACATCCTATGTAGGATTATAAACAGCCGTATTATTTAAAAATGAAATATATATTTCTCACCAACAGAATACGGTAAAAAACTTACCAATGTTTATAGCGCTTTCTTGTATCTTGTACACATCTTCAGTAAATTAAAATGCTTTAAAATTTTTTTCACATCAAAATTTAAAACTTCCTACTCTCACCATGGTAGATGGAACTATTCCTTATTTACCATGGAGGGAGTAGAAAGTTTTAAATTTTGATGTGAAAACATTTTTAAAGAATTTTAATTTACTGAAAATGTGTACAAGATACACGAAAGCGCTATTAGTAAGTGTTTTCTGTTACTGTATTCTGGTGGTTAGAAATATATATTTCAATTCAGTGTTACATTTATGTATAGAAAAAAACAAATTCTTTATTTATAAATCATTTTAAAATGGATCTTACACCTTGTAATCAGTCTAAATGACAACACATTATTAGCTTTCACCAACTTGATTTTAACTTATTTTTATATAAAATGAAGTGAAAATCTGGTCATTTTGACTAAAACAAATAATAAAATAAATTTTTGGTTTGGATATTTCAAGTATTATTTGTAGATTCCATAAAAATTCATTAACGGATTAAAAATATTCACTGGACAAAATAAGCTCTGTAGTGTATTTTTTGAGTTTTTCACGTTCAAAGCAAACAAAATATAAATCTAAGGCCGCTCTTACACCGGTGAAACTCGACTTCGACATGATTAAAATAACTCGACCGAAAAACAAATCGCATCGTGAATGTTCGCACATCAAGGAGACTCAATCTCGACACAACTTTCAACCTTTTCTTTGAATCCACCTGCAGTTAGCAAAATGTCAGTGACATTTTAAGAACCGTTTCATATTGCGAAGAAGACGTAGTCGTTGCTTATTACTATTTAAGAAGAAAACAGAAAAAAAACCGCAGCTGTTGGATATCACCGTATGTAAGTAATAATCATAATAGAGGAGTGTATGTGTGTGCCCAGGAACTCTCCTGTGATGAAAACAAAGTTAAGTCTTTTTATCGGATGCCAAAAGAAAGGTAATGTCTCACCTAGAATATTCTGTTAAAATTAAAATTGTACAGACACGGATATTTTTAAACTTTGAGCACAAAGGCTACGTTGGCTGCTTTGTCTGCCATGATTATACACGACTGGTTGAGCAGATGTTGGACAAGCTGAGTCGCATGAGATCGGTTTGATCGAAGTTGCATTGAGGTCTTACTGGTGGGAGGGCGAACACATAAATGTAAGGGTACGACTCGTATCGAGTCGTACCCTTACATTTATGTGTTCGCCTCGACATCGAGTCGAGGTTGAGTTGCAGAAGAGTTTCACCGGTGTGAGAGCGGCTAAGTAATTTACTATGGTTCATTAACCCCTTAAAGGGTTGTGATGAAATATTACATCGGAAGCTTTGTACACAAAAAGTGCCAGTGACGTAATATTACATTTCTGTCAAAACACAAACTTATTTTTGCTTAAGAACGTAATATTTTGTTGCTAACAGCCGGTAATGCGTACCAGTCGTTCGTAATTCTGTTTTCATCCGTTGAACCATAGTAGCGTTTTTGTTTAATATTAATCTTTCCAGTTCCTAATTTAGTAATGTTATTCAGTGATAATTCCGAGGCAACTAGTTGTTGTAATTACAGTCGTATAACCTAAATAATGTTGTCCGCTGCTTGCCGCGTGCTCATATGAGTCATATAGTATTAGTTTCATTTTTTTATTTTATTAGGGTTAAAATAATTACAATAATAGGTTTTGAGCTGTTAATTTTCTTTGATATACTTATACAAATGCCATAAAATAAAAAAAAAAATAAAAAATAATAAAAATAATTACTCAGTGGGAAAAAATGAAGCAAAATAATATTACTTTGGATTTTAAAAAAATCAACCTTTAAGAGGTGAAATTTGAATTAGAAATTTCATTAAAATAATTTTTCTAAACGGAAAATCTTGGCCAACAATGTTTCATCAGTTATTCATTGTTTTTAATGACCATACAAGATATGTAATTTATTAATACATGAAAAAATTTATATTAAGTTATATTTCTATTCTATAAGAACATGCTAATAAAACACGTCAAAAATAAAACTGCGCAAACTTCGCCATTAGAATAGTGGCAACATTAAAAATGTAATTCAATTATTTTTATGCCACCCAGATAAATAGCAGGTTTTTGCAATTCATCATAGAATAAGTTTTTTTGGAAAAAATTAAATCTACGTAGCAAATAAATATGAAGAGTAGTTTCATTTTTAAAATTCTTATTTACTCCTCAAAATCTCAAATTTATAGTTGTAACAATTGTATTGTCAAAATTTTAACTTCACAGGTATGGCTGGCAGATAAGCAGTACCATAAAAACTTTAATTCAATAATTTTGTTATTTATAAAATCTTATAAACAGCTTAAAGCAATATTCACTTTTGATTTTTTATGCAGAATCCTGCAAGTGTTCTCTTTACTACCAAATACAAAATTTTTTAATCCATTTTGTTAGAACTGTATTTACCAAAAAAAAAAAAAAAAAAAAACGCTATTTAAATACATTGAACCATATTTTGCCTTTTAGATACACGATTTAAAAATTAAAAATTTACAGACACTCTTTACATAGTGTATAACACATATCCATATGAATATTTTCAATTCACAATTTCTTAAAATTTATGATAACAATGGATAAATCAAACTAATATATAAATAAACATAAGACCTAGATTTTTAACATAATTAATTACTAACCAACTTATAAAATATTTCTATTCATTTTCCCACAACCAAAACACACAACCTAATCTTTTATTTTGACTAGTGACATTTAAAGCTACAAAAAAAAACAAGAAAAAATAAATAAAATGCACTAACTTAATGTAATTGTGAAACACCATACAAATTTCTCGGAATCAAATATAAAATACATAAAAGATATTTATGTTACTTATTTCGGTTAACATTTTGAATGATACAGGTACAAACCATCTTTCAAAATAAATTTTTTCACAGGTCCCTGATATTTTTTCAATGAAAATTGAAAATCATATGAACGTGAGCTTTCCTTCGATTACACGGCTATCAGATTTGTCATTATTTTTATTTATTTTTTATTATTTATTTAACACCTCATCTACTGCAATGGTCATTAGCGATGACGATGGGTTATAACTGTGTACAATTAAGGATGAAATGATTTTTTTAGTAACACATGAAAATATGCTGTACCTGAGTGGGATTCGAATCCACGACCGCTGATAAGAACAACCAGTAAAACGTTTCAAAATATTTACGAATAAACATGACAGCAGTGTCTATTGTTTGAAAATGTTTCTCAATTTTTGTTCAAAAATGTTTATTATTTTCCAAATTTTTCAAAAATTTTGGTCAAGTTTTTCCAGCTTGAAAAATTTTCCGGATAAAATGGTTTCCAAACAAATTTTTATTCCATTATGACCCGGAATTTTTGTAAACATTAAGGAGGGTTAACATGAAACCTCAAGCTCAAACCCTCAGTTATAAAACCTTCAACCTTAAACCAGCAAAGTTAAACTTCGAACAATTGGTGAACTTAAACCACGGTGCTCAGCGTCACTCAGTTAGCTCGTAGACTACCCTACACGTTGAAAACTTAAAATAGGTATTCTCATCCACCCAACCTCTTTGGTAGCCAAACTTCATATTATGGCAAAATGCGGACCCACAGTGGACGGTTCTGAACCACTTATTAATTCTGATCCACCTAACCCCTGTGGTGTGCTCTAAACAAACACGGCACAAGTTTAATTTTACAATTGTATAATAACAACCAGTAAAAAATTTCACAAAATTTACGATAAAAAAAACAGTAGTGACTTAAAGTGAGATCATGAGAAAGGATTAAGTCATGAAAATTAATAAGAACAAAATGAAAGTGATGTGCAGCAGCAAGAGTGGTTTAGAAGAGATAGGAAATTTAAAAGTAGGTAACGAAAACATACAGGAAGTTAGGGAATTCTGCTATCCAGGGAGTAAAATAACAAAGGATGGTAGAAGCACAAGTGATCTCAAAAGCAGAATTGCTCAAGCTAGAAAATCCTATGAAATGAAAAACAGCTTACTGACTACAAACATTGATTTACAGTTTAGGAACAATTCTTAAAATATTATGTTTAGAGTGAAGCATTATACGGGAGTGAAACAGGGGTGTTAGAAGCTCAGAAAGGAAGAGGATAGAAGGTTTGAAATGTGGTGTTATAGGAAAATGTTAAAGATTAGGTGGGTCCACAAAATAAGAAATTTTGAGGTTCTTAGGCGAGTGGATAAAAAAAGAAGCATACAGAAACATCTTACCAGAAGAAGGTATAAGCTAGTGGGGTATATCTTAAGACATCCAGGTATTGGTCTATCAATAATAAAGGGTAATATTGAGGGAGTGAATTGTAGGGGGAGGCAAAGGTTAGAATATTTAAAGCAAATTACAAAAGATGTACGGAGCTACAGGTATGTAGATATGAAACGTCTTGCGAAAGATAGAACAGCTTGGAGAACCGCATCTAACCAGTTGAGAGACTGATGACAAAAAAAAATTAGGAAACTTAACTAAATCGATAATTAAGCATTTACAATGATCTGCAATAAAAGATAAAAAAAATATCAGAGTTTACTTTTTTATCTTATAGTATCACTGCTACCTATATTGACGGTTACACACAAGCTCGCATTCATATGGTTCTCACTATAGTTAATGACTTGAAATATACTCTCCAAGGTGTTTTTGCCTAAATGTTGCGGTGGTGGTAAAGTACATACTTTGATGTGGAGATCTAAACCAATGGTTGCTTAGCAACTGGACATCACTACTACCTTTGCTACATGAGACATTAATCTACTGGTAGATTACACTCACATCTGTATTAAAAATGTCTTATGATTTATTCTGAAGAAACCAACATTAACACGTTCAGTGCAGCGGATGCATTTATGCAGTTTATCAAACACCGGTTTATCAAATACCGGGTGACTGGTGAATGCAAAAATGCTGCCAGTTTATATGGTTTTTTATCTTTTCTTTCTACATTTTTGTCAGGGTGAATAGTACTTCCTTTATTGTGCAGTCTTAGAAAAAGGTTCATTCTATGCCAGTATGCGATCAGTTCTTAAACAGATGATGTCACAAGTTTTTTTGACAAAATTTTAAAAACCAATATATTTGCAACTCTTTCAAGTTTTCTGTGACATTTTATTTGTTACTTATAAATTAAATATTGTCGTAATTATTGATTATTAGGGGCTACATATATTTATAATTACAGATATTGATTATATTATCTCGTTCACATTCTTATAATCACTAAGAAACCTTGAGCATTTACACGATTTTTCTTTTTTCTAGTCATAGTAATATTATAAAAATTTATTTAATGACATTACTTGTGTTAAAATTACTCAATTACGCAAAATTATTTATACTTAATATTAAGTATGGGAAAAATAATTAAATTTTGTACGTGGTGAATGCCATTGGGTCTACCAGGCCGGGATTGAACATGTTAAAAACCAAAACACAATTTCTATTTCTTTAAATAATATCAGCTTACAGTATTCCTTAGAATAAGATAATTTAATAATAAAAAATATTGCTGGAAATTTTTTTCTATTTTATAAAACGAGAAGGGGCTTTTGCAAAGGTAAGTTACAAGATAAACTACATTTTAACACACATAACTATTTCATTTCATATTATCAAACATTTTGAAAGATAATTGTACCCATTATAACTAAAAAAAATGTTAGTACAGTAAGAACTCGACTTACGCGAATTCACATTGGCGCGACTTTGTTGTAATATTATATACACTACTTTACTACTACTACTACTAGACTTTGTATAATTATATTGTCTACAGTAGTTATTCTTATCATTTATGACCATTTTATTACATTTATGACCACTGTAATTGCTAATTCCTCTTGAAATTGTTGTAGTAGTTTCCCTTCCCATTTTTACACTGGGATTTTATCTTGGTTTGCTTTTGTTCTAAACATTAGTACTGTTTAATGCATTGAAAATATCGATCGCATGTGAGTGCATAGATTTTTAATCGTGAGTTTAATTGTGCTACAATTTGCACGTTTTAATTTTTTTTTCTTGTTACTTTGTGTACAATATGAGTTGGAATAAAGGTTAAGTCACCGCCACCCCTTGTAATTAATCATTTACTGTGTTGCCGGCCTTCAATACTTCTTCCAACCCGTGTCGGTGCAGCGGACCCTTTGGGGGCATACAGACAAACCCTTTGGCTGCATACCCACAGAGGGCTTTATCTTCAAGGCCGAGCAAGTAACCGCTTTCTACCATGGCGCTCTCAGTGACTATTTAAGAGCACTGCACTGAGCCGGTCGTCATTATGCTCTACTCTCCGACGAAGATCCACCAACTACATCCACGAGATAAAGAAGGAAGATTTGTGTGTACAATATGAGTTTGAATAAAGGTTATGTCACCACCACCCCTTCTAATTAAATCATTTAATGTGTTGCTGGCCTTCAATACTTCTCCCGGCCCTTGTCGGCACAGCGGACCGACAAACTCATCAGCTGCATACCAACAGAGCCGTTTGTCTCAAAGGCCAAGCGAGTAACTGCTTCCTACCACAGCGCTCTCAGTGACTATTTAAGAGCACTGCACTTAGCCGCTCGTCATTATGCTCAACTCTCCGATGAAGATCGACCAACTACACCCACGAGATAAAGAAGAAAGATGCTCTGGGACTTGCAGCAGCCATTGCCACAGCTCTCGCAGCAGCCAATCGTGCTCCCTACACTGGTCTCCTTCGAGACCGGCACAACAGTTTTTCTCAGGACCAAGTCTTTAAGGTTTACACCGGCCATCAAACACCTCTGTCCGCCCCGGCGGACACACACATAATGGCCCTTTTCAGAGCCACCAAACAAATAAGGTTTCAACTTGCCACTTAATGTTGCCATCTGGTGACAGTTATAAAAACGGAAAGTGATTATTCTAAAGGAAAAGTTAGATGTCGTTAGAAGATACGTGAGGGGTTAAAAAACGAAGAACATAAAAGAAATGACTCGGTTTAGTGAATCAACACTACGGTCAATTAACAAATGTTTTAAAGTTAAACCAAACAATCCAAGTTACACAAAATTACGATACGCGATGATTTTGTGGAACGCATCCCTCGCACAAGTTGAGGTCTTACTGTATTCTATTTTACTTCAAAGTGATTTGTTAGTCAAATTATGTTGTACAAACCAACCTAGTTTATTAAGGCACAGTAAAAAAGTATGTTGAGTTACATAAGAATTCTTTGTTTTAATTCATTTACACAAATGATCTTTTTAAAAATTAGTAATGTAAAAATATAGTCACCAGAAAACCTGATTCAAATGTAGCTTCTTTGAAAATATTTTGGTTATCATAATAACAATACAATTTCAGAGTAAAATTTATGAGTAATCTAATGAAGTTATACATTTTTGAGGAACAAGTATTGAAATAACTAAAATATAATATTATTATTATTATATAGTAAGGTAACAATATTACTATATAGCAATGGTAACAAATGTAGGTAACTGAAAAATTGGTATTTAAATATTTTTAAAGATGAAACCTGTATTATTATTAAGGCATATTCTCGAAATATTATTGTTTAAGTTTAGATTAAATCAAACTAAATTACCTAAAGTACAGTTATTTTTTTATTTAAAATAAAAACTTATGAACCAGTGCATGACTTTATTTTGTACAGTGAGTCCTCAATAAACACAAATATATTAAATACAACCAATATGTTTATAAGAATAATCAATCTGATTTAAATTTACAAAATTTAAAATTCTTACAAAAATAAATAAATAAACTTCAAATACAGTAAAGTCTTTCTAACTTGACCGTATTTCTCAATAGTATTGCCAGAAATACCTTTGTGGAAAAGGGCGGATAAAGCAATTGAACCTAATAAAAATTTGAAGCAATAACTCGCATCATTCAGAAAAATAATTCCCGATAATAATAATCATTCCAGAAAATAAAAAAGAAGACAGAAAACTTCTGAAAAATTTGTTGACCTCCTCAAGAGAATTCCAGGATGTGAAGAAATGGAGTCTTGGTAAAGTTAAACAGAACGATAGAAAAATGAATACTGTGAAACGGTGAAAACTGCGTACTTAAGTCACGTGGCGAGAGGCAAGAAATATATAAAATGCAGAAAAATATCATTTAGGGAAGGATAGAAGGTAAGCATGGTCCATGTCAACTTAGAACGTCATGGTTGAGGAATCTTTGGGACTGGTATGGTGTAAGTTCGGCCCTTTTGCAGTTGACAAAACTCTGGTGAAGAAGTAGAAACCGATGGTAATGTTTGGGAATGGATTAATAAAAATGAAGCCAGAGGGACTTTGGCAGATGATTAGATCATTGAAACTGTGATCAAGAGGATAATGAAAAGGAGGACTTTTATGAAGATGGAAAAAAAAATTGAAAAATGTGGGATGAGCCATCTTCTTAAGGTGACTTCTCTTCCAACATGGTTGACAATCAAGATTCCAGATGTTACAGCTCTAAACAAATGGAGTGGCAATCTCAACCACATTCTCAAGTTTTTCAGGTAGTACACACAACTCCTTCCCCTTCTTCTCCCTCTTATACCGAAAATTTTCCCCAAAATCATTACATGGAGTAAACTATACATTTTCCTTTCTCATCACATAACTCAAGTATTGAAATCGGTATATTTTTTATAGTTCTTACAACCCCTATTTCATTCTTGATCATGATAATAAAACTCTTTTTTTGTGACATGATCACATTTTGAACACCAACCATTTGTTGGTAATGTTCTTCTTCAGTCAAGACCTACATTCTGTAAAACAATACTGAGAACACATAACATCTAAGAAAATGAATTATTAACTTAAATGTAAGATTCTTATTGCACATTATGAGCCATAACGAAGGTTTAAAAGTAATGGGTTATGTTCAACAACGTGAGGCATTCTTTATCTATATCAGCTTTCTATTGGAACAGCTAAGTGTAGAAACCAAAGAGAAGAACATAAAAAGTAAAAAACGCATTTATATAAAGAGTTCCTAATGACTCAAAGTTCATTAACATAAATCTCGACACCACCAGCTCCGTCCACATTAGATCAAGTTTGTGAGACTTTACTGTATAATCTAAATAACTGTCATACCTACTTACCAATATAGCATACATTACAGCAAACAATAAATTAGGACGCTGGCAGAAAACACAACAAGAAGAAAAGAAAGATGGTACAAGAGACCTGCGCAAGTGCAGTTATCCTTACAACGACACTACATACCAATACTACAAGATTTCATAAAATCTTGAAATGTGCCAGTAAATATTGAAAACGTTTATGGTTGAGTCTTAAAATGTTTTTGATTATGATGCCGGAGAATAAATTACGAATATTTACAGCGATATAAAATTGTATCGTAACAATTATGTAATTTATATCTTGTCACAAAATAAAGTATTTTTTCATAAATATTTAGTTTTGTGCCTGCTAATTAATTATTTAAACCCGGATCACCTAAGATTACTATTGTTTAAAATAAATTAGTTGTTATGATTTCAGATAACTATAATTATTTTCTACACAAAGTATTATAATAATATGCTACATCTTATTATGGTTCTTACAACCCCTATTTCATTCTTGATCATGATAATAAAACTCTTTTTGTGTGACATGATCACATTTTGAACACCAACCATTTGTTGGTAATGTTCTTCTTCAGTCAAGACCTACATTCTGTAAAACAACCTTAACGGTCCAACCCTTAACAACCCTTAACGGTAACAACAACCCTTAAAGGGTTGTTAAGTGTAACAACCCTTAACGGTCCCTGATGTAATATTACATCGAGCATTTTTCATTCAAAAGTTTCCCCCGACTTAATATTACGTAATATTTTTGTTTCCCAACGTACAGTTACGTTGTTATAGAAAAATGTAGTTTCTAAGTTAGTTACAGTTTCAAACTGAAGTATTAGTAACAATCTTCTTTATATAAGCTATCAAGCAAATATTATGTAACCACAGATTATATTTTTGTTTCCCAATGTACAGTTACATTGTTATACAAAAATGTAGTTTCTAAGTTAGTCACAGTTTCAAACTGAAATATTAGTAACAATCTTCTTTATATAAGCTATCAAGCATCAAAAAAGATTTTATGCGTGTTTTGTTTATATTTGAGTGTAGGGTAAGATAATGTTTACAATGTTCTTAATTTGTGATTTTTTTCTACATTAATATGGAACAATTTAATAGTTCTCAAATCATAAAAAGTAAGAAAGCTTTGTTTTTTGAATGTTGTGTTGGCTTGAACATGTTGCATTTATTGAATACTATCCAATAATTTTGTCGTAAATGGATTGTTTTATTTCAGTTAATTTATTCATTGTTCATTTATTTTCACCCTGAACTACATAGATCGTTAATTTATATTTTTTCATTTTAAATTCCTGACTTTATTTATGTATGGTTTATAAAGAAAATCGAATAATTAATATTATGTGAATATCTGACATTTATATGATTTTAAACTTAAATTTTATTGTTTTATGGTATTTTTTCAAAACAGAATATGAAAAAAAATTGGAATATATAGCAATATTTTGGATGAAAACATGGGACCGCTAGAAGTGGTTAAATCCATTGAAATAGAATTTCAACAAATTATCTTGGAATGATTATGTTTTCATTCCATACAACACAGAAAAGTATTAGAGGACTTACTGTACAAAACAATAAATCATAATAAATATTAATGATTATGCATGAAGATGATCATCATGATGCAGGTATCAAAAAATATTTCACAATAAATAATTACAATAAAAATAATGACAATAATAATTAAAAAATAAAGGTACAAAATGTGTAATTATAAAATATATATATACACAACTAATTTATAATTACATAACAAATTACCATTTATATAATTAACAAAATAATTAATTAAAACATGACTATTCAAAGGAAACAAAATTATATTAATTAATTAATTAATTGAATTAATCACACCGTGCTTTTAAAATGTAACAACAAACCTCAACAAGTATAACATTGATAAAATAATGATATAAACAATAATTACACACGATTGGAAGTTTGTTTATAAACTTAATTGAGATCCTCACTTGTTTTCAACCACATTAACAAACCTTTAATGATAAGAACACAAACTAAAACCACCTTTCATTTATGTTAAATGTCGATAGTAATATAGTTCAGGGTTTTTTTTAATACAGATATAAAACATATTATGTCCGTCCGTCAGTCCAAGACGTCAGAAACTACAAGAGATAGCAACAAATGGTTTTCAGATTCGTAATCTACATAAAATGCCCATAACGGACAGATGGAGTGTTAATTTAATTGCACTCGATCTGTTGGTTCCAGGGCTACAAAAAATAGTTCTGTTTCTTATTACGTAGTCAGCCAATTATATGACTGAAAACACATTCAGTGCTAGAGACTCTCCTAGCAGGTCATGGGTATGTGTTACCGCCAGGCTGTCGTCTCACCTAGCGGGTTCTGTTTAGTTATCATTTTAAATAATTCCAGAGGGAAACCGCCTGTAGGATATCAGTTTGTTGCTTTTATATGTTGTTGTTTAGGTAATCAGCCAAAAGGCTGGTTTGAACCTGTAGAGGTTCTACCAAGTAAAACGAGGAATGAGGTGGTTTACCATTACCTTCCTCACTGAGTGGAAAAGTGCACTTATCAGCATGCCGGGCCCTCTGAAAAGCAAATATTTTCCACTCTGCAAATGACACCTTCACTTCATTCACCACAGGGTCTGGCTGTATAATGAAATTCATTACTTCCAGAGGAGATAACTCTGATTAGTGTCTTTTACACCTCTACCTCTTCTGTTCTTAAATGGTTCAGTCATTTGATTGGCTGACCATGTGATAAGAAACTGAACTATTTATTTTAGCCCTGCGACGAACAGATTGAGTGTAAATAATTTGACACTCCACCTGTCTGTTAAAGGCTTTTATATAGCCTTCAGAAAGGGTTTTTTCTTTGTAACCGTGCAGTTCATTTTTAATTTTCGTCATACGATCTCTTACCCTCGTATAGTATATTCGTAGGTATCGATTCAAAATAGCTTACACTTTTAGATTTACTTTAAAAGTATATGATATGCAGTTTAAAATTACATAAGAAATTACGCATAAATCGTAAAGGTAAATGAAAAAATTCTAACAAAAAATACTTTTATTATAACAGGCAAAAATAAACCTAAAAAACATTGAACTGTTTGCTTTTATATTTTTAGCAAAATATAAATTCATGGTTAGGTCCCAAATCAAATAAATCTATAAAAACATTAGTAACATAATTTCTAGGCCCTACATAAAGCAAGCGGAGAACACACTGCACGACAAATCAGCCCGCCGGGAGAGATAATTGCTCAGCATTGAATGTGTTAAGAACAGAAGAGGTAGAGGTGTAAAAGACACTAGTCAGAGTTATCTCCTCTGAGAGTAATGAATTTCACTATACAGCCAGACCCGTGGTGAATGAAGTGAAGGTGTCATTTACAGGGTGGAAATTGGGTGCTTTTCGGAGGGCCTGGCATGCTGATAAGCATACTCTTTCAACTCAGTGAGGAAGGCATATGTAAACCACCTCACTCCTTGTTTTTACTTAGTAAAACCTTTAGAGGTTCAAACCATCCTTTTGGCTGTTGACCTAAACAACACACAACGTTACCATAATCTACACAATGTTAGTGGGCCTGGATTTGTTTTGAAGTTCCGGTTTTGATCGGAAGCGGCCAAAAACAAGCATTCAAGAAATCAAAGTCGGAATTTGGAAACAAAACCGTCATTTGATTCCTCGAGAAGAGTAGCTTTCTTACTTAGCTAAGTGGGTTTGATCCCATTATAAGGAAAGATAACACTGAGTTACGTGAACACGCAATGTGACTTCTAGGGCCAAATCCTTTTATTTAAAAAAGATTTCCACCAGCCATGAGATGCGGCGTCTCATGAAAGGAATTTTTAACTTATTAGTCCTATACTTCCTGGTTGTCTCATAGATGGACATCTGATTTAATAGAAAGTTATATAAACCTTCCAAAAAAACAAAAAATTGTACCATTTTTTTAAGAAATAAATCTTACCTAAATTGTTTCAATAGAAGTTCTAAATTAAATCTTAATTTTGTTGTTGTTTAGATCTTCAGCCGAAAGGCTGGTTTGAACCTGTAGAAGTTTTACCAAGTAAACGAGGAGTGAGATGGTTTACCTGCCTTCCTCACTGAGTGGAAAAGTATGCTTATCAGCATGCCACGCCCTCCGAAAAGCACCCACTTTCCTCTCTGCAAATAACACCTTTACTTTATTCACCACAGGATCTGGCTGTATAATGAAATTCATTACGTTCAGAGGAGATAACTCCGATTAGTGTCTTTTACACCTCTACCTCTTCTGTTCTTAAATGATTCAGTGATTTAATTGGCTGACCATGTGATAAGAAACATAACTATTTATTTTAGCCCTGCAACAAACAGATTGAGTATATATAATTTGACACTCCACCTGTCTGTTATGGGCAGATCTTAATTTTATTACAAGTCATCGAGCACAGTAACCAGGGAATCGCGAGAAATATCAACATATTCAAGTTCCTAGTTAGCATTATAGCAGATTTTTCAAAAAAAAACTTTTTATATTTACCTTATAATGCTTCTAATACTTTTTTCCTTACAAGCACTTTTGCAATGCGTACCGCTTCTTCAGGTAATACTAATAGCTTCTAGAAAATGTTTACAAAGATTGCATCTTTGTAACCATTTTCATTCCTTTGTCAATGGTTTGAATCTTGGTTCAAACCACAAGCACTTTTGCAGTGTGCAGCGTGAAAGTGGTTGAAAGGAAAAGTATAAGAAGCACTATAAAGTAAATATAAAATTTATATGTGTATATATAAAATAACTAAAAAAAAAAAAAACAAAGAGAACACGATCAGACAAAATAATATTAAGTTAACTTTCAATTTAATTTATAACAACGTAATTAATTTATATTAACACAAGAAATATGAATACTATCGACACAATAATGCCCATTGTTTAAATAAATAAACAAACTTCCATCATAACCATGAGATAAATTAAACTCAAAATAAAATATCCTACGAAATATAACGGTAACAACAACATGATATCTTTGTTTACTAATAATAATAACAATAATAATGATAATATAGATATAGATAGTAAGGAATAAGACTAGTAATAAAATTAATGACAATATTGATAACAATAACAATTAAAGGTACTAAAGTAGCGAATGGTCAAGGGTGTAGTTGTTTATTAGACCTGCTAGTTGTCTCGTTAGTTGTCGTCTGTGGGTGTCTATACGAGACGTGTTTACGTAAAGCATCTCGTGACCGCGACACGTGATTGCATGCAGAACAAGCGTAATGCGCGTTTAAGTGAGTTTCCATGTGTACACGTAAATTATACTGATTACTCAACATTTTTCCGCATACAAAACACATGGCGTATAATTTGGAACTGGATACGTTTTGGCCGGATCCTCTTTCTGTCGAACGATTGGTCGTATTTTTCACCCCCGATTCTGTATTATTTCCTGTAATAACAATAGAAAAAAAAAATCAATTACTTCTCAATCAGGTGAATCAAAACACACATGGCAACCCTTGTATATCCATTTTATTACTTTCTCTTGCCCAATATGAATATACACGAAGAAAAGAATTGTTTTCATATCAATTTTTCCAAATCAAGTTTTTAGAACCCCTGAACCAAAAAAAAAAACATGTTTTTAGCGATTGGTCTGTGGGTGGGAACAAAACAAAATATCTCAAGAGTGGAACATTGTACAATGTTGAAACTTAAGTTAGATACCACTAGAGTACCCAACACGGACATTTTCATCAAAATTGGTTACTCGGAAGTAGCGGTTTATTCGCGCGATTTTTCACTTTTTTTGCGATTTTCTCAAAAATAGCTCCTAAGATTTTTCAAAACCACCTCATTACTATATTTTGTATGCTCTACACGATAGGGTAAGAACTATGCCAGCTGAAATTCTTAAGGAGGTTGTGCTCTCATAGAAAAAAATTATTTTTTTTTACAATTGCGGCCTTAATATGCATTTTAGTTTACAGAAAATTTTCAAATATATAGAAAATTAAAAACCTACAACTTTTACTTTAAGCAGTTTTCTCTACAGAGCCTCGTTTGGCATCAAAGAGTGATTATCCGTATTATTAAGCCAAACTGAGGTTGGTTTTCATTTTGCATCATTCATTCATGATTGAAATTAAGTTAGGTTTTTTGAGGTTAGATTTTAGTTTATTTAAAGCCCCATCAACAGCTTAACAATGAGTGTCTATGGTGGGTTCAAAAATTGTAATGATTGGTTTTGGCACATAATAATTTCCAGACTCTAGCCAGGAATCGAACCTGGGACCTCCGCTTAATGATGCGCTATGCACTACGTCACGGAGTGGGCCATTTTTCTCTTTTTAAGTTGTTTAATAATGTTAGGTTATATTGGTCATTATTTGCATTGGCAAGAGAAAATCGTTTGAGTGTTTCACATCAATTTTTTCACTAGATACTACTTGCATAGAAAATTCAAGACATAATCTAGAGTACATAACACTTTCTGTCCTGAGCCTGTATATACTCTGTGTCACAGATTTAATTACGTGACTATTGATAATCACTAACCTGGGGCCTATCCTATAATGGTAAAAGAATAAGAAGAAGACAACAACAATGTAGTATACTTACCTACAGAAATTTATACCGTAACCTTTTTTACAGCACAAACAATTACATACACTGACTCATGTTATTACATTAGTCAGAATACTGAGTAATAAAATTACATTAATAATTATGTTTTTGATACACATTTTCCTGAGTATTGTTTAGAACTATATTGTAAATTAATAATAAACACACAATTCATTTTGTTGTCATTGAATACGAGGGGGTACCCAAAAGAAACCGGAATTATTTTTTAAAACTATTTATTTTTAATTTTTTTACAAAAGAACCTTATCCCCTTCAAAATACTCTCCATTACAACTAATACATTTGTCCCACCGGTGCTTCCACTGTTCAAAACATTTTTTGTACTCCTCTTCAGTGATGGCTGCCAGCTCATCCGTCGTTTTTTTCTTGACATCATCAACGTTGTTAAATCGGAGACCTTTCATGCCCCTTTTCATGCGTGGGAACAAGAAAAAATCACACGGAGCCAGATCGGGTGAGTACGGTGCGTGTGGTAGCAAAACCATGCCGTTTTTCGCCAAAAACTGGGTAACCGATATTGCCGTGTGTGCAGGCGCGTTGTCGTGGTGGAAAAACCAGTCCCCTGTCTGCCACAAATTAGGTCTTTTACGACGAATGCTGTTTCGTAGTCTTCTTAACACTTCAAGATAAAAAGCTTGATTTACCGTCTGGCCTGGTGGAACGAACTCTGAATGGACAATTCCCCTCCCATCAAAAAAACAAATCAGCATTGTTTTGATGTTCGATCTGACTTGACGACTTTTTTTTGGTCGGGGTGATAATGAAGTCTTCCATTGACTGGATTGTTGTTTGGTTTCTGGGTCGTACCCATAGCACCAAGACTCGTCACCCGTAATGATCTTTGACATGAAATCTGGATCAGTTTCAAGCTGTTGTTTCAAATCACTACACGTTTCAATTCGACGTTCCTTTTGAGTGTCTGTCAGAACCCGAGGCACAAACTTGGCAGCGACTCTTTTCATTGTCAAGTCTTCTGTTAAAATGCGTTGGACTGAGCTCCAAGATAACCCACTAACCTGTGATATTTGGTCAATGGTCTGTCGTCGGTCTGTTCGTACAATTTATTTCACTTTCACAACATTTTCGTCTGTTCGGGAAGTCGACGGTCGTTCAGAACGAGGTTTGTTCTCAATCGACATGTCGCCATTTTTAAAGCGCAAAAACCACTCGTACACTTGGGTTTTTCCAATAGCGTCGTCTTTGTAAGCTGTGTTCAACATTACAATTGTTTCCACGGCATTTTTACCGAGCAAGAAGCAAAATTTCACAGCCGCACGTTGTTCATTAAAACTTGCCATCATGAAAAACGACACAAGCACAAAACAGCACTAGCGAGAACAATCACTGCACGAGAACAGAACAAGCTAGATCAACGAACAAAATGGCATTGAACTGGCAATGAGTAGCGCTACAAGCAGCCTAGTGGCGGGAATTTGTACTGCACAAGCTCCGCCCACAGCAGAGCTATTCCGGATACTTTTGGGTACCCACTCGTACACGGTAATAAACACATCATTTGTAGGCTTACTTAGTAATCTTCAGCCATATTTGTAGACAAGATTTTTAACAAATAACTAAAGGTTGATTACTAGAGGGTAATAGCAGGTAACTTGATATCTAAATAAAATTATGTGGTGGGAGAAAAATGTAACTGTGCAAAAGAGAAAATGTTAAGTTCACATTGTTGCTTTGCTTGCTCATCAGATCACTTTTTCTCTCTCAGGAATCAATATCTATCAACATTCAGAGCAACCTCGGAAAAATATATGAATACTGTAAACCATCAACTCACATTCAAGATCTGTTCAAAAAGTTCCCGAACTTTTTTTGTAAAAAAAGTACTAGACTTACAGTTTTGGGATCTGAATCCTCTTTAATGTAATCTCCTCCCCAACATACACATTTTCCATTTTCTGAAGCAACCCTGGAACGCTTCTTCTGGAATTGCCTTCACATGCTCTGTCACATTTTTCTGAATTTCAGAAATCGTGGCAAATCTTTTTTCTTTGAGGGGTTTTCTAGTGTTTGTGGAACAGAAGTTACAGGGTGCTACATCAGATTAGAAGGGTGGGTAAAAAAGCACAGTAATCAAATTACTGGTCGAAAACTCACAAGTTCTGAAGACTGAAAGGCTAGTGCGGTGTCAGGCGAGGCACAAATTTTGCAGCAACTCTACGCATCTTCAAATTTTCATTTAGAATTCCATAGCACGAAATTGAAATGTTGGCCTCTTCAGCAAGTTCTCTCACAGTCAAATGTCGATTTGTATGTACCAAAGAGTTGATTTTGGGTTACCTGATCATCAAGTTAAGTTGATGGCCTTCCAAAACAATCAGCATCATCTATTGATTCCTGACCATTTTTAAACTGTTTGAACCAATAGTAGCAAGTCGTTTTTTTCATAGATTTATCACTGTAAGCCTTGACAAGCAATTCATGAGTTTCCGTGAAAGATTTTCTGAGTTTCATGGCAAAATACTGTTCATGCAAGTCACTCATTTTTAACTTTGACAAACACGTAGAACACACCTTCACTAAAACAGCTGTTTCTCTGCAACTAAGCAAGATATCAACAAACTACAAAATGAAGGTTATTTGAGATGTTTCTATAAATACCGTGTTCATAGAAACATCAACTGGCTGTGGAACATCACTCTGTGGAACTGCAGGATTGGTATAAAAAAAGTTTAGGAACTTTTTTAACAGACCTTGTATTTTCATTTTTTTACATAGGCAGTTCTGATAACCTAGAGTTTGGTTGAACTGGAGTTAGAGGATTGACGAACTACTGTACAAACTTTTATCAAAGAAAAACTTACCTTGGGTCAGGTCAGTTGGTTGGACAGTAGATGAACTATTTTCGTTTGAATTTCCATTTGCACCGTTGCTGTTGCTTCCAGTTGATTCCTGCGGATCATTTTCTTGTTTTATAGGTGGTGTGATCGTGTTGTTATTATCATTATTATTATTATTATTGATTGGATCATCTATAACTGAGCCGGAACCACGAGACGGAACTCTCTGACTTAAATCTTCTGCCATATTTTGCGTAGTGATATTATCCCAACAAGGAAATATCGATTCTGAAGAAGAATTATTATCAACTTTGGCTTTAACATTCTTTGGTTTAGTTCGTGAGGTCATCGCTTGGTAAAGTAAATCATCTGATGGAGTTAAAGTTGGTGCGGTAACTTTTGCTCTTTTGCTACGTGGGCTTGTGGTTGTTTCTTTCCTCACTGGTTCAGTGTTGTTTACAAATCCTGTCTGTAAATCAGTAAAAAATAAATACGTAAATTAACTTATAGAAAAGACCTAAAATATAATAAACATTTCACATTTCATTTTACAGAAGGAATTCCTAACAAAATGTAGTTTCTTTGTCATAATCATTGTTCCGTTCCTCTGTACTTCATATTAAATTGTTTTATGGTTTCCTCTAGATTCCGTACTAAACAGCTCTTTTAACTTAAAAAGCAGAAAGTTTTCATGCACGGATTTATTTATGAATGAATTGCTCTAATAGAATCTACACGATATTTTGAGTACACAGCATTTACAAAAAAGTTTTAACAGCTGGTTTGAACAAAGTAAACATGCAGTTCAAACAAACAAGGAACACAAAAAGTATAATCCTTATACATTGGCATACTCTTTCTGTATTCGCTTTTATTTTATTAATGAGTTGGTGCGTAAATATAAAAAAGTGTTTGGTTTACACTTTTTTAAAGAAATTTAGTTTAAAATATATTACACATTAATTCAATTAAAATTAAGTACATTCGCTCAAACTTGTGCATAATTTCATTCAGATTTTTTTAAGTAATTTTTAAAGGCAGAAAAAAATTTAGTACTGTAAATTAAGTAAATATATAATTAATTTATCAATTAGTTAGGTGTAACTAATAGCATTTCATTGTGACACAATACATGTTCACTTAGTAATTATTAAGATCTGAACTCAAGAAAACTAAATTAAATTTACTAATTTTTTAATCCTTAATGTGTGTATGTTGCAATATGATCAATTTAAAAACAAGCAACCCAATGAGATGAGAATGGTATGATGTGTAAATAAATGAAGTGTAGACTTATCAGGTCAACAATTCCTGAGAGAGTATGGTTAATTGAACCCTAACCATAAAAGTACACCGGTAACCACTGTCTGGTATTCAGATCCATACAAAAGTTACTACATTTATAAGACTAAGATTTGAACCACACAACCTTCGTCTCGGTATAACAGCTGTCAATACTGACTTGAGGAGACAACTGTACCGCTAGACCAACAACCTGGTGGGTCATTAATTAATTTTGAAAAATTGGAAGAAACTGAGAAAATATTGGCTAGATTATTGACTTCAAGGGCTTTTACAAAGAACAAAAGCAGGTAGAAGATGAATGGATGGATGAAAGGAAACTTTTTCCTTTATATAAATATTAAAAATATTTTATAGCCTTAACAGCCATTTTCTGTATCAAATTCTCCAAACTTCCTGATCCAACGACATCTGAACTCCATCTCTCTGACTTGCATCACCTCCTCTATCTCCCAATTCTATGTTCTCTGAGGTCATCCTATACATCTTCAATTTTGTATAGGATGACCTCAGAGAGATATTTACATCTTCAATTTTGTCGGCTGCATTGGCGTAGTTGGTAACGTGCTCGCCTCTCATCTTGCGGTCTTGGGTTCAAATCCCATTCAGGCACAGCATATTTTCATACATTACAAAAAAATCATTTCATCCTTCACCGTCTGCATTAGCAGTAATTGCATAACAGTCGGACGTTAAACCAAAAAACATCTCCAATTTGAGAGCTGCCACTTCCAAACTCCCATTGGCAACATTTCCACCCTGATACATTGCATATGCACACACCACAATAAATGCCTTGCTGATACCCGAGCTGTTATTGGAATCCCGACTCCTACCAACTCTCTAAAGTCTAATTTCTCACACGATCAAATAAGGTAAGCTTACAGCACCGTCTCCAAAACATCATCGCTGCTGCAAGCAGTCTCCCCTTCATCCTCTCACTCAACACCCACACCTCTGTTCAATACAACATGCTACTTTCAACCAACGATCTATAAATGTAATGCTTTGGTCGACCTCAAAAAAATGTCATTCTATAGTCACCAGGTGCAGCTTCCAAATAACAACTTTTCCTCTCCTAATCTTCTTTTTTATCTTCAAATAAAAATGTTGAAAACACGGGCTGCAGAATATTTAAAGTTATTAATGTGGTCTGAAATGGGTATAAATGACAAAAAGAAACTTACAAATATTATTGTAAATATCAGTACAAGTATAAGTATACTTATCATGTACTGTTCAGTATTACAACAGATTCGAATGCCCCGCGCCGTCGAACCTTCTAGAATAACGATTTCCCGCTTGCATAAAATCTCATATTGAACTTACATCGATTAATTCTTCAATTAGCTCTACGCATGTGTGATCTTTCGTCACGTGGCTCGCGCCCAGCCAATAGCAAATTTCCCTAATTTCTGGTCCTACCGCCATGCTTCCTTCTCCCCAAAGCTCTTTCAGTGCAGTTATCTCGCTCAACCGCATCGGACGTGTGGCACTAATCTCTCAACGGACGCTACCTCTTGCGTGGGTTGGCGTCACTTCATTTAACGTTGTGTGCCTTCGATTTCATGTTGCCGTCAATAATCGCAGTTACGGCCCCGATTAACGGATCATGTATTGCTAAATGTGTGTTTAATCAATTAACGATCTATTCATGTTATTATTTGTTCGATTAATTACCGGACTTTGTGAACTTGCGTTATTCCGCGTTACGAACTTGCAAACCACCTTCCCACACTGCAATTACTCGAGTTTCATCAGTGCTTTGTATGTGTTATTAACTTATCAGTGTTTATTGGGTGAAATCTGTACAGATCAAGCCGAACTTTTAGCGTACTACAGCGACATCAACGAACAAAGCATCCTGGAAGGTCTACGCACTCAAAATCGAGTAAGTACCGTTGAAATCGTCATTAATTGCAGTGCCATTTACCTGTTTGTGTTACCTTTAACCGCCCAACCTTCCTATTCATTAACGAGCCACGCTTTACGCTTAATGTACGCGTCGAAGCTACATTGCGCCTTTTGTTTCCTGGTGATATTCGATCTCACCACCCTAACGAATTCAAGCAGATGTAGGAATTATACAACAATTTAATTACCGCATCAAACATGTACGTATAAAAATACTTTTTTACAATATCCTTATTTTATGTGAAAACTGACAAGTAGACTGTTAGAAAGTGATGCTTATCAAAATAAATTTTGTATTTTTTTTGTTACATTTTGGGCAACATAATTTGCCCATAAAAGACAGGTGGAGTGTCAAATTATTTACACTCAATCTGTTAGTTGCAGGGCTAAAATAAATAGTTCTGTTTCTTATCACATGGTCAGCCAATTAAATGACTGATTCATTTAAGAACAGAAGAGGTAGAGGTGTAAAAGACACTAATCAGAGTTATCTCGTCTGAAAGTAATGGATTTCATTATACAGCCAGAACCTGTGGTGAATGAAGTGAAGGTGTCATTTGCAGAGTGGAAAATATGTGCTTTTCAGAGGGCCCGGCATGCTGATAAGCATACTTTTCCACTCAGTGAGGAAGGCAATGGTAAACCACCTCACTCCTCGTTTTACTTAGTAAAACCTCTGCGGGTTCAAACCAGCCTTTGGCTGATGACCTAAACAACAACATAATGTATGGAATATGATATATGATGAACAACCAAAACAAAACTATATAAAAAACTATAAAACTAATACTCTAAGGTGAGTGTTATATTTAATTAGTTTTGTTTTACTGTTCATTATATATCATATATGTAGTGGTGCAAACAAAGGAAAAATTATGTTTAATAAAATAATGTACGGAATATGTATTCAACAAAATGAAACGACGATGAAAAATATTAAAATAATAACAATGAAATACATACATATCCAGTAAATTCAGCTAATCCTCTAATATGTAAAGTATCAGCCATTGCAAGAAGACTAGTGAGCTGATGTTGATAAATGTTAACCTCACCACTGTACATGAAAGTGACAAGTGCACAGAGATCAGTGAATTCTGTTCCAGGTAACACGATTACTGGATGCTGCATAGGCTGCATTTCCTATTAAACAGACAAAAGTAACAAATGAAAATAATATATTAACATTTCAATTCACTACTAAAATGGGTGTGTTGATTTAGGTCTATTGGAGAAATACTTGGCCACTGGCGGCCAAGCTTAGTGGGGATGTGGAAGGGACTGCCATGCGCGCGCATGCACTGTTTCGTGACATGACAAAGCTTTCGTCGCCGGCAGTCAGCCTAGAAGTGTAGACCTCTCTGTTGCGCTCGGCGATTTTTATCAAGTTATAAAATGACAGAAAAACTTGAGTAGCATTACTGCATTAAATTTTACGAAAATCTTGGCGATTCGCAAGTGGAAACAATTCGCAAGATTCAACAGGCTTTTGGGGAGTTGGGCATGAGCTGTACTCGAATAAAAGAGTGGTACAATCGATTCAAAAATGGTCAAACATCAGTGGAAAGTGAATCGCGTTCAGGCAGGCCATCGACAAGCCAGAATGAGAATGTTATTGAACAAGTGTGAACTTTAGTCACAGAGGACCAAAAGAATACTATCTTGAGGTTTTTCGTCGCCTACGTGATGCTGTGCGGCGCAAACGACCGAATCTGTGGGTAACAAAACTTGGCAGCTCTATCACGACAATGCACCTGCCTACTCTGCACACCTAATTCAGAGTTTTCTCGCTAAAAACAACACTCCTCTGGTTCGCCAAGCTCCGTACTCCCCCGAAATGGCTCCCTGCGATTTCTGGCTATTTACTAAGCTGAAAATGCCCCTGAAAGGAACTCGATTTCAAGAAAGAGAAGACATTAAACAGAATACGACGGCCGAGCTTAACAGCATTTCAAAAGATGCCTTCCAGAAATGTTTTGAACAGTGGCAGAAGCACTGGGAGAAGTGTGTGTATCACCAAGGAGACTACTTTGAAGGGGATTAGAAGTTTGTAGCTCTAGTTCAATAAATGCACTTTTAATGAACAATAGTCCAATACTTTTTGAACTGCCCTCGTAGTAGTCCAGGTATGTAACTGTATGCATATTCATGCAAGATGCAAAATGCATAAGATGCAAAATACGGGGTTAGCCTAAAAGATGTTATCATTATTATTAATTACAATAAAAGTTATTCACAGGACATTATCCAGCTTATCACATTTACTAGGGCTATACGTCATGCTGATGGTTCCATGGTTCAGTGGCTAGCAAGATACACTGCGAAGCGGAAGGTCGCAGGTTCCATTCTTAGGGCCTGTAAAATGATTACATGTTCAAACCCATTGTTCCTTAATTGACACGTTGCTATAAACATGTAGATGTTAACGTGACTTAAAAATAATCTAAAAACAAGTTTTGTTAGATGTCTAGAACTATAAACCATATTTATTATAAATTAACAACTGGGAAGAAACGACAATAAAATTTGTCTTCATGCTTTTAAACAATCAATCTTACCTTGAAGAGATCTTTAAAATATTGACTACATGCTGACAACACAACTCTATGTGCTTTTAAACTGCGTCCACCAGCACAAAGCGTAACATCGGTTAAATCTTCACCGTTTAGTAATAAAGGAAGCGTTGCCAAAAGGCTGCTTTGGTAATTGTGCCACCTTAAACAAAATTGCTGCTCACTGCCCATTTTCACCTAAAAAAAATACAATAAAATTTTTAAAGATAAATAATTTACCAGATTTAATCAGAGGCAAAAATACAGTTTACATAAATAATTACAGCTGTAAATTCTCTGATAACAAATAGTATTATCTAGAAAGAATAAATAAAAAGAAAACACATGCAAAAAATGATATCATTTATCTGAGACCCACTGGGTTGGTCTAGAGGTAAAGTAGTCGCTGCGAGTCAGCTGTTCTTTGAAGATGAAGGTTCCTGGTTCAAATCCTAGTAAAGGTAGTTACTTTTATACAGATTTGAATACTAGACAGTGGTTATCAGTGTACTTTGATGGTTGGGGTTTAATTAACCATACTCTTTTGGGAATGGTCGGCCTGAGTCTGTACAAGACTACATCTCATTTGTACATCATACGTATCATCCTCATCTCATTGGGTCACGGGGTTGCTTATTGTTCTAAATTGAACAGATTGCAACATACATAAATTAGGAATAACAAAAAAATACCTTTATCTGCATTGTTTATTTACAGCTCGGTCATGGTGTTTGCATAAATTAAAAGAAACCAGAGTAACTACTCTGCAAGTCAGAGTAATTCATGCCACTTTAAACAAAAGCAAAGAACATGCGTGGAGATCTGCAAGTCAGACTTCTAGGCCTGCATCTGGATAGTGCTTTAAACAGGGGTGTCCATAATACAAATTCATGAAAAAAAGTATCTCATGTTATTTTCTTGTTAATTATTATTTCTTTGAAATAAAAGGTGTGTGGAAGTAAGGGGTGGCTGACAACAGTATATCATGCTTCTTTTAGAGTCTGCTTTTGTGTGGGTGAACTGCTTCACTTTCCACCTCACATTTCTATGGCATAAAACGTAATTAGAACTATTCAGGGATTATTAGTGAGAGAATTCTGTATATAGTACTTCAAGAACTTGGTATATGAGGCGTGTCCAGAAAGTAAGTACCGTTTCATTCTACTGCCGCCGTAGCGCTGCAATCGGTGTTCCGCGCATGCACACTAGTCGTCCTTGTTCACTAGCTATCAACTCACATCATTGTAGTTGTTCTACGTTGTGTTTTCAGTTTTCTCTGAACGTTTAAAATGTTTAAGACAATTAGTGATCCCGCCGATTGTGAGATTCAATCTGTAATAAGATTTTTGATCGCAAGGAATGTGAAACCGGCTGAAATTTATCGTGAACTTCAAGATGTTTACGGGGAAGATGTGATAAGTGAAGGAATGGTAAGAAAGTGGGTTAGAATGTTCAATGGCGGTCGAACAAATGTGCATGATAAGAATCGGAGCGGTCGGCCTTCTCTTATCACCCATGATCTGGTAAGGGCAGTTGACGAAAAAATCCAAGAGAACAGACGTTTCACTATGACAATGCTATCTGACGCACTCTTTTGTACGAAATTGTTACGGACCGCTTAGGTTACTGCAAGCTGTGAAGTGAAAACTGCCATGGAGTCGTGGCTACATTTGTTGGCGGGAACCTTCTACGAAGATGGTATAGACAAATTGATCACCCGCTACAAGTGTGTAAACATCGGTGGAAACTATGTTGAAAAATAGTTTAAGGTTTGGGCTTTCATGTAGAAATAAAATTGTGTTGAAAAAAATTGTTTCACTTGTTTTTTTTAAAAACGGTACTTACTTTCTAAACACGCCTCGTATTATCACTACCATCGCTGCTCATCTATTGCAGTGCAGGTCAAGTCAGAAAAAATATAAGCAGTTTTACATAAATGTGACGTCATCAGATTTAAGCACCTGCTAAACACACCTCAAGTTGCAAAAGCCAGGTGGTAATCACAGGAGTTTATTTATTCAATAAACTCCCAGAAACTAATAAAATATCACTCCTACGTTAAAAAAAAACTTAAAAAATACTAATAAAGAATAACAAGTAATTGTTAGAAGAGTTTCCGATGTTTGATTCCGTGCATACGGAAGTCTAGGTAAAAGATGTAGTGCCTAATACTTGTTGGGAATAAAAATATACCTGATAATTATGGTTTAACATGTACCTGTTTCTTTGTGATATCCAATGACTGTAATATATAGTGTTTATCTTGACAATGTCAGTTGCATGTTTTTGTCTAGGACAGAATAAATACATTATTCTTATTTGTTACTATAAAAAAACCTGGCTAAGATAACCAATGAAAAAAATACATCTACGAGGGGGTACCCAAAAGAAACCGGAATTATTTTTCAAAAGCTATTTATTTTTAATTTTTTTACAAAACAACTTCATCCCCTTCAAAATACTCTCTATTACAACTAATACATTTATCCCGCTGGTGCTTCCACTGTTCGAAACATTTTTTGTAGTCATCTTTAGAAATAGCTGACAGCTTTTTCCTCGTTTTTTTCTTCAATGTTGTCAAATCTGTGTCCCTTTTCATGCGTGGAAATAAGAAAAAGTCGCACGGAGCCAGGTCAGGCAAGTAAGGTGTGTGGGGCAGCAGAACCATGCCATTTTTAGTCAAAAAATCTTTCACCAAGATGGCTAAGTGTGCACGTGCATTGTGGTGGTGGAAGAACCAGTCTCCTGTCTGGCACAAATCGGATTTTTTTTGACAAACACTGTTGCGCAATCTTCTTAAAACTTCCAAATTGTCAGTCGACGGTCTGAGAGCGCACGTTCTTGAATTTTTTAAATATTCTCGTCGATTCGGGCAGTTGATGGATGTCCAGAACGAGGTTTGTCATCAATCGACATGTCGCCATTTTTAAACCGAGAAAACCACTTGTATACTTGAGATTTCCCATAGTGTCATCTTTGCAAGCTGTTTTCAACATTAAAACAGTTTCAGCAGCTTTTTTACGAAATAGAAAACAAAATTTCACAGCTACACGTTGTTCACTTAAACTTGCCAACATAAAAAACTAAACAAGAACAAAACAGCACTAGCAAAAACAATCACTGCAGATGAATATTGAACTCACAATGAGTTGCAATCACTGCACTGAACTTGCAATGAGTTGCGCTATACACGTCTGTGCGGCATAAATGTGTGCTACACAAGCACCGCCCACAGCAATGCTATTCCGGTTACTTTTGGGTACCCCCTTCGTACAGTAAAACCAAACTCAACCATAAACTGGTTTAACTGACATAAATTTAATTTTCAAAAAAAATTAATTACTGTAATGTATTTTTACTTTCTCTTGCCTATATGAATATATAGGAAGGAAAGTATTGTTTTCATGTCGATTTTTCGAAATAGAGTTTTCACCGGATCTATACGTTTTCAGACCCCCTGAACCCAAAAAACATGTTTTTAGCGATTGGTCTGTGTGTGTGTGTGTGTGTGTGTGTGTGTGTACAGAATATCTCAAGAACGGAACATCGTACGAACTTGAAACTTGAAACTTAAGCTACATACTACTACCGGACCCGACACGAACATTTTCATCAAAATCGGTCAACCGGAAGTAGTAGTTTATTCGTATAATTTTTCACTTTTTTGTGATTTTCTCAAAAACTGGTCCTACGATTTTTTTTAAAATCGCATCATTTACTCAGTTTTTTATTCTCTACAAGATAGGGTAGGTGTCATGTTTGCTGAAATTCTGGGTGAGGCTGTTTTTACATAAAAACAAAGTTTTTTTAAGATTACGGCTTTAATATGCAATTTAGCGAAAAAAATTATATAATAAAAGTTGTAGAAAATTTAAAAACCTACAACTTTTATTTCAAACATTTTTTTGTATAACGCTTAGTTTAGCAGTAATTAGCAATTTTCTGTTTTTTTCTCACGAAAACGTGAGAAAAATCGATTTTTTTTAAGATTTCGGCCTTAGTATGCATTTTATAATAAAAGTGTACATAAATAAATTTATAGAAAATTAAAAGATCTGCAACTTTTATTTAGAACATTTTTCTCTACAGAGCCTAGTTTAGCGTGAGAGTGATTTTCTGTATTTTTAAGCCAAACTGAGGTTGATTTTCATTTTGCGTCTTTCACTCATGATTAAAATTAGGTTATGTTTATTGAGGTTAGTTTTTTTGTTTATTTCTAATGTTTTATTACTAATATTAGGTTTATTATTAATTATTTATATTGGCAAGAGAAAGTTGTGTGAGTGTTTCACACCAGATTTTTTAAATACTACATATAATGCACAGTACTGAATTAATATTTAAATACATAGTGTTGTTAAGGTACAGAACAGCGTGCATTGAAATAAATTATGAATATAAGGTTTCAGTATTCTTGGAATTTATTTACTAATGAGTGTTTTTTTTTAAATTTTGTGTCAGGTTGCATTACATTATGTTGAATAGTGTGATGAATCTTCACCATCAGACATATGTCTAAAAAAACGATGGCATAATATTGCATTAAACAAAATATTTTCATCAAAAATCTCAAGACTTTTACATATTGAACTGTAATTCAAATATTTTTTTGTTGTCTTAAAATTGCTGTATTTTTGTTTATAAATAATAATAAACAATCCTAAAAATACTGCATATTCACTTCTACTGTTTTTTTTCTAATCCCTAATTTGTGTACGTCGCAATCTGTTTAATTCAGAACAATAAACAACTGCATGACCCAATGAGATGAGGATGATATGTATGACGTGTAAATGAGGTGTAGTCTTGTACAGATCCAGGCTGACCATTCTTGAGAGAGTATTGTTAATTGAAGCCTAAACATCTAAGTACACCAGTAACCACTGTCTAGTATTAAAATCCGTACAAAAGTAATTACCTTTACTAGGATTTGAACCAGGAACATTCGTATCTGACAATCAGCTGTTTAAAACCTGAATTGCGATGACGACTTTTACCTCTAGACCAACCTGATGGGTCACTGGTTTTAAATTTAAAAAATATGTCTTGGCGTGATACCTGATATTTTGTACTTCCGAAATCAAGTCCACCCCGTATATTTCAGTTAAGTGGGGTTTTAGTGTATCCACAAAAGAGTAACAAGTGAGAATACACGACAACTTTTTCAAGGCTACCCTTTAATTAATCAAAATTATCAAAACAACTAAATACTAACAACAGTGATTTTATAAATCTTTCAAGACTGCATGAGAACTATTTAACTAAATAAAAAAATCAGTTAAATCATAATCATAAGTTTAAAAGAGAAAGATTAGGGTATTTATTGATAAGGAAACTACATTATAAATTTACTTTATGTAAGTCAGGTTCAGTCTGATATGATTTACAGTTAGTTAAAGCTACTGTATGTAGGCTATGTATATAATTGATTAATTAACAGATGCCAATTTAATAGTAATTTATTAATTCTTAAAGAAAAATTAAACAGAATAAATGAAGTTCATTTTAGACTTGATTGGAAAAATAATGTTAAATAATTTAGTTTGTGTTTTAACCATTTTATTTGAACAAATTATAGATCTATATTATCTGTTACAGTTAACAGAAAATTTTTTTCTGTTTAGGAATAACTCCATGGGTAATTAGTGAAGAACCAAATTGTAGCTGGGCATTGAATTCTAAACCCTTAGCTTAACAACGGAAAACAAACCAAATGGGCCACAAAGGTGTGGCAACACAAAATAGTTTAACAAAAACCAATTTTTGAAGGGAGAAAATACATTGATAAATTAAAAACTTCAAAAAGTAGGGCTAATTTGCATTTAAAAATAAATCGTGTAGAGTACAGGCAGCAAAGATGCGATACCTGCGAAGAACAGTGTTGCAGTCGTAGGGACCAACTAAGAAATGAGGACATAAGAACGGAACTGGATGTTTACAACCTGAATGGGAAGATTGCAGAATATCGTGATCGGTGGAAGGAGCACATAAAGAGAATACCTGAAAAAAGGGTCCCCATCAGTGTTTTGCAATACAAACCAGTGGGAAGGAGAAATCTTGGAAGGCCACGCAAAAGATGGCAATAATTCAGTAGTTTGTCGCTGTTATGAGTCGGAACAGGCAGAATCCTAATTCTTGATTGTAAGAAGAAGAAGTGCCCATAACAGACAGGTGGAGTGTCAAATTATTTACATTCAATCTGTTCGTTGCAGGGCTAAAATAAATAGTTCTGTTTCTTATCACATGGTCAGCCAATTAATGACTGAATCATTTAAGAACAGAAGAGGTAGAGGTGTAAAAGATACTAATCAGAGATATCTCCTCTGAAAGTAATGAATTTCATTATACAGCCAGACCCTGTGGTGAATGAAGTGAAGGTGTCATTTGCAGAGTGGAAAATTTGCTTTTCAGAGGGCCCGGCATGCTGATAAGCATACTTTTCAACTCAGTGAGGAAGGCAATAGTAAACCACCTCACTCCTCGTTTTACTTAGTAAAACCTCTACAGGTTCAAACCAGCCTTTCGGCTGATGACCTAAACAACAACAACAAGAAGAAGAAATGAATCGTTGAAATACGTCCTGCCGCTACAAATTAATTTTCTATTTTATATAATATCACAAAAATTACGCATATATTGTTCTCTTTTGAAACCTATATGGACCTACAGATCCCAAATTTACGGTTCAACCAAACCCTCTAACTTGCAACGAATTCAAGCATTCCACTCAAAACATTACGCCTTATAGCAAAAGCACCTCTTTACATTAGCAACAAAACCTTACATACAGATTTGAAAACACCACTTGTACAAAATTTCATCGAATACCTATACAAACACTTTCACGACAAGTCACACGTACACAAGAACCCACTGGTGCGTTCATTTTCCACCTTCCATTTACCTGATAATCCCTCTAGACGCCTTAAAAGATGCTGGAATAGAGACCTGCTAATTTGATACAAAAATTTCATTCTTGGGGAGGCACCAATGGGGGCCCTACCCCTCTCATGCCTATCATGTCATTTACATTATTATCATAATCATCACTTTTGCTTGTTGTAAAATTTTACAGTTGTAAATAAAGAATTAGAGGGAAAAAAATATATATAAATTTCACTAACCTTGATTATTATTACCTACTTACACACGTGTTGGTGGATCCACCATTATCAGAGTACACCAAATATCATGTGAAACTTTAAAATATTTTTTAAAAACCTATAGAAGATGTTGCATCTTCAGTTAACTAATGTGTTGTTTAGGTCATCAGCCGAAAGGCTGGTTTGAACCTGTAGAGGTTTTACTAAGTAAAACGAGGAGTGAGGTGGTTTACCATTGCCTTCCTCACTGAGTGGAAAAGTACGCTTATCAGCATGCCGGGCCCTCTGAAAAGCACATATTTTCCACTCTGTAAATGACACCTTCACTTCATTCACCTCAGGGTCTGGCTGTATAATGAAATTCATTACTTTCAGAGAAGATAACTCTGATTAGTGTATTTTACACCTCTACCTCTTCTGTTCTTAAATGATTCAGTAATTTAATTGGCTGACCATGTGATAAGAAACAGAACTATTTATTTTAGCCCTGCACTGAACAGATTGAGTGTAAATAATTTTAAGTTAACTAATATAAAAGATCAAATATCATCTATAGGTTTTAAAAAAATAATTTAAAGTTCTACGATATTTTGTGAACTCTGATGTGGTGAATTCACCGAAACGCTTAAGTAGATAATAAGAATCAAGGCAGCTGAAAAAGTCGGTGAAATTTACAAATGACACATGTGTAAGTAGATAACAAGAATCAAAACAGCAGAAAAGTTTAAAATAGCGAAATTTATATTACCTAAAATAGAGTTAATTAGTATTTATTCACAAAAAATCGGAAAAATTACTTGATCGATGAGATATTTTACAGTGTACTTTTACACATTAATGGGGGGCCACTCTGATTGTTAATCTAACACGTGATAATGTTAATATAAATTTAATGATGTTTATTTCTGGTAATGAATCGTAACACATTACATTAATTCATCGAAGATAATGGTTCATTGTATGTTGTAGTTTGAAACAGTTTAAACTGCTGTGTTCGTTATGTGTGTTTATCATGAATTTATGGAATTAACTGACGACCAAGGAAGCTGCCTATACCTTACTGCAGGAGTATGGAGTTTTACCGAAAGTTCAAGTGTGTCGGACCGGCCACGAAATGAAATTGTATTTCGATTGTGAGGCAGTGCTAAATGGCGACACAAAAGACATCGCGGGACAGCTAGACACCTTTTGGAATCATACCTGGCTGAGTTCCAACAGTGACTTACACCTAATATGCTTTTCACGGTTGATAAGCTCGGCTGTTCCACATGTTTTGACAAATCAGAACGTTTGCCAGCGTTGTCAAAATGTACCTGACAAACATTACGCATGCATGCGTAAAAGAGTTGCAATAGTTCACTTTCATTTTGCATCTCGTACTGAACACATCAATTATAGAGCATGTTAACATGCAATACTTTATAACATAATCAGCTGATTGTATATTTATAGGTTATAATTGTTATTCAAAGACCAAAATAATGGCTGACGAAATAATTAACAGAGCTACAAGACCAAATTCAAGACAAGCCTACTGAGTTAAGCAGTAACGGTAACAAATTATAGGTAAGTGATGAATTTATCATTGTGTTTAACTTTTTAATTTTATGTGCTATTTGACACAAGGGGTTCATGAAAAGCCTATTGAAGTAAGCAGTAGCAGAAAGAAATTTTTGGTGGTAAGTGATGAATATATCATTGTTATTAACTTTTTGTTTATTAGTTTTATCTTGACATGTCCTATACTCCCTTTTGGAGTCTCCTGGATGCAAAAGAAAGAAGTATTGGCAACACTGCTGGCAAGTCATTGGCTAGTTATAAAGTGGGTACGGGGCAATGCATATGTTCAGAGCTTATCAGCCGTGAAAAATAGATAAAGATAATCTCTTTATAGCGATTTTGGGTGTCACTAAAGACTTCAATCCTCCAGAAATCAACTTAGTGAGCATTTTCAGTGAATTTAAAACTGAAATCAGGGTGCCCCCCCCCCATTAATGTAAAAGTACCAAATTCCTTTCTAAATAATTTTTTATTTTACAATATGGATAAATGTAAATAAATAAACATAAAAATGAATGTTGCAGAAAAATTTGTAGCCTACTAATGGGTAAGTATTTATACAATTTTTTTTTTTTTTGATTTACGTCCGCCGTAAAACTAAAGTTTCATTAACACTAAAAATTATTACATAAATATCTTTAAATTTTACAATGTATTTTGAATACTTGTGTTTCAAAAAGTTTAATAGCTAGATACATTTTAAGAATCCTATTATAGGACTATCAAAAAGAAATAATACTGAGTTTGAAGTTTCCTATTGAAATTTAATGGTACCTACAACTTCATTAACAGTCTACAATTCAAAAGTTTAAACTTTCAGTATTAACTTAAAACCCAGAGAATTCTCATAAGTCTCAATACAGTTTACATTACAAATAACCAGTGTGTTTAAATACAATAAGAAATTTTATAATACACTAAATTCCGCTTACATTTCTAAAACAGATTTTTGCCAACTACGAAATTTTTTATTTCATTATATTTTAAGTTTCTTTTTTCATCACATTAACATATTTACAAAAAAAAAGTAAACTTTAATTTTTTACTTTTATTTTATACTTTTTGGGTTGTAATAACTCAATTTAGAAATTAATTGTAAACACATTATATGACATAACAATTGAAAATTTTTTACAAAAATTCAGTAAATAAACTTTAGATAAAAGCCAAGTATTCAACATGAAATCAATGAATTTATAATGTCTAGAAACACAATATAACTACAAAAATTATTAACAAGTGACTACACTAATGAGAAACCTTGGAATTATCCAGCCTAACATTTTTGTAAATTTCAAAGAACAAGGTTACAGATAAGTTTATGTAAAATAAAATGAAAAATGTTTAATTTTTTTTTAATTATAAAGAAAAATTATGGACAAAATGAATTCCTAAAACACACAAAATGATGAAATTTATATTAATATAAAACCATACTTAAGTAGGTCTGTAAGCCTACATGAATATTAAATTATAAGTTTTATAAAACAGTTATGGTACATAAAAGATTAAAAGATATTACATTAAATTTTTTACAATTAATCATATGTATCTAAAATTCTAGATAAGTCAATACATAAAAAATGTATTCCAAATACTATAAATAATTTCCAGGGAACAAGTTAAAGTGATATAATTTATATTTAACTAAAAGATTTGCTGGAAATATTGGTACCGAAATATTGATATTAAATTAATTTAAAACACTCAGAATAATTTAGTTTTATTCCTTTCATATAACAATATTTTTCTACAAAATCATTTATTACCGTTCCTTAACCAATGAATAAACATTTACGAACTCACTCTTGGTAGAATTTCATGAACTGTTCCAATTTTTTAGACAATAATAATTAAGACGGCATTATTTGATAAAACTTTAATAAACGTGACAACTACCTAGGACCTGTTCGGTCCAGTCTAGGCATTCTATTATTATCAAATATCTGGACCTACTGGAAAAAGTGGGGGAATTGGTCAAAAGCCAGGTTGAATGATTACAACTACGAATTAACTAATCTATTAAAATACATAATTATAATATTTGTTGATTAAACAGTTATTATTTTATAAAAACATGTAGAAAATGAATAAATTTAAATAATCATGTAATTACCCAATCCCAAAATTGTGATCACAACTTCTTTCGTCACAACGGGACCAGGCTAGTCCAACGATACGATAATGAAATGAAACTAACTGCTGATTATCAGCTTTCAATCAGCTGATCTAATAAAAACATAGACCTACATAAATGCGTAGATAACGTGTAGTTAAAATATTATGTGATTAATTTTATAACTAATGGAAATAAAAACGAGTAATTATATTATTTCCAAGATTGTTATTTTAATATTTCACGACTTAAAATTATTTTTTCAGATTTCATTAAACTCAAGATGCTAAAAATGTCATATTTTTCAGTTGTGTGATAATGAATTTCAACATTAGTATTCCGAAAATTTATGATTAATACAATAAAAAAAATAAGTATTTATAAATTATTGAAAATTTAATTATTTTTCATTAAAACTGGCTATTATTATGGCATGAGAAAAACAGTGATAATCGTGAAGGCCAACGATGATGAAAATCAGATGAGCAGTCATATGATATAGTTCCCGCTTGATTTAAATTACATAATTTCTTTATACGATATATTATTAAAATGAAACTTTTGTATATGTTCGTAGAAATTTTCAAATAATAAACTATCAGAGAAACGATAGTTTGAAATATTGCAATTAGGTTTCTTCATGTCGAACATACCCACATGTTTATAAGTTCTTGTTGTTGTTTAGGTCAACAGCCGAAAGGCTGGTTTGAACCTCTAGAGGTTTTACTAAGTAAAAACGAGGAGTTAGGTGGTTTACTATTGCCTTCCTTACTTATAAGTCATACAGACAGAATTTGTTAGTAGTGCAACAAAATATTGCAAAATTATTATTTTAGTTCAAAACTTCCACAGACTCTTCAGATAAAAATGTTCTATTGGCTCTTCAGAAACCAATAGACTTTACTGACAGTGTAGTTTTATAAAATAAAGATAAAACAATATTTAAGGACTTTTATTATCTGAATCACTTCTGGGAAAAGATCCTTTAAGCAGTATTTTCTAAAGTCATCTACAATTTTTTGTACACCTAACAGAAGTAAGTTAACTTCTATCTTTTTAATTTAATAAAATATTATTAGAAAGAATTTCTTGTACACTGTAAAAAGTCTCATCAATCAATTTTCAGATTATTTCTAAATGAATGTAAATTAGCACATTTTAAAGATTGTGATAATTTATTGATGTAGAATTTCCTGTTTGCATAAGTAGATTTTGTTCAAACAGTTAGTTGTTGTGGTTAGCAGCCACATAATCATTTCAGTTTCTTGTGTTATGATAGTGGATATTGAAATTTTGCGCAAAAGTATTTCGCCTAACATACATTATCACCTCAAAAATGTAGAGTGAGGGAACTATAACCAATTTAAGCTTCTTAAATAGTGGCCTGCATGAGTTGAGGTGGTGAGCTCCACCATACACCTAATATCTTTCTTTTAAATTTTAAAAACCTTATTCATGTTAGCAATACTAGAATTACCCCACACTAAATAAAATATCATAATGTATAAGAAATAAAATTAGATCATGATAAATTGCGGTTAGTAATTTTTTTCATTATTAATCTGGCAATTTGTTTAAATGCAAATACAGTAATACCTCGCATAATGCTTCCCCGTTTAGTGCTGATTTGTTATAATGCTTTTACGAAGCCTTCAAGGTCATCAGAGGTTTGTACAGAGATGCGTTGTAGTAGCCGGCACATTCTTTAATGTGTAACGTACTGTGTCTTGTATTTTCAATGTATAATTTGACATGGTGTATTTAATTTGTTGTTTGTATTATACTGTACTTATAAATAAATATTTAAACCCCATAAATAAAAAAGTATATACAAGAAAACTTAAAAACAATCAGTAAATATGTATTGTAGTACTATGTACTGTGCAGTACGAGTGTTGTACAGAACTCGATATGATTGCATAATTGCTCGACCCCGTTCAGCGCTGTTTTGTTTAGTATTCGATGGCTATGGAACGCATCTCAAGCTAAACGGGGTACTACTGTACCCCAGAATATATCTTGCTTGATTGGTAAAGAAATCCCAAGAAAAATATCATTCTAATAATACTCCTAAGTACTTCACTACTTCTCCAAGATCTAGGCTGACATAAAAAAAATACATTCATTGTGTGCCACGGTAGGCAGAACGTTTTTGAAGAAAATGTAATTTTAGGGTTGTACAATAGTTTTGTACACATATTTTTCTATAGTTTATTATGCTTCAGGGGTGGGGGAGTACTCCCCTACTGAATCCACCAATGGAAAGCTTAGAGAGATCTTCAGAAGTGATCTGCCGATCTGTTTAAATAGGAAAGTTTACGACTGATGTGTGCTACCAATACAATCTACGATGCTTAAACATTGGTCTTAAGAAACCTAAAATAACCCAACTAAAATTAGAAAGATTGATACTTAGTGTGTAATTACGGGACCATATATTAGAAATGAAGATCTGTCGAAGAAAAGGTGTCACTGATGTTAGCTCCCTTTTACACGGTCAGTTCAGTTCTTGTACAAGTTTCCATTTCAAATGAAATGTTAGTTAAAACTGATGGATAAATATCAAAATTGAAGGTTTGAACTGAAACTGAAAGCTGGCTCGATGGGAAAACCATCGAGCCACTTGGCAGTTTAGTTCTCAGTTCAAAAGGCCGTGTTTACAGAAGCTTTAGTTCATTTTTGATTTCTGTCGTAGCCTTGTCCATACCTGATGTTAAATAATGAATTTTGGACTGATTTCATTAAATTACATTGCAGTTTTCTGTGTCTGTGGAATAAGAAAATAAGGACTCAAGTTACCATAATACATCAAACTAATATAATAAACTAGTATAAAATAGGTGGTTGTTATTCAGGTCAACAGCCGAAAGGCTGGTTTGAACCTCTAGAGGTTTTACGAAGTAAAACGAAGAGTGAGGTGGTTTACCATTGCCTTCCTCACTGAGTGGAAAAGTACGCTTATCAGCATGCCGGGCCCTCTGAAAAGCACATGTTTTCCACTCTGTAAATGACACCTTCACTTCATTCACCACACGGTCTGGCTGTACAATGAAATTCATTACTTTCAGAGGAGATAACTCTGATTAGTGTCTTTTACACCTCTACCTCTTCTGTTCTTAAACGATTCAGTCATTTAATTGGCTGACCATGTGATAAGAAACAGAACTATTTATTTTAGCCCTGCAACGAACAAATTGAGTGTAAATAATTTGACACTCCACCTGTCTGTTATGGGCAGAATAGGTGGTTAATCAAGTATAAAAAAATACGATCCATAAGCTACGAAAAAAATGGTGCTAGCAAAACTGAGACAGGGATTGTCTTTTTCGTACCCATCTTTTACTCCAATTCAATCTATTTCTCCTTTGGTTTGTTAATGCTAATGACAGCCCAATTGCAATGAGCTTTTTTTTATTAACTGAACTGACCATGTAAAAGGGAGCTTACACAGATCACAATGTTAAAATGACAACTGACTAGTCATATGCCTTGAATGACTGATAGGAGATGGACAAAGAAACCACTTGAATGAAGACCTACAGCACAAGAGCGATTAAGAGAAAGACTTCCTATATGTTGGACCAGTGATTTCAAGAGAATGGGTGGCAACTGGATGTGGAAAGCTCAAAATAAGAAATAAAGGATATCAATGAGGGAGGTCTATGCACATCAATGGTTGATGATGATGTACTAGTAATAGTACAACCAGGGGAAGCAAAACCCTTCTGTTCTTGAACAAAATGTACATTAATTTGATTAGGATTTATTATGATAGGGATCTAGAATGTTTATACAAACTCTTGGATCTGATGGTGCAGGAATTACAACAATTTTCATTCAATAAATCGGGCAATTAGGTTCATACTGTTTTTATTTTATTCATAACAAATAGTATCACAAGAAAAATATAAAGCATGCAGTACTCCTAGGTTATAGGCACAACCTTCTTTGATAGACCGATAACTATCATAAGTACAGGATACGTATTTCAATTTTTTTGATTTGCAGCCTTAATATGAATTTTACAAAAAAAAATATATATTTTATAACTGCATTCAGGATACTCCAGAAAGGAGGATAAGCTATCTATACTAATATTATAAAGACAAAGGGGTGCACGCACACACACTCACACACATAGACCAATCACTAAAAACATGTTTTTTTTTGGTTTACGGGGTCTGAAAACTTGTAGATCTGGTGAAAACTCGATTTTGAAAATCGACATGAAAACAATACTTTTCTTCTTATATATTCATATAGGCAAGAGAAAGTAAAAAATTGATTACATATGTTTTGCGTGCGAAGCCGCACGGGACATGCTAATTACACATATTTATATATAATCAAAGTTATAGAAAAACCTTTTCTTTCCATGTATTTTGTTCTAGAGAGCTTAGTTCAGCATCAGTGATTTTTTTGTATTTTTAACTGAAACAGTGGTTGATTTTTATTTAGCGTTATTCACTCATGATTAAACTTAGGTTATGTTTTAAATTATTTACACTGGCAAGAGAAAGTCATGTAAATGTTTTACAGAAGATCTTTAATTCTGAAATGGGCTGACAATGAAAGACCATGAAAGAGCTCCCAATCTGGCAAGTGCACTTACTGATTATTTTGACCATTCTAATGGTGTTTTAACTTTTTTTAATAACTAGCAACCTCCACTCGCTTCGCTTCACAGCAGCTAATGAAGGCCTCATTAAATTATTTTAAAACCTCTCTATACACAATACTGTATTTGTGGTTTTGTTGCCTTGTGGCAGCAAAATAAATTGTTTTTCTGCACTTCCAGCTCTAGAAAGTCCGACCTAAAGTTGTCCTAAAGTGAAGGAAGCACCCTTGTCTCAAACCGATGCCCACTGTTTTAAATGTTTGTCCCTGCGATTTAACAGAATTGAATAGAATGCAAATAAAAATACCGATGGAAAAGAAAGAGATAGTTGATATATGGCTGAGATAGTAGTACATAGATACTGAGATAGTAATACGAGACAGTAATACATGGGTGCGGTACGCAGAGTAATTGGAAATATATGACTTATTCACTACCTGTCGAATGAAAACAAATATATGAAATACAGTACAAAAATAACAATTTTGAATATTTCCGAATTTTTAATGTTTTTGGAATTGAATGTTATTCTTCACGTTTTTCTATGAAATTGAAAATCGTTGTTGACGATGTGAAAAAGTTGAATCGTGCTTCTAGCCCAAAAAATACACCATCCAGAGGACTTAAAAAAAATAAAAGTGCTATGCACATGGTAAACTAAAACATGCGACATCGTCACAGTTTAAGTTGCTTAACTCACTTAATTAAAGTTACTTAAAATTGCAAAATAGCATATATTGATCAGGAAGCTCTAAGCTATGCAACAATGAAAGAGTTTTTAAAATCAGTTCAGTAGTTTCTGAGATTACCTCATACAAACAAACAGACGTTTCTTCTTTATTATATTAGTATAGATAAATAAAATTAAAAAAATTTAAATAGTGGATTGTATAATGTTTTAAATAGAAATAAATACAAGCCTTTTTACACCTAAAACATAAAAACAGTGTCTATTATATAAAAGCTGTGTCACAACCAAGGAGCTTTAATATTGTATTGGCGACTTAAATTACATTATATTGTATTTGGCGACTTATTGGTAATTACAAATTACAGGTACATTAAATTACTTTAAATAAATAATTTAATACATTATTACAAAATATTATGTTTAAATAGGTCAATATTATTAAATATATATAAATATCAATTACAAAAATAAGTCTTCTATACAAAATATTATGTATCAAAGTCCAACAGAAATTAGATAAACAATATTTATTCACTTCTTACACGACAGACAAAACAATTTCTACAGTAAACCCTGTAAATATGGTCTACACTATTTTTCAAAGCTGATGAGCTCTGAATGTATGCATTGCCCCCTACCCACTTCATAGACCTATGGCCAATTTTTTTTTTTTTTTTTGGTTTAACGTCCGACTGTTTTGCAAATTGCTGCTAATGCAGATGGTGAAGGATGAAATGAATTTTTTGTAACGCATGAAAAAATGCCATGCCCGAGTGGGATTCGAACCCAAGACCGCGTGATGAGAGGCAAGCACGTTACCAACATCGCCAACGCGGCCAATTAATGACCAATTAACCAGCAACATTGCCAATACTTGCTATCATAGCTCTGTTATATATTTCGTCAACCATTTTTTTGGTCTTTCAATAACAATTATTACGTACGAACATACAACCAGCTGATTATATTATAAAGTATTGCATGTTATCACACTCTAATCGATGTGTTCAGTACGAGATCCAAGACACGAGTGAATTACTACGGCTCTTATAAGCATGGACATGTAATGTTTGTCAAGCTGATACATTCGTACAATCTGACAACGCTGGCAAACTTTCTGATTGGTCTAAATGCATGGAACAACAGAGTTCATCAACCGTGAAAAGCATTATAGTTAAACATTGATTGGTTTAAGACAAAAATACCAAATTATAAATTACTGATTAACCCTCTTTCACACACACCAAAACATGAGAATCCACAAAGGTCGTTTACTTGTTACTGTAGGTCAGTAAAAGCATCTTGAAAGCTGAAACTCTTGATAGCTATTAGTCTTTATATGACTAAGTATCAAAAAAATTATTAGAAGACTCGCTCACTTACTGTAGAACTGGCAAACAATGATTAATAAATACCAGGTGCAATAAAAAAAAAATTCGGGACTGGTTGCATTAATCAGTGTATGTAAATAATTAGTTACTTGCGATGTTATCTCTGTCAAAGTAATTTAATATTCAACCCTTTAATATTCAAACAGTTCTGCATTTGATGCTGCCATCACTAGTAAAATTTCTGGAGCTCTATTTTTTAAAGGCTCCTTAGAAGTGCCTCCTTTTAATCTGAACATATTTAATTAAAGAAAAATGGGTTCCCTTAACAGGTTGACTCCGAAGCCAATTTTCGAAATTTTGCTTTAAAAACCCATACCTATTTTATGGCTCCTTTTTCCTTTTTTTAATTAATTTTCTTTCAAGTCAAGAGTATTGTACGGCTTAAATTTTTGGCGCTGTGTTTTAGGTGCAAGACTGATCAGCTACTCAAGAGTAAAAAAATTAAATTTACTGTGAAAGACTGATTAAAAGACTGTGACACTGAAATTTTACTTGCATTGCTATAAAATATTACATGCATTTTACAAACAATTTACTTTGGGCTATTTCAGTAAACCTCTATAAAAATATAGATGATGTGATATTATTTATATTATTAAAATATGTTTAATAATGCAATAAAAGCTGTCAAGTTTACCAACTCATTTTTGACTTGATCGGCTCAAGTAAATCATGAACTGTGACTGAGGAAATGTTTTTTTGAACTCATTTATAACAGCTCAGTATATGATTCAATGCAAACAAGCTTCCAATTGGTCTCACGATTCTATTAAAAACACTATTACATGAGAGACAGATCAGTCTCAAAAGTAAATTTTACAGATCTGGTGGGAGACGTATAAGTGTCTCATGAGAGTCAACCTGTTAATTCAAGGTTTAATTTTAGGAAATAAAAAAATTTACAAAGAGACAAATCAAGTGAATAAGAAGGGTGCTTCAACACAGTTCTTTTTCCTTCTTTTTGGCCAGAAACTGCTTCACAGCTATTGCCTTGTGAGCAGGTGTATTGTCCAGGTGCAACAGCCATACATCACTCCACAACTGTGGCTTTTTTTCAAATGTTTTTACAAGGTCGTTTCAGTACCTAAATGCAGTATTACTGATAAACAGTTTGACCACTGGAAACCCACTCAATCATTAAAATTCCTATTATGTCAAAGAAGGCAAGCAACATAGACTTGAATTTTGACTTCTATTTTGTCTTGAAGGTTCTGGACACTTACACTGCGTTGGCTGGTGCTTTCTTTCATTAATGCCTAAGTTATTATTTGGTAAGTTTCCGTGGCTGATTTCTTAATTTTCACAAGAAATGTCACTTTGATTATTTATTCACTTTTCACACTAGACATTTTACCAGCAGAACACAATTGCAAGTATTCACTTATTGATACAATATTTCTGAACTGGTGCGACTGGTCGAGTCAAAACTAACTCTGCTTTGTAGGCTAGCAAGCTAACTACTAAGCCACATCAATTATATTTATTATGCTTTAAAATTAAAGTTCAGATAATAATTTCTACTCAATAATTGAATCGTTTTAAATCATTAGTCATTGCTAAATCTTTAATTGTAAACTGGATTGTCCTAAATTAGATAAAAGAAGAGAATACCTACCTCAGAACAAGGAATTTGGCTTTATTTGGGTACAATGTCAATTTCTTCTGTCTTGAATAAAGTACATTTTTATAAAAATGTATAATTTTTTTTAAATTGTATAATTTGTGCCTACTTTCTGTTTGCTGTTCTTTATAAAAATACAATACAAGTCTGAATGCTATTGACATAATATGCATGCTGCAGGAAGGTAAATTATGTCCTATGAATATCAACCAAAATATTCTGTTTAACAGTGAAAAACATCTCTTTAAATAAATTAATGCTTTTAAAAAATTCTATACAAAATCAATAGATTAAGAGTCCCTGCGCACAGGGTACCATTACACATTTAGAGCATGTCTTGAAAATACGAGGTGTGGCTATTAAATAACGAGACTGATGTTGTAAAAAATTTTATTTTTATTTTTACACAATCACTTATTGTCACCTTCAATATACACTCCTTCTCTATTCCTACAATGCTCCATGCGAATTTTCCATTGTTGGAAACAGTGCTAAAAGTCATCTTCTGTTAACTCCTTCAGGACACGTGCCGCACAAAAATGTTTGTACTGACACTTTGTACGCGATTGAAAATGACCCAAATTTTTTGGAAATGATAATAACATGTGATGAAATGTGATTTTTTACTTATGATCTGGAAACAAAGCACCAATCCATGCACTGGAAGAGCCGAACTTCACAGAGAGCCAAAAAAAGCTCGAATGAGCACGTAAAATTTAAAGCAGTGATGATCGTTTTTTTTATATCCATGGGATTGTGTACCTTCACAAGGTTCCTGAAGGTCAAACAATTAATCAATATTACTACCTTGAGGTACTTTCTAAATTACGCCAAAGAGTAAGGAAAACGCCTCGAAATGTGGAAGGATAAATCATGGGTTCTCCACCAAGACAATGTGCCAGCTCATTCCACGTTATCTGTCAAGAGGTTCCTAGCCATATGCAGCATCTCAGTGTTAGAACATCTCTGCCTTATTCACCAGATCTTGCACCATGTGACTTCTACCTGTTCCCTAAGGTGAAATCTGTATTAAAAGGGAGAAGATTTGAGTCTGTGGAAGTTGAAAAAGAGAAAGCAGCACGTGTCCTGAAGGAGCTGACAGAAGATGACTTCCAGCACTGTTTCCAACAATAGAAACTTCGCATGGAGCGTTGTAGGGATAGAGAAGGAGTGTATATTGAAGGTGACAATAAGTGATTATGTATAAAATTAAAATAAAATTTTTTACGTCAGTCTCGTTATTTAATAGCCACACCTCATATAGAAGAGACTCTGTTATAATATGAACGAGCAACTGAGTTTTGTATGTTTTCAGTCACAACAGTACATGAATGAAAGTACAATAGGAATATGTGAATTCTCAGGTAAGTCTATTTGTATATTATAATAAAGCTATTTTTAATCTACACAGTAAAATTCTTGCTGAATAAATTTATAAACAGTACTCAGTGTTTTACTAGAAAAATTAATACTAGCAGTCAATAATTCCAGTCAAATGATGACATCTGAAAAAAAAACACAAAAAATGTATTAATACAATTCGTTAATCCATCGGGCTGGTCTAGAGGTAAAGTCATTGGTAAGAGTCAGCTGTTTAACAGCTGATTTTCAGAGATGAAGGTTCCTGGTTCAATCTTGGTAAAGGTAGTTACTTTCAATAGCTATGTCCACACTCGTGCAATGCCGTACGCGCTTAGAGGCATGCCATTTCACCTGTCCGCACTCGTTTGAAGTGCTTTATTTCAAAAAAACATAACAAATATTTTTGAACACTACAATAAATTAAAGCCTGTTCTTTCCTACGTAGATTGGTTTGACTAAGATTATTTTATTTTGAAACTAGTCTGAGATGCAGCCGGTTTTCCGTTAATGTCGTTTTTAAACGTCCGTTACTCTGTCCAGGCTTTTCATAAAAGAATGGTGTTGAAGATCAGAGTTAACTCTATATGAACATTTTAAAATAGAAGTCTGATGTTCCATTTTAAAATGCCGGCCATTTTTTTAAAAAAAAAGTGTATTTTGGTTTCATATAAAGATAGGGAAATGATTTTTGGACTGAACCATGCATTTTCACAACAGTATTGTGCCATGTATCGTATTTTGCATTTGTAATTAGAAATAGGTATGTGGTGTTAATAGAAAATTTTATAAGCCTCTAAACTTCTTGAGAGAAAACTGAGCTCTATAGCGGGATCCGCTCCGAGTATAGTTGTTTAGAAATACAAACTTCTGTGTTTTTCCTGCGGCAACTCATTTCGTAGCTCATTTTGAATTAATTAACAATGTTTTTTTAAAAAAGATAAACGCTTAGCTTGACATAATACTGTTGTGAAAATGCATGGCTCAGTCCAAAATTCATTTCCCTACCTTTACGTGGAGCCAAAAAAGCACTTTTTTAAAAAATGGCCGGCATATTAAAACGGAACACGAGATTTACTTTTAAAATATTCATATTATAGAAAAAACTCTGATCTTCAACGTACTTAAATGCCGATTTTTATGAAAAGCCTGGACGGAGTAACAGACGTTTAAAAACCACATTAACGGAAAACCGGCTAAAAACTTTTTTACGTAAATTGCTGGAGTTATCTCCGATTAATTTCTAAATACAACAATCTAAATCAAACCAAACAATGCAGGAAAGAACACGCTTTAATTTAGTGTAGTGTTCAAAAATATGTTTTTGTTATGTTTTTTTTTTTGAGATAAAGCTCTTCAAATGAGTGCAGGTGGTATGCCTCCAAGCGCATGCGATGTAGCATGCAACATCGCAAGTTGAAAAAGAAAGTGGTTACCGGTGTACTTTGATGGTTGGGGTTCAATTAACTATAGTCTCTCAGAAATGGTCGAACTGAGTCTGTACAAGACAACATATCATTTACACACCATACACATCATTCTCATTTCATTGGGTCATGGGGTTGTTTATTGTTCTTAAATTAAACAGATTGGAACGTACACACATGAGAGATTAAAAATGTATATAAAAGATAAATAAAATTCATTAATTTAAATTGTTTCCTATGGCTGTTATAGTATTATTGGTCAGATTTCTGAGGCCATAAATCTTAACCAGGATTTCTGTTCATGTAAACATTAAAATAATAAATAAAATTAAGTTGTCAATTGGTCTACACAAAATGTAAGCTTACATTGTTAATTTTTTAAGAATACTTGGCATGTACCAAAGCAACCATATCTGGAAGAAAACTTTCACTGATCTACTACAATGGAATCGAATCCCATTCAGGCATGGCATATTTTCATACGTTACAAAAAATCATTTCATCCTTCACCATCTGCATTATCAGTAATTGCACAACAGTCAAACATTAAACCAAAAAAAATGATCCACTACAAAAATTTTGCTGTTTATATGGCAAAGACGATGGAGTATTTCTCGACTTTTTTGACAATCCAGAACAGTGGAAGTAGCCACATGTTTGTTAACATATCAGTATGACAGAACAATACAATACTGGTCTTCTGTACATTAGTTGCTGTCCCTTCTCATTCATTCATTCATTCAATCGGACACCGATGCCACTGTCCTTATATAACAAGCTATGTTAAAAAAACTTATATATTTTTTCTAAATTAAAAACCATTTCAAATATAATAATGGAAGTACTTACTTCGGTAACAAATGTATTGTCAATATTTCTTAATTTTTGAATATTGAGCAAATAATACTTTTTTTAAAAAATATTTTAATCAGGAAGCAACAGTAACACTTTCAGCTGCTGATTTTGGGCTTTTGTACTCAACAGCATCTAAAAAATAAATAAAAAACTTTAATACCAAGTAGAAAATTAAATGTATGATCAAATACTTAAATGCACATTATACATTTATACGAAAAACAAGTTCTATTTTCCTATTCAGACAAATACATTTAGTACAAACCCAAAACCAATTCGTTTTGATTATTATACTGCATTTTTTAAAACTGCAAATTCCGAGAAATATTTTTTCATTGGTAAAATGGTATGTTCGTAGCTGGCTGCTTTACATACACAGAATACAGGGTGGGTGAAAATTCTGAAAACGGCATAATATTTTTAATGTAAGGGAAATTTCAAGATTAATGCAAATGTGAACTTCACTCAAATACAAAATACTATTAATACGATGAATCAAAAAGTTTTGTCCACCATCTTGAATGTAACATTATCTTTTTAAATGGGAAGGTGGTCACGCAACACATGATTTCAATGAGAAATTTCAAGACCATTTGAATGGCGGAAACTGCACATCGATATCTCAAACAGTTTCAAATATGTCTTTCTTTACATTTCAGCAACACCTTATTGAATGTCACGTGTAATAACTTTTCATGATTTAATATTTATTTTAAAATTATTCATGTGTTTTTTAACTTCTATAACTTTAAATACACATTTTAGTAATAATTTTTTTTTTCTTGCGCCCTGGAGACTCCAGGAGGAGTATAGGACATGTCGTCATAATCGTTATAATACATAATAAGGCTGAAATATTAAAAATCCAATTTTTTACTGATTTTGAAAAGCAATACACAGAATATCATTAATTGATGCTAAAATAAGCGCTGTAGAAAGTCCGCAATCTTAAAAACATTTTTTACCATGAGAGCACAGGCCCCCATGAATTTCAGGAGACATGGTGCTTACCCTATATTGTAGAACATAAAAATTTAGTAAATGAGGTGATTTAACCCGACGAGAACTGCAATTTTAACGAACAGGCGAACTGTCATTTTACGCCTAATAAAAACTCTTTTTTCATTCGGTTTCATTCCTAAAAATTTCAAAAAATTACCATTTATTCATTAAAAATTTGTTATTAGAACCACGTTTGAACCAAATTTTTCCGTTTTCATTTACGACCAATATCAATTTACGTATGAAAAAGTGTCATTACATCACTAAAAAATACAACAAAATATGTTTAGCTATATACATAAATAAAGCAATTCATTGTAAAAATAACAACGTTTAGATATTGCAAATTGATAGACACGTTTAAAAGATATCACACTTTTTATTCAACAAATTAACGTGCTGGATGAAAAAAATCTCAAAATAATGTCTCCTCTTTTCAATTTTTATTTACTCCTCTTCTATGAAAGTCTCTCTCTCTTTTCTGTACACTGTTTTTTGTATAATCCTTTTTTAAACATGATAGCATAAATCAAACTATGTTATCATTTATTTTGACGCTAATTGTAAGGTTTAACTGAGGGATAGGCGAGACGGGTAGTGTTAACCTTATTTGTTCGGTTTTAGAGTCATAAAATTTGTCGCCGACACTTCTAATTTATTGATTTCAACCGTAACATTTAAAGCTAACTGATGATGTCATTTTCAAACAAACACCTTTTTTTTAAAAAAGTTATGGATGAAAACGCTCAAATTTTAGTTCTAGCTCGCCAGAAAATATCTCTTTCTTTTGCCTAACACCACGTCATCAATTTTCATCGTACAAATATGCAAGATGCATCAAATGAAAGAGGAGAAAATTCTCTATCCAATAAAACTAAACCTGTTGGAAAATAATGAATAGTTGTGGAGAAAATTGAGTTTAAAGAAAGGTGATGAAGCATGCGTGATTTCTGGCTTCCAGGTTAGCAAGGGTTAAAAAGCCATTTTTTGAGAAAATCACATGAATAACCTACTACTTCTGGTTCACTAATTTGGATGAAAATGTTCATATTGGGTCCTCTAATAGTAGGCTTAAGTTTCCAGTTTCAACTTTGTCTGTTATTCTGTACTTCAGATATTTGTTATCTCACACAAACATACACAGACCAATCGTTAATAAGATATTTTATGGGTTTAGGGGGCCTGAGAACAAAATATCCAGTGAAAACTCTGTTTCAAAAATTTAACATGAAAACAATACTTTCCTTCCATATACATTAAACCACCGCTAATCCGGCATCCAATGGTCCAGCAGTTTCAATAATTCGGTACCGATCTTGAGAAAAATATGTAAAACAAAAGCGTATTCTAACTAAATTGTTATCTTTCATTCATCTTCTTTATAATTCTTCATTTGTTTTACACCTACAGCACTCACATTTCTTAGGGGGGCACAACTTACACACTTACGCCGAATCACGGGAGGGCACACATTATCTTTATTGCGTGTCTAAAACTGGTTTTCTGCTATTTTTGTACAGCGCTTGGTAATATGGCATTTTCAGTAATCCAGCACCGACAAATGATCCCCGAACTTGGTGGATTAGTGGGGGTTTACTGTACTTTCATATAGGGCAAGAGAAAATAAAAAATCAGGTGTGAAACACTCACACAACTTTCTCTTGTCAATGCAAATAATTAACAATAAACCTAACATTAGTAGTAAAACATTAGAAATAAACAAAAACTAACCTCAATAAATATAACCTAATTTTAATCATGAGTGAAAGACGCAAAATGAAAATCAACCTCAGTTAGGCATAAAAATACGGAAAATCACTTTTTCACGCTAAACTACGCTCTGTAGAGAAAAATGCTCTAAATAAAAGTTGTATATACCTTAATTTCCTATAAATTTTATTACATACACTTTGTCGTTAAATGCAATCTAAGGCCAAAATCTTTAAAAAATCGATTTTTCACACGTTTTCGTGAGAAAAAACAGAAAATCACTAATTACCGCTAAACTAAGCGTAATACAAAAAAATGTTTGAAATAAAAGTTGTAGGATTTTAAATTCTCTACAACTTTTATTATATACATTTTTGCGCTAAAATACATATTAAAGCCGAAATCTTCAAAAAAACAATTTGTTAACGCGAAAACAGCCTCACCAAGAATTTTAGCAAAGATGGCGCCTTCCCTACCTTGTAGAGCATAAAAAATTTAGTAAACCAGACGATTTAAAAAAAAAAAATCGCAGGACCAGTTTTTGAGAAAGTCGCAAAAAAGTGAAAAATTACACGAATAAACTTCTACTACTTCCGGTTGACCGATTTTGATGAAAATGTTCGTGTCGGGTCCTCTAGTGGTATCTAATTTAAGTTTCAAGTTCATACGATGTTTTGTTCTTGAGATATTCTGTTCACACACACAGACCAATTGCTAAAAACATTTTTTTTTTGGATTCAGGGGGTCTGAAAACATGTAGATCCTGTTAAAACTCGATTTCGAAAAATCGACATGAAAACAATACTTTCCTTCCTATATATTCATATAGGCAAGAGAAAGTAAAACATACAACAATATTTGAAATCATTATTACTTACACCTCTACCTCTTCTGTTCTTTAATACTTGTACTTTAAAACGCAAGGGAAAGGATGAAAAACAAAACAAAAACACAATACAAAACATTAAACAACACAAAACTAAATCATGCGTAACAACACAAATTTTTATTATTAAAAAAATTAAATCAAACGATATTTATTTCATGCATGTTAACAAACTAAACATTACTTTCATAATATCATATAAAACATAGTAAATTACAAAAATATAAAATATCATTACAATATCTAATATAGAGAGCAAAAAAAATAATATAACAATAATGGAATAGTTTACATCACCAAACATTTTTATTATGTTTTAGATATAAAACTTAAATCTAGTTTTCAAACAATTCATTACAATACAAAAGCACATGCAAATCAAAAATATACAATAACATTAATAAAAACAAACAAATAGTAAACAACAAAAAAAATAAAGGATTGTATTTAAAAAAACCATAATAATTTTAACAGTAGATTCCCTTTTATCACATTTATTATTCAAAATATATGCTTATAATCATTGACAGAGGATGGATCCATATTCTCTCATAAAATAACCCCCTCTCTATTTCTTTTACGAACTTAAATCATGAACCCCAGTTCGCTACATAAGTATGAAATGTTAAAAACTAAACAATTATCTGCAGCTCCCATGACCCAGTGATTAGAGTGCTAGACTGGACTGTATACTGCAAAGCGAAGGCCTCGGGTTTGATTCCTGGGCCCACTTGGACGTTAAAGCCCACCAATTCTGTACTATAACCCACAATAGTCACTAATAATGAAAGCAGCTGATGCGACTTTAAATAAACTGAAAAGCAACACACCAAAACAAAACACACACACATACGAGGTGTGGCTATTAAATAACGAGACTGACATTGTAAGAAATTTTATTTTTATTTCATACATAATCACGTATTGCCACCTTCAATATACATGCCTTCTCTATCCCTACAAAACTCCATGCGAATTTGCCATTGTTGGAAACAGTGCTGGAGTCATCTTTTGTCAGCTCCTTCAGGACATGAGCCGCTTTCTCTTTAACAGCTTCCACAGACTCAAATCTTGTCCCTTTTAATGCAGATTTCACCTTAGGAATCAGGTAAAAGATAATAACATGTGATAAAACGTGTTTTTTTACTTATGATCCAGAAACGAAGCGCCAATCCATGCACTGGAAGAAACCGAGAGTCAAAAAAGTTTGAATGAGCAAGTCAAAATTTAAAGCAATGGTGATTGTTTTTTTTTGATATCCATGGCATTGTGTACCTTCACTGGGTTCCTGAAGGTCAAACAATTAATCAATATTACTACCTTGGAGTTTTTAAACTACGTCAAAGAGTAAGGAAAAAACGCCCCAAAATGTGGAAGGACAAATCATGGGTTCTCCACCAAGACAATGCGCCACCTCATTCCGTGTGATCTGTCAAGAGGTTCCTAGCCAAGTACAGCATCTCAGTGTTAGAACATCCACCTTATTCACCAGATCTTGGACCATGTGACTTCTACCTGTTCCCTAAGGTGAAATCTGCATTAAAAGGGAGAAGATTTGAGTCTGTGGAAGTTGAAAAAGAGAAAGCAGCACGTGTCCTGAAGGAGCTGACAGAAGATGACTTCCAGCACTGTTTCCAACAATTGAAACTTCGCATGGAGCGTTGTAGGGATAGAGAAGGAGTGTATATTGAAGGTGACAATCACTTAATAAGTGATTATGTATATAATAAAAATGAAATTTTTTACAATGTCAGTCTCATTATTTAATAGCCACACCTTGTACATACAGTACAACTCAACATACTTGTGCTTCTAACTTTGGTTTTAGATAAACAATCTCAGAGATGGTCTAATGGCAGCAATCATAGATAATCTTCAGCAAACAGATCTACGCATGCATTACATCACCTTTCGTACTGAAAATAATCACATCCATTTAAAAGTGGCCTGTATCTGTAATCCAGATAATTCTACCTAATCAAGCATTATACAAGTAAATAAAATAGAGTGTATCATCACTACAGGAAATAGCGGGGAAAATATGCTGAAGATATCCTTTGAAAAAACTCAAATCCTACTGACTAACCCACCAATCAAATAAAATAAAATTAATAGCAAAGGAAATGACATTTGACCAGATTTCACCAGATTTTTTATCATGCTTCTCGAAATTGATTTTTCTAAACCACGCTATTTATGGCAATTATTGCATTTATAATCAATTAAAATGTAAAATGTCTTGTCTATGGAAAATATAGTAGTCGCTTTGCAGTTCTGATTAAGTAAAATCAGGATTAATAAGGTTTTACTGTCATAAAAACTGGGTGACAAAAGCTCAAATATAAATTTAATAACTTGTGATAAGGTCAGGTTTAGTGTATTAAAATATCTATTGACTAATAACTTGCTGCAAACACGATTTAAAATGAGATCAGATAAAAGGAAATCTACTCTACAAAGAAAATATTAAATACTAAATTTAGGACTAACACAATATAAACACACATATTTACAGTTTAATAAATTTGACAAAAATACCGATTACATTAATATCACATGCACAAAATACTACAGTCCAAACTTTACTAGACTACTTTTAATTAAATAAAAATAATCAAAACTTTTTATTTAGTTTTAAATACGAAAGCATGCGTCGAAAATTCAAACCAACACCACTGAAATTTTTATTTTTTACTAGTATTTTTATCATTACCTGTGGAGACATCATTACTTTGTTCCCTTAATAATGGGTATAATATTGCATGTAAAAAACTACATGCCACAGCAATACCGCTGTATACTTTTAAAGCATTATTACCTCCAATATTTTTGTACAAAAATCCTCCGCTCAAACTACCAAGTGCATAACCTGTAATTAAAACAATGTGAATTATTATAAAAAACAAATGAATAAGTAATTAAAATTAAGGAATTACAGTGTGAAGTCGATTATCCGGACCAATTGGGGATTTGATCGTCCGGTAAATTGATTTGTCCGGATAACCAATTTTCCGAACTTATTTTACGTTATAGAAGCTAGAACTGAAAACTGTGCTATAATATGTACACGACACTATTGTACTTGTAACTTAATTTTTATTAAACAAATAAATTTAAAAACACATAAATGTTATGCACTCATACAATTCACTATATCGTACTTTACAAAATAAATGAACATGTAGTACTACTATAAGTTAAAAACACTAAAAATCATAATTATGTACAATATAAATGTGTTACACAAAATTAGTTTTTAAAAAATCCGAATGATTTGAACGTGACTCACTGCATGACAAGGACATGCCTATTTCACCATATTACGTACTAGGGTACTAAAAACTTCCCCACCTCCTACCATTCCGAATTAGTTTATCCCATCTTCCCATGAAAAATAAGTCTATGTATCAAGTATATATGTGTATTAAACAAAGCATTTATACATTATTACATATGACGTTTTAATACGATAACAGTATTTTAAATTTGTATGTCTATGAAATTCAGAAATAAATTAGTAAATACATAAACGTACATAATACATACGTACAGTATTTTACAAATTTTTCCTGAAGGGGATCCAGATAACTGGTCATCCGGTTGATAGAAGTTCAGATAATCGACTTCTTACTGTAGTATTAATAAGAATATAAGTCAGTCACAACATTGCTACAGAAGAGTGAAGTGTGCAGGGGTGATGTATTAAAAATCATAAAATATTCAGATGTTGAGAACTAATCTCTTCTCTTACAAGGGTAGGCGGCTCAGAATTGTAATGGTAATGGTGTGATGTGATTATAGTTTAAGACCCAACTAATAAGCTTGTATAATTATATATTTTTAATTTATATTATATTATATAGCTCATATTTTTAACTTGTTTCTCTAAACTAATTTTGTTTATTGTATTTTTGTAATAAACCTTACGAAGAGGGACCCAAAAGTAACAAGATTCAGGCTGTGGAGGGGAGTGATAGTGAGGGAACAAGTTCTTGGTGGTGAGCTCTTGCAGAGAAACTCTTCCCGAGTCAGTATGTGAAGCCTCGCCACTTTGATTCAACCCGTTCATCTGTAGTGAATTTTTAATAAAGTAAAATTTTCCCTTTCGGCGATTTTTGTTTTACTTTGTTCACAGTCCCAAAACGTTTCCCTTTCATGTCCTTTTCAATCTAGGAAACAAAAAGACATCACAGGGAGCCAGGTCGGGTGAACAACAATCGGGATTATTCTATTCTTGATCAGAAACTGCTTCACAGAAAACGCGGCGTGAACAGTTGTGTTGTCGTGGTGGAAGAACCAGTCCCTAGTATGCGAAAGACCCACCTTTTTTTCCCCGATTTTCTCTCGCAATAATTTAGTCAAATCAGACAGTTCATCAATTGTTCGGCAATGATCATTACAGACAAGAGTGTTGATTTTTCCAAGGTTTTTATCAGTCCTTGAGGTTGAGGGAGCCCTGAATGAGGTTGGTCTTCAACCGACATGTCTCACCTTTTGAAACGTGAAAACCAGTCACAGACCGCGAAAAACAGGTGTATGCATCTTCCTTGTCAGCTATTTGGAGCATTGGAAGAGTTTCTGCCACCATTTTTCCCAACAGGAAACTAAAATTTTACTACCACATTTTTCTCTTAAGCGTCTGCCATTTCACTTTTTCGCCGAAAGGGGAAATTTTTTCACTGAAAAATTCACTACAGATGAATGAATGGACTCACAGTGACAAGGCTTCACATACTGACTCAGGAAAATTTTCTCCAAAAGAGCCCACCACCGAGAACTTGTTACCCCACCATGGTACCCCTTCACACGCCGAGTCTCGTTACTTTTGCACCCCCTCGTATGTTATCATTTTTGTGTTTTTTTGTACCAAAAATCTAACAACCTATAGAAATGAGAAGTGTTGTCGTACATTCAATATTTTTATTTATTTTGTAATAATTCAATTTTGTGTGAATTTAGAAGAAAAAATAAACAAATAAAATAATAATACATGATAAGGTAAAATAGGAATGACTGTTTCCCATAAAAACACAGGTATTTCACTAATCCAACCTTTAATGAGGCCATATTTCAGTTTGCCAGTCAGGAAGTTACTGATGCAATTTTTGAATATTATAATTGCTACTTACAACCCAACTCAAACCAAGTGGCCTCTTAATGGTGGATTGCAGTAGTCTAGTCTGACCTTGAACGACTGTGGAGCCGTCTGGTACAGTCCGCACTTCAATTACAAGCCGAATATCTCAGCGGCAACAATATTATTTAGCATATTCCTTCAGCGTGAGTAGTTAACTTGGAGTGTCGTAACTTCTAGTTCGATATCATCTTAAATATTACGTTGATTTCTAGTAAATACAGCGTGATTCAATAAGATGGAAACAATTTCAATCAGCTATATTTCCTAAACTGCATGTTATATTTTAATTCTGTAAATTACATTTGAAAGAGGAAATAACAAAGTTATAAATAACGACACAAGAGCGCTCCAGCACCGCATTGTTGCCGTTAGCTGCATGCCGTTAGCCGCGTACTGCGTCAGTTGTAAGCAAGATGGCTGCTATGGAACACAAGATTTTTTGCGTGCGTGAGTACAGTAGAACCGAGTCTGCAACTGCGGTGCAGCGTGCATTTCGGCTTAAGTTTAACGTCGAACCTCCAACGAGGAAGAGCATTTATCATTGGAATAAACAATTTGACGAAACTGGCTCTCTGTGTAAAGGTAAAAGTCCAGGCAGACCTCATGTATCGGAGCAGAATGTGGAACGTGTTCGAACTAGCCTTGAGCGTAGCCCTATGAAATCAACCTGTAGAGTGAGTATGGAACTCGGACTACCGCAAACAACTGTCTGGCGTGTATTGAGGCGCCGATTATTGTACAAACCTTACCGTTTGCAAATGCTACAGGCTCTTCACCGAGGCGATAAGATACGGCGTGTAGAATTTTGTGATGCTCCAACACATGGAAGATGAGTTGTTTCTGCCTCGAGTGATTTTTAGTGATGAAGCCACATTTCATCTAAGTGGGAAAGTCAACAGGCATAATGTTAGGATCTAGGGGCTACAAAATCCCCATGTAACAGTGGAACATAAGCGGGACAGCCCAAAAGTTAATGTTTTTTGCGCCTTGTCGCTGACAAAAGTTTATGGGCCTTTCTTTTTTGATGAGAATACGGTTACTGGGGAAACGTATCTTAGAATGCTACAAAACTGGCTCGTTCCTCAAATGAATGAAGATTCAGGAGATTACATTTTCCAGCAGGACGGAGCTCCACCCCATTGGCATCGCAATGTTCGGCGTTTCCTAAATGAATCCATACGTCAACGATGGATAGGTCGCATGGCGAATGACGACTCTGCACTTCAGTTTTGGCCACCGAGGTCTCCAGATCTCACACCCTGTGACTTTTTCTTGTGGGGGTTCGTGAAAAGTGCAGTTTATATACCACCTCTTCCAACCAATTTGAATGAACTAAGGAATCATATCACAGCTGCAGTCAACTCAGTGACCCAAGACATGCGTCAGAGAGTTTAGGATGAGTTCAGTTACCGTCTAGATGTTGTACGTGCAGCCGGAGGAGGACATATTGAACATCTATAACCTTTCATGTACGTAAATTAAAATTTAAAACTTTCTCTTTCAAAATGTAATTTACAGAATTAAAATATAACATGTAGTTCAGGAAATACAGCTTATTGAAATTTTTTCCATCTTATTGAATCACTCCGTATTAATATTTTTTTCTGAGTAGTTTAGTCTTTTGTGCCGCAAATAAAATATATTTTCCGAAACTTAGTTTAAATTTTCATTCAGACTGTACCAAGAGTGCCATTGTATTTCCATCTCTTTCTAAATAGCTCTTTCTCACACAACTGGTGTGCACATCTCAGAGTCCACTTGGTTAGAGTTGGGTTACAGTATGTATATCCAGTGCCCATTCCAGCTATCGCCGGGTCTGGGTGTTCACCAAGCCTCTCCCTTTTCTTCTGTCTGTCCACCATTTCTCCTCCTCTAATCGTTCCCAGTTGTATCCCCGTTCCTTCACACTCCTTTTAATTTCATCCTTCCATCTTTTTCTTGGTCATCTTTTTGATCTTGTTCCATCCACCCTTCCTTCATCCATTTTTCTAGGCAACCTTTCCTCCCCAATTCTCTTCACATGGCCATACCATCTTATCCTCATTTTCTCCACCCTCTTCCTCATACCTTCCACATTTAGCTCCGCTCTAATCTTGGTTTTCTTTCTTCTATCTCTCTTTGTCCTACCCTTTATTGCTCTTAAGAACTTCATTACCCCTGCCTGTAACCTACTCCAATTCCTCTCATTCATTCCCCACGTTTCCGCTCCATATTGCACTGCTGGTGCATAATACAAAGTATAAATTGGGTTATAGTACTATCAAATTATTTAAAGTACCAACATGGTCGTAATAAGCAGTTGGTGGCTTTTGTACTAGAGTAAAATAATACAAAATAACTCAGGAGCTACAGAGCAAGGCTACTGATTAATAAATTACAAATAAAAATTATATATACCAATACACTGACCTAGTCCATCATCTAAACCAGCAACAAGACCCTGCGTTGTGGCTGAAGTACCAGGAGGGCTGACTGCACTTGCATATGCAACTATTGTAGTGTAACAAAGTGCATAAGTTGGACCTTGCATTACTAATTCAATGGGTAACACCCACCATGGGTTTTTTAAAATAGATAAAAGTCCTAGCCGGATACCATAGGCAAGGAAACAAAGAGTCAGACAATGACCGTATCCTAAAACTTTAAGGATTTTACCTGCAACACAAAAAAAATTAAGAATTAACTTTTGATTATATAAAATTAATTACTTTTTCACATACTGGTAACGTGCTATAAGTTGACGATTGCACCTATCATGCGGAGGACAGTATACTATCTATCCTACTTACATTGGCCAACCTGAAAGCATAAAGCATGTATCAAGCGTGTAACTCAAAATGTAACCACCACAAACACTTAATAAAATTCAGTTCATGACCTGTCACACTAAATAAGTAAGGAGTAATGTAATTATTTAAAGAAAGTGAATTCTTTAAAATTCAATTGCAATTTAACATAACTTTATTGAAAACAATGAAATATGAAAACCCTAAAAATAGAATAACATTTTGAAATTACCGTAAAATTAGTATTACTCACGATAATAAGCTCGCATCGACGGAACTCACGGACTAACTGGTCTATCACTACAAAAATGTCCGAGTGCAGTAATTCAGTTTACTGCTGATGACCAAAAACGAAACTAATTATAGCTTAAGCCTAGTATTATGGCTAATTTAGAATGAATGTTTATAATTTAGGATAATTATTAAGAATTAATAAATATACAATGGGATGTTTATCAAACGACATAATTGTAAACATAATAAATCAATATAAGAGTAAAACTACAACATGATATTGTCATGGTTAGAGCTGTTGCTATGATGTATTTAGAAAAGTACATAAATTATAGTAGCACTTCCACCCCCTGCATAGTCCAGTCCTACTCTCACTGACGATTGTCAACTTATATTGCGTTACCAGTACATCTATAATCAAATTTTACCTACGCTGTTCATAGAATCAAAAAGAATGAAAAAAAATTATTACATTAAACCTTCGTACAAAGGACACCAGTTTTAATGAACTTCAGATACAATGGACAACTGTTCTCTAGATATTACTTTCTCTTGCTCTATACGAATTAGGGAAGGAAAGTATGGTTTTAATGTCAATTTTTCATGGATATACATGTTTTCAGGCCCCCTGAATTAAAACTCAAGAACGGAATAGTGTACGAAGTTGAAACTTGAAACTAAGTTTGGTACCATAAGAGGACCCGACACGAACATTTTCATACCAAATTTTTGAATACAAAATCGGTCAACCAGAAGTAGGAGTAGAATTGAACTTTGATTACTAAGGTATCTTGCTTACAGCCTAATTCAAGTTTCAATTAAAATTTAAAAAATTCTTACCAGAGAATATAAAAAATAAAATTTCAGCACCAAGCGTTTCAGCAGCGATTGTTAAACCTTCTAGAAGTTTTATATTGTCCATCATATCACATTCTTTAGCTAAATCTTCCAAAAACCTAAAAATAATTGAGAAAAATATTACATGAAAACAAGTGAATTTTTGTAAAACAAACTCTACAGTTCTTTAGCAAAGAAGAACAACACAACTTTACACAATACTTTAAAAATATTAAAATATCATCTATTATTTTATTCACACAAATATTGGAATTTTAAATACAAACGTGTTTAGAAAGTACAAATTATTTGTATTATTATTCCAGAAGAGAACTACACAAATTACCTTTAAAGACTTCCTACTAATATCCCTATTTTTTTAAAAATATCCACATGAAGAAATAGTTCATTTGTTTTGAATGTTATTTTTTTTTATTCACTTATGAAATGCGCTAAATAGTTCATGACCACCCCATTGTAATGTTTACGAAAGACAAGACTACACTTAACGGCAACTTGACCAGTTTTTGGTTTATGTTATTTTTGGTACAATAAATAATATCACTAAATTCCATGCAGCATCTGCTATTTTCATTTCAGATACAAAGCTGCCCCCTCAGTGCCATCTCAACTGAGTTTGGTGGCTAGCATTTCAAACTATTAACGAAGTAAATATATCAACTAAGTAGTAAAGTAGCATGCAAATTAATCCGAACACAGCTCATATCCAACAATCAGTTAAACATCCCTACAAAAAATGTTTTGGGGTTGTTTTAGATTTGAAGTCCCTTGTTCATTAATTCCAGTAGACGGTATGTTAAAAATGATGGATATATCAAAATTCCTAAGTCAATAGTTGTGCCACAACTTCATAAGAAATTCCCACAAGGCAATGGAGTGTTCCAACACGATTTAACGCCACGCCATATTGCCAAAAAAGTGAAAAAAATATATTTCGAACATGAAAATATTAAAGTGTTGTTATGACCAGGTTATTCTCCAGATATAAGCCCAGTTGAAAATCTTTGGGCAATTGTGAAAAACCGACTCTCAAAAGTGGATTTTACTACAAAAATAACCTCATTGCGTAGCAATAATCTCGGTATGGTTTCGAGAAGAACAAATTAAAATTTTTGTAGTACACTAATTGCATCTATGCCAAATCGTATACGTTAAGTGATAAAAAATAAAGAGAAACATATTAGTTCCGAAGTATTCACAAATTGTACGTATAAATAATTTTTTTCGTTAATAAAGTTACTTTTTATTAATTTACATCTGTGTTCGAATTAATTTTCACGCTACTGTATAACTACAGAAGTAAGTATAATCAAGACGTTTAGACCTGATGCTTGCCCCCCACATAGAATTCTTCAAGGTAGTCTGTTTGTACAGGTGGGGATGCCCGCAGTGTCTTTTCTGCCACTGCAAGGTCACTTGGGGCTCAACACATTAAGGGGCTTTAAAGGTTATTTAAAGTTAGTGATGATGAAGGCATTTGTAAAATGCAAATAACAATTAGTAAAATTTGCAGTTTTAGAGACCTAGACAATCACATAGTTCACTTATATGGTGATCATTGCATGACAATATTCTAACCTGAAATTCTGAAATTTACATAAATAAAAAAAGGTCAATTGAATGAAGAAAATGAAATAACGTTACCAAAACAGATAATATATAATGAAGCTATCACATACACCAACAAGCACTGTGAAGACAAGAAACATAGCAATATGAGGTTTCTTGACCAATACTCCAATATCACGCAGTATATTTTCTGATTTAGGCAATGGTGGTAACTAAAAACAAATAATTATTTCATTAAACTTAAAATAGTAACATGAAAATAACCAATAATATTGTGACAATATCTAAAGGGGATGTGGGTTTGAGAATTTTCAAGGAAGATCGAGAGATTAAAAATGTTCATGTAAATAACAAGAGTAATAAATAGGGTTTTCTGAGAAATAATTCAAAATATTATGTGTAATATAAGTGGTCTTTTATAGTAAAGGTAGCTATTGTTGTACAGGTATTGTGAGAGCCGGGTACCTGTTTAGATAATTGGCGTTTTTTGTTAACACCTTCTATTTAATCCTAATTTGTTTTGTCACTGACTCCCTTACCAATATTAGTGCCTGTGGACGGTCCCACTATCTGCCTGCCGCAATCGCTACAGACGTGCAGAGCCTCCCCTCTGCCTTAAAGTGGACTCACCGGAAGGGGATTTAAGCGAGACCCCCTGACCCGTAAGAGTGATTCTTCACTCAACTCTCAACCGGAGAAGAACACCAGAAGAAGAGCTCCAGACCGAAGAAGAAGAGCCCAGCCGAGACCAGATGCACCATCCATGGTCTACGCTACTGTGGTGGACACTATATTCCTGCACCAGTCAGCCTTCGCCGACCCGGAGAGAACTGCCTTGGCCGCGCGATCGGCTGATGGCCTACACCGACCCGACACTGCGGGGATCTGGGGGCCACCACTGCCACACTGCAGTGGGGACCCAACCGCCACTGAGGAAAGGCTAGGCCTGAACCCGGTAGTCGAGCCATCACTCTTCGGGCTCGGCTTCCACCACGCCGGCTCGCCGCCAACAACAGCCCTTTTCAGGGCCACCAAGACAATTAAATGACCCTTTTCAGAGCCATAAATTTTCCAAAGGTTTTGGCACGTGTCGTCAGCGACAGTTTATAGCTGTTAAGATTTATCCAAAAGCCGTTAGAAGGATTTCATATTTTATTATTATATCAAAAATCTCTGTCTTTTCACAAACTCTCCATTAGCCCACCTATATAAACGCCGGTTTGTTTACAATCAGTTTTAGTCTCGATTTGTGTGTTTTGAGTGAAGTGCTTAGTCTGAATCGCGTAGTGCTTAATGGTTACGTTTGGAGTAAGCCGGTGTTACTGTGAAATTAATCTGTTTTGTTTAACGTTAATTTACAATGTATCATTTCTGTAAGTAGTATTAAGTAAATTAGTTAATTATAATTAGTTGTTATTTATTAAGTAATTTAATTGTAGATTTTAGTCACTTATTTAATTGAAATTTTTAGTTATAATAAATACTTGTAATTTTAAACTCAAGTGTGTTAATTATTTAATATTCCCAGATCATGAAACGGACCTTAGAGATAAGTGTCACAATATTATGATATAAAATTACTTAACAAAAGTATATTTTATCAAACAAATTACACATTTAGAAAACCTTGTAAAGCAGTATTAAACTTAAGTGTTAATACGAGGGGGTACCCAAAAGTATCCGGAATAGCTCTGCTGTGGGCGGAGCTTGTGCAGTACAAATTCCCGCCACTAGGCTGCTTGTAGCGCTACTCATTGCCAGTTCAATGCCATTTTGTTCATTGATCTAGCTTGTTCTGTTCTCGTGCAGTGATTGTTCTCGCTAGTGCTGTTTTGTGCTCGTGTCGTTTTTCATGATGGCAAGTTTTAATGAACAACGTGCGGCTGTGAAATTTTGCTTCTTGCTCGGTAAAAACGCCGCGGAAACAGTTGTAATGTTGAACACAGCTTACAAAGACGACGCTATTGGAAAAACCCAAGTGTACGAGTGGTTTTTGCGCTTTAAAAATGGCGACATGTCGATTGAGAACAAACCTCGTTCTGGACGACCGTCGACTTCCCGAACAGACGAAAATGTTGTGAAAGTGAAATAAATTGTACGAACAGACCGACGACAGACCATTGACCAAATATCACAGGTTAGTGGGTTATCTTGGAGCTCAGTCCAACGCATTTTAACAGAAGACTTGACAATGAAAAGAGTCGCTGCCAAGTTTGTGCCTCGGGTTCTGACAGACACTCAAAAGGAACGTCGAATTGAAACGTGTAGTGATTTGAAACAACAGCTTGAAACTGATCCAGATTTCATGTCAAAGATCATTACGGGTGACGAGTCTTGGTGCTACAGGTACGACCCAGAAACCAAACAACAATCCAGTCAATGGAAGAATTCATTATCACCCCGACCAAAAAAAAGTCGTCAAGTCAGATCGAACATCAAAACAATGCTGATTTGTTTTTTTTGATGTGAGGGGAATTGTCCATTCAGAGTTCGTTCCACCAGGCCAGACGGTAAATCAAGCTTTTTATCTTGAAGTGTTAAGAAGACTACGAAACAGCATTCGTCGTAAAAGACCTAATTTGTGGCAGACAGGGGAATGGTTTTTCCACTACGACAACGCGCCTGCACACACGGCAATCTCGGTTACCCAGTTTTTGGCGAAAAACGGCATGGTTTTGCTACCACACGCACCGTACTCACCCGATCTGGCTCCGTGTGATTTTTTCTTGTTCCCACGCATGAAAAGGGGCATGAAAGGTCTCCGATTTAACAACGTTGATGATGTCAAGAAAAAAACGACGGATGAGCTGGCAGCCATCACTGAAGAGGAGTACAAAAAATGTTTTGAACAGTGGAAGCACCGGTGGGACAAATGTATTAGTTGTAATGGAGAGTATTTTGAAGGGGATAAGGTTCTTTTGTAAAAAAATTAAAAATAAATAGTTTTAAAAAATAATTCCGGTTTCTTTTGGGTACCCCCTCGTATTCTAAACAAACTTATGACAAAAGTAGAATGGTAGCTAATTAACAAACTGCTTATACCTAAGTGATTAAGACAAAATGTACAATCCCCATATATGGGGAAATGTCTTTCCTCATTTAACCAGATCACCTAAAACCAATAAGCTCCCAGTATTTTCTCTGATCATCTTATTTACTCTATTGTGAATTCATCCATGGTTACAATGAACAAGAAGGGAGATAATACACTTAGAGATAATACAGAAGATGACTACCAGCACTGTTTTCAACAATGGAAAATTCGCATGAAACGTTGTAGGGATAGAGAAGAAGTGTATATTGAAGGTAACAATAAGTGATAATGTGTTAAATAAAAATAAAATTTTTTACGACGTCAGTCTCGTTATTTAATAGCCACACCTCGTATATTAATAATGAAATAATGATAATAATTATGATGGTTGTTATTCGATTGTGTATAAATAAGACTTTATTTGAATTATCTCATTATTGGTAATAATAATAAAAGCACCCTTTTAAAACTCAGCTGTTTCACACAAGATGAGATTATATAATTCTAGAGATTTATTTGGCCTGTTTTTGACTGCCCTTTGCTATGTGTGGAGGGGCCACAAGCCAGTAGCTGGACTATATTAACTTTTTTTTTATCCGAGGTGGTGAGAAAAACTCATGTTTACTCCCTCACGATGGGGGAAGTAGTGTTGGACTCAATTGAGGCGTCCTCGTCCACCCCCAAGGAGACCGCAGCCGCCTTACCAACCAAAAACCCGCCGCCTGGCCACTTGATCCAACATCACCAAACAACCCTCCACCTCCCTCGGAATTGTTTATATAATACTACACAGCCTATATTAACTTATTGCTCATTTTTTTAACATTGTTTATAAGTTCATAAGAAATAACTATTGTTTTTCTATGTTTAAAAAACTTAACTGTGACTTAGACGAGTTATGAGAAGTCAGGGTACGAGTTAGTAAATTTAAATTTTGGATTTCTTATAAAGTGATTGGTGGTAACAGAGTGAGACTCTGTTAACAAAACAAACCTTAAGTTTAAAACAGCAGATAACATCAAATAACATACAAGCAAAGGCGAAAAAGAATGCTGGCGAGTAATCCTTTAAAGCATTGTCTTTTGATAGATAATCGATAGCATATCCACCGATAAGAGCTGCTATACCGAAACCAAATGTACCCCAAACTCTCTGTATTCCATATTTCTTTTCTTCTCCTTCACCTGTAAATAATCACATATGATTACAAATGTTAACAGATGGCATATTATCAACAAAGATACGCCATTAAAGTAAAACCTAAAGAAATATAAAATTGTTTTGTAAAACCAAAAAATGCAATTAACCAGTTTATCTGATTCACTCGTCCAAGACTAGCAGCTATGTTTATGCATTAAGTTTATCAATAAATTACCACAAGGTTTAAAAAGTCGTGACAATTTAAATCATTTAAAAAAAAAGCTAAAACAATACTTGATGGATGAACATTTTACAGTGTGCACGAGTTCCTTTGTAAATAGTTTTTGGTTGAAAAGTATTTAACTTCTAATTTAAAAAATATTGTGTTTTATTTGATACAAAGGGGTTCATAACAAGCCTACTGAGTTAAGCAGTAGAGGAAACGAATTATTGGTAAGTGATGAATTTATCATTGTGTTTAACTTTTTAATTTTGTGTGCTATTTGATACAAAGGGGTTCATGACAAGCCTACTGAAGTAAGCCGTAGCAGAAACAAATTTTTGGTGGTAAGTGATGAATTTATCATTGTGATAAACTTTTTATTTGTTAGTTTTATCTTGACATGTCCTATACTCCCTTTTGGAGTCTCCTGGATGCAAAAAAAATGTTCAGTGAAGGTGAAATTGCTAAAAATAAAATTAAACATTTGGTGCGAAACACTCACATGACTTTCTCTTGCTACATGTAAATAAAAAACACTATAACTTAACATTAGTAAACAACGTAAAATGAAAAAATAGCAACCTCCGTGACGTAGTGGATAGTGCGCTAGCATACTAAGCGGAGGTCCTGGATTCGGAAATTAATACGTGTCAAAACCCATAATTACAGTTTCATAACCCACCGTAGTCGCTAATGATCAAGCTGTTGATTCGACTTTAAATAAACAAGAAAACTGAAAAACAATCTAATTTTAATCATGAGTGAATGATGCAATATGAAAACCAACCTGTTCGATTTAATAATAAGGAAAATCACTCTTTGATGCTAAACTAGGCTTTGTAGAGAAAAATGCTTAAGAGTTCTAGGTTTATTTAATTTCCTATAAATTTGATTATATACACTTATATCACAAGTCGTAAAATGCATACGTAGGCCGAAATCTTCAAAAATGCAATTTTCTTTACAGATTTTGATGAAATAAACAGAAAATCACTAATTACTCCTAAACTAAGTGTTATACAAAAAAAACAATACAAATAAAAGTTGTAGGTGTTCAAATGTACTAAAACCTTGATTATATTATAAACCTTTGCCCTAAAATGCATATTAAGGCCGTAATTTAAAATGTTGCGAGGCTATGTAAAAAGAAAATCGAAGCTATTTTTGAGAAAATTGCACAAAGTGAAAAATAGAACGATTAAACTATTACTTTAGGCTGACCGATTTTTGTGAAAATATTTGTATCAGGTCATCTAGTAGTATCTGACTTAAGTTTCAACTTTGTACAATATTCCGCTCTTGAGATATTTTGTTCACACACGCACGCAAGCGCGCGCGCGCACACACACACACACACTCAAAACAGACCAATCGCTAAAAAACTGGTTTTTGGGTTCAGGGGGCCTACAAAGTGTATATCTGGTGAAAAATCGCCATGAAAACAATACTTTCCTTCCTAAATATTCATATCGAGCAAGAGAAAGTAAAAAAAAATATCTGTTTATCATTATTATTTTACAATGGCCCAATATTTATTTTAGAAAAATATAGCAGATGCTTAATAAAATTAAATTCACTATAAAAACTGTACACAGGAATGAGATAATATTATAAAATTGTATAATGTAAACAAACAACAGATGGTTTCTTTTAAAAATTTTTTATCATGGTTTTCATGAAAGTGTCATTGACACATTGTGGTTTTAATACAATACTGCATTGTTAAAAGATGACATCAATACTTATCTATTTGCATATAGGAAATACATACTGATAATTTGCATGTGATTAAATATAACACTTAAATCTGGTATCAGTTAAGTAGTTGAATCATAGTCATACTGTCTGATATGTTAATAAGAATCATCTTGCAAACAGCTGGATATGATTTATATGAAAAAAATCCCTTTCATGAGACGAGACGTCTCATGGCAATTTTTACTTTCTCTTGCCTATATGAATACATAGGAAGGAAAGTATTGCTTTCATGTAGATTTTTTGATATTGAGTTTTCACCGGATCTACACTTTTTCAGACCCCCTGAACCCAAAAAACATGTTTTTAGCAATTGGTCTGTGTGAACAAAATATCTCAAGAACAGAACATCGTACAAACTTGAAACTTAAGTTACATACCACTACCGGATCTGACACGAACATTTTAATCAAAATCGGTCAACCGGAAGTAGTTTGTTTTTTCTTGTCATTTTTCACTTTTTTGTGATTTACTCAAAAACTGGTACTGCGGTTTTCTTTAAAAATCGCCTGGTTTACTAAATTTTTTATGCTCTACAAGATAGGGTACGTGCCATGTCTGCTGAAATTCTTGGGAGGTTGTTTTTGCGTAAAAAAATTGTTCTTTTAAGATTGCGACTTTATTATGCATTTTAGCGCAAAAATGTATATAATATAAGTTATAGAGAATTTAAAATTCTACAACTTTTATTTCAAACATTTTTTTGTATAACGCTTGGTTTAGCGGTAATTAGCGATTTTCTGTTTTTTTTCTCACAAAAACATGTAAACAATTGATTTTTTTAATATTTCAGCCTTAGTATGCATTTGAACACAAAAGTGTATTTAATAAAATTTATAGCAAATTAAAAGACCTACAACTCTTATTTAGAGCATTTTTCACTACAGAGCCTAGTTTAGTGTAAAAGAGTGATTTTCCGTATTTTTAAGCCAATCTCAGGTCGATTTTCATTGTGCGTCTTTTACTCATGATTAAAATAAGGTTATGTTTATTGAGGTTAGTTTTTTGTTTATTTCTAATGTTTTATTACTAATGTTAAGTTATACTGGTCATTATTTGCATTTGCAGGAGAAAGCTGTGCGAGTGTTTCACACCAGATTTTTTTAATAGGTATTAAAGTAGGTAGCTGATCTGATGGTGAATTTCCGTTGCTGCCAAGTTTCTTGCACTCAAGAATCGAATAAAAGATTATAGTGACGGGTGACTCAATTTTCTTAAATATTGTAAACTTCTATACTTCAGCACACACGCAGACGATACAGCTGAAAATGGCATCTTAACACACATCATTCTCACTCTTATTCACAAATGGATCTTATTTAAAAAAATAACCCTCTTACTTTAAGGAATTACAAAATTCTTAACTTACCAAGGACATCAAAACAGATTGCATCACTTATACTGTTGATTACATTAAAACCGATTGAACCTAAACTCATTAAAATTACATACGCCCAAAATGAAAAACCTTTATAAAATTCTATGTCACTAATACTGCCGGATAAACTCATATTAGAATTTGTATTACAAGTGATTTGACAGAGAGAATTATTAAATAAAATAAACTGATGTTGATTTTCCAGAGGAGTACAGTATTTCCAACATTGTTCACCTTCTAAAGTAGTACTTGTTGACTGAAAAAGAAGAAAGAAAATAAGTCAGAAAAAGTATAAATTAAATCTGGATTAGTAATTTAAATAAAAAAGGTAAACTAATATATACAAGTATTTCTCCCAGCCATAAATGATAACTTATAAATTTTTTGTCGTTCCAAAGTTTTTATAAAAAAAAACATCAAAAATATGAGACAAATACTTTAATATAGCCTGACTTTCGTAAGGAGAGCGCTGGGCAAAACGTGCGTCTGCATTATTATAGTCTTGTATGTACTGCAATAATGCAGCGTATGTAATGAACAATGGAACAACATGACTACAAAATACAATGGGTGTTGTCAATTTTAAACAACACTTTGACTGCACATCTTACTGTACGACGGAGGGGTATGTAGGGTCGAAGTCAAGTATGTGCATGCATAGTCCAGCATATTGGCTTGGTCTTTATCAGGTGTTGCTACAGTGAGAAAATGAGTGTAATAAGATTGAAGGTTACATGGCTAATCATGTAACCCTCTTCCACCTTCTATTGTCTTGTTCTCTCACTCAGTCCACACATAGCGCTAGTTCAAAGTGGTTTCTGGTATGATACTGTGTTGGAAAAAGTTAAGTACTTAGAAAGAACGTGGGAATATTAAATCTCTTTTTAAAATTATAAAATCTGCAACTGAATCTTTTTTTAAATGGTTTCTGATTATTGGTTTCAAACCTTGTTTGTGTGGTTCAAAATATTTAAAGATAACCCTGAAGCCATCGATGACTCATGCTCTAATAAACTATCTTCAGCAAAAATCAACACTAAAATGGATTGGGTTATCTGAGGAGCAAACATCAACATTACTAAGTTCGTGTACTTATTACTTTACATGAGAGAGTACAGAGAAAACACCTAATTTGTGGGAAAAACAAATCTTGTATCCTTCACCAGGACAATGCCCACAGTGGTTTATTCACTACAATGTTTTCGGCCAAGCAAAACATCCCTGAATTGGACCACTTGCTGTATTCACCTCATTTAAATCCCCCTATGATGTTTTCTTATTTTCTGAAGTTAAGACACTCTGAAGGAAACGAGATTTGAGTCTGTTGAAATAGTAAAAACAAAAGTGACAAGAGGTTATGAATATGCTTATACTGTGGACAATTCGAACTGGCACAACTCTTGCTCTACGTGTACACACAGTTCCGTATAAAGTATATCTACAACCTATTTCTTTCAACAAGGTCTACAACTGGTAATGTACACAAATGCCTACAACCTTTTTTCAATGTACAAACATACAAATAATTATTTCATTTTAAAATGTTTTTAATTTTTCCCAGTAAAAATTTAAATTAGCCTATAAATTACAAGAACTAATCAATATACTTATATTACAAATACAATATACTTATATATGGAAAATCATATATAAAAACAAATTAGTCACATCATTATGTCTTGACAGATTATAAATAACAACAGTGAAAAAATCTGGTGTGAAACACTCACACAACTTTCTCTTGCCAATGCAAATAATTAACAATAAACCTAACATTAGTATTAAAACATTAGAAATGAACAAAAACTAACCTCAAAAACATAACCTTATTTTAATCATGAGTGAATGACGCAAAATGACAATCGAACTCAGTTTGGCTTAAAAATACGGAAAATCACGCTTTCACGCTAAACTAGGCTCTGTAGAGAAAAAAGCTTTAAACAAAAGTTGTAGATCTTTTAATTTTCTATAAATTTAATTATATACACTTTTGTCGTAAAATGCATACTAAGATCGAAATCTTAAAAAAATCGATTTTTCTCACGTTTTCGTGAGAAAAAAAACAGAAAATCGCAAATTACCGCTAAACTAAGCGTTATACAAAAAAATGTTTGAAATAAAAGTTGTAGGTTTTTAAATTCTCTACAACTTTTATTATATAAGTTTTTGCGCTAAAATTATATTAAAGCCGTAATCTTAAAAAGAAAACGTTTTTACGTGAAAACAGCCTCACCGAGAATTTCAGCAAACGTGGCGCCTACCCTATCTTGTAGAGAATAAAAAATTGAGTAAAATAGGCGATTTTAAAAAAAATCGTAGGACCAGTTTTTGAGAAAATCGCAAAAAACTGAAAAATTATACGAATAAACTACTACTTCCGGTTGACCGATTTTGATGAAAATGTTCGTGCCGCGTCCGGTAGTGGTATGTAACTTAAGTTTCAAGTTTCAAGTTCGTACGATGTTCCGTTCTTGAGATATTCTGTTCACACACAGACACACACACACACAGACACATACACACACACAGACCAATCGCTAAAAACATGTTTTTTGGGTTCAGGGGGTCTGAAAACGTATAGATCCGGTGAAAACTCGATTTCGAAAAATCGACATGAAAACAATACTTTCCTTCCTATATATTCATATAGGCAAGAGAAAGTAAAAAAGCGTAGTGACCATGCATGAGTTGCACATTATAGTAGCATTGTATGCTTTTGTGACTGTACCGTTGTTGCATGGGGAGGGGCGAAGAGTGGAGTAGATAAACACCGAAGCTGCTTGTGCCAATTCAAATTTTCCAAGGTATACTAGAAATGATCTACATTTGCAACACTGCTGGTGCAGTGGGAAAATCACATGGAGTGGTGAAGAGGAGTTTGAGAAGGAAACTATATAGAAAATGATAATATAAAAATAATAAATATCTGGATCTTAATATCTAATGCTGAACTCTACCATGAAGTCGAGTCAATTACTTACATCAAGCAGAAGAAACGAATTTTTTTCTTTGGGTGTTTATTTAGAATACAGTAACTAAACAACTCATTTCTATAATGAACTAGTGGAAAAAATCCTTCAAAGTAGTTGGCCAAAATAAAGCAAAATATACAAGAATTAACCATTGCCGAAGAAAATTTTTTACAAAAATCTGAACAGCTTATGTTGCTTAACGATAAAACACAAGATTCGTCGAAAAAACTCGAACTCCATTGTCAATGATTTGTACAGATAAAACAGACAAATCAGATCCCAAAATATGAAGAATTATTGGGAAAACTGTAAGATCCTAAAACCAAACCAAGAATGATTTACGAGGTAGGGTCAAAAAGTTCCCGGAATGGTCACATGCAGTCAAGCATTTGTTTGCTGGAAGGGAAATTTTTGTTTGGAAGGTTGGTATCACTCTAGGGAGGTCCTGTGCCTTCAGCAGGCAGTTAGAGTTGGTTTTCTACGTGCGGTGTATGATATTTTAGACGTAGTTTTTTCCTTTCGTCGTATTGTGAAATGCCATCATCAGAGTAGCGTGCCAATATCAAATTCTATGTGTTGCTAGAGAAATCACCCTCGGAGACTCTTGAGATGCTGAAGAAAGCATACAAAAATGATGCAATGAAAAAAACGGCAGTTTACGAGTGGCACAAGCATTTTCGTGACAGTCGCACAACAATAAAGATGATGTTCGGACTGAGTAGCCTTCCACTTCTACCACAGATGAGAATGTTGAGCTCGTTCGACAACTTGCCAGTGCAAACAGGGAAAACAATCAACAAAGAATTGCACACAGAGATCTTAAAACGGTTACGAGATACAATTCGACGAAAACGGCGTGAAAAATGGGAAAATGGGCAGGGAATGATTTGTTTTTGTTGCATGATAATGCCTTGTCACATCGCTCCCTAATGGCGAAACAATGCCTTGCAAAGAACAATGTCACCACTCTGGAACACCCTCCAATATTCTTCCGATCTTGCACCACCGGATTTTTACCTGTTTCCACAAGTCCACAACTGAAAATGATATTGAAGTGACATCGTTTTGCTGATTCATCAGAGGTGATGGAAAATGCGACGAAACAGCTGATAGAACTTTCGAAAAATGGCTTTCAGGAGTGTTTTCAACGATTGTATGAATGGTGTAATAAGTGCTTAGATGCAGGAAGAGAGTATTTTGAAGGAAAATAGGATTAAAATGTTATACATACTTTCAATCAATTTCTATTAACCGATTCCGGGAACTTTTTGACCCTACCTCGTAGTTCACTAACTAGAGATATAAAGAGGTAAAATGTATGATGCATGTAATACTCACTAGAGAAGTGAGCGAAGACAATGATAGTATAATAGGTAATAGCATTTAAAATATGGAACACAGAGCAACCTGTAAAATCTCCCCTTAAGTAAAGTACTATCTAAAAGAAATATAAATACGAGGTGTGATTGGAAAGTTTTAAGAATGGGCTTGTAATGGTACAATGGTGGTACTTACATGCTATGGTGATGCATCTCCTTCAAAATAGTCCCCTTCCGACTGAACACATCGACTCCAACGGTGTTTCCACTTTTGGAAACATTCCTGGAAATTTTTTTCCTGGAGTGTGTTAAGAACGCTCTACGTATTTGCCTGGATGTCTTCAATCGAGTCAAATCGCATCCCTTTCAGTGAAAATTTCAGTTTAAAAAACAGGTAGAAGTCCACAAGGGCTAAATCAGGGAAATATGGCGGTTGTGGAAGCACAGGAATGTTGAATTTGGTCAAAAATTCAATGATGGAGAAGGCACAATGAGCCTGAGCATTGTCATGGTGTAGAACCCAACTCCTGTCTTTCCACAATGCAGGCCTTTTCTTCCGCACCTTTTCGCGAAAACGCTAAAGGACACATTTGTAGTATTCCTGGTTACTTGTCTGTCCTCCGGGCATAAATTCATGATGCACAATACCGGTAGAATCGAAGAAAATCACCAACATTGTCTTCACCTTCGACCAACTTTGCCGTGCTTTTTTCGGTCGTGGTGAACTTGAAGTCTTCCAATGCGAAGACTGCACTTTGGTTTCAGGATCATATCCATATCCCCACGTTTCATCACCTGTGATTACCCGGTTTTGAAACAAAATTTCACACAAACTCATTGCTCCGTTTTTGTGTCAATTTTCACGCAGACAGAATCCGGCATTAAGCACTAACAGACCCGCACTCAACCAGCTACCACAGCAAACTGAATAAAGGAAATGCAGTTTCCTGTCAGAGGGCATTCAAGGACAAGGCAATGACTCACTCCCCACTCTCCGTGTAACCACCCGCCAAACAAATAAGCAGTAGCAAATCCATTCTTAAAACTTTCCAATCACACCTCGTACAGTACACAATTTTGATATATCATCTTACCTGATTAGAACACGTTAATAATGCAAAACATGTATTATTTTTTAATGTATTTTGTTCAGGTACTGGTATAAATGCGAGTAACGCAAAAAATACATTTGTTATACATAAAAGAACAATAAAAATTAATTTTCTGGCACTTTGAAACGTATCAAGAATAAAACCAAATAGTGGTTTAGCAATAAGAAATAATATTGGAAGCACTGATGTTACTAAACCCATAACTACTTCAGATACACCGAGTTGTTTACCAAACACTGGTAAAAATGGCAATACTGGACCCATAGCTGAAAAAACAAATTTTTTTACATTATATTTATTATAAATCTTTATAATGCATCCTGCAGTTTGAAATATTTCTATTTCATTATAATGAATTAATATAATAATTTCACTAACCTTCTTTTTAAACTGCGTCACCTTTATTTCAATTTTTACTTACACGTGTTTCGGTGGATCCACCATCATCAGAGTAAATGAAAAATAGAAACTAAAAATTTTTTTCATTTATTTAAAATTTACAGAAGATGATACAAGTGACGGAAGATGTATCATCTTCTGTAAATTTTAAATAAATGAAAAAAATTTTTAGTTTCTATTTTTCATTTACTCTGATGATGGTGGATCCACCGAAACACGTGCAAGTAAAAATTGAAATAAAGGTGACGCAGTTTAAAAAGAAGGTTAGTGAAATTATTATATTAATTCATTATATGAAATAGATATATTTATTATATTGCCACGTACAAAATAAAAAAATCTGGTATGAAAGACTCACACAACTTTCTCTTGCCAATACCAATAATTAACAATACAACCTAAAATTAGTAATAAAACATTAGAAATAAACAATAAAAACTAACCTCAATAAACACAACCTAATTTTAACCATAAGTGAAAGACGCTAAATGAAAATCAACCTCAGTTTGGCTTAAAAGTACCGAAAATCACTCTTTCACGCTAAACTAGGCTCTGTAGAGAAAAATGCTCGAAATAAAAGTTGCAGGTCTTTTAATTTCCTATAAATTTGATTTACACATGTTTGTTGTAAAATGCATACTAAGGCTGAAATTGTAAAAAAATTGATTTTTTACACGTTTTCGTGAGAAAAAAACAGAAAATCGCTAATTACTGCTAAACTAAGCGTTATAAAAAAATATGTTCGAAATAAAAGTTGTAGGTTTTGAAATTTTCTAAAACTCTTATTATATACATTTTTGCCCTAAAATGCATATTAAAGCCACAATCTTAAAAGATTTTTCTACGAGAAAACAGCTTTCCAAGAATTTCAGCAGACATGGCGCCTACCCTACTTTGTAGAGCATAAAATATTTAGTAAATAACGCGATTTAAAAAAAAATTCAAAGGAGCCGTTTTTGAGAAAATTGCAAAAAAGTGAAAAATGACACGAATAAACTACTTCCGGTAAACCGATTTTGATGAAAATGTTCGTGTTGGGTCCTCAAGTGGTATCTAACTTAAGTTTCAAGTTTCAAGTTCATATGAAATTCCATTCTTTATTTCTTATCTTTGTTATCTAAGATATTCTGTTCACACACACACGCGCGCGCGCGCGCGCGCGCGCGCGCACACACACACACACACACACACACACACACAGACCAATCGCTAAAAACATGTTTTTTCGGTCCAGGGGGTTTGAAAACATGTAGATCCTGTGAAAACTCGATTTCGAAAAATCGACATGAAAACAATACTTTCCTTCCTATATTCATATAGGCCAGAGAAAGTTAAAAACTGAAATAGGACATGATCTACTACATCTTCTTCTTTAAATATTATGTCCTTTCAGACCGATGGTAACATCAGAGAAAATTTCCATTTATCAGCAGCCGGTCTAAAAAAAAAAAGCACTCGTATCTATGCCATATCAATCCCATAGGTGTTTTAGCCATGACTGTTTTCTTCGACATGGACCATAATTACCTGTTATTTTGCCTTGCATGATTGTTTGGGACTATATAAATTGTATGTCTAGTTGTAAATTAATATATCAGTTTATTTGTCTACAATTCAAATTAATTATTTATTGGTCTCAACCAATGAGAATTGATTTTACCTGCGCACTTAGTAACTAGTTTTAAATTGAACTAGTACAGTCTCTGCTAACTAGATAGGTGAATGGATGCTATCTTGTTTTCTAACGCTTTTTTTTTGCTGTACTATCCACACATATCCGTGATCGCTAAGGTCATCCTTGAAACTGCAACTTCATAATATTTAATCGCTATACAGATTAACTAATGTTATTCACACGCAAAATAACATGTACAAAATAACATGCTGGAGACTTTCCAGGAAACCGACCGCGCAAAATACAGTCCACTTTTACAAGATCTTCAGCAGCAATACTCATTGTTAAGCCACTGGTACCAGCTGGTAAGTCTCAAGACGTCTAAGGCGAGTGAAATCGACTTTTTATTTTACCATCAGTAAGGTGCCACATATTCTCCACCGATGAACCCTGCCAATGATATTCCGCAATAATCGTTATCTCTGAACTCTCAATAACTAATCCAATGTATTACAATTTTCTTCAGTAATGGTGCCTATATTTTAATGTTAATTTTATCCAGGAGTTTAATGGAGATGCAAACTTTTTCTATACAAGAAACTTTAAATTTTTCTGTAGAAAGCACTACAACTCAAATGTTTTAAGTCTTTTTTTCATGTCATTACTGTTCAAAGTCATCACACAACAAAATTGAAAAAACAAAGCAGGGAAATAAGTGAACTTATTAGAAAATGGTGAGGTCTCTCCACAACAGACTCTATCATTTTCCTACGCATAATCTACCAATGTGTAGTGGTTCCCAACCAAAAGCTCTTACAAAAAAAAAAATGCTTCAAGTCTTTTATTTCATGTCATTATTGTTCAAAGTCATCACACAACAGAATTAAAAAAACAAAGCAGGGAAGTAAGCAAACTTATTAGAAAATGCTGAGGTCTCTTCCACATAAGACTCAACCATTTTCCTACACACAATCCTGCTATTGCGTAGTGTTTTCCCCACCAAAAGCTCTTACCAAAAATAATGAAATTTGTCCTTTCAGATTGTTAACACTGCCACTCTACATAGCTTAACTTAATAATTTTTTTTGGCTTATTTTACGTTAATGGGTGATAATGGGTAATCATTAATGGGTGATATGGTTTAAAATTGAAATTAATAATTTTTACAAGTTTAAAGGAAGTCTGTTTATTAAATATTAACCCTTTGTAAGTCTTTGGTAAGTATACTTACCACTAGCAATTAGGTCGATTTTATTTAAGAATAAGCTAAGCAGTAGAACCTTATTGGCATTTTATGGTGTTACAGATGTTCTCTAATAAGTAGGTACCCACATTTTGAAATTAATGCGCAGTGGCCATTTTCTTCGTGAGTTGCACGATGTGGTAAGGATTTATAACAGCGTATGCACCACTTTGTTTTAATGTTACTTATGTACAGTGTGTAGAAAATTCAAGAATTTTACGGGAAAGCAAGAATTCATGCTAATATAAAGTTAAGATAAGTTATTCTACACATTATTTTGTTATATAGTAGTCTACTACAAGTTGTTTTAATAAGGATTCTTACCACTAAACATTACGTGATTTCCATTTCAATAAACGTTCCTTGGTAAGTATACTTTACCAGGGCTTAACATCAAAACAAAGAAATACGAGGGTAGGCTGATAAGTAATGCACACATGCTTGTAGAAGACGAACAAAAAGAAATAGCAAGATGGGGTAAATAACAAATTAAAGTACAAATCTTAACCTACCAAATTATCTATTTATTTTTCAATATAGTCACCGTTAAGCATTACACATTTCTCCCAACGTTTAACAAGTTTTTTCATTCCGTCACTGAAAAATTCTTCCGACTTTCCTCGAACCCAGGACGCAATAGCTGCCTTCACCTCATTGTCCGAGCTGTAATGATTACCCTTAAGGTCTCTCTTCAGTAGAGGAAAAAAATAAAAATCGCAAGGCGCAAGGTCGGGAGAATACGGAGGGTGTAAAATTGGTTGAAACTTCAGGTTTCTCAGAGCCTCTCCAGTTGCACGCGAAGTGTGTGGACGAGCATTGTCGTGTTGCAAAATTATTGGCGCCAGGTTGCCTCTAACACGACAAACTCGACGTCGGAGGTGTTTCAGAGTCTGTATATACTGAGCAGAATTTACCGTTGCCCCTCGTTCCAGATAATCAGTCACATAAACTCAGCGAGCATCCCAAAACACAGTCAAAAGAATTTTTTTTGCGGACGGTTGTGTTTTGAACTTTTTCACAACAGGAGAATGTGGATGACGATATTCAGCGCTCTGCCTTTTTTCTTCGGGATCGTAATGATGAACCCATGACTCGTCCCCCGTCACAATATTCAAAAGAAAGTCGTCTCCTTCGTCACGGTAGCGCTTCAAAAGTTGTTCACAGCATTCCAATCGACGCTGTTTATTCTCGTCTGTCAGACGGCGTGGTACCCATCGTGCACAGATTTTACGGTATCCCAATTGTTCAATAATGAAGCCAACACGTTCCTTAGATATTCCAATTTGGTTTGCGATACGCTGTTGAGTGATTCGCCGGTCATTTTGAATCAAATCATCGATGAGTTTGCGACGATTATCGTCTGAGGTAGTGATTGGTCGTCCACTGCGTGTTTTGTCAACAATTAAGGCTTTTCCAGGTTGGCAATCACGAAATTTTATTACCCAACGATTCACAGTAGACCTATCAACAGTATCGTCACAATAAACAGCCTTTAAACGACGATAAATCTCACTAGGATTCACTTTCTCAGCAGTTAAAAATTCGATAACAGCGCGTTGTTTAATTCTCGTTGACATAGCACCAGAACACGACGCCATACTTCCACTACTCAAAACAAACTGAATGAAAGCAACGCCTTCAAACTGCGCAGGCTTGTAGAGGAGAAATAGTACTTCCACATGCCACCAGGCGCGCTACTGAAGTTTATTTAGTTGTCTTCTACAAGCATGTGTGCATTACTTATCAGCCTACCCTCGTATCTTACTGTTCTGGCATTAGAAATATATTATTCAAGTCCTTGTACAGCAAAATTTTTAATATTTCACAACATATATATTTTCCCCTTTTAGTACTGCCCTATAAAGGGTTAAACCAAGATCCTGAAAGGACCTATAATTTATTAATGATACTATCATATTTTACTACAATAATTACATATATTATTTTTACATAATTCAGCACATTTTCCAATCTTACTTCACTTTATAATGATTTTTTTAAACCGTCAAGCTCCAAACTTAAGTGCCATTTCTACCGAGCTCTGAGCTCCATCAAAAACTCTAGCAATACAACAATTAAAATAAAATGATTACTCCACTACTCCATTTTCCCTCAAGAAATAATAAAACTTTTTCGCTGAAAATATGCTGGTCAGTAAATCTTAAATTTTGTAATTATAATCCATAGTCATTACAACTGCCCATAACAGACGGGTGGAGTGTCAAATTTTTTACACTCAATCTGTTAGTTGCAGGGCTAAAATAAATAGTTCTGTTTCTTGTCACATGGTCAGCCAATTAAATAACTGAATCATTTAAGAACAGAAGAGGTAGAGGTGTAAAAGACACTAATCAGAGTTATTTCCTCTGAAAGTAATGAATTTCATTATACAGCCAGACCCTGTGGTGAATGAAGTGAAGGTGTTATTTGCAGAGTGGAAGATATGTGCTTTTCAGAGGGCCCGGCATGCTGATAAGCATACTTTTCCACTCAGTGAGGAAGGCAATGGTAAACCACCTCACTCCTCGTTTTACTTAGTAAAACCTCTATAGGTTCAAACCAGCTTTTTGGCTGATGACCTAAACAACAGTCATTACAAACATGAAAATATCAGACAAATAGGCAATTGGTCAAGAAAATTGGTGGTCACTTATGGAGGAGGGGGGGTTGAGAAATAAACAGATCTTAGAAAAAATAAAATTGGTTTTTCAAAAAATTGTTTTAAACAAGGGTGATCATTCAACTGTGTTATAAGAATCAAAAGAATGTAGGATCTGGTAGGAAACCTGTTTTCAATTTCCAGTTAGTACATGCGTACAACAATTTAGCTCTCTCAATACATCAAAGAGATTCTTGACAGTCAGTTGTTTAACAGCTGATTTTTGGAGACGAAGGTTCTTGGTTCAAACCTCAGAACAGGCAGTTACTTTACACGAATTTGAATACAAGACACTGGTTTACTTTGATGGTTGGGGTTAATTAACCATACTCTCTCATGAATGGTCGGCCTTGGTCTGTACAAGACTACACCTCATTTACATCAATCATCTCATTGGATCATGAGAAAGCTCAGTATTCTAGATTGAACAGATTACAACGTATTAGGATTAACAAAAAACTACTTAAACAGGAGACAGCAAAAAGAAAAAATTAAAAGATAAGTAAATGTTTATAAAATACAACTGCAGAATCTTACGATTTAAAAAATATATACTGTAAATTCATAGTCTAATAAAATTATATATTCTTACAAAACAATTCAAGAAATTGTTCAAGAAATAATAATTACATTAGAACTAATCCATTATTCTCTTTGTTATCTTGTAAGTGATAAAATAAATGACACAAATATTTGAAATAACACGCTTTTGTTTTAATTACACAAATTTTTTGTTACGCAGCTTACATCACAAGAAATTATCTATTTTTCAACAGTTTCTTAAATATATAAATGTTGTTGTTTAGGTCATCAGCCAAAAAGCTGGTTTGAACCTGTAGAGGTTTTACTAAGTAAAATGAGGAGTGAGGTGGTTTACCATTGCCTTCCTCACTGAATGGAAAAGTATGCTTATGAGCATACCTGGCCCTCTGAAAAGCACATACTTTCCACTCTGCAAATGACACCTTCACTTCATTCACCACAGGGTCTGGATGTATAATGAAATTCATTACTTTCAGAGGAGATAACTCTGATTAGAGTCTTTTACACCTCTTAATCCTCTAAAACCTCTAAATTATCATTTATATTATAATTTATAAATTAAATGGTTGGGAGGATGCACTACAAGAATTTGTTTGTAAATGAAGTTTCTAGAAAACCATAAAACTAAAATTTATATTCTTAAATGTTATAATTTAAGAGATTTTAAAATTTGGGAGCTCTGGTAATATTGCTATGTTTATTTCTTTTTCCTTTTTTTTACAAAATATGAAAAATAGTCTTTTAAAACTAACATAAAACTAAATATTGATTAAAATGTAGCTTACCTGCCATAAAGAAGAAAAAATGTGCCTTTACAGGCAACAACCTCTGATTTATCTTCATTTTGTTACAATAAAAAAATTACATAAAATTGTAAAAATTTATAAAAATTTGCCACTTTTATCTATCTTTAATAAATATCATAAGAACACTTGATGGACGATGAGTTTGGACTGGCATATTTTACATGGTTTTTTGTTCCTTTGGTAACTGTAGCTGCCCATTCAAAAATGTTTACAATCTAAAAGAAACAGAGTAAAACAAAATAATTTGTAAAATTATTAATAATTAAATATTATAATATTTATACATATTATATTTTATATTTATAATATTATTAATAATTAAACAAATAAATATTATAACACAGAGGATATTTTCTTTTGTTATATATTTAATTAAACACATTGGTGTGCAGTGGGTCAAAGAAAGTGTTTTATCAAAATTCTAATTTATAAGAACAATAAATTAAACAGAATGTCTAGTGAATTTCCCAAATTTCGAACTTAAGTTTAAAAGTTCGGGGTTAGGTCTCCTTTGTTGTTACGTTATAAGTTTCTTATATTGGTCGAGCAGAATGAGAACTATTTAATAAAAATGTCTTTTCCACCGGGTTGTTCTGGAGCAGTAGTTCTTGAACTTTGTAGACAAGTGGCTTCCCTTTGTACATATCATTTCCGATGACACCTTTTTTATGAACCAACCATTGTAGAGTACAAATTGTAATTATATTATAACAAGCATTGTACATTGCCATCACGTATGTTATGAGGGTGATTCCATTGCCAAAGGAGATAAGAAGGCCAAAGGAGATAAGAAGGTAAAACGCTTAAAAGGAAATGACTGTGTATGCCGAGGCACGGTGCCCCCAGGTGCCACGGTAAACATTTTGAGAACCACTGGTCTAAAGGTAAAGTCATTGCCGCGAATCAGATGTTTAAAAGTTAATTTTCAGACACGAAAGTTCCTGATTCAAATTGTAGTAGAGGAAGTTACTTTTATACGGATTTGAACACTAGACAGTGGTTACCGGTGTACTTTGATGGTTGGAATTCAATAACCCATACTCTCTCAGGAATGAGTCAGCCTGAGCTTGTACAAGACTACTCTTCATTTACTTGTCACACACATCATCCTCATCTCATTGTGCCATGGGATTTCTTAATGTTCTAAATTAAACAGATTGGAATGTACACACATTAGGGATAAAAGAAAGGTCTTTTATAATACAACCTAATATTTAAAGAAATTTTTAAAAAGACTACTAAAAAAACAAAACAGTGAAATGAACTCAGCACATGCATGAAATATAACACAGTACGATAGGCTAAACAAAACTGATATGAATCCCCCTCTGTAGCGTAGTGATTAGCGTGCTAACCTACCAAGCGGAGGTCCTGGGTTTAATTCCAGTCTGGAAATTTTCACAAGTCAAAACATATTTTTCTGTATGTAATACCACCGTAGTTGCTAATAACTAAGCAGTTGATGCAACTTTAAATAAATAAAATATTAAGAAATTAAAAAAACCGATATAAAGTGGGGTGATATTTTTAGACAAATTATCCCTTTGCCTTAAATTGCACGGATATCTCTCTGCGCTGGTGTAATTGAATTCTTAAATATATAGCTTCATTTGCAACTTATTTGTGTTCCATGTTCTTTTCTTAGTTAAGCATCGTGCCAATAATAAGTCAACTTCTATTTTATATAATAAATTTCACTAACCTTCTTTTTAAACTGCTTTAACTTTTATCTTTACTTACACGTGTTTCGGTGGATCCACCATCATCAGAGTAAATAACATAATTAACTAAAAACTTTTTTATTTATTTAAAATCTATAGATGATACATCTTCAGTCATTTGTATAAAACTTTTTAGTTGAGTTTTATACAAATGACTGAAGATGTATCATCTTCAATAGATTTTAAATAAATAAAAAAGTTTTTAGTTTCAATTATGTTATTTACTTTGATGATGGTGGATCCATCGAAACACGTGTAAGTAAAGATAAAAGTTAAAGCAGTTTAAAAAGAAGGTTAGTGAAATTTATTATATAAATTCATTATATAAAATATAATTAATTTCAAACTGCAGGATGCATTATAAAGATTTATTTTTGAATAAGTCAATTTGTTGCAATCAACAATTTCCTAGTCAAATTAGAGGGTTTTGTTGATCATAATTTAAATTAACCAGTAACATTAAAATTGAATAATTTTTATTAATTTCTTGTCTCATTATGACTGAAGTAGTGCTTTATTTGCTTCCCCTGACTCCACAATACTACTAAACCCTAATCTATTAAAATTACCTATCACAAAACGAACAAACTATAAAAACAATAAATTAAAATCTGTAAACAAACCCTCTGAAAAAATAAACTTTGTTTTAAAATTACTATCACACCAAGTAATGTTTCTTAATCTACAACTTAGTAATATAATAAACATCATTAAACAACTACAAAAATAAACATAATTTAATAAATCACAAAAATATTTAAAAAATAAAATTACAAAAATTATTACCCAAGCGGTAAAACACCAAACTTTTAAAAAACATACTAATCATATAGCTTAAAAAATAATTAAATATTTAATAGGTAACTATAAAAATTAATTAACCCACCAAGCACAGGATGACAGACATAAACTACTACTTCTAACTTCTAAACAGAAATAATGATGACACATACTACAATAACAGCTAGATAATGTGCTTTGTCTCGCTTGAAACTTACTATACAGGGTGGATCACATAAAGTGTTATAATTCTATTATAGAAGCACAGTTTAATACAGAAAATTAAAACAAAATTATTACCCACTAAATCATACCCAAGGAATCCAAAAAAAAAAAAAATAAATAAATAAATTGTTCCCGTTCAAATACCAGATTTTTCTAAACTGAGGGTCATAGATTCCAGTCTCAATTTCAAAATTTAAACACTAGTTGGGCAGTACATCCTTTTTTAAACGTATTTAAATCTTCAACATTATGGTGAAAACAGATTTCAAAAATATTAATGCATTCCAAAATGGTGGTAATAAACGTAAATACTATAGACACTTACATAATGCCCCATGTCTTCTTTCCACTTATAATAACATGAAAAAAATATACAAATACGTTTTTAAAATTTTATAACTTTTCACACAAAATGTCAAAAATATGATGTACAATACAACATACCTTCCCATTTGAATATTTTGGACGTCTATTTTCGATTTGTTTAAATTTGGAAATTTTTGAGACTAAAATATTTTTACTTTTATCAACTTTTGAAAAGGTTTTTGTATACAGTTTTCATTTTATCATAACATGTATGTAAGGAAGATTCAGGGCGTTCCGTAAGAGTCCATACTATTTACGTTAATGAACGCTATTTTAGAATGCGTTAATATTTATGAAATCTGTTTTCACTAAAATTGTGTTGTTAAGGTCATCAGCCAAAAGGCTGGTTTGAACCTGCAGAGGTTTTACTAAGTAAAACGAGGAGTGAGGTGTTTTACCATTGCCTTCCTCACTGAGTGGAAAAGTACGCTTATCAGCATGCCGGGCCCTCTGAAAAGCACATATTTTCCACTCTGCAAATGACACCTTCACTTCATTCACCACAGGGTCTGGCTGTATAATAAAATTCATTACTTTCAGAGGAGATAACTCTGATTAGTGTCTTTTACACCTCTACCTCTTCTGTTCTTAAATGATTCAGTCATTTAATTGGCTGACCACGCGATAAGAAACAGAACTATTTATTTTAGCCCTGCAACGAACTTCACTAAAATTATGTCTTCACTAAAATTAATCTTCACTAAAATTATGAAGATTTAAATATTATCCGAGTCCCAGCTCCGTGTAGTTGGAAGGAATGCAATGCATTGTTATAGTAGTGGGGGAAAGAATGAGTGTTAGTAGTGTTTCACTGCTGCTGCATTTGTAGTGGAAGCATGTACTAACTAGACTAAAAAAATATTCTAATCATCCGGCACATTAATTTAACAAATACCAACTGGGTAATTAACTTGGTCGGATTCATAATATTTAACTTACCAATTTATATCAAAATAGGTAAATAAATAAATTAAATACCTACAAGCAAATATGTTAAATACGAAAAGTTTGAAAATGAATGTTTTGTATATGAGTAATACAACAATCGTTCTCATTCATTATACCCTTCAACCCACAATTACACGGAGCTTGGAACCGCACAATACCTTTAAAATGATGTACTGCACAACAAGTGTTAACATTTTAAAACAATCTGGTGTAAAACACTCCCACAACTTTCTCTTGCCAATGCAAATAATTAACAATATAATGTAACATTAGTAATACAACATTAGAAATAAACAAAAAACTAACCTCAATAAAAATAACCTAATTTTAATCATGAGTGAAACACGCAAAATGAAATCAACCTCAATTTGGCTTAAAAATACGGAAAATCACTCTTTCACGCTAAACTAGGCTCTGCAGAGAAAAATGCTCGAAATAAAAGTTGTAGATCTTTTAATTTTCTATAACTTTTATTACATACACTTTTGTCGTTAAATGCATACTAAGGCCGAAATCTTAAAAAAATTGATATTTCACACGTTCTTGTGAGAAAAACAGAAAATCGCTAATTACCGCTAAACTAAGCGTAATACAAAAAAATATTTGAAATAAAAGTTGTAGAATTTTAAATTCTCTACAATTTTATTAAAAAAATTTTGCGCTACAATAGATATTAAAGCCGTAATCTTAAAAAAAACACTTTTTTTACATGAAAACAGCCACACCAAGAATTTCAGCAAACATGGCGTCTACCCTATCTTGAAGAGAATAAAAAATTTATTAAACCAGGCGATTTAAAAAAAAAATCGTAGGACCAGTTTTTGAGAAAATCGCAAAAAAGTGAAAAATTATACGAATAAACTACTACTTCCGGTTGACCGATTTTGATGAAAATGTTCGTGTCGGGTCCGTTAATGGTATCTAAGTTAAGTTTCAAGTTTGTATGATGTTCCGTTCTTGAGATATTCTGTTCACACGCACGCACACACGCACAGACCAATTGCTAAAAACATGTTTTTTGGGCTCAGGATGTCTGAAAACGTGTAGATCCGGTGAAAACTCGATTTCGAAAAATCGACATGAAAACAATACTTTCCTTCCTATATATTCATATAGGCAAGAGAAAGTAATATTGAGATTCGAAACCATGATCCTTACTTAGTTTAGGGTACACTCTGTATTTCAACAAAAACAATTTTATTTTTAATGCATTCATTGGGTATGATTTAGTGAGTAATAATTTTTTCAATTTTCTATTTAAAACTGTTTTTTTTTTAGTTGAATTGTGATCCACCCTGTATACAAAGAAAAGTAATACGATTGTCTAGTACACATTTCTAGAAAATGTCAGTATGTGATAAAATACCAAGATAAAATCCATACATTAATGAAACTAAACAAAAACAATAATGTACATTATTAATGAATTTCATGCAACTGACCCATTTATAACTATTTAAAAATTTATTAGAAAATAATAAAACGATTAAAAGTGTTATAATGTTATCAATTAAATATCTATTTTTAAACTAAAAAAGTTTATCATAATGCAGCTGCAACCTATATGATTTGCATATTATAATAATTTAAAATAAAACTTTAATATTCGTATATTTAAAACGCTTAATTAAATTTTAACACGTACATAAAAAGTAATAAAATTGATTGCACAAAATAGAAGACTTTCGTAAAATTTCAAGTACGATTTCATGACTGCATCATCATAGTCTTAATGTGATAAATGATAGTTTTGGTTAAAGAAACTGAAACAATATATTGGGCATCAGCTTTGTAAACAGAGTACGAGATGAAATAAAAATTTCTGTAATTTAAAAAAAATTTGGTGTGAAACACTCACACAACTTTCTCTTGCCAGTGCAAATAATGACCAATATAACCTAACATTAGTAATAAAACATTAGAAATAAACAAAAAACTAACCTCGAAAAACATAACCTCATTTTAATCATGAGTGAAAGACGCAAAAATGAAAATCGATCTCAGTATGCCTTAAAAATGCGGAAAATCACTCTTTCACGCTAAACTAGGCTCTGCAGAGAAAAATGCTTTAAATAAAAGTTGTAGATTTTTTTATTTACTATGAATTTGATTATATATACTTTTGTCATCAAATGCATACTAAAGCTGAAATCTTAAAAAATCGATTTTTCACACGTTTTCATGAGAATAAAATAGAAAATTGCTAATTACCGCTAAACTAAGCGATAAACAAAAAATGTTTGAAATGAAAGTTGTGAAATTTTAAATTCTCTACATTTTTTACTATAAAAATTTTTTGCGCTAAAATGCATATTAAAGCCGCAATCTTAAAAAAACAATTTTTTTACATGAAAACAGCCTTACCAAGAATTTCAGCAAACATGGCGCCTATCCTATCTTGCAGAGCATAAAAAATTTAGTAAACCAGGTGATTTAAAAAAAATCGTAGAACCAGTTTTTGAGAAAATCGCAAAAAAGTGAAAAATTACACGAATAAATACTACTTCCGGTAGACCGATTTTGATGAAAATGTTCATGTCGGGTCCGATAGTGGTATTAACTTAAGTTTCAAGTTCATACGATGTTCCGTTCTTGAGATGTTCTGTTCACACACACACACACACGAGCACGCATACCCACGCCCGCCCGCGCGCGCGCACACACACACACACACACAGACCAATCACTAAAAACATGTTTTTTGGGTTCAGGGGGTCTGAAAACGTGTAGATCCGGTGAAAAATCGAAATGAAAACAAAACTCCTTCCTATACCTATATTCATAAAGGCAAGAGAGTAAAAAGGTTAGTTTCAATTTTGTGTACTCTGATGATTGTGGATCCATCGAAATATCATGTCAGTAACAAGTAGGATTATGTAAAAAATTTAAAAAAACAAGTGTTACAGTAGCAGCAATAGGTCAGTGAAAGATTAAATATTTTTACAATAGGATTGAATATAGGCTACAGGATGCATTATAAAAATTTATCTTTAATTTTATTCTTATTTTCTTTTTTGACCATGCATTCAAATTGAATTAAATATTTTCAAATTTAATAAAAGTACACAGTAATGTCCAAAAATAAAATATTTATATATACAAAGTGAGTTACAAATTACAAACCAAATTTTATATAAGTCATCGATGCAAGATGTTTAACCTCAAACATCATCCAATATCTAAAATAGTCTGAATAATAAAATCAATACCATTTTATTTAGCTTCAATTAATATCTGAAAATTAATGTGTCATTTTTACAGACAGGATGTGTCAGTAAAGAAAAAGCTGATATAAATTTATGTAGGACGTTACAATATTTAATCAAGGAATTTTATTATTTCTATTTTAATTTATGATCAAGATACCCTAATAAAAATGCATTTTAACAAACAACTTAAAAAAATTATGTCAAAGGTTTTTAAACTATAATTAATAAATTATTTAATGTTATTTCATCATCACCGGGTTACCTCTACACCGTGTTTATTCTGTTCTTTTCTTTCGGTATCATCCCCTCCCCAAAAAAAATGTTGGAAATAATTTTAACAATCATGATTTCAGATGGTGTAGCTCTCTCTAAACAAATCACTGGAATTCCACCTGAACCTCAAAATTCTACGAAATTATCAAATTCTGAATGCCTCAAAAATATCAGTAAGTGTTCTTCTACAAGGCCCAAGCCGCCATCCCATAAAAAAAAAACTGAAGAGCTGAGTGAATAAAGGTGCTATGTACCATATTTTCCAAAAAATTTTGGGATTGCTGAAGGTGTTAAGTGCATACGTAGTTACGTAGATGACATAGAACACTGTACATCTACAGTTCATGGAAATACTAGGGGATGAACATAGTGTAAACAGCTTAATTTTAAGTTTTATAGAGGATTAAAAATATTAAGATCATGTGACACCTTCTTTGACCAAAATGTACTACAACCTAATAGACAAATCTTTTAAGAATAATAACAGCTAAAAGTAGTAATGAACACCTATCAACATTATTAATATGCATTAAGTATACCTTTTTTAACTCTGCCATTGCCGGTCACAAGCCCGGGGCCTCATCTGGAAAGTGATGAGGAAAGAGGAGTGGGAGGAGTAACAACCTCGTTAAAAAACCAGGGTCCATCTGGCTCCGGATGGTAGCACCCTGTAAGGGCCCCTGCCGAGGGTTACTAGGTGAAAACCGGTCAACGGCCTCGAAGGCGGATAAGGAGTAATCCCAACGGCGGAGAGGGCGGATGAGCCTAGGGAGAAAACCCAAATTAAATTCAGGGTAGACTTGACTCGCAGCTGTGGTGGAAGCAACAAGTTTAAGGGAGTAAACCTGATAAAAATCCTGCAAGTTTGGAGGCAGTAAGGTGGCGGCCCCACCATCAAACTTAACTTGCGCAGCGCTCGTACCGCGGCCAAGGGATTCTTCAATTACTACTGATAAATTGCAAACAGCCTCGGATAGGACCGGAAACAAAGAAAAACAAAAAGGAATGCCAACAAAAAACGATTTGGAATAATGGATACGATGATTTTTGCAACTTGGAATGTGAGAGGTGTGAAGGGGAAGGAGGAGGAACTGATGCAGGAGCTAAAACAGAATAAGGTAGACTTAGCAGTAATCACAGAGACAAAGAAAAAATTGAAGGGCACCAAAGATTGGGGAGATTATGTGGAATTATGGAGTGGTGTAGAACAGAGCAGAAGAGCATGTGCTGGAGTGATGGTTTTGGTCAATCGGGCATGGAAAAATAAAATAGAAAGCTATACATGGGTTAATGAAAGAATTTTGACAGTTCGGATTAAATTAGATAGAGGTTTTCTGACACTGATAGGTGTATATGCTCCAGAAGAAGGGAGAAAAGAAGAGACTATTGAATTTTACGAGATATTGCAGAAGCAACTGACATCATGTCTGACATCATGACATATGCAGGGAGAAAATTCTTAAATAAATTACCCCAAATTTTAAAGTGTTGTGAGGATTTGAATTCCTTTAAAAAAAATTTAAAAAATTACTTGATCGGTGAAACTTTTTATAGCATACAAGAATTTCTTTCTTGATAGTAGTGATACATAGTGTGTTTCTTATACGTATTTCAGGTGTTATATCTGACGACATGTCTTATACTCCTCCTGGAGTCTCCAGGGCGCAAAAAAAAAAAAAATGTAAGAAATCAGAATATGTCATTGTCTCTGGAGATTTAAATGCACGTGTTGGTAATCAACCGATCCCACAAGTGGTTGGAGCATATGGAGAATGTCACTTGAACGAGAATGGTAGACAGTTACGAGATTTTTGTACATTCAATGATCTGAAAATCACAAATACCTTTTTCAGAAAAAAAGACATCCATAAATACACTTGGGCAGCAAGAGGATACAAGTCATTAATTGACTATGTTATTGTGAATAAGAAAACTGCAAGCCAAGTTCGAGATACCAGAGTATATAGAGGAAGCGATATTTCAAGTGATCACTACCTAGTTGTTTCAAAAATACAGTTATGGACCAAATGGAGAAAAAATAAAAAAGTCACAAGAAATGAAGGAAATGAAGTTTATAAAGTCTACCTCCTGCAGACTGAGAGTGTCAGGACCCTATATCAGACAAGATTAACACAGAAACTTTCTATGAGGCCCACAGCACCGACAGTGGAGGAAGAGTGGATCAACTTAAAAGATACTTTAAGAGAAGTAGCCTATGAAACGCTGAGGACGAAAAAACTTGTAACAAAACATAAAGGTTTGAAAATTTGGAACGAAGAGATTGCTGGAGCTATTAAGGATAAGAAGATTGCCTACAAACAATTATTGAAATCACCTACATACAGATCAGGCAAAGGAAAATTACAGAAGAAACGTAATGTAGCTACAGCCATTGTTAGGAAAGCTCATGAGGATGCATGGGATAGGTTCATTGCAGGAATTGAAGATGATCTACATGGAAGGCAAGAGGTTGCCTATAAGTTGATGAAACACCTCAATAATGATGAGGAGTTGGCTAAAATAGACAATATAGAAAAACAAGAATGGATTGAGCACTATAAAAGATTGTGGTACAAAAGCGATTTACCATTCATGGAAGAAGCTCATCATCCAGAAGCAAAACATGGTATTGATCAAATAGCTATTGAGGAATTGGAAGAGGCATCAAAACAAACAAAAAATAGGAAGGCAACAGGATTAGATCATATAAATTCAGAACTATTGAAATATGGTGGTACACTACTCAAATTTCGCCTGCTTCACTTGATGAACATGTGTTGGACTTTGCGATACATTCCTAAAGATTGGAAAAAAGCCATAGTAATCTCGCTGTTTAAGAAGGGTAACAGAAAAGATACAAATAATTACAGAGGAATTAGTTCGTTGAGTAATGTGTATAAATTATACAGTAAAATCCTGAACAATAGACTCAGAAAAATCTCGGATGTGTTATTATTAGAAGAACAAGCCGGCTTTAGAAAGGGCAGGTCTTGCATTGACGATGTTTTTTCTTTAAAGTAGATAATTTCACAACGAGTTGAATTCAATTTGGAGACACACCTTGCATTTGTAGACTACGAAAAAGCGTTTGATAAAGTTGATAGACATATCCTGTTTGATGGATTGGTCAAAAGAGGCTTTCCAATACACTTGGTGGAAGTTATAGAGAGTTTGTATCATGGAACAGCTGTCATCTTGAACTGTTCAGGCTCTCTCACAGAGGAGGTTCGTACAAATGTTGGTTTGAGGCAGGGCTGCCCGCTCTCACCAACTTTATTTAACATTTATGCTGATGATCTCTGTAGAAGATGGAAGCAAAAAGTCCACCCAGGCATTTGGATAGCCCCGGAAGTCTCCATCAGCTCGTTGTGGTTTGCTGACGATCAGGTGATACTGCAGGAAACAGAAGATAATCTCCAGAAAGCATTACACCAATTGAATCTTCTCAGTGCTGAATATAACATGAAGATCTCATTCAGTAAAACGAAGGTGATGGCTTTTGTGGGAAAAGATCCAATTCGGTCTAAGATAGTTCTTGATAACAAAGTCCTGGAACAAGTATCACATTTCAAGTATTTGGGGTGTGATATCACATATGAAATGGATCAGGACTTGAGCATGAAAATAAATAGATTCCAAGCTATCTGTGGAACAATCAACAGGACCTTGAGGAACAAAGCCAGAAGGGAAACGAAAATGAAATTCTATAAAGTTATGGCTATCCCCACTCTTTTATATCGTTCTGAAACCTGGATACATAAAAAGAAGGAATGGAGCAGGTTACAGGCTGCTGAAATGCGATTCCTAAGAGCAGTGAAGGGTTGTACTACGGAAGACAGAATCCATAATACTGAGATCAGAAAAGAGCTCAACATACCCTCCATATGGCAGAAAATCGAGGAAACCAAACAAAACTGGAAGGATCATGTGGAGCGCATGGAGAATGGAAGAATTCCCAGAGCAGTCATCTCCTATCAGCCAGTAGGAAAGAGAAGTGTGGGCAGGCCTCGTAAGAGATGGAATTGATTAATAAAGGAGTTTGCAGTCGGAACAGGCAATGTGCCTAATCCTTGAAGGAAGACGACGACGAAGTATACCTTTAAAAAATCTCTTATAAAGACCTTAACGAGTTTTGTATTATTAATTATACCGTTAATCCATTTATAGATGATACAGTGTACAATAAAAACTTTTAGCTGATGAAAGTATTGTATGCAGAATAAATTTCAAAAGGTGTTATCGTCCCTCCAATGGTAAACTCACGAATGTGCAAATTTTGCGAATATGAGTTTGTTAGTGCATGTTGATGTATACAACCCAACGCATGTTGTAGTAAACTCGCAAATATGTATCTTGTTTGGTTAGGGAGATAAAGCCTTTGTAAAGTTACAAAAATACACGAAGTGTGTTAAAGAAGAAAGCATTGAATTTGTTTTTTGCTCTTCCGTAAAACTGAGAATTTGCACATTCGCGAGTTTACCATTGGATGGACGTTATATGACCATTGTAGTTGTTATTTGTTAAATCTAATAAAAAAGTGACAATGCAAAGTAAACTTTTAAGAACTTTTAATCGCGTAAGAAAAATTTTCATGAAGGGATAGACCTTAGTATTTTCATACCAATTTCCACAAAATTATATTTCCGTTATAGCACCTTTGTCCACTAAGCTCTTTAATTTTGAGAACACATAACATCTAAGAATTTGAATTTTTAACTTCAATGTAAGGCCTCTACTGCACAATAACTAACTCATTTTATTATTAAAATTGAGTCTTAATTGCCCAATTCTAGCTTTAATTTCTTCAGTACAGTCATCATTTACATTACCAGTTTTCCATTTCTGAAAACATCTTTAAAAAAACCGGATCATACAAAAAAACCATTAATTTTTTATTTTCTGCATCAATCGGGAATTTGAAAAAATTGATGACAATGGGTGATAGCAAACCTACACTTACAAAAAAAAATCTGGCGTGAAACAGGCACACAACTTTCTCTTGCCAATGCAAATAATTAACTATAAACCTAACATAGAAATAAAAAAAAACTAACCTAAAAAAAAATCCTTATTTTAATCATGAGTGAAACACGCAAAATAAAAATCAACCTCAGTTTGGCTTTAAAATACGGAAAATCACTCTTTCACGCTAAACTAGGCTCTGTAGAGAAAAATGCTCAAAATAAAAGTTGTAGATCTTTTAATTTCCTATAAATTTTATTATATACATTTTGGTCGTAAAATGCATACTAATGCTGAATTCTTAAAAAAATCGATTTTTCACACGTTTTCATGAGAAAAAACATAAAATCGCTAATTACCACTAAATTAAGCGTTTAACAAAAAAATGGTTGAAATAAAAATTGTGGGATTTTAAATTCTCTAAATTTTTGCGCTAAAATGCATATTAAAGCCGTAACCTTAATAAAAACAATGTTTTTACGTGAAAACAGCCTTCCCAAGAATTTCAGCAAACATGGCGCTATCTTGTAGGGAATAAAAAATTTAGAAAACAAGTAATTTAAAAAAAATTGTAGGATAAGTTTTTGAGAAAATAGCAAAAAAGTGAAAAATTACACGAATAAACTACTACTTCCGGTTGACCGATTTTGATGAAAATGTTTGTGTCGGGTCCGGTAGTGGTATGTAACTTAAGTTTCAAGTTTCAAGCTCGTACGATGTTCCGTTCTTGAGATATTTTGTATACACACACACAGACCAATCGCTAGAAACATGTTTTTTGGGTTCAGGGGGTCTGAAAACGTGTAGATCCGGTGAAAACTCGATTTCGAAAAATCAACATGAAAACAATACTTTTCTTCCTATACATTCATATAGGCAAGAGAAAGTAAAAATTGATTGGAATCAGTCCCGATTGGAGCTGAAATCAAGAAGGCGAAAAACCCCTACCCTTTCATACATATATTTAAATTCCATGGTTAATAATTAAATCTAAATAAATAATACATTAGAAATACAGTATATATGTAATTAAATGTAAATTACTTACACAACAGATTATTAATAACAAAATTTAATAAAGCACTGATACTATTGATTAATTAAAAATATCTAAGTACGATAACTACAAGTATACTGTTTTATAGCAGTAATAAAACAATTAACCGTATTAAACCAAAAATGATAATAAAATAATCTAGTTCACTTGTGTAAGGGTTTAAATGTAACACAACACAATCATATATATATATACATACACCGGTTCACTACTAAAATGTTTCAAATATATAAAGTGTAAAAGAAACTTCACATGCCAGTTTATCAGTTAGACATTTATCAACTGTTCAAGGTCTTTTTAATAAAACAAATTATCAATGGTGCACTTTACAGTAACAGGTGTTGCCCTAAAATATCATGATTAAAATAATTAGGTATTCTAAAAATAATTTTAATTCAATACATAATAATAAAAGTAATAAAATATTTCTTATATAAAAATACTTAATAACAAAAGGGCTTTCAAATTAATAAAAAAATTTAATGCAAGATAACAATAAACTTTTGAAAAAATCTTTAGATAATAATTTGAGAATACCATTCAGCATTAATTATAATTATCAACTGATTACCAATTTCAATACATATAATTTTAGAATAATTGTGTAAAATTAAACTGTGGCAAATTTTATAATTCAGGTAAAAATGTTTTACAACAATTAAAATATGGTGAAAAATAATCAAAAACACTATATGGATGAAACTAACTAACCTTCAAATAAATTTGATAGAAAACTACATTTTTTATAAATATTGGATTCAGATATAATTAACTAGCAACATTTATGCTAAATTAAGATATTACGAATTAGTTTTAAAAGCAGTAATTTTATGCGGGATCAAAACAATTAACATATGACCTGGAATTAGAGAAAATTTTTAAAAAAGATATAAAAATTTTAAGAAAAAACTATCATCCAAAATTAATTTAATAAGAAAATTTTACATAGATATGAACCAAAGAACTATATAAAAACTTGGAACATTAGAATCTTCAATAATAACAAGGCAGTTAAAATTTTATGAACGCGTTATCAGAATGAATGACCGAAGAATGTACAAAAAGATCTTTATCATTAAAATATTTTTTTTACTTTCTCTTACCTATATGAATATATAGGAATGAAAGTATTGTTTTCATGTTGATTTTTCAAAATCGAGTTTTCACCGGATCTACACATTTTCAGACCCCCTGAACCCAAAAGACATGTTTTTTGCAATTGGTCTGTGTGTGTGTGTGTGTGTGCGCGCGCGCGCGGGTGCGTGTGTGTGAACAGAATACCTCAAGAACGGAACATCGTACGGACTTGAAACTTAAGTTATGTACAACTACCGGATCCGACACGAATATTTTGATTAAACTCGGTCAACCGGAAGTAGTAGTTTATTCGTGTAACTTTTCACTTTTTTGCGATTTTCTCAAAAACTGGTCCTGCGATTTTTTTTAAAATCGCTTGGTTTTCTAAATTATTTATGCTCCACAAGATAGGATAGGCGCCATGTTTGCTGAAATTCTTGGGGAGGCTGTTTTCATGTAAAAAAATTGTTTTTTTAATATGCATTTTAGTGCAAAAATTTATAAAGCCAAAGTTGTAGAGAATTAAAAATCCTACAACTTTTATTCCAAACATTTTTTTGTATAACGCTTAGTTTAGCGGTTTTCTGTTTGTTTCTTGAAAATGTGTACAAAATCGATTTTTTTTTAAGATTTCGGCCTTAGTATGCATTTTACGACAAAAGTGTACAATAATCAAATTTATAGGAAACTAAAAGATCTACAACTTTTATTTAAAGCATTTTTCTCTACAGAGCCTAGTTTAGCATGAAAGAGTGATTTTCCATATCTTTAAACCAAACTGAGGTTGATTTTCATTTTGCGTTTTTCACTCATGATTAAAATAAGGTTATGTTTTTCGAGGTTAGTTTTTAGTTTTTTTCTAATGTTTTATTACTAATTTTAGGTTTATTGTTAATTATTGCACTGCAAAGAGAAAGTTGTGTATGTTTCACACCAGATTTTTTTTTTTATCTCTAATGAGTGTACGTTGCAATCTGTTCAATTTAGAACAATAAGCAACCCCACAACCCAATGATAAGAGGATGAAGTGTATGATGTGTAGTCTTGTACAGACCCAGGCCGACCATTCCTGAGAGTATGATTAATTAAACCCCAACCATCAAATTACACCGGTAACCACTGCCTAGTATTCAAATCCGTAAAAAAGTAACTATCTTTACACTGATTTGAACCAGGAACCTTCATCTCTGAAAATCAGCTGTTAAACAGCTGACTCGCAGTGATGACTTTACCTCTAGACCAACCTGGTGGGTTTCATTCAAATTCGGCTATTGCACCAGCAAAATAGAAAAAAAGACCGAAAAGGTCACAATGCCAATCACAGCCTCATCAATCACCCACCATCCTTCATAATCACCTTCTAGATCACATCCAAAATTGTAACTGTATTTGGATTCATCCAATTACACGGTTGACAACCTGATAGTCAAATATGGAAGGTCTTTTAAGAATAAAAAACCCATTAGCTGGACCAAATAAAAACAGACACCAGAGAAAATGGCCCTAGGTTATGGTGGGCCATTATTTAAAAGATAAAAACATATTGGAGTGTCGGAAACCCCTAAATTCAAAGACTTTAGTTAAGCAGACTGTTTTGTTGTTTAGGTCATCAGCTGAAAGGCTGGTTTCAACCTGTAGAGGTTTTACTAAGTAAAACCAGAAGTGAGGTGGTTTACTGTTACCTTCCTCACCGAGTGGAAAAGTATGATTATCAGCATGCCGGGCCCTCTGAAAAGCACATATGTAAATGACACCTTCACCTATTTCTTAGAAAAAATAATTTGTACATGGGAAAGAGAAGTCAAGGGAATTCAACTTGGTAAAAAGAAGGAAAACATAACCCGTATAAAATGCCTCGCTTTCGCAGATGACATCGCCATACTCTCCAATACCCGAGCAGAAGCACAACATGCCCTAGAAAAACTCCACGAGATTGCTATGAATACTGGGCTCCAAATTTCCGAAGTAAAAACACAGTTTTTTGATATAAAGTCCTCAGACAAACTCCCACTAAAAACAAAAAACGGTGAAAACAGTACAAGTCAATGAGTTCAAATATCTAGGAGATATTATGCAAAAATCTGGTCTCAACACAAAATCAAATGAGGAAAGAGTCTCAAAATTATAGAAAGTGTACAAACTTACCTGGTCTCACTACAATAAAAAATGCATCTCCACAGCTGCAAAGTTACAACACTACAATACGGTGGTCCTACAAGAAGCCTTATATGCATCAGAAACCACAAGTACCAGTGGAATGGGAAAAATTAAAGACATTGAAAAGCAAGAAAGGAAAATTCTGAGGAAAATACACGGTGCAGTTTTTAGAGAAAACGTCTGGCAAAAAATACCCACAGAAGAACTATACAGGCACACTGAAACCATCACGACTGTCATCAGAAAACGCAGTGAGGTTTTTTACACATATAGCCAGAATGAATGACACCAGACTGACAAAAAGAATATTAAACATAATTTCCACTTCAAAGTTGGGCACCTCTTGGTACAAAGAAACTATGGAAGACCTGCAAAAATTATGCATCACATTGGAAGACATTCACAACCGCAAAATTTGTAGAGAAAAAAATCAGAAACCAGGAAATTCAGTTCAGATCACAAGCCAAAAGAGGTGGGCGAAAATGGACAGACGAGGAGAAGAAGGCGCAGAGTGAGAGGATGAAAGGTTTTTGGAAAGCTAAAAGGAGGAAAAGAGCCACCACCAAGAGCTAAATTTTTGTGTTTTTAGCGCTCTCCTTAAGGGGAATATACGCAAATAATAATAATAATAATAATATCACTGTATAAAAAGTGAACCTGGAAAGAACATGCTTCATGCGATGGAACGACTGAATTCAGTACGAATAGAAGACGCTAAAAGAAAAATGTCTTAATTTGAAAAACAAATACGGGAGAATAGAAGTTTAAAAAATAAAATTTGAAGATTTATATCTACAAGAAGAGGATCCAGACCAACCATCTTACAGCACTGGATGTTATTAAAAAAAGTATACATTACAATATTTACAGTCAGTTTGCAGAGTCATGATTTTTGAAAGTTTATGCAAGTTTTCTCAGGAACGATTAAAAATATCAGTATGAAATTTTCAGGACACATTCTACTCATTATAGGGTAGCTCCACATGCAAATTTAAGAATTGTCCATAGAAAATATATTACGATTTTTGTCATTATTTTATTTTTTGGGATTATTTGTACTTTTTATAAAAATTAATTGACAATTTTTGATACTTTATTCAAAAATAAGCTCCCATGCAGGACTAAATAAAAGTCTGAGGTTTAATTTAAATAAAAATTAAGGTTCTAATTTCTATAGTTTTTGTGAAAAGTTGCAAAAACTAAACATGCAGTTATATAGGCAGTTATGGTCCCCTGAACTCACAAGCACCTAAAGAAAAGAAAAAGTTTACCCGACACCAACACAAAAGAGAAAATGAGGGCTGCCAAATCAAAAAATATGAAACAGATAAGGAAGCAAAAGATTGATAGCATAAGCATCAATCTTTCAATAATTTTGTAGCTGGAACACCTAACGGATGTGTAATGACATTAGTGGTCATATAGGGAAGGAAACTAAGAGAAAAATCAACTATTAAATTATTATTAAAATTTAAATGTTAAGATGTAAGGACTAATGACCACTTTCTGATAAATTTAATTTTTAAAAAAATTAGGCAATAAAAGTATGAAAATTGTTAATTCAAAACTTACTCTGAGACATTAGTACACTAGGCCTATTAAATGTAGATTAAAAAATAATTGTTTTATAAATAGACTAATGGTCTGTAAAATATTAAAATCTGTAAAACACAGTACGGATTAAATTATGTAATAAATCTAAAAGAGCATAGGCCGAATTTACTACAACGATTTATGTAACAATAATGTACTAACACATCAAATTTTTATAGTAAATAATAACATTGATTCATAAATAAAAATACTGTAGATAATTAATTTGCTGACAGTTTATAATTCAAATAAACAAGCAGTGGTGTTACAGTATTAAACATTATTTTTCATATCTTACTTGTACAGTATGTATTTACAAGGTAACAGAAAAGTTACTTGACACTTGAATAAAATTTAGTTTAGCCGGCCGCATTGGCACAGAAGGTAACGTGCTCACCTCTCATCATGCGGTCCTGGGTTCGAATCCCACTCAGGCACGGCATATTTTTATACGTTACAAAAATCATTTCATCCTCCATTGTACAATAGTTACACCCCAACGTCGTCGCTAATGACCGTTGTAGTTGATGCAACGTTAAATAAATGAATAAAAGCAATAAAAAAAAAATTAGTTTACTGTGTTACTCTCAAGTGTTCTAAATACATAGAAACCCATCTAAGTCTGAAATACACATTCATACTTCATAACTACTAGTTAAAAACATGTGTTACAGTTTTAAAACTACAGTAAAAAGTGTAATTGAATAAAATTTGTGAAAAACGTTTTCTTCATATATTTACTACCAAATTTTTAGAAATATACCATTTTAGACTGTTTATTTTAGTAACGTTCAGCTTCTTAGAAGTCCAAAATTATTTATTTGAGTTTTAAGTCACATTATTCATGTGAGCACAAACAACTGCAGTTAAATACGGTAACAAGAGTTGTGAAATTAACTACATTAAAATCATCCTTATTATAGTTGTCAACTACATGCTGTATATTTGATTAAACAGAAAATTACAATACTAACTTCGCAAATTAGATGGCCTAGATTAATTTTATAAATATATAATTAAATATAAGTATCATATGAACATTATGATTTTAATAGTAAAAAAAATATATCTATTTAACTAGTTTTGGAACACAACGACCAAAATTTAGAATACGTTTTTAATTATAAGTTTACAGTAACATGGAAAAACGTAATATCATAACATAACAGCAATTCATAAAATTAAGTTAGTGTAACAGTTACAATTCTGTAGCAAACACTAATATCAGTTTTGTTATACTCTCCATAGTAGGTAATTTTAAAGCTAAGAACATCTAGATCAACGAATACAAATAATAATTCACCTTTCAGGGAAAATAAATGAAGGCCGTCAAAACTCATCAGAAACAGGTACTTTTTCAGGACTTATGTTTCATAATACGCGAGTAAAAAGACAATAACATTTTGTCTTGATTTCAAACCAAATTAACTAAGAGTTAAAGTGGTTTCAAGCGATTTTATTACACATTTGTTTGTTGTACACAAATTTGGTTGTAAACTTAAGTTAAACGAAGGATTGAATCATCCTCTCCGAGGAAAAAATATAACAATATTAATACCCTCCATCGAAAGACAAGAAATGACAACGTAATTTTAACAGGTAAACTCCGCATTATCAGGGCATTCACACAACGACCGTAATAAAGTTTAATACTACTTCATAACCTATAAACTAACATAACCTACTTCTCAATCTCAAGGTTGTAACAAATATGTAATAACATTAATTTAATAAATAAAGTAAATTTTTCGTTTTTGTACCTGTTTAAATTAATTAAGCCTTGCGTACGAACTAAAATAAGACTGACCAATCAACATCTAGATGTCAAATTATACAATACCCACCCCACCCCATAAGTAACGTAAGTTAATAATGAGTCGTACAAAATTAGTCGAGTTATGAAAAAGTCTGTTTCAAAATCATAAAATTACGAATACAATATAAAATAGTTTTAACGTTTCCGTATAATAACTCCAGTCAATAATTTGACGATTAATACTTGGTTTACCTCGAAAAGAGCTGCTTTCTTATTAATTGGTATAAAAATGATGCAGACCTCAAGCTTAGAGTATACTTAAAGACCTCAAGTAATAGACTAACATGTTTCAGTCGTCTATTCTTCTTTTATAAACTTTTAGTTCGGGATCGTTAATTGTAGACTACGAGCCAATTTGTTCGCTGTTTTTTTACAGACAGTGCTAACTTGTTTTTGGCATAAATGTGTAGAAGGAAACATTTATTAATGTATTTAGTTAAGAGGGTTACAACGGCTTGTTGTATGACTACCAATACAAGGCCACACCGTATCTCGATACTAGATTACGTACGTAGTCTTAGTACCATGACACCGTGTAATGATAGCCTAAAAAATTTTAACCATAAATTCTAATTATGACTACTTAAAACCAGTTAAAAAAAATATAACTTTTCCGTGTCAGGAAAAGAGAAAAAATTGATGTGTCTTGTTGTTTAACTAATTATTACCAACTTAAATTAATTAGTAAGTTAAAAACTGTCACCTTGTCCCCACATTTTTACTCAATTAACTACCTATATACTCCCCTTTCAGAAACTATCAATAATATTACTTAACCTAATTAAAATAAATTAAGCAATCCTTGTGTTTTATTGGTATTCCAAGAATGAAAGCCGACAACATGAACTACCCATAAAAGAAAATGTTAGCTAACTGAATCAAAGATTTTGTTACTTTCTCTAGCCTACAGTATATGTATATATAAGAAGGAAAGTAGGCCTACTGTTTTCATGTCGATTTTTCACCGGATCTACACGTTTTCAGAACCCCTGAACCCAAAAAATACGTTTTTAGCGATTGGTCTGTGTGCGTGCGTTTGTGTGAACAGAATATCTCAAGAACGGGACATCGTACAAAGTTGAAACTTGAAACTTAAGTTTCATACCACTATCGGACCTGACACGAACATTTTCATCAAAATCGGTCAACCGAAAGTAGTAATTTATTCGTGTCATTTTTCACTTTTCTGCGATTTTCTCAAAAACGGCTTCTACGATTTTTTAAAAATCGCCTCATTTACTACACTTTTTATCCTCTACAAGATAGGGTAGGCGCCATGTCTGCTGAAATTCTTGGGGCGATTGTTTTTTTTAAGATTGCGATTTTAATATTTTAGCACAAAAATGTATATAATAAAAGTGGTAGAGAATTTCAAAACCTACAACTTTTATTTCAAACTTTTTTTTGTGTAACACTTAGTTTAGCGGTAATTAGCAATCTGTTTTTTTACTCACGAAAACGTGAAAAATATCGATTTTTTAAAGATTTCAGCCTTATTATACATTTTACGATAAAAAAGTATAATAAAATTTATAGGATATTAAGACATCTACAACTTTTATTTTAAGAATTTTTCTACAGAGCCTAGTTTAGCGTGAAAGAGTGATTTTCCGTATCTTAAGCTAAAGTGAAGTTGATTTTCATTTTGCATCATTCACTCATGATTAAAATTAGGTTATGTTTATTGAGGTTAGTTTTTTGTTTATTTCTAATGTTAGGTTTATTTTTAATTATTAGCATTGGGAAGAGAAAGTTGAGTGAGTGTTTTACACCAGATTTTTAATTTTCATTTAGTTAGAATCTAATAACTTAGGCCTAATCATACACTGTAGTTTTCAACATGAACCAGCATTGTTTGTTGTTAAAACTATTAGGCTAATACAAAACAGATGATTTTTTTACCTTCTCTTGCCTGTATGAATATTTAGGAAGGAAAGTATTGTTTTCATGTCGATTTTTCGAAATCGAGTTTTCACCGGATCTACACGTTTTCAGAGCCCCTGAACCCAAAAAAACATGTTTTTAGCGATTGGTCTGTGTGTGAACAGAATATCTCAAGAACGGAACGTTGTATTAACTTGAAACGTAACATACCATTACCGGACGCGACACAAACATTTTCATCAAAATCGGTCAACCGGAAGTAGTAGTTTATTCGTGTAATTTTTCACTTTTTTGCGGTTTTCTCAAAAACTGGTCCTACGATTTTTTAAAAATCGCCTGGTTTACTAAATTTTTTATGCTTTATAAGATCGGGTAGATGCCATGTCTCCTGAAATTCTTGGAGTGTTTTCACGTAAAAAAATTGTTTTCTTGAGGTTACGGCTTTAATATGCATTTTAGCGCAAAAATGTATTCAATAAAAGTGGTAGAAAATTTTAAAACCTACAACTTTTATTTCAAACATTTTTTTGTATAACGCTTAGTTTAGCGGTAATTAGCGATTTTCTGATATTTTTCTCACGAAAACGTGTGAAAAATCGTTTTTAAGATTTCGGCCTTAGTATGCATTTTACGACAAAAGTGTATATAATCAAATTCATAGTAAATTAAAAAATCTGCAACTTTTATTTAAAGCATTTTTCTGTACAGAGCCTAGTTTAGCGTGAAAGAGTGATTTTCCGTATTTTTAAGCCAAACTGAGGTCGATTTTCATTTTGCGTTATTCAGTCATGATTAAAATAAGGTTATGTTATTTGTTTAATTACTAATGTTAAGTTATATTGGTCGTTATTTGCATTGGCAAGAGAAAGTTGTGCGAGTGTTTCACACCAGATTTTTTAAAGTAGGTTGCTCACTCCACACCATTACTCAGTTAATCACTACTGTTTCAAGGACAGCCCCTCATTCCAATGATTGTTATGGCTGAATACTTCAGTTTTATTTGAAATTATCACTAATTAAAAAAGTAATACAAATACAATGTCTTTGTTTATATACTAAAATAATCATTATTTACAAAACTCCTTTCAAGAACAGTTCGTAATATTCTGTTGCGTCTTTCATAAAATTTTGCCTGGGTTGTTTTATAAATCTGAAGAACCTAACCTAACATTGTGAATTAACGCAAACACTACTAGGTTTTTAGGGGAAAACATTAAAATTGTTACTAAGGAAGGTTAATTAGATGGAATTTAAATATATTTAAACAAATTATAGTAACTTTTGTATTTTAAATCCACGAAGTATAATTTTTTTAATATAACTTACCTAAAGAATAAATATGACACTTTCAAAAAATGTTGTATCAGTAATTTTTTTAACAAGTTTATTTGGTTTAGCACCATTTAAAACTTATAAACAATGGTCAAATTCTGAAAATTATTATAAATGGTTAATTGTTTTACAATTTTTTTACATATGTATTCTTTCAATTCCTTGTATTTATCAATGTAGAAAAACAATTTTGATAACATTAGCTGATACCGAAATAGAAATTTCTGAAATTGAGAGTTTATTGGACGCATCATTTTTAAGTGTTACAGTATTAATGGGTTGGTGTTATTCTATAATTTATTACAAAAAATTACTGATAATAATTACAACATTTTTTCAGATAGAAAATTTATTTACATTATTAAATATTGATATGAAATATAAAAATGAAGAGATTTTAAAAATTATACAAACCGTATTTTTTATATTTGTTGTATTTATTAATTATGTACTAGCAAATTTTGAAACTGAATATAATTGGGGTTATTTAATTACGTTTCCAATTGCTTTAGCATTTCTTTATCAATTTATAAATTTAATTATTTATTTAAATTATTGTTATGCGAATATTAATAGATATTTATGTGAATTTAATAATAATAGTACTGAATTTTCAAATTTTCAATTTTACGATGAAGATATTAGTAATAATACAAGATATTCAGGAATGTATTCAAGATGGAAAATTTCAAGTCATCGATTCTTAAATGTTTTCCCACAAACTACAAACAAAATAACTATTAAAAATTTAAATAATATACAAATTCTCCGAGAAATTCATCGATTATTATTTGCATTAAGTCAAGAAATAAATAATTATTTTTCAATACATTTACTGATATGGTTAATGAGTAAAATTATATTAATTACATTTGTTTTGTATTATTTATTGTCTTCAAAAATAGAAGAGTTTACTTTTGATCATGTTTATTACTGGATACCTCGGCTCAACAAAGCTATTTCTTGTTTGAGTAATTTCATACAACTAGTTGTGATTGCGTTTGTCTGTGTATCAACATCAGAAGAAGTAAGTACACATAACATAGTTCAGTACATCATATTAATAATTAATTAATTTAATTTAATAAATAAACCACTCGGTTGGTCTAGAGGTAAAGTTATTGCCAGAGCCAGCTGATTTTTGGTGACAAAGGTTCCGTAGTTCAAATCCTAGTAAAGTACATTTATATGGATTTGAATACAAGACATTTGTTACCAATGCACTTTGATGGTTAGGGTTCAATTAACCACACCCTCTCAGGAATGATCGGCCTGAGTCTGTACAGTATTACACCTCATTTTCACGTCATACATATCATCCTCATCTCATTGGATCAGGGGGTTGCTTATTGTTCTTAAGGGAAGTCTGCACTTTGTATCCCACCAATGTTAAATTTGATATTTTTAGGTACATTTTTCAAAGGATTGATAAAAGATAGGGGAATGAAACTTTACACACCTATAGTTGTCGGGTGTCTTTAGCTACTGACTGTTTTTTTCTTGTAGATTTAGGGCTGAACTATTGAAAAACATAAAAAACTGAAATTTTCAGTCAAAACCATCATACAGTCTTACCTTAAACTGAAAAGATTGCAACGTACACACATTAGGGAATATAAAAAAAAAGTTATACAGATTTGAGTACAATAGAGGCCGAGATGAGAAAGTCCGTTTATTTTGAAAAGCTCTACTTCAAAAATGAATGAACAGAAAAATTTTAACACTACAGAAAATTAAAGCCTGTTCTTTCCTTCACTGATTCCTTTGACTTACTTTTTTTATTTATCTGCGATACAGCATATCATTGGGTTGTTGGTTAGTTCATCAGTCAAAAGGCTGGTTTGAACCTCCAGAAGTTTTACAAAGTAACAACGAGGAGTGAGGTGGTTTACTATTGCCTTCCTCACTGAGTCAAAAAATATGCTTATCAGCATCCCAGGCCCTCCAAAAAGCACCTACCATTTACCCTACAAATTACATCTTTACTTCATTCACCACAGGGCTGGGGCTGCATAGTAAAATCCATTACTCACAGAGGAGATTACTCTTAACTAGTGTCTTTTACACCTCTACCTCTTCTGTTCTTAAATGCTTCAATCATATAATTGGCTGACTATGTGATAAGAAACGGAACTATTTTTTGTAGCCCTGGAACAAACAGACCGAGTGCAATTTATTTAACACTACACCTGCCTGCTATGGGTGAAGCTTATTATTATTATTATTACTAAAAAAGTACCCATTTTTTAGCCAGTTTTCCGTTAATGTGATTTTTAAACGTCTGTTACCTCATCCAGGCTTTACAAATAAAAATGACTGTGTAAGTATGTTAAATATCCCACTTTTTTCTCTAATGTGGATATTTTAAAAATAAAATCAGATGTTTCATTTTAATATGGCAGCCATTTTTTTTAAAGTTCTAGAATTAGATGGATTGAAGATGTAATTGAGGTCCTTAGAAATATGGGGGTGAGAGGATAAGTGGGGATGATAAGGGACAGAAGAAATTGGACAGGATTGGTGTAGGAGTTCAAGACTCGCATTGGGCTGTAATGCAGAGGAAAGAACAAAACGAATCCTTAAAATTTTAAATATTTTATTACCTGACTAGTGCAATTTATTTGCACAACCAATTTCACAATTGCATTACCTCCTACTGTCTTATTTTATGATGTTTTGGATTAGTGTTATTTCTGAATTAAGATATGCACCTACATAAACAACTCCCGTCCCCATAACAACCCTTCAAAACAAACTGAACTTCACAACACTGCAGGTAGAACAACAAATTATTTTGTAATTCACTTTGCAATATCTCATTACAGCTTTTACCATTTTCGGAATCCTGAGAGTGTCTTTTTTCAACCCTATTAAAATTTTAAAAACCTTTTCAGTAGAACTCCATACTGTGTTTACCAACAACCAAATTTCCATTTTAAATACGAGGGTTATCCAGAAAATAACCTCCGTTTTGAAATAAAAAGTAAACGAGTGAAGATACAAAAACTTTATTATATACATATTAAAACTACAGTTTTTCTCTATTTTTTGATATAGTCGCCAAACAGATTCAAGCACTTATCGTACCTTGGAACAGTCTTTGAAATAACCTCTGCTTAAAAATCTGCCGCCTGTGAATGTAGCCAACCATTCACGGCGTTTTGAAGCTCTTCGTCATTAGCGAACCGCTGAGATGCAAGCCACTGCTTTATGTTCGGGAACAGGTGAAAGTCACTAGGAGCCAAGTCCGGGCTGTATGGGGGATGATCGAAAACGTCCCAGTTAAACTTGGCCAAAAATTCATTTGTTTTTCGAGCTGTATGAGGACGAGAAAACAAATGAACTTTTGACCAAGTTTAAATGGGACGTTTTCGATCATCTCCATACAGCCTGGACTTGGCTCCTAGTGACTTTCACCTGTTCCCGAACATGAAGCAGTGGCTTGCATCTCAGTGGTTCGCCAATGACGAAGAGCTTCAAAACGCCGTGAATGGTTGGCTATATTCACAGGCGGCAGATTTTTATGCAGAGGGTATTTCAAATACTGTTCCAAGGTACGACAAGTGCTTGAATCTGTTTGGCGACTATGTCAAAAAACAGAGAAAACCTGTAGTTTTAATATGTATATAATAAAGTTTTTGTATCTTCACTCGTTTACTTTTTATTTAAAAACGGAGGTTATTTTCTGGATAACCCTCGTACAATGGACCAGATTTTGTTTAAATTAATTTTATAAATTCATTGATATAACTAACGTAATGACTAGAAGTAGGCAATTCACGAAAAAACGGAAATACTTCAGGAAATGAATCTACATTAAAAAAATAAGAAACAAAGTATAATATAACGTCATAGTATATTCTTATGTTAATAAGATTTATTTTTTGCAACTGGTATTTGTTTTATAGTTAACTTTATTTATATCAATTTCTTCAGAATTAAATTTTCTACAAGTTTTATTTAAAACTATTTTGTTTTTATTGCCCCACTAACAAAGTTATTGTATCACAATACATGAAAAACACGTTTTTACCCATATTAATTTCTGTTTTACCCCAGATTTCTCAAAAAAACTACTGAATATATGGTTCTGGGATTTGTTTTATTCACTTTCTTAGGTCAAACACCATATGACCACCATTTTGACTCTTAATAAATGCTCTAAAAATTTCATTATAAACTTTTTTTTTGTATATCAGGCATCAACTGCCATGGTCATTAGCCCTTGTCAAAATTCTAAGAAACTTACTGTGATCAGAAAACTAGTGCTGTCAAATGTATTTAAATTATATCCGCTTATGGTTCATTAGTTAGAATGCTAATTTATAAACTACCTAACTGCCAAGATTGTGTAGAGCCCACGACAGTTAAAACAAGAATATATTTGAGTTCTTATAAGAACTCTGTCAGACGGAAAACATTCAAAACAAGCACAAAATTGTTTGCTAGCTGTAACATACTAATAAAGCATGTTACAGGACCTATGTTAATTTAATTTTTTTCTTATTTTTCGAAGTAAATACATCTCCTAAAGTATTTCCATTCTTTGTGAATCACTCTGTACTTAAAGGTACAAAAACAGAATAATGAAGAATTACTTTAGTACTAAAAAAAATTACTTTGTATTATTGTGGCTATGAGAGCCACATTATAAAAGTTTACAACACCTTAAATGATCCTCATCTGTGAGGATGTTACATGTACCTTTATTTACAATACTGTATCCTTTTTTAAAGTCTAATTTTTTAATAAACAGACTCTCCCTTGTTTCATGTAGAGGAGCCACCAGCCAGCATGGTAGCTCTAGTAAGTTTGAAGTTTCTAGGTGACAATGAAAAATTAATTTATTAATTGTTTGCAATTATTAAAATTATCATCTCTCATTTTCCTTCGTTTGTTTGTCCATCTTTCACACCCAGATGTCAGAAACTGCAATAGATAGCAACAAACGGTTTTCAAATTTGTAATCTACACAAAAAGTTAGAGGGCTTAAATTGGATTTGAAGTTTCAGTTTCAACCAGAAGTTGCTCAAAACCATAAGTCAAGAAATCAATGTCAAAAACTACAAGAGATAGCAACAAAAGTTTTCAAATTCGTAATCTACACAAAAAGTTAGTGGGCCTGAAGTTCCGGTTTTGACTGGAAGTGGCCCAAAACTGAAAGTCGGAATTTAGGAACAAAAATAGTGACATTTGATTCCTCTTAAAGAATAGATACAGAAATCACTAATGGTGATACTGTACTATTTTTACGCCGGTCCGTCGTTCGTGTTTTGCCCGCTGTTGGCGCTGTGATGTAGTTGCTGCTGCTGGTAGATAGCGTAACGAGCAAACCTCACATAGCAGCTAGTACAACGGCGGGTATCTAACACCAACTACATGGACTCAGCCTAATCGAGGAGGAGGAGAATCGGAGAGAAGTTGAGAAGGTGAACTGTCAGTATCAATCCGATTATTCAAGAAGATCGATACGGAGAAAGATGTAGCACTCAACATTCAGTATTTCTTGCTCCGCCCAATCCCTTCCTTTCCCTACCCTTCGGTTCACCAGCGACTGCTCCTCATGTAGGCAGCGGTAAATGATCCTCGCTGCTCCTATTCTTTTATATAGCAGTCGGCGACTGCTTCTATTCTTTTAGGCAGCGATAAATGGTGCTTGCTGAGTCGGCAACTGCTCCTATTTGTTTACGCAGCAATACAGATGACCTCTTTTTGCTTGCCAGTGGCTGCTCCTCTTGAGGCGGCGGTGAAGGCTTCCCCAACCATTTTTTTCTCTTTTGAATTATGCCACCGGATGCCCTGCTGCTTCGGCTGGTCCTATGACGACTTTACCAATTGGACTACTACAACCGGTGGCGACAATGGTTTTTGCCGTAAGTCAAAGGTAATCCTTTTATTAAAAACTACCACCAGCCATGAGATGTGTCATTTCATGAAAGGGATTTTAAGATTGTTTTTATGCCAAAAACCCACGAATACAATTATTTTTCATTGACAGAAAATATTATTACTAATTAAGAAAAGAAATGTCAACAATAAGAAATACTGAAAAATGACCTTCAGAGAAATTACAATGTTCTAAAAAAACCAGTAATAATAATAATAATACTAACAAATGCAATCATTGCATAACTTCATGCTTTTATAAAACAGAAAATAATTCAGAGGTCAAATTAACAAAAAAATAATCAATATATCATTAACAATTTTTATATTTTTTATTGTTTTACAATTACTATAAATCCATTTAATAATTTGATGAATGACATTTAAATTGCAAATTTCTTAAATAGGTCACCGAGTTTTTCACAAGAAATATATAACAACTAATTGTTAATAATTATCTTATTAAACTAATTTAGAACGTGTTTGTTTTTTCATTAAGAAATAAAAAAACAAACCCTCTAATGTTTATCGTGTTGTATTATTATTATTTGTATTTTATGTTCACCACTTGAATTAATTCATATATAATTAATTCTTGAGAGAATCAGCTAGAGCTTTTAACCTTCTTCTGCTCTGAAAACCATTCCATTTTTTACAACCTGGCTTTTTGTCCATCGGTTATTCTGATGATATAAGACTGTTGACATTCAAATGTTTTTAATTTAAGTCTCATACTCAGTTGTGCTTGTATATTGATTATTGGGGTTCCACAAGTTTCGACTTGCCATATTTTCAAAATGATATCCCACCGTATCCAAATGTTGCCTTTTCTTGAATCTTTGATGTTACATGTCCACGATCTTGGATTCTTTCGTTAGAAGAATATCCATGTTTAACTGATTGATCATACGAACGAAACATTTCTGATCGAAATCAGATTTACCAATCCAGATGTCATTTTTGAAGTAACGTTCGGTAATCAATAAAGTTGAGAGGTGATTTTGGTCTGTGTGATTTTCACTCAAGTCCGCTGATAAGAACCCCTCTATCCACTATATAGAAGTATCACCTAATTGTGTAGTTAATTATATGTGATAAAAATTAACTTCTAATATTGTAAGATTTACCCATAACTTAAAAATTTTTTCTTTAAATATTAGTTGAAATTTAATATTTTACGATGATAGATGATGAATTTTATACTCTATCAAAACCAATATATTTTTTATCTAAAGCATTTGGTTTAGCTCCATTTCAAATAAGTTCTAAATCAAAATTTTCAATTATATATAGAGCAATTTATACAATTTATTTTATATTTTTATTATGTTTAGTAACTGACAGTACGCTAGAAATATTTCCATCATTTTACCACAATAATAATTTACCAAAATTTGAGCGGTTGGTTTTATTTTTACAAATCGTATCAGTTATTGCTACAAACGTAACAGCTTGGTATAAATCAATATTTCATAATAAACATATAAAAGATATTTTAAATCAAATATCCGATTTATGCGTACAAATAGAAATACTTGGTTGTAAAATACCATATAAAAATTTTATACGTTATCAGAAATTTGTAATAATACCAAGCATAATTGGTTATGCGTTATTAAATTTTTCACAAAATATTTACATGGGTGAAAATGCACCTGGTATTTTTATATTAGTTGTCGGAAACGCGACGATGCTTTCACAATTTTTATCATCTTTAATTATTTTACGAAAACATTTTGAATTAATTAATATGAAGTTAGCTAAATACGGTGGTTTTCGTAAAGATGGTTATAGTGATAAAAGTAGAAAATTAAAAAGTAAGTTATTTATGCCGGTCAATAACGATTTATTTCGAAATAACAATACCGCTGTTAATTATTTTCAACCGATTAAACAAATCACAGAAATACACAGAAATTTATGTGATTTATGTAAAGAATTAAACGCGTATTTTTCATTATCTGTTTTATTTAACATTTCACATAATATAATGAATTTAACAAGTATTTGTTTTCTTATATCAGCATTAATGATTGAACCTCCTACTGCAATTTCTGTTTATTTAATTATTAGTATATCAACAGTCTTATCCATAAGTGTAATGTCATTTATACAGCTTAACCTTACAGCGTATGTTTGTTCAACTACAACAAGAGAGGTAAGTTATAATTAGATTACTTTTAAAACACATAAAATTTTTCAGTTAACACACTACCAATTTTTACACAAATAAAATTAGAAGAAAGAAATCCCTTTCATGAGACTTATGACTGGTGAAAATTTTTAAAAAGGCTTGTCTTTAACTTATGGCAAACACCATTATAATGCGTTTCACGGTTGATGAGCTCTGGTGTTTAGACGCATTTAGACCAATCAGAATGTTTGCCAGCGTTGTCAGATTGTACGAATGTATCAGTGTAAGAAACATTACATGCGCATGCATATAACAGCGGCAGTAGTTCACTTGTGTCTTGCATCTCGTACTGAACACATCGGTTATATAGTGCGTTGAACATGCAATACTTTATAATTATAATCAGCTGATTGTATGTTCAAAGGTATTGAAGAGCTTAGCAGATGAAGTGCTATGTAACAAAAATAATAGTTTAGTGGAAATTACTATAAAAGTCCTAAGGCCTTTTCCTTCATGAAAATTTTATCTTAAAAATTCTTAAAACTTTACTTTTCATTGTCATTTTTTTATTAGATTTATCGAGCAACGACTACCACAGTCATATAACACCTTACAACACTTACAACACTTCATCAACTAAAAAGTCTTTATTGTACACTGTAACATCTATAAATGGATTAACGGTAATTTAATAACACAAAATACTCGTAAAGATCTTTATAAGAGACATTTTTAAAGGAACACACAAATCATGTTAATGATGATAGGTGTTCATTACTAGAACTGTTATTACTTTAAAAAGTTGTTTATTAGGTTGTAGTGAATTTTGTTACAAGAAAGTGTCAAATGGTTTTAACATGTTAATCCTCTACAAACCTTAAGCTGTACATAGTCTCTTTATCCCCTAGTATTTCTGTAAACTGTAGATATACAGCGTTCTATGTAATCTATGTTACTAAGTATGCACTAAACACCTTCAGCAATCCCAAAATATAAATTTTTGGAAAATGTTACATAGCATCTTACATAGCAGGGCTAAAATAAATAGTTCTGTTTCTTATCACATGGTCAGCCAATTAAATGACTGAATCATTTAAGAACAGAAGAGGTAGAGGTGTAAAAGACACCAATCAGAGTTATCTCCTCTGAAAGTAATGAATTTCATTGTACAGCCAGACCCTGTGGTGAATGAAGTGAAGGTGTCTTTTACAGAGTGGAAAATATGTGCTTTTCAGAGGGCCCGGCATGCTGATAAGCGTACTTTTCTATTCAGTGAGGAAGGCAATGGTAAACCACCTCACTCCTCATTTTACTTAGTAAAACCTCTAGAGGTTCAAACCAGCCTTTCGGCTGTTGACCTAAACAACAACAGCATCTTCATCCACTCAGCTCTTCAACTGTTATTGAAAGACCAAAAAAATGGCTGACAAAATATATAACAGAGCAACAAGAGCAAGTATTGGCAACGTTACTAGTAAATCATTGGCAAGCTATGAAGTGGGTAGAAGGCAATGCGTACATTCAGAGCTCATCAGCTTTGAAAAATAGTATAATGATTTACTCTTAAGAGGAATCAATATTCCTCTTTGATTTCTTGACTACCAGTTTTGGGGCACTTCTGGTCGATACCGTACTTCAAACCCAATGATTTCTGAATCTACTCTTGAGAGGAATCAAATGACACTATTTCTGTTCCCAAATTCTGACTCTGATTTCTTGACTTTGGATTTTGGGCCACTTCTGGTCGATATTGAAATTTCAAATCCAATCCAGGCCCACTAAATTTTTGTCTAGATTACGAATTCGAAAACCGTTTGTTGCTCATGTACTTTCTAAAATCCAGGTGTGACGGACGGACAAAACAAAATGATAGATGGCAATAATTTTAAAAATCACAACCAATAAACCTAACCTATACGAGGTGTCGCTATTAAATAACGAAACTGATGTAAAAAATTTAATTTTAATTTTATACATAATCACTTATTGTCACCTTCAATATACACTCCTTCTCTACCCCTACAACGCTCCATGCAAATTTTCCATTGTTGGAAACAGTGCTGGAAGTCATCTTCTGCCAGCTCCTTCAGGACACGTGTCGCTCAAAAATGTTTGAAATGAAGCTCGCAAAAATGTTTGTACTGACACTTTGTACGCGATTGAAAATGACCCAAACTTTTTGGAAACAATAATAACATGTGATGACACGTGGTTTTTTTACTTCTGATCCGGAAATGAAGCGCCAATCCATGCACTGGAAGAGCTGAACTTCACTGAGAGCCAAAAAAGCTCAAATGAGCAAGTCAAAATTTAAAGCAATGATGATTGTTTATTTTGATATCCATGGGACTGTGTGCCTTCACTGGGTTCCTGAAGGTCGAACAATTAATCAATATTACTACCTTGAAGTACTTTCTAAACTACGTCAAAGAGTAAGGAAAAAACACCCCAAAATGTTGACAAAATGTGAAGGACAAATCATGGGTTCTCCACTAAGACAATGTGCCAGCTCATTCCGCATTATCTGTCAAGAGGTTCCTAGCCAAGTACAGCATCTCAGTGTTAAAACATCCACCTTAATCACCAGATCTTGAACCATATGATTTCTACCTGTTCCCTAAGGTGAAATCTGCATTTAAAGGGACAAGATTTGAGCCTGTGGAACCTGTAAAAGAGAAAGCGGCAGGAGTCCTGGAGGAGCTGACAGAAGATGACTTCCAGCACCGTTTCCAACGAAGGAAAATTCGCAAGGAGCGTTGTAGGGATAGAGAAGGGAGTGTATATTGAAGTTGACAACAATATGTATAAAATAAAAAATAAAATTTTTTACAACGTCAGTCTCGTTATTTAATAGCCACACCTCGTATTTCATGATTTCTTATTTGACATAGTATCCATATCAGAATAGTCTTTATTTTGAAGCTATACAGCACATGACGGACTTCAGCTTCCTCCTCCAATCCTCTCACCTCAACACATCAATATGTGTGACATTATTCATTCACTCTACTTCTCTTGTACAATCTTTCCTTCTATATCACCATAACAATTCTCATTCACTCTATTCATATCAATAATCTCAAAAAATCTCAATCTTTGGCCCTTTAGAAATATAACTACATCTCAAAATAAGTGAAAGAGGATGATGACCCAAAAAAACATGTTTTTAGCCATTGTTCTGTGTGTGAACAAAGTATCTTAAGAATGGAATACTGTACGAAGTTGAAACTTGGAATTCAAGTTAGTTATCATTAGGGGTGTCAAATTATTTACACTCAATCCATTCGTTGCAGGGCTAAAATAAATAGTTCTGTTTCTTATCACATGGTCAGTCAATTAAATGACTGAATCATTTAAGAACAGAAGAGGTAGAGGTGTAAAAGACACTTATCAGAGTTATCTCCTCTGAAAGTAATGAATTTTATTATACAGCCAGACCCTGTGGTGAATGAAGTGAAGGTATCATTTGCAGAATGGAAAATATGTACTTTTCAGAGGGCCCGGCATGCTAAAAAACGCACTTTTCCACTCAGTGAGGAAGGCCTGGTAAACCGCACCGCACTCCTCGTTTTGCTTAAAACCTCTACAGGTTCAAACCAGCCTTTTGGCTTATGACCTTAACAACAACAAATCACTAGGGGACCACACACAAACATTTTCCTCACAATCGATCAACTGGAAGTAGTAGTATAATCGTGCAATTTTTCATTTTTTTGTGTTCTAAATAATGACTCTTACGATTTTTAAAAAAAGTCGCCTCATTAACTAAATCTTTTGTTTTCTACAAGATAAGGTAAGGCCTATGTCTGCTGAAATTCTTGGGGAGGCTGTGCTCTCGACATATTTTTTTTAAGATTGTGGCCTTAATACACATTTTACGGTAAAATTGCATACATAAGTACAAAATTAAAAAAACCTACAACTTTTATTTCAAACATTTTTTTGTACAATGCTTACTTATTTTAGCGGCAATTAGTGATTTTCTGATTTTTTCACCAAAACCGTTAAAAAAATGGGATTTTTTTAAATATTGCAGCCTAACTATGCATTTAAAAACTAAATTGTACATAATCAAGATTATAGGAAATTAAAAACCTACAACTTTAATTCAAAGTATATTTTCTACAGACCTTAAATTAGTGTCAATTAATGATTTTTTGTATTTATAAGTCAAACAGAGGTTGATTTTCATTTTGCGTCATTCACTCATGATTAAAATTAGGTTATGTTTACATTTTACATTGTTTACTAATTAAACACAGGTTATATAGTTCATTATTTACATTGTTGAGAGAAATTCGCACGAGTGCTCCACACCACATTTTTATCACTGAATTTCTTCCATGATCTGGATTCGTTTTAATGTGCATAACAGTTGATATTAAACAAAAAATCTTTTTAAGTCCACGCGAGGCCTTACACATTCCATTTTTCTTACTTTCATGTAAGAGTTCAGCAATCCATAGATTCTTACTCTCGCTACCTTCTTTTAACATTTTTGTTTAGGTCAACAGCTGAAAGGAAGATTTGAACCTCAAGTGGCTTTACTAAGTGAAACGAGGATTGAGGTGGTTTATTAATACCTTCCTCATTGAGTGGAAAACTATGCTTTTCAGCATACTGGGCCCTTTGAAAAGGATCTACTTTTCACCCAGCAAATGACACCTTTACTTCATTCACCACACGGTCTAGCTGTATAATGAATTCATTACTCTCAGAGGAGATAACTCTGACTAGTGTCTTTTACACCTCTAACTCTTCTGTTATTAAATGATTCAGTCATTTAATTGGCTGACCATGTGATAAGAAACAGAACTATTTATTTTAGCCCTGGTATTAGTAGATCGTATGCAATTAATTAACACCCTATTTGTTTGTTATGGGTATTTCTAACATTAAAAATCTGGTGTGAAACACGACTTTCTCTTGCCAATGAAAATAACCTAACATTAGTAATAAAACATTGAATATGAACAAAAAACTAACCTTAAAAAACATAACCTTATTTTAATCATGAGTGAATGATGCAAAATGAAAACCAATTTTAGTTTGGCTTAATAATACGGAAAATCACTCTTAAATTTTAAAAAATCCCATTTTTAACAAATTTTCATGAAAAAAAAACAGAATATCACTAATTACCGCTAAACTAAGCGTTATACAAAGAAATGTTTGACGTAAAAGTAGTAGATTTTTAAATTGTTTACAACTTTGATTATATACACTTTCACACTAAAATGCATATTAAGCCTGCAATCTTTAAGAAAACCATTTTTTTACGAGAACAGCTTTCCCATGAATTTCAGCAGACATGGCACCTACTCTACCTTATAGAGCATAAAAAGTGTAGTAAATGAGATGATTTTTTAACAAATATAGGGTGATTCAAAAAGAGCGCCGGTTTTGATATATCAAATTAAGAGATTTATTTTATTGAAAAACTGAAAATAAATACATCAACAAGTTCATCTTACCTTCCGATTTCATGTATGAAAAATGATGTCATGCATGTGTCCTCCTCTACTGCGCTGGCACGCATCAACTCTGTCCATGAAATTGGATATCACTGCACGACAAGTTTCGACTTCCATTTGCCCGATAACCCGTCGAATTAAACCCCACATACGGCAGTTCTGTTTATTAACAAAACCGTTTAAGTGGAAGTGCGCCTCATCACTGAAAATGATTTTTTTTTGCGAAGGTGTCATCATCCTGCCGTTTTCTCAATACCCAGTCAACAAACTGTCGTCTCTTCTGGTGGTCTGCCACTTTCAAATGTTGTGTCAACGGAATTTTATACGGGTGATATTGGAGATCGTACCGAAAAATTCTCCGTACAGAAGAACATCGTAAACTCAATTGTTGAGAACGGCGACGTATTGATTTTGCTGGGCTAACAGCCACACTGTCACGAACCAACGCAACGTTCTGCTCAGTTCGGCCAGAACGACGACGTCCAGAACTTTTAAGGTCGACTGTTGAACCCGTATCAAAAAACTTTTTCATGAGCCTGCGAACTGTTGATTCATTCGGTGCTTCATTACGTCCCAGAGTACCGCGAAGTCGCCTGACAGTAGCCGCATAACTCTCTCCACTCTGGTAAAATGTTTTGACGATTAACACTCGTTGTGCAATAGTAAACTTCTCCATGGTTAGACACAGACTGCGAGAGTACTACACTGCGAACAAGAGAAACTACAACTGAATCGTCAATCGGAATGTTCTCCGAAATAGAAATGAGGTCTAACAATGTTGCCAACCGATAAACAAAAATTTACCAGCCGTTTAAAAACCGGCGCTCTTTTTGAATCACCCGTTATTGTAGGAGCTGTTTTTGAGAAAATTGCAGAATAGTAAACAATTACAGGAATTAACTACTACTTCAGGAACATCGATTTTGATGAAAATGTTTACGGAGGGTCCTTTAGTAGTACCTAACTTATGTTTTATGTTTCAACATCGTATGATGTTCTGTTCTTGAGATATTTTGTTCATACACATAGACCAATCGCTATAAACATGTTTTTTGGATTCATGGGGTCTGAAAATGTATATATCCGCTGAAAACTCAATTTGGAAAAATCGACATGAAAACAATACTTTTCTTTCTATATACTCATATAGGCAAGAGAAAGTAACATAAATAGTAGCTACACAATTGTGGAATATTAAAAACTTAACAAAAAAAACTTTAACTTAATAATGTCATTTATATTAACAAAAAGAAAAAGCACAAAAAGGAATAAGATAAAAAAAATTAAAAAGAAATATTAAATTAATTTATTAAAAATAAATTCAGTCATTTTTATGAAAAGAAATACATTTTATAACATAATAAATAGGCCTACTTAATACTTAAACAATACATTTTTACAACAAAATTACAGCGAATAAAAATGTATATTAGATAAATTTATATTTAACTGTATACTATATTACAGGAGAACCCTGCTTAACTAAAATACAGGGGCCGGATCCAATTTCAGATAAGACACTAAAATATATTTTTGAGTTTAAAAACAGTAGAAGTGAATATATACAGTATTTTTACAATTATTTATTAGTACGTGTAAATGAAAATACAGCAATTTTAAGAGAAAAAAAATCTTATTTTAATTACAGTATTTTTACAGTATAATACAATACAATATTAATACATTAGTATAGTATTAATAAAACCGGACAAATACCACAGGAATGGCTGGTTTCTACCTTTGTGGCAATACCAAAGACAATATATGCCAAAGATTGTTCAGACTATAGGACAATATCACTAATAAGCCATACCCTTAAAATATTTCTGAAGGTAATTCATGGAAGATTATATAGAAAACTGGAAGATGATATGGACGATACTCAATTTGGGTTCCGCATAGGACTGGGAACAAGAGAGGCATTGTTTGCTTTTAATGTCCTTTCTCAAAGATGCTTAGATATGAACATCGATATATATGCCTGTTTCATTGATTTTGAAAAAGCATTTGACAGGGTCCGACATGAAAAACTAATAGAATTATTGAAAAACAAAAATATAGACAGACGAGATTTGCGAATCATCATCAATCTGTATTGGAATCAAAAGGCCAATATAAAGGTCGAAGAACAAAAGTCCGAGAATATTGATGTAAAGAGAGGAGTAAGACAGGGTTGTGTTTTGTCGCCACTACTGTTCAACATGTATAGTGAAGCCATATTTCAAGAAGCCATAACAGAACTGAGTGATGGAATCTCTGTGGGTGGAAGGATAATAAATAACATAAGATTCGCTGATGACACTGTTGTGATGGCAGACACCCTGGAGTCGCTGCAAGAGTTGGTGAATAGAGTTAACGATCATTGCATTGGATATGGACTTAGAATAAATGAGAGAAAGACTAAATTTATGATTGTCTCGAAAGCAGAACATGGACATGAAACATTAACAATAGAGCAAACCCAAATAGAAAAAGTAGAGACATGCAAATATCTGGGAACCTGGGTTGATGGCAAGAATGACCAAAGTAAAGAAATTAAAGTACGAATTGAAACTGCAAGGCAAGCATTCATAAAATTGAAGACAATGCTAACAAACAAAGACCTTCAGTTACCTCTCAGATTGAGGGCTCTAAGATGTTATGTATTTTCTATCGTACTATATGGGATGGAAGCTTGGACATTGAAGAAACAACACATAAAGAAGATAGAAGCGTTCGAAATGTGGTGTTACAGGAGAATATTGAAAATTCAGTGGGTCCAAAAGGTTACCAATGTTGAGGTGCTCCGACGTTTAAATAAGGAGTTGGAAGTTATGAAGAGTATAAAAACAAGAAAACTAGAATATTTGGGTCACATAACCAGAGGAGAAAAATATGAGTTGCTGAGAATTATTATGCAGGGAAGGATCCGAGGAAGAAGAGGCGTAGGAAGAAGACGCATCTCCTGGCTGAGGAATCTTAGAGAATGGTTCAACTGTAGTTCATTGCAACTATTCAGAGCAGCAGCCAGTAAAGTGACCATAGCCATTATGATATCCAACCTCCGATAGGAGATGGAACTTTAAGAAGAAGATAGTATTAATACAGTATTTTTTCTGAGATTTTTGATGAACATTTTTTTGCTGCAATACTACACCTTCATTTTATTAGAAGTGTATGTCTGATGGTAAAGTTTCCTCACACTGTTCAACAAAATGTAAGGCTACCTAAAACAAATTCCAAGAATACTGAAACCTTACATTCATAATTTATTTCATTGGACACTGTTCTGTACCTTAACATATTAAAATTAAAATTCACTACATGCATTATATTCAGTATTGATATACGCTACAGTAATAACAATATTAAAAAAAATAATTCAGGTGTGTTTTGGCTAAACAAGTTATGGTTGAGGAGGATTAAGATAAGCGGGATTTTACTGTATATAAATATAATTAATATGAAAAATATTTTTCAGGCAAGTTTTACAGGAATTCTTGTACATGGTCTTTTGAACAGTGATGACCACGTTGGATTAAAACACGATGTAAGTACAATTTTACAGTAATGATGGTAAATTTACCATGATTTATTAATAATAACAACAACTATAACTTTTATCAGAATGATAATTATTCTTTTTGTCCTATAAGTAAGATTTTTGTCCTATAAGCAAATAAAAATTATAAAAAAGTACCTTAAAAAGTACTTACTAAAAATATTCAATATTAATTTGTGGTTAGAACATGCAATGACGATTGATGGAACCATCTCTTGATTTTGATATAATTGTTGCCAATACCAAATGAGCAATCCAAAACCAGTTGTAATTTTTCAGTTTATTATTGATGATGTTGTACCTATAAAATAAATATTAAATATTTATAACATCTAAATTTCAAACATTAATGTTACTAATATACTGCATTAACTAAAGTTAAACAACACATATCTGACTTACAACAACTACAATGATTTTGATTTATTCAAAACATCTCAACCTTGTTGGTATTAAGAAAAACAACAAAACTTACTGCCCTTTCACTATCAATCTAAAAAAATTAGCCCTAATGCATTTTGGTCTTTAGGGTCATCCTTTTACCATGACTAGCTAAAATGCTTGTTCTTCGAACAGTTTTCTTGGTGCTGAGTACAGTCTGTTGGTGTACCGAGTTCGATCCCTGTCAGGTCTTATATTATTAAATCATTCATTGTTATCTATTCGTACCTCTTACTCCCCCTCTGAAGCATGTTTATGGTCTGCCCCAGGAATCACTACATAACCTATCTTAGTCCGGGACTTTCTAGACTCGAATGATGCCGGTTTACAGATTTTTCGGATTACCGAATGTGGGTTATTTTACTGAAGATAATTGGGATAAATCGGGCAATTTAAGAATGCAAGCGGCAACTGAGTACACTAAATTGTATTTACAATTCTACGCGCATTATTATTATTATAATCAAAATGTATTATTTTCTTTAAAACCACCAGTAATACGGTAAAACATGGTAGATAAGGTTTTAAGAAATCTTTGGTGGAAGTAGGATATTTTAAATTTTACTAACAACAATTACTAAGATGAGCATTTTAGGCATGAAAGCGCTATAATTGGTTAAGTGTTTACTGTTTACCGTATTACTGGTGGTTTTAAAGAGAATAATACATTTTGATTAACAACATAATACAGCGATTAAACATCCCTGTATAGGATGTTTGATAAAGTAGGTAGGTAGGGACTCTGTTACCTTTTGTGATTACAATCATATCTTAAAAACAATCATAACATTAAACATAAATTTAAAAGTTCTGCAGAATTGCAAGCTTTGTTTGATTTGGCAAAGTTTTATATTTCTACAAAGTTTATAATTTTTTGTTAGATTTGGCCGGCCCATTGGCGTAGGGGTTAGCGCAACTGGCTTCTGCGCCAGGATCCCGGGTTCGATTCCTGGTCAGGTCTGGCATTTTTTCACTCATTTTCATTATCATCAATTTCCACCGTCTGTATTAGCAGAAATTGCAAAACAGTCGGACATAAAAAAAAATGAACACAAGGCATGCCAAATTAAAGAGAGGTTACCGTATTATGTTTGTAAGGACTTACAGCATTATTTTCATATATTAAATGTTCCTACTTTTATCAAACATTCCTACATAAAAATAACATATAACATTATAAAAAAATTTTATAACTCGTTAAACAATTTTGAGAATTTTATTAAAAGTTGTAGTTCATGAAGAAATAACATAGATATAATTATAAAAAATGAAATATGATTCCTTATCTACCATGGTAGGAGTAGGAAGTTTTAAATTTTGATGTGAAAATATTTTTTAAAGAATTTTAATTTACTGAAGATGTGTACAAGATACACGAAAGCGCTATAAACATTGGTAAGTGTTTTCTGTTAGTACCGTATTCTGGTGGTTAGAAATATATATTTCAATTTTAAATAATACAGCTGTTTATAATCCTACATAGGATGTTTGATAAAATTATATAATACTTGTATTTTTCAGCTACAAGTGTTTTCTCAACAAATTCTCCACCAAAGGATTACATTCACAGCCGCTGGTTTCTTTGTTCTGGATTTTACATTGATAAACTCAGTAAGTTCTCTAAGTTACGAAATAATAATTAAATGAATTAGAAAAATTTCATTCAAACATTTTTTATAAAGAATAATAAGATGGGAGGAAACAAAATCTTGAGAAGCGTTCAGGAAATTAAGACTGTTTTCATCAATAAATATGGAATTGAACTGCTCTGCTATTACTTGATTAGATTACCACATCATACGTCATTAATCTTTTCTCCATAAATATAATTTAAATAGGCAAACTTTACTGTTCCAATTCATTTCAATAAAAAAATAGACATCTCCTCAAGGCCTATCAACTCCCCTATTTCCCTCAGGTTTGTACTTCAGTGTTTAGAGGGGATTCTTTCTAGAAACACCCACTGAACATGATCCTTCCATCTCCATTATAATTCACTGATTCTTTAATAACCCACATGAAAATGGTCCGATGGTAGTTAAATCATTGTTGCCAGATTGCTGCCAGCACATTCATTCAAGTCGGCAAGAATTTTTAGAGGTCTCCCTAACTAGCCGTCTAAGCTCTTTTTTAACAAAAAAAGCATTGTGGGTTCCTAATAAATTGTACGAGGTACGTTCGTAAAGTAAGTTCCGTTTTGAAATAAAAAAAGAACAAGTACAGAAACAACAATGAAATTTATTTCATAAAAATTTACAACTCTAACTATTTTTCGACATAACTCCCTTGATTTCCAGGCATTTGTCATAGCGTGGTACAAGCTTTTGTATACCCTCTTCATAGAATGCTGCCGCCTGTGTAGTCAACCAAGAGGTAACATGTTCTTTCAGCTCTTCATCATTGTTCAACTTTGCCTCAAAGGAAAGACTTCAGAGGCAGAAACAAATGAAAGTCGCTAAGAGCGAGGTCAGGGCTGTATGGACGATGGTCGAACAAGTCCCAGGCAAAGTCCTGAAGGAGTCTTTTTGTCTCATTCGCAGTGTCTTATTAAAACAAAAAACTGAAACCGTGAACCGATACACGTTAACTATAGTTCAATTAACACGCCACTAAAATATAAAGAGCACAACTGAAAAACCGATGATGTAAGAACGCCAGAAAAATAATACTGTGTGGGATGCAAACAAGGCGCTCTCGGCACAGCAGATGAGGTACTGCTGGATGCCACGTATGCGTCCATGGCGCTGAACAAGTTAAGTTAGATATCACTAGAGGACCTGACACGGACATTTTCATCAAAATTGGTCAACCAAAAGTAGTAGTTTATTCGTGTCATTTTTCACTTTTTTCCGATTTTCTCAAAAACAGCTCCTATGATTTTTTTTAAAAATTGCCTCATTCACTACATTTTTTATGCACTACAAGATAGGGTAGGTGCCATGTCTGCTGAAATTCATGGTGAGGCTCTTTTCTCGTAAAAAATTTTTTTTTTTAAGATAGCAACTTTAATATGCATTTTAGCGCAAAAATGTATCTAGTAAAAGTTGTAGAGAATTTAAAACCCTACAACTTTTATTATAACGCTTAGTTTTGCGGTAATTAGCAATTTTCTGTTTCTTACTCATGAAAACATGTAAAAAATTGATGTTTTAAAGATTTCAGCCTTATTATGCATTTTACAACAAAAAAATATAATCAAATTTATAGGAAATTAAGAGATCTACTACTTTTATTTCAAGCGTTTTTCTCTACAGAGCCTAGTTTAGCGTGAAACAGTGATTTTCCATATATTTATGCCAAATTGAGGTTGATTTTCATTTTGTGTCTTTCACTCATGAAAATTAGGTTATATTTATTGAGGTTAGTTTTTTGTTTATTTCTAATGTTAGGTTTATTGTTAATTATTTGCATTGGCAAGAGAAAGTTGTGTGTGTTTCACACCAGATTTTTATTATAGGTACTCTTTGTTACAGGTTATTGGAGCAGTAACAACATATCTTGTAATACTGATACAATTCCAGATCTCAACATAAAACTTTTGCATCCTTCATTATTTTACATTATTTTCCCCCTAAGATTCTCTGTTTGAATCATCGATACAGCTCTAAAACCTACATAATATAGTTGCTATTGATCTAAATGTTTTAAAAACCGAGAAAAAATATTATGCAGTATATGGTGAACATGAAAAGAGTAGAAATATGCACGCATTTGTAAATAATGTAGTCTTAAATAAAACTATAATATAGAAACTGTGTTGTCTATTATACAGAGAGATTACTTGTATAATTAAAAAAAAAATTAAATTCCATAAAATTCAGCATTTGAGTTGTTTTATAAAAAGATACCTCTGGAGTCTGAAGATGATTTGTAGGAAGGGGTTTATAATTTGAGTAAAATATTTCAATAATATTATTTTGATATATCCGCTAACAAGACAAAATTGATGAATTTCCCAGAGAAAAATCCTGTACAAACAAAAATAGTAATCAATGGGTGCTTGATAGAGTAGTTAAGACTTTGTGAGATTTCAGTAGAAGCCCGGAATAGTTTTTTTAATGACTTAAAATAGTCATACCAAAATAATTTCAGAATTTTTTTTTAAATAAATCTTATTGTTGATAATAAAAAGTTTGCAACTGAAAGTGATAAGGTCTTGCTTTAATATTTTACTTAGTCTATTAAAAGGTGCACCTTACTTAGTCATTAAACTAGTTAAGGCTTCAAATAAAATCTCTCAATAAACTCATTTGTTTTTAGTACATAATTTGGTACAATAGCGTTGCCAAGGGATAAAAGAGTGTAAAGAAATCCAGTTCAAGTTTTACAAGATTCTCGCTGTTCCAGTATTGTTGTATGGTAGTGAGTCCTAGGTATTTGGGCGGAAAGATGAACATCAGATCCAGGGAGCAGAAATATGGTTCTAGAGAAGAGTTCAGGGGTCAAATTTTTCATAGATTTTATTAAAATAAAGAAATCAGAGTCCATTTAAATATCTCCATCAGTTAGAAACAATTGGTAAACACAGATAGAAATCAGACGAACATTTGATATGAATGAGTGAGGATATATGAGCGAAAAGAGCATTAAATTACACATCTGATGGATGAAGAGATGTGGGTAGGCGACGAAAAAGATGGGCAAAGTAGTTGGAAGACCTAATTGATAACAGGAAGAAGAATAAGATATCTCTGGAAGAGGTAGCTTCAGAATATTTGCTGATACTAAAAAAAAACTGCTGCTAATTACGTGGCAATTCCAGAAAATAAGAGTACTGAGCCTCTATTGCTCAAAGCGAATATTTTTCAATAAATAAATAAATGTTGCAGTACTGAATTCAAGGTCAAGATCTTCAGAGTAAAACGATTGCTCATCTATGTCAGTTGATTGAAACTCCAATTGTTGTAGCCATATTGAGAAGAGTGTGTAAACAAGTCTAGGGTCAGGACAGGTTTTTTCTGTTCGCAGTACATCTAAGTATGAGTACTAATACAGAACACCTGACACTGTTAGTACCTAGTAGGACCAAAACCAAAATACCAAATGAGAGAAGAAAGAGTTTTTTCTTGAAATACTTGATTCTATTACAACTAATTAGACGCTGGCTAACAGCAGAAGTATTCTACGTCCAAAAATCTTATTTTTCAGGAGAGCCAATTTAAAGTTTTATTTTAATGCTTCTCATTATTTTTAAGAAATAAACATTTAAAAAAATTATGTTTATATAGTTTTGAATAATATTGGGCATACAATATTTTTGCACTAGGAAACTGTAAGCTAGAAGAATGTTTTGCCTAAATAACCTTAACATGCAATTTTTGGACAAAGGCTAGTTCTGCTCCAAGCCAACGTATATTCTATAAATTGTTGCAGACTGCCCCACTAATATAGTCGCCTACAGACGGTCCCAGGACCTGCTGTGGCGACCGCTTCCAATGCACAGCAAGCAGTGCCTTCCCTCCAACATTAAGTGGACTTGCTAGGGGGGGGAAGGGTATATAAACAGCTGCTTTGGACTGCGAGGATCATTCACTGCCCAGCTCTCAACCTGAAAGGAATAAAAAGACTGAAAGGAACTGAAGCAAGATGAACAGCCCAGCCAAGTTGGGACACAGCCATCCCTGGACAACGCTACTGGTGGCAGACGCCTCATTACCGCCCCGGTCAGCTGATGGAAGCCTGTGCATGCCGGCAGACACCACGGTGAAGATGGAGGTCAGCACAGGCCTGGAGGGAACCGCCTTGGCTGCCCGGACACTGCAGGGCTCTGGGGACCATCACTACTACACTGCAGTGGGGACCCAACTGCCGCAAAGGGAAGGGTGCTTTGGACTGCTTTGGTGCTTTGGGAAGGGTATATAAACAGCTGCTTTGGACTGCGAGGATCATTCACTGCCCAGCTCTCAAACTGAAAGGAGTAAAAAGACTGAAAGGAACTGAAGCAAGATGAACAGCCCAGCCGAGTTGGGACACAGCCATCCCTGGACAACGCTACCGGTGGCAGACGCCTCATTCCCGTCCCGGTCAGCCGATGGAAGCCTGTGCATGCCGGTAGACACCACGGTGAAGATGGAGGTCAGCACAGGCCTGGAGGGAACCGCCTCAGCTGACTGGACACTGCAAGGCTCTGGGGGCCACCACTACTACACTGCAGTGGGGACCCAACTGCCGCAGAGGGAAGGCTAAGCTTGAGCCCAAATAGTCAAGCCATCACCTTTGGACACCACACTGCACACGCTGGCTCCGGCCACCAAGAACGGCAATTTTCAGAGCCACTCATCCTGCAAGGCGAGGTTTGGCCATGTGTCGTCGGCCCTGGTCAGCGACAAGATATTGATATTCTATCAAAATGTACATCCCCATGTGCACATATATAACAAAAAGAAATATAATGTATCTAAAGAAATAGGTCTTACTATAATTAAGAAAAGAAATTTATATTTTAATGTTATCCGGAATGTCAAATAACATTTCTCTGTATGAAATATAAAAAAAATCATATGAAATTTACTTACAAAACATTACGGATTAAATGGAATACAAGGCCAATAAATTGGTTTACTACGATCCTTTAACCGATTAAAAGTTAACTGCATAGCTGTTTCCATTCCGCATATTTTTGGCGCAGCATCTCCATACAATAATTTCATTTCATCCGTACGTTTTTGTCCATCTACATTAGTATTAGGAACTGGAACCCTAAATTCTGGTGTAAACACAATTTTTTTACTTTTCTTTTTTGAATTATCTGAAAATAATAGAAATTAAATACTCAATTTTATTTAATTTAGTGACAAATATAATGACAACTTATTATTATTTTATCAAACATCCTATGTAGGATTACAAACAACCGTATTATTTAAAATTGAAATATACAGAGTGTTTCACGAGGAATCTGCCATACTGCACAAGCTTATTAGTCTCATCAAAATAATTAAAAAAGTTAATATAAACATGAATCCGGAAATGCTTCGTTGGCGAGTTATACAAACAGGGTCAAAGATTTCACCTGAAATTCAGCTCCCTCAGTGAAATTAACTCACACTGAAATTTTTAGGGTGTTAATTGAGCTTTTTAATTACACAAGTTTTATGTAAAATGAGCTGACAAATCGTATAAAACCTGTCCCAGAACCTATCTCCAATAGTTAACGAGAAAATTGGGGTAAAGTAAAAAAGGTTAGGGTCGAAAACACACTTTTTTTGTGTTTTGAGACTACAATACCTCCGTTAAATTGCCTATAAAGAAAGAAAAACGTTCAATACAATTTGTAGAAAATTTTATACTCAAAAATTATTGTAAATAACGTCAATAAAAATGAAATAGTTTTCTTTTAAATTCAATTTTACTAAGGAACACGCAAAACTACAAATTATGAAAATCACGCATTGCTAACAAAGTAGTGAAGGTTATTTAGTACATAGGTTGGCCGTTAGAAGCGCTAACTTACATATTTTGATAAGCAGTTCTAGTTCCAATATTAGGTTATGTACAGTTTTCCATTTTCATTGTTGTAATAAAGTTGTAAGTGTAGATATTTAACACTTACTATATTCATTTGAGAACTGAAAATACAAAGATAAGAATAATTTAAAATAAAGTAATATACCTTTCCCTTTTTTATTAGTTTTTCTTGTATCTACTAACACAGTTTTTTTAGTTCTTGTTCTATGTTTATTAGATATTGTCTTATTTCTTGCTGACTGTGACTCAGTTTCTGAACTACTTCCATTATTGTTCAGTAAATTACGTTGTCTCTCTAAAACATACACATAGACCAATTAGAAAAAATTACAAATAATTAATAACAATTAAAAGATTTTTATAATTAATCTGTATACAGGGTGGCACAAAAGTCACTGCACAGTTGGTTAAAAGAAAAAATTAAAATTACAAGAAGATGTAGTACAATAGTTTTAGCCCGTGATGTTGGTATTACAAAATGCTGATAATTAAATTTCGTCAAAATTCAATTAAAATTGAATTAATTAATTAAAATTCGTCAAATTATTGGTTGAAGGGCAGATATTGACATGCCTCAACGTTCACCAGATATCACGGATTTTTTGTGGATGGATTTTTTCGTATGGGGTGTCGTCAAGGACTCTGTTTATTCTAGAAAGCCTCAGACCATCGACGAAATGAAAGACTACATACACGAGGCATTTGAAGATTTGGACAGTAATACCACACTATGCCATAGAATGTGTAACAGTGTTCGAGAGAGACTTGAAAGATGTATTACTGAAGACGGAAAACAATTTGAACATAAAAAATAATTGTAAGTTGTAAATTGTAAGTTTTTTTGTAATAAAAAATACATTCAGTCTTTGTTTACTGTAGTGTGCAGTGACTTTTGTGCCACCCTGTATATAAATGAGAAAAAATAAATCTTTATAATGCATCCTGCAGTTTGAAATTATTTCTATTTCATATAATGAATTAATATAATAATTTGACCAACCTTCTTTTTAAACTGTGTCACCTTTATTTTTATTCTTACTTACACATGTTTAGGTGGATCCACCATCATCAGAGTAAATAAAAAAATTGAAACCAAAAAATTTTTTATCTCACTTATTTAAAATTTACAGAAGATGATACATCTTCAGTCATTTGTATAAAACTCTATAAATACTCTATTTGTATAAAACTATAAATGAGAAAGCCCTCACTGACTGATTCAATCACTCATCACTGATTCTTCTGATTGTATAATAGCTAGAAAGCTGAAATTTGGAGGGAATATTCCCTTTAGATTAAATAGAAAAGTTAAACACAAACGATTTCAACACTCCATCGTTAAGGAGTTAAAAGGGTGTTTAACTCTTAAACCGATATTTTTCGTTTACTAAGTTCCGCACACGCTAAATGGCTGAAACTCGATGGAGATGTTACACTTATAGTTAACCAACAAAAATTACCCTTTAAGCAATTCCAAAATGTACCACTAAGGGTACGAAAATGATTTTCAACCCTTAAACCAATATTTATTGTTTACCAAGTTCCACATGAGATAGATGGCTGAATTTTGGTGATGTTATTTATAGTGCAAATAAAAAAATTACCCCTAACTATTTTCAAAATGTACCCCTGAAAGATTGAAAAGGGTGCTCAACCGTTACACCAATATTTACTTTCTCTTTATGAATATATAGGAAGGAAAATATTGTTTTCATGTAGATTTTTTGAAATCCAGTTTTCACTCGATTAACACGTTTTCAGACCCCCTGAACCCAAAAAAACATGTTTTTAGCAATTGGTCTGTGTGTGTGTGTGTGTGTGAAAAGAATATCTCAAGAACAGAATATCGTTCGGACTTGAAACTTAAGTTAGATGCAACTAACATTTTTTGTGCTCTATAAGATAGGATAGGCACCATGTCTGCTGAAATTCTTAGAAAGGCTGTTTTCTCGTAAAAAATTCTTTTTTTAAGATTGTGACTTTAATGTGCATTTTAGTGCCAAAATATTTATACTAATAAAATTTGTAGAGAATTTAAAATCCTACAACTTTTATTTCAAACATTTTTTTGAATAACAGTTAGTTTAGCGGTAATTAGCAATTTTCTGTTTATTTCTCACAAAAATGTGTAAAAAAATTGATATTTTAAAATTTCAGCCTTAGTATGCATTTAAAAACAAAAGCATATAATCAAATTTATATGAAATTAAAAGATCAACAAATTTTATTCACAGCATTTTTCTCTACAGAGTCTAGTTTTGTGTGAAAGAGTGATTTTCCGTATTTTAAAGCCAAATTAAGGTTGATTTTCATTTTGCGTCTTTCAGTCATGATTAAAATTAGGTTATGTTTTTTTGTTTATTTATAACGTTAGGTTATATGGTTCATTATTTACATTCACAAGAGAAAGTCGTGTGAGTGTTTCACACCAGATTTTTTTTCATTAAGTTCTGAAGGAGTTAGATGGCTGAAACTCAGTGGAGATGTTTACCTTTAATACAATACACCCTTAAGTCAATATTTTTATATTTTTGAACAAACTCTGCAAAGAATATAAGTTGAAAGTTTCGACGAAGAAGACGAAGGTAATGGCATTTAGGGGCAAGGAGCCAGTCAGAAGTAAAATTGTTATAGATAATAATATTTTGGAACAGATCTCCCACTTTCAGTATCTAGGTTGCAACATTACATAGTAACAGGATATAAAGATGCTTACAATAAGATGCACAAATTTCAGCAAATATGCGGAACTATCCACCGCACTTTAAAAAATAGCACCAGCAAAAACATGAGGGTGAGATTTTATAAAACATTAGCAGTCCCGACTCTACTCTATGGCAGTGAACTTGGGTACTATCAAAGCGAGAGGAGAGTAGATTGCAAGCATCTGAAATTAAATTTCTTTGACATACATATGGGTGTAGTAGAGAAGATCATTACAGGAATACCAAGATAAGGAAAGAACTCGACATCTTCTCTTTAAACAACAAGGTATCCCTGAACAGAATGCAGTGGTTAGACCATGTAAACAGAATGCGGGAGGACAGGATACCTAAGCACACACTGGGCTATAAGCCGGAGGGCAGGAGAGAACGAGGACGCCCGAGAAAGAGATGGGCAGATTTGAGAGGTTCAGAACAGGCAGAGATGCCTAATCCTTGAAAGCCAGAAGAAGAAGAAGATCAATATTTTTATTTAGTTTCAGACGAGGCAGATGGCTGAAACTTGGTGGAGGTGTTCAATATGCTTGTATATCAGCTCCCCCCCCCCAACCCCTTCCTTGTACACTATCAAAGGTACTATACATGATCATTTCCATAAATTGATTCCATGTGATATCCAATTAGCATGTTACATCTCTTCTCCTTAGCTTTACAAATACCTCTATCAAAATGTTTATTGGTAACACACACCTATTATATAAATCTGCAAATTGTTAACACACACCCATGCACATGCGCGCGCGTACACACACAAAACATACTTACGCAATTCCATTTTATGTCTTATACTTTGCTCGAAAAATGCTATCATTTCTTCGTTAACAACAAATTCTAAATCATCACCTCTTTCCTTTTCATCTTCTTCACCATCATCCTCATCATCATCAATGACAACAACATCATCTTCTTCTTCCTCTTCATCATCATCATCATCGTTGTTAGGAACCACCATCTCCTCCTTATTGTACCGATGAAAAAGTGTGACTGGCTCACAATTATCATGATAAGGGTAACCACTATTATTATAATTCTCATTAAAATACGGATTGGCCATTCCAATATTTGACTCCTAAAAACCAGAATTCTTTATGTTATTGAATACAAAACAAAACAATGTTTTTTTACAAGAGTTTATAATAGTCACTTTTATCATTAATACCTTCAAAAGTGAAATTTTTTATTTTTATAGAAAAATTGTTTTTAGTTTTTTAAATCATAAAGTTTTTTCTACTATAGATACTAAAGTCACGAGATTGGCTTTTGCGTATGGATGGGGTGTGAGGAATGGAAGTGAAAATTTGACAATGCTGCCAACCTCAACAGTGAGACACTACTTGTACATTTCGTTACCGCACCAGTTTTCAGATAAATTTTGTAAGCTGTGGTTTATTCTGAGAAAATGTTTTCTTCATAAACCTTACAAGAAATAAATGTGACCGGTATCTTAATTACATGACTATAGTCGTTAGCACGTTCAGTTGACACAATGGAGCAGTATAGGAGAGTGTATTTCTTATGGGGCTCTTACTGCTACTACCACGTACAAAAACATCGGCTTTTTAGATCAATCAATGCCATCATAACCAATAACATTCCCCTCCACTGCTCTTTATCGATAACAAACATTTATAATATAGAGTAGTCTATTTATGACTATTAATTAATAATTAACACCATAAGTTTATAATCTGCCCATAACAGACAGGTGGAGAATCAAATTATTTACTCTCAATCTGTTTTTGCTGGGCTAAAATAAATAGTTCTGTTTCTTATCACATGGTCAGCCAATTAAATGACTGAATCATTTAAGAACAGAAGAGGTAGAGGTGTAAAAGACACTAATCAGAATTATCTCCTCTGAAAGTAATGATTTCATTATACAGCCAGACCCTGTGGTGAATGAAGTGAAGGTGTCATTTGCAGAGTGGAAAATACGTGCTTTTCAGAGGGCCTGGCATGCTGATAAGCGTACTTTTCTATTCAGTGAGGAAGGCAAGGTAAACCACCTCACTCCTCATTTTACTTAGTAAAACCTCTACAGGTTCAAACCAGCTTTTCGGCTGATGACCTAAACAACAACAAGTTTATAATACTCAACTTCATTTGCGGAATGCAAATGTGAAATACTTTTTCCGATATCTGTACTGGGAAAGATTTTTTAGATTTGTAATAACTAATTTACTGTCTGGCCCATCATTATAATACTAATAGTGATGGGGGAATTTTCAATTTACCCTCTATATAAATTATAGAAGAAGAGGAAGTAATAAATATATAAAATCAATTACCAACAACATGTCTGACAAAACAATGGACAAAAACAAAAACTGTAAAAAAACACGTTAATAAAACTTCTAACAATAACAAAACAGATAAAATGGAAAGAAGCCAACTTTAACTAATTAACATAGATTCTGGAAAAAAAGAGGTTGTCTAACTGATAAACAGTTATTCTTTTAGGTAAAATTATTTTATCAATAACAATTTACACTTACATGGTAATTAGGTGGATAATGTAGACACATATTACTGCCAGAAATCTGTGTGGAATTGTAGTAATAGTTTTGTCTCCAATTTTCTACAGCTGCCCAGTGCTTCCAGTACTGTTCAAAACCTCGCATTGCAGTGAAAGGATCCATTACATAAAATTAACTGTAGCATACAAAAAACAATAATCATGAAAACTAATTCAAATAACAAAATAATATTCGTAAATATATACAAATAAGGATGCTATGATAAAGTATGATTTCCTAATGAACAATTTAAGGTGACTATAGGTATAGGCCAGCTACTGGCTTGTGGCGCCTCCGCACAAAACAAAGGACAGTCAAGAACAGGCCAAATACGAGGTGTGGCTATAAAATAACGAAACTGACGTTGTAAAAAATTTTATTTTAATTTTATACACTATCACTTATTGTCACCTTCAATATACACTCCTTCTCTATCCCTACAACGCTCCATGCGAATTTTCCATTGTTGGAAACAGTGCTGGAAGTCATCTTCTGTCAGCTCCTTCAGGACACGTGCCACTTTCTCTTTTACAGCTTCCACAGGCTCAAATCTTGTCCCTTTAAATGCAGTTTTCACCTTAGGGAACAGGTTGAAGTCACATGGTACAAGATCTGGTGAATAAGGTGGATGTTCTAACACTGAGATGCTCTACTTGGCTAGGAACCTCTTAACAGATAACTTGGAATGAGCTGGCACATTGTCTTGGTGGAGAACCCATGATTTGTCCTTCCACATTTCGGGGCGTTTTTTCCTTACTCTTTGACGTAGTTTAGAAAATACTTCAAGGTAGTAATATTAATTAATTGTTTGACCTTCAGGAACCCAGTGAAGGTACACAATCCCATGGATATAAAAAAAAACAATCATCACTGCTTTAATTTTTGACAATTACAAGATGTGCGATTGGCTTCGTGCTAGAGGAATCCCTTTCTCTGATTCAATGATGAAACCGGAGTTGTACAAACTCGTTAAAAAATGTAAATCCACCAAAAGAAAGTACCATTTTGATAAACTATTGTGCACCAATGATCAAGTCCTTCTCAGCTCTTGTTTATATCAGTTGCAAAGATACCTACATGAAATAGGCTATAGAAAGAGTTCATGAAGTGCTTAACAAAGGCAACAAAATCACATATTGTAATGAACGTTTTAAAAATTAAAAAATTTTTAAGTCAAGAGAATTTGATGTTCTGAATGTACTTCAACACTGAGTAAAACAAATAATCCACCAATTATGATTTAATTCTACAGCTACCACTGAAGGGTAATGACATGTAGGCCTATAATTACTACACTGTAATATTAGATACTGTATAATCATGCTATCATTTTAATAACTAAGAGAAGACTAGTAGTATTACGTGCTTACTTGATAGCATATTTTAACAGTTCAACACACTGTCGTTAAGTTTTGCAAGAGAAAAGTAAACAGTCGATTATCATTTATTCTGGAATAACTAAGTAGGCTTATAAATTATGTCGTTGCTGTTAGGTCCATCAGCTGACAGGCTGGTTTGGACGTCTTTACAAAGTAAAACGAGGAGTGAGGTTGTTTACTAAGTACCTTCCACACATTAATTATAAAAATACTGAAATAATTGACTTGTGAGCCATTAGTTTCGATAATCTGTTCACCCCAAAACGTATTGTATCAGATAAAATGATACCAGCTTAAGAAAAACTCTTTAACCTGTAAAATTTTAATAAAAACGTTAGAAAAACATAAAACTGACGATATTTTTAAGCACTAAATGACCATATTAAAGATACTACAATATCTAAATTTTAAACTTACTTGTTTTAGGTTAGCAATAATGTAAAACTAAGCTGCTGAAATGAAATATTCAGCAAGTTACAAAAACATAAAATTTCACTGAGAACATAACCTATTAACATGCAACTGCAAAAAATATAAACAAAGTATTGTGCAAATTTTTTGAACACAAAGCCATTGCTATGAGATGAAGATACGGATGACGTCATTGTAACATTGCTATAACTGATTACTCCACCATTCGATATTTCGTTGGTTTAAAAAAAATAATAATCGTTGATCTATTGATATTAAAAGTTTATATTGATACCAAAAGCTTATTTAAACTAAAAGTATATCACTATTTATTATCAGGCCATCCACTAGCGTTTGTCAAATCAATCTGACAATTTACCCACGCTGCTTTACAGTTATTAAAAAATAAACTATCATATTTAGTTTACACCAACTTCGTTGTTTTCTCTAAATATCTAAAGAAATAAATCTGGTAATCCACTCGGGCAGACATGACACGTTGTTTCACAAAACAGGAAAGCCGATTTTTTCGTGGAGTGTAACTGAAAGGGAAATGGAAGATAATCTCGCCGTCCATTACAGCATGGTGTAAGATTAAATGAGTGCAGTTATCTTTGTTATTGTCTTACACAGTGGCAGCTCGTGCCTTCAAGAATAGGTGAAGAGTTGTAAAAAACTGAGAAAAACTAGTATACTAATGTATTCACTAGACTCCCGAAAGTAAAAAAGTGTAAAATACACACATACAAAACAACTGTGTGACACCGCAAATACAAAACAACTAACGTAGGTACCTATATAGAACATGCAGGGGCAGTAGGACTGGTCGACCTGCCTCAATCTCTTCACTATTCGTGGGCAAGTCGGGAGGGCTAGGCGTGCATATTTGCCGCTGACGTCTCCGTTGTCTCGGCAACTCGCTCGCACTGGAAGAGAAGCGGCGGCCACCCGTCTAATTCTTTAGTAGGCTACTTGGCCATTTATTTCATTAGCCTGTATTACCAGTTGATTATGCTATTTACTGTTGTTGTTTAGGTCATCAGCCGAAAGGCTGGTTTGAACCTGTAGAGGTTTTACTAAGTAAAACGAGGAAAGAGGTGGCTTACCATGCCTTCCTCACTAAGTGGAAAAGTATGCTTATCAGCATGCTGGGCCCTCTGAAAAGCACATATTTTCCACTCTGCAAATGACACTTTCACTTCATTCACCATGGGGCTGGCTGTATAATGAAATTCATTACTTTCAGAGGAGATAACTCTGATTAGCGTCTTTTACATCTCTATCTCTTCTGTTCTTAAATAATTATTCAGTCATTTAATTGGCTGACCTTGTGATAAGAAACAGAACTATTTATTTTAGCCCTGCAACAAACAGATTGGCTGTAAATAATTCGTCATACTACCTATCTGTTATGGGCAAGCTATTTACTATAACAGAACAACATTATAAAACATTTCCCATGCGCATGGGCCGACTAATGACTGGGGGAAGAGAACCCTTTTCTAACTGCCCCTTTATGCTAGTTGGAGCAGCATCAGCGATGATTAACAGCATGGGAATATTATTGATTAACAAGAGTGGGAGAGGCAAAAATGGTACATGCAGGGTAAGCCAAGTCTTCCACAGTTTTTAAAAAATTGTAAAAATAGCTTCTATTTATGGTTCAGACTGTTCTTTTTGTTCATTTACATCTGTCATTCTATAAAATATTGCATGAGAATTTATATGCAATCAAATCTGGCATAAAAAAATAAAAGAATATTTTTGTAAAAAAATTAATTAAATAGTTAAGCATGATGATATGAGATATTTATATTACTGCTAAAACAAAAGTTGCATTTCTTGCAGCAGTAGATTAGTTGTATGATCTCAGTATAGTAAAAGATAACATGAACTCTCGTTCATAAATATTTTTAATGAATTGCTAAAAGTAACTGTGCCCATAACAGGCAGGTAGATTGTAAACTTTATTTGCACTCGATTCTACAAATTTCAAGGCTACAAAAATTAGTTTTGTTTCTTATCGCTTGATCAGCCAGTTATATGATTGAAGTATTTAAGAACAGAAGAGGTAGAGGTGTAAAAGACACTAGTCAAAATTATTTCCACTGAGAGTAATGAATTTCACTAAACAGCCAGACCCTGGGTTGAATGAAGTAAAGGTGTCATTTGTAGGTGAAAATTAGATGCTTTTCAGACAGCCTGACATGCTGATACTTTTCCACTCAATGAGGAAGGCATTGTAAACCACCTCACTCCTTGTTTTACTGAATAAAACTTCTAGAGGTCCAAACCAGCCTTTCAACTGGGACCTAAACAACAAAAAACAGGAATTGGCTTAGATTATCGAGGAAGTTAAAAGTTATCTGCTATTATATAAAAATGGAAAATTTGAACCAACAAAATAGCGAAAGCCCAGCAACTTACCAAGAACACATATACAACAAGAAAGACCTATCTATTCAATCTAAACTGCAACACCATAAAATGGTAGTACAACCCGAAGCCATTTATTGCTGCAAAAATATTTCTAATTTTAGAACTAAAACTACAATGAGAGAAATTCTTGGGATATAAAGAAGAATCCTTAGGACTTGCATAAACAAAAAACAAAAACTCAACAGTATCTGGATCTTAATGTCTAATTCTGAACTCTACCATGAAGTCGAGCCAATTATTAACATAATGGGGAAGAAACAAATTTCTTTCTTTGGGCATTTGCTTAGAATACCGGACAATTGAGTACCTAACTAAATTTCTATAATTAACTTGTGGAAAAATCCTCCTAGGTAGTTGGCCGAAGTAAAGCAAGATATGCAAGAACTTAACATTGCAGAACAAGATCTTTTAGAAAAATCTGAACAGCTTAAGTTGCCTGAAGATAAAGACACAAGATTCGTCAAAAAACTCGAGCTCTGTCATCAATGATTTGTACAGATAAAATCAGACAGACAGATCCTAAAATATGAAGAATAATTATTGGGAAAAGCATAAGAATCTTAAAACCAAACCAAGAAGGATGTCTAAGTTTGATTTATATGGTCCAATGAGGCTCTAAAAGAAAAATATATATACGTATATAAAATTATTGAAATTTAAATATATATTTCTCTATCCACCAGAATACGGTAACAGAAAACACTTACTAATTTTTATAGCGTTTTCATGTATCTTGTACACATCTTCAGTAAATTAAAATTCTTTAAATTTTTTTAAAAATTTAAAACTTCCTACTCCTACCATGGTAGATAAGGAATAGTTCTTTATCTACCATCATCTAAGAATTATTCCTTATCTACCATGGTAGGAGCAGGAAGTTTTAAATTTTGATGTGAAAGAAATTTTAAAGAATTTTAATTTACTGAAGATGTGTACAAAATACACAAAAGCGCTATAAACATTGGTAAGTGTTTTCTGTTACCGTATTCTGGTGGTTAGAAATATATATTTCAATTTTAAATAATATGGTTGTTTATAATCCTACATAGGGTGTTTGATAAAATAATATAAAATTATATCTTTCCAGCAGTTCATTCATAATATAATAGTGTACTCAAAGACTTTCTGGAAAGTTGTTAGTTTTTGTTAACAATGGTTAGCTGGCCAGGCTATTTGCAGCATTTGAAGTTTTTTGTTTGACATTTTCATGGGATAAATTCTGCTCATTCTGAAACTTTTTTTTATTCCTAATTCGTGTACGTTGCAATCTGTTCAATTTAGAACAATAAGCAACCCCAAGACCAAATGAGATGAGGATGATGTGTATGACGTGTAAATGAGGTGTAGTCTTGTACAGACCCAGGCCGACCATTCCTGAGAGAGTATGGTTAATTGAACCCCAACCATCAAAGTACACCGGTAACCACTGTCTAGTATTCAAATCCGAATAAAAGTAACTACCTTTACTAAGATTTGAACCAGGAACCTTCGTCTCCGAAAAACAGCTGTTAAACAGCTGATTTTGGCGACGACTTTACCTCTAGACCAACCCAGTGGGTTAATTCTGAAACTAATGCTAAAATGATTATAGAGTGTAAGGTAGTATCTTATGCTTTAAGAAATGTACAAAATTTAAAAAAATCATTTTATTTTTATTTACAATATAATAGTAACGTAAGTGTACTTTTACATAGTACAATAATAGTAATAATAATTTTTATAACAAGTAGTTTTTAGAAGTCTAACTGAATATTTGTTTAACAATATTCTGTTAAATAATACTGATAATCTTTACAAATGATTAACCATAATATTTTCATACTGTGTCTTCAGTTGAGTCTTGGGATCTCGATTTGTTAAAAACAGTTTTATGACATTGGATAATTTTGTTTTTACTTTTTTTAATGCATCTATTTTCTGGTGAATAAACTTGTTTGTATTGCTGAGCGAATTCTGTACAAAACCCAAACCTAAACAAATTATTACAGTAAAAATTGTGTAAATACGTTTAAAATTTGAATATACAATGATGAAAATGTTTATTGTTCAAATGAATATATTTATAATAATTTACTTTTTCTTTTTTTTGTTTAACTTTGACAGTTTTGCATGTTATTGTTAATGAAAAGATGAAATATTGTTATAGATTAATGAAAAAATGCTGGACCTGACTTGCAATCGAATGCAGGACCCCTGATGTAGAAGCCATTTACACTGACCTCTACACTTTAGGCTGGCTAATACATTTCCGGGTTTAATGGAATAGAAAGTGAAGTAATTTCAGCATTAGCTTTGAAATACAGTTCTTAATTTCCATTTCTCAAATACAAAAATACATGTAGCTATAACATGTATGTAGGCCTTTGTTTCAATTGGAATTTCAGGTCGGTTTTGATTCTGTTTTGGTTTCCTCTTCAATCCAATGGCTGGTTTCAACAATTTAATTCTTCAACAATTTATTTAACTTCATCACTCTTTCTAGTAATTGTAAGTAATTTTTGGAAGATTTGGAGATCATAGTAGCCTACACCTTAAATATTACCTGTTACGTCAATTGTTCTGGCTCTTAAGCAGTAAATCGCAACTCTCCCTTGAAAATAAAGTACTCATATACAAAGTAATGCTAAAAACGGTTTGGACTTATGGGGTTACAGCTAGTTCATCAAATATAGAAATACTGTAGCGCTTCCAATCAAAATGCTTGAAACTAATCACTGCAGCCCCATAGTATGTAACCAATGAAATACATGTAACCAATGACCTAAACCTGCCCTTCATAAAAGAAGAAATTAAACAAGATAGCGAAAAACATTTACAAAAACTAGAAGACCATCAGAATCCATTAGCAATTAACCTCCTTGACAATAGTGACGATACTCACAGACCGAAACGTTTTAAAACACTAGACTTACCTCTACGATTTTGTTTAAACATTATTTTTTCTTTTCTACTTCAACTACTAATCATCGTCATCTGACAATCAGCGTTGTTTTCATCGTCATCGTCATCTCCAACTTCAAAACTTTGTGTTTCAAGATCCTGATTCACAGTTCATCAAGTTTAATTTTGTATATAGGCCTATGTGTATATTTTTTCCTTCACAGTTTAGTCCTTTTGAAACACACTACTGAGAGTAGTTTAATTCTAAGAACATTACTCAGATTTTCCCATATTTGCTTAAAGTTGTTGTATTTATTAACTGATTGCAAAAAAAATACACTGTTACAATAAACCTAGTAATTGCTATTTAAATTAATTGACAAACTGACTACAAAACTATAAAAATGTTTATGAATATTATTTAAAACTTACCTTGATAAAAGCTGTATTAATTGTTTCCTATATTGAGATGTTAATATAGCATATAAATAAGGATTTGCACAAGAATTAATTGGATAAAAAAATACCAACAATATTTTAGATCTAGTAACATCAATTAATGGATAACCAGCAACTGCTGTTAATGAAAAGAAAGCAATTGGTGCGCAACACGCAAAATTTGTTCCAACTAATAACATCATTTTTCTTGCTACTGATGATTCACCAGGGGAATGTCTTGTTTCTTTACCAAGAGATAAATAAATTTGTGCGTAACATACACATATTAGAATAAAAGCAATTGCAGTTACAACAAGAAGGGTTAATATATATATGACTGATGGAACTGTCTGGATATCCATTGGCAGACAAATACTGAAACAAATCATAAAAACAAAAATTGTTGTATTAATATATTTCACCCTATGACTGTGATGAGTTTTAAACCTATATAATTTCTATTTAATTAGCAATTGCTCTGGTGCTCTGTGCAGATATTTTGCTAGTCTCACAGGAATATATTTTAAATAAACTGATTCAAAGTTTCTTCGTTTTGCTTCTGCCCTCAATTCTGTCTTACATCTTCATCTATTCCGTGTTTTGTTATTTTTGCATCTGTCAAATAACTTACACAGATATTTCTGGTTTATTTGTCTATAAAACTGAATTTTTCTAAATATTTGTAAAAAGTGTTAAGTTTTCTTCTTTTTTTATTTTCTGTGTATCTGTATTTTGCTGATTTTTTTCTAAAAACTGTATTGTATTCTTCTTCTTTTTCTTCTCTTAATGGAGTAGGCTATTACCTGTTCCAGTATCAAAATGATTATTGTTTAGTTAGGTAGCTGTAATTAAATAAATCACTCCCAGCATTTTAGAGGTCTTTCCAAGCTTTTTCTTCCTTTAGGCCTACATCCCAGAACCTGTTTTGAAATTCTGTCTCCCATTATTCTTCGAAGATGGTCCATCCATTAATTGTGGTAATAACTGTTTTTAATTATGCACTCCATTTACTCTCCATAGAAAACACATTTCTGCAGCTTCAAACTTTTGTAAAAAACATTTTTTTGAGTTCAGTGGGTCTGAAAACATGTAGGCCTATTCTGGTGAAAACTTGATTTTGATAAATCAACATGAAAACAATACTTTCCTTCCCTATAAATTCATATAGGGCAAGAGAAAGTCATAAGAAATCATTTTATTCTTTGAACTCTACACAAAATTTATGAAGTGTTGGAGCCATCTTTACCCAACATTGATCTCAAATCTGACTATGCAGACTCTCTCAAACAATTTAATAAGACGATTAAAACGTCAATGGAGCTGAGATTTTATCAACTATAATTATATTGGTAGGATATTGCAGTCCCAGTGCGCATGCATCAGGAAGTTGGGGTAAATCCCCTCTACAAAATAGCCTCACTACATTAATATCAAACATTCAAGAATCTCTACAGCGAAATACTACTATGGTGGTGGTAATAATTCCCCGCCAAGGTTGACGCTTGGAACGCTTGCACTGTAATTTCCTTCCGGAATGCCTATAACTTAGTTCTGTAATTGACTAAACATTAAAATGATCTAAATTCTGCATTAGTCTACTCATGTCAGAGTTGTCACTGGACTGTGCCTTCCATTCATGTTTTTTATCATGTTAATGTTTTCATATTTTGTGTTATTGTGTTCACTGATTGAATCTAAAAGATTGTGAATATCTTGAATTAAAATAAAAAATCTGGTGTGAAACGCTCACACAACTTTCTCTTACCAATGCAAATAATTAACAATAAACCTAACATTAGTAATAAAACATTAGAAATAAACAAAAACCTAACCTCAATAAACATAACCTAATTTTAATCATGAGTGAAAGACGCAAAATGAAAATCAACCTCAGTTTGGCTTAAAAATATGGAAAATCACTCTCACTCTAAACTAGGCTCTGTAGAGAAAAATGCTCAAAATAAAAGTTGTAGGTCTTTTAATTTCCTATAAATTTAATTTACACACTTTTGTCGTAAAATGCATACTAAGGCCAAAATCTTAAAAAATCAATTTTTCACACGTTATCGTGAGAATAAACATAAAATCGCTAATTACTGCTAAACTAAGCGTTATACAAAAAAATGTTTTAAATAAAAGTTGTAGGATTTTAAATTCTCTACAACCTTTATTTTACACATTTTTGTGCTAAAATGCTTACTAAAGCCGCAATCTTTAAAAAAAAACAATGTTTTTACGTGAAAACAGCCTTACCAAGAATTTCAGCAAACATGGCATCTACCCTATCTTGTAGAGCAAGAAAATTTAGAAAATGAGGCGATTGTAAAAAAATCGTAGGACCAGTTTTTGAAAAAATCGCAAAAACGTGAAAAATTACACGAATAAACTACTACTTCCGGTTGACCGATGTTGATGAAAATGTTGGTGTCGGGTATGGTAGTGGTATGTAACTTAAGTTTTAAGTTTCAAGTTCATACGATGTTCCGTTCTTTAGATATTCTGTACACACACACACACACACACACAGACCAATCAAACATGTTTTTTTTGGGTTCAGGGGGTCTGAAAACGTGAAGATCCGGTGAAAACTCGATTTCGATAAATCGACATGAAAACAATACTTTCCTTCCTATATATTCATATAGGCAAGAGAAAATAAAAAGAATTGACAGTTAAAATTATATGTAATGATTGAATAATATTTCCCTTACCTTGTTGTTGAATAACTACTTATACCAAATAAAGGTAAAAAAGCCATGATCATGGAATATAACCAACCAAGTAACATGGCATAACTAGCCACTTTTAAATCTATTATGTTTGCATATAATGCATGTCTAATAGCACACCATCGTTCTATTGTTATTAACAGTAATGTATAAACTGATAACTGACTAGAAAATACTGTCAAAACTCCAGCTAATTTACAACCATAACCTGAAAACAAAATACTTGGTTTAATTTAAAATATAACACTTCATATAAAACATTGTAAATTATTAATTTGTTTTGTGTTTACGTGAAAACTAATTTTGCCATTTCTCAAAACTCCAAAATGCCACTTTCCTCTATCATGCCAATCAAGGTCCTCTGGCAAAATATTGTGAAAACATTGCTATAAAGTATGAGCTCATGTAACAGTACTATGGCTTTGGTCTGCATTAGTTACATTGTAATTATGATTGAACCCAAAATTTTCTTTGTCTTATACAAGATATTTTCTTGTATCCACATGTTGTTGTTTAGGTCATCAGCCGAAAGGATGGTTTGACCCTCTAGAGGCTTTACTAAGTAAAACGAGGAGTGAGGTGGTTTATTATTGCCTTCCTCACTGAGTAGAAAAGTATGCTTATCAGGATGCCAGGCCCTCTGAAAAGCATCTGCTATCCACCCTGCAAATGACATCTTCACTTTATTCACTGCAGGGTCTGGCTGTATAATGAAATTCATTACTCTCAGAGGAGATAAAGCTGACTAGTGTCTTTTACACCTCTTCTACTTTTTCTGTTCATAAATGCTTCAGTCATATGATTGGCTGATCATTGATGAGAAACAGAACTATTTTTCGTAGCCCAGCAACTAAAAGATAGAGTGTAAATAATTTAACACTCCCACCTGCCAGTTATGGGCAAATTTATCCAATTAGCAATGTGGAATAACAACTTCTTCTTCACTTGAAGAACTCATTGCAACTGTCATTTTTTCTTCTTGTCACCAAATATTAGACATAGGGCCTGTTTCACCATTCAACTTCCAAGATTATTGGGCCTTCCATCTTTGTCTCCCCTTCAGATTATACTAATTCTTTATTGTTTTTTTTATGGTGCTGGTTACAAGCTCAGGTCCCCTCTTACAAATGAGGGAAGGAAAAGAAGGAGTAACAACTTCATTAAAAACCCTGGATCCATTTTGCCTAGATGGAAGCACCCAGTATTGGCCCATTCTTGAACTTACAGATGAAAACTGATCAACTATGAGGAAGGCAAAAAAGGAAGTTTTCCAATGTCTTTGTGAGCTGATAAACCTAGAAGGTGGTCCTTGAAAGAAACTCAGGGCCTTTGCAGAGGCTATAAGTGGCAGTCCCACCACTGGTGTCACCCACAACTAGGTTAGTGCCGGGTTCAGGGAATCTTTACCTACTTTCAACCAACCATTGGAATTTCATTGAAGAACAGGGAAATTTTAATAAAGAAGTAAGGAATTTAGATTGTATTTTATAAAGATATAGGAAAATAACATTTGTCCTTTATAATGCTTTTCACAGTTGGTAAGCCCTCTGTTCCACGTGTTTAGACCAATCAGAATGTTTGCCAGCGTTGTCAGATTGTACGAATGTTTCAGCCTGACAAACATTACGCACGCATGCGTATAAGAGCCACAGTAGTTAACTTGTGTCTTGTATCTCGTACCGAACATTGATTATAGACCGCGTTAACATGCAATACATTACAATATAATTAGCTGACTGTATGTTCATAGGTTATAAATTGTTATTGAAAGACCAAAAATATGGCTAACAAAATATATTACAGAGGTACGAGAGCAAGTGTTGACAACGTTGCTGGCAAATTATTGGCTAGCTATGAAGTGGGTAGGGGGCAATGCATACATTCAGAGCTCATCAGCCCTGAAAAATAGTATAGTTATACAGTTGCTTCTGTTTTATGACAATATCTTTCGATTTATGCTGTAGAAAAAAGTATAGCTAGTCTCTTAAGAGTCTAAGATTTTAAGTTGTTTCCCCAAACCCTCACATTTGCTACAAAGTATTGTTATTCTAACATAAACACTTTTCAATTATCCTACCTTTTTGCCAATCATAAGCGTAATTAAAATAATATCCAGTAGACTGTAAATCAGATGATGCGAGAAGAAGTAAATAAACAGCCATAAGTAAATCAGAAAACGCCAGATTCATCATTAGAAATCTAGGTACGCACGTATTAGATCTGTTTGCTAATAAAACCACTAATACTGATGTGTTCCCAAATAATGCAGTACATATCACCAACCATACACTAATTCTTAACCAATCATAACCCATTATGTCTTCACATGGATTTAGTGCATCTGGTTTCGGATAACATTCTACAGGTTCTCTTCTAGAATAAAAAAAACAAAATTGTAAATTATTCTCATAAAGTATAACTGATGGTTTAGTGTTGTTTTTGGAGCCTGAGGATGATTTACAGAAGTCATTGTATATATTTAGTCTAACTGTTGAGCGATTTAAAATTGTCTACAGACAAAATATCTCATTGTGTGCTTTCTTATTTATATTTCTATAAAATCTTAGCTTAGATTTTGTCATCTCAACGTGCTTTCAAATTTAATACTTTTCTAAATTCTTACTCAATAAGTGTGTCACCTAATAATGTTTATTAATTACATTCCTACACAATTTACCTTGACATTCATTTAAAAAAATTATCGATCTTTAAAATAATAAAATATTTAGAAAGGAATTCTTGTATATTATAAAATATTTCATCAATCCAATAATTTTTTAGTTGTCTTTTAAACAGGTACAATTTACCATGAATATTTAAATATCTGGATAACTTATAAAAGTGGCCAGTGGAGTGTTAAATTATTTGTACTCAATGTACTAGTTCCAGGGCTAAAAAAATAGTTCTCTGTCTTATCACATGATCAGCTAATATATGACCGAATCATTTAAGAACATAAGAGGCAGAAGTGTAAAAGACACTAATCAGAGTTATCTCGTCTGAAAGTAATGAATTTCATTATATAGCCAGACCCTATGGTGAATAAAGTGAAGGTGTCATTTGCAGAGTGGAAAATATGTGCTTTTCAGAGGGCTTGGCATGCTGATAAGCATACTTTCCCACTCAGTGAGGAAGGCAATGGTAAACCACCTCACTCATCGTTTAACTTAGTAAACCCTCTAGAGGTCCAAACCAGCCTTTCGGCTGATGACTTACAACATCAACAACTTACTAATATATTTATCCCTGTAGGTGTTTGTTCAAAAATAGTGATGTGATTTGTAAAGTATTATCAGATTATGTTTCTTGTTTTGAATTTTGGTTTACTCACTTTATGACTTCAAAAATGTACAGTGAATGAATTGTTAACATCTTGAGGGACAAGTTAATTTTAAAAATTAACCAGAATCTCGCTCTGAAATCCATGCAATAACATATGAATAACAGGTGATGATGCGACAAGAGAGCAGTGCAACCAACAAAGGGTTTTGGCAACATATGTGGCAATCGGGCGTTAAAAGTATTTAAAAAATATCAAGCTGTGGTGTTATATGTGCTGTGGATCAATGTCCACATATGTGTCGATGTGCTTCAAGAGGTAAGCAACCAGAGCTCCTTAAATAATGGCCTCCATGAAGTGACATAGCAAAAAAGCTAATTTATTTTTTCTGAGTTTTAAAAACTCTTTGCCAGTAAAGAATTTCCCCTTATTAATATGGAATGCCAGAATTGAGATAGAATTAGGCTCTGATAACTGTACGTATTTACCTGATGGTTAAATTACCACAGACGGCACTAAATTTTGAGGTCTGATCAACAGGAGGTACTGTTTCATGAAATACACCAGTCTCTTCCCACAATTCATGGTTGGATGTGCCACCTGAAGGTGGCTCCATTATTACATCAGACCAGCCTAGCATTCCTGTTAATAAAATAATAAAGCACACATAATTAATTCCTTAAATATTGCAAATACAATAATTGAAAGTTATTTAAATATTTTAGCAAACTAACTTTGTTTCCTCATATTCAGTACTTCAATACTTAATGGGTTTTTTTCTTTTAAGAAAACCAATTGTTTACTGGAGTAAAAGTAAATTACTACCCTAAAAATTGACAAATTCAGTTCTAGGTTATGAACTAGCTCTGGAGAGCTTTGAAAATTAAAAAACAACAACACATTTTTGGTTTTTAAAATATTTTAGATATCCCTCATTTCCTGCATAATCCAATATACAATAATCATATGTTGCTTTAAATGTGGCCGGCTCGTTGGCGTAGTGGTTAATGCAACTGGCTTCTACACCGGGGTCTCGGGTTCGATTCCCAATGAGGTCTGGCATTTTGTCATCACTCATTTTTCATTATCACATTTGCCATCGTCTGCATCAGCAGAAATCGCAAAACAGTTAGACGTAAAACCATAAAAATAGCTTTAAATGCAGTGCCAGAAATTTAAAAATAATAATATAGATACTGAAGTCACAAGATTGCCTTTTGGGTATGGACGGGCTGGGAGGAAGGGAAGTGAAAATTTGACAGTGCTGCCAACCTCAACAGCGAGACACTACATTTCACTACCGTGCACTTTATACATACATTTTGTAAACTGTGGTTCATTCCGATAAAATGTTTTCTTCATAAACCACATAAGAAATGAATGTGACCCGTAATATTGCCTATAGCTTAATTACATGACTACAAATTTTTATTTACCGTAATTACCAGCTACCTTATTCCATTAGAATGAAATTTTCTACGAATGAATCGCCTTTTTTACTATAGCTGTTACAGGCATCTTCACTATCAGTCTCACTAGTATCTACCTAACCGTTTCCTTTTTTACCATGTGTCAACAAAACTGTTGAAGATATAGCTTCTTCACTATCTTTAACTTCCTTCTTTATATTTTGAATTGTGGAAAGAGAAACATCAAGTAGCCAGCCGCTCGCTCATGGCTTTTGTTAAGAGGCTGGAAAAGGCTTTTTTGTTTAGCTTCAACTTCACAGTATTATTACGCTGCATATTAGATTTCGTTCAGCACTGTGAATAGTCTGCCCATGTTTTCGAGAAACTAACATTTCTGTTTACAGTAAAAAAAAAAAAAACAGTTATATTCGTACAGTTAACCTACAAAAGGTTCCGCGATATACTGTGTAGGCTCTGGGTATAATATAAGTTATTATGTTTGTTGTAGTGAAATTAAAGCAGTCACGCATGTGCACTGGTACTTTTCCCCCTTTATCCCTCGTTGCAAACAAGGGCAAATTTGTGACTCGAGTAACTATACATTTGCCACTGCACATTTAAAAAACCATATTTCCTAACATTTTTCAAAACTAGACATCTCCAATCAACAAATTGTGATTTCATGGTAGTTTTAATGAGTAGGAAAACTAAAACAATAGTTTTAAATTACGATACTGAAAGTATTTAAGTAAGGTTAATTTATTAAAACTAACTCCAAATGTATAACAAGATAAACGGTTTTTGTCGTTTTTGAAAAAAATATTTTTAAGGATATGTCAACTTTTGAAAAAAGCTCTTCATTTACAGTCTGCAATAGTTTAAAAGTTAACCAGTGGATTTTAATTTGTAGCAAATTGTGTTCATTATTTAGTATATGCCCATCTAACTAGACCTATACGATCGAGGAATTTGTTGTACCTGTGGCAAGATTTCCCTCTTCATAAAATGTTGCTGCCAATGAAATTAAATGAGTCTTGCCATTGTCTTAAAGCTCCTCATTAGTAGTTAAGCCGCCCTCCTGGACACTTTTTCAGTTCAGGGAAAATATAGATGTCACTCGGAGCTAGATCGGGAATTTATTGCGAGTGATCAAAAATATCCCATTGAAATTGTTTAAGGAGTTGTAACAGCACTGTGAGGACGTGCATTGTCATGGGTCAGAACAATTCCAATAGTCAGCATGCCTCTTCTTTTATTTTGAATGACCCTCCGCAAACTTTGTAAGGTTTCACGATAAACAGCTGCATGAATTCCACAAAAAGTATAATGAGGAGCTTCAAGACAACATCAAGACTAATTTAAATATAAAGACTAATTTAAATTCATTGGTGCAACATTTCATGAAGATCGTACTGGAAAGCTTTGTTACAGGTATGACAAATGCTTCTATTGTCAAGTTGATTATTTCAAAAAGTAGCCATAAGTATAAGTAACTTTTAGTAATAAAAAATTTTTTCTATATTCACTTATATGCTATTTATGATCGATTGGAGGTTAAAAAAAATTGGCCCTCATATGGTAAGAAACTGCTTCAAAAAATTTTGGTACTTATAAAGCATATTACAGAAAACCTTTACAAAATTCCAGGTCTCTGAATTGAACAAATTCTAAGAAATGGATACATGGTAATTTAATAAGTGAGATAAATGGTATAATTTTCTCTTAATCTTATTAAATAAAATTCGTAAACAAATTTAAAATTGCATAAAACAGAAAACATTTATTCTACCTTACAAAAAGGAATGTTGAATTTTATGGTTTTTTAATTAAAACTATTTTAAAAAGCTGTATAGAAAATGGTTTCTAAATGAGACAATTTAACATGCATAATAACATATCCAAAAGTCTTTACTAACATCATAAAATACTATTCTATAAAGTTTTCAATAAAAATATTAATGAAAAATGTTTAAATACCCAAATTATTAAACTGCGAAGAAGTAAAACCATTATTTTGAGAAGTTGGATTTAATATGATTGGTTTATTAATGTAATTATGCATTTCTATGTTATTTGATGTTGAAACAATACTTGCTGTGTTACTGATAATAATTGGGCCAAAACCTTCTCTCTTTAATCTTTGCGTTATTGCTTTATTTGATCCAGATTTTACATTACTAGTTGTTGGAGTTCTGCATAGATCTTTTACTCGTTCTAAATATTCCTGAAAAAAATAAAATAATTTCATTTAAGATTGTAAATGTAATGGCATTCTGTGGAAAGACTCGTATAAGATCCAAATAGTAATTGAATCGGTCATTGCACAAAGGGGATATGTAACATTTTTTTTATTTTTGAGTTAGATGCAGACTGTTTTTAAATATAGATAGATGCATCGTTCAGTGCAGTAAAGGGATTTGTAACGCATTCTGTTGGCAAGTAATAAAATAAGGAAGTTTTGGTTCACTGCAGAAAGGAGACATGTGCTACACATATCTCCTTTCTGCAGTGACCATAGAGATCGCAAGATACTAATCATGTGCATTACTAGTTTATTTTATCAGATCTCTATGGCTGTGGGTAGAGTTTTCTAACCTATTAGCTGTGTGGCATTAAAATAATAAAGAATCATTGAGTTTAAGGTTAGGTTGAAGTTACATTGCACATCTATTGTTCTAGTTTATGATATAAATTATACAAGCATACAATAATACATAAAAGTTTTATTGTGCGTACATCTTTTGTGAGAGTGTAATATTATTCAAGTGTAATAATTTTAATATTTAATTTGTGTAATACGTGAAACATGACTGATTGTGAAGCATCTTGTAGTAAAAAGCAGAAAAGGAGCTTGAATCCAGATAAGTACAAAAGAAACGTTATAAGAAATGCTAAAGTTAAGGGTTTGGCTCACACTAATTATTCAGGAAAAGAAGTTGTAGCTGTTAAGACAGGCCAAGATTGTAACTGTAGGTTAAAATGCTTTAGAAACTTTGACGATGATGAACAAAATTCTATTCTATCTACTTTTCTGTCTCTTGATAACAAAGATACACAAGATGCGTATCTGCAAGCTTTAATCATTTTGCGCCCTGCTAAACGTCGCAGAAAACCAAAAGTAACTGGACCTATTGATGCTACAGACGACGAAGAAGAGCATAACAATCCTATTCAGAAACAAGTGTCTAAAGTTAATTTTTTTGATTACCATGTTAAATGCAAAGGCAAGGGTATTAGCGTTTGTAAAAAAGCTTTTGTAGCGCTTCACGGTATATCAAAAAAAAGAGTCGAAAGATTATGTACTCTTTTGACTCTTAATAAATCACCACATGACCAGAGAGGCAAACAAATGAGTGTAAATGCCATCTCTCAAGAGTCAATAAATAAAATACACAGTCATATCGAAAAGTTTGATGTCAAACGCACTCACTATGGCGGCACTGAAAAGCTTTATTTAGATGCTCAACTGAATGTAAAAATCATGTATGGTATGTTCTTGCAAAAACATCCTGACTTAAAACATATTAAATATAAGTATTATTTAAAGTACTTTAATGAACATTTTTCGTACTCTTTTGGCCGTCCCCAAATTGACGTCTGTGGTGCATGCAAGAATCTATCAGTTAAAATAAAAGATCCGCATTTAAACCAAAATGCTAAAAGAGCATCAGTAGCAGAACTCTTGATACACAAGAGGAAAGCTAAAAAATTTTATAATGTCATGAATAAGGTTAAAGAAAATTGTAATGACGATACTGCAATACTGTGCTTTGACTACATGAAGAATCTTCCATTACCAGCAATACCAGTCCAAGAGATATTCTACATGAGGCAACTTTGGTATTTTGTTTTCGCTGTGCACAATTTAAAAAACAATAAAGCAAAACTTTATTGTTACCATGAAGGTGAGGGTAATAAAACCCCTGATGAGGTGTGCTCCTTCTTAAAAGATTATTTTGATGAAGAACTTCCTGATCACATTAAACATGTTATTTTGTTCAGTGATGGGTGTGTATCCCAGAACAAAAATCATACGTTAGTGAGATTTTTAATGAATCTAACTGACAGTGGTAGATATCAAAGTGTGACACATTATTTCCCAGTACGTGGCCATTCATTTTTGCCATGTGACCGGGATTTCGGTTGTATTGCACGGCTTATTCGAAAAAGTGACCGAATTTATACTCCGAATCAATACCAAGAATTAATGAAAAGGGCTAGCTCACAAGGTCGCTTTACGATTAAAGAAGTAAAAATCAATACCTAATATATTATCATTTAAATCTTGGTGACCGAGACACTATAAGAAGACTTGTTTCAGCGATGAGTCAATGCATGGAGAAGTCTCTAGGAAAGACAGAGTTCCATTTAAGATAGCTTCCTATAAGCAGTTTGAATTTAAAGCCCATACACCAGGCAAAGTTGTTGTCAGACCATACATAAATTCTATAGTTTATCACACTTTTGCATTAGCAAACCAATGTACTTCAGTCCCACAGTTACCTGAAGCACGGGCTTATCTGACAAATTGTCTTCCTATTAACGCTAAGAAATTAGAGGATTTGCAAAAATTAAAAGACTATGTTGTTGGATATGAATTCTATTCTAACTTTGAAAACTGGCCAAGATCTCAGCAAGAAGCAAGATTACAACAACTTGAGTATCAGAACGAAAACAGTGGTGATGAAAGTGGAAATGAGTAGTTTAAATGGAGAGTGTTGAATAGTAATGCCTGTAAGACGATGTAAATATTGAATTAATACTGTTATTTATATTTATCATTAAAATAGTTTGTATATTCTATCTAATTAAACAGAGTTTGTAGTGTAAAAAACAGTTTTATTACTTTATGATTCCTTAAGTCATTGTAAAAACGGGATATGTGAAAATTATTTTGGTTGCTATGGCAACCAAAATAATTTATTTTCTCCTAGAGATATGATAAATTAAAAATAAGTGCATTATTAAGAAGTGTTATGAGTCACATAGTCAGAAAACAAAGTATTAGAACAAGGAAATGGTTTTTTCGTTTTTCTCACAATTATGAATTTGTAACATATCCCCTTTTTGCAATGACCGATTCAATTAATGAACTTATACTGGAGCAAGTGAGCCCCTATAAATACCTTGAAACTGATGTCTCATGTGAAGATTACTATGACTAAAAAAAAAATCTGGTGTGAAACACTCACACAACTTTCTCTTGCCAATGCAAATAATGACCAATATAACCTAACATTAGTAATAAAACATTAGAAATAAACAAAAAACTAACCTCAAAAAACATAACCTTATTTTAATCATGAGTGAAAGACGCAAAATGAAAATCGATCTCAGTTTGGCTTAAAAATACGGAAAATCACTCTGTCACACTAAACTAGGATCTGTAGAGAAAAATGCTTCAATAAAAGTTGTAGATCTTATATTTATCTATAAATTTGACTGGATACGATACTTTTTTCATAAAATGCATACTAAGGCCAAAATCTTAAAATAACCCATTTTTCACATGTTTTTGTGAGAAAAACCAAAAAATCGCTAATTACCGCTAAAGTAGGCGTTATACAAAAAGTGTTTGAGACCAGTTTTTGAGAAAATTGCAAAATAGTGAAAAATTACATGAATAAACTACTACTTCCGGTTGACTGATTTTGATAAAAATGTTTGTGTCGGGTCTGGTAGTGGTATGTAACTTAAGTTTCAAGTTTCAAGTTCGTACGATGTTCCGTTCTTGAGATATTCTGTTCACACATACACACACACACACACACAGACCAATCGCTAAAAATATGTTTTTTGGGTTCAGGGGGTCTGAAAACGTGTAGATCCGGTGAAAACTCGGTTTCGAAAAATCAACATGAAAAGAATACTTTCCTTCCTATGTATAAAGGCAAGAGAAAGTAATAAGCTATTTAAATTTAATTAGATATGTGGGACGATTCGTAGGACACTGAGGCATAAAAACACAACCGAAAATAAGGTTAAAGTTTTTTATGAGACTTTGGCAGTTCCAACCTTAACATATGGCACTGAAGTGTGGGTGATGAGGAGAAGGGAGGAAAGAAACATCCAAGCTAACGAAATTAAATTCTTAAGGTCTGTCAAGGGTTGTACAAGACCATTTCTTTTCTTGTGTTCATGCAGAGAAATACAGTAGAAATCAAATTATCTGAATCACAATTATCCGAATCAGGCGAGAGGTGAAATATGAATCAAGGAAATAACACCAAAAGCAAGTTTCAAGTTGACCTTGCTGCTTGGAAACATGCTTCTACATCAAGGCAATGAAATTACTCGAGAAGTTCAAATAAACTAAATAAATGTATTGTAAGATGTATTAAATTTAACTCTTCATTTAATACTTATTTTCTTTAAAAATTTTTGTGTACAGTTCACTAACTTAATGTTCATTATATTTACAGTAACTTTGTCAATAAATTTCGGTTTTTTCAATGCACTGTACCTTTTTTGCTTGATTCCCGAACTATATTCAATTATCTGAATTTCCAAGTAAAGGGTGGTTCAAAAAGAGCGCCGGTTTTTAAACGGCTGGTAAATTTTTGTTTATCGGTTGGTAACATTGTTTGACCTCATTTCTATTTCGGAGAACATTCCGATTGACGATTCAGTTGTAGTTTCTCTTGTTCGCAGTGTAGTACTCTCGCAGTCTGTGTCTAACCATGGAGAAGTTTACTATTGCGCAACGAGTGTTAATAGTCAAAATATTTTACCAGAGTAGAGAGAGTTATGCGGCTACTGTCAGGCGACTTCGCGGTACTCTAGGACGTAATAAAGCACCGAATGAATCAACAGTCGACCTTAAAAGTTCTGGACGTCGTCGTTCTGGCCGAACTGAGCAGAACGTTGCGTTGGTTCGTGACAGTGTGGCTGTTAGCCCAGCAAAATCAATACGTCGCCGTTCTCAACAATTGGGTTTAAGATGTTCTTCTGTACGGAGAATTCTTCGGTACGATCTCCAATATCACCCGTATAAAATTCAGTTGACGCAACATTTGTAAGTGGCAGAACACCAGAAGAGACGACAGTTTGTTGACTGGGTATTGAGAAAACTGCAGGCTGATGACACCTTTGCAAACAAACTCATTTTAAGTGATGAGGCGCACTTCCACTTTTGGAACGGTTTTGTTAATAAACAGAACTGCCGTATGTGGGGTTTAGAAAACCCTCACGTGGTTAATGAAAGGGAAATGTATGCACAGCGAGTGACAGTTTGGTGCGGCTTTTGGTCGGGCGGTGTCATCGGCCCGTACTTTTTTGAAAATCAAGAAGGACAAGCCGTGACAGTAAATGGAGACCGATACCGTACGATGATTAGGGAGTTTTTGTGGCGTCATTTGGATGGAATGGACATTGAGGAGTTGTGGTTTCAGCAGGATGGTGCCACCTGTCACGCTGCACGGGAAACAATGTTGTTGCTCCGTGAACGGTTCCAGGATCGCATCATTTCTCGTAATTCCGACCATCAATGGCCACCAAGGTGGTATGACTTGACGCCTTGTGACTTTCATCTTTGGGCTCATCTGAATTCATTGGTGTATGCCAATAAACCCCTAAACATCAATGACTTGAAGGAGGAAATTCGACGGGTTATCGGGCAAATGGAAGTCGAAACTTGTCGTGCAGTAATATCCAGTTTCATGGACAGAGTTGATGCGTGCCAGCGCAGTAGAGGAAGACACATGCATGACATCATTTTTCATACATAAAATCGGAAGGTAAGATGAACTTGTTGATGTATTTATTTTCAGTTTTTCAATAAAATAAATCTCTTAATTTGATATATCAAAACCGGTGCTCTTTTTGAATCACCCTAATCTGAATCGCCTGGATCCCCAATCAATTCGGATAATCGGAGTTTTACTGTAATGAAGTTTTTAACTGTTATTTTATAAACAGACAAGTTTAAGTTCTAAATAACTCTCCCAATTAATCCTTCAGAAAATAATATAATGTTGAAATATAGGTAAACAAATAAATTAAAGAAGTAAACTTGTCAATTTCAGAGTGGAAGGATGTATGCCTGTTGTATAAGTAATAATACTTTTTGACTCAATGAAAAAAGCAATGGTAAACTACCTAACTTGTGAAATTTTTGAGGGTTGTCACATCATTTCTTTGAGTTTATTTTTCTATAGTTGATATTGAAAAAAAACAACAAATTTTAAACTAAGAGAGGCTTTGGGGTAAGTCAATCACTCAAATTTTTTCAATATTTTGTAATGACAAAAAATTCTTTTAGGTTACCAATGTAACAATGTTATGGCTTACTCTTTTGCCAACTGCTGGTATGACTAAGAAATCTTCAATTAACTATTCAAACATAGGTTTCCTAAATAAAATATTGTTTTTGCCAATATTCTTGATTGCGATTGTATTTTATTTGATGGAGCGACAGTGGACTGTAGTGCGGTAACATAAATTAATTATAATATATGCGAAGTAAAATTTACTGAAATCTTGACTTACCCCTTTTTCCAAGACAAGGAAAAATAAAGTAAAAGGAATACCACCTGCGCAGGGATAAGGTACAAGGTTTCCAAATTGCGGTGTTCCGAATTCCCGTGTTATAAAAACAGCGGTCATATGCGGTTAACGAGGCAGCGGTAACAAAAGGCGACGCGCACTGTACGATGGTCACTCAACGACTGTGTCGAGTTATCTGCTACCTATATTTACTACCGATAGCGGCGATAACAAAAATAATTTAATTATCGGGCCTAAACATCCTCCCCGCCCCTGAAACGACAGTTTCTGAACCCCAAAAAAATAAATAAGGAAAAAGAAAGGAGACATCTTCACTTCAGCGGGGGCTGTCACTGAAGACTTGCGAAGGCGAGGTGGCCCACGGAAGAAAGGGAAAAAGAAAGGATAATTAAGAAAAATAGCGTAAAAAATATATGGAAAAAAGTAAAATAGAAAAATCTAAACACGTAGTTTCCGTGTAAAAACCTCTACACACAGATTATTTACAAACGCAATAAAAAATAAATAAAAATTACAGAAAAGATATCGAAATCATATTGCGAAAATAGAATAGAATAAACTAAAATAAAAGATACCTTGAATAAATAATTAAAAGAGAATCGAAATATTACTGGGTCGGCAACGGACAAATTTTAGTCACCGACCGCGTAAATACTCCTGTTCGAGTGCGAACTTTCACGACTCGAATAATTCCGTCCGGACCAGGAATAACTTCTTGAATTACTCCAAGTGGCCACTGAAGAGGCGGACAATTATCAGTTTTAATGATGACGATTAAACCGGCCTCCACAGGTTTAGCGGGAGAGTTCCATTTTTGTCTTACTTGCAGGTTGTGAAGATACTCCACGTTCCATCTCTTCCAGAATTCTTGGATCAACCGGTCTAAAAGCTGATATCTAGTAAGATGATTCAGTGGTTCATCCAGTAGGTTGCAAGTAGGCAGTCCTTGTAGAGGTTGTTGCACTAAAAAATGAGCTGGAGTAAGAGCTGAAGGGTCGCTTGGATCCGAGCTTAAGCAATAAAGCGGGCGAGAATTGAGAATAGCTTCTATTTGTGAAAAAACGGTGGAAAGCTCTTCAAACGTTAAAATTTGTTGACCAATTACTCTATAAAGATGGCTCTTCACAGACTTTACATTGGACTCCCACAAACCGCCAAAATGCGGAGCATAAGGTGGGTTAAGCTTCCATTCAATTTGGTTCTCGGCTAGCTCTGACCCCAATGCATGGACGTAAGCGTCTGATTTTATTAATTCGTATACTTCTTTCAACTGAGTTCTGGCTCCAATGAAGTTTGTTCCACAGTCAGAATAAAGCGTCTTGCATGGCCCACGGCGAGATATAAACCTTTTAAAGGCAGAAAGGAACGTCTGAGTTGACAAATCAGATGCTAATTCTAAATGTACTGCTTTGACAGTTAAGCAGATGAATAAGCACAAGTAAGCCTTTTGAGGGCGAGCGCCCCTGCGTCTTGTCCAGGACACCCAGAATGGTCCAGCGTAGTCCACACCGGTGTGCAAAAATGCCTTACTTGGCTTCACTCTTGCAGAGGGTAGGCTTCCCATAAGAGGAAATACGGGTTTTGGTCGAAGTTTAAAGCAAATATTGCAAGAACGGATCAAGTTTCGAATTATGCTTCTTCCACCTAAGATCCAATATTTCTGGCGTAGTAGCGATAACACGAGCGTCGGCCCTGTATGGAAATGCCTTTGATGACAATGATTTATGATGAGATTCGTGAAGTTATCTCGTTTTGGAAGAAGTATAGGATGTTTTTGCTCGTAGCTTATTTCCGAGTTAATTAACCGTCCACCAACACGTAGAACACCTTCTGACAAGAACGGATTGAGCTTCCTAATTTCCGAAGAGCAGCCCTTTCCTTCAATAAGCGATTGTATTTCCGAGGCAAAATGTTCCTTTTGTACTTCTCTGACTATAAGTAATTCGGCGGCGGCTAAATCAGATGCGGATATGAGACCATCAACGCAAGGAAGTCGTTTTAAGAACCGTAAAACGTAAACAGTGGCTCTGAGCAATTTATTGTAGGACGAGCATTTGTCTATTAAGTCTCGAAGCGGGTAATCTGCTGACTCCGTAGCAATCAAAACACGTTGTTCATCGACGAATTCTTTTGACGAACTGATCGGATACTTAGGCCAGAGAGAATAATCTTCTTCTAGCCAGCTTGGGCCTCGAAACCATAGCTGATGGTCAACCAAATTATTTGGCAGTAGGCCGCGAGAGAGACAATCGGCCGGATTTTGCTCTCCATTTATGTGAAACCAAGCTGAAGATTGTAGATTTTCTTGTATATATGATACGCGGTTAGCGACAAAGGTTTTCCACCTCGATGCAGGGCTATTGATCCATTGAAGCACTATCATTGAATCCGAGAATGCGAATATATTCTTGAACTTAAATTGAATTTCACATGCTTTGGACACAAATGAAATCAATCGAGCAAGCATAACTGCTGAGCATAGCTCTAGCCGCGGAATTGTATTTATTTTCATAGGTGCAACACGAGATTTTGCACATAAGAGATTAATTTTGAATGTATTATCTGGTTGCTGAGCTCTAATGTAAACTACAGCACCATAGCCCTTTTCAGACGCGTCGCAGAAACCGATAAGATCTGCTGTGTGTCCTTCAGAAATAGCGACATGGCGAGAAATTTTTAATTTTAATAGTACTGGCAGTTGCGATTGAAAGTTGGTCCAAGTCTCCACGATTTGTTTTGGAGGGCTTTCATCCCAGTCTATTTTTAATGACCATAATGTTTTTATTAAACATTTTGCTAGCAGCGTTGCGGGAGCTAGAAATCCCAAAGGATCAAATATCCTAGCTATTGACGACAAAATGTTGCGTTTTGTACAAATTTTATTCTCAGAGCATATCTTGAAACTAAAACAATCCGATGATGCGATCCACTGCAAACCCAAAATTTTTCTTGTGTCATCATTTTGGAAATTTTTAGAATTCAGAAGTTGATCTTCAACTGGAATTACAGAAACTAAATCAGAGGAATTGCTTGACCATTTGACCATTTCGAACCCACCAGCCTTAAACAATTTTCGTAAGTGATGGTATAGCGTCTGAGCCTCTTGGAGGTTCTTTATACTGGTGACCAGATCATCCATATAGATGGAATTATTTATTGCGGCAACAGCTTCAGGATATTTGGTTGCTTCATCTACGCCTAATTGCCGAGTGACTCGAATCGCGAGAAATGGAGCTGGCTTGACACCAAAAGTCACAGTATTTAGTGTCCACGCGCGCACTTCTTCATCTGGGGAAAATCTCCATAAAATCTTCTGAAATTTTCGATGTTCGGAATTGACTTCAATCTGCCGATACATCTGTTTCACGTCTGCAGTAACTGCAATCGGATATAAGCGGAATCTAACAAGAATTTCTATTAAGTCACAATGTAATTTAGGTCCTGTATAAAGAAGATCATTAAGCGAACGATTATTTGAAGCCTTAGCGCTTGCATCGAAAACTACTCGAAGACGTGTGGTTGCACTGTCCGGTTTTATTACGCAATGATGTGGCAGATAATAACTGTCGTTAGTAAAAGTTGACAGAGACATGTGACCTTGTTCGATGTAGTCTTTCATGAAGGCATGATATTCTATCTTCATGTCTTGATTGGCTTTAAGTCGTCTTTCTAAAGATGAGAAGCGTTTTTCGCAGACAGGTAGTGAATCTCCGAGAGTGGAAGGATCTTCTTTAAACGGCAGCGAAACAGAATAGCGACCAGTCGGTAGTCTCTGGTGGGTGTCGATGAAATGTTTTTCACATATCTCGTCTCCTTTGTCCAAAAAAGTGGGTTGCGGGATTTCTTCTAGACTCCAAAATTTCTTCATTAAATCATCCAGTGAAGTCTCAGTAGTAGACATGTAGACTTGATTTTCAGAACGATTACTGTGCGAATGATCCGATACAGTTCTTCCCATAAGAATGTAACCGAAAAGCGTATCTAAAGCGACTGGAGTCCCGGGAGGTCCCGTTATTTTATGTGATTTTATTATACGCGAAAATATTTCCGATCCCAACAGAATGTCTATCTGACTGGGAATATTACACGTATCATCAGCGAGCTGAATATTTTTTAAGTGCGATAATGACTCCAATGAAAAACATCGGCTGGGTAAACTATCAGTTATTTTATCTATAACAAAAGCGTCTAATTTAAGTACCCTTTGCGTATCAAAGCGGGAGGCGATAGAAAGTGATGCGTTAAATTTAAGAGGACGAGTGCTAAGTCCAATTCCCTGAACCGCTGAATTTACTCGTGATACCTTTAACCCCAGCTTGCGTTGAAATTCGGCAGTAATAAAATTTGATTGGCTGGCGTTGTCAAGAAGCACACGAGCTTCATGAGCGCGGTTCATCGTATCAAAAATGAGAATTTTTGCAGTTGATAATAGAACTATCGATTCTGGCGGAGTATTTTGAGAAGTCATGCTAACTGACGATGTTGAGCAGTGCGCGAGCGAAGAATCAAATGAGGTAACTTGTTTCGAAGTGTCAACAGAAGGAGTCTGAGTATCCGATTTACTTGCGTTCAGTTCCTCAGTTTTCGTCACAGAAGGTTGACTGTCACGATGCAAGGTAGAGTGGTGTCGTTTGTTGCAGAAAATGCAGGTCTTAAAACTCTTACAGTTCTTAGTAGTATGCTGAGATGACAAACAATTCACGCACAAATGTTTTGTTTTTACAGCCGAAAATCGGTCAGCGGATGATAACCGTTTAAATTCAGGACATTTAAAAACTTGATGCAATTCATTGCAAATTGCACATTTTGGGGGTTGATAATTATTATTCTTACTCGTCAAAAAAGTATGAGTAGGTTTACTTTTGTTAATTTTATCTTTAATTTGAGAATTCTCGAGTTTATTAAATTTTGAATTACGAAAAAGAATTTTTTCGTTTTCTTTTGTAAAAGTTAAAAGTTGATCGAACGTAGGGATATCATCCTTCCTACAATGCATTTCAAAATAGCGCACAGTTTCTGGATCTAACTTTGAGAGGGCTATTTGCAAAATAATAAAATCGGCTAAGTTACCGACATTAATAGCCTTAAGAGCATCAACGGATGCTACAAAAGAATGCAAAAAGTTTTCTAATCCTTGAGCAGATTGACAAGTAAGAGGTTTAAACTCTAAAATTTTATTTAAATAAAAAGACGCTAAATTTCTTTTATCTTGATATTTATCTACAAGATTTTTCCATAAAATAGCATAATTTTCAGCGGTAGGCGGAATTCCGGAAGTTACTGCTAATGCTTTTTTACTTAGTTTACCTACAAGGTATCTAACTTTATCGGAATCGGATAAGTTAATATTTTCGTGAATATTACTTTTAAAACTTTCAAAAAATATAGGCCATTCCGAAAGTTCGCCCGAAAATCCGGGTAGTTCTAAAATCGGCAACTTAATTTTAGGCTTAATTTCAGTAACTTGTTTACTTTTTTGTTCACTGTTGTTAATTTCTAATTTAAGCGAATTTTCTGCGGTTATAATAGCACAATATAAATCTTCTAAAGCATCAACTGCTTGAAAACTAGGTTCAGTGTTATCATCTATTTTTAATGACAATTCATTTATTTCATCCATAATTAAACGAAATTCATTTCGGGTTTCTTTAATAGTTAAACATTTTTTTATGAATAAATCTTTACAAGCGGGTATATCCAGCTTTAGGCTGGCATCATACGTTTGCTGAACTCTTTGGTAGAGATGGTTTTTCTTAGCTTCTAATACCCTTAACCTTTTTTGATCGGTTGCCATATTTTTTATTTATTTATTTTTTTTTTAAATATAAGAAATGAACCAAATAACAGGGTTATAAATGCAAACAAGTAGCACGGAAATCGCGTAACTTAATTAAAGAATAATTTCTTTAAATTAAGTTATAATAATTAAAAATAATTTAAGGATTAAAGAATTTATTCATGAAGATAATCAAATTGAAATAATAAAATTGAAATAATAAAATTATAATTATTGTGTTTATCGAAATTTAAATTTAAATGTTAAGTTTGTAGATAAGCCGATAACGAAATAACAAAATTTGTAGGAATAGGTAGCAGATAACCTAAAGCGAATAACAAGTTTTATGCAGGTTAAAACTCGACACAGCATACAAGAATTGTAATGCGTATTATGCTAACAATATATATAATTGAAAACGTAATTAAAGTTTTCCGACTTCTTAAAAAAAATGAACAGTTATGAATTTTATGCAAAGCGCAAATTTAACAAATATGCGTATAGCGTGCAATAGCGAATAGCGTATTTTAAAACAAATTAATGTTATTTACATTTACATTAACAAAGCGATTTAACGTGAATTCAATTGACATCAAATAAAACACAATGTAAAGGTATATCCCTCGCGAAGGAAAACCAATGGTCTTTTCGAAGCTATCCGCCCGAAAGTTAAAAATGTGCTTCTGGAAGATATCAGGTCCGGAGGTTACCAATGATTGCGATTGTATTTTATTTGATGGAGCGACAGTGGACTGTAGTGCGGTAACATAAATTAATTATAATATATGCGAAGTAAAATTTACTGAAATCTTGACTTACCCCTTTTTCCAAGACAAGGAAAAATAAAGTAAAAGGAATACCACCTGCGCAGGGATAAGGTACAAGGTTTCCAAATTGCGGTGTTCCGAATTCCCGTGTTATAAAAACAGCGGTCATATGCGGTTAACGAGGCAGCGGTAACAAAAGGCGACGCGCACTGTACGATGGTCACTCAACGACTGTGTCGAGTTATCTGCTACCTATATTTACTACCGATAGCGGCGATAACAAAAATAATTTAATTATCGGGCCTAAACAATTCTTACTGTACTGTTTTAAAACAGGTGAATATTTTAAAGAACGATTGCATAACACAATGTTATAATACTTCATTTAAAACAAATGTAAGGATTTTAATTATTTTTAATATTAGGTAATAATTCTGTTTACTTACTACATGTAATTCATGTCTAACAGGATCATGACGAGCTGGATATTGGAATGCACAACAATGAAATGAATATGTCAGTTTAGCCACTCGTAAGCTCTGGAACAATACACAAGATTATATTACATATCTATATATTATTTTATCAAACATCTATGCAGGATTATCAAAGTATTACCAGAATACGGTAACACTTACCACTTTTAAAGGGCTGTGAAAGTGCTTTCGTGTATCTTGTACTCATCTTCAGTAATGCGTTTTAAAATTTTTACAATCAAAATCTAAAACTTCCTACTCTTACCATGCCAGATAAGGAATCAAGATAAAGCTAGAGAAGGAAGATAAGGACATTCCTTATCTGCCACGGTAGGAGTAGGAAGTTTTAGATTTTGACTAAAAATTTTAAAAGGCATTTTTGAAGTTGTGTACAAGATACACAAAAGCGCTTTAAACTTTGGTAAGTGTTTACTGCCCATAACAGACAGGTGGAGTGTCAAATTATTTGCGCTCAATCTGTTAATTGCAGGGCTAAAATAAATAGTTCTGTTTCTTATCACATGGTCAGCCAATTAAATGACTGAATCATTTAAGAACAGAAGAGGGAGAGGTGTAAAAGACACTAATCAGAGTTATCTCGTCTGAAAGTAATGAATTTCATTATACAGCCAGACCCTGTGGTGAATAAAGTGAAGGTGTCATTTGCAGAGTGGAAAATATGTGCTTTTCAGAGGGCTCGGCATGCTGATAAGCATACTTTTCACTCAGTGAGGAAGGCAAAGGTAAACCACCTCACTCCTCGTTTTACTTAGTAAACCCTCTACAGGTTCAAACTAGCCTTTCGGCTGATGACCTAAACAACAACAAGAAGTATTTACTGTTACCGTATTCCGGCAGTTTAGAAAATATATATTTCAATTTACCATGCTATCCTGGAGAGTGTAAGTACCTATGCCGCGGAAGTTTGCGTATTGACAAAGAGACAGAAGGATCACCTAAAACTGGTGGAGATGGATTTCTAGAGATGGAGCTGTAGTGTGTCGCGGATAGATCAAATTCAGAATTCCGAAATTAGGAGAAGAATTGGCGTTCAAGGAAATATCATGGATACCCCAGAAACAGTTAAAATGGTTTGGCCATTTGCAGAAGATGGAGGATGGTAGGTGGTCAAAGAGGGTATAGGAGTGGACACCAGCTGATAGAAGAAGGAGGGGTAGGCCAGAAGTGACATGGTTAGATGATGTGCAGGAGGCAATGTCTTTGCGGTGGCTCTCCGATGGGGACTGGCGAGACAGAGAGAGATGGTGCTTAGGAAGCAAGACACGGCTGGGGCTGTAAATCCTTGCATGAACATACATATATATTTCAATCTATGTGTTGATTTTTTGTTTTATAGAATAATAAACATTAATAATTTGTTTGCAAGGGAAGAAGGTTAGAAATACCTTCATCATATTTAATTAGGGAAAGTACTATAGCCTACATAAAATTATTTATTAGCTCTATTAGATTTAAAAGTGTTTTGCATGACTAGTACATTAAATATAACAGCTCACCATTTGAGCAAATATAACACAGGCAAACAAATGTGTCTCATCATAGAAGTATACCATTGTAGAAAAGCACCTAATTATTAAAATAACGAACTTTAACTATTATTGTAAATTATTATAATTTCTTTTAAAATTCTTTAACACTGTATTATAACGATCCTAACAAGTTCATTTATCGTTATATTTTTTTTAAAATAAAATAAACACTATTGTCCATTTGGTGAATCCATAATGATGCTATAACAATGATTATTCTAGTAACATAAAATTTCATTTTGTAAAAAAATAAAGTAATTCAATGAATCAATAATCAAAAGAAACTACTCAGCATTTTTTCAATAAAAAATAACAATAAAGATTAAAATAGCAATTCCAGACAGATTATTATTAAAAAACATTTTATTGTATCATTATAATGTAAATTTGTTACTGAATTAAATTATTAAAAGTTAATGAGAACCATTAAAATGATTACAATAAAAATTAGGTACATAAGTAGTAAAATATTTTTTATAGGCTTATATAACTTGCTTAAAATTAGTATTAAATTTTAAAATAAAATATAATTGTGATTGTTAGCCTACGGTTATGTGTTGCGGAACTTTATTTTCTTGTAGGCACGTAAAGTCCGTAATGAAGATGCATTTTGAAACAGTTTGAGTTATTTTTTAGGTGAACTGTAGACTAATGGCTAGAAAATCTGACTATAGGCTAATTAAACTGAGAAATAAGTAAAGATTCTACATTACTCATGTGAGTTATTAATATATTATAAAAACATGGAGAACACACAGAGTAGAGCCGAAATTCACAAGTAAAAACATATATAGTACATTTGTTTTTGGAAGAAGCTTGTAAGGGGAGAGCGAGTAGGTAGAGTAGGGATAGTTTCAACGGGGCAAGTGTTGTCTCCTTCTCACTTAATTATCATTCACTCTCTTTCTAACTGTATACTACTCTGTTACAACTACTACGCTAGACTTGGTCGGTTTTGTTTAGCTTCTTTTTTCATAAAATTGTATACACTGACTATACTCCCTAGCCTGATCGCTTATTACCTGCCTTTCCGTATTACAGCAGCACTCGTGCTCGAATTTTCACTACTACAACTAGGTTCCATTGTAATAACTAAATAAATAATAAGTAGAAACGAAACAAAGAATACATACAAAAAATTAATATAAACAAAACCAAACAGCAAATGAGTAAAAACAATAGGTTCCAAAAACAGTAGGCCTACTACTGAATGCACGAGTTGAAGACGTGTGAAGGGAATAGAACAACAAAAATAAAAAATCTGGTGTGAAACACTCACACAACTTTCTCTTGCCAATGCAAATAATTAATAATAAACCTAACATTATTAATAAAATATTAGAAATAAACAAAAACTAACCTCAAAAACATAACCTTATTTTAATCATGAGTGAATGACGCAAAATGACAATCGAACTCAGTTCGGCTTAAAAATACGGAAAATCACGCTTTCACGCTAAACTAGGCTCTGTAGAGAAAAATGCTCTAAACAAAAGTTGTAGATCTTTTAATTTTCTATAAATTTAATTATATACACTTTTGTCGTAAAATGCATACTAAGACCGAAATGTTAAAAAAAATCGATTTTTCTCACATTTTCGTGAGAAAAAAAACAGAAAATCGCAAATTATCGCTAAACTAAGCGTTATACAAAAAAATGTTTGAAATAAAAGTTGTAGAATTTTACATTCTCTACAACTTTTATTATATAATGTTTTGCGCTAAAATGCATATTAAAGCCGCAATCTTAAAAAGAAAATGTTTTTACGTGAAAACGGCCTCACCCAGAATTTCAGCAAACTGGCGTCTACCCTATCTTGTAGAGAATAAAAAATTGAGTAAATGAGGCGATTTAAAAAAAATCGTAGGACCAGTTTTTGAGAAAATCACAAAAAAGTGAAAAATTACACGAATAAACTACTACTTCCGGTTGACCGATTTTGATGAAAATGTTCGTGTCGGGTCCGGTAGTGGTGTGTAACTTAAGTTTCAAGTTTCAAGTTCGTACGATGTTCCGTTCTTGAGATATTCTGTTCACACACAGACACACACACACACACACACAGACCAATCGCTAAAAACATGTTTTTTGGGTTCAGGGGGTCTGAAAACGTATAGATCCGGTGAAAACTCGATTTCTTAAAATCGACATGAAAACAATACTTTCCTTCCTATATATTCATATAGGCAAGAGAAAGTAAAAATAACAACATGCAGTCAATGTTTTTAGGATTTATAGTACAGTTAGGCTGTTAACGCTGCTAGCAGTATGGAGAGACTGATCACTCCCTTCGAGGTGCTTCCCCCACCACTAAACATACCTACTACAATGTAAAAAGAAATTAATTTTATTTTTACGAATTGGCTTCTTCTTGATGTAATATTAAGTTTTTAGTATTCATTTTAATAAGTGTTTTTGTTAAAAATATATAATTTCTTCATTCACTATGAAAGTTCGAAAATTCTTTACGCATTTACGTTTTTATCAAGTACTTTTTTTTGGTTTTACTTCCGACTGTTTTGCAATAACTACTCATACAGGTCGTGAGAAAGATAATAGATAAAAAAAAGGCCAGACCTAGCCGGGAATTGAACCAGGGGTCCCGGTGTAGAAGCCAGTTGCGGTGTATCTAGAGTAGATTAATCACATATTAACAATGAAAAATGTTAATAAATTTTACAATAAATTCAGTTCAAGAAAAAACGACCTACTGAATATGCATTTTTATAAATCAACGAGAAAATCACCTAACAACAATATATACCAGGGGTGTCAAACTCAATTTTGCAGAGGGCCATATATTAAATTTAGAATGTGTAGGCGGGCCATATTCAAATTAAAAAAAATTTACTGAATTATTATAAAATTTTATTTATTTAATTATATAGTATATAATATACATACGGTTTTTAAAAATCATATCAAAGTTATAAAAGATGGTAATTATTTTGAGTTCGAGGATCCAGATATCTGACTCCTCTTGTTTTTGACAAGCTCATTGATGTCAGGTATCGTATTCGTTGTATTTATCTTAAGAATTGATTGGAGATGTTCATTCGTAAGTCTCGTGCGATTTTTGTTCTTATTTATTTTCATGACGGAAAACATCTGCTCACATAAATAGGTGCTACCAAACATGCACAGAATGCGTGCTGCATGCTTTTTTAATTCCGGGTAGTTATCCAAACTCTTGAAATATTGTGTATAAAATTTAAGAGCGTTAACCTCTTTAAATTTTTCTTTCAAAATACTGTCCGATTGAAGATCTAGCAACTCCATTTGCAAGTGAACTGGTGCCTGTGAAGCTTCAAAATTGAATGGATTGTTGAAAATTGGGAATTCCATTTCATTCATTTTGTGGAAGTCTTCAAAACGATTGTTGAATTCCGTGATCAGATTTTGCAGAAGTTGAGAATATTGATCCAATTTGTTTTGGTTCACTGTGCCAAATGATTTTAAATGAGGGAAATGATCCAAAGTTTGATTTTTACCTGGTTTTTCCACAGCCTCAACTTTGTTTCAAAGGCTTGAATACATGAATACATTTGAGTGACAATCTGATTTTTACCCTGTAACTTTACATTCAGATCAGTCAAGTGTTTATTTATATCTACCAAAAAGGCACAATCAACCCACCAGTCATTGTCATAATCAATTGGGTTGCCTTTTTCTAACATGAAAGCTCGAATAGGGTCACGTAATGCAAAAAATCTTTCTAAAACTACTCCTCGACTGAGCCAACGAACTTCGGTGAAATAAGGGACATCAGAAAACTTTTCGTCCAAATCTTGTAAGAACTGCCTGAACTGTCGGTGATTTAGTCCTCTGGTCCTTATAAAATTTACTATTTTAATTATAGGTTGCATGACATGGTCCATTTTTAAATGTTTGGATGCCAATGATTCCTGATGAATTATACAGTGAAATCCCACAAAATTCCCTGATGTTTTCTGTTTTAATTTAGTTACAACGCCCGAATGTTTGCCAGCCATGGCAGGAGCGCCATGCGTAGTTGTGCTCCTAAGTATATTCCAGTCGAGTTCATATTCTGCTATCAAATTCTCAATTGCAGAATAAATATCATTTGCTGTTGTAGTACCTGTCAATGGAACGCACTTTAATAGTTCTTCAGTAATTTCAAAGTTATTGTTAATACCTCGTATAAAAACAGCAAGTTGAGATGTATCAACAGTATCCGTGCTCTCGTCAACAGCCAGTGAAAAGTTTGTAAATTCCTTAATTTTCTCCTTCAGTTGAAGAACCAAATTTTGAGATAAATCATTATTCTTGAAGCAACAGTGTTTCTTGACAGCGAAATATTTTGAATTATTGATTTTTGAAATGGAAATGAAACATCGGCAACTTTCAACATACAGTCTTTAATAAAATCACCATCAGTGAAAGGTTTTGATCTCTTCGCGATTTCTAATGCAATAATAAAATTTGATTTCAGGGCATCTTCGCTCTCAGTATTAGCTTTAGTAAACATCGATTGTTGACCTTGAAGTTTAGATTTTAAAGATGACAATTCGTCCATTCTTATTTTTTCAGTGTAACAATCGAATTTTGATTTATGATTCGTATCATAGTGTCTCTTTAAGTTAAACTCTTTACAAACAGCAACTGTTTGATTGCAAATCAAACACAGTGGTTTACCTTTCCATTCTATGAAAAAATATGCAATTTCCCATTTAGATTGAAAAACTCTGCACTCACTATCAATTTTACGTTTTTGTGACATTATGCCAAAATAGTAACAATTATGGAACTCAACACAACAATTATGGATATCGCACGCGCACGACACAAACAAATGCACAATACCTTCACAATCAATAAAATAATAAATAAAATACCTTCAAAATCACTACTACACAGTACAACTAAAATCCTTCTCCGATTGTATCGCTTCGATTACTCGACTCAACTGACTCAGTCGCACCGACGCACTCCTTTTATATCGATAAGGAAGGTTCTAGTCTAGACTCGAAGCGCGTGGAAGATTCTATTGTTCTCAACAAAAATAATAGGGTATTTCCGCTTGTTGCTAAGAGATGGCGTTACTGTCTATCTCTCTTGCTTGTCTAGGCACGCGCTGCCCTTGAAATAACTTATAAAATGTAGTGTGCGCATTTTAAAACTTCCGTAGAGGAATCGAGTGATGTCTAAAAGCTCTAAAAAACATGATTCTTCTTTCTGTGACACATTGCGATCGCGGGCCGTATTGATACGGGCCGGGGGCCGGATGCGGCCCGCGGGCCGTATCTTTGACATGCCTGATATATACGATCAATGAGAAAAAACTGGATAGAAAAAAGAAGTAGGCCATTAGAAATTAACTTAGCGGGAAACAGCGCTAACTGTAGTCCTCAAGATTACAATTTTAGGTAGAGTTAGGATTAAATGAATCCCTTTTTATTATCCTTGGTTATTATCTTCACAAAGTATTCCTAACTCAAATCAGTAACAGAATCATTGTATGAAGTCGCAATGATGAAACTGTGGATGTGAATAAAACAGAAAAACATAGTAAGAATAATCAACCCACTGGATTGCAGTAGTTCTAGCAGTGGTTCTAGCAGTAGAGTCGTCACCCCAAGTCACTATTTAACAGTGATTTTTGGAGATAAAGGTTTCATAGTTCAAATCCTAGTAAAGGAAATACTTTTATACGGATCTGAATAACAGACAGTAATCACCGTTTACTTTGCTGGTTGGAGTTCAATTAACCATACTCTTTCTCATGGATCGTCAGCTCGAGTCAGTACAAGACATTCTCAACTGATTGTAACATGGGGTTACTTATTATTCTTAATTGAATATATTGCAACGTACACGCATTAGGTATTAAAAGTAAATAAATAAATAAATAAATAAGAATAATCGATATTGCTGACCTTTAAGTCGTGGATAGATGGAATTATCTTCAGTGTGTAAGTTCCAACCAAAATTAATGTCTCTAATGATTCAAGACCAATTACTGGTAAATGCGTTATTGATGTTTCAGACAGATCTCTACAAAAGAAAAAATACAATCGAAATATACAAATTTTTTATTATGTTGTTTAAAAGTAGACTTAATTTCATCGTGTTGTTGTTGTTTAGGTCATCAGCCAAAAGGCTGGTTTGAACCTGTAGAGGTTTTACTAAGTAAAACGAGGAGCGAGGTGGTTTACCATGCCTTCCTCACTGAGTGGAAAAGTACGCTTATCAGCATGCCGGGCCCTCTCAAAAGCACATATTTTCCACTCTGCAAAAGACATCTTCACTTCATTCACCACAGGGTCTGGGTGTATAATAAAATTCATTACTTTCAGAGGAGATAACTCTGATTAGTGTCTTTTACACCTCTACCTCTTCTGTTCTTAAATGATTCAGTCATTTAATTGGCTGACCATGTGATAAGAAATAGAACTATTTATTTTAGCCCTGTAATGAACAGATTAAGTGTAAATAATTTGTCACTCTACCTGTCTGTTATGGGCAGAATTTTATCGTAAGAGTAGTAAAACATCTGTTTCTGTTAAAGGAAATTGTTGAAAAAAGAATACTTCAAACATTTGGACAAATCTAAAAAAAATTGTCTATAATTTGTTTTATTTATTACTATTATTATTATTGTTATTTTATTGCTGTATGTGAATGCCAAATTTACAGGAAAACTTTTGTCACCTTCGATTCTTCTACGTAGCCTACGTTCTGTACTGCCGGACATTCGATCCAATATTTAACTAATGGAGAAAATGCCACGGCTCTCCATTGAGAGAAATGAAGTAATTACGGACGGTCAAAATATTCACCAGGTTTTAATTTTCAAACGTCGCAGCCCACCAACACCAGTCAAACAAAGAAGGCGTTATTTCGTCCTAACAGAACACGAGTATCAATTCGATTCAACTGTTTCAACAGTTTGGTGTTCTCACTATAAGTAGGTAATATTTATAGAAAAAGAGTAGGCCTACTTCTTTACACGTATAAGTATAAAAATATTGCTCTTCAGAGCATACTTATATCACAAGAAGAGTTGAGGCTTGATTGGTCATAGAATGAAACCAAATACATCAGGAGGACAAAGAGTGTTTGATTATATGGTACCAAAAGCTTTTAACTTCTTGCTTTCTGACTTACATAAATTATATTTTACTGCATCGATTAGTGTCATTAAATATAGACTTAAAAAATATTTGGTTGGTTTGGGAGTTGATTGAGCTCATCCATGAATCGGTTGGTTTAGGTTTGCCTTGTTAATTTATAGTTAAGTAATAACTAATGTAGTAATTTTTTACAATTTAAAAAAATGTGTAATATAGAATAATCTAGAATATTGTAATTGGTAATCTGTTAGTTAATTCATAAGCTATTGACAACTGATATAACTTATTACGTATTATTATTATTATTATTAGTTCATCACTGTCCTTTCCTGAGAACAGGCTATGTCTTATTCAGAAAAGTAATTTCTGTTCAGTTAGCTAAGTAATTGTAATAATTAATGTAATGGAAATAAATAAATAAATAGATAAAATTCAACCAATAGGAAGAAGTAGGCCTACCACTTTCTCAATAGTAGGCCTGAGGAAACTGGCGTAAAGAGAGGGCAACTATCGTTACAGCTTCCAGATTCTGATAAAACCTCACCACGACAGCTGTTCTTCTCAAGACCAAGCTAATCTGCTTGCCCCGGCAGAGAAAAACGTTAACGGTCCTTATCAGAGCCATTAATTTACAAAGGTTTCAAAAAAGGCATTATTAGCCTACGTATATTAAGGCCATTAAAAGGGCTATTTTTAAAAAGATTAGAATGTGCTGTAAGCAGAAACAATAATTTTATGTATGGCCTACCTACTTTTTATACGACACTTCTTCATTTATTGTAAAACAAAAAATAATTATAACAGAAATTATAAATTATTTTGTGAGAGAAATAAATCTCGATACTATCCGGTGCATAGGTGAAGAGGCTCTTCACCTATAGTCCAACCTCTCTTAGTTTGCTCCTAATGTAAACAAATAATGACGTCACTGAGCATGTGCATTATATGAAAATGTGTACACGCTGATTAAAAAGTAACAACAAAATACTTTTAAAAGTATTTTTATAAATGATATTGTTAGGCCTACATAATATCATGACTGATGTTTTTAGTACTTTAAGTACTTATAATTTAAAAAAATAGTTAACTTAATAGGAATACGACATCGGTAACGTCGTAGACTCTAGCGTGCACCCTGTAGTAGGTGGCTTTTGTTTGTTGACAGTAAGAGCAAACTTAGAACGGCTGAACTGTACCTACAGTTCAGCCGTTCTTAGTTTGCTCCTACTGTCAACAAACCAAAGCCAGCTGCTACAGGGTGCATGCTAGAGTCTGCGACTTTACGGATGTCGTATTCCTATTAAGTTAACTATTTTTTAAATTATAAGTACTAAAAACTAAATTAAAGTACTAAAAACATCAGTCATGATATGATGTAGGCCTAACAATTTCATTTATAAAAATACTTTTAAAAGTATTTTGTATTTAAATACTTTTGAAAGTATTTTGTTGTTACTTTTTAATCAGTGTGTACACATTTTGATATAATGCGCATGCTCAGTGACGTCATTACTTGTTTACATTAGGAGCAAACTAAGAGAGGCTGGACTGTACTTCAATTGAATAGCCGCCGCTGCTTCCTACAAAAATATTTTAATAAAATACCTTCTAATATCTAAAGTGAATGAAGCACTAAAACGGAATACTGGCACACATTAAACGATTTTATTATGTAACGTCACACAAATAAATTATGTAACTTATTTCTATTAAAAGAGTGTAGGCTATTAGAAATTTATTACTACGTACACTTACAGGTCACGCAAACTATTTAATCCTCTAAAAGCATCATGTGATAATTCTGTCAATGCAAGATTACCTTTCAGACTTCTGAAAAAAATAAAAAAAAAACAATTCATATTATACAAAATGTAATGCTTGTACTATATTCTAAAAAATCCGAAGTGAAACACTCATGTATGTACATGTGTATAAAATTCTCTTCTCTTGCCAATTGTAAAGTTTTTGACGATATTGACCAATATGTTTTGGTTACAAAGTTTATGTTCACTGTCTAAAAGGATTCCGTAATCCGAAAACAGCCGTACCTTCTCGCAAACCACAAAGCGAGAACAGTGCCTCTTAAGTGAAATCTGAGCTGATATTTCACAGTAACAACTGGAAACATGGTTTTGACTCTCCAATCAAAACTTCCCCCAAAACATTTTTTTTTTTTTTTAATTCCTTCGTAGGAAATTTCAGGGTCTTGGACGTTGGGCCGTTCTACGACGTCCTGGTGGAGGCAACCTTTAATATAGATTATTTTTATCTAGTAAAAACAGGTAAGTGGTTGTGTGAAATTTGCAGGTTATTACCGCTGTATGGAGTAGAAGAATGGAGGCATCTACTTGGTGTACGTTATAAACACTCACACTACCTCACGAACAACAAAATCACACTTTAATTTAAAGTAAATTAAAAAAAAAAAATTAAATCCTGTTCAAAGGATACACTAAATCACGTGTTTTAAAGCACGGTACATTTTAAATAACTAATAATAATTTTTCCTAATTCTAATTTTATTATAGCCACAATACAAGTTTCAATTATTATATATGACATGGTGAAAACACCAATTTACAATTTTACACTCTTTAATACATGACACCAATGTAAAAATAAAAAAACATAACTTAATTTTAATAAAGAGTAAATAACGCTAAATGAAAATTAACCTCTGCAGAACATAAAAATACGGAGAATCATTAATTGATGCTAAACTAGGAATACATAGAAATGCTTGAAATAAAAGTTGTAGTTTTTCATTTTCTATGTTTTTGATTATATACTTTATCGTAAAATGGATGCTAAAACTGCAGCCTTAAAAAATCCCATATTTTACAGATTTCAATGAGCAAAATGCAAAAATCACTAATTTACGCTAAACTAACCGTTGTAAAAAAACGATAGAAATAAAAGATGTAGGTTTATTAATTTTCCACAACTTAAATACAGATTAAAAATGCATAGGGTTATTTAAAATACACAGACTACCTATTAAGACCACAATAAAAAAATCATTTACCACGAGAGTCCACCTGCCTGTTACAGGCATAAAAAACTTAAAAAAACTTAAAAACATAAAAAACTCATAAAATATGTCCCTTACTTATTTACTTTATCCTATATTGAGTGCCGTCTCAGTTACGGGTGGCGAATATCTGCCTATCGTAAGCCTGAAGAATTAGGCTTACTAAAGTTCAGCCTTTCTTAGTTTGCTCCTACTGTAAACAAATAATGACGTCACTGAGCATGCACATTATATCAAAATGTGTACACGCTGATTAAAAAGTAACAAAAAATACTTTCAAAAGTATTTAGGTAAATACAAAATACTTTAAAAAGTATTTTAATGCATAAAATTGTTAGGCCTTCATCATATCATGACTGATGTTTTAAGTACTTTAAGTACTTATAATTTAAAACATAGTTAACTTAATAAGAATACGACATCAATAAAGTCGCGGATTCTAGCGTGCACCTTGTAGTAGCTGGCTTTTGTTTGTTGACAGTAGGGCAAACTAAAAACGGCTGAACTGTATAACACTTAAATAAGTGTTTCCGTCGATGGGCCCAGTCGATGATGTTCGTATTCGTAACCATGATTTTCTCTTTCAACCTATCCCTCACTTCTTTCATATATCAGTTAAATTTGTTCAAATTTACATCAAAATCAAATGTACATCACTTGACCGGTTTTTTTATATTACAAATATCAAGTTCTTTATGTTCTAAAAATGTTAACCTCAAATATCAACTTTATTTTTAAACACCTGTATAAATCAATAAAATGTTCTATTCACAGAATACTTACAATTTTCCTATTTGAGATCCATTAAATGCCCACCCTTCAATCCTCATAATATTATTGTAATCTAATATTCTGAAATACAAAACAAAAATAATCTAAATAAACACTTACATGATTTTCTCTTGCTAGTGTAAAAAAATAACAATAATACATCCTATGTTTAATCATGTGTGAAAAATGCAAAGTGAAAAAACCATAGGCTAATTCAATCGTGAGTGAATGCCGCTAAATGTAAGTCAACTTCATTGTACTTAAAAATACGGAAACTCATTAAAAACACTAAACTAGGTTCTGTAAAAAAAAGTGCTTGAAATAAAATTTGTAGACTTTTTATTCCTAAACTTAAATTTTAGGCTATACACTTTTCTCGTAAAATGCATACTAAAACCACAGTATTAAAAAATTTCATTTCCTTACAAATTTTGATGAAAAAATACGGAAAATCATTCATCTAAGCGTGGTACAAAAAATGTTTGAAATAAAATTTGTAGGTTTTTTAATGTTTTACAACTTTCCAACAGTAGTGTGAATGTTTCACACCAGACTTATGTGAATAGGCTATTCTGATTTCCACTTCATTAAAATTTATGTTGTGCAATTGAAAATTTTTCTAACTTTACTTGTACTTTTTAATATCATTTTTCTTATAAATTTCTTGTCTACGGAATTTCTTCATATAGTAAAAATCTGTATTATACGCATTACAAAATCTGTATTATCTGTTTTATCTGTATTGTACACAATACAACCTCTGGACTTCAGAATGAATTAACGTTATTTCAATAATACAATACAAACCTTTTCATAAGATATATATTTTTTAAGTTATTTAAGGTCGCATCAACAATGCAGTCATTATCGACCAACAATGCAGTCATTAGCATCAACAATGCAGTCATTAGTGATTAGTTATTACAACAAAATTATAACAGTATCCAATAAACTGCTGATACATAATTACAAAAAACAATCAACAAAAATAACAACAATGAATTAATTAGGCCTACTTACAAAAATTAAAAACATTAAATACCTAATAACAATGACTGATCGGCAAAATAAGATATTTGTTTTTACGGAATCCTTAATAACACTGTTTTCTGACCAAGATAAATGTTTATTACTAGTCTATAGTTAAATGTTATTATTCTAAAAAGATAATGTTTATAAGATTTTTGTGCATTCTGGTGGAAGAAAGTGTCAAAAGCAGTAGTCATAGCAGCTGCACTATTTCATTACGTTGTAGCTTACAGAAAGAAAATTCTATGTCTCGTTAATAACTTTATATGTAGGGCTACTTTAACACTTTTATTATTCACAAAAACTAAATTTTTGAAAAAAAATACATAGCATCATTATCCACTCAGTTCTTCAGTTCTCCTATTACCTTAATTAAAAATAAATAGTCTAATAATAAAAATATTATAGCCATTGTATTATGTAAATATTATACTTACAACTGTTCAGTTTGAATACTTAAGGAATTTGATCGAATCATCTTAATTTTGTTACTGTCAAAATCTCTGAAAGAAGGTAAGATAAAATAAATAAAAAAATCTTAGAAAAATAATTTGTACATTATAAAATAAATTGTGCATTTACAAAACTGTGTAATTACAAAAAACAAAATTTTGCATGAGAAGGAATGAACACATTTTTGCGTTACAATGTTTTGACCTGCACAAAAATATTTCTCGAGTTCAAATTTTTGTCACTACGATCAGTATTAGGTATAGGCCTACTACAAACTGCACCACTGTTAAACATATCATTTACCATGTGTTTTTGTGATAAAATGCATTTCATTCAAAATTGAACTTACAACGTTTTGGAAATGCACGATTCAAATACTTATTATTTTGGCTACTTATTTAAAGGATATCAATAACGTTATTATTTTTAAGCTTTTTAGAGGAGTTCTTACGTAGCCTAGATTAAGAAATAAGAAAAAAGTAATTCAGAAGAAACGTGTGTGTGTCATCCTAAAATGTAGGTCACTGAATTTTATTTACTATTGATAGTCTGTCAATTATCAATAAAAGGCACAATTGTATTTGTTTAAAAGATTAACTTACAATTCAAGATAAAAATAAGTAGGCCTAAGGCCTACTTTTGTACCTTTACAAAAAAAGTAATCTAAAGGAATTACTTCATGTACAGCCAAAATACAATAATAGCCTAAATAAATAAATTACTAGAAATATGTCCGCTGTGTGAAAAATGTAGACGCGATGAACAGTTTCATTCTTGTCTATTCACTTACCGGTAGATAGAAGTGACTAGTACCTTTTTTTCCTTCCTACATATTTTTACCTTCGTGCTCTTGAATGTGGGCACAGACAAAGTAGTGAGCGACTAAGGTTATTAACAGGTTTAGTCCTAATTCGTCAATTTCGAATATCAAAGCTCTAAGTCCAGCTTTACATTGATTTTTGTACAGTGACTAGCTTACTTAGACAATAAATTAGCTTATTTAGGTATAATTAGCTAAGTGTGCCCATAAACGCGAACATTCGGGTTAGAGTAGCTACAAGAATGGAAATAGGCTAACTTAAAATATATTATACCAAGAAAAAGACCGTAAATTCTGAAAATAAAAACATTTTTCTCGAAAGAAAACTTAGTTCATTAGGATATTTTTCAGTAATATCAATACCTTAATCAATTAAGCGACGGTTTTGTGTTCAGGGTTTGTGGAAATGTTGACGCATAATGATGCATACTATTTCTTTCATAATATAAAAACTCATTCAGAAAATTTTTTAGGTTCTCGCTCTCCAAATTCAGCATTTAACTGCCAAGAGGTGCTCCTGCTAAACCAAGCAATCTCGTTAAAGTCTGGGTGACCAAACTCAGCGAGTACTGGATCGGTGAATAAATTTGCATTGGGGGATTGAAGATTCGTTCTTAAGTTTTTCACAATGAAAATTGTTTAGTGTTTGACAGTAGGAATATTAATCCTTAATTATTATATTTCACTTTAAACGTCTTAGAAAAACGTAATAGGAAAATATGGTGTTAGGCCTACATAAAAGAAATACGAAAACATCTCAAACCCAGTTGGTCTAGACAAATGTAGGGATGCAGCTATTTCCCTAAATGGCTTCGTCATAGCGTAGCGCCGATAATCCATGTGAACTAAAAGTTTGAAAATTATTCAGAGAACTAAAAGAAAGTAAGACAGTAATATCATAAAACATATTTGAAACAAAACAATAATTTGATTTTTGAAACACGAAACCTCATAAATTGGAGTTTTGAAATAGTGGAGGAAATGAAAAAATACAGGAGAGAATTAAGACGGAAAAGAAATAAGGATCGGAAACAGCTAAGATTTTAAGATGGCTGACGCTGCAATGCAGAAGGATAGTTAGATAAAGAAAAGAAAAAGAAGGGTTCACGAAAAATGTAAGGATCAATCTAAATCTGTTGTTTATTCTGCACAATTTTAATGCTTTCATTATGTAGCCTAACTTATTTCGTGTGTAGGCTATTACAGTCACCAGAAAATAAAACCAGTGTTTGAAATAACAACAAAACAAGGAAAAAATTTACTTACAATATATGCATGATATTTTTACTTAAGCCCGGTAATGTAGGTAATGACTCCAAGCCAGTGTGAGTTATCCTCCTGGGAAAAAATAATGAAAAATAATAAAATAATGATTAGAAAATTCAGTTTGAATCAGTAATTTGATTTTGAAGAATAATTTTAGCATAATAATGTAATGTTATACTAATTGTTTTCTTTTTACAAGAATCTTTCTTTTAATTTATTTAGAATATTGAAACGTGAATTTACTGACGTAACCTATTTTTAAACAAACAAATTCTGCTTGCAGAATGATAATTCGAATTCAATAGGCCTAGTGAGATCGTGGACAGACAACGGGAGGCCATCTTGTCACGACCTACCCACATGGGTAAACTCCCAACGGTAGTCTCGTCCAAACATTTGTCTTTTTACCCGTAAAACATATTAAAATTAATAAGTCTTATTACAAATTTTAACACGCAAGCATTATTTTAATTTTCACACAATTATAATTTTAACAATACTGATTAAATGAAACAGTTGTGTGATTTTGGACAGGTGTCTGGGAGGCCATTTTGTTTTCACGCCTTCCAAATACCGGACTAAGCCGATTGGTCGATATCACCCCTCTCCATTAATTATTGTTACTTTAAAAATATGTTAAATTTTTAACATATGCTTAGAATTTATAATTCAAACATGGTTTTAATATATTTTTTACAATAATTATTAAAGGTTAATCAAACCAAGACAGTAGTGAGATTCAAAACAGGCTCTGGGACCATCTTAATGTCCCAACCTTCCGACATGGATGTTTCTCAAAAATGTTCAATATCGTTCAAACATTAATTTATTTTACATAGAAAATAAAAAAAAATTACATAGAAAATATAATTAAAAATTAAATAATTTTTATCGTTCAAATATTAATTTAATTCACATAAAACATATATTAAAAATTTATAATGTTCCATGAATTTATTTTAATTTTAAAAATATATTAATTTTGAAGACAGTTTAAACGAAGTGATTCCGGATTCTGTGATTCCGGACAAGCGGCTAGGAGGCCATCTTGTTGTCTCGCCCCGCCCATTGAGCTACGCGCAATGGTGATGATCAACCCACAAGATATTTTCTTACTAAAGAAATATGAAATATTTAAAATGTACTTAGAAACTATGATTTAAACAACTACTGTTAAGATATTTTAATAGTCTATAGTCTACATGTTTGAATGTTAATAAAACAATCAGTTGCGAGGTATCGGATAGGTAACCGGGAGGCCATTTTGATTACACCTCTTTTCCGATTCGGGGCTACCGTAATGGTAGGGAACATGGTTCAAGGTATTTTTCTCACTTAACGAACATTTAAATTTTTAAAAAAATACCATATCGCGACAATTTGTATCAAACCCGAGTTTTAATACTTTCTGTAGTAATGATAACTAATGGCTAACGATTAATCAAACGGAATCAGTCGTGAGATTTCGGACAGGCGACTGGAGGCCATTTTGTTGTCACAACCAAACCATAGGTCTAACACTTTTTTAACAGCAGGAAAAATGTGAAATTTTTAAAATGTCTTGAAACTGAACACCTTATTTTGTATCGTTACAAAAATTTCTAGTTGTAAAAATTATTAGTACTTCCTAATACTCGTACACAGATGGCATTTAATGTAATATTTTCTCAAAGAATATTGAATTCCAGGTAAACGAAGGAAGTCTTTAGAATTAGTTGAAATATAAAAAACTGTTTTTTGGGTTGTTATTAATTTGTAATCGGCTTTCTGTCAATGCATTAAATAAATTTAATAACATATCTAGGTCATAACACTTAACACATTTAGTAATTAGTTAAATATTCTAGTTATACATACTCACAGAACTCTTAATGTCTTCAAAGGAAAAAATAACCCAAGCGGTAAAAACCTTAATGCTGGTGCATTTGATACTGTTCTGTAAAAAATTAAAAATAGCTTTTAATGTACTTAGATGTTCTTAATTTTCATCGTATCCTAGCATCGTACCCTTCGTGGTACGTAAATAGTACAATATTGTCTGCAGGCACGGGAAAGGCGGCAATCGAAAGAGAAGGCTTACCGTTACATCTGTCGGTCGAACGACGTTGACGCATGCGTTTTTCTTTTGTAGTAGCAGAAATCTCAATATTTTATAGCCACATCTCGTATAAACCTAATGATCTATTTTTTTCATTCTTTTTGTCTTTAAATTCTTTTACTTGACGAGAGGTTAGGGGTTGTGGGAGGTGAATATAATTGCTTTGGGCAGGAGAGAGTTTGGTATACTTGACTGGATACTTCAAGTAGGAGTTTTCTACTCAAAGTATGAAAGGAGAAGAAGGAGAAGGAGGAAGAGGAAGAAAAAGAACTGAAACATTATAAGTTTCTCTGTTAGTATCTGCAGGTATTTACAACTATTGCAGCATATGAGTAAGCCAAAGTATAAACATGAAAAATAGATAAACAATCACCCTTTATTTAGAAATAATAAGTTAATGGTTATATTTTCTGTGGTTGAAACAACTTCCAAAATATGTTCCTATAGTATCCTTTTGAATCCAAAAGATACTGAGTGAAAATTTTGTTTTTATTTTCTGTAATACATGTATATTACAATATGGAGAAAATCCTGTTTCAAGAAAGATATTTTTACACTGAAATACATTTAATATCTTCTTAATAACTTACATACGTAAAATTTAAGTTTATAAAATTGTAAATTTATTATAATATTTTGTCTATCATTTCGTCATTCAAAGTGGGGAGAAAACTAAACAATTATTAGGTACATTTGCTTAAAAGCTATTAAGTAATTTTGTTTCTTTAGACATGAAATGAATATTCATAATGAATACTTACATTGCTTGTAAATTCATTAAATTCTTAAATGACTGCTTTTCAAATTCATCTAAATATTTCATTTTTGTTATTGAGCTGAAAAAATATACAGAAATTGTTATTTTTTTAAAATCTTCATTTATTTAATAGTTAAATTAACTAATTAATGGCTGTTCTAGATTTGGAACGTTACTTTAAGAAAATAATGACATTATTTTACAGTATAATCGTTTAAATCAGCGTTTCCCAACGCGGGGTCCGCAAGATGTCATTTGGAAATTATTTTGTAACTGCACACAGTTTTCAAGAAGCGCGCTCGAGAACGGATCGACCTCAATAAAAACCTCTACTCTATTGCTGTGAAACAGACAAGATTCGAAGCCTCTCAGAAAAGGAACACGTAATTAATGAACCAACTCCGTGGGAACTTTCACCTACGCTCCACGCAACTATAAAAAAAAAACTGGGATCTATAGTAACTTATAGTAACTAGAATCGTGGGAATTGGCCAATACAGTCATAGCTCTTTCCTTGTATCGCAATTACGAATTCCTCTTACAACTCTTGACCCTTCGTAGAAAATGAATCTCTGCAGTTTCAGTATGTTTCTTCCTTCCTATAAGAGCTTAAGTTTCACTGTCATACAAAACACAGAACTGCGATTATGCCATAACATCGTATCATGGTAGTATGTAAACTCTGTTCCATAATGAACTTAATTTTTCTACATATTCTTTGGAAACTACATATTTTTTTTGTTAACTTTAAGCTCTCCGTCAAAATCAATTTAACGTATCGCACGACATACGTGATTGTGCTGTGTATTGTACAAAGCACAGCTTACTAGCAACTAGCAACATTTCTAAACGTTCAAACCGAGCTACTTTACTTGCGCTAGTCAATAACATGACATTTTCTCCCCTACTACCGCTAGTAAAATAAAACATGTTCATAGTCACTAACGCGCCTCTCTGTATTTTCTAAGTAGAAATCACAGAATAAAAACGTTAACCAGAATAGCAGATCAGTATTATAAACATTGAAAATGTATTATTATTAATATTTTTATTATAACATTAATGTAGGTTATAAAATAATAGGTGTAGTAAAAGCACGACTTTCTTTTGGGAAATTTTTTTTTTAATCCTAATGTGGTACGTTGCAATCTGTTCAATTTAGAACAATAAGCAACCCCATTACCCAATAAGATGAGGATGGTATGTATGACGGTATATAAGGTAGGCCTATAGTCTTGTGTAGACTCAGGCCAACCATTTCTATGAAAGTATGGTTAATTGAACCCCAACTATCAAAGTACACCGGTTACCACTGTCTAATATTCAAATCCGTATACCACCTTAAATAGGATTTGAAGCAATAAACATTTGTCTTCGTACATAAACTTTCAAACATCTGACTCGCGGCGACAATTTTACTACTTGACCAACCCGATAGGTTGGGAAATAAATCGTTTTTTTTTAAATTTCTAATATGTGTACGTAGAAATCTGTTAAATTCAGAACAATAAGCAACCCCATGACCCAATGAGATGAGGATGATGTGTATGACGTGTAAATGAGGTGTAGTCTTGTACAGACCCAGGCCGACTATTCCTGAGAGGTATGGTTAATTGAATCCAACCATCAAAGAACACCGGTAACCACTGTCTAGTATTCAAATCCGTATAAAAGTAACTACCTTTACTAGAATTTGAACCAGGAACCTTCGTCTTCAAAATCAGCTGTGAAACAGCTGACTCACGGCGACGACTTAACCTCTAGCCAGGCATGTCAAAGATACGGCCCGCGGGCCGCATCCGGCCCCCGGCCCGTATCAATACGGCCCGCGATCGCAATGTGTCACAGAAAGAAGAATCATGTTTTTTAGAGCTTTTAGACATCACTCGATTCCTCTACGGAAGTTTTAAAATGCGCACACTACATTTTATAAGTTATTTCAAGGGCAGCGCGTGCCTAGACAAGCAAGAGAGATAGACAGTAACGCCATCTCTTAGCAACAAGCGGAAATACCCTATTATTTTTGTTGAGAACAATAGAATCTTCCACGCGCTTCGAGTCTAGACTAGAACCTTCCTTATCGATATAAAAGGAGTGCGTCGGTGCGACTGAGTCAGTTGAGTCGAGTAATCGAAGCGATACAATCGGAGAAGGATTTTAGTTGTACTGTGTAGTAGTGATTTTGAAGGTATTTTATTTATTATTTTATTGATTGTGAAGGTATTGTGCATTTGTTTGTGTCGTGCGCGTGCGATATCCATAATTGTTGTGTTGAGTTCCATAATTGTTACTATTTTGGCATAATGTCACAAAAACGTAAAATTGATAGTGAGTGCAGAGTTTTTCAATCTAAATGGGAAATTGCATATTTTTTCATAGAATGGAAAGGTAAACCACTGTGTTTGATTTGCAATCAAACAGTTGCTGTTTGTAAAGAGTTTAACTTAAAGAGACACTATGATACGAATCATAAATCAAAATTCGATTGTTACACTGAAAAAATAAGAATGGACGAATTGTCATCTTTAAAATCTAAACTTCAAGGTCAACAATCGATGTTTACTAAAGCTAATACTGAGAGCGAAGATGCCCTGAAATCAAATTTTATTATTGCATTAGAAATCGCGAAGAGATCAAAACCTTTCACTGATGGTGATTTTATTAAAGACTGTATGTTGAAAGTTGCCGATGTTTCATTTCCATTTCAAAAATCAATAATTCAAAATATTTCGCTGTCAAGAAACACTGTTGCTTCAAGAATAATGATTTATCTCAAAATTTGGTTCTTCAACTGAAGGAGAAAATTAAGGAATTTACAAACTTTTCACTGGCTGTTGACGAGAGCACGGATACTGTTGATACATCTCAACTTGCTGTTTTTATACGAGGTATTAACAATAACTTTGAAATTACTGAAGAACTATTAAAGTGCGTTCCATTGACAGGTACTACAACAGCAAATGATATTTATTCTGCAATTGAGAATTTGATAGCAGAATATGAACTCGACTGGAATATACTTAGGAGCACAACTACGCATGGCGCTCCTGCCATGGCTGGCAAACATTCGGGCGTTGTAACTAAATTAAAACAGAAAACATCAGGGAATTTTGTGGGATTTCACTGTATAATTCATCAGGAATCATTGGCATCCAAACATTTAAAAATGGACCATGTCATGCAACCTATAATTAAAATAGTAAATTTTATAAGGACCAGAGGACTAAATCACCGACAGTTCAGGCAGTTCTTACAAGATTTGGACGAAAAGTTTTCTGATGTCCCTTATTTCACCGAAGTTCGTTGGCTCAGTCGAGGAGTAGTTTTAGAAAGATTTTTTGCATTACGTGACCCTATTCGAGCTTTCATGTTAGAAAAAGGCAACCCAATTGATTATGACAATGACTGGTGGGTTGATTGTGCCTTTTTGGTAGATATAAATAGACACTTGACTGATCTGAATGTAAAGTTACAGGGTAAAAATCAGATTGTCACTCAAATGTATTCATGTATTCAAGCCTTTGAAACAAAGTTGAGGCTGTGGAAAAACCAGGTAAAAATCAAACTTTGGATCATTTCCCTCATTTAAAATCATTTGGCACAGTGAACCAAAACAAATTGGATCAATATTCTCAACTTCTGCAAAATCTGATCACGGAATTCAACAATCGTTTTGAAGACTTCCACAAAATGAATGAAATGGAATTCCCAATTTTCAACAATCCATTCAATTTTGAAGCTTCACAGGCACCAGTTCACTTGCAAATGGAGTTGCTAGATCTTCAATCGGACAGTATTTTGAAAGAAAAATTTAAAGAGGTTAACGCTCTTAAATTTTATACACAATATTTCAAGAGTTTGGATAACTACCCGGAATTAAAAAAGCATGCAGCACGCATTCTGTGCATGTTTGGTAGCACCTATTTATGTGAGCAGATGTTTTCCGTCATGAAAATAAATAAGAACAAAAATCGCACGAGACTTACGAATGAACATCTCCAATCAATTCTTAAGATAAATACAACGAATACGATACCTGACATCAATGAGCTTGTCAAAAACAAGAGGAGTCAGATATCTGGATCCTCGAACTCAAAATAATTACCATCTTTTATAACTTTGATATGATTTTTAAAAACCGTATGTATATTATATACTATATAATTAAATAAATAAAATTTTATAATAATTCAGTAAATTTTTTTTAATTTGAATATGGCCCGCCTACACATTCTAAATTTAATATATGGCCCTCTGCAAAATTGAGTTTGACACCCCTGCTCTAGACCAACCCGGTGGGTCTGGGAAATAAATGATGTTAAAATTATGTAAGAATAACAAACATTTAAACACATTTATTAGATAGAGTAACAGGTGCACAAGTCGCGTAGACCATGACAAATTCATTTCATTAATAGTTTAAATTTAAATTTTACTCAAACTTAAGTATTTTGAATAAATCTGAAAAAAATTCAAGGTTAGTTAAAGATTAAGTTATTTACTATAAAAACAACCATTTAAAATTAGAGTTTTTAATTTATTAATTTAAAATGTACATTCTATAATGTATTAGCTAAGTGCATATTTTATAATTTTATAAGATTTTATTTTTAAAATATTTTAAAATAATTTTTAGTTCAAGTGTTATTGTGTAGGTGTCTAACAGGCTTAGATAATTTATGACCTTAATCAAGCAATTTATTGGTCTAAATATCAATAAAAATTATCATTGTTATTAAATAAATTTCTAAATTTAACCAGTAAAGTATAGGGTAGGGTCAAACAGATTTATATTGGAAGTTTTCTTGAGAGGTAACACAAAGAAGAACTTTAAAAGCATTGAATTTTTATTGAAAAAAAAATGGGCTCGTGTCCGTAGCATGATTGTGGATTTCTGCATTTATTTTCCAGCCAGGAATTCCGTTGCTGAAACTCCTTGTTCCACTGATCATCTGTTACGTCATTGTGTCTTAGCCCATCCCCATTGTAGTGGTGTCACGTTATGTTTTACATCTACAGTAGAATCTCGGTAGTCCGGCACTTCCAGTAATCCGGCTCTTAAAATATTAGGCCTTAAAGTATGAAACCTCACCCAGGACAGATTTTGATAAAAGATTTAAATTGAATTAGGGAAATTAACTCGACCTAATTACGGCAGATTTAATACAACATGTATGTTTAGGATTTGATTAAAGAAATGAATAAACAGATCTTAATTATTGTTAAATGGAATAATTTTTGGCCTTTTATCCAAAACCCAGAACTGGGTCGTACTCTATACTTCATGCGGAATTGACAACGAAACGTAATTCTCAGAACGCGAGCACCCCCACACCGATGTCAATAGCCGATTATTATGTTCAGTACAGAAGGCTACAGAAGTATCAGCAAACTTTTTTTAATTAGTTAATTTAATTTAAAATCACATAGAAATCAATGCATATTCATTTTTTGTTTAAATTTATAATTTATAGTTCAAAAAATCCAACACATCCAGTTATCCGGCATTTTCATTAATCCGGCACCCTCTCGGTCCCGAACAGGCCGGACTACTAAGATTCTACTGTATTTATTTACTTTTATGGTGAATACCCTGATCTCTTACTCGGTCGTCCAATTTAACACTTAGCATCAGTCTTTTCATGGATCTTTGAATTTTGACCAAGCTCTCCAACAAACCTTTTGTAAAAGCCCATGTTTGTTTATCATACGAGTGGACGGGAAGTAGCTACATGTCATCATTGTTATCTTATCATACATCCTATATTGGTATTTTAAAAGCCGTATTATATTGATAATCAAAATATATATTATTTCGTTATACCACCAGTAATACGGTAAACAGTAAACACTTACCAATTATAGGCTTTCGTGCATAAAATGTATATCTTCAGTAATTTATTTAATGGTAGATAAGGTTCCTTCCTTATCTAACATAGCGGAAGTAGGATGTTTTAAATTTTAAATAATATAAAAGGAAAAATATTACTGAAGATGTGCATTTTATGCACGAAAGCATAATTATTATCTAGGAAATTCCTTTTGTGAATGACCATGTTTGTGCAGCGTAAGAGAGGACGGAAAGTACACACTGATTAAACATGTCATCATTATTATCTAGGAAATTTATAACTAGAGAATTTAAATAACTTTCTAAATGGTTCAGACGCTTTGAAAGGCTAGTTTAACTAAACATTACACATTTTATAAATTTTATAGTCCTCCAAATTTTATTGTTGTAGTAAACTCATAAAAGCTGATCGATATTAAATGGAAAAAAAGATCTAGGCAAAGAACAAACGTCAAAAATAATAAACTTCAAGCTGAGAAATTCAATAAACTTTGAGAAGAATGTATTAACTTTCAAAAGACAGCTTTATCTTCTTAAAAAGTTGTTTGTTTTGATGTTAGCTTTTTGTAATACCTAGCTTCATTTGGGCCAAACGAACCTTATAAAATTTGAGTTAAGTTACAAAAAAAATATACAATTTTTAAACTATCAGCCTTAGAAAAATTATATAAAAATTTGGTACTTTGGAAGTGTTTAAATAAACTGATAGACTATTAATACTCAGAACAAAGTGCAAGAGTAATTTTACGATTGGTAGATAAACATGCTTTGTTATATTCAATGAAAAAATTTGTAATTTCAAGTAGGTGGCGAAATTCTTATTCTCATTCTTTATAGAAGTTAAGCTAGATCAAACGTACCCCATAAGATATATATCTCATGTTCTTAAAGTAAAAATAAAATAACGAAGTATGAAAGTAAAATTAAAAACTTACATTTCTTGTAATGTTTCATTATGTTCTAAGAAACACATGTTTACTAAATCATTAACAGCTCCTTTGGAAAATGACCTGAAAAATGAGTTCAATAGTAAAAAGCGATTGAAAAAACAAAACGATAACTGTAAGAATGATTTGTAACTTCACAATATTCTAGTGTTCCGACTATCAAATATTTTTAAAGTTTTAAATCTCTTTATCATAAAAATAAAATGCTAATAAACAATTTAAAGCAAAGAAATTTAAAAAAGTGAAAAGGAAACCGTTCTATCAGTTTTAAAAGATAAAAATGCGTAAATAAATAAACAATTCCGGTTCAAACGAAATTTAAAGATGTCAAAATATGTGTGAAATAGTAAGTATGTTATAAAATAAAATATAAAACGAAAAAAACAGGAATTAAACTTCTCATGCCTTGGCTAATATTTTAATGATCTTGAGAAAATTTATGCAGACTGTTTGTTTTAGATAACTTTTTTTATCCTTACTGTGTGTACGTTGCAATCTCGTTAATTCAGAACAATAAGTAACCCCACGACCCAATGAGTTGAGGACGATGAGTATGACATGTAATTAGGTGTAGTTTTGTACATACCCAGGCCAATCATTCCTGAGAGAGTATAGTTAATTGAACCCCAACCGGTTAAAGCACACAGGTAACCACTGCTTAGTATTCTAATCTTTACTAGGATTTGAACCAGGAAACTTAGAAGCATTCTGTTTTCATTTGCAGTCGTAATCAATCTTACCTGTGTTCACTTTTACAATTCTTCTTTTCTACTAGTTGTATTTTTTTATTTAATTGTATATTTTTCATCAAAACAACAAAACTATTAATCATCAAAACAATTTTTTTTTTTATATTTATTTAACGTCGCATCAACTGCAATGGTCATTAGCGACGACGTTGGGTTGGAACTTTATGTGATGAAGGATGAAATGATTTTTTGTAACGTATGAAAATATGCCATGCCTGAGTGGGATTCGAACTCAGGACCGCATGATGAGAGGCGAGCACGTTACCAACTGCGCCAATGCGGCCGGCACCTTATAAATAAACCGTAAATAAATAAATTTTTATTTACTAAGATAATTTATAAATTTCCTAAAGAACAATAACAATATTTTCATTGCCCATCTATCACTTCACATATTAACTCTTAATTTAACAGAGCTGAGTCTTCGTTTATCTTTACAGTTTTAGTTCTTTAGATTAATTTAAAAAATATATATATATTCAAAATAAAATTTTATATTTGACTATTTATATTTTGTTAAACTAGAAATTTCATTATAAAAAAACCATTTTAGATAAAATGTATACATATTTAACACTTATACGTAATATTCTAGAATGTAGCATGTACAATGTCAATCACATTATGATATGCTACAACTTCGCCTCCGAAAATTTGCTGAATCGCGGCGACGACTTTACCTCTAGACCAACACGGAGGGTTTTAGATAACCTAATTTTTAAATTTTTGTAAAACAGAATAGTTTATCTGATAATAAATAAGAAGGAGGTGGAAAGGTGGAAACTGGAATTGTGGAATGAGATGATCGTTAAATAAGGTCTGGAATTCAGTGAGGAAATAAGTAAAGTTCTGGTGCAGAAGAGATGTGAGAAGAGAGAGCACGGACATAAAACACCATGCTAATAGTATAAAATTGGTTGGGTAGTACTTTAAATAATAGCCAACTTAATAAGATTGACATTTGCCCAAACAGGCCAATGGAATGTTAAATTATTTGCACTCAATCTGCTAGTTCCAGGGCTACAAAAAAATAGTTCTTTCTCTTATCACAAGGTCAGCCAATTATATGACAACATTTAAAAACAGTAGAAGAGGTGTAAAAGACACTAGTCAGAGTTATCTCCTCTGAGAGTAATTAATTTCATTATACAGCCAGACTCTGAGGTGAATGAAGTAAAGGTGACATTTAGAGGGTGGAAAGTAGATGCTTTTTAGAGGGCCTGGCATGCTGATAAGCGTACTTTTCCACTCAGTCAGGAAGTTGATATTAAACCACCTGACTCCTTGTTTTACTTAGTAAAGTCTCTATAGAGGTTCAAACCAGCCTTTCGGCTGATGACCTAAACAAAAACAAAATTAACATGCAACATCGTTCGTTACACACATACTTTGCAATAGTTTATCAAATAAAAATAAAAAGGTAATAAATTTACCACATGATTGAGCTGTTTTCTTTGTCTTCTGAATGTTTCAAATCAACACCATGACTATGACAAACTGTACGATTACGTACCTTTTCAGTCTCAACGGATTGACTACGACACTCACATTGCCAATGCATAATAATTCGTTCCTTTGGTAATACTTTTTGCATTAATTGTAATAATATTAATAACTTAATTATTAACATAAACGATGAATGGTACTTCATGTCCTGAAACAACATAATAAAATCTTATTTATTAATTTATTAAATACAAAATACATTACCATTAACGTATTAACTAATTCCTGCATATGACAAGCCTGTACGCGGGAATAAGTTGTACATTATTATGTATAAATTATTGATCAGTAATTACTAAAAATATTTTTAACACTTTTTATTACAGAGCTTACTGAAACTTAATCTAGTTATAAAATTTACAATTCTAAATAATTAAACTTACAATATTATAAAATTTAGCTACTAAAAACCAATATTAATATTCCTAATTTATTGAAGAAAAATTACACTATTTTCTATAAAAAAATCCTCTCAGCTCATTAAAGCAATATGTAGGATACAAACTATTACACAAAACCGTTAATTAATTATTTTTAATTTAGAAAAGTATTAAATAGTAGCTTATTTATTCAGACACAATAGTAGCCTACTGTAATATTTTACGATATTCTAGAAATGGTTGAGAGAATATTATCCATTGAAAAAATTGTGTATGCAATGAAATGTTGTTTGTTGAACAAGGGTAGTGAATTGTGATGAATGAAGTGTTTTGAAGAAGAGTTCTAAGATATCTAAAAATAGGTAGTAGAAACGTTTGTTTTTTTTTGATTCCTTCTATTATGTTCAAGAATAGTGGCAAAGTATCTTGATTGTCTGGAAAACTGTGAAACTGGGAGTACAAAAACAGTTAGCGCCTTTGTAGTCGATCAGTCAATAATTGAACTGTGAAGGAAAAGTGTTGTCGGGTCGTTTGAAATAGTGTCGTTACGGGACCGGTTCTGGATTACGTTAAATAATGCGTGTACGTGCGGGTTGTAGAAAGTGATAGTAGACAGGAAATCAATTATTTTGGTTCTTAAAAACAGTATTCTATTATCAGTCAAGTTTGGTTTAAGCTTAAGTTTTGTAATTGATTGGTGGCAATTTTTTAAATTATCATCTGACATTTTTCTACGTCCGTCCGTCCGCCACACCCAGATGTGAGAAACTACAACAAATAGCAACTAACGGTTTTCGGATTCGTAGTCTACACGAAAAGTTAGTGGGCCTGGATTGGGTTTGAAGATCCGGTTTTGACCGGAAGTGGCCCAAAACCGGAAGTCAAGAAATCAAAGTCGGAATTTGGAAACAAAAATAGTGACATTCGATTCCTCTTTAAGAGTAGATACAGAAATTACAAATGGGTTTTGCCAAAGTCATAAGAAAAGCCTTTTAAAAATTGACACCAGCCGTGAGACACATCGTCTCATGAAAGGCATTTTAAATTTTGTCATCTAATATTGTATTTGCTAGTAGGCTAAGTTTAATCATTAATTGTATAAATAAATAATTAATTATTATACGTTTAACGTAAGTCAGTTTATTATATTTGTTAGCGAAGATAAGGTCATCTATAAAAAATACGATTTCTAAAATTACAGTAAGATAGATTGGAAAAGATGTATTTAAGATTTCTTAAAAGAAAATTCTATGAACTGCACATTTCCATTTACTTACTAACAATAAAGGAAACTACGTTGAATAAAATAATGTCATAAGAAGTTAAAAAGTACACGTGAAAAGCCGATCAAAACTTGACTACTACACCTTTGATTCTCCTAAGTACAATCAAAAAAGACCCCAACACCAGTTTTTTCCGGTTGCAAAAGTTTCTTTAACCTATTTTGACAAAGGCTAATGAGCATGGAAATTCATGCCTATTAAATTTAGATAAAAGAAAAAGAATTTGACATTTTATCAATAAAATATAATGGGTCAACTACTTCTTAGGAAGAGCTTCAAATTTATCAGTAAGCTACAAAGTATTCCTACCTATTTGTTGGAAGATCCTGAGTAACATCAGTTCAATAGGATCCTTACCAGTACGGACCTACCTGAATAATGGCGGTCTCCAATTGTTGGGATGCACAAAACTAACATTTAATCTAATGAAAAACCATGAATCAAACAATTCATGTTACTTCAAATAGTTTATATGAATTGTTTGACTTAACAATTTAAAATTTAGCATTAAAACATTTTACAGAAAAAACTGAAGGAATTTTAATAAATTCGTTGCGAATAAATTTATTTCCGTACGACGAAATCGAGAAATAATTTTTAACGTTAACTAGTCTATTAGTTGCTTCAAAAATAAATACTTAGTACTTCGTTGTTAATTTCAGTAAAGTAATAAACGAAATAGTCCTAATTAGTGTCAATTTAAACTTGAAATGACAAAATCGGAGTGAGATGAATTCATGAAGCCAAGACATCTGGTTACAACTGGATATTCTTTTCCTATTTCTCGGAACCAATTGCTAATAAAATTTATTTGTCAATCTTGACTTGACTTACAAATGATCTTGTAAACTTTATTAAATTGCTCTTAGATTACTTACATATATTATGCATCTAAGTAATTTAGTTAATCATGAAGCCTTTCTATTAAAGAAATAGGTTTTTATTAATACTGACATTTTCAGTCCTTAAATATTGTAAAATAGAGAGAATTAGGATAATAATTAATATTGTGTCGCCGCCACCCCTTCTAATTAATCATATACTGTGTTGCCGGCATTCAATACTTCTCCCGGCCCTTGTCGGCTCGGTAGGCCCTTTGGCGGTGTACCGATAAACCTTTCGGCTGCGTACCGACAGAGGGCTTTGTCATCAAGGCCGAGCCAGTAACCGCCTCCTACCACAGCGCTCTCGGCGACTATAACAAAAGCGCTGCACTGAGCCAAGAGATTCAATTCCGATCCACACACAGAGAGATTCAATTCCGATCCAGATAGCAGACAATACGTCCACCACTGTTCACGGCTACAGGACTCCAGCGAAGACTAATTGACGCCGCGCAAGAAAGAAGATGATGCTTCCGCTCGCCGACCCGTCACCGTAAGTCGTCGACCGTACCTTCATCGCCCGCTGACGCGAGCGATGCCCACAGCGGTCCCTCGACCAAGCCTTACGCCCACCGGATCGGACGAAGGGGCCATCGACGCATTACTGCGAGGGAAGAAGATGATGTCTCCGCTGGACGACGACACGCCGTGTCGCCCAGCTCCTCGACCGCCACGACGACTACGACCGACGCTTCCCATAAAGACGACCACCGCTTAAACGGCCCTTTTCAGGGCCACCAAAATGTAAAGGTTTCAACTCGCCACTTAATATCACCATCCGGTGACAATTGTTCCAATGATTAAACATTTTCTAAAAATATGGATATTTAGTGGCTTTAAATATTTTCATTAGCGGATGTTCAAAATTACTATTCATATTTCTACAAAACTAACTTTTTATTTATATTTTTTAATTTTAATTTTTTTCTATCATTCCTGATTGCTTAGATATACCATTGAACGGCCTAACAAGTATTACTTGTGGGATAGAAGTAGGTACTATCTATAGTTTGGGAATCGATGACTTAGAACCTTCCCTGACAACGGAGTTCCTATTAATAGAGTCATAATCGCTTTAACTAAGATTCAGTAACAGAGAAATGGAATGTAAGCCGTGTATTAACTAATCTTTAGTTGGAACAGGATATTTCAGTTCCTAGTATAACGGCACTGAAACAAAGTACCTGATACTTTTTGTAGTTATAAAGAAAAACATATTAAATAATTACATAGTATGACATCGCATAAGTACATAATTAGAAAGCACTCTAAAGACAAGCCAAGATCTCAGAAAAAATACAGCGATAAAAACTTTGTCTGTACGCGAGTGCCTGCCTTAGAATGACCGGGAAGGTTGGTCTAAGAGAAACAAAAATTTGAGAGAAGGATCCTGTGGAAGATAATGAGTCCGAAGATAGTAGAGGATAATATTTGTTACGAGGTTGAGAAGAACTGTTACAAGGAAAATGAACGATTAATAGAAACGATTAGAAAAAGAAGACTAAAGTTTTACGGACACCTATATAGGTATAGAATGGATGACTATCAGTTGACAAAACAAATTTTTAAGACACTAAAAAATAGAGCTAATGTGTCGAATAACTTATTTAAAGAAATCAGAAAGAATATTGAGAAAATCGGAATAAACTGAGAAAACATAATGAACCGAACCAAATTCAGACCACTAATTACGGACTTTAAGGGCTTTCATGAAGAGCAAATATAGAATACCAGGTGGACAGAAGAAAAGAGAAAACCTACAGTGAACGAATACTGAGATTGTGGGATGCAAAAAGAGCTTCCAGAAACGTCTAGTAACCTTACGTCATGTAAAGTTGGCCTTATACGAAAAGAATCGGTTACTTGTACATGATACAGAATGTACTGGAAAGTTTTGCGGTATACTAAGTACCTCTACCTTTTCCTAGTAACCCGCTTTGAATCAAGTAGTACAAAGTATTTGATTCCTGTAACTCGTCCCATCACTATTAAGAGAATACTGCCATAAACTTGAAATTTGCAGATAGGTGTTCGCTAAGAAGGAACTTAACAATTAACTGCAAGAACATCGAATAAACTAATATAAGAAAAACAGAAAGGATGTATTGTATTCAGTCTACATTTTACTGATTTTACTTTTGGTTCTTTAAATAAATTAAAATGTAATTTCAAACATATTACTTATTGTAGTTTTTTTAATACTTAATGTGTGTACGTTGCAATCACTTTAGTTGATGTTTAGCGGATGTTCCACACTCAAGTATAAAAGGATAATTTTTTTATGTCCTGCTGAATATTGCGACGATTTTTGTTGATAAATTAAGCTTCTCTAAAATACAAGCATTTCAATAAAAAAATGTTTAAAGGTAGTTAATAAAATAAAATATTTGTGTATGCTAAACAATTTCTTCAATGTACACAATTTTTTTTTAAATTTTAAAATGTTTTTAAACAATTTCAATTTTTGAAGAAAAACTAATTTCTAGATTAAAAGATTATAAAATTTCAAAATCGGGTAAATTTTTTTGAAAAATGTTTGAGATCAAAATGTAGGTATAACCTTTGACACTTTGCGTCCATTTATTTTATAGGCTGGTCACGTATAAATTTGGAAATTTATTAATATTTTTCTAATTAAAAAGAATTGAAATCTTTTAACTTAATTTTTTCAGGAATTTTGATTTAGTATCATTCTAAGAATAGATCTATAGTATTTTTTATTTTAAATTAATACTGTATCACTATAATTTATTTACTTGTGATTAGACAACTAAAAAAAACAATACAAATTTTTATCAGTAAATTGTGTTGTTTTACAATGATTATGTCAGTATTTTGCAATACGAATATTTTTTTTTTAAATAGACTATTTGATTATTTTTAAACTGGCAAAATTTTAAGATAGCCTAGTTACGCGGATTGTTTATTTTTTTTCTGTAAATTGCTGATAAAATTTATTTCCTTTGTAATAAAATATTATTCATTCGTTTAATATTGTAAAGGCGTTGGCTTGTTACAAACATGAACGCCTTTCAGTAAACAGTCATGTCTAAATACTATGGAAACGAAGAGGAAAATATCAAGATATTTTTGAAGAGTTATTATACTATGTGAAGTTGAAAGCCAACAATCCAGAATAATAAACTTTATCGTGAAATTTCAAGAAAGTCTTTCTCTTTTACTGTTAAAATTTTTTACTGATTTTATTTTTGGTTCTTTAAAGAATTTAAAATGTAATTTAGAACACACACTTTATAAGAAGTTTCCGGTCAGCTACATGAAACTTATTCCCTAATATACTTTTTTAAAATACTTAATGTATGTATGTTGTAATATGTTTTAAGAACAATAAGAAACCCCATCACACAATGAGATGAGAATGATATATATGGTTTGAAAATGAGGTGTAGTCTTGTACAGACCCAGGTTGCCCTTCCTGAGGAGTATACTTAAGGTAAGAACTATCGGTGGTTTTGACTGAAAATTTCGATTTTCGGTGTTTTATGTTTTCAGTACTTCAGGCCTAGATCTACCAGAAAGACATTAAATTACGTAAAAAAATTGTTGTTGTTTAGGTCAACAGCCGAAAGGCTGGTTTGAACCTGTAGAGGTTTTACTAAGTAAAACGAGGAGTGAGGTGGTTTACCATTGCCTTCCTCACTGAGTGGAAAAGTACGCTTAACAGCATGCCGGGCCCTCTGAAAAGCACATATTTTCCACTCTGCAAATGACACCTTCACTTCATTCACCACAGGGTCTGGCTGTATAGTGAAATTTATTACTTTCAGAGAAGATAACTCTGACTAGTGTCTTTTACACCTCTACCTCTTCTGTTCTTAAATGATTCAGTCATTTAATTGGCTGACCATGTGATAAGAAACAGAACTATTTATTTTAGCCCTGCAATAAACAGATTGAGTGTAAATAATTTGACACTCCACCTGTCTGTTATGGGCAGAGATGTAGATGTAAAAAAATTATTTTAATGAATAAATGAAGTATTTAGCAGATTTACCCAGCAAAATTATCATGTTACCAAGAACGAAAAATTTTCATAATTTTATAGCCTACTTATCGTTTTAGTGTAAAGGGAATTTCAATTTTTCAACATATCTGCATACTGTTTTTCATATTCTCAATACTGTTGGTTCAGCTTTCTAATCAACTGTTGATGGGAAATTTGCATGTTTGTGTACATTTTGTTTTTGATTTGTGCCTTTTTGTTTTTTGTCTGTTCCCGGAAATTTAGATTTTTAACATTTAGGTACATTTTTCTCAGAAACCATTGAAACTACCATGTAGAAATTTTTACCGGTTATTCTTCTTGTACATGCACATACACTGGCATTTTTATGACTTCCTCAGATGCTCATAAAATTAGTAATATGCAAAAACACGTAGAAAGAAATTTGTAAAAATTCTATGTTTTTCGTTATTTTATTTTTTATTTTACTCAATCTGTTCGTTGCAGGACTAAAATAAATAGTTCTGTTTCTTATCACATGGTCAGCCAATTAAATGACTGAACCATTTAAGAACAGAAGAAGTAGAGGTGTAAAAGACACTAATCAGAGTTATCTCCTCTGAAAGTAATGAATTTCATTATACAGCCAGACCCTGTGGTGAATGAAGTGAAGGTGTCATTTGCAGAGTGGAAAATGTGTTCTTTACAGAGGGCCCGGCATGCTGTTAAATGTACTTTTCCATTCAGTGAGGAAGGCAATAGTAAACCACCTCACTTCTCGTTTTACTTAGTAAAACCTCTACAGGTTCAAACCAGCCTACAGGCTGATGACCTAAACAACACATTTTTTATTTTATGGTCCTACAGATTAAATTAAAAAATGCCAGTAGCTAGAGAAACCCAACATCGATAAGTGTGAAAATTTTCGTTTTCTTATCTTTAACCAATCGTATAAAAAATGTACCTAAAAATTGTAAATTTAACATTGGCGGGATAGAAAGTACAGTCTCACCTTAATTGAATCCCAACCATCAAAGAAGGTATCTGTAACCACTGTCTAGTATTTAAATTCGTATAAAAGTAACTATCTTTACTATAATTTTAATATTTTTAAAATGTTGTGAGGATTTGAATTCCTTTAAAAAAAATCTGAAAAATTACTTGATCGGTGAAACTTTTTATATTGTACAAGAATTTCTTTCTTGATTGATAGTAGTGATACATTGTGTGATTCTTATATGTATTTCAGGTGTTATATTTGACATATCCTATACTCCTCCTGGAGTCTCCAGGGTGCAAAAAAATACGAAATAAAAAAAAATTAAAACCGCCGAACCTCCGCTTCCATACAGGAGCTGTCAAAGAGCTGACTCACAGCGACGATTTTACCATAAGAATAACCCAGTGTATTCTTGCTTTTAATGTTTCATTTTGTGTTGAAAAAAATTTTTCAGCTGGTGCTTCATCATTCAAAATAAATTTACAGTAATTTTTATGGAAAGTTCCGTACGTTTGATTGCACGTATAATCGTGCCAACGGACCAATTAGTTGGTGTAGTGATCAGCAGACTGGCTTCTACACCAGTCGTCCTAGGTTTGATTCCCAGTCATATTGGCATTTTTCATCACTAATTTTCATCTATCACCCTTCATCGTTTGCATTATTTTGCACGAACTGTACTTATTAAAAAAAATGTGAATAATATTTAAATTTAAGTTTTTTTAAATCAATAGATGAATTCTTAAACGGCTAATTTAAGTAAAAGATTTTTACTTAAACATTGGTATGAACTCCGTTATGGTATCTTAGTATGGGATAATTCTAGCATGGGTAATATGAATAGGGTTTTTAAATTTCAAAAGAAAGCTATTAGGTGTATAGTGGGAGTTAACCGGCTTACCTCATGCAAGCCACTATTTAAGGAGCTTAAATTGCTTACAGTTCTCTGTCTCTACATTTTTGAGGTGATTATGTATGTTAGGCAAAATAATTTTATGCAGAATTTCAATGTTCACAATCATAACACGAGAAACAGAAATGATTATTATGTGGCTAATCACTCCACAAAATTGTTTGAACAAAAACCTACTTATGCAGCGAGAAAATTCATGAATAAATTACCCCAATTTTAAAATGTTTGAGAATTTGAATTCTTTAAAAAAAATCTGAAAAATTACTTGATCGGTGAAACTTTTTATGGCGTATAAGAATTTCTTTCTTGATAGTAGTGATACATTGTGTGATTCTTATATATATTTCAGTTGTTATAGCTGAAATGTCCTATACTCCTCCTGGAGTCTCCAGGGCGCAAAAAAAACTTCAAATTTTATTGGTATATAGAAATCGGAAACTTTGGCTCACAGGGATTCGTACCACTATAATCTTTCTTATATCAATGGCGTGTGATCATTGCCTAATTGCTCAACTTAGATAAATTTTAAATAGAAAACCTAGTGAGCGGCATTAAATTTGTTATAACAAACATAATTTTTATAACAAATGACATACTCTAAACATTACCAAAAATTATGGAATAGAATTATAGAAACATAGGGAGCCAAAGTCAGTTAATTATAACCTCACTCGGGTATTGGTTTTATAAGAACTATAACTAGATTTTCAAGATAATTCACTTTAGTCTTGTTTTAATACCCTATATGTCGTTCAACTTTGTATTAATACACGACAAATAAAGCAAACATTTAAATAATTATAGAAACGTTATGATAAAATACGTTACACCAATATTTGTCATACATTGGAATTTATCAACCGTTTTTGATAAAGTACAAAAACAATTTTTTATTGTATCGTCTAACTGAAGTAAAAGTAGAAAAATATGCCTAATTTCCTAGAACACAAGTCAACATGTTTTTTTCCTAAAGCACTAAATAATTGAAAAAATTTAACGTACCTATTTAGATAAAGATAAATTATCTAAAGAATTTTTTAAAGCTTTGATTACAAGCTGAACAAGTAAATCACGACTTAAGCATATGAGTGCCAAGATAAATAAAGTACTTAATCCTGACATATAAATTGACTATAATTTTTACTTTTTCTTGCCTATATGAATATATAGGAAGGAAAGTATTGTTTTCTTGTCAATTTTTCGAAATCGAATTTTCACCGGATCTATACGTTTTCAGACCCCCTGAAACCAAAAAACATGTTTGTAGTGAGTGGTCTGTGTGTGTGTGCGTGAGCAAAATATCTCAAGAACGGAACATCGTACGAACTTGAAACTTGAAAATTAAGTTACATACCACTACCGGACCCGACACGAACATTTTCATCAAAATCGGTCAACCGGAAATAGTAGGTAGTTCATTCTTGTAATTTTTCACTTTTTTGCGATTTTCTCAAAAAATGATTCTACGATTTTTTTAAAAATCACCTGGTTTACTAAATTTTTTATGCTCTACAAAATAGGGTAGGCTGCATGTTTGCTGAAATTCTTGGTGAGGCTGTTTTCACGTAAAAAAATTGATTTTTTAAGATTGCTGCTTTAATATGCATTTTAGCAAAAAATTTTATATAATAAAAGTTGTAGAAAATTAAAAATTCTACAACTTTTATTTCAAACATTTTTTTGTATAACGCTTAGTTTAGCAGCAATTAGCAATTTTCTGTTTTTTTTATCACGAAAACGTGTGAAAAATCGATTTTTTTCAAGATTTCGGCTTTAGAATGCATTTTACGACAAAAAAGTATATAATTAAATTTATAGGAAATTAAAATATCTACAACTTTTATATAGAGCATTTTTCTCTACAGAGTCTAGTTTAGCGTGAAAGAGTGATTTTCCGTATTTTTAAGCTAAACTGAGGTCGATTTCCATTTTGCGTCTTGCACTCATGATTAGAATAAGGTTATGTTTTTTGAGGTTAGTTTTTTGTTTATTTCTAATGTTTTATTACTACTGTTAGGTTATATAGTTTAAATTATCTGCATTGGCAAGAGAAAGTGGTGTGAGTGTTTCACTCCAGATTTTTTTATTTATTTATTTAAAGTCGCGTCAACTGCTTGGTCAGTAGCGACTACGGTGGATTAAGTAACATTTTAATGTTACTTCATTACGTGGGGTTTGAAACGTGAAAATTTCCAGACCCTGGCCGGGAATCGAACCCGGGACCTCCGCGTGGGAAGCTAACGTGCTAACCACTACGCTACAGAGGCGACCGACTATAATTTTAATTTCAAATAAAATTGCACTTTTGTGATTTTTCTTTTCATTCTAAGAAGAGGTGGATTTTTCGTTCCATTTTACATAGACATTCTGTAGGTCCGGGTGTAAGTACCAATACAAAAGTATTGATAGTTTTAGTAGTAGTAGAAAGTAGTAGTATAGTAGTACTATAACCATTTCATAAAATTTAATGTGACATTAAATTTAAATTTAAATGACATATCAAAAAGGAGATACGAAAATGAATTTCGGAATTAATGAACAAAAATGATAAGAAAATAACAATCCGAAACAAGAACTCGAGCAAGAAAATTAAACTTTTAAACTAGTTTTTCGGCAAGTCCCTAGTTGTTCTCATTGTTAAGACTTACCATGCGACTTCAATGATTCCTTCAGGTTACATTCATCAAAATTTTCCATTCCACGTTTATTGGCCGATTCATCAATGTTTTTTTTACGTTTGAATCCAAATTATCCATCCTCCAAATCGGCAAATAATTCTGGCCGACATATTTTATGCAATTTTTTAGGACTTCTGTCACTTCTTTTCAGGATTCTTTTTTACGAACAACTAAATAGAAACTAAAATCAAATGCACTAAACTGTAACTGATTAAATGCCGTAATTTACCGGAAAAACCACACCTTATGATTTATTAACCTTTCAACAGAAGAGCGTTATAATGTTTAAGAGATAAATGGAGAGGCGTTGAGCTTTGTCCTATTTTAATTTTGATTCAATAATTAGTTGTTCTGAGAGAAAGAATGACACGGGTATCCCATGATCTTTAAGACAAGCCTTCGAACAAACAAGCTTTTCTAGGTAAACAAAGAAGGTGTTGGTTAAAACCAAAAGCGGTGTTCAAGAAATTTCTTGTTTATTTGAAAACATAACTGTTAACTAACTAAAGTGTTCAATAACTAACTATAACGCTATGTTGTTCTAATTATCCGGGATTTGTATATTCAGAATTCATTAATTCGGATTATGGAGTTATACTGTATAGTACTTCAAATGTAACTTAATAAAAACTTGCTTTTTAATTACCGATGCAAGTCCTTAGTGTCTTTAAAAAAATTCTTTTTTAATTTCCTAAACGCTGGGCGTATTCATTTTGTTTGCGTCTAATTAACATTGAATTTAATGGAAGAGTAATTTATAAGCCTACAAGCAAGTACACAACCATGTGACAATGTCAGTCAATGTTAAAATATACAAAGTCCATTAATTTGAATTATTTACGTAGGCTTAATCTACTTAGTTGTTAATTCTTAAAAATACATTACCGGCAATTGCGCTCGTGCTACGTACGGCCTTATTTCTAGCATCAAAAAGGTTTGCAGTAAGCTTGGGGTTGCTAACATAAAATAGGATTGGTTTGACCATTGCAGGTATTAAAGAAAATTTCATAAAAATGTCAGCAATCGTCAAAAAAACGCCAGCTAATGTTGTAGCGGCATTTTTGTATTTTTGAACTATACGTAACAATTCCACTGAGTTTCAGTCATTTAGCTTGTTTGGAACTTAGTAAACGAAAAATATCGGTTTAAGGGGGTAGTCAAATTTTTTTTAAAAATTTATTTGAAGTTTAAAATTTTCTGAATCACAGCATGTGTTTACTTTGTACGTTCACAAAACATTATAAAATATCTGTTTTAAATATACATTTTTTGTCGTCATAGGTTTATTAGGTTTTTATTGTGAAATTTTTATAAATCAGAATTTTAATAGTAACTAGTAACTTTAGGTTTAAAAATAAATAAAATATTTATTTACATGACGATCAGACAAATAAATTATTTTGTAAAAAAAATAAAGCTCACTAGCAAGGCGAGTAAATTTATTCCTCAAACTTTAAATTAAGTTTTCCGAAAATGTGTTTTTGCATTAATGTACAACATTCTTGGGAATTAAATATTTTGGTTTGTAATAGAAATATTTGGATGAATTTTTTTTAAATATTTATATTTCTTGCTCTATTATCTGTTGAATGATTATTACAAAAACCTGATAGAGATTTAGTTAAAAAATAATTAGTGAATATGTAAAATAATTTTTTTTTTAAATATGGTTTTTCTTTAGTTAATTTCTTGTAAGAAAAACTACATACAAGAGCATACAGCAAATAATAGACAGAAATTGTTTTATATTTTGGCACAAGAATCATGTTGATATCTTTCTTGGTTCCTGAGATATTTGATTCCCCGAAAAAGCCTGCCTTTCCAACCCCCACCCTTATATTAGGGGCTGTAATTAATTTTTTGGCCTGGTTCAAGTGGTAGATCATTACTAATAAATTACTCTTTCATTTAAAAGATATAATGATAAAATATAGTCAGTAGTTTTCATTTTCATTATCTGGGTTGACTACCCCTTTAAGGGTTGAAAATTGACCATTTATGTTTAACTTTTCTATTTTACCTTAAAAAGAATATTCCCTCAAAATTTCAGTTTCTTGCTTTTTTCAAAGTATGAGAGTTAGTGATGGGTGAGCGAGTGAGTCAGTCAGGCAGTGACGGCTTTCCCATACAGGTTAATTAAAGGTTATTCCCGGTTTATTAGTTTTTAAAAAATATTTCAAAATACGTATTTAGGCTATATAATTTTTGTAAAACATTTCAATTATATTTTTAAAAAAGATGATCAAAATCAAGTTAATAGGTTTTGTTTCAAGATAGTTTGAGTTATATAGTTTGCTGTAAAACTTTCCATCGAACTATAGAAAGATATTTGTTGTAACCTAATGGTACAGAATTGCTTCTGTAATTAGAAATAGAAAGACAGTTAATAAAATTAAGCAATAGCTAAAATTAATTGTATAGGACGTAAAGACCGATTGTTTATTGTAAAGTAATACAGTATAGTAAACAAAAACCAAACATGTAAAATTTGTATTTTAATTATCTATGAAATAGGTCATCCTTACAAACACTTTCTGATGTATTAAATACATCATTAATGTGTAAGCCATATTATCTTCCAAACTTAATTACCATAGTAGTTTCAAACATCATGATTTCTTTGTCGCTTAAAACAAGTAACTTGGAAATAGCAAATAGTATTTTTGGATCATCAATTTAGGTGGTATTAAAACCAGGAAAATTACAGAGAAATTTGTGTTTCTTCAGTTGATTAGCTCTTAAAATGTATTCTATTCAAATAAATAAGTTATTGTAATTTAATATGACTAAAGGAATCTACTACATTAATATAGAATGTTAAAAGTAATGTTTAGGATTGTTAAAAATCGCTTTCATGAGACGTTGTGTCTCTCATGGCTGGTGGCTATTTTTAAAAAGGTTTACCTTTCACCTATGACAAAAACCATTAGTGATTTCTTCTTTTCAAGAGAAATCGATGATATCATATTTGTTTCCAAATTCCGACTTTGATTTATTGACTTCCGGTTTTGGGCCACTTCCGTTCAAAACCGGAAATTCAAACCCTAAGAATCCTGTATTTACTCTTTAAGAGTAATCGAATGACATATTTTTGTTTCCAAACTTCAGCTTTGATTTCTTGGCATCCGGTTTTGGACCACTTCCAGTCAAACCCGGAACTTCAAACCCAATGATTTCTGTATCTACTCTTTGGGTTAAATCGAATTACACTATATTTCTTTCCAAATTCCAACTTTGATATCTTGACTTCCGGTTTTAGGCCACTTCCGGTCAAAAATATAAATTTAGACCCAATGAATCCTGTATTTACTCTTTAAGGGGAATCGAATGACAATATTTTTGTTTCCAAATTCCAACTTTAATTTCTTGACTACCGTTTTTGGGTCGATTCAAAACCGTTACTTTAAACCCAATGATTTCTGTATCTACTCTTTAGGTGGAATCGAATGACACTATTTTTGTTTGCAAATTCCGACTTTGATTTCTTGGCATCCGTTTTTGGGCCACGTCCGGTCAAAACCGGAACTTCAAACCCAATGATTTCTGTATCTACTCTTTGGGTTAAATCGAATTACACTATATTTCTTTCCAAATTCCAACTTTGATATCTTGACTTCCGGTTTTGGGCCACTTCCGGTCAAAACTAGAAATTCAAACCTTATGAATCCTGTATTTACTCTTTAAGAGGAATCGAATGATATATTTTTGTTTCCAAATTCCAACTTTGATTTCTTGACTACCGGTTTTGGGTCAATTCAAAACCGTTACTTTAAACCCAATGATTTCTGTATTTACTCTTTAGCTGGAATCGAATGACACTATTTTTGTTTGCAAATTCCGACTTTGATTTCTTGGCATCCGTTTTTGGGTCACTTCCGGTCAAAACCGGAACTTCAAACCCAATGATTTCTGTATCTACTCTTTAAGTTGAATCGAATTAAACTCTATTTCTTTTCAAATTCCAACTTTAAATTCTTGACTTCCGGTTTTGGGTACTTCCGAAACCTGAACAGGTTTCGAAACCTGAACTTCAAACCCAAATTAGGCCCATTAACCTTTTTGTGTAGATAACGAATCCGAAAACCGTTTGTTTCTATCTATTTTAGTTTCTGACATCGGGTTCCGTTCGTCAGAACGGACGGACGGACAAAGAAAAATTACATACGACAATTTAAAAAATTACCGCCAATAAATGGATAATGTTAATAAAAATGTCTTACGAATTATTGACGATGTTTGTGCTGTACTCGTGTTATGTAGTAACGGTAGAACAAGGATACAAGAAAAAGTAAAAAAACTTTCTAATGTTGGCGGGGGTGCATCATACTTTACTTGAAATGAAGAGAAGACCTACATCAATAATTTTGTTTTTCAAAATGTCGTAAATATATTTAAATTTGTTGACAAGACAAAAAAACCGTCTCATTTACGAAAGGATATGAGGTACAAAAACAAATCAACTGCCAAGAAAATTTAGTTTTGTTTATTTTTAAAAGAAACTAAATCAACAATAGGATCGTGTCAATACTGGACAGGTTGAGAAGTAAAATAAAACATACACTAATAGCGCTGCTATTTTCAATTCATTTTAAAAATAAATTTATTTTATTTGAAAATAAATGTAAATAATTTAATCTCTCCCCATAGTCTAATTGGTAAAACGCTCGACAAGGTAAAACGATGTCGTTGGTTCGATTGCTGGATACTCTGGAAATGTAAACATAATTTACGTATTCTGTTATTTTTAGGTCGTCAGCCGAAAGGCTGGTTTGAATCTTTAGAGGGTTCACTAAGTAAAACGAAAAGTGACGTGGTTTACCATTGTCTTCCTCACTGAGTGGAAAAGTATGCTTATCAGCATGCCAGGCTCTCTTAAAAGTTTCTAATATCCTCTCTGCAAATGACACCTTTACTTCATTCACTACAGGGTCTGGCTAAATAATGAAATTCATTACTCTCAGAGGAGATAACTGTGACTAGTGTCTTTTACATCTATACCTCTCCAGTTTTTAAATGCTTGTCATATAATTGGCTGACCATGTGATAATTTTTTTTTTGTAGCCCTGAAACTAGCCGTTCTAGAGCAAATAATTTCACACTCCACCCGCGTGTTATGTTTTACCTAATCTGTTATAACTAATCTAATGTTCACCCGCCTAATCTGTTTAGTTTTTAAATAAATGATTATAAAATTTAAAGAAGGCATTCTAACATTTTAAAAAGCGTTTAAAGATAAATTTTCTATCGAAAATATTCAAGCTGTTATAATTAACATAATTTCTGAGTCAACATCTGAATTTATTCAGAATTTAGTTTTCAATTTGAAAAGTTACCACAAAGCAAAATAAATTCGACAAGAGGTCCCCTTTTACATCCTGACTAACATTTATTATAAATCATTCTAAAGGAAGTTTTGTTATTTAAAATAAACCAAATTCTTGTAAGAATCAGAAAGATCATTACAGTTCTGGATATGTTGCAATGGTCAAGCATAATTTTGATTTTAGAATCTACTTTTTATACACTGTGTAGCTTATGAATTCCTGATGTTATTAATCAGAGGAGTGCTGCGTCAGTTCCAATAAATTCTGAGTGCCTATTGACATTATTTATAACTAACGTTACAAGACGACGGTTAAACTAGAACTGTCAGTCTTTATAAAATATCTCCATCTATTAATATACACTTAACTCCGGAACTTTGGGTGCTTCTTTCTTAAATCACCACCTCATAAAAACCATTCCAAGTACTTAAGCCAAAACTAAAGTGTTTTGATTTACAAATAAACGTTTATAACTCCCTTCATTTTTAACCGATTTATTATAACGTAAATATTTATTTTACTTTTTTGTTAGTAGGGAATTGTATTAAAAATATTTTTAATGAAAACTATAAGATTCATTAATAAAATCATCAGTAATATAATAAAAGCTCAAAATAGTTTTAAATGTTACATAAAATGAAAAAATTAGAACGTTATTCTCTTTACTAAAAAAAAAAAAAAAAAATTTATGTAACCTTGAATGCAATCTCATGTAGGTAGCCCTAATCAGGACAAATGAATCTGCAGATAACCAATTTTTTAGCTATTGTTGTTAGTATTCCCACAACATATTTAATAGCCTACATCAATCAATTGCCATAATCGTTAGAAAGTTCTGCTAATTTGCATTTATTAAAAATAGTCTAAAAAATTACTTGATCGATGAGATATTTTACAGTGTACAAGAATTCCTTTCTAAGTAAATTTTTATTAAAAAATTAAATAGAAAACCAATCAGTGGCTGAAGATACTAGCCTATTTACTATTGGGTAAATATTAGAAGACGACTCATTTATTGTAGTAAGTAAATACTTATTGTAAGTAGGCATGGAGTAAGATGGTTAATGTGTAATTTAAGACATTATTTATTTTTAAATTAAAATTATTTGCAATCAGTTTTTTAAAAATAAACTATAAACAAATCTTTTGAATTTACAAATCACAAGTTGAGATCTCATTACCCTGAGTACCTCTCGTTATATCGATTACTTATGTGTTAAAAGAGAAAATTACTATGTAAAAAGATATTTACATTTTACAATATGGAATACTTTTCACTATAATTTTTGTACATTTAAAATCTTTCGGACAAGTCCAAAACATGGTAACGTTTCAAGCGCCTAACTTCTTTTGCATTGTTTAGAAGATTTATGGCTAATTCATTTTCGTGACTTTCAAGTCTTGCCTGATATTTTCTATTAAAACGCCTGATTTCGTCCATTAGATCAGGAAAGTTGCAATAATGTTGTATTTCTGCATTCCTTGCAAATACAGAGGACATTGCCGGAAGAAGGGCATATAGCAAAAAACTTCATTTTTGGAAAATGAGGGTTAAAAATTTAGCTTCTTTTTAAATAGGAAAGTATTTTCTAACTGGTTTGGTAAAAAAATTTAGTTTTCACTGATTTCTGGAATTAAAATAAAATATTAAAATTGTATATGTATTTAAAGAAAAAATATACTAAATATGCATGTTATGTGCCATTCTTCCAATAATAAAATATTAAAGGCTACAGGATGATTAAAAACTACAACATTTAAAAAAATTGTTTACTTAGGCTATTTAATACAAAGTCAAAATAAAACCATTATTTAACCATTTATTAAATCATATTTGTTACATTTACAAAAAATAAATGCTTCGTAACTTTTTAATTAAGTTTATTATATCAAAGAAAAAGTTAAAAAAAATAAAACATGAGGATATTTAATATTATTTACAGCCCCAATAAAAATGTTTATTATATTAATATCAGTACATTATAATATTATATTAGTTTATATTATTATTATTATTATTATTATTATTGTACTTATACTACAGTAGTACATTATATTATTAATATCAGGTACACAATATCAAACTCTGCTGCCAACTGTATCTACGGAAACAAAAATATTCTCTCCTGATTCACAGATAAGAAATATCGGCATGAAATTTTCCATGCATGTACAAAACATTATAGCGGATCATTTAAAACGATTTTCGGAAAAAGGGCATATAAACCTATGTGCCCGTCTTCCGGCAATATCCTTAATTTTAAGTAATATGTTTATTTAGGTAATATGTAAAAAAAGTAAAATAATTACACGTAAATTATGCATTATTTGGTAAAAATTATTAGACGACACGCTTTTACTGAAGCAACCAAGTAAAATGCAATTTTATAAGGTTATAAATAAATCGATAAGTAATGAATTTAACATAATGTTAATAATTAGGTTAATTAGTTTTAATTTAATATGTCCCTAAATTCCTTTTTTGGAGTCTGCTGGAAAAAATACCTCATTACACAGATATTTAAGGAATTATTTAAAAACAAAATTAAGAAATTTTTAAACCACTGATTGGTTAAACCGTATAAAAATGGAACAACATGAATCATGTCAGAAAATGTTTGTAAAGCAACAGACATTAACTTGTAGAAGAAAATATGAGTTTATTTTCATGATGATACGCACAGGACACTCACGTTTAACACATGTTCTTCTTCTATAAAAAACAAACCCTTGAAATTGTTGTGACGGTAATATTTATGTTGATAAGGTTGATGGATTAAATGCTTTTAAAATATTGAGATATTTCTCAATTTATTTTTAAATTCAAAGTGATAAAAGTGCATTAAAGAACCAACCAATAATGTGTCGCGATTCTGTTTGAAAAAAACAGAGAGCTGGCCGCAATGGCGTAGTTGGTAACGTGCTCGCCTCTCATCATGCGGTCCTGGGTTCGAATCCCACTTAGGCACGGCATATTTTCATACGTTACAAAAAAATTATTTCATCCTCCATTTTACTAAGTTACACCCCAACGTCGTCGCTAATGACTATTGCAGTTTTTTTTTTTGACTATACAAGATATTTTTATTTGCAACTGTATAAAATTAACAACAAGCAAATTTGAAAAAAAGGATACAAATATTGACAAATTTTAAGACGTTGAGGAGATCGCTGCCCATTGACAGAACTTCAACCGTTATCATTAAATTAGTTCATAATTTACTTAATTTAATTTTGTTTTACTTTAATTTTGACGTCTCATGATATCTCTACTCCAGAGTCGTTTCAGTCTTCGTATAGGGACAGTTGATAAATCTGGTGTGTCTAGGTCAACAATGAGCTGGTTTGGATTATTGGATAATTTCTTTTTAAATCGTGTGTATGTGTGTAAAAACACATCGTTAATGTATGGGACGTTTAAGTCCGTGTGTAGTGTATCGTTCGTTACGTAAAAGGGAGCACTAGTTATCTGTCTTAATAATTTGGACTGAAAGCGTTGTATTTTCAAAATGATCGACTATTGCAGTTAATGCGACATTAAATAAATAATAAAATTATAAAAAATACCAGAGAAATAATTAGTATGTTGTTTCAATACTTTGTAATTATTTAATGTTTGAATTTTTTTTGCAAAAATGTTATGCTCGTTATTTTTAAGTAGTTGCTATTACCTACCTATATTAAATATTATTAACAATTTCTTTTGTTTCCAGGTGGCATAGGTGAAAGTAAATAAAAAGATAACAAACTCTATTCCTATAAAGAGAGTTGTAGGGGTGTGCTCTTTTACCACTTGTTTTTAACTTGCATTCAGAATTGGTATTAAACCTTTTATAGGTCTTTGGTAAGTATACCTACCACTGGCAATAAGGTCGATTTTATTTAAGAATGAGCTATTCAGTTTAACCCTATTGGGATTTTATGGTGTTATAGATTTTCTTTGGTAAGTAGGCTTTACCAAAGCCTACTTACCAAAGCCTACTTACTTTATCCGACAGCGGATAAAGTCAAATTAGCCATGATGGTCGCCCACATCCGTAGCGGATAGGCACTCAAAGAAGAGAAGTAGGCTTTCCACATTTTGAAATTAGTGTGCAGCAACCATTTGCTTCATGAGTTACATGAATGTGGTAAGGATTCATGCCAGCGTACGCAACCGTGTTGTTTTGTTGTTACTTTTGTACAGTGCTTAGAAAATTAGAGTTTTTTACGGGAAAGCAAGCATTCATGATAATATAAAGTTGAGATAAGTTATTCTACACATTTTTCTGTTACATAGTACTACAAGTTTTTTAATAAGCATTCTTACCACTAAACATTAAGTGATTCCCATTTCAATAAACGTTCCTTGGTAAGTATACTTACCAGGGCTTAACATAAAAAAAAATCTTACTGATCTGGCACTAGAAAAATACATTATTCAAGTCCCTATAAAACAAAATTTAACATTTTACAACATGTATATTTTGTCCCGTAGTACTGCCCTGTTGTTGTTTAGGTCAACAGCCGAAAGGCTGGTTTGAACCTCTAGAAGTTTTACTAAGTAAAACGAGGAGTGAGGTGGTTTACCATTGCCTTCCTCACTGAATGGCAAAGTATGCTTATCAGCATGCCGGGCCCTCTGAAAAGCACATATTTTCCACTCTGCAAATGACACCTTCACTTCATTCACCACAGGGTCTGGCTGTATAATGAAATTCATTACTTTCAGAGGAGATAACTCTGTTTAGTGTCTTTTACACCTCTACTTCTTCTGTCCTTAAATGATTCAGTCATTTAATTGGCTGACCATGTGATAAGAAACAGAACTATTTATTTTAGCCCTGCAACGAACAGATTGAGTGAGTACTGCCCTATAAAGGGTTAAATAAGCTTTCTATAATGCTTTTGATGGGATCAAGCTGAATAGAATAATTAGCAATACAAGATAGGATGCTGTTAGTCATTTTTGCACATTCTGCAGAGGGACTTCGGCGCTTCTGTAAAGTTCTGTACAGAATTTTTAAAGAGGAAGAGGCTCTTGATCTGAAATTCAGCCCCTGAATTCTATGGTGATGGTGATCGTAAAGGTTCCTCACACTCGATACAACTTATTGATGAAGCTGCTAAATAGCATCTTATTGAGCAGTTTAGAAAATTAAGTATTTAGGAAGTTGAATTACGGCAGATCTATAGCTAGTAGTAGAAAAGAGAGCTCGTATTGAAATGACTGGTTTTTTTATCATGAACCCCTAGTCATACCTAACTTAAGTTCCAAGTTTCAGCTTAAGACAATATTCCGTTCTTGAGATATTTTGTTTACATATAGACACAAACATGCACACAGACCAATCGCTCAAAAATGTTCTTTTTGGATTCAGAAGGTATGAAAACGTGTATTTTTGGTGAAAACTTGATTTCTAAAAATTGACATAAAACAATACTTTCCTTCCCTATTTATTCATGTGTAGGGCAAGAGAAAGTAATTATAAGTATTATTGTAAACTTATAATTAACAGGTTGACTCCCGTTTAACACTTATATGTCTCTCACCAGATCTGTTAAATTTACTTTTAAAAGACTGATCCGTCTCTCACATAATAGTATTTTTCATAAAATCGTGAGACGGATTGGATACTCATTTGCACTGAATTTTTGACTCTGATCGGTGCCTCTATAGACACTGGTACTCAAGTTTACCACTCGCCGAACCACTGCTTGATAGAGAGACGCATCATCGATATTTATGCAGTTTTAAATTACTTGTAGTTAAATTGCTTATAAAATACATATAATATTTTATAGAAATACAAGTAAAATTTCAGTGAGACACACATCAGTCTTTCACATTAAATTTGATTTTTTTACTCCTGAGTACCTGATCAGTCTCTCGCCTAAAAAACAGCGCCAAAAAATTAAGTCTTGCAATACTCTAGATTTGAAAGAAAATTTATTTAAAAAAAGCAAAGGAACCATAAAATAAGTAGGGTTTTTTAAGAAAAACTGCAAAAATTGTTTTGGGAGTCAACCTGTTAATAAACAACTTGTAATGAACAACACAAGACTTGAGCAAAAGAGATCGATCAAACGACAGAAAATTTTGAATCCCGACGAAGAACCCCAGAAGAGATCAGAAAGATCGTATGAATACTGGAGGAGAATCAAGGAAAGAAACATCAGGCGAACAACTCCAACAACAAAAATTGAAATAAGATTTTTATTCTTTAATGATTATGTAGTCCTATATGACTTTAAAAAAACCCAAAAAACCTGTAATTAAATAGATTATGTATTCGTATTTTGGATATGTAAAATCATTTTACCATCTTTGGTGTAAGCGGATAAGTTGAGATTGATCCCAGTGACGTTGGCTGGGAATCGACCCCGGAAACTTTGACCTAGGAGTCAGGTTTAAATCAATATTATTGTTAACAATATAATATTGATTGAAAAAATGCGGTCTCTTTCTTTTTTGTAATTTAACTTGACCTACCCCAATTGATTGAAAAAATTCGGTCTCTCTTTTTTGTAATTTAACTTGACCTACCACAAAAATAATATAAATTCAGCAATTTTTCAAAAGATAAGGATTTATAATCCAAATTAAAATTTAAAATATGTATATCTAAACAAAAATAATAGCCTACATTATTTATAGTTTTTAAGATAGAATTACGTCTACTCAGCTAATATTTATAAATATAAATTAAAAATAAACATTGCTTTATCATTATTTACATAATTTTTTTTTAAAAACATGCCTAAAATACAAATAATTTTATTGACATTTAACATTTTATAACCTATATTTTATGATAAAATTGATAAGATTAATATTTTGTCTCCGCTTGTCTAATTTATTTTTACAGTATTAATGCATGCTGTACAGCTTTGTATGTTATAAGGTGGAAGTTTATTTCCTGTAGAGAGACTCATCAATATGAGGTCAGACTCAAAATCTGATGTTAGGAAAGAATTTAAATAAAGATTTCAATTTAATTTATTGACAGGATGAAAGAAAAAAGCTGTTAATTAATAAGAAAAATTTGAAAGAAAGAAAAGATGATAAAAAGTATAAAAAACAGTTTTGGGAAATTGTAAGAGGTGTAGAAGAAAAACAAAGATTACAAAGATTTAGAGGTATGGTGACTTGATCTAAGTGGGAGTAAAACTGGAAAAGCTACTGCGTTGCTGAACTCCCATCCATGTAAAGAACAAAATAAGGATAAAATAGAGTAAGTAGGTACGTAATAGAAATGTTTTTCGAAATGAGTATTTAAGAAAGTGTCTTGGTTCGTAGGTTTGTTTGAATATCCTAAATTAGTATCAATTAATAACTTCTTTAAAATAAGTAGGTACTGGATTGTTTATTCGAGTAATTAGATATACACAGTAGAATAATCCTTTTTCCAGTAAACGAATTTATTTATCAGACAAACAATTGATAGCCGACCGCATAAAATCTAAAACGATTATAATTGTATTTATCTGAAAATTTTTCTCAAGTTTAAACAACGGTCTCTCAGTCTCAATCAGCTTGTAGAATATCACTGTGAGACATTAAGGTAAACCGGTTGGGGGGGGGGGAGGGTGAATTCGTAAGGTGACTAGCTGATAGCCAATTATGCGCATCTAATGGGCGTTTATGTTCAAATTTGAGCTAAAAACAAATCAGAAATAATAGAGAAAAGTAGCTTACAAACTGGATCAATAAAATTAACACTTTCCAATAACAAATAAAAGCTAAAAGTTCAAACTGGAGTATATACCGCGTTGCCCATATTCCGGTTGCCCCATGAGATTGGACATTTCATTTTGATAAGTTGGTAATAGTGTAATGTTGGCAGCATCACGTACAACATTCATATTAGTTGTCTATAACAGTGGCTAGTGTGAGATACGTCTTCGTGTAGTTGCTATTTTTTCCTTCGTAACGGTACTGGCAACAAGATGGCGCCCAAGCACATTTCGGTATCAAAGTTCGTGAGTTTTTAAATTCCAAAGTTGATTAATGGATTGGTCGTCGGGACAATCGAATGGCCTGCGCGCTCGCCAGACTTAACGCCACGTGATTTTTCACTGTAGGGCATTGTAAAGAACTAGTGTATTCTTACAAGCCACAAAAACCTGTACGAACTAAAAAGTTCAATTGAAATTGGATTTGATTATGTAAACGACGATAAAATGTTACTGTTGAAAATTTGTGAATCAGTTTTAAGTCGCTGTATAAAGTATATAGAGAATCATGGAGGACATTTTGAACACCTGCTATAACATGTTCAAGGTAATATACTGTATATGTACAATTAATATAATAAAATTGTGTTTTTTTGCCTGTAGGTTTCTTATTCCATTAACCTTTTTTCCGATTTCCGTAAATATTGGGGAACCGACATATGGGCCACTCTGTCTTTCAAGGTATCATTTGTGATTTTATTATTCTTCTTCTTGTTCCAAGGATAAGGAAACGTTCCGGTCCACATCGATCACAAAACCGTCTCTGGCCATCTCCTCCAAGGCTACTTATATAATCCTACTTTCTTAAGGTCTGTACTTCAGTGCTTCGAGAGGGATTCTTTCTTTAAAGTAGAATCCGATGAATATGATCATCCGTCCATCTCCTTCTGTACTCACTGATTACAGCATTAAGTGATTGGAATTCCAGCTCGAATATCTTCATTTCGAAGCCTTTTCAATCTGGAACAACCTTTCACAGCTCGAAAGAATATTCTCATTTTTTCTTCCCGCAATTTTCGTTTTTCTGTTGAACCCTTTGAATTTGAACTCAACTCTTTGAAATTTCATCAGCCTTTTGGCTGATGACCTAAACAACAAGATTTTTATAAATTATACATAATTTTAAAGAGAAAATTCTGGGTAATGTAATACATATTTTTCCCGCAAAAAGTGATTTTTCTCCCAAAACACCCTTTCGACTACCCTTATATCTCTAAATTTGGAAGCAACAAATAACTTAGGCCTACTATAATTTTTATTCCTTCCTAAAGAACTTCAATTTTGAATATCGTCATGCTTATTGTTAATAAATACGTAGAAAAATGAAAGAGTGGATTAAAACCGGGAATAACAATAAACCATTTTAAATTCATACACTCTTCTGAAGCTAGAAGTAATCCCGCGATTAGTGCGGGCCTTTTACCCGTATTACTAGCAATTCCAAGCTATATTATAAATGAACAATAAGTAGACTTAAACGAACTGTGATGTAAACAGTTTACTCAGAAAGAAAATATTAGGCTTGCTACCTCGTTAGAGTTATAACTAAAATTATAGTTATAATTTATTAATGTACTCGTAGCTTTACTCGATCATTACAAATGTTTATTTTTAAATTTCCAATCCTAACAACTTCAAGGTTAAAAACCGAGACGTTTAATTCTCTTAAAATAATATAGAAAAATATTAAGAGTGCTTTAACCTTTATGTAATTTAAATACATTTTTATTTATTTCTGTTAATTAGTAATTTGATTTTGTCTAAAATAACGAAGACTAATTATAAACTCCCATAAATTAGTTTCATTGTACCTTAGTTTATAAAAAATAATAAGCGATTAAATTTTTTTTCTTAATTACTAATTCGATCACGTCATCATAAGAATGATATATATTTTCCAGGATATGTTAATGATAATTAATAATAGTATTAAAAAGTAAATAAACATTGTAATAGTAATTCATTTGAAATGATTACTAAACGTGCCTGTGAACTGACGTGAATGAACGGACATAATTCTAGAAAACTAATAATCAGATCATTAATGTACGTCTTCCGTAATTTATTCAATTCTGAGCCTAATTTCTTTTTTAAACGATAAGACCTTGAAAAAATATTTGAGAAAAAGTTTTGGTTCACGAAAGATATTTCAGTTTCTTACCCAAAAATTTTAAAATTTATTTATTAACTTTTTAAAAGTTTGGATATTTACGGGGAAACATTCAGTGAAATTTACTTACGTTAGTAAAAATTTTATTCGTTATTATAAAGTAATAAGAGAATACAACTCTGAACGACAAAAGACTTAATTCAACTTTCCAGTACAAGTTCTTGGACAAGACTTGTCAAAGATTTACTGGTGCGCAACTATTTGTACAGGTTGCTAAGCTAGCCTTCTAGAATGTTACAGAACCCTACATTCAGTTACAATACTGCAAATAACAATATAAATAGTAAAATGTGAGTGCTGTTATACATGAAAAATACGATATACGTCAATTGGCCCCCTCCCCAATAACTCACTCACACACTCAAAACAAATTATGATTAAAATTAACATTTTCAAAATTTAATACTGGCGTAGTGGTAAGTGCAACTGGCTTACACGCCGGGGTCTTGGGTTTGATTCCCGGTCAGGTCTGGAATTTTTTCATCACTTATTTTCATATAATCATCATTCTCCACCGTCTGCACTAGCAGAAATTGCAAAACAGTCAGACGTAAAAATATGAAAATATAAATTAAACGGAATATGGAGATAAAATGGAAATATAATATTCAGGTCTTTTCCGTTTTCTATACGTCACTATCAAATCCGAATTCCCAGAAGGGTTACACACGTGTTCATTTCTCCCACTCTCTGCCTTACTGAATACTCATACTGAGACAGACACACATTCGCACGCGTACACACGTCTTTCCTAGTCCCAGTATATAGTACTATGTTACACGTTCTGTTGTTTTAGTTCATATTTAGATTGTTTTATTTTGCTATTACTACATTACTATTAAGTTATATTTTTTAATTGATTTTTTTGCAATTACTAGGCTACATAATTCGTTCCATTTTAATATTTTTTAATTATTTACATTGGGAAGAGAAAGTCGTGTGAGAGTTTAACACATACTTTTTTAGTTGTCACATCTTCTGGGATTATGTAAAAACCCCTTACCTGAAGGAACTCTGCAGCATCTTCCTCCGTCTAAATATTATTAAGTAACTTTACAAAATTCATAGCAGACTGTGTAGTAACTAACTGTGAAATGGGAGTGGAGTTGACACTACGCAGGAATGTTGCTAGTCAGATTGGCGCGCTGACGCAGGAGTGGGAGCATTGTGTAACCCTTCAGGGAATTCGGATTTGATTGTGGCATACAGAAAATGGAAAACACCCAAATATTCTTTTAAATTAAGTGATTTACGCTGATTATTAAGTTATTTTCAGGATAGTGAGAGTACTTGCAACGGGCTGTTTTTTTTTTTTTTAGTTTTGTGTTGTTTGCCGTCAATTTATTTTGACAATATATAGTAAAGAAAACAACAAAAGTGATGGTCTTTCAAGAAAAAAATGTTCAATCAGGACAAAGGAAATAGATGGGGAGTAATTCTAGAGCAAGGTAGTCATTTTGCCAATTTGGATTGTGATGTGTCATAATGAAGAGGACAAAGATGTACAACAAAAATTCCAAAAATTTAATAGAATTTGTGGTATAATAAGTCGGGATTTAAAAGAAAAGAAGTTGGTGAAATTCTACAAGCTGTGGCTGTCCTAATATTGACATACGGAAAAAATAGGCCTATGAGAATTCCATCCAGTTCTTAAATACGCGCTTTTTAAGACGCATTGAAGGAGATTTAGAAAAGTGGATCTGTTCAGAAATGAGGATATAAAGTGAGAATTAGGTGTCAGTTTTCTTAACACATTCAATGCTAAGAAATTATAAGGTATCTTTCCACCAGGGTGATTACTCGTGCAGCGTGTTCTCTACTTGCTTCATTTACTTATGTTACTTACGTTTTTTTATAGAATTTTTATTTGCAATCTATGGATTTATGTTTGCTAATAAAATAAAAGTTAACAATTAAATGAATTTTTTTAGATTTATTTTCGCCTGTATAATAAAAATGTATTTCTTGTTTGTATGACACACAATTCACAAGTAATTTATCATATAATTTAAAACTACAAATAATATATTTTTGAAGTAAATCCGAAACTGTAAGCTATTTTCCTTTGAAACCTGCAAATATATTAAATTCACTCCTTCAATTACTGTAGACGGAAAACCCGTTAAAATAGTCTACTGTATGAGGTTATAAAATCATGTGACCAAAATTATAAAACGAACTGCACAGTTACAAAGAAAAAACGTTTCTAAAGGCTGTACAGTTTAGCGACAAATTGATATCCGACAGGCGGTCGGTCTTCCTCCAGGATTACTTAAAATTTTAACAAACAGAAACCGCTAGGCGAGACGGCAGCCTGGTGGTAACACCTACCAATGACCTGCTAGGTGGGTCCTTAGAACTAAATGTGTTAAGGAGACAGATATGGGTACTGTCGGAAATGGTCCGATCATCTATAAAGAATTTCTCCACATCGGATTCTTAGACTGACATAAAGTTACAAGACTGATTGAAAAAACACCAAGACTGATACAAAAATACACCATTCAAGACTGATTGACCACTACACCACGGCCGGCCCGTGGTGTAGTGGTCAGCGCAACTAGCTACTATCCCGGGGTCCCGGGTTCGATTCCCGGTCAGGTCTGGCATTTTTTCATCTGTAAATCACCGCATATCATTACCTACGCACAAGCCCAAGGCTTATGTAGGCATCATCACTCAATAAAAAAAAAAAAAAAAAAAAATTGGTTTTATAAAATGGTTTACTGTCCAAAACAGACAGGCGAGAGTGTTAAATTATTTGTACTCGATCTACTAGTTCCAGGGCTACAAAAAATAGTTCTGTTTCTTATTACACGGTCAGCCCATTATTATGAATAAAGCATTTAAAAAGAGAAGACATAGAGGTGTAAAAGACACTAGTCAGAGTTATCTCCTCTGAGAGCAATGAATTTCATTATACAGCCTGTGCGGAATGAAGTGAAGGTGTTATTTGCAGGGTAGAAGGTAGAAGCTAATCAGAGGGTCTGGCATGCTGATAAGCATACTTTTCCACTCAGTAAGGAAGGCTTTAGTAAACCACCTCACTCTTCGTTTTACTTAGTAATACTTTTAGAGGTTCAAACCAGCCTTTCAACTGATAACTTAAACAACAACAAAATGGTTTTTTTGTGATAGTTAATCGTTAAATAGAAAAATATGATCCACCCCAAACATTAAACCGTAGAAAAGACGTGACTCCACCACATTCAGTGCCAAAATTACCCAATATTTCCGATTACCATACTCTTCGGTGACAGGTTTTCAAGAATTTGCACCGATTTCGTTAATTAGAATACTAAATATCAAAGATATTTACGTACTTTATGCTAATTTTGTTTATTCTGTCCATTAGTATACAAGTTTAGAAGTTCACGTATCATTAGCGCAACGTAAAATCATTAAAAGTAGAATCTAAGATATCATAGCTCATCCATGCGAATTAATTTGCATAATAATTTATTTAGTAATTTATTTTTAACAATTTATTTTACAATAATATTAACGCTTATAGTCTAGTTTCGCGATGTCTTGTATCAGTGATATTTTATAAAATAAGATATGAACCTAACTAAACAATACTCCCATCACCTGAACCACTCTTCAAAACAAACTGACATCACAGTGTCGCCACCAAAATAGTAGTACCATTGAAACTTTAATTCAATTATTTTGTTAATTATTTCGCAAATTCTCGTTACGGCTTTTACCAATTTTAATCTTCGGATTTTTTTTAAAGAATACTGACAGTGTTCTCATTACAACCATGTAAAACAAATTAAATCCGTTCGGTTGAACTCAATACAATTATTAAGGACAAACAGATTTTGCGTTTTAAATAATATTTATGACGATTTAAAAATAGAATGGTTAGTGCCAGTGATTTATATTTATTCAGATTTGTAAGCCTTCTTTTATTAGCACCGCTGATCAACATACTTAGTGAAAAATAAAAATATTGTAAAAAGACTAGTTACATTTTCAAATTGCTGTCTCCGTGGTGCATTAGTAAAACGCTCAAGTGCGTTTACAAACGGAAAGTTTCAAATTCTATTTTCAGTTAAACTCTAAAACTCGTGAAAATCCACAATTTTAATTTTTAACTCGATGAAACCACACCAATGATTGGAACGGTTCAGTAGATTTATATATTTTAAATAAATTTTAAAAATATTAAATTCATTATTACACCATGATTACTTTGTCCAGCGTTAACAATTATAGATTTTAATAAATTTATACATAATTGTAAGACTTCTCGGTAGCTTCAATATTTCTCATTCATAATAAATTTTTGTAATGGATAATAATTCCATATAGTACTTAACTAAACATTTCTTTGTTGTTAGTATTCATTCACTTTTTCAAAACATAATCGGTAGCAACTTAATTGTTTCCAAATAAATAGTCATTTTTCCATGTAGATTCTGAAAATGATGTAGCCTGACCGGTATGGGGTACCCCTGAATAAATTCAGGGAATTTTTTTTACGCATTTTTTACGGTAAACACAGACTCGGGAGGAATGTTTTCGTTTTCTACGCCTAAAAATTTACAAACATACCGAATCTTCGAATAGGTTAGTGAACAGCTGAAGATTCCCAGGGTTTTTAAACTGTTTAAGCTACTTTGATCCTAAACAAAGAAAAGTTTTTAAAATTGTACCGATTAAGCACGGTATTGGTAAGTTAAATTTTAAAAATAATCTCGGTTTATAAAAAATTATTAATTTTTTATGTTTTGCATTAATCAAGAATTTTGGAATAATAACGATGGATGATGGAAAAATCTACATGTGGAAAGCTTTTAAAAAAAAATAATTTGATCGGGGTCAGTTCAGTAGGAGTTGAGAGCGCATACGACAAAAACCTTATCTTCTTAAATTTATATACTATTTATAGATATGTATCCGTTGGTGTTGTGACCAGCGCAACTGGCTTCTATACCAGGGGTCCCTTGTTCGATTCCCGGCATTTTTTTCATTATACCATCTCATATCATTATATACGCACAGACTTATGTAAAATATGTATTATCTCCCAATAAAATAAAAATATAACAAAATTAATATTCAACATTACAATAAAATAACCATTAAAAATTCTAGTTTACGTAATAACCTAATTTTAAGTAGATAACTTAATATTAAAGTAATCGATCCACTTACTTACCTTAATAGTATTAACAACACAAATATTACAACATAAAACTATTAAAATATAATAAAAAATATTAAACTTTTATTATTTTTTAAGAACTCTTATTTTAGTTCATAAGTAAATAGTCTCAAAAAAATATAAATGTATTAAAATATATAAGCACCATTTAAAATATGAATACATGTGTGAAATAATGTTTATTAAAAAATTTAACTCTTATTTAAAACCAAAGTTTTTGGTTGGTTAATCACGTTGTTATAACTTAACACAAACAATAACAATTCGACTGTACTGTAGCGTTTGATTAGTAAAACTGAGCATTGACGAATAACAGAGTTAAACCATCAATATAGACAAACTTATATCTCACACCAAGTGGCGTCTTCTCTCACACTCAACTCACACACCTAAATTAAACTTATACGTACGCGCATGCACATGTTCACCAACTTAAAATCTCTTTCATTAGAAGGATAACAATGATGTAAACAATTTTATGTTCATCCGGGGTGATAGACTACACTTTACATTCATAAAAATAACCATTCAAATTTTAAATTATAAATAAAAAGTTATTTTTAAGTAAACAACAAAAACTCGAAACAATTCAGTTGTTATTTATTTTCAATAAATTTAAAATTTAGTTTTTAGTAATACAGGCTAGGTTTTTGTTTGAAATCTTTAATGTAATATTTTATATTTTCTTTTAATTTCATTGAAATAAACGACCTCATTTCTTGTAATAGGTGCACACGGCACAGGACCGCTTAAAAACTTTTTTTGAAAAAATAAATAAAATTGCAATATTTGAAGGTTGTTTTGTAAAAGTAAATAAATTTACCTTTCTGATATAATAGTAACCTCCCATTTGTTGTATTTCACGGAAACTAAACTTTAAGTTGTGCTTAACTTCTCACTCAATCTTACATGTTGAAAGAAAAAGCACTACTGTACAAATAAAACCAATTAGTACTGGAAAAAGAGATACTTTTTGACATTTGTATGAATCACTACCAGTGGAAATAGATAAATAACACTGAATATGTGTTATATGTAAAACCGGTCAGGTTTGGTATTTTTTCATCTATTTATCACCTCATGTTATTACCTACACACAAGCCAAGGGTTATGTATGAATCATCACTCATAACAGAACAACATAGTAAACATTTTTCAATGCGCATGTGCCAACTGAAGACTGGGGAAGAGTTCCCCCTCTAACTTCCTATTTGTGATAGTGGGAGCAGTGTCAGTGATGATTAACAGGTGGATCGACAGTAGGGGAAGTAATATGAAAATAAATAATAACAAATTTTTTATAAAAAAAAAATCACGTAAGCGTAAAAATTTTATTTTGCAATGAAAGGGATTAATAAGAAAAGATTTTCGATAAATTTTGAACTTTGGAATTACAATATGGTGGTAAAAATTACTGAGGAATCTGAAACAGAAAAATAAATAAAGGAGGAATAAGAGAACTTTTAGTTGCAGAGAGACAAATCTTGGGAAAAATTGTAATTCTAATTTAAACGGAAATGGCGAAAGAAGAATTATTAAAATAATAGAGAATTTTTATGATAAAACAGAATCAATTGAATATTCAGTTATAAAAAGAAGAATAAAGTTTCATGAGTTTATTAAGAGGAGACTGTACTTTGTATCCCGCCAATGTTAAATTTGCTATTTTTAGGTACATTTTTCATAGGATTGGTAAAAGGTAGGAAAATTAAACTTTACACACTATAGGTGTCGGGTTTCTTCTCAAGCTACTGACATTTTTTCAATCTAATCTTTGGACCATACCATTTTTTTAAAAAATTACGAATAACATATAATTTTACAAATTGTTTTCCATGTGTTTTGCGTATTACTAATTTTTGGAGCACCTCAGGAAGTAATAAAAATGTTGGTATATGTGGCTATACAAGATAATTAACTGGTAGAAATTTCAGCCTGGTAGGTTTATTGTTTACTGAGAAAAATGTACCTTAGTGTTAAAATTTAAATTTACGGGAAAAGGTAAGAAACAAAAAGGCACAAACCAAAAACAATATGTACACAAACAAGTAAATTTCCCATCAACAGTTGTTTAGAAAGCTGAACCAACAGATGAGAGTATTAAAAACCGTGATGGAGATATTTTAAAAACTAAAATTCTCTGCACTAAAACGAGCAGTATAAAATTATGAAAAAATATTCGTTCTTCGTACATGATAATTTTTATGTGTAAACCTGATAAAACTTAATTTTTTCACAAAAAAATATTTTTTTGGCCTAATTTAATGGTTTTCTGGTAGATCTAGGCCTTAATTATTAAAAACATAAAAAACAAAAATCAAAATTTTGAGTTAAAACCATCATGCAATCTCCCTTTAATATAATAAATACATAACGGAAGATTAAACAAACAATTTTTTGACATATGTAATGATCAGTGCTAAGGTGCTTTTAATTCACTTAAAATGCAGAAATGATCAAAATTAGGATTTAACAAACAGGATTACTTTGACAAAAGAGCATAAAGAAAGCTTTGATCTGTAAATTTGATCTGAAAACTTCCTGCAGAACTACTTAAAATTGGAATTCAGAAATCCCTACGATTTAAGGGAAATGTTTGCATAAATCTAAAGCAGCAAGAAAGATTGTAAATAAGAAAGAAACAAAAAAGAATAAGTTCAGTGGAAATTATAAGAAAAAATTATTAAACTTCCATGATTAGTTTTCGAGATTTCCTTGTGGTTGAATTCTTGAAAAAAAATGATGAAATACTGGTTTTGTTTGTAAAAGATTGATGGAAACTAAAATATTGCTACTTTTAAATAATTTTTTTTCTGAAGGGTTGTTAATCCTCAAATTAGGGACCAACTCATTTGAAATAGGTTTCCTGCAGATTTATTGTTCAGTTCAATATACAGGTTGGGTCTAATAAAGAAGATAAATAACCAGTGTACATTAAGAGAATTTATTATTTTATTGTGTAGTAAAAACACATGAAACAATTTTCTATTCAGAAAATTCTTTTAAATTTAAACACATATCAAATTTACATATGAATAAGCTTAAGTTTGAATGAATTACATTTTCAATGATTATGTTTAATTATAGATTTGTTAAGAAGAGTAAATTTAAAATTAAGCAGAAAGTCATCATAAATAAATAAATGGATAGATAAATATCTATTGTTATGTTAAATAAAATATATTTCTAGCTGACTAATTTTGTGAAGGCAATAAACTAAGATTGGGAATTAAATGTACAGTTTATGCAGAATAGCATGCCAGTAAGTCACCTGAGAGGAACAAATTCAGGGAGAATAAAAAAAATAATTAATTTACTTTTAAACATGTTTATTCTGTAATGTTGTGTTTGCAAAAAATTAGCTGATCCTTAGCAGCCGCTTCATTGTTCAAAACGGATCATTATTGTTTTTTTACAAAAGTATTATTGTTTTTGTAATAAAGTTTGCCTGTAAGTTTATTTGTACAAAATAAAATAATTCAAAAGCAAATTAGGTGAACATAAGGTTTTCATTTTGTTTTATTAGTATATTATGTTTAGTTTTTATTTGATAATTTCAAGCATTATTGTTTTATATATTATAATTTTTTTGTTTCATTGTATTAAGATATTTTTAATTGTTGCTGTTAACTTACGTGAATGGTAATGTAGAAGGAAAATAATTAAGTTGGAAAATATAAAATAATGCTTGTTGACATTACACACATAATTTAAAAATCTGGTGTGAAACACTCACACAACTTTCTCTTGCCAATGCAAATAATTAACAATAAACCTAACATCAGCATTAAAACATTAGAAATGAACAAAAACTAACCTCAAAAACATAACCTTATTTTAATCATGAGTGAATGACGCAAAATGGCAATCGAACTCAGTTTGGCTTAAAAGTACGGAAAATCACGCTTTCACGCTAAACTAGGCTCTGTAGAGAAAAATGCTCTAAACAAAAGTTGTAGATCTTTTAATTTTCTATAAATTTAATTATATACACTTTTGTCGTAAAATGCATACTAAGACCGAAATGTTAAAAAAATCGATTTTTCTCACGTTTTCGTGAGAAAAGAAACAGAAAATCGCAAATTACCGCTAAACTAAGCGTCATACAAAAAAATGTTTGAAACAGAAGTTGTAGGTTTTTAAATTCTCTACAACTTTTATTATATAAGTTTTTGCGCTAAAATTTATATTAAAGCCGTAATCTTAAAAAAACAACGTTTTTACGTGAAAACAGCCTCACCGAGAATTTCAGCAAACATGGCGCTTACCCTATCTTGTAGAGAATAAAAAATTGAGTAAAATAGGCGATTTTAAAAAAAAATCGTAGGACCAGTTTTTGAGAAAATCGCAAAAATCTGAAAAATTATACGAATAAACTACTACTTCCGGTTGACCGATTTTGATGAAAATGTTTGTGTCGCGTCCGGTAGTGGTATGTAACTTAAGTTTCAAGTTTCAAGTTCGTACGATGTTCCGTTCTTGAGATATTCTGTTCACACACAGACACACACACACACACACACACACACACACAGACACACACACACACAGACCAATCGCTAAAAACATGTTTTTTGGGTTCAGGGGGTCTGAAAACGTATAGATCCGGTGAAAACTTGATTTCGAAAAATCGACATGAAAACAATACTTTCCTTCCTATATATTCATATAGGCAAGAGAAAGTAAAAATTTTAAAAATCTAATATTTAATTTTTAAAATTTCAATAATTTTGGCAGAGAAAATGTATAAACTTGATCATAGGATTGACCAAGTGAGTACAAAACATCAAAAAATTCCCTCCTAGTTAATTTTGGTATTCAAATTTTAAAAAATTTTGTCCTTTAGATAACACTGCTTTAGATAATTCATAAACTTTGTACTATGTATATGAGGTGTGGCTATTAAATAACGAGACTGATGTTGTAAAAATTTATTTTAATTTTATACATAATCACTTATTGTCACCTTCAATATACACTCCTTCTCTATCCCTATAACGTTCCATGCAAATTTTCCATTTTTGGAAATAGTGCTGGAAGTCAACTTCTGTCAGCTCCTTCAGGACACGTGCCGCTCAAAAATGTTTGAAATAAAGTTCGCAAAAATGTTTGTATTGACACTTTGTACGCGATTGAAAATGACCCAAATTTTTTGGAAACGATAATAACATGTGATGAAACGTGGTTTTTTACTTATGATCCAGAAACAAAGCGCCAATCCATGGACTGGAAGAGCCGAACTTCACCGAGAGCCAAAAAAGCTCGAATGAGCAATTCAAAATTTAAAGCAATGATGATTGTTTTTTTTTATATCCATGGGATTGTGTACCTTCACTGGGTCCTGAAGGTCAAACAATTAATCAATATTACTACCTTGAGGTACTTTCTACACGACATCAAAAAGTAAGGAAAAAACGCCCTACAATGTGGAAGGACAAATCATGAGTTCTCCACCAAGACAATGTGCCAGCTCATTCTGCATTATCTGTCAAGAGGTTCCTAGCCAAGTACAGAATCTCAGTGTTAAAACATCCACCTTATTCACCAGATCTTGCACCATGTGACTTACATCTGTTCCCTAAGGTGAAATCTGCATTAAAAGGGACAAGATTTGAGTCTGTGGAAGCTGTAAAAGAGAAAGCGGCACATGTCCTGAAGGAGCTGACAGAAAATAGTCATTTTCTGACAGTACTGGAAGTCTCCAGCACTATTTCTAACAATGGAAAATTTGCATGGAGTGTTGTAGGGATAGAGGAGTGTATATTGAAGGTGACAATAAGTAATTATGTATAAAATAAAAATAAAATTTTTTCAATGCCAGTCTTGTTTTAATAGCCACACCGCGTACATTAATGCTGCCATGCTATTTTGCATAAACTGTTACTATTACTTAGTTAAAACTAACTATGACTTAACTGAGCATTGATTTTTTTTGGTTTAATGTCTGACTGTTCTGCAATTACTACTAATGTAGATGGTGAAGGAAGAAATGATTTTTTGTAACGTATGAAAATATTCCGTGCCTGAATAGGATTCGAACCCAAGACTGCATGATGAGAGGCGAGCACGTTATCAACTATACCAATGCGGCTGGCGCATTGAGCAGGTGCACAAGATTTAAACTGTATTTTAATAGATTTTATAGTCTTCACTACCCAACATATTTTTTATAAATAAATAAATTAAAATTGTATCCAGACTACTACATTAATCTTTTATTCTTAATAGTTGAATAAATTATTGCTCCATATTGATTGTAAAAAAAATATCTAATTATCACTATTAGAAAATTTTATTCTAAAATTTTTTTTTAATCGATACAAACTTTTGTTATCATAAAGTAATTCAAAATTTTTATTTCATAGAACTTAACTTTCGATATGGTATATACATTTCTATTTTAATTTTAGTGGTATTGAATATCAGTTATTTATTAAGTACATTACATAAATGTACTTTTTTATTTATAAATTTAAATTCTTTATGAGTTTGTACTAGATAACCTTCTTTGTCCTGGTTCAAACACCATTAAAGAACTCAACCATGCTTTTGCATTCATAAGATTATGAAATTTGGAGTTTGGAATATGAATAGCCCTAGATATGGACTAAAAAACAGTTTAATAAAGTATTTTTAATCCATTAAGTCAATTTTTTTTTCATTATACATCTGATCTGAAGAGCATTTCTCTTTTAAGCTGTTACATGGTTAGCAGAATGTTCTGGATTTAATTATTGGCAAGTCTTAAAATTTTTCACACTATTACGTAATACTGCATGACTTCTCTTATTAACAGAGTAAATGCTAATGAAAAACAGCTGACATGATTTCAAAGAAAAATAAATATTTTTTTCTTATATTTTCAAGGTTACAGATAAAATTATTGCATAAATATGTGCTAACTTTTATCCCCATGGGTGAAAAGAAATACCTTTCTAACAATATCATTTTAGTTTTGTTATTACCAAACATATTGTTTTCCGTTGAAATATTTTTGTATAAATTAACTATAATTAATTATTTAAGATTTATTTAAATTAATTAATTGAAATACGTATTTTTTGTTGTAAGTCCAGAAACATTTGGTAATATTATTTTTATTTAAATAACTCATTTTCATAGAAAATGTTCGTTATAGTAACTCAAAAATAAAAATAAGTATGGACATCAGACGAATAATGTCCCATAGCCGAGCGAGTGAGAAGGAGATATGTGGCATAACTACGCATGCGCTCAAAGGTCTTTACCGTTATAATCCAAATCTGAAAACATACTACAATCGTTATCTTGCTTGTTAGTTTACTGCATGCATAAACGCTTGCTCACAACAATGAGTAAAATTAAAGACAATGTTATTGGAACGGCGCGTATGGGTTGTGTGAGTGAGAGCGTTATGCATTCTCTCACTCCCACAGCTAGGGGACATTAGTTCATCTGAATACTATACTAAATGGCACTAATTAAGTAATGTAGTTTAGTAATACACTTAATCAGCTGTAGTATTTTATGCATTTCATTATGATAAAAATTTTCTTTTAATACATGAGTACTAGATAACCTTCTTTCAAAAAGTCTAAATAAAAAAGTCTAAATATAAATTTTATTTTTATTTTAATTTTATTTTTAAAAGTCTAAATATTAACAATTCTCGTATTTTCTTATTATCTGATGTGTAGTAATCCTCCTTGTTACTTGAAATATTCATGTAGAATTGAAGTAGGGGATGGCTGTTTTACCCCGATTTGGACAGTTTAATGGAAATATCTCAAAAACGAAAAAGTAAGTCATCTGCATTTTCACCATTGAATTTCACTTAAAATAACAGATCCAAATGATATATTATAATCATAATTTTATGTAAATGGGATAAATCTATTATGGCAGATCCAAGATGCCAAAAAAAATCAAACATTACCCAGAGTAATTTTTTTGGTATAATAATCAACTAAAGACGTTGTGGTTGCGTAGTCACACTTAGTTTTCTATAATTTAGGCATTCCAAAACTTTTTGGACCCCTGGTTTAACTACATATGTAACTAGTATTGTACGCGACTTTTCATTTATAAATAAATGAACATCCTTCTTACACCACCTCTTCATTTCTCCAAGTGGGGAAAATATAAGACAGGATACTTATAAATAAAAAGCCTAGTCAAGGGGTACAGGAGAAAAAAATACTGCAGGTCGCTGCTATAAAGCAAACATTATAATGTTTTTATGATTTCCTTTAGGCAAAGAGATTCCAATAGAAGCTTCTTCTTCTTCTTCTTCTTATAAAAGTGCTCATCCATTCTGGATGTTGGCAATCAGCATGTCTATTTTCACTCTGTAATTGGCTACAATTCTTAACAACTCACTGAAAGTCTTCCTGTACCATGTCTTCAGGTTCTGCAACCAAGAATTCTCCTTCACCCTGGACCCTGGTACCATGTATCTTCCCCTGTATGCTGGATTGAAGTAGGGTATATTTGCTGTTATTTCTCGTTATGTGTCCAAGGTGTTGGAGCTTGCAAATTTTGATGGTATGTAGATTTCTTTACCTTTGTTCATTCTTTGAAGGACTTCGACATTATATCGAAGTGGTCCTTCCATTATATCCAAAGGATTCTCTGATACAACTACATTTCAAAGGCTTCCAGTTTTTTTGTGATAACCTGGTTGAGCAAAATGGAAAAAATTTAGCATCTCAGCAGACAAATTTTAATGCTAATTGCTTATTTTAAATATATTTTATTTCATTCTATTCTATTTATTTTAAATACATTATATTTTTTTATTTTATTTTGAGGCCGCATTGGACCACTAAGCCAATCAATTCTAGTGTTTTTTGGAAAACTTATTGGTCTAGCCTTTCGGTTTTGCTAAAACTTTTTGAGATGGTTCGATCTTTGTTTCTGTATCTCATCTGTAACCTCCACCGTGCGTCTTTCTGCTTTTCCCCAATAAAATCTGTGTGTTTTGAGAGTACTGTTTATTTTTTTTTTGTCAAACGTGTCTTCAATAGCCAGTCCAATTTTATTGAGATCCCTCTTAATTTCTTTGATAAATCTTCTCGTAATCTTCCTGTTCAAGTTCCTGAGGATCAGTTGATTCAATATTCTATCATTCGGCATTCTTAAAATGTGGAAAAAGTAGGAAATCCTCCTTTTTTTCATCACGCTTATAATCGGATTAATTTCTTTATAAACAGTTTCATTAGAAGGAATTCGCCATACCCTATTTTTTTTGATAATTCTTGTTAAGGCAGGTTCTCATAATTCTGCGTTCTGTTTTAAGAAGTTGGTCAGTGTTAGCTTCTTTCTTAATTTGGAAAATAGTTTCACCTGCGTAAAGCGCCTCTGGGAGAACAACTGTTTTGTAGTGCCGGATTTTGGCATGCATTGAAAGGCATTTTTTTTCGTACGTTTGCCAGGTTATTCCTTGTGCTTTTTTAATTTTGGAAGTTCTGTTTAATTATTCTATTATAATATATTCTATTGTATTTTAAATTTAAACTTATTGAAAATTAATTATGTTATTTTTCAGTATTACTGCATCACCTGCATATCTAATGTTACTTACACGTATTCCTTTTATTATTATTTCAGCTGTTTCGCCTTCTAGTGCTTCTTGAAATATTGCTTCGAATATTAGTTAAATAGCATGGGAGTACTCCCTCCTACCTCACTTCTCATTGAATTTCAATTCCCTGTACCACTATCTTCTATTCTAACATTAGCCTTTTCATTCCATTATAGAATCTGTATTACATGTGAATCAAATTTACATCAATTTGCATGATCTTAATTATTTTAATTAACCTTTGATGTTGAACTTTAATGAAAGCTATTTCATAAGCTACTAGACACATGTATGCATCTATATTCATATCTAGGCATCTTTGTAACAAAACGTTCACTCCATTTTTATAGTGCATCTCTTGTTCATTCACAAATCTAAACCCTTACAAAAAAATCTCAATTTCAAAATATCCCTTCAAATAAAAGCCTCTTATTAATCTTAGCCTCTTTTTTAATCTAAACTAGGTATCCCTAATTTTTATTCTCTAATGTTTTATGCATGAGTTTTAAAGGGACAATGAAAGGCTTATCTAGGTAATTTTACCTATGTTCAAGAGATTTTTTTTTCTAAGCTTTCAATAAAAATAACCCACTAAATGCCTTTTGTCTTTATGCATAATTGTTTCATACTGACTGGTTTTCTTGAATTACTCGTATTAAAACTAATATTTTTTGAGTAATTTTTTAATTTGCAGAATTTTTTTATTATTGCGGAATTTTTTTCTGCCCAAATTATTTTTCTGTCAAATTATATTAAATTTATAAATCATCAAATTCTGTCAAATTAATAAATAATTTTTTTCTGTCAAATTATTTGCACTCAATCTGTTAGTTGCAGGGCTAAAATAAATAGTTATGTCTCTTATCACATGGTCAGCCAACTAAATGACTGAATCATTTAAGAACAGAAGAGGCAGAGATGTAAAAGACACTAATCACAGTTATCTCCTCTGAAAGTAATGAATTTCATTATACAGCCAGACCCTGGGGTGAATAAAGTGAAGGTGTTATTTGCAGAGTGGAGAATATATGCTTTTCATAGGGCCCGGCATGCTGATAAGCATACTTTTCCACTCAGTGAGAAAGGCATTGATAAACCACCTCACTTCTCGTTTTACTTAGTAAAACCTCTACAGGTTCAAACCAGCCTTTCGGCTGATGACCTAAACAACACGGGAATTTTTTAAAAATTATGACAATAATTTTTTTAAATTTTTTGTTTTAAAGTCGTATCGATAACAAATGTTATTAGGGACTACAAAAATTAAAGTATAACAATTTATTCAGAAACTATTGATACATAATTATAAAATTACATAGAGTTTCTTTCGCCCAGACCTGCGCTTGCCCTTAACTTTGGCCTTGAGAATCAGACTGAGAAACTTGTACTTATCACTCCTGTATAAATGACCAAGGTAGGTAGTCTTTTTTCTTTTGATCATGCCCATCAACCCATGATCCACTCCCATACACACGTCTCAAAACATCACATTAGTGACATGACCAATCCATGAATACCGGAGCATCCTTCTTAACACCCTCATCTTGAAAGCTTCTAAACGGTGCATGAACTGTATACTCAAAGTCCATGTTCCCACAACAAATAGCTGGACAAAATAGATGTATGTCTACAAACCTATATTTTACAGGTACCTAGTGAAACGTTTACTGTTAACAAGCAGATGGACCCACTGGATTCGTCTAGAGGTAAAGTCGTCGCCGCGAGTCAGCTGTTTAACAGCTGATTTTCGGAGACAAAGGTTCCTGGTTCATATCCTAGTAATGGTAGTTACTTTTATATGAATTTGAATACTAAACTGTGGTTACCGGTGTACTTTGATGGTTGGGGTTCAATAAACCATACACTCTCAGGAATGATCGGTCTGGGTCTGTGCAAGACTACATCTCATTTACAAGTCATACACATCATCCTCATATCATTGGGTCACAGGGTTGCTTATTGTTCTGAATTGAACAGATTGCAATGTACACACGTTAGGGATTAAAACAAAACAAAAACAAGCAGATGCTTCGTGTTAAGAAATGCCAGCCTAACCATTTTGATACTGACCATTATTGAATGTTTCTGTTTAGGTCAAGAGGGTTAGGAATGAGCTGAAAGGTTGGTTTAAACCTCTAGAGGCTTTACTTAGTAAAAAGAGGAGTAGTGTGGTTTACCATTTCCTTCCTCACTGAGCGGAAAAGTAGTGTTGTCCCAGAGGTTCGTAAATAAAAAAAAAATACACTTATCAGCATGTCAAGGCCTCCAAAAAGCATCTACTTTCCACTCTGCATATGACAAGATATCATTTGCAGGGTGAAGGTTATTTCATTCACCACAGGGTCGGGGTGTATAATGAAATTCATTACTTTTAGAGATAATTCTGACTATACTATTTTTCAAAGCTGATGAGCTCTGAACGTACGCATGGCCCCCTCCCTACCCACTTCATAGCTAGCCAACGACTTCCCAGCAACGTTGCCAATACTTGCTCACATAGCTCTGTTATATACTTCATCAGCCATTTTTTTGGTCTTTCAATAACAAGCTATGAACATACAACCAACTGATTTTATTATAAAGTATTGCATGTTAACATGCTCTATAATCAATGTGTTTAGTACAAGATGCTAGACGAGTGGATTACTGTGGCTCTTGTATGCAATAATGTTTGTCAAGGTGATACATTCGTACAATCTGACAATGCTGGTAAACGTTCTGATTGATCTAAACACGTGGACAGCAGAGCTCATCAACCATGAAAAGCATTATGTTGTCTTTTACACCTATACCTCTTCTTTTCTTAAATGCTTCAGTCATATAATTGGCTGACCATATGAAAATAAATGGAACTATTTTTTGTAGCCCTCGAAATAACAAATTGAGTGCAAATAATTTAACACTCCACCTGCCTGTTATGGGTGTTGATTAACCAACCGAAATTATATTGCAAGGAAAGAGAAAGAAAAAATAAATACAGTACTGTATATTTTGTAATATGAATATTTAATTTTTAAACGTTCAGTAAATTAAATTTGATTAAAGTTTTATGGTTTGGTTATTATTATTTTCATAGTATTAATCATAATAATTAAGTTACAAAGATTTAAAGAAAAAATATTGTATGAAAAATAAATAATATTGTAATAAACAATGTAATCCGATCAAGTAAAGATGCAAATACTGTCCAGTAATAAATAGAAGAATCGTCATCAGTTGTTAATTCTTCGCCCTGATCTAGTTGATCATATTTCTGTAAACACTGAAAATTAAATTAAACATTTTAAGGTTTTAGTTTCAAATTAAACTTCTTAAAAATAGATAAATTTAACATGGTTTAATATACAACTATCTATATTTGCTTATCTGTCTCAATGGTACAGTGGTTAAAGTGCTAGATTATGTTCAACTGCAATGCAGCAAAAGATCCTAGGTTTGAGGATCATTAGAACATATTAAAAAACTGTAATAGAGTCAAACTCGTTAATTCAAATCTACATTGATTTTGAATAAGTATTTTATCCCATTGAAAAATCCTTCTTAATTCTAATTAAATTACCTCCTTTATTCGAAGAATTTCAAGATTTTATTGTATGAAAACATTTTTGAGGTATTTTTAATAAAGAATTACACTGTACACATGATTTCTAATGCTGTTGAATTTCAAATCTACCAGAAGGAAATACAAAAACATAAAAGACTATTCAGTAAATTAGTAAAGGTATGTATTTCCTTCTTTGGTGTATTATTTTCTATAGAAATTGGTTAAAAAAACACTATCATAAATAATGTAATTTTCTACTTGATTAAAATTTTTGGTAATTTATTTTTAATTTTCTGTACCGTTACTTCAGTCTGTTTTTATGTACTGTTTACAGGTCTCCTGTCTTTATTTTTTTGTGGTCTTTTTTATACTTTGTCATATCTTTTTTCATTATATCTACTTTCAGCATGTGGTGGTACAGACACATTCAGGTAATTCTTAATCACAGTATTGGGTGGACAATATTTGTAGTAGGTAATTATTGTTTTTAAATCATAATGGTAGTCTATTAATATTTTTGATTTTCGTAATTTAATGTGTTTTATGGAATAATATGAATGTTTATTAAAACATACAATTTTGAAGTACATTTCTGAGTTTCAATATTTTACCTCTGTAAATCAAAACCTCTCCCTAAATTGAAAAAAAAATATCGGTCTCTTCAGATTTGAATTAGAGAGGTTCGAGTATATTATATCATAATCAAATGCAGTCCCTTGATCAATCAATCAATTTTATACAACTTAAAATAAACCTACTAAAAATATAGCCTACACATATTATAACAAAGTAATAAAATAATAGTTGTTCTCTTACGTCAAAATTTGGTTCCGGCAGAAAAAACAATAATTTTAAAGGAGACCAACTTAAAATACTCGTTAAAAATTTATGAGGTGGTTTGAAGTGAGGCTGCCGTATGATTGTCATTACACACACTGAAGCTGCTGTTGATATAGTCACCATTATTAAGGATTCACTAAATGCTTTTACTGTTAAAACAAAAAAAAAACAATCTCTTTAAATTATTCACACACTTTTTTTATCATCAGTCTCTCGACTGGTTTGATGCAGTTCTCCAAGCTTTCTATCTTGCTCAAGTCGTTTCATACCTACATACCTATAACACCCTACATCTTTTGTAATTTGCTGTACATATTCAAATCTTTGCCTCCCCCTACAATTTACTCCCTCAATAATACCCTCCATTATTGATAGCCCAATACGTGGATGTCTTAAGATATGCCCCGCTAGCCTATCCCTTCTTCTGGTAAGATGCTTCCATATACTTCTTTTTTCATCCACTCACCTAAGAACCTCTAAATTACTTATTTTGTCCACCCACCAAATCTTTAATATTTTCCTATAACACCACATTCCAAAAGCTTCTATCCTCTTCTTTTCTACAGCCCCTATCACCCATGTTTTACTCCTGTATAATGTTACACTCCAAACATAATATTTTAAGAATTTTTTCCTAAACTGTAAATCAATGTTTGTTATCAGTAAGTTGTTTTTTATTTCAAAGGCTTTTCTAGCTTGAGCAATTCTACTTTTGATATCACTTGTGCTTCTACCATCCTTTGTTATTTTACTCCTTAGATAGCAGAATTCCCCAACTTCCTGCGAGTTTTCGTTGCCTACAACGAGTAAATATTACGAACCATTAAAATTATTTATGATATACACAGGAGCATCAATTATCTGAACATCAGTCATCCGAACCTCCATCAATGGAAAAAAATACATATTTACTCACACATAGGCGTTTTCTACCAAATAACTGCAATGCACTGATGCAAAATAACAGCCTAAATTTAGTGCCACTGAAACATTGTTACTAAAAAGAATGAGAGATGTTGCTGCTACAAAAAGAAGTTCAGTCTTAGTTTAATAGAAAATTCAAGGTATTTTAAAAATTAATTTACAGTGTGTACAAGTGCATATAAAATATTTTGTAAAAGGTTTCACCATAGTTTATTTCGTTAATTTATTCAGTTTTGAAATTCTTTATTTTTCCGTTTGTTTTTATAACCTTTAGTACCTTATATTTGCAATAAATTAGTGGTTTTTTATACTGAAGTTTATGTTAGCCTTTAATAAATTTATAAAATATTTAGGTTGTTTTACATTTTTACAGTACAATGTATCAAAACCATTTACCATTTTTGCCATTTTCGTATTTAGCGTAATTGATTATCAGAACAATCTGGTTTCAGTTAGTTCAGATAACTGACGTTCTGCTGTACTACTATAAAAATAAATATGTAAATTTAGTTTCCAAAATACACATATGATATCTATGCTTGCACTTAATTGCAATTGAATCGGTGAGTGGAAAAAGGGTAATATTCCAAAAAATGGAAAATTGAACGAAGATAGCAGTTTTGTTAAGTTTACTTCGGCGCATCTATTGGTTGATAAAAGGGAAATATTCCTAGTATTTAAAAGCAGCTAAGCTACATTAAACATTTAGTTGAGTGGTAAAAGGATAATATTCCAGGAATATTACCCTTCTTCCATTCAATAGCAAACAGCAGTTGGACCACTGGTTTCTGTGTTATTATTATCAAAATGTAACTGTAAATTATTTTGAAATAAAAATAAAGTTTTGTAGCATATTGGCACATTATATTGTTTTTTCAACTTAATTTTTCCTATTTACTTGTACCAAATCTAGAAAAAGGTGAATAATCAACATATTAATAATAAAAATCAATCCCATGATTATTGTAAAATAAATTCTAAACTCACCATTAAAAAGCGTTAATATAGTAGGCCTACTACAAATGACCAATTGAACATTTTACTATTAAACCAAAAACAAAGTCACAAAACAGTTTTTTTTTAATTTCTCGAAAATAAGGATTTTGGAATATTACCCTTTTTCCACTCACCGATTCAATTGAAAACAATAAGTGGTGACTGGTGCTCTATAAGCTGTACATAATTTTGTTGTTAGTGTCAATGTACAAAAGGTATTTACATAATTACATACAGTCTTCAACTGGTACCCATTAAAAATAAATAAAAAGTTCTATACAAAGAGCTCAATTAATAATTATGTGATTAATGTTTTACATATGCATGTACTTATTCTTCTCTGTACATGTTGTCTCAGTTTTCCTTTTCCTTTTAGATCCTCTCACATAAAAGCCAGAATTTTATTTTCCTAAAAGACAAAAATTAAGGAGGGAGTATACTTTGAAAACATTTTTTTTGCGTTGCAAATAAGTTCTGCCCATAACAGACAGGTGGAGTGTCAAATTATTTACACTCGATCTGTTCATTGCAGGGCTAAAATAAATAGTTCTGTTTCTTATCACATGGTCAGCCAATTAAATGACTGAATCATTTAAGAACAGAAGAGGCAGAGGTGCAAAAGACACTAATCAGAGTTATCTTATCTGAAAGTAATGAATTTCATTATACAGCCAGACCCTGTGGTGAATGAAGTGAAGGTGTCATTTGCAGAGTGGAAAATATGTGCTTTTCAGAAGGCTCGGCATGCTGATAAGCGTACTTTTCCACTCAGTGAGAAAGGCATTGATAAACCACCTCACTCCTCATTTTACTTAGTAAAACCTCTAGAGGTTCAAACCAGCCTTTTGGCTGATGACCTAAACAACAGCAACGCAAATAAGTTAAAATCTCCTTTGTGCCTGAAATAGTTATTCATTTTATTCCATTTGGAGAAAAAATTATTAAAAATTTTACCCTCATCTCCAAAAAATTTGGGGGTTGAAAAACAGTCACCAATTTCACTAATTATAACTTACATGTACTTGAGTCAATTTCTTGACTGTTAAATTGAAGGAAAAATCTTTAGAGCACAATGTCATCAGCCGAAAGGCTGGTTTGAACCTCTACAGGTTTTCTAAGTAAAACGCGAGTAAGGTGGTTTACCCTTGCCTTCCTCTCTGAGTAGAAAAGTGTCCTTATCAGCATGCCAGGCCCTCTGAAAAGCACATACTTTCCACCCTGTAAATGACACCTTCACTTTATTCACCACAGGGTCTGGCTGTATAATGATGACGTTTATTACTCTCAGAGGAGATAACTCTGACTAGTGTCATTTACACCTCTATTTCATCTGCTCTTAAAGAGCACCATGTATGGTTACAGTATTTCCTTTAAAATTAAGTTATTTACAAAGAAATTCCCTAACAATAGCAAAATTTCCATTACCAAAAAAATAATAATTTTTCAAAAATTTTCAAAACACAGTAGTACCTTTTGGGTACAGTTGGCCATAGAGAATAAACTTCTGAGTAATTAAAAAATCAAATTTTGGAAATCAGTAGAGTAATTCAAAATAGTAATGATTTTTGTTTATAAATTTAGTTTCAGTCTTATGTACTTTGATGATGGTAGATCCACTGAAACAAGTCAGTAGAAAGTAGGTTTAAATAAAAAAAAGTGTTATAGCAGCTGTAACAGGTCAATGAAAAATTAAATATTTTTCAGTAGGATCTTGTGCATTATTAAATCAGTCACATTGTGGTATCATGTAAATGGTTTAAAAAATTTTATAATCTCAAAATATAATAAAAATAATTTTACTCACAAATATAAGGTACATTTTCAGAAGAGGATGGTAATGAATTATCAAGAACAATAATGAACATTGAACCTAATATTAAACAAACACATTGCATTCCAATTTTCTCAGTTGAAACAGGTGACAGTCCAAAACTAATTACGCAGACAACTGCTATCACTGAAATCAAAATATTGAATGTAATATAGTAATTTTGTCAAAATTTCCTTATAATCTTAAATTATTAATTTTTGTCTCCCAAATTATCACACCAAAGTATAATACAATCGATTTAATGTATTAGCTTGTAAAATTTTTTAAATTTAAAAAAAATTGTATCAACAATATTCAGGCATGCAGGCAACTTAAATAGGAAATAAAAGTTTATCATTACCAGAGTCAATGCAGAATAGGCCTTCCGGCCTGTTCTAACTTCTTTTTTTTTGGTTTTATGTGTGACTGTTTTGAAATTTCTGCTAATGCAGACGTTGGAGAATGATGATACATGAGTGATGAAAAAATGCCAGACCTGACCGGGAATTGAACCCAGGACCCCGGGGTAGAAGCCAGTTGCGCTAACCACTATGCCAATGGGCCAGCCGTTCTAACTTCAAACTTGATAATCTGTTACCCTTAATTAAAGAAGTTGAAATGTAGATCTTTTTCAAGGTCGTTCTATAACACATCACTTTTAATTATACACCTACATGGGTGATCAATCATCTGATGTCCAAAACAAATTATGATGATATTCTTGCCTTTTTTCTGAAAAGAATTTTCATATAAATGACTGAAGTTACAACATCTTCTGTAAATTTTAATAAAATTTTAAAAAAAAGTTTAGTTTCAATTTTGTGACTTCTGATGATGGTGTATCCACCAAAAAATGACAGTAGAAAGTAGGATTATATAAAAAAAGTTAAAAAACAAAGTGATACATCAGCTGCTGTAACGGGTCAGTGAAAAATTGAATATGTTTACAGTGGGATTGAGTATAGGCTGCACGATGCAACATTAACATATCATCATCATCATCATCTGTCAAGGATTAGGCTCAATGACCTGTTTTGGTATCCATTTCTTTTTAGGTCTTTTCACGCCTTGCTTCCCTCTAGGTTTATATTTCCATGCTTGTAGAGGAAGTCTGTGTGCTGGTATGTGAAGTAAATGGTTGGATCAGTTTCTCTTATATATTCTTAACGTTTCACACAATGACTGAATATTTAACTCGGCCTGTATAACTTAGTTACATACTCTATCAACCGGGTACAACCTTTGACTTCCCCTGTAAAAATCTGATTTCAGTAGCCTAGATTCAAGATTCATTTCTCTGTGATGACACCCATGTTTCACTCCATATGTTATGAGTGGGACAGCCATTGCTCAATAAAATTTCATTGGGTGTCCTGTCTCATTTTCTTTCTTATTGTTCTGCGAATAGAACCGAATAAAGCGCTGAATTTTGCCAGTTTTTCACTCACGTCATTATCTTTATCATAGGAAATCTTGCATCCTAAATATTTAAAATCTCGAACATGTTCTATAGTACGGTTGCCAAGTATAATTTTTGAGTGGACCAGCCATTTTCCCTTGAATACCATAATCTTTGATTTTTGCGCTGATATTCTCATGTCAAACTCTGCGCTAATGTTGTGTAACTTATAAATGGCATACTGGAGCCTGTCTTCTGTGTCAAAAATAGTAACTATTTATAATATATTTATTCCTAAATTATTAATTAAAATTACTGTTCAGTACTGGATGATCGTAAGTTATTTAGCAAATGTAATAGGTGGATAAAATAGTATCATACAAAACTATACTATTTTTCAAGGCTGATGAGCTCTTAAAGTATCCATTGCCCCCTACCCACTTTGTAGCTAGCCAATGACTTGCCAGCAACGTTACCAATACTGCTTTTGTAGCTCTGTTAAATATTTTGTTAGCCATTTTTTTGGTCCTTTAATATCAATAATAATCTATAAATATACAACCAGCTGATAATATTATAAAGTATTGCATGTTTACTCGCTCTATAATTGATTGTTTGTGCATAATAGATTGTGTTCTGTACGAGATGCAAGACGAGAGAGTGAACTATTGCAGCTCTTATACGCATGCGCGCGTAATGTTTGTCAGGTACAATCTGGCAACGCTGGCAAATGTTCTGATTGGTCTAAACTTGTGGAACAGCAGAGCTCATCATCCGTGAAAAGCATTAGTGTGATCATTCTTGTCCTGAACATAAGTGTTGGTATACTAGAATTTATTATAACCTGTAATGAACATAGTTGGCTCTATCATGGTGATGTAGACAAATGTTCGTTGAGAAATAGCTAACATGCAGGAGAAAGCTGTGTGCTTTCTATGGTTTCATGTAAACCAGTCAGTTACTACTGGTCAAGATGTTTTCATTCACAGTATGGCTATGATCCTCCTATTAAGGTATTGAATTGATTACGTAAAGAAAGAGTACAAAAAGAAGAGTTATAGCAGCTGTAACAGGTTAGTGAAAAATTGAAGAATTTACAATGGGGTTAATAATTTAGAGTTTATAGATTCACAAAAAGATTCTATTCACTTACCAATTAATGGTACCAAAAATATATAATTATATATACTTGCTATACGTTTCACAGTTATTTTAATAACCATCACTGAATCAGTTGGCAACACTGCTGTTGGATCCTCATCATTATTGTACCACGGTGTATCAATCCAAGCTGTTTCTGTTTCAATTGCTTGTATTTGCCAAATTGACGAGGATTTTTGATCTGAAATCTGTAATTATAAATTATATCAATAAATTACTGTAAAACTTTTCAGCTATTACTGAGTATCAATATGACCAGGTTTCTAAACATCCCTGAAGTTACAGTGCAATATGTTTCTATACTGAGGGCTAAATGATTCAATGGTGTAACTACCATTAATATGGGGTTTGGAAACCTGGAAATCTCCATGCTGGTAGCATTACCTGAATTCTGCTCGATAAACTAAGCTTTCATTACCTCCTTTCATTTGAAAATAAATTCTGATAATCTTTAACTGTACTAAACGGACAGGCTGAAATTCTTCCAGTCACTTTTGGTATATTTCTATTTGTCTTCATTTTTCACGGCTTCTTCATTTTGGATGAATACTCAACTCTTTCATCAAAATGAAGTAGGAGATGAACTTCTTTCAAAATTTTTCTTTTATGTACAACATGAATCTTACTGTACTTTTGCTACATTATTACATAATATACTTTATGAGTTTAAATTTTTTTTAGTTCTGTATTACTAATTTATGACTTACATACAAAAATGAAATATTAACAACATAAACTGAGTACCTGTGTTTTATTTTGTATAACAACTAATTTCAAAAAATCTTTTAAAGCCCAAAATCCTAATTTTAATTTACAAGTGTGTTGATCCCAAGGCCAAGAACTTAAATCAAGTTTGCAGTGAGCTTTAAGTTTACTTGTTGGTAACCACATAACTTCACCTGTTGGACTTACAACAACTCCTGATGCACTTAGTGGTTCTGCTCCATGGTCGACTGCACTGAAAAAATCATTAAAAAATGTTTTTGAAATAAAACCTAGAAATTTTTTAATTTCCTATAACTTTAATTATACACTTTTGTTGAAAAAGCATACTAAGGCCACACTCTTAAAAATTGCAATTTTTTACTGATTTTGATGAGCAACATACTAAAAATCACTAATTTTGATGCTAAACTATGAGTAAGCTCTGTAGAAAAAATGTTTGAATTAAAAGTTTTAGGGTTTTTAATTTTCTACAACTTTAATTCCAGACACCTTTACCCTTAATACGCATTAAGGCCACAATCTTAAAAAAAATTACCAAGAGGGCACATCCTCTCCAAGAATTTCAGCGGACATTGCACCTATTCTATCTTGTAGAGCATAAAAAATGTAGTAAATGAGGCAATTTTAAAAAAAATTGTAGGAGTAGTTTTTAAGAAAGTAACAAAAGAGTAAAAAAATACACAAATAAACTACTACTTCCGATGAAAATGTTCATGTCGGATTTCCTATTGGTACCAAAGTTAAGTTCCAAGTTTCAACTTTGTACAATATTCTGTTCTTGAGATATTTTGTTCATACACACACACACCAATAGATAAAAAACATATTTTTTTTTTTCAGGGAGCCTGAAAACATGTATTTCTGGTGAAAACTCAATTTCAGAACATCAACATGAAACAATTCCTTTCTTCCCTATTCACATAGGGCGAGAGAAAATAAAAAGGGGTTCAGAAAACTTTACAAGTATACATTTTACAGAACATCAAAAACTGAAAAATCTGTAACAACATAATAATAATGTTTGTTTAATAATAATGTTTTAATTATCTAAACTCAAGTTAAAATATTATTGACATTGCACATGTAGTATCACTAGTATAAATAATTATGAAAAAATTATAATAAATTACTTGTATAAAACAAGTTCTGGTTGCCATATTTCACCATTTCGAAGTTGTAGAACATTTGCTCCTCCATATTTACTTGGTTCCCAATTCATTTTGTCATCAGTCCAAACCTGCAAATACAAAATTATAATAAAATTTACTATACTACTACATTTACTTATTAAACTAAATTGCGGAGGCAGTTTGTTTTAACATTACATAGTTAACTAAATCTGCTCTAAATGAATTAATTAATTTTAATAATTTTATTTTGTAAATTTCTGCTGAACTTAGTATTGTATGGAATATGCAATAAGAAGTTGGTGTACGTCTCTTGATAACATACAGTAATATTTCAGAAGTTTTAATCCTTTCAAAATGGACTGTTTCTCGTAAAACAGAAGAATTGCAAAAATCAAAACGCGCTCTCAAAACAACTGTTTTATTTAACCTCATTACTAATAAAAAATTCAGATGATTCATATAATACGGATGGGCCGTTTGAGTATAATTACAAGAAAAGCACTTCATAACTTTGCGTTTAGGCAAGCGAAATTTTCATCTGCAAAAATATTTATGTTTACTTTAGATTTTTTACTTAAATTTCAGCTTAAATTTCAGTTTAGCCAAAAAAATGTATAAAACATGTTTTGTAGACAAGAGTTTACTGGAATAACTGTTATTTTTTATTTATATTTCCGTAAATATTTGACGAAGTTACAAAATGTTCAACATGAGTCCATTTTCCCATCACAGGGAAGCATGAAGGTATGGTATTTTACATTCTTTACGGTGATGCCACAGAGCCACTTTTATATTTAGGTTACAGCTATAAACAAAGCAATGTAGGAGATTTTTTTCCCTACAACCATGTGTTTTGAAAAATTCTGTAGGTGTGGTTAAAAGGAAGCCGTTACATGTCCTCTGCAACTCTGTAAAGTGACGAATTTTTTGCCTCTGTGATGGTAAACCCCTTCCTGAACAGTAAAATGGACTCGTCTTCCCTTTTCAAAGGCAAATTCCGTTATAGAAATGTCATAGCTTCAACACAAACTAAAGAACATGCATGTATGTTGACTTACACACGAGCTGGACGGGTTTCCATTCAAAACAATTAATTCCCAAACCATCAATGCTACCTACACACTATAGAGGGAATAAAAAATTTCCCTGTTATGATATTCTATTTCTGTAAACACTATTAGATGCGTCAAAGAATTCCCTGCTAGAAAAGAACAATATTTACCAGTTTCTGACTTATACATAATTAGCTGGAGCACGTTTCGTCACCTCCTCCACCATCAATTGTGCATGGCCTAAAATTAGATCAACAGTTTGAACAGGGTTAATATTTATATGTAGCATCAAAAAAGGAGAGAAATAATTTTTAATGCAGTCTCTATAGAAGAGAAGGAAAACGTTCTTCTTCTTCTTCTTTGTCTGCTATCCATTAATGGATGTTTGCGATCACCGCTGACCATTTTTCCCTGTCACCACACGTGTGTATTATGTCTCCTGTGGCCTCCATCCCTGTCCATTGCTTAATATTCTGCAGCCACGACATCCTCCTTCTGCCCACTCCTCTCCGTCCCTCGATCTTCCCCTCAATTATCAGTTGCAGCAGGTGGTACCTCTCATTGCGCATCACATGTCCCAGATAAGCGGTCTTCCTTCTTTTTATGGTGCTCATCAGTTCCCGTTTCCTTCCTATCCTCTCCAGAATCTCCTCATCAGGACAATCAGGAAAACGTTACTCAAATATATTTGTGTAGATACTGAAAAGATAAATAAAATTTATCCGACAATAAAATTAATCTAATAAAAACAATTAAACTTACCATTCCAAAAATACTAGTCACTGCTATCTCAGAATTCTTAGAGTCCTGTAAACAATTAACATATAAATATAAGTAAGTTGTACTTTAAATGAGTATCAGTCCATTATGATAGTTTGTTAACTTAGTAAATAAATTCTATATCTTGTCTAAATTTATACAATAAATTTCATGAACCTTTTTAAGCTGCTTTGATTTCCACTATCTGTCACATGTGTTTTGATGGATCCACTATCATCAGAGTACACAATATAATTTGAAACTAAAAATTTTGATTTAAAATCTGTAGAAGATATCACATCTTCAGTTATCTAGATTAAAGTTTTATACATAAGAGTTTCTTATACATAACCGCCTTGAGAGGCGATTCGTTAACGTACTTCCACCCCATATACACAATATTATGTCACCACATCTATTAAAACATAAACTTAAATATCATGTACTATCAATCTACGAGCAAGAACTTGAGAAACTTTTCCAAGTCTTAAAATAACTGCTTTTGTTAGTTTTTACTTTTTTGTGATAGTTTACCTGTTTCTTTATGCTCATTTATTGAATTAATTTCCCATAAAGTTAAAATATTTACATTGTGTTAGTTAAAATATATTATTGTAAAGTAGTTGTAGTTATAAAATTAAAAATTAGAATTAGTTATAAAATCAAAATTAAAAGTTTTAAAAAACTTCAAGATTATGTTTGTATATTTGTATTAGAGAGGAAAAAAAAATATAAATATATATTATATATATATATATATATATATATATATATATATATGTTATTTTATTAAACATCCTATGTATGATTTTTAAACAGCCGTATTATTTAAAATTGAAATATATATTTTTCTAACCACCAGAATACACAGAACACGAAAGCGCTATAAACATTGGTAAGTGTTTTATGTTACCGTATTCTGGTGGTTAGAAAAATATATATTTCAATATATATATGTATAGACCCAGGCCGATCATTCCTGGGAGAGTATGGTTAATTAAACCCCAACCATCAAAGAACAACGGTAACCACTGTCTAGTATTCAAATCCATATAAAAGTAACTACCTCTACTAGGATTTGAACCAGCAACGACTTTACCTCTAGACCAACCCGGTGGAATATAATTTTAATTTATTATTTATTTTTTGATATTGCAACTGAAGATGGATACAAGATATCTGAAAGAGCCTATTGCTAAATTTTATTAGTGAGAGTTTCGTATATGGTGTATTTGATGGTTTTTTATATTATCTTCTTCTCTTCATAGGTTAGGCATTTCTACCTGTTCCGGCAGCCATATTTTTTTCACTCTGCCAGTATTTCTACTTCCTACTGGTTTACTTCTCCTTGCTAAACCAGGTAAGTAACTTCTGGCATTATATTTAAATGGCCGATCCATTGGGCATGGTACAATTTTACTTTTTTGTTGAGTGGAAAAATTCCCAATTCTTGCCTTATATCTTCATATCTAATCCTGTCTAATCTTGTACAACACCTGACAGACCTTTAGAATTTCATTTCCTTAGTTTGGATGTTTCTTTCCTCCCTTCTCCTCATCACTGTTGTATGTCAAGGCTGGAACTGCCACCATCTTTAAAACTTTAACCTTGTTTTGGGTCATATTTTTTTAAATTTTATATAAGATTAAATATACATACCAATTCAACATGCCGACATTCCATTTTAATTTTGATTTCAAGTTTTTGAGCAAGGAAATTAATTTTAGGTATAACTTGTGAATCATATTCTTTTAATAAATCAGCTCTTAATCGATCTGTCCAAGTAACAGTTTTTCTTACAATAGCTGATGTTTCTGGAATAAAAATCCATAAAAAAATATTTTCATATAAAATACTACTAAAAAAGAAGCACAAAAGAAAAGTACTGGTTATAGATTAAGTTCAACTGATAATGAATTTCACCTGAACTTTTATTAAACCCTTTTCCTTTTATTATTAATTAACTAAAATCAATCCCAGTTCTTTAGTATCTACAGTTAAAGGGATAAGTAATTTTTCTAGTTAACCAGGTAGTTTTTAAAATTTCCTTTTTCATGATTCTGTGGTGTTTTCTTTTCAGTTATAAATTAAGTTCACCTAATATTGAATTTGACCTGAACACTTATTAAACCTTTTTCCTTTTTATATTAATTAACTAAAAAAAATCCCAGCTCTTTAGTATCTACAGTTAAAGGGATAAGCAATTTCTCTAATTAACAAGGTAGTTTTTAAAATTTCCTTTTTCATGATTCCGTGGCGTTTTCCTTTCAATTTTTCATTTATTGAAACATAGTTTCAATAAATAAGATGGATAAGGAAGATATAAATGACCGTTTTTTTAAACCAGTCCAAATACACACAAATCTAGTTTTACAAACTTTCTCTTGTGATTTTTAAGTATTGTAACATTAGGCTAGAAATGGTTAAAGAGAGATATTCAGATGAGATCTGGTATTGTATGAAAGGATTGTATTGTTACATGACTAGCATTGCTACATGCCAGTGGGGTACAGAGGTGGTGTATCATTTAGGATAATAGACTGTTATTGTCATTTGTTGAATTCTTTGTGATTAAGTTTTATGCAATTTCTACTGTTTTCTAATTTTTGTGTTTATGTACTTATACCATTTTATGATTTATTTACAAAATTTCTCAGAACCCCTTTTATCTACTTCTTTCATACAATCTACCTTTTTATTATTGCTTCCAGAATTTGGAAGAAAGCCTTTGCATTTCTATTATATTTTGTTTACTACCTACCTCATCTTTATACTTTATATTACCTTCTGGAAACCTAATAGGATGTATAGATACAGAAGTCACGAGATTGCCTTTTGCATATGGGTGGGCTATGAGGAAGGGAAGTGAAAATTTGACAGTGCTTCCAACCTCAACAGTGAGACACTACTCCTAGATTTCACTACCGTGCTGTTTCTACATACCTTTTGTAAGCTCTGTGGTTTATTCCGAGAAAATGTTTTCTTCATAAACCTTAAAAGAAATAAATGTGACCAGTAATATTGCCTTTAAAAATGACTATAAATGTTTGATTTACAGTAATTACCAGCTACCTTATTCCATTGGAACAAAATATTCTATGAATGAATCGCCTTCTTTACTATCGTTGTCACCAGCGCCTTCACTGTCAATTTTACTAGTACCTATCTATCTAACCGTTTCCTTTTTTTACATGGTATCAACAAAACTGTTGAAGAATAGCTTCTTCACGTCTTTAATTTCCTTCTTTATTTTTCGAATTGTGGAAAGAGAAACACCACAGTAGTTAGCCACTCGTTCATGGCTTTTGTTAAGAGGAGGGGAAAGGTTTTTTGTTTAGCTTTAACTTCACAGCATTTTATTACACTGAATATTAGATTTCTTTCAGCACTGTGAATAGTGTGCTCACGTTTTCGGGAAACTAACATTTCTGTTTACGGTAACAAACAGTTATATTCGTACAGTTAACTTACAAAAGGTTCCGTTATGTACTGTATATGCTCTGAGTGTAGTATAAATTGTTATGTTTGTTGTAGTGAAATAAAATTAAAGCAGTCACGCATGCGCACTGATGCTTTTCCCCCTTTACCCCTCATTGCAAACAAGGGCAAACTCGTGACTCAAGTAACTATACAAGAGTTACCTCCTTTTGTCAGTAGGTCAGTTGAATTCAATCAGTTCAAGTTGTCATACGGAGTGGTATTAGTAACATTGCGTAATCTACATGTACTTTAAGAAAAGGTCTGTAAAGTATACACATTGTATTTGGTAGTAGGTAAGAGTTAATGTTAAATATAAAATTGTCAGAGAAATGGGTGCTGAATGAGAGAGATTGGAGCAAACTGCTCCATTCATGGGGCAGGAGAGACACCTATAGGAAACCCCTAAAATATATATAATAGAAAATAGGTTTATTTAGTTGAAAACTCACTTTCATTACATTTTTGTACTTATAAATTTTACTTTTAGAAAATGATATATTTGAGTGTATAAAACTTCTGTTAAAATTAAAAAAAAACTATATAAGTGTGTTAATAATCTGCGTCAAAATTTGTTAATAATCTGATATTATATTAACACAGTTATATAAAAAAAATCTAGTTGAACAGTGTATTAATTTAATTAGTTTAAAGTATATGTAAGTACGTACTTTTAAGACTGAACAATAGATTTATTTTTAGCTGTGTCAAAGTAGCAAACTGTTTATCATAAACTAACTAATAAATATTTACATACAATTAGTTTAATAAGTTTGACCTAAAAGTAATTAACAACAAGTTACTAATTTCACAGACATTAATATTCTTTGTTGAATTTACATACTGTATTAAGAAAATAGAAATCTTTAACAATGAGATTGGATGGTGTTATTATTTTTATTTGTTAAATACTTTCTTTCACAATGAATAAGTTTTTAAAATAAAAGAGTGAAATCTTTATTATCTTTTTAGTTTTAGTATTTAAATTTTATTATCAAGAGCTGTTTATCATTAACAACTATCCAATCTGTTCGCTAATTTTCTCTGGTACTATCCTGGGGATCTCATTTGAGTTGTGGCTGGTAAAGGAAATGGAGAGCATCAGCTCTGCTCCCCTACACCCCCAGCCCAACATCTGCAATTACATTCTGTGATACACTAACACTACTATTTTGTTATATTTTGTACTTTGCTCATCAAAATCAGCAAAAAAATTAGAATTTTAAAGATTATGGCCTAAGCATGCGCGTTTTACGACAAAAGTGTATACAATTAAAGTTAAAAAAATTAACAAACCTACAATTTTTATTTCATGTATTTTTTCCATAGAGCTTAGTTTAGCGTTAATTAGTGATTTTCCATATTTTTAAGTGGAACATGTTTTAATTTTGCATCATTCACTCATGATTAAAATCAGGTTACGATTTTCATGTTTTTTGTTTACTCATGATTAAACATTATTTACATTGGCAAGAGAAAGTATGTGAGTGTTTCACATCAAATTTTTTTCTTTTAAAAATATTACATACCATTTTTATTAATATAACAATCATAAAACCATTTTCCAAATACATCAGTCCAGGTAGAAAAACTAAAATATTTTATTTGTAATGGGTCAGTATCTTGCCAGAACATGAAAGGTATATCTTCATTTCCTTTTCCAACTTCAATCACTCCATCGTGTGTGATGCGTATCTAAAAAAAAAAATTATTATTTTGTAAGTAATCAGTTATACAGTATTGGTCTCCAAAAAGCAGTTCATAAAATTTTTTCAAGTGTCTTTATTTATAATAATGAATTTACTCCTGTTGTAAAAATATTGAATTTTTCAATGATCTGCTATATCACTTTTGTTTTTACCTAATTTTATATAATCCTATTTTTTACGACATGTTTCGGTAGATCCATAGTCATTAGACTACATAAAATTGAAACTAAACGTTTTAAAATTAATTAAAATTTTTAAAAGACATATCTTCAGAATTTCATTTAAAATTGTTTAATTATTCAAATTTAACTTCACTCAAATTCTGTGAATATACCGCTATAATATATAGCAGTAAACATTATTTCATCATTTTTAAATTTAACTTGTTCATTCAAAATGGCTTGCCTCTATTCATTTTAATGGAATGTACCATATTTTTGGATTTTATTTTTGTTTTTATTATAAAACTGAAAAATGTTTCTCTATTTTACCGAACATACAGTTTTCTTCTTTTATTTATGGTTTCTGTAATTTGGTATGATGTAATCACATTTCAAAGTGAGAAGGAGGAGGAGGAGGTGAAGGAGGATGATGATGATGAGGAGGAGGAAAAGGAGGAGGAGGGGTGATGGAGCAGCAGCAGCAGCAGTAGAGGAAGGGAAAGAAGAAGATTACATTACACATTTTATTAGATTTTATAAAACAATCTTTTCCAAATAAAGATTTTATTGGGAATGGCCTTTATAAGTTTTACCAAGAATAAAAGTCTTAAATTTACAAAAGCTTGGTCAAAATGGTCTTGCATTTCTTTGGTAAAAAAACCAATTAGGGCCATTAAAGGATTTACTGTTGGAAGAAGATAGTCTTTAGAGAACTTGAAATATTGTTACTACGTTCCTTGTACATTTATTGCAGTGAAGTTTATGTCAAGGAAAATATAAAATGTTTTGCTGATTTACTTATAAGTGTTATATGTATTCACTTATTACCAGGATCTAAGCCTTGGCTAAACACACCTTAGGTCAAGTTGCGAAGTTCAACTGCTAGTAATGGAAGAGCCCAACTAAGAATACTTAAATTATAATAAACTCTTTGTCACTTACAAAAGATCACTTTCAAAATTTAAAAAAATCTTATAAAACATTACATTCTTCTAAAATATACAAACTCCTCTAGTTTATGATGGTGGATTCCACACAGGTGGAAAGCAAGGTGCCTATTATTTATAGTGACCGAGAGAGATTGTATCTGCTATTTATTATTAGAGACACCTAAATTTTAGTGATATTACTGTTATGTGAACATAATGCATGTGTTTGTAATGACAATGTCTGTCAATTACATGTTTTTATGTCTAATGACAGATACATTATTATTGAATATCCATATTGCATATCCAGTCCTTCTGGAATTGAACTCAGTAACTTCAGGTTGGCAGTAAAATATTCAACAGACTGCAAAAAAGTGATCAAAAATAAGTTATGTAATCAGATATATAAATTTATTAAACTAAACATTTTATTTTCTCGCACTGGAACAATTTTAGAACTCTTAAGATCATTTTTAGACCATTAAGTTTTCCTGCTTTATTCCAATTTTCTCACTATCCTTTCTGACTTCTTTAAACAACTTATCAAACACCTAAGGTCTATTGTTTAGTGTCTTAAAAATTTGTTTTATCAACAGGTTGCATCCAGTCTAGACAGGTGTATGTAAAATGTGTGTTTTCTTTTTTTTATTACAACTAAACTATTGAAACTAAATAAAACCTAGAAATTTATTAATAATTAAGTTTTTTAAATTACCCAGAATTCTCGTAGTTCATTAGCAGATAATAAGTTCGGTGTAGATGCAGTTGTTTTCGTTAGAGCTCTTTTTGCTCTTCTGATATCAGAAAACGTATTTTTACCAGCACCAAGAACAATTTCATAAACAGGTGTTGTATCCTCTAATGAACCACTTGTAGAAAGTAAAATATGAGCATCACTCTTTGCACGAACAAAAAATTTCATGTGCATCTCACTTCCAACAAGACTTGTCTCAGGAAGTCGGAATATGGTGTAATAACCATATCCAAATGTAAATGTAACTTTACAATCAGGCGCATCCTCTGTTAACACAGGAAATATATTCACATGTTTAACGAATGTTGTTCAGAGTAAATGAACATAAATCTGTTCACGTTAATTTTACGAACAGGAAATGTGAGTATATATCAATCTCTATCAATGAGCGAGTAGTCCTTATGCAAATGAAGCCAAATACTAAGGGATGACATTAGATACAAGGCTGCGATGGAAGCTCCATGTAAAGAAAAAGAGAGAAGTGCTTGGCCTGAAATACAGTAAAATTTATTGGTCGATTGGAAGAAACTCCTCCCTCTCAACCCATAATAAGTTCGTAATCTACAATCTTGCCCATAACAGGCAGGTGGAGTGTTAAATTATTTTCACTCTATCTGCTAGTTCCAGGGCTAAAAAGTAGTTCTGTTTCTTATTACATGATCAGCCAATTACATGACTGAAGCATTCAAGAACAGAAGAGGTAGAGGTGTGAAAGATACTAGTCAGAGTTATCTCCTCTGAGAGTTATGAATTTCATTATGCAGCCAGACCCTGTGGTGAATGAAATGAAGGTATCATTTGCAGAGTGGAAAGCAGATGCTTTTTGGAGGGCATGGCATGCTGATAAGCATACTTTTCTACTCAGTGAGGAAGGCAATGGCCACTTCATTCCTTGTTTTACTTAGTAAAGCCTCTAGAGGTTCAAACCAGCCTTTCGGCTGATGACCTAAACAACAATCTACAAACAGATTCTGAAGCCGGTATGAGTGTTTGGTATACAGCTATGGGGTTGTGCCAGTCAGAATAACATCAAAGTAATCTAGAAGTTCCAAAACAAAGTATTGAGAAACATTGTCAATGCTCTACGGGTGGTCAGAAATCCAGACCTTCATAAAGACCTAAAGGTAGAATTTGTCTCAAATGAAATAAGCAGATCTGCATAGAAACATGAAACCATGCTCCACCAACAGGTGAACATTGAAGCCATATAACTTTTCGACAACTTGGATGCAGCGTGGCGGCTCAAGAGAAAGAAATCCTTTAAATTAGTGTACAGTTATAGTTTTTTTATTTATCTTTTTTTTTGGTTTAACGTCCAACTGTTCTGCAATTACTGCTAATGCAGAGGTGAAGGATGAAATGATTTTTTGTAACATATGAAAATATGCCTTGCCTGAATGGGATTCGAACCCAAGACCACATGATGAGAGGCGAGCAGGTTACCAACTACGCCAATGCAGCTGGAACAGTTATTATTAAAATAAAAGTGTAGTGCACAATATAAAAGTGTAATGTACACATTGGGAACAAAATGGTAGTTGACATTATAAACTGTTAACTTTTAAGAATATTGTTTTAGTAATATAGGTTAAAAAATTGCTTATTAGTCTCAGACTAGAATGCAGTAGTATTATAAAAAAATGTTGCACTTATTAAGTATTTTTTCATTTTTTTAGTTTTATGTAGTTTATTATTAAAGTTGCATCAACAGCTTGGTTATTAGCAACTACAGTGGATCATGGAACATTGGGTAGTAACTTGTTATAAGTTGTCGCAGGTACAAGTAACTTGTTGCAGGTAGCCTACTGATTCACAGTGGCGAACGCGCATAATGGGAGCATGTTACTACACGCTTAACCTTCATTTAGTTGTCGGTATTCAACATTAGTTCCAGTTGCAGCAGTCATGATGAATTATTCGTAATGGAAAACGCTTATACAAAATTTTTATCTTTTAAAGACGATACTGTTAGGACATTAATAAGAACAGAACATTGTTCGGCATAATCATCTTTTACTGCAATTAAAAAAAAAATATAGAAACAGGTTTTTTAAATGCATGATAAAGACTCTGGAAATGTTTAATTTTATATTGTCTAAAGTAGAACTCGTTTAAAAAAAAAACAATGGTGCAACTTGCACAAGCAACCAATATTACCGGAAGAAAGATTTGTGATTACTTTGAACATTTTAAACATATTTAGAACTTGTTTACTACCGATATTCAATATTATAAAGCATTGTTTGGTCAGTAATAATCTTTTAAAGTTATTTTTATAAACCTATGTTAAAAATTAACAAGTTTATTTATGAATTATATGACGCCAAGTACATTAAGCAACCTGCCAGCAAGCAGCAGGCAGGTTTATTCAAAACAAACCAGTGAGCTGATATGTGTAGATGACCAGCGTTTACGGTGAGACGTCTGATTAAAATATAATGGCCTATTCCTACAAGCAGGCTCCCTCCCGCTTGTAAGCGACCAGCGTTCATTGTGTGCTTACCCTTAGCTGGGAATCAAACTTGGGACCTCCGTGTGGTAGGCGAGCACGCTACCACTACACTACAGAGGCAGCCATTAAGTATTTTATTTGAACAGGAATGTAAACATAGAATTGAGATATTTACTTATCTGGAAATTATTACAAGTCAAAACTTAACGTTCCAGTTCCATAACCCACGATAGTTTTGCTAGTATGATTTGGTTTCAAGCTGTTATGTTTGGCTTGAGAAATAAAAAGACATCCAAAGGTGTTTATTTACGTTCGGCTGTCACCTACTACTGCACAGCCACCATGTTACTGATAGTACCAGCCTCAGTGTAGAATTGACAGCTCACCTGTAGTGAATCACTAAACCAATTCAGAGTTATGAGTGAACCATAATCTCTGAGTTTATTTATGATTATGAGTCACAGGTATTATTGGAAAGATGGCGAGTCGGTATTATTGGATTACGCTTGAAAGGATGGTGCATCATGCCTGAGGCAAAAAATGACGTAAGAGTTGGTGGTCAGCACAACTGGGTTCTACAGCCAGGTTTAATTCCCTATCAGGTCTGGCATTTTTTATCACTCATTTTCAACTATCACCCTTCATCGTCTGCATTAGCAATTACGCATAGACATAACAAAAAATCAGTAGAACATCCAAATTTTCTACATTAGTTACTTTAGAAGTCTCTTACTGATAAGTTATATTTTTCACAAATATTAATCTTGACAAATTCTATAAAATTTAATTTTTGTGATATGGTACAGAGTTTTTCAAAAAAAACGGCCAATTTAATTAATTTGTAAAGCACTGTGTAAGTGGAATAACATACCTGGACATGTTGGAATAATGGCTGTTTCCTTTATATGATAAAGATTCACAAGACTTCATTTTCCAACAGGATGGAGCTCTGCCTCATTGGTACCTTCATGTAATGACGAGTATTTTTAAATCAATCCCTACCTCAGCGATGGAAAATGAAGACCTGGCTCTACACTTCTGGGCATCGAGATCTCCTGATCTGAGTCCATGTGACTTTTTCTGCGAGACGATTTTAAGATAAAAGTTTACACCCCACCTCTACCAACAACTCTGACTGATCTGTGGAACTCAGTAACGCAAGACATGTTTCTTGGCGTGTGGAACAAGTTTGGCTACTGCTTATATTTTTATATGTTTCTTATGCCGTGCAGCAAAGGGGGACACATTGAAAATTTATAACCTGTGTTAAAAAACTTTGAAACTTCCTCTTTTTATTAGTATGTTGACTATTCATATCCAATTTATACTACATTAAATACATTTATTAAATTGGGTCCAAGTTTTAGAATAACCCAGTATAATGATAGATAAAAATAAATTAATAAATGAAACAAATATGCAATTGTGTATTTACCTTCAGGTGATTGTGGATTAACATACTTATAAAATAATTGTATACTTAATAAATAATAAATTAAATAAACACTACAAAACATTTTAACATTCAAAGAATTATGTTTTATATTATTGAAATGTTCTAGTATATATTAAGAACTTAGTAGAACAAAAACAAAAAATTATAGCTTCATAAAATTTATCACTATACATTCCCATTTAATGTACACACATAAATGATAAATTAAATTATATTAAAGTTAAAGACGGGGGTGTATTGTACAATGCCTAAAAATAATATTTGTTTTATTTTTATCAAATTTTAAATATCTTCTTTTACTTCCTGTTAGAAGTAATGTTTTTGGATCCCCCTCTCTCTTATTCAATTCCATACGCATGTCTATCTCTCTTTTGTTTCATATCCTAACATATGATAATGTTATATTGCATAATAAAATTTTTATCGAAACAGAAATAAATTCAACTGATATCAAATATCAATATTTTGAAAGTATTTATAAAATGTTAACATCTTATGATATATTACGGAAAAAGTGTTGTGGGTCTAACAAGGTACTGGGTAAGTTTGACTAAGTCATCACAGAACACTCAGTATCATAATTTAATTTATGATCTGTAAAAAAAGTATCACCGAAACTTCCAAGTTCTGTTTTGTTCTTCTTTGAAAAAGCCCAAGTTTTTCTGCCGTACAAAAGAGTTAGAACTGCCGTTACACTGTAAAAACTTCAGTGCATGTCAGTGAGCCTTGTTCCTAAAAATAGTTACAATGGTTTCCCATATTCAGTGAAAATGGTGAATTTTTTTCAACGCCAATCTCTCTGTTTAAACCACGAGTCAGCCCAATTAATTTGACAGTTCTTACCTGTTAAATAATAGAGTTCTTCTTCTTCTTCTTCTCATAGTGCTACAGTCCGTGGTGAACCTTGGCTTTCTCTACGATCTGCCTCCACACGTCTCGCTCCATCGCTTTCCGCTTCCAACCTCTCACTGACATTGCTGTCAGATCCATCTCGACATCCTGCAACCATCGTTTCCTTGGTCTGCCTCTCCTTCTTGCACCCATCATATTACCTGTGAGCATTTGCCTCTGCATTCGCTGTTCATTCATTCTGTAGGTATGCCCAAGCCAGCTTATTCTCCTTGACTTTATGAAACGAACAATATTAGCACCTTCCAGGATTTCCTCAATCTCTGAGTTTGTTCTTGTTCTCCATTCTCCATTGGTCCTCACTGCTCCATATATTTTCCTGATAATTCTTCTTTCAAAAACATTTAATGTATTAACGTTATAAGCAGTCAGGGTCCAGGCTTCTGATCCATATGTAACAATTGGTCTTATGATTGTTTTGTACACTTTCATTTTAGTTTGCCTGGACACTAGTTTGGACTTGAGGAGCTTGTCGCTTGCATGGTAGGCCCGGAAACCTTGGTTTATCCTTCTTTTAATGTCTTGACCAATATCATTGTTTATATTTATTTCTGTTCCAAGGTATGTAAAAGAGTCCACAGTTTCAAAAGTATAGTTGTCTATACGAAGGTCTTCACGGCATCTTCTGGCTAGTGAGGTTGTCATCTTGAGGTATTTTGTTTTATTTTCATTTACACTTAGACCCATATTGTGACCTGCTCTCTCTAGGGATGTGAACATTTCTTTTAGTGCATTCATGTTTCTGGCCACCAGCAGAATGTCGTCGGCATAAGCATGGACTTGCTTGGACTTGTGAATTATATTTCCTTTTGGGTCAATATCTTCAACTACTTTGTGCAGGGCAAGATTGAATAGCCAGGCCGATAGTGAATCTCCTTGTCTGACACCTTTGTTGATATGAAAACTAAATAATAGAGTTATTGGTCAAAATCTTTGATCTTATAGGGTCCTTTCCAGTAAAAAATGCCAAAACCGTTCAATTAAAACAAAAGTTGTTAAGCAGCATGTGATCTCTTCTGGTATAGTGTTTGATTCATTTTACATAACCCAAGTACAGTAATACCTCGTTTAGTGCTTGAGATGCATTCCGCAGCCATCGGGTGCTAAACAAAACAGCACTGTACGGGTTCGAGCGATTATGTAATCACATCGGGTTCCATACAACACTCGTACTGCACAGTACATACTACAAGTATGTACTGGTCATTATGTTTACTGATTGTTTTTTTGTTTTATTTTAGGTATTTTTTTGTTTATATACTTTTTTATTTATGGGGTTCAAATATTTATAAGTACAGTATAATATAAACAACAAATTAAATACAGCATGTCAAATTATACATTGAAAATACAAGACAGTATATTACAGATTAAAGAATGTTATTATCTTCTACCTGTTCCGTGAAGTGAAATCTGCATTAAAAGGGGCAAGATTTGAGTCTGTGGAAGCTGTAAAAGAGAAAGCAGTATGTGTCCTGAAGGAGCTGACAGAAGATGACTTCCAGCACTGTTTCCAACGATGGAAAATTTGCATGGAGCATTGTATGGATAGAGAAGGAGTGTATATTGAAGATAACAATAAGTGATTACAAATAAAATTAAAATTAAATTTTTTACAATATCAGTCTCGTTACTTAATAGCCACACCTCATAAATCTAAACAAAACATGAATTGATAACATTAGAACGTTCATGTTATCTGATTTATTATTGTGAGCAATATTTAATTATACTTTATCATCAATTGTAATGTCAATATTGTATAATTCCTTTCTCTTACATTTTCATAATAGTATTTCTGAAAGTGAATGTTTACTCGTATTTTGTGTTACTATACTACAGGTACTTACGTACAAGTATTAAGTGTCAATTGTAACGTCCTTTTTGTAATTCACTTTTTCAAACAAAATTTCGGAAAATAAAATGTTCATCACAAGTTTAGTCGTTTTATAATTAGAGCACAGACAAGATCAATTTGCAAGATTTTTCAGTTAATATAGACCTAAATCAAATTTAAACAATAGGATTACTTTATGTAAATATTTAATTTTATTTGTTTGCCATTGACCACATGTATTAATCGATTTATTGTAACAAAAAAAAAAAACTCAGCATAGGTTATTAAAGTAAATAAAACAAATAAATACATTATTTTAATAAAGTGATATGTTTGAGGAAATGCTTAGGCATTCGTATTATGTGGAGTCAATGTTTTCGGAGAGACTAGTATGGTAATAATGCATTAAACATATTATTAAAATTCAGGAGGTGGGAAGACCTTGAAGAAGATGGCAGTAGTCAAGATGTACGGTGTTTGTGTAGACGTACAGGATGGTTTGTGAGTTCGGAACAGGCTTATGCCTAATCCTTGATAGTAGGAAGAAGATTCAAATTCAGGCTTATCAGTTTTGTCTTGAAGTGTCATAAACGTCCTTCTGGAGTCTCCTGGATGCAGTTATAACAGTGTGTATGCTAATTATAAGTTTAGCTGGTATGGTGTCAGGCTGCTGTTCCAAGTATGCAATGAAGTCTAGCGATGGCTAACCAAGCAATTACAGTGAAGTGTGTGCAATCTTAGCTCAAGACACTTGTTAAGGCCACTTTACCTGGGGTATCATGCTTTGTTTACACGCATAATTAGTTTGAATTGTCTGCGCCGCTGATGGCTTATTCGTCTTATAATTCAATTCACTGCTTGTCATGCAAGGCTTACCACATCACGCTTCCTCATTCTCTTTGCTTTCCCCCACCTTCTAACCTATATCCGCTCCTCTGTTTCCTTAACTCACTTGTAAAAGCAGTTACTTTTTTACGAATTTGAATTCTAGACAGTGGTTACCAGAGTACTTTGATGGTTGGGGTTTAATTAACCAAACTCTCCCAGGAATGGTCGGCCTGGGTCTGTACAAGACTACACCTTATTTACATGGCATACACATCATCTTCATCTTATTGGGTCATGGCGTTGCTTATTGTTCTGAATTGAACAGATTGCAACGTACACATTAGGGATAAAAAAAACTCACTTGTGCAATTAGACTGGTTGCAGGCAGACATGCTGTCGATTGAGGCATAACCTTCGGCTTGGCACCTTGCTTTTGGTGCCAGCAATGGTTTATATGCGTTAATTTGTGCATATGTACTGTTCATTTATTGTGTTGTTTTATGTATTTGTAAACTGTTTACTCAAGTATGTAATGTGCGCCTCGTATCCTTCGATATCCAGTTCGGTCATCACCATGTGCTCCAGTACAGGCTTCTACGCAATTGTAATTTAATCCAAGTAAGTGGATTTATATTTATGGCTTCGTTTAGTTGTGCAGGTGATGAATTTCCTTATGTTGTTTGTGCTCCTTTTGTTTCTTTTAACTCCAATCTAGTTTGTTGCTTACATTTCTTATATGTTTATGTCTTGTACGCGGACACCTTAAAATGCGTACTGTTTCCTCCAGTTAAAATGGTTATTAGCTTAAAACAGATTATTAACGTATAATATTATTCAACCAAACCCAAGGCAAAAATCTTAACAACACTAATGATTCAGCAATACCATGCATACTCTAATTGTACACTTTGATAAGTGCATACCAAGAAAGCCAAGACCCTCAAGAATTTCAGCAGACATGGCACTTACCCTATCTTATAGAGCATAAAAAAATGTAGGAAATGAGGCAATTTAAACAAAAATTGTAGGACCCATTTTTAAGAAAATCACACAAATAAACTACTTTTGGTAGACCAATTTTGATAACATTCTTGTCAGGTTCCATAGCAGTACCTAAAGTAAGTTCCAAGTTTGTACACTATTCCGTTCTTGAGTTATTTTGTTCACACACAGACCAATCGCTAAAAACATGTATATATATATATATATATATATATATATATTTTTATATTGGGTTCAGGGGGTCTGAAAATGTTTATTTTCAGTGAAAAATTGATATGAAATTAATAATTTTCTTTCCTATATTTTCATTTAGGACAAGAGGAAATAATAAACACAGTCAGTTTGAATGAAGAGTTTCACTATTTTTCGATACAAAGTAATAATACAAATATTTAAAATTGAATGATTTTATTTGTAATAGAATTATCAAGTTTACAAAATTTATTAATAAATATAGTTTAAGTAGTATTAGTAGTAATAATAATAATAATAGTCGTAAATTGATGTAAACACTACATTTAAAATAATAATTATTTAAAAGTAAGAAGTATTATATAATCACATTACATAATATTAAATATCACAGTAAAAAATATTAGGTATTACATGAAGTGAACAATATTATAATTGATTACAATCAATGACAGGACTCTATTAGATAAGAAAAGGTAATCAAATATAAAAAAATATACTTAAGCATTAACATGGGGGGGGGGGGAGGGTTCACTCAGTTTATTTTTTCTCTATTCTATCTACAGGCTGTATTACAACACAAATGTTATTTGACACACATCTTTTAAATAAAAAATATCAAAAAAGGGCATGTGGCAAATCCTAAAAAATGAGATGTTTATAAAGAGAAATAATCAATAATCGACACAGTGAGAATTTCCTTTATTTGGAAATTTGATGAAAACACTAGAAGATATATTGTCAACTAGACAGATAACAGAAAACACCACTTGTTTAGATTTTAGAATTCAAAGAACAAATGGAAAAATGAAATCTCACACTTCACGATTCAACAGAGAAATTGAGAGTTAAGAATATAAAATTTAAATTGAGTACAAACAAATATCAGGACTGTTCAACACGATTTTCTCAGATGCAGATGCAAGACCTGAAAAGATGGAAAAGGTGGCTAATCATGAAAATCTAAAAATTGTAAATTTACAAAAAGAAAAGACCAGAACAAATATTTTAATCCTCTGAGTGGCATGCCTTGTAGTGGAGAACTGGCGAAAAATGCCAGGTGAAAAACAGACTAATTTCACAACTCCTTTAAAAAATTAATTTCATCAAAACTAATAATGTTATTAGCTTAAATCTTTTGCCAAAATTCACAGAAATCTTACTCTATAAATATCACAGTTTAAAAAAATTTATACATTGATAATTTATTTTTATTTACTAAAATATCTTCATTAACTTACCAGAATTTGATGTTCATATAATAATATTCTTCATCCGTTATGTTTTAAATTTAAAATATTTTTATATTGTGAATTATTTCACTTTATAGACAATTTTTGTTCTGCTTAGATTGATATATAACACAACACTATTTAAAATTACTATAATTATACACAACCAAAAACCAAAAAACAACTAACGGATGATGAATCCGCCATTTGATGCATGTGTTTACAAAGAAGTACACAAACTAAACTCGTGGTAAAATAGATGAAACTAAATAACAGTGAAATCTAATTGACATAAAATGAAATTTCATAATTTACACTATTAATAAAGCCAAAATTCAACACAATCTATTAGTGTTCAGGGAAGTTATAGCTATTTAATGCAACAGTTTACAGACATCGATGTAATCTCGGATCTGGCACTTTTCAAAAGACCCTTACATCCGATTACATCAGATCTTGGCACTTTTATGAATTAAGGTCCAGAAAAAGTGATAAAGAAATTACGGTGCAATTGGATTTTTTTTTATAATATGCTTCTTTTTTCAAAACAAAACCGGATGTTTTAACCTCTACAAAAACACTTAAAAATTATTTTTGAGAAAGGCCTAATTAGCCCCATCTGTGCTGTTCCTATCACTCCTGTATACTCAAGTAATGTAAAGATAAAAAATGGATCACTCAACCAACATTGTATCGTATATCATATTTCAGCACCACATATTAGAGTCTGCCATTTTCTTTATTACTTTAATCTTTTTAAAAAATTCTTTGTCATATACTTTATACAGTACAGAAAGAGAAAATTGGCAACTGAGCATAATCTTTTATACAGGATTTCTACTAATACAGTATATAAGAGCTGTAAGAAACTTTTTGCAGTTGTGCTCCTAAAAGTTAGTTTGATTCTATTTTAATTTCTAAATAAAGTACAACTGTTTTGTAAAATTTATCATTTATTTACGTTACTTTTTTTAATTTATGGTGTCCATAAGATACATATATAGCTGCTACATTCAAAAATAAATCTTTACAGTGCATCCTGCAGCTTAAAATCAATCCTATTATACGAGGTGTGGCTATTAAATAACGAGACTGACGTAAAAAATTTAATTTTAATTTTATACATAATCACTTATTGTCACCTTCAATATACACTCCTTCTCTAACCCTACAATGCTCTATGCGAATTTTCAATTGTTGGAAACAGTGCTGGAAGTCATCTTCTGTCAGCTCCTTCAGGACACGTGCCGCTCAAAAATGTTTGAAATGAAGCTCGCAAAAATGTTTATACTGACACTTTGTACGCCACTTGTACTGACACTTTGTACGTAACATGTGATGAAACGTGGTTTTTTTACATAAGATCCGGAAACGAAGTGCCAATCCATACACTGGAAGAGCCAAACTTCACTGAGAGCCAAGAAAGCTCAAATGAGCAAGTCAAAATTTAAAGCAATGATGATAGTTTTTTTTAATATCCATGGGATTGTGTACCTTCACTGGGTTCCTGAAGGTCAAACAATTAATCAATATTACTACCTTGAGGTACTTTCTAAACTACGTCAAAGAGTAAGGAAAAAACGCCCCGAAATGTGGAAGGATAAATCATGAGTTCTCCACCAAGACAATGTGCCAGCTCATTCCACATTATCTCATTTCAGCATCTCAGTGTTAGAACATCCACCTTATTCACCAGATCTTGCACCATGTGACTTCTGCCTGTTCCTTAAGGTGAAATCTGCATTAAAAGGGACAAGATTTGAGTCTGTGGAAGCTGTAAAAGAGAAAGCGGCACGTGTCCTGAAGGAGCTGACAGAAGATGCACTGTTTCCAAGAATGGAAACTTTGCATGGAGCGTTGTAAGGATAGAGAAGGAATGTATATTGAATGTGACAATAAGTGATTATGTATAAAATAAAAGTAAAATATTTTACGTCAGTCTCGTTATTTAATAGCAACACCTCGTATACATATTACAAATCTCGCTAACTTTCTCAGCTGCCTAGATCCTAATGATCTACTTACACAAAAACAAAGTACAATAGATCATAAGGATTATTGCAGCTGAAAAGGTTTGTGAAATTTGTAATACTTACATAATTCTTCTTCTTAAGGTGACTATCTGTTACGAATGTTGGTGATCAACATGGAAATTCTCACTTTGTCACCATCAATACTAAAGAATTGTGAGGAGGTTTTGTTGAACTAGGTCCTAAAGATTTCCAGATTACGTGATACTTCTTCTTCTGGGGTCCCTTTTTCCTAAGATCTTCTGCTGCAAAATACACTGAAACAAGGGATATCTGGCTTCGTTCTGCATAATATGACCCAGGTACTACAGTTTACGTGCTTTGATAATTGGCAAAATCTTCAGGCCCTTTCTCCTAATTTAAATAATAGAACTGTTATATTATTCCTTTTTCTACAATTTAATTTTTTTTTAAATTGTATGTTTTGGTGGATCCACCATCATCAGAGTAAGTAAATTATAAAATTAAAACTAATTTTGTTAAATCTTCCCAGAAGATTTTGTACGTCATTTATAAAAATCATTTAGTTTTAATTGTTGACCAATTTGCATATCCTTGTTGATGTCATCCAGGCGAAACACAACAGCAGATTCTTCTTTTCATAACAGATGTCACAATTACATTTTTCAAAAAAAAGAAACTATCAGTTCAATCTGTTATACAATACCAGACTAGTACAATGTGAAATGATTTTAGAATAGCATTAAAACAATTGAAATACATTTAGAAATTAAAATGCTCCCCCGCTCACAATTAATAAAGAAAGTATAGAAAGATCATTCGATTAACTAGTTTTAAAAAGGAGCAATAAAGAGATTAGCATCCAAATGTTCCACGTATCTGTAACAATAAAAACAACACAAATAACTTTAAATCCAGGTTTAAACATTCAAAACTGAGTAATACTTAAATTATATACCTAGATTGAAAATAATGCTTGAAAATACTTGAGAAAGCTAGGCAGTAAGAAGAAAACATGTTCTATATTATTTAAGGATTGATAAAAACCCATAGACTCTGGGTCTGAAATTTCAGACCCATTTCAAACTCTGGTCTGAAATGTGTATTTCAGACCAGAAATGCACATCTTAACGATCTGCAGTAATTACAACGGCCATTTCTTTTTCAACCTCCGATGTGGCACAAATAAAAGACAAATGAATACACAGAAATATTTTATTACTAAACATTACGTAAATTTATGGCTAGTTTTCGACATGACGATGGAGGCATTTGTCATACTAATGGGCAAGCTTTCCAAAACTCTCTTCATAAAATATTGCCGCCAATAAATTTAAATGAGTCTTGATGTTTTGAAGTTCATCGTTGAGTTTCTTGTAGAGTTCACGCAGCCGGAGAACACAATTAATGCAGCTGTTTGTAGTGAAACCTTTCTCCTTCTTGCATCATCTATATCTTGAAAAAATCCATCCTCCTTCCTTACAATCCTTAGATCTTGCACCATGTGACTTCTACCTGTTCCTTACGGTGAAATCTGCATTAAAAGGGACAAGATTTGAGTCTGTGGAAGCTGTAAAAGAGAAAGCGGCATGTGTCCTGAAGGAGCTGACAGAAGATGACTTCCAGCTCTATTTCCAAACAGTGAAAATTCACATGGAACGTTGTAGGGATAGAGAAGGAGTGTATATTGAAGTTGACAATAAGTGATTATGTATAAAATTAAAATTAAATTTTTTACAACGTCAGTCTCGTTATTTAATAGCCACACCTCGTACAGTAATCCCTTACCATTCGCCACCTTATTATTCGCAATGCTTTTTACAACTGTCAAAATATTAAAAAATATGAAATACAATTTTGTTTTTCAGTTTTTATTCATTATTTATTATTATTATGTTTTTATTTTTTTTAGAAAGGGGTTTTTAATCTGAGTAAAATATTTCAAGAGTATAATTTTGATATATCCGCTGCAAAGACAAAATCGATGGCTTTCTAGGGGAAAAATCCTGTATGAACAAAAGTAGTTGTCAACAATTGATGCCTGATAGAGCAGGTACAGTAATTTCAATATCTGGGATGAGATTGAACATACGCAAGAAATAGAGACATGATCGATAAACTGAATCGTTTTCAGTATAAATGTGGGGTGATAGTGCAGTCACTGGGTAAAAGGTTCAGAAGGATACCCAATTGAAGTTTTACAAGACTCTGGCTGTTCCAGTATTACTGTACAGTAGTGAGTCATGGGTACTTGGGCAGAAAGATGAACATCAGATAAGGTAACGGAAATGCGGTACTTGAGAAGAGTTCAGGGTAGTTCAGTGTAGTTTGATGGATCACATTAAAAATCAGAAAACCGGTGCCATTTAAATGCCTCTCCTCTATTAGAAACAATTGACAAATATAGAGAGAAGTGGGAGGAACATTTAATATGCGTAAATGAAGATAGATGGGCGAAATGAGCATTAAGCTCGATACCAACTGGACAAAGGGATTTAGGTAGACAGCGAAAAAGATGGGGAAAGAAGCCGGAACAGGTTGGAAGACCTAATCTATGGCAGGAAGAAGTTTTTATTCAACACAATACTCATTGAGGAGTATTAAGTAAATATAATGTTATATTAAATGCACACTTGAAGTATTCTTAATAATAATAATAATATATTTATTGTCATATAACATTTGATTTTAGCGGATTACCGCTCAAACAGATTTACCGCTCAACAGAGACTTGTCAAAATCATAAACACTAAATTAATTACATGATACAATTATTTAAAATAGTAACACTAATTACACAGTCAATACATAAATACATTTAAAAATACATATCACATAAATATGACAATCAGTTTACATGCTCAATGGTTCAGGTCATTTATATACTCTTCAACAGAATAATACACTTTCTCCAATAATAAATCTTTCACAAGTTTCTTAAACAATGAAAAGGAAGAAACTTTCCGAATACTTTTATTCAGTTTGTTATAGAGCTTAATACCCATATAATATGGGGTATTCTCATAGATTTTGAGTCTGTGTATTGGATAAATTAAGAGGTCAGAATTTCTAGTATTGTGATGATGACCTTTTTTATCCCTTTTATAAAAGCCTAAATTTTGATGCACATGCATTAATATTTCATATATGTAAACACAGCGTAGCGTTAATATATTGTGTATTTTAAAAAGTGGCCTACATGAAGTCCTAAAATTTGAATTATTCATTATTCTAATAATTTTTTTTTGTATTTTAAATATATTTTGACTAAGAGGAGATACTCCCCACAGAATAACTCTATACTTTATTAAAGGATAAAAATATCCCATGTATCGTGTCATTTTAGTTTCAAAATTTGTTACCTTCTTTAGACAGCTCATGTTAAAACAAACACTATTCAATCTCTTAGACAGCTTGTAAATATGCTCATCCCAATCCAATCTTTCTCCAAACCAGACCCCCAACAATTTAATCAATTTCCCAGATTCAATGGTCTCACTAGCAACATTTAATAACAAATTGTTGCTGTTTGCAACAAATGTTAGTATGTAAGCACACCAGGCTTTTTTTTTTTTTTTGCTTTTACGGCCATCAATGGACCACTTTAATCAAAACAGAAAAAGTTTTCAGAAACGTTTTCTAATAACTCTTGATCTTGTGAGTTTCCTTTTCGCCCAGGCTTTATAATACTGATAAAAATGATCCACATCCATTTATAATAATGTAAACTGATGGATAAATGTAATACTTACCGTGGATTGTGATTGTTCACTCTAGCTCGTAATATATTATTACCGAGAAGAGACCCCAGCTGATTTAAACACTGACTAGCTGCACTCGATGTAAGAGCATTTTCACATCTCTATAACAAAAATCACATTCGCCACGTAAATACTACAGTCATTCATATATACTGAACAAAAAGAATCATCTATCAAGAACAGACTTGTACTACTTATTGATATTGTATCATTCAAATTCAAAGACTGTATTGCACTGGAAACCAGCTTAACTATTCCCTGTGCAAAAAACAAAACCGCCAAACTACCTAACCACTTGTCAATTCCACCCCAGAGTTTATTATAATTTTCCAAGTGTTGGGTTAACCAATATTAAAATTTTATAAAAATCAGCTGGTAACAAATCTGGGCTTTAATGAGGGGTAAAAAAATATGCCACTTATACAAGGGCAGTTTATAAGTATTGTCTGTTTACAACAGTCACCACTAATACTGCTCTGGTGTTACTCGTCAAGGGATGAAGGAAAAAAACTGTTTTTTCTGCACTGAGAGTGCCATCAAATGCCCCAGTACGATTATTCAGTCCACAGAGGCAGCACATCATAACGTCTGCTCCTCTGCCAATTTATGTTTAAAAAGAAGTTCATTCAGTTATTTGCTTCTCTGTAACAAAGATGAAGGCTAGGGGTATTCTATCTGAAATAGTAACAGGTGATGAAATATGGGTTGCACATTACATAACAGAAACTAAATATCTGTTGAAGAAATGGAAACACACAGCTAGCTACTCCACCAATAAAAAAGGTAAAATCATCCAATCAAAAAGGAGAAAAATATGACTTTGAAAAATCAAGGCTTCTGTTTTCTGGGACCATAAAAGTGTTATTCTTATTGCTTTGTTAGGCACAGTCAACAGTGATTGTTACAATACAACTAAAAAAAAACTCTTGTCATGCACTCAAAAATAAGTGTCCAGGAAAACTTTCACAAGGCCTCATTATTCAACAAGACAATACACGCTGGCATTTTGCAAAAGCAATCTTACTTTTGAAATTGTAATACTGGGAGATTATGACTGATCCACTGTACAATTCCAACCTTGCCAATTTGACTTCGGTTTTTTCTGAAATCAGCTGATGCCAATCGCCCAAGCACAATGTTGCAATAAAAACTAGTTTGTTTCAACATATCAGAGAGTTCTTGACCTAAAGATCTATTACAATGTCCAGTTAATTAAATAACTCATAAATGATACATTAGATAGACTAAAATTGATTGATATTTACGCAAATTTTATTGTACACAATGAAATTTTTATTTCTGAAGAAGCAGTTAATTTAATATCTAGAATTGACTGAGTAGGTACGATGGTATAATTGCAGTGTGATTGACATTATAATCTTGAGTACTAGCATTCTTCTTCGTGGAAATCCATCTATTTCAATGAAGAATAGCTTCCTCAATGCTGGTAATTTACTTTCTATCATAAGCCACTCTCAAGAAAGTATGTACTCATATTTGTCCAGTTTTCAAAATTGAACTCAACTTTAAGAATAAATCTGAGAAGCTTATACTTATCACTTTTGCATAAGTGACTAATGTATTGCTAGAGTCCCATGTAGTTGGAAGGAATGCAGTGCGTTGTTATAGTAATGGGAGAATGAATGAGTTAATAGTGTTTCACAGCTGATAGATTTGTAGTGGTAGCGTATACTAACTAGATTAAGAAAATATTCTTATCACCCAGCGCATTAATTTAACAAATACCTACCAGGTTATTAACTTGGTTGGATTCATAATATTTAACTTACCAATTTATATCAACATATGTAAATAAATGTAATAAATACAAACAAATATGTTAAATACACAGAGTTTAAAAATGAATGTTTTGTATTAGAGTAGTACAACAATCGTTCTCCCAGCATGTGTCATTCATTATACGTCACCTGTACCCTTCACCCCGCAACTACACGGAGCTTGGAACCGCACAATAGGCAGTCTTCCTTCATCCATACATCTCAAAACATCAACAACGTTGGTAACATGACCAGTAAACAAAATCCTGAACATTTTCCTGAATACTCGCATCTGAAAAGCTTCTTAACATGGACTTCATACTCGAAGTTCATATTCCTACACCATATAGAAGTGTAGTGTATACATCTGTATGAACCTATATATTACAATTATTAACAAGCAGATGGATGCTTCATGTTAACAAACACAAACCTTACCATTTCTTATGAGTTCTTATTTTCAGTACTTATTCGCCCTAAAAAACAAAAATAGGTTAAATAAATAAGTAAATGAAGTGAATACATACGAGGGATTTAAACAAAGGATCGATGAATAAATCCAATTTTGTTTTGAAGTGTTTAGTGCCTAAATGTTTAACAAACACAGGAAGGTAACGACAAACAGTTTCTAAAAACACAACATGTTGATTGTAATCTTCAAATCTGCAAGCTTCTGCAACTAGTTGTAATGCTCCCATAACGCTGCTATGCACTTCTTTTATTTCAGACACTTCAGCCAAAAATATCACAGACCTGTTCACAAAGAAAAAATAACAACATTAATTCATTAAAATATTGATGTGTATTATGTTAATTATAAAGTATTTGTTGATAAGTCATCTTTTTAAATAAAATTACTAATTTTCTGAAAAAGATCTGAAATAATTTTAATCTGATATTTCCTTTTTTTATTTAATGCAAGTACACGAACCTGAAGTAGAGTACAGCATATTTAAGTATTCAGGCACAGCATATTTTCATACGTTACAAAAATCATTTCATCCTTCACCATCTGCATTAACAGTAATTGCAGAACAGTCGGACATTAAACAAAAAAAAAATTAAGTAGAGTGATAAGCTTGTTAAAAATACTTCATTCTGATTTTTGTACCACTAAATGCACTTATTGTCCATTTACTTATCATGAGCACCTAATTTTGAGACTGGAATGAACCATCTGGCCAATTAAAGAAAGCAATACATTGTGTTTTGAATTAATTTATTCAGAGTTAAGCGATGTTAAAATAAAATTTTTAATTAATTTTTTCAGTGCAAATAGCAGCAACTATGAAGAACAGCGTTTTGTAAAAAAATTCTCCGTATATTGTGACTTTGATTACATGTAACAAAAAAAAATCACCCAACCGATTGCATTTAAATTTTTACACATGCTAGCCCATTATATTACCTAAATAATTACATGCAAAATTTCAGAACGGTAGTTAACCAGAACTATGTGACAACACGCGTTTAATAACAGTAGATATATATATATATATATATATAGGTACCTTTAGTTATATTATTGAAAGAGTAACTTTTTTGTAGCCTATGCTTCAGGACCAATGAATGTGATGAACTATCGAGAGCTTGTCTGTATTTTAATTTACTGAGAATCCTCTAATAATGTTAGTTTTTACAATAAATCTGTTTGATTTTTCTATATATCGAAGTATTGGTGTACGTCGATCATATTCAGTCACTAACTTGCAAGTACACTTCATTTATTTGTCATGTAAAAGAAAGTATGGTAATAAAAATAAACGGCATGTAAAATGTTATTTGTAACTTTTGGGAAAAATTTTTATTTTATATTATACGTAAATGTGCGTACAAGCAATTGTTAAAAATCTTGTAATATATTTATCAGTACTTGTATAATGAATATCAATTTTCAAATTTTAAAAACATGGTAAAGAAAAATTTCGGAATTTTCTCAACATAAAGCACAATACGGCGGGAAAAAGACTATGTTTTTTGAAAAAGTATGGAATCCGTCAGTCTACCATATTAAAGCAGGTATAAAAGAGTTGCCTTCAAAGTGTTAAGAGGAAAAGGTCGAAATATATTGTCTATTTTTTGTAAGTTGAGGCCTGGAGTAAACAAACCTTCTGCATGTTAGTGCAGTAAATTCACAACACAGACACATGTATGTTCTTCATAATTACTGTACAATGAATGGGTGAATCAAAATATGAGGGCAGTCCAGAAAGTCTGTCACGTTTTGATATAAAAAAAACTAAGTACAAGAAAAAAATTTTATTATATACATTTGAAAGTGCAACTAAAATGCTATTTTTCTACATAACCACCAAACAAATTAAGACACTTATCATAGCGGTGAAATAATTTTGAAATGCCAGCGTCTTAAAAGTCTACCACCTGTGATTTTAACCAGTTAGTCACACCCTCCTGCAGCTCCGCGTCATCGTCAAAGTGCTGCGTCACAAGCCATATCTTCATTGTCGGGAACAAGTGATAATCGCTGGGCGCAAGGTCCGGACTGTATGGCGGATGTGGGAAAACTTCCCATTTGAAAGCATCCAGGACTTCTCGTGTTCGATTTGCTGTGTGTGGTCGGGCGTTGTCATGCAAAAAGAGAATTTTTCCAGTCAACAACCTCTACGCTTGTTTTGGAACGCTCTTCTTAACTTTCCAAGTGTTTCACAATACCTCGCAGAGGTTATTGTTAGGCCTCGTTCCAAGAAATCGATAAGAAGAACTCCTTTCCTGTCCCAAAAAACAGTTGCCATAATCTTCCTTGCAGACAATGTTTGAAGGCATTTTCTTGACTTTTTGGGTGAGTTTGTGTGACCCCATTCCATAGACTGCAGTTTGGTTTCACAATTGACATGCTTCATCCAAGTCTCGTCTCCTATAACGATTCGATTGAGTAGTGAGTCACCATCTTCCTCGTAAGCGTGCAAAAATGACAACAAAGCAGCCAAACGATGATTTTTGTGGGTTTCTGTTAGGATTTTGGGCACCCATCTTGCACAAAATTTGTGATAACCTAATTTTTCTGTAACAATTTCGTGCAATAAACTTTTTGAAATTTGTGGGAAAAAAGCGATAGCTCTCTTATGGTGAATCAACGGTCTTCTCTAATCTTCTCATTGACTTTATTCACAATGTCATCAGTCACGAGGCTTGGTCGTCCACTTCGTTCTTCCTCGTGAACACTAGTTCGGCCATTTTTGAACTGAATGCACAAACGCCGTACTCCACTTTCAGTGTAAACATCATTCCCATAAACTTCAAAGATTTGGCGATAAATCTCAATTGGTTTATTGTTTTAGCCAACAAAAACTGTATTACAGACCGTACTTCACAAATGGCGGGATTTTGAATTGCGGCACACATTTTAAATTGTTGATGAAAAACAACGAAAAGCAACACAGATCTCTCACTAGCACGGCTGGATAGCCACTGAACGGAGAAACGCTGCGGCACCAAAATGGCCGCAATAGCTCTGCCCCTAGCGCCTACAACGCAAAACGTGACTGCCCTCGTATATGATGAGTCATTGCAATTTTGTAAATCACGTACAATGTAAAATAACAAAGCTATACTTGATAGATCAATGACATTTCTGAAATATACGAGGTATGGCTATTAAATAACAAGATTGGCGTTGTAAAAGATTTTATTTTTATTTTATAACATAATCACTTATTGTCACCTTCAATATACACTCCTTCTCTATCCCTACAATGCTCCATGCAAATTTTCCATTGTTGGAAACAGTGCTGGAAGTCATCTTCTGTCAGCTCCTTCAGGACACATGCCGCTTTCTCTTTTACAGCTTCCACAGATTCAAATCTTGTCCCTTTTAATGCAGATTTCACCTTAGGGAACAGGTAGAAGTCAAATGGTGCAAGATCTGGTGAATAAGGTGGATGTTCTAACACTGAGATGCTGTACTTGGCTAGGAACCTCTTGACAGATAACGCGGAATGAGCTGACGCATTGTCTTGGTGGAGAACCCATTATTTGTCATCCACATTTTGGGGCATTTTTCCTTACTCTTTGACGTAGTTTAGAAAGTACCTCAAGGTAGTAATATTGATTAATTGTTTGACCTTCAGGAACCCAGTGAAGGTATACAATCCCACGGATATCAAAAATACAATCATCATTGCTTTAAATATTTACTTGCTTATTTGAGCATTTTGACTTGCTTATTTGAGCTTTTTTGGCTCTCGGTGAAATTTGGCTCTTCCAGTGCATGGATTGGCACTTCATTTCCGGATCATAAGTAAAAAAACCACGTTTCATCACATGTTATTATCTTCTAACTGTTCCCTAAGGTGAAATTTGCATTAAAAGGGACAAGATTTGAGTCTGTGGAAGCTGTAAAAGTGAAAGCGGCAAGTGTCCTGAAGGAGCTGACAAAAGATGACTTCCAGCACTGTTTCCAACAATGGAAAATTCGCATGGAGCATTGTAGGGATAGAGAAGGAGGTGTATATTGAAGGTAACAATAAGTGATTATGTATAAAATAAAAAAAATTTGTTTTACGTCAGTCTCATTATTTAATAGCCACACCTCGTATTTTCAACATTATGTTAAAACAATAATGTTGGTCTTAAGAAACACCAGTGTTATTTTAACTCTAATTTTGCAAACTGCTCTCGACACAAGTTTTTTTTTATTGATTCTGTCGTTGTCCGTAATGTTATTTAAATAAGTACTTCTTCTTTTAGGAGTACAGTTTATCCCAAAGAACCGTGCAGCAGATATAAACAGACTACGAGTCGAAAGTCAATAAAAAGGATGCGTAATCATGTTTCACTCTACCAACGCCTTCAGACAAAACAACCAACGACAGACCAGATGTTTTTTTAATAGCCCTACTCTATGAATTCTTTCTACTGGTACTGTCATATTTTGTAATTAATATATATGTTTCAATAAGTATACAGCAAGTTTCATCTGACAAGCGAAGAACATTTTTTATAACTTGAATGGATCGTGCTAACTTCAATTACAATTTTAATACGTTTAAGTTTTGACACGCTGCACGGTTTCATGTGATAAAGTTTTACGTGTTTTAGTGTAAAATTTGATAATTATGGCCGAGTCCTTTTTACAGTACAGTTAAACACAGAAAATGTAAAACATTAGGAAGTGGGGAAAAAGTTATATTTCTTAATTTTTTTAATAAATTTGGAGAAAAATATCCACCTTTAGAAATTAAGCAAATACAAGCACTTACATCTGAATTCATTGGTGTATCCGTTTCAAGTCTTTCAATCATACCGAACAATAAACCAATATATCTGTATTTTACAATCTGAACTGCATTAGGTGCGTAGTAGCTATCACGTACTATTGTGGGGACCCGATTTATACTGCTCCGCCCACCAATTGGTTTGTTTACTTCAGGCCTCAACTTAGGAAATATGAACTATAAGTGCATTACTTTCTGGAGGCATACATTTTTACAATTGTCAACCCTTAGGTCCCTAAAGCATAAGTAATTTAAAATGCAAATGGTAATCACATAAGAAATAAATGTTCTGAATTTCAGCTCTCTACGTGATTGACAAGAATGTCTGAATGAGAATGACTTTTGCTTTTACTTACACAGATAAATATTTAAAAAAATAGAATTTACGAGACTCGTATGAGCATACTTTCTGTTAGTTCTAAAAAACTTGTTTTGATGTTAATGAAATGATACATGTCACATGAAAAACAAAACTTAAGACATAATACTTGCCCATCAGCTCTTTCCCACGGTTGAGAATCTCGATGGAAAGGAGGATTACTCGTACTACACCTTCGTCCTAATTTTTGACCGCTTCCATAAAACTGAAAAAAAAAAACAAATCCATTCTATCATGTCAATCAATTATTTTCTGTATTTTTTCATTGAAATAAAAAAAACGGGATTTTTGAATATTACGTTTTGTTTTTCATGTTTCATTGTTTACTCATGATTAAACATAGGTTATATTGTTCATTATTTACATTGGCAAAAGAAATTTGTGTGAGTGTTTTACACAAGATTTTTCACATTATAGTGGAAACTCCCTTATGTGGATCAATTTGGACCTAGGGTAAGCCGGATATAAGAAAATCCGGTTACAGGAAATACAAAAAGAATGTTTGAATTTCTGATATACAATACAGTATGTATGTACAATGGATGTACACAATTAAATGCAAGTTATCAATTTCAATTTACATATATGTAGGCTATATTAGTTTACAAAATGTACTACAGTATATGGTAAGTCAAAAAAAAAGATGAAAATATGTATGTTAAATATGTAGGTTTTACAAGCACACAGTATATAACAATACCTAATGTTATTGTAATACATTATAGTAATGTTCATCAAATTTTTCTAACTCCTTCAACAATTTGATCCATGCCATATTAATTTAGTAAATTTAGGCCTTTTTTTATTTTTTACTGTGTTATGGGAGGATCTGGATAAAGGGAGCCTGGATATGGAGGATTCCACTGTAATTGTATGTTTCAATATACACACCATTAGTTGCTTGGAAAATGAAATGTTATTTAATGCAATATATTGCCTGATACAGCTATAATTGCTTTAGTAAGTAAGTGATTCACTTCACATACTATCTGTGAATAAATAATGTTTTTAATAAACCCCACAAGAAAAAAATTGCGAGGTCAGGTGCAGACTCCTTGGAGGCCACACTACGTAATATGACCTTCTTGGCCCATTTATCAATCTGAAAATTTGTCACTAGAAGAATAGTTGACAAATTTCATACAATCGATTGTGACTTAAGTAACAAGTAACCTTACTTGATTACTGGATTAAAAAATACTCTTGGTAGTGTTTGAAATATTTGGCAGACAACTTAAATTTAAGTTACTTATTTACAATGGCATTAAAGTTGGAAAAATATTTACAAAATAAAATTTGATAGAATTATTATTGCTAACATTAATGGCAGGATATAGTGAAAGAAAAAAATTGGTTGAAAATGACAACAGTGAAAACTATGTAATGGTATCTTCCTCTCTTTTTTAGATACTAGTCATTAATGGTCATTCCATACCTCGATTCCATTTCAATTTATCTTAGCATCTATTTAGAAATGAATTCATTTCTAAAATAAGAGAAATTATTTACAAAAAAAATCTTGTACACTAAAATATTAACTCGCTCAAGTATTATTTAAAACACAACGTATAGATCACCACAATTTTTATAGCTTGTGGTAATCTGTTGATATTTTCTCCCAGCATAAGTAAGTTTTTGTTTAAACAATTTACTGTTGTGATAAGAAACACAATAATCAATTCAGTTTCTTGTACTTTAACCAAGGACATTTAAATAATGGGTTGCACGAGGTTAGGTGGTTTGCTCCCACCATACAACTAAATTTTATCTCAATTTTAAAAACTCTTTCCATATTATACAGTGAAGAGTTACTCCACACTAAGGCCACTCTCACACCGGTGAAACTTGACCTCGACGTGATTTAAACGACTTGACCGAAAAACGAGTCACGTCGTGCATGTTCGCACACCGAGGAGACTCGACCTCAACGCAACTGTTCAATCTTTTCTTCGAATCCACCTGCAGTTTGCAAAATGTCAAGTGACTTAAGAACCGTTTCATATTGCGAAGAAGACATAGTCGTTGCTTATTACTATTTAAGAAGAAAACAGAAAAAAACCGCAGCTGTTGGATAACAACGTATGTAAGTAATAATCATAATAGAGGAGCGTATGTGTGTGCCCAGGAACTCTAATGTGACGAAAACAAATTTAAGTCTTTTTATCGGATGCCAAAAGAAAGGTAATGTCTCACCTAGAATATTCTGTCAAATTAAAATTGTACAGACACGGATATTTTTCAACTTCAAGAACAAAGGCTACGTTGGCTGCTTCGTCTGCCATGATTATACGCAACTAGTCGAGCAGATGTTGGACAAGCTGAGTCGCATGCGATCGGTTTGATCGAGGTTGCATCAAGGCCGCACTGGTAGCGAACATATAAACGTATGGGTACGACTCATACCGGACGTCGAGTCGAGATCGAGTTTCACTGGTGTGAGAGCAGCCTAACATAACGTACCAGACATGAGATGAAATTCAACTTTGATAAGCTGTTGTTAGCATTTTTTTATCACTTAGTAAACAATTTGTTTTAATGCAGATATCCCAGATGGGCTATAAAGGGCTTCTGTCGTCAACTGGAAGGAGACCCCTTAATTCCTTTTACAAAAGGCTTAAGGGAACCAGCCGGGATAGAAGGCTAGTGTCCTACCCATACATTCACGTTGTGTGGCCTGTTAGTAACCATGTGACCGCTCATCAGCACGATAACCGGCTCATGGTGAACGGAACTGGAAGGGCTGCCCATTCCACCCTGGCAGACGGTGGCTTGGGGCACTCAGTCTGCCAACCAAAAAGCTGAAAGCAACAGTAAACTACAGCTTTTTCTGTCTGACTAGAATTATCGTAAGGAAACTCCTTCATGTATGATTCTGGTTAGGCTTACTTAGTATATGCAGATCTTCAAGAACTTCGAGAACTTCAAAATATGAAAAATTTATGATGACGTCCTCTCTGGTAAAACATTCCGGAGATAAACTAGTCCTCCATTCGGATCTCCGGGCGAGGACTATCAGAGGGGACTTCATCAAAAAAATAAAAGTTTCTGAAATTCTGCGAGTTGGAACATGGAATGTTAGGAGTTTAAAACAAACTGGTAGGTTAGAGAATTTAAAAAGGGAAATGGATAGGTTGAAGTTAGATATTGTAGGCATTGGTGAGGTACGCTGGGATGATGATCAAGACTTTTGGTCCGGGGATTATAGGGTTATTAACACTAAAGCCATCGGAGGGCAGGGCGGAGTGGGTCTAGTAATGAATAAAAAAATTGGACAAAGAGTGACTTACTATAAGCAGTGTAGTGATAGGATTATCATGGTTAGAGTAGATACGAAACCAAAGTCTACCACTATAGTGCAGGTCTACATGCCTACGTCTTCACACAGAGAGGAAGAAATAGAACAAGTATTTGAGGAATTAGATGAAGTAATAAAATATGTCAAGGGTGATGAAAATTTGATAGTTATGGGAGACTGGAATGCAGTAGTTGGAGAAGGAAAAGAAGGAAAGATAGTCGGAGAATATGGTCTAGGGAAGAGAAATGACAGAGGGAGTCGGCTCGTAGATTTCTGCTCCAAATATAATTTAGTGATAGGCAATACACTTTTTAAGAATCACAAAAGGAGGTTATACACTTGGATGATGCCAGGTGACAAGGGAAGATACCAAATAGATTACATAATGGTTAGACAAAGATTCAGAAACCAGATTATGAACTGTAAAGCCTATCCAGGTGCAGACATAGGGAGTGATCATAACTTAGTAGTAATGGATAGCAGGCTTAAACTTAAAAAACTGAAGAAGGGACAGGGAAATGCTAGGTGGGATGTAGACAAACTAAGAGAACAAGACAACCAGGTAGGTTTCCAGGAGAGTATTCAAAAAGGGATAGAAGAAAGAGGTAATGACACAGGAAATGTAGAGGAGGAGTGGATAAACTTCAAGGAGGTGGTAGTGAAAGCAGCGGAAGAATGGTTAGGACATACTAAAAGAGGTAGGAAACCGTGGATTACTAATGATATTTTAGAACTGATGGATGAGCGAAGAAAATATAAAAACGCAAAGGACGAGAGAGGTAAAAGGCAATATTGCTACTTGAGAAATACCATAAACAAAAGGTGTAAGAAAGCGAAGGAAGAGTGGATCAGAGCGAAATGTACGGACATTGAAAGTAAAATGGCAGTTGGTAAAGTGGACGCAGCTTATAGAAAAATAAGGGAAAACTTTAGAGAACGAAAGATGAAAGCTGTTAATTTACAAAGCGCAGGTGGTAAACCATTGTTGAATGGCCAAGAGAGAGCTGAAAGATGGAAGGAATACGTAAATCAACTCTACATGGGAAAAGAATTAGAATATGATGCGATAGAACAAGAAACTGATGTTGAAGAAGATCAAAAAGGGGACCCTATACTACGAGAAGAATTCGATCGGGCACTTAAGGATATGAATATGAATAAGACACCAGGAATAGATAACATACCATCGGAATTATTATTACGATGTGACAAAGTTGCTCAAAACAAATTATACAAACTTGTGTGCAGAATGTATGAGAGTGGAGAGGTACCATCGGACTTTAAAAAAAATATTATGATTCCAATTCCAAAAAAGTCAGGAGCGGAGAAGTGTGAACATTACAGAACCATCAGCCTAACATGCCATGCATCTAAGATACTGACAAGAATTATATACAGGAGAATAGAACACCGAGTAGAAGAAGTATTGGACGATGACCAATTTGGATTTAGAAGGAGAATGGGAACTCGAGATGCAATATTGGCTCTGAGACTGATTATTGAGAAAAGGATACAGAAAAATAAAGCTACTTTTATGGCATTTGTAGATTTAGAGAAAGCATTTGACAATCTGGACTGGAGTAAAATGTTTAAAACTTTGAAAAGGCTAGGAATTAAATACAAAGAAAGGAAAGTTATCTACAGTCTGTATAAGAATCAAACGGCTGTTTTGAGAATCGAGGGGTACGAAAAAGAGGCTGCTGTAAGAAAAGGTGTACGACAAGGTTGTTCTTTGTCACCACTACTTTTTAACTTGTATATAGAAGAGGCTATAAATGAAGTGAAGGAGAAATTTGACGTAGGAATAAAAATTCAAGGAGAAACAATAAAAATGTTGAGATTCGCCGATGATATAGTAGTATTAGCCGAGGCAAAGAATGAACTAGAGGATGCCTTAAATGGAATGGATGAGATCTTGAGGAAGGATTACTTCATGAAAATTAATAAGAACAAAACGAAAGTGTTGTGCAGCAGCAAGAGTGGTTTAGAAGAGATGGGAAATTTAAAAGTAGGCAACGAAAACATACAGGAAGTTGGGGAATTCTGCTATCTAGGGAGTAAAATAACAAAGGATGGTAGAAGCACGAGTGATATCAAGAGTAGAATTGCTCAAGCTAGAAAAGCCTTTGAAATGAAAAACAGCTTACTGACTACAAACATTGATTTACAGATTAGGAAAAATTTCTTAAAGCACTATGTTTGGAGTGTAGCATTATACGGAAGTGAAACGTGGGTGATAGGGGCTGTAGAACGGAAGAGGATAGAAGCTTTTGAAATGTGGTGTTACAGGAAAATGTTAAAGATTAGGTGGGTGGACAAAATAAGTAATTTAGAGGTTCTTAGGCGAGTGGATGAAAAAAGAAGTATATGGAAGCATCTTACCAAAAGAAGGGATAGGCTAGTGGGGCATATCCTAAGACATCCAGGTATTGGGCTATCAATAATGGAGGGTAACATTGAGGGAGTAAATTGTAGAGGGAGGCAAAGATTAGAATATATAAAGCAAATTACAAAAGATGTAGGGTGTTACAGGTATGTAGATATGAAACGACTTGCGCAAGATAGAACAGGTTGGAGAACTGCATCAAACCAGTCGAGAGACTGATGACAAAAAAAAATCCCAGATGATATTTTCTTACAGATTTGAGTGGTATAAAAATTGTGAGCAGGTAATAGATTCATTAGCTGACAAATATCTACCAACGTGTAAATACTGTAAGCTAAAGAACAGTGTTTGACATTACTACCAGTAAATCTGCAATGCATATAACAATTTTATTTGAAGGTAGGTTTTTACACTTGAAGTTGTAGTGTGACTTTTAATAACATATATTTTTTTTTATTATTTTAAATTAATTAATATGGGGATATAAGAAAGAAGGTTTTTATTTAAAATAAAATCAATTGTAGTTTAAGTATGGTAAATATCAGATTTAGAGAAGTATAACAAGTCATTAGTATAAGTTAGAATCAGGTTTTATAAATAAGGAAGTCATTAATTAACTTGTCAAAGTTCAATTACAGGATGTATATAAGTGTAATAGTAATAATTAAACTGATGAAAAAGAGAGACAAGGGGACAAGACGTGTACGGATATTGATAGCCAGTTAGGAAGATCCAGATCTAGAGCAGCGTGGGATATTTTAAAAAAATTAAGAAAAAATAAAAAAGAAACTTTGACAATCGACCCTATTGGACAAGAAATGTGGAAAAGGTATTATCAAGAATTGTTGACAGAAAATAGAAATGAATTCAAAGAGGTTAGGTATGATGTAATAGAGGAAATTAATCAAACGGAACCTTTGGAGAAGGATGAAGTGAAACATGCAATTAACGTAATGAAAGGTAATAAAGCAGCGGGTCCTGGAGGTATACGGATTGAACTATATAAGAATGCTCCCGATGTGGTTATAGAATATGTAGTAACCTTATTTCAAAAGTGTATTGAAGGGGAAGATGTACCTACAGAATGGAAGATTGCCCACATTAGTTCACTGTACAAAACAGGGGATAAAAGAGAGTGTTCCAATTATCGTGGACTGAGTGTACAAGCTTCAACCGGTAGACTGTATGGACGAATACTAAGAGATAGAATTGAAAAGGAAATAGTACATCAGGAAGAACAAAGTGGGTTCCGAACAGGAAGGTCCTGTATTGATAATATATTCTGCTTGAAACAACTGATCGAAAAAACAATTGCACATGGCAGTGAACTCCATATAGCCTTCATTGATTTGAAGAAGGCTTATGACAGTGTACCAATAAACAGATTATGGGAAGCCATGGAGAGAAGTGGAATAAACAATACATACATCAACGCAGTAAAAAAGATGTATGAAGATAATATGAGTTGCGTGAAAAGTCGAGAAGGAATGTCAAGCATGTTTCTTGTCAACAAAGGTTTGAGACAGGGGTGTTGTATATCTCCTACCCTGTTTAAGATATACATGAATGCGGCACTGGAAAAATGGTGTAGAAAATGTAGGAATATGGGAGTCCAGTTGGGAAGAGACTACATTCATACACTTTTGTTTGCTGACGACCAGGTTGTTCTAGCTGAGGATGAAGAAGATTTGGAATACATGTTGCGAAAATTAATAGAGGAGTATGATAAATGGGGGCTAGAGGTGAACACGGAAAAGACGCAGTACTTGGTTATTGGAAGAGATGGAAGAGACCTTAATGTAAACGGAAACATCATTAAGAATGTTGAAGAGTATAAATATTTAGGAGTGACGTTTACAAAAAATGGAAGGGACGAAAAAGACATAGCTAATAAAATTGTGAAAGGAAAGGCATTAACTGGTCAACTGAACTCAATTCTGTGGACTCTCAACATAAGAAAAGACATAAAGAAACGAATATTTTCAGCAATAGTGGAAGGTACAGTGACATATGGGGCAGAAGTGTGGACCATTACGCAAAACATGAAAAATAGAATCAGTACAGTGGAGAACAGATACTGGAGGAGATGTTGCAGATTGACGTTACGAGATAGGGTAACGAATATAAGAGTAAGAGAGATAATGGGCATTGAAGACTCAATAATAGACCATATTGAGAGAAAACAACTGCACTGGTATGGTCACATGCGAAGGAATGAGCAACGTACGAATCCCACTGAAGGCATGGAACTGGAGACCGCAGCGAAATAGAAAAAGAGGAAGACCGAGAGGGAGATGGATGGAAGGTATTGACAGAGCCATGGAAAGAAGAAACATAGAGGAGGAGTCATGGCAAGACAGGCAAAAATGGCGTTTTGACTGCGACAAACGACCCATAGTGTTGTAAACAGTCGCCACTATATATATAAAAAGAGAGAGCGTGTATGTAGAAGTGAGAAAGAGATAGGTGGCGCTTCGAGAAGAATCGGGCCGTTAATGTTAAATTTTCAAATTAATTAGAGTGGGAGAACAATTAGATTTTTCTGATTGGCTCTCGTGATTAAAATGTCGCCTTTGCTGTTAAAAATTGGGATGCTGGAGATGTATGAGCTTGGGAATGCCAAACACTTGGGACATGAGGAAGTCGTCATATACTTCTGTTTAATCTGAATGTAACGGTCAAATGTAGAAATTACGTAATTGGGTAAGTTTGTATTGTTTTATCTATTTGAAAAAACCATTGAATTAAGTTTTATAATAATATAATGTAGTGTTTTATCAACTAGATTCATGTAGTTTAGTAGTAATGTGTTAAAAACGGCTTCAGTGAACTTCTAGTGATCACAGGTACTTTTCTGTAATAATGGATATGTAAATTCTTAGTTGTCTCTCTCTAAATTTATACATTAAACATGAACTTTTGATTTTATCTATTAAACTTGATGTTGTTTAGGTCAATAGCTGAAAGGCTGGTTTGGACCTCTAGAGGTTTTACTAAGTAAAAACGCGGAGTAAGGTGGTTTACCATTGCCTTCCTCAATGAGTTGAAAGAGTATGCTTATCAGCATGCCAGGCCCTCCGAAAAGCACTCACTTTCCACCCTGGAAATGACACCTTCACTTCATTCACCACAGGGTCTGGCTGGATAGTAAACTTCATTACTCTCAGAGGAGATAACTTTGACTTTACACCTCTACCTCTTCTGTTCTTAAATAGTTCAGTCATATAAGTGGCTGACTATGTGATAAGAAACAGAACTATTTTTTTTAGCCTTGGAACGAACAGATTGAGTGCAATTAAAATAACACTTCACCTGCCCGTTTTGGGCATTAAACTTGATAAATCTCATAAATTAAATATACAACAGTTATGGAACTCTGTTAAATATTTTAAAATAACAAATATCAATGTATCTTATAAAATGTGTATTAGTAATCTAAGTTTCGATTTTTCATTCAAATATTATTCTTTTAATGAATCTGAGATTTGGCTATTATTTGTGTATTTCAAATTCTCTGCAGGAAACCAACCATATCAAAGAATTCACGAAACACCTTTGGAAATAGAAATAAAAAATATTGTTGGCATCCGTATTAACTATAACAGTTCATTAATTTTACACAACACTCACAAACACATAAAATATTGTGACAATATCGTAAAGACATGGTTTGCATAATTTCTAGAACTTCATTCATGGAAATAGAAAAGAGAGGATAATAGAGTGAAATAGTAACAATAAGTGACAATAGGACAATAATGACAATAAAGGTACGTCTATTCATAAAAATTGTAATAACTGCACTATTGTGTAGGATAAAAGGTCGGGTATTGTACAACTGTTATGAAAGGGACCCGTAACAACTTTTATTCTATTTATACAATAAGACCTATTGTTGACTTGTTTACAATGGATTTTTATAGCACTCATTTATAAAGGGTTATTTTGTACTTTATCATTTGCATGGAGTTTCTCTGCTTATTTCTGGAATGTTTTTTTTAAATGAGTATATGAAGAGACCCCCGAGCGCGGTCAGAGTCAGTATTCGTTTGATTTTTGATGAATGGCTAAAGGGTGCATATTACAGGTTACGTATCCGAGCATTGTAGCGATTCACGATTGTTATACAGTCTTTGTGTGAGTGTGTATTGTGTAAAATTAATGTGCAGTTTTTGTATATTCAGTTTCATTTTGTATGTGTAATCTTATAAACTGCCCATAACAGACAGGTGGAGTGTCAAATTATTTACACTGAATCTGTTTGTTGCAGGGCTAAAATAAATAGTTCTGTTTCTTATCACATGGTCAGTCAATTAAATGACTGAATCATTTAAGAACAGAAGAGGTAGAGGTGTAAAAGACACTAATCAGAGTTATCTTCTCTGAAAGTAATGAATTTCATTGTACAGCCAGACCCTGTGGTGAATGAAGTGAAGGTGTCATTTACAGAGTGGAAAATATGTGCTTTTCAGAGGGCCCGGCATGCTGATAAGCGTACTTTTCCACTCAGTGAGGAAGGCAATGGTAAACCACCTCACTCCTCGTTTTACTTAGTAAAACCTCTAGAGGTTCAAACCAGCCTTTCGGCTGTTGACCTAAACAACAACAATTTTATAAAAGTGATTGTAAGTAGTGCTAAGTAAATTATTAAGTTATTTACTGTAATAAGTCATTTTAATTAGTTTATTATTTATTTTGTAAACCTTTAAGTGTAATAAATATTTGTAATTGTAAACTTTGGCGTAGTAATTATTTAATGACCTAGATCCCGAAACGGACCTTAGCGATAAGTGTCACAATATACAACACAATGTACATGTCTGTAATGTACTTTATAAATGGCATTAGCAGTTGATGCTGTAAAAGTTATAAAAACATAAATAATACAAATTTCATTACTTGATTGTCAAATGGAATTTCTGGATCACTGTCTCTTCGCCTCTTCACTGAATTATAATGTGAAGGCTCTTTCAATTCTTCAACTTCCTCATTAAGCTGAGTAGAAATTTCTTTTAAACCTAAAAATTAAAAGAAATAAAAACATTAAAAATACATTGATTTTTACTTTCTCTTGCCCCATCTATTAAGACAATATACAGGGAAGGAAAGTATTGTTTTCATGGCGATTTTTCAAAATAAAATTTTACCCGGAAATACTTGTTTGTAGGCCCTCTGAACCCCAAAAAACATGCTTTTAGAGATTGGTTTGTGTGGGAAAAAAATACCTCAAGAACGAAAAAATGTACAAAGTTAAAACTTGAAATCTAAGTTAGGTACCACTAATGGACCCAAGGGAGTCGTCGATGCTACATACAATCTACCTTACAGAACGTGAGGTGTGAACAGACATTTATTTTTGTAGCACTGTACATAAATTATAGACACATGCCCACAAAAAGCATGGCAATGTGTTTTAATCTGACCCATTTTACCGATGCAGCAGCATGGAAAAAACATAAGTGTGATAGAAGTGGAACTACCATAACATAGTAATGCCCTTTCGCAATGTCCTGAAGAGGTTTCAGTTTTACGAGCAGACCAAAATCTACTGGGCGCAGGCAAAAAAGAAAATGTGCAACTCATACCATGTTAAATGTGATTTACATTAATGTCAATTCGAATTTGTAATGAAATTTATTACATATATTCGATTTAGTCATTAGGCGGTTACTTGAAAGCATTTTTAAAATTTAACCCTTCCCGAGCAGCAAAGGATTATATACGAGATATCCCATAAGATTACATTATATTAATAATTAGTTCATCAAAATGTTGTTAGGAGTTCATATTTCATTTATTACAACACATGGCATCCCTGCAGTTTAATAAGATAATTTTGTGCCTCCAACAGCTGACAAGCCGTCTAACCTGAATTCTTATGTACGTTTACGTTGTTAACTTGTTATAGGTTGTAGTTTCTTTAAGTTGTAAATTTTACGATGGCTTTACGCCTAGTTGCAGACGATGATATTTCACGCGTGTTTTATGATGAATTATCAAGTGATGATCCAGATTCAGGTGACGAGTTTTTGTTCCGGAATGCGAAAACTAGTGATAATGAAGAAGGTAACGCCGACGATAATGATAGGCCTACATGGGTAGACGTAAGTAATACTGATATTGATATGAAATCTTTTAATTTTTTATGAAGAAAAAAATGTGCGCTGTGAGAAAGTCAAATGATTTTAATTCACTCAGGAATGGTTAAGACAATCATACCTTGAATTGGTTTCAGCAAAAAGGTTCTAACTCATTAACAGTAAAAAAAACATAAGTGTGATAGAGGTGGAACTACCATAACATAGCAACGCCCTCCAACTGACTCTCCACTTTATGCAAAAATGTTTTAAATCTGTGACATACAACTTTTATGCATTGAATGTTGTATTCAATATTATAGAATTTACTCAAAACCTAAAAACAAATGACTTGGCACCTTTCTACAGGGACCGATTCGGTTGTAATTAATGCTAAATAAATTCTTATGGGAGTTATTTATTCATCATCACTTATATCAAACGCAAAAAAACACAACATTTCAGCCAAACAATAATCAGTGAAAAATAATGAAAATGAATGTTTTCATTATGAAGAAGAAACTACCGCAGACCAAAAACTTATTTATAATTTTCAAATCGCAGATAAACATCTTTGTTTGAAGATTGGTTGGCTTACGTTGCAATAACATTCTATTTTGTATAATATAATTTCACTAACCTTTTTAGCTGCCTTGATACTAATTATCTACTTAAACAGCAGAACTTCCATAAGAGTACATAAAATATCATGTGAAACTTTAAAATATTTTCTGGTTTTACATCTAGATGACTGAACATCTTCAGTCATGATCATCAGATGAGTAAGATAATAAGTAAGTAGATACAATTATAAGGTTCAAGACAGCTGAAATGGTAAATGAAATTATTTTATATGAAATAGAATTAATTTCAAGCTGCAGGATGCTTTATAAAAATTTATTTTTGGAGTAATAATGGAGACTTTTCAGTTTTGGTTTGTAGAATAATCTTTCATGGAACATAAATAAGAAAATTACTCTTTAACTTTGCACTCTGTAAATCCAAAAAAAATGTACGTGGAACATAAACTTAGCAGCACAGTAAAAAGTTCCAGAGGAGCTTTAAGGAATGGGCCCCTGGTCTTACAATATGGTGCCTTAATATTGGTGAAATTATGTTGAAAAATAAAAATAAGATTAAAAAATTAAGTTAACAAGATTGTCCTATTTTTACATTTGCTTCAAAAACACAATTTGTATAACCATACAATTAATAGATATTTAAGAACGCAAAGCACACACCTCAAAATCACATCTCTATTGAGATGTGAAAAAAAGTACATCTCAAAATCAAAAATGTGTGCAAAATAAACACAAGGAAACTTCATGCAACCCATTCAGTACTTACTTTTGTTAACATACTCTAATACAACAGCCATGGCAGGTAAAGAATATGCTCTAATGACATTAGTTAAAGCTGACGCAGCTCCTTGTCTGACGGATGGTATACTGTCACCCAGATTATTAAAGAATAATGGATAAAGAGATTCCATCGCTGGTTGCGATTCTTCTGGATATGTTACAATGAAATTACCACATGCCAAACAAGCAGCTAAAATAAGAAAACAAAACAGATATTTAATAACTCCAATAAAATATACAGCTTCGATTTTCTTTTTTTTATTTAAAGTCAAATCAACAGATTGGTAATTAGCAACTACAGTAGGTTAAGGAACTTGAACAGTGGATTTTGGCACATAATAGTTTCCAGACCTTAGCCTTTGTTATTTTTGTTTATAAATAGTCACTTTAACAGTGTGCAGTTGCAAGTCAAAAATAAACTGCAGTTAATTGTCTCTTTTTATGATCAAATGCAAAAGAACAGAATCTGATCATAAAATTACAAGTAATTTTCTTCTGCTAGTAAGGCTCAGTGCATAACTGCTGCAATAATAACTTATTCACAATATATATATACTAATCTTGTATTTCATAATTTGTGGAATAATAAAACTTTTATTACATTAACGTGTTGCAAATAATCATGAGTATGTATGCCAACAGTTTTAATTGGAAATAAACAAAAAGTTGTTAGCAATTCTCGTTTCATTTCTATAAACTTGAACCCACTTGGACGACATCAAGTCGAGTTTACTTTCTTAAATTTAAAACATAACTTGACATACAATATAAGCAAGAAAATGCTTAAAAAAAATTCCAAACTGTTATATTTACCATCTCTTACAGCCCAGCTGTCATCTTTAAAGCACGAATGAAGAGTATTTAACAAAACAGATACGTATGGTTTAACAAATTTAGAATCCACTTTAGTGGCCAGTTCAGCGATGCAAGAACATGCCGCTTCACGCACCGCATGATTTTCTGATAATGTAGCTTCTTGGTAATAATGAACAAATGATTCAACATGTTTCTCTACCAATTCTCTCCCACGTTCTCCAGTAACTTGCCTCCATGTCTCTTGTGAGTATATCCTTACACCTTCTGCTACATAATACCTGAAACAATATCGTATGATTAACAAAGACATAGTATGAGACACACCAGTGTAAATAATGAAAATATAGCCTAATTTTAATCATGCTAAATGAGAATCAATGACTGTTGGTCCTTTGATATGGGAAATGCAGAAAAAACGCTAGATGTGAGAGTTGTAGGTTTCTTAATATTCTATAACTTTCATGATAAACGCTTTTGTCCTAACATGGATATTAACCTTTTGAAATCGGGAGCTGACTGTAGTCGGTCATGTAGTTGCTGTCTTTACCGCGGTATAACGTGCGTATTTATAAAGTGCTATAATATACCTTGGACAATTCGAATTGGCACAAGCAGCTTCGGTGTTTATCTATTCCACTCTTCGCCCCTTGCCATGCAACAACGGTACAGCCACAAAAGTATAAAATCACTACTTTAATGTGCGACTCACGCATGGTCACTTCGCTTTGTTTTCACTGTTGTTATTAATAATCTTTCACACAAAGTGATACAACTAATTCTGTTTTCATATATGATTTTCTGTTCATTATTTATATTCAGACCAATTTGTTTAGTTTGTTGCGTGCGTCTGTAGAGTATAGTTTAGTGAGTTTTTGCAGTTTAGTTCTTGTAATTTATAATTTAAATTTTTACTGGGATAAATTAAATACGTATTTTAAAATGAAATAATTATTTGTATGTTGGTACATTGAAATAAGGTTGTAGGCATTTGCGTACATTAAAATTTGTAGACCTTGTTGAAAGAATAAGTTATGGATATACTAAATGAGGAACTGAGTGTACACGTAGAGCAAGAGTTGTGCCAGTTCGAATTGTCCACAGTATACCTCTACACAGTATATATCAAATTACTCGCCTTGAAATGCTCTTTCATTTGATTTATAATACAATGCATTTAGTGTATGTATAACAGAATTATGAAAAGAGAAAAGTGGCCAACCTCTTTAATGGCTTCGACTATGTTCCATACAGAATAACTTTTAAATATTCAAATTTTGAGTTGGTACGACTGCAGTTCTATACATTTCTCTGTTTAGTATGTAATAAAAGAAGGTATTCCCTTTACATTACACCATTAGACGAGGGGATCGGTTTTTGAGATGGAAGATATTTTTTTCATATTCTATTTTATCCTTGGGCCTTCAAACATCTACAAACACATTTTACAACTATCATTTTATGAATGTATGCGTTTTTATTATATTTGTGTCAATTGCTATTGGAAGGGATATATAGGCATTTTTACGTCGCCTGCAATTGCATTGCATGCTCTTCAAATAATGCTGCACAATTTTCAAACTGCAGTAACACGCCCAATATTTACCTGATATTGTAATAAAAAATATGGTTTATACCACAAGACTGTTTTCTACAAAACATGTCATGTACAAATTTTTTGCTTAACTGAAATTTCAGCCCGACACAGTAAAAAATATAAACACACAAATTTTCCGAGCGCCAATATTTCGCTCACTCTAACGCCAAGTGATTTTCAAGTTTTTTTTTATTCAAAAGAATTACGTATTATATAAAGCACCAGGAATTTTTTCATCAGTAATGAAATTTGATAAAGGAATCTATTCGAGAGCGTGTTTTGATATTTGAACTTTCATTATTGCTTATAAAACATGCTGATTTCATAGGGTTAAGGCAGCAATCTTTAAAAAAATATCAATTTGTTTTACTAAGAGAGCATAGCTATCCATGAATTTCATGTGTCATTTTTTAAATTTTACTTTACTACCTACTACTCCGCACTTTTAGACAAATTTAAAATCAGTTGGCGATATAAGCCATCACTATTAAATTCAATTTAACCGTTACTTACTCACATACTGACCACTAATAATCTACGTTTTTAGGCCTACCTGTTAAGACATATCCTGGGTAACAAGTCTGGATAAAAATGTTCTCTGGCCACTTCAGGTAACGATAAAAGGAAATTTCTAGACGCATGTGAGGCAGCTAATCTCACCTGTAAATTAAAAAAAAACAATCTCTTAAGTTTTCTTGTACCTAAAATACAACTCAAAGATTTCAGTGGGTGTAAGTATTTAGTCTTCTTCTTCTCACTTCAAGGATCAGGCTCCCGCCTGTTCCGACTCACAAAAGTGACAAACTATTGAATTATTGCCATCTCTGCGTGGTCTCCCCTCTGGTCTGTATTGCGAAACATTGAGAGTGATCCTTTCCTCAGTATTCTCTCTACATGCTCTCTCCATCGATTTTAATAATCTGTAATCTTCCCATTCAGATAGTAAACATCCAGTTCTGTTCTTATGTCCTCATTTCTTAGTTGGGTCCCATGATTACAACCTTTTCTTCTTCGCAGGAGTCGCATCTCAATTGCCTTTACTCTCTTCTGGTCTGGTACTGAACCACGACTCGCTTCCACAAAGTAGGACTGGGTCAGTCATCACCATGTAAAATTTTGTCTGAGTTTCTTTAGTATTTATTTTTTTCTAGTATTTAGTAATAACATAAAATTCATGTTATTAATTAACAGCAGACTGCAAGAATACAGCAAAGAAACTGATTAAATTTGAGTGACATTATGTAACATGTTGACGCTGAAGAGGCCTATAGGTTTCTATAGCTTTTTGTTCAATTGATGGCACACTAGCAGAGTTAGTAAAAGCTGTTCAGGCATTCACTGATCTTACAAGTGCTGCAGTGAGGCGTGTTTTACTGTTTAAGATTACATATAAAAATAATTCTCACTTATTAAATTTACAATTTTCTTTTAAAGGTATCATTCATTATTATTGCAATGATATCGACATAAACACAGATCTGCATGGATTTATAAAACATGTTTCCCTTAGGATCCATCTTTGTGATTAACTTATGGAAGACAAGATTAAACAAAGTAGATGACAGACCATCTTCTTGCTTGAGACCTGACTGAATTGCTAAAGATACACTAATCTGCTTGTTCAACTTTACTTCTTCAGAGTAACATCAGTAGTGTCATCATTCTCACAAGACAACAGTTTATCTGGAATTCTATATACGTTAAATAATCAGTACAACAGAAACGTGTATAAATTAGTACTAAATCATGGCTTTGTTTTCTGGAACCAGGATACATTTTACGGATTTTTCATTACTTTGCATCTGACAATAACTCAAAATCATGATACAATGTTATTGAATGCAAAAAATATGAGGTTTGTTTAAAAGCATCTAGCCTTGACTGGAAAAAAAATTTATTTATTCATCAACATGTTTTAACAAGTAGTCTCTTTCAAAATATTCTCCTTGGGACTCCACACCTAGTTCAGCACTCCTGTCACTTTTGAAAGCAGTTCTAGAAGGCCTCTTTTGAAACAGATATTAATTACTATTTCATATAATGAATTAATACAATAATTTCACTAACCTTCTTTTTAAACTGCGTCACCTTTATTTTAATTTTCACTTACACGTGTTTCGGTGGATCCACCATCATCAGAGTAAATAACATATAATTGAAACTAAAAACATTATTTATTAAAAATCTATAGAAGATGATACATCTTCAGTCACTTGTATAAAACTGATTTAAAATTAATTTATTTTAATTTATCCCTTCTCATATTTACTGTAGATAGCAGCAGCAGTCAATATCACTTCATCATTCCTAAATTTCACCTGTTCATTCAAAATGTCCTGCTTTTGCTCTTTTAAATATTTATAAATGTGGAACATCTCATATTTTTCGATTTTATTTTTATTTTCTATATTACATTGTTCTATTATATTGAAATGTTCATCTATTTTACCAAATTTATGTTTTTCTTCTTTTATATGATTGGTATAGTTAGTAGACTATATGTATGTAGGTATGTATGTAGACTACATTATATCTAACTATACCAATCATATAAAAGAACAAAAACATAAATTTGGTAAAATAGATGGACATTTCAATATAATAGAACAATGTAATATAGAAAATAAAAATAAAATCGAAAAATATGAGATGTTCCACATTTATAAATATTTAAAAGAGCAAAAGCAGGACATTTTGAATGAACAGGTGAAATTTAGGAATGATGAAGTGATATTGACTGCTGCTGCTATCTACAGTAAATATGAGAAGGGATAAATTAAAATAAATTAATTTTAAATCAGTTTTATACAAGTGACTGAAGATGTATCATCTTCTATAGATTTTTAATAAATAATGTTTTTAGTTTCAATTATATGTTATTTACTCTGATGATGGTGGATCCACCGAAACACGTGTAAGTGAAAATTAAAATAAAGTTGACGCAGTTTAAAAAGAAGGTTAGTGAAATTATTGTATTAATTCATTATATGAAATAGAAATATTTAAAACTGCAGGATGCATTATAAAGATTTATTTTTGAATGAAGATATTAATTAAGCCGTACTGTTTAGAAGAATGTCTTTTCTGCATTCCAATGGGGACCCTTTCAGCATCTTCAAGTGAGGGAATGGCCAGTAGTCATATAAATCGGTGCCATATCAAGTAAGGAAGGGTGACATAACACACGGATGTTGTGTTTGGTCAACAAGTGCAATATTAAGTCATAATTCCTTGCAGGGGTTACTTCAATAAAACTTACTGCAAATAGCAAAACCAAACCTTTACGGAAAGATAGAGTATATTAAACGAAACAAGAAAATTATTTTGATTACCTGGCTCCAACTGTCGGCTAATCCGTGACTTAAATGTTCACCAAATTTACGACCAAATGAAAACACTGGATTTATGTCACCTACAGCACTTAACTCGTCCATATCTGTAACATTATTTTAAGAATAAATATTCTTTTTAATGTTGAACTAAAATTTGTAGACAAATATATACACACAGAAAAACACCAACTTCCTGTGCACCCATCATTATCTATGGTGCTTTAGCCATTTTATAACCATTTTAATGGCTAAAGCCATATTTAATTAATTATGTTAAAATTAAAATTAAATTATGTTAAATTAATTTAGTTAATTTTTCCATAAGTCTTTCTGTCTCTTTTTGTTCTTGACATGAAGCTTCATCTTTAATCTGGCGCTCCAGGTTGTTTTGAATTAACTGTATCACATGAAATTGGGAAAACATTAAGTTATTTTCAGCATCCAAAGAATCACATGTCGAATAAAATGTTATTGCACAATATACGTTTGCATTTATTTTATACCAGTTGGCACAACAGACTATCCTGTTTGATAACGTATAATATAATATATCAATTAGATCACTAGTTAAAATTTTGTTAATTGTTTAACAAATACAAAATCAAATGTCATGTTATAATAATGATTAGCTCACCACTTCCAGAAGTAACCTTAATTTGGCTAACTAGTAAACACAAGTGCTACAAAAAATAGTTCTGTTTCTTATCACATGTTGAGCCAATTACATGACCGAAGCATTTAAGAACAGAAGAGGTAGAGATGTAAAAGATACTTAGTCAGAGTTATCTCCTCTGAGAGTAATGAATTTGAGCCAGATCCTGTCGTGAATAAAGTGAAGGTGTCATTTGCTGGGTGGAAATGCTCTTCAGAGGACCTGGCATGCTGATAAGCATACTTTTCCACCCAGTAAATATGACAGTGTTATAAAGCGATGGTAAACCATCTCACTCCTTGTTTTACTTAGTAAAGGCTCTAGAGAAAATGGTTTCCAGAGTGGGGGCACGCCTCCCAAGAGAGCATGAAGACAAGTTAAAGGCGGAGTGAGAGCTTGAGATAGTTTTGCCGTCTGCACGTCCAGTGGTATTGGGATTCAAGAGTCTACAATAAGCATCCATCACAAAGTGTACCCCAGTATATCATAGCAACCGCTGCGATTGTATTTATCTTTTTCAAGCACCTATTTGTGCGAAAAACCGTTTTCAGCACTAACTCTTGTTGCAATAAAAACAAAGTATCAGGGCAAAGCTAAAATTGTCACTAATATTAAGTCAGTAGTTGATGTGGCTACATACTTTTAAAGAAATTGAAATATATATTTCTAACCACCATAATACGGTAACATAAAACACTTACCAATGTTTATAGCGCTTTCGTGTATCTTGTACACATCTTCAGTAAATTAAAATTTTTTACGTCAAAATTTAAAACTTCCTGCTCCTACCATGGTAGATAAGGAAGTATGCTCCTACCATGGGAGCAGGAAGTTTTAAATTTTAACGTAAAAAATTTTAATTCACTGAAGATGTGTACAAGATACACGAAAGCGCTATAAACATTGGTAAGTGTTTTATGTTACCATATTCTGGTGGTTATAAATATATATTTCAATTTTAAATAATACGGCTGTTTAAAATCCTACATAGGATGTTTGATAAAATAACTTTAAAAGAAATGTTTTCACATTTATAATGATAGCAATAAAATTTAAAAATACATAAATGCAGCATAAACTTAAAATAACAGAGTACTAACCTAAATCAGCATTTCCACATTTAACCAAAGCAGAACAAAGATAAAATCCAGTCTCTCGAACGAAACGATTAGGATGAACTAACGTCTGAAAAATTAAAGTGATCAATTCTTGATCGATAAATATTTGAAAGTTAAATCCACAACCTTGAACCATCGCCTGAAGACATAACATACTAGTCTCTAAATTCTTCCATCCAGCAGTTTCATGAAACTTTTGTACAACTTCTGAACTGTTTCGCTGTAACATAATTAAATAATACTGTGACAATATCGAAGAAGAGTATGGTTTGAGAAATTTCTAGTACTTAATTCATAAAATGTTAAATAGTAAATAATAGAGTGACAAAGTTAACAATAGGGTTAGTTATAAAAGGTTATTTAAAAAGGGCCGTTTATAGAAAGGAAGGGTTTTTGTTGTACAACTATTTGTGTAACACCTTTTACCCTATTGTGACTTGTTTACAATAGTTAAGATTTTTTCCAGTACTAATAAAAAGGATTTTTATTATTTGCATCGAATCTCTGTGCCTTTCGAGAAAACTCTTTGACCTATATAAAGAGACCCCCGAGCACGGTCAGTGACTTAATATTCGTTTGATCTTTGATGAGTGTGCTATCGATGCGTAGAACAGGTCACGGTTCCGAGGCATTGTTGTTCAGTCTTATTATATATGTGGATTGTGTATGCAGTTTTATTGTGTATGTGCATTCTATATAATTGTTTGTAAGTAGTATTAAGTAAATTATTAAGTTATTTATTGTATTACTTCATTATAATTAGTTTATTATTTATTTTGTAAATCTTTTAGTTGGAATAAATACTTGTAATTGTAAACTTTAGTGTATTAATTATTTAATTACCTAGATCCCGAAACAGACCTTAGCGATAAGTGTCACAATATATTATTAGACACAATTTCATACAAACTATAGTTTGTTCGCGCTAAGAGCTTGCCTGAAGTAAACAAACCGCTCTGATACCGTACAGGTTGCCCCGAAAAGTTTTCCATCCAATCATTAATAACCAGTAAAATGTTATACAATTTACTTATTTTAATTATTTCATTATGACATATAGTCCTCTTTTCAAATACTGAAATCCGATTGATTTCAGTAAATGATAGAGCGACGATCTTTTAAAATGTGCTAAATCCAAATCCTTGTTTAAGACAGATAAAAGTTTATTAAGCGTAAAAACTTCCTTATTTTGGAAAAAAACTGTGAACTTTTAGTCAAACTGCAGTTTTAATAAATTCGTCGTACTGTTCAAAAACTGATTTGCTTCGTTTCCTTTTCTTGCTAGGTGTCTGCAACTTGCCACTTTCTTTCATCTCTTTTCTTACACCGTGAACACTAAATGTAGACAAGCCCGTCAATTCTGATGCCATTTTTTTCTACGTCTTTTAAGGGCATAGTAGGATACGTCTTTACGCATAAAAAATTAAAACACATTGTAAATTATAATTTTTTGCCCACTTTTTAGAAGTTGTTTACGTTTATGTTTTATAACTGAAGTTGAAGCGCCGTCATTCATCATTACTTGCTAGTGTAACAAAACAAAAAGATATACTCCCAACAATAACAACGAAGTTGAGGGAAAAGTCACACGGATTTAAACAATATTAATAAAATAAGGAAGAATACTTTAAACTGATCAATTACAAATAGCACCAAGTACAAATTTCATACACATGGAAGTAGGATGTTTATGTAACAATAACCAAGTTGCGACTAATGCAATGAGTACCACAATATACGATCATGGTGGAATTGTTTCATTATTTTAACTGAAAACAATAATGTATAAATAAACTATTTTCAATTTTATTTAGGCTACGTGCAGTTATATGAATAGCCATCAAATGTCATTATCATGTATTAGTCATCCTATACCAACTGTGTACTAACACACACGACCCCAACAGCAATACAAGGACACATATACACTGTTACTCACTACTACAAAGAAAAGGGTTTGTTTACTTCAGGCAAGCTCTAAGAGCGAACGGACTATACCAACACATGCTTGTTTATGTGTTTGTTCTCATACCAGAGGATCAGGAAGTACTATACTTATCCTTACCATACATCTTGGATTAGCCTGGACAGTCCGAGATTTAGGCATGTGTCCGGGATTAACGAATGTCCCAAGTTTTTTTGGATACCTGTGTAAAGGACCAATACTGTAATAGATACCTGTGTAAGGGGCCGGAAAATTTTGCTCTGTTTTGATTTTTTGATTTAGAGGTTGATAACATTGCATGCAGTGATGCTATACTGTTAAAAGATGCCTTGTGAGGACTTTACAAAAAAATTAAAACTGATAAGGTGTTCTTTGGAAAAGTAATTATCATCTAAGAAATATCACACCCATACAACTCCGTGGCAAGAAAAAGAATCTAATGGTACAGATGTAATCACAGGACCCAGTTCTAAGTAAATGTTTGAGTGTGTTTGTGCCTACTTTTAGTTAACATTATTCTAAAAATAATTACTTAGAAATTAATGGAAATTTAAAAATTAATTATTAAATAAAAAACATATTTTGTATATTATTTACTAAAAAACTGCCTTTCAAAATAAAATGTCCCAGATTAGAGTTCAGAAACTATGGTAAGCCTAACTAGACCATAAAACAAGGGAAACATTACAAATAATTACTTACGCGTTGTGTTAATTTTTCCATAAGTCTTTCTGTCTCTTTTTGTTCTTGACATGAAGCTTCATCATCTTTAATCTGACGTTCCAGGTTGTTTTGAATTAACTGTATCACATGATCTCTAACATCTTTATAGACATCTGGTCCTAACTTCTGACATAAAACGCCCAACACAGCACCTAAAAACAAAATATTTTCACAAAACATTAATCCATGAATACATCACAATTATCATTATTAATCAAAGCATGAGACAGAGACACTCTATTTGTCCTAAGATATTCATAAATAGCAATTATAAACTTAGTTTTCTAACTTGAATTGAAATCATGATTAATAAGAAACAGCTGAAAACCATTTAAAATATAATAATAAAATTCAAGAGCAAATCTGAAAATATAGGATTAAAACTAAATTGGGAAAATTAAAATTATGATCAACGAAAATGAAAACAGATTGTTTTTTCTTTTATGTCTTGTTTTTAATTAAATTACGGCTAATGCAGAGACGGTGAAGAGTGATTGATGAAGAATCCTGATCGGGTATCGAACCCACGACTCTCGATATTGAAGCAGTTTATGCTAATCACTGAAATAGCAGGCTGGGTAAAAAGAGATATTATTGCTCATAACTCTGTCGCAAAGTGTACCAAAGAACAAATACACGAAAATCATTAAAATGTAGGAAAACGAGTCAAACAGCTAAAATAGAGAAAGAAATAAGATCAACATGGTGAGCTTTTGACAAGCAAAGTAAAATCTTGAGGAACCAGAAAATACCTTTAAGACTAAATTCTATTTTCAACCAGAGGATTCATCCTTTTATGTACGGCACAAACATTGTCCATTACAAAATAACTTATGAATTCTCTTAAGGCCAAGATTCGAAGATTCAAAGAATAGTCAAATAAGAACTGAGGACCTTTGTCAGAAAACTAAATTAATGAATGAAAAATATTACATGTAATCACTAAAATAGTTATGGACTGACACAGTAAGGCAAATCGGTGATCAAAAACAGTTTCAATGATGAAGGCCCTGGTTGTGAAGGAGAGTCAGAGGTGTCCACAAACAAGATGACTTAAATCTGGTGACAGGATTTAATTGAGCAACAAAAGCACAGAACAGGGACTATTTGTGTAGGAAAACAGCCTACATCCTACACTTGAAGACTTATTTCTGTTTTACGTCCAGCAGTTTTAAAAATTAATACTAATCCAGACAATGGATGGTGACAAAAAAACGAATGATGAAACAATGCCCCACCTGACTGGGAATCAAACCTCGAATCTTAGGCATAGAAGCTAGCTGCATTGACCACTACCCCAATGAGTCAGCCACTAGATAACAAACTAATGAAAAAGAAGATTGTTACTAAAAATAGTTATTCAATGGTTTCATAGGTGTTAAATGTAAATTAGGTTTACTCCGGCCTTTCACAGACCAAGGTCCTCCCACACTACAGTTTGATCTTATTAATTCTTAAATGCTTTACTAATATTTAAAAAAGAAGTCATTTTGTATAATTCTTGAATCAGCAAGTCAAATGCAATAGTCTAACAACCCATCTGCATGTGATGGGTATTAAACTTCTTAGTTAGGTGCCATCTTCACCAAGAAGGATGGCAACCATGACTCTGGATACTACAGCTCTTAGAAAACCAGTTGAGCTACATCTAAACCATGTTCTCACATTGTTCAACCAGGATATGCATCTTGGTAAATAACCTAGACACTTACAAATCCATCAGTACCAAGCATTGACCAGATACCTAACAGCAATATAACCTTCAGGGTCAAAATAAAGTCAACCAGGCTGAAATCCACACGAAAAACATTGCAGGGTGCTATTCTTATTTACACTAAATTATGCTCAACATAAGCAATGATAAACATTATGTAGTTTAGAAGTAAGGAATAATAAACGAAACTAAGTATAATCAAAACAGTAAATGTACAAAACAAAAAGTATGTTTACATACCTGCTTCAGTTCTCACACGTACTTCGGTATCAGTCAGTAACTTTTCGGCGATAACTTTCATCTGTAACAAAAACTCTGATTCCTTTTCATTATCATTATCGACAACTGGTATGACCGATTTGGCACCAGCCAAACAGCCTTGTTTTGTTTCCCAACTGTTATCAGAAGAATTTAGTAACTCTAACAGTTCATTCTCTATTAAAATTCTTTCATTAACTGAATATGTTAATAAATACTTATCGAGGTCGCAAATCGCATTATCTCTATCCAGTTTCCTAGAGCTACATAAAGAATTAACGATATCTTTTAAACTCATTATACACGACTGAATAATTTAGGCTATTTATCAAAGATAACGAAAACTGTTTTTGTTCAGATCGCTTGGCTCACTAATGCATACTTTCTTATCTGAATTTTAATATTAATACAGAAAGACCATATTAAAAAGAACTGATGATAAGAGTAGCACAATGTGACGTATGAGATACGAGAAACAATTAACACCTTACTGCAATACAACTAAACTACACTAATAACATTATTATAACCTAACAAACACACACAATATCACACACTGCTGTTTGCAAACCTGCAATCTATTCAGGGCTGTAATCACAAATTTGACACAAAATTTCTTTACATCTCCCTTCGTTAGAGATAATTTATAATCTATACTATTGGTAAAACTGCTCTACACTGTAAATAAACTTATTAAAATCAAACCTTCTACGAGGGATTAAATTATTACACATCCTTAAAGTAAGGCCATGATATCATAAACATGACGACATCTAGGTTTACAAACATGAAACTACTCAAAATTGTAAAAATAAACAGCATTACTATTTTTTTTTAAAGAAAGCTATTCTTTTACTAGTATAAAAATTAATTTTGAGAACATTGTCGAAACCTTTCCTAACTTAGTTTATGAAATGACAATTTTTGTAGGTATTTACTTTTCACAAATGAAAATTAGGTTGTACGTACTACCTTCCTAAAGTTTTCTCTTTCCATGAAATTGAAATGTATACTATTTAAACCATAATATAATGAATCTCCATTAGCGTAACAATTTTATTGAACTAATGAAATATTTTGTACTGTGTCTACAACTTAATGGCCTCCGTAAGAGGGGAGAAATAAGCGGACTGTAAATTCATTTCAGAAAACATAGATCTAATGGTTTTTAAGTAACTGAAACTTTTCGAAAATAACGTATTTTTACAAAACAAATTATTTCGCATGTTTTTTCTATAAAATATTTGGAAAAACACACGCTTAATGAGATAATGTATAATTTAGTAAACGTTTTGTTTTTGAAGCCAGGAACGTCCAATTTAAAGAATTCTTTCACTAAAAATTAATTGAATATTTTTATTTCATTTCCTGTACGTGTACAGTTATCTCTAGACAGAACATTTTTTCGAATGCTGACTTGTTTATGTCGTGTTTCGTGGTTTTACAAAATTTATTTATGAAAATCCCTCGTAACTTAAAAAGTAGTAATGATTTTCTGTTAAATTTTATTGCATTGTTATCGTTTTCCATAATTATTACTAAACAAACCTGCCAGATGTTATGTTAATCCATGAAATAGTTGTTGACCTATAACGATGTATATTTGAAAAAATACGGGGTTTTCTTCAAAGAAAACTTATACAAAACTATACATTATTTCGTTAAGCGTGTGTTCGAAATCATTTTATACAAAAAAATACTTTGTTTTATAAAAATATGTCACATCAGAAAAGTTTTAGTTGCTATTTAAAAAAAAAAAATAGATTAATGTTTTCTGAAATGGTTTCACAATCCGCATATCGCTTCTCTCTGCCGGAGGCCATCAAGTTATAGACAGACAGTACATACAAGTACCATTTTTCTTTACATGTTTTTTCTTTTTACATTTTACCAATTTATTCATAGATGATTATTCTTTCATGGACTTTCTTAAATACATGTCAGTGGGTCACATGGGATAAGGTAGGTCTAAAGCAAGTTTTCGTATCAACTTACAGCAATAAATCTGATTTTTATGAAGTCAGCGCTCGTTTATCTACTTTGAATGTATCGTGGTGGCTGCAGCAGTTAAAGCTGTTGTGACAGTTTTTATTTCAACAATTTGATTTTCTTTAATACGCCACATGACTGTGCAAAAATTAACATGATTGGATCGGCCATCTCAAATAGTAACGTCGAACAAGGAGGTTGCAGGATACCTCAGAACGAGGTTCCACGTAGACATTTGATAATATAAACACAGCTGTTTTTACGTCATTATGTTTTGGTTTGTAAATCTTTTGTCTTGCAATGGTAATCGTTTGGATGAGGTATTGACCTAATTTGTTCTTCAAAGTCATAAGGAAATATCAGTTATTTCTTTTTCGAAACGATTGGTATGTGTGTTTAATACATTTTATTTTAAATAAATCGAACATTTATGTTTGTTGTGTCTTAATTAGCCTTACCTAACACAATTTACTGTGTTACTTCAATGCATTTCGTACAAATGATTGTCTAATGGTTCGTGGACATTATTAACTACGCAGTTAAGAATACTTAGTTAAATATTTGTAGTATCCTAATTACTGAAAATTTTGAATTAATTATTACTGACAGTTATTAAGACACAACTTGCATTGTATCACGGAAGATATTGCGTGTAATCAGATTTCTTTTATTTTTGTGTACGGCATCATGTAAATTTTCATTTTACCATAGCAGTTTATGTTTGCGTAGTTCTTTTCTTGTTATCAAGTCCCACATTTGTTTTATCATTTCTTTTCTACAGTTAATTTTTCATGATATTGTAATAATGAAACAGTGGTTAATAGTTTGTGTGGGTTGTTTAATTTTTATTGTAACTGTACAACAGATTACTTGAAACTTTACGGTCCAAATAATATTTATGTTACTGCTATTTAATGTTCATTTCAATATGAATGTAACTTATCTGTATTATAGTTAATATAACTTCAATGGTTACCAATTCAATTTATTTATCAGAATTCGATCTGTTGTATAAACGTTTACATTTTTTCTTATTTATTAACTAACTACAGTTATATCCTTAACTACAGTTCAGCCGTTTTTAGTTTGCTCCTACTGTCAACAAACAAAAGCCACCTACTACAGGGTGCACGCTAGAGTCTGCGACTTTACGGATGTTATATTCCTATTAAGTTAACTATTTTTTAAATTATAAGTACTTAAAATACTTAAAACATCAGTCATGATATGATGTAGGCCTAACAATTTCATTTAGAAAAATACTTTTAAAAGTTTTTTGTATTTAAATACTTTTGAAAGTATTTTGTTGTTACTTTTTAATCAGCATGTGCACATTTTGATATAATGCGCATGCTCAGTGACGTCATTATTTGTTTACATTAGGAGCAAACTAAGAGAGGCTGGACTGTAAATATGCTATTAGTTTGTTTTTGCATGACTTAGAAATTCAGTGTGGGAGTTGAAAGGATTGTGAATTCCTCTTTTAAAATGGTACCTAGTGAATCTTTTAATTGGATTTATTGCATAGTATGGAGTGAATGAAGTTCATCGTAGTACTGAATAACAGTGTAGTAATTTATTCTGCTTTTATACTAGCTTTATTTATCAGTATGAAACAGTGTTTTGTTATGTGTATGCTATTCATGATTAAAAAGACTTCTATCAGATAGGTTTACAAATTCTAAGATTTATAAAATATGTGTATCTAGATTGCAGAGGTAAAATTCTAAACCATACAAAGAAGATTCTGCATGATTCTTCTATTTTAATGCTTGCCAGTACAGTGGCATAGCGTGGTTTTGAACCGCCCTGGAGTGTTGACAACCTTCATATTGAGAAATTTAATGTATTTACAAAAATTTATCATGGTGTTTTTGTTATTAGAAATTACAAGTTGATTTGTTGTTAATATTATAATTATTACTATATAATATATTATTTTTTTATCCAACAATATTTTTTATTTTATTAGGTTTCTAGTTGGTTGTCAGTTGTCACAAATTTACTTCAGAACGAAATAGTTCTAAACACTTAAAATTTCTTGGATTTAAATTAGTTAACTTCTCTAGGCAAGTAAAGATGTGATCAAATCAAATACAGAAGTGCAAATATTAATTTTATTTACAATTTTAGTGCATTATTGTTTAACAACACAGTTTATAAAATTGAGAAATACTGATGATAAATTATAAATATAGAAATTACTACAAATGTATTCAAACTTTTAAAGCTTGCTTCAAAACATCTTACTACATTATGTATCCATATGCATGTTGAAATGCATCCTGCCAACCATTAATATAAATAATTACAGTATAAATGAAATTTATTACCTTACCTTTGGTTGCTTATTTAAGTTCAAAGAACTTACGCGGGTTTCAGTGGTACCACCTTCTTTAGAGCATATTTCTAAAAATTAAAATTAAAACCTAGAACGGTGTTTCCATTCAATCATTTAGATTAAAACTGAGTTTTAATCACACCGTTCTAGGTTTTAATTTTAATTTTTACTTTCTCTTGCCTATATGAATATATAGGAAGGAAAGTATTGTTTTCATGTCGATTTTTCACCGGATCTATACGTTTTCAGACCCCCTGAACCCAAAAAACATGTTTTTAGCGATTGGTCTGTGTGTGTGTGTGTGTGTGTCTGTGTGTGTGTGTGTGTCTGTGTGTGAACAGAATATCTCAAGAACAGAACATCGTACGAACTTGAAACTTGAAACTTAAGTTACATACCACTACCGGACCCGACACGAACATTTTCATCAAAATCGGTCAACCGGAAGTAGTAGTAACTTAGTTTATTCCTATAATTTTTCGCTTTTTTGCGATTTTCTCAAAAACAGGTCCTACGATTTTTTTTAAAATCACCTGGTTTACTCAATTTTTTATTCTCTACAAGATAGGGTAGGCGCCATGTTTGCTGAAATTCTGCGTGAGGCTGTTTTTACGTAAAAACATTTTCTTTTTAAGATTGTGGCTTTAATATGCATTTTAGCGCAAAACGTTATATAATATAAGTTGTAGAGAATTTAAAAACCTACAGCTTCTATTTCAAACATTTTTTTGTATAACGCTTAGTTTAGCGGTAATTTGCGATTTTCTGTTTTTTTCTCACGAAAACGTGAGAAAAATCGATTTTTTTAACATTTCGGCCTTAGTATGCATTTTACGACAAAAGTGTATATAATTAAATTTATAGAAATTAAAAGATCTACAACTTTTATTTAAAGCATTTTTCTCTACAGAGCCTAGTTTAGAGAGAAAGAATGATTTTCCGTATTTCTAAGCCAAACTGAGGTCGATTTTCATTTTGCGTCTTTCACTCATGATTAAAATTAGGTTATGTTTGTTGAGGTTATTTCTAATGTTTTATTACTAATGTTAGGTTTATTGTTAATTATTTGCACTGGCAAGAGAAAGTTGTGTGAGTGTTTCACACCAGATTTTTTATAATTTCAGTTAAATTGTAGCTTACGTTTTCTTACAAATTTAGTTAATTAATTAATTAATTTATTTATTTAGATTTACTTAGTTTATTTATTTAGATAGGTAACTTTCTTATTAATTAGTTTTAATTAGTATTATTGGTTATTGGTAGGCCTATTAATTAGTATTAGTAATATATAGGGTGATTCAAAAAGAGCGCCGGTTTTTAAACGGCTGGTAAATTTTTGTTTATCGGTTGGCAACATTGTTTGACCTCATTTCTATTTCGGAGAACATTCCGATTGACGATTCAGTTGTAGTTTCTCTTGTTCGCAGTGTAATACTCTCGCAGTCTCTGTCTAACCATGGAGAAGTTTACTATTGCGCAACGAGTGTTAATCGTCAAAACATTTTACCAGAGTGGAGAGAGTTATGCAGCTATTGTCAGGCGACTTCGCGGTACTCTAGGACGTATGAAGCACCGAATGAATCAACAGTTCGCAGGCTCATGAAAAAGTTTTTTGAGACGGGTTCAACAGTCGACCTTAAAAGTTCTGGCCGAACTGAGCAGAACGTTGCGTTGGTTCGTGACAGTGTGGCTGTTAGCCCAGCAAAATCAATACGTCGCCGTTCTCAACAATTGGGTTTAAGATGTTCTTCTGTACGGAGAATTCTTCGGTACGATCTCCAATATCACCCGTATAAAATTCAGTTGACGCAACATTTGAAAGTGGCAGACCACCAGAAGAGACGACTGTTTGTTGACTGGGTATTGAGAAAACGGCAGGATGATGACACCTTCGCAAACAAAATCATTTTCAGTGATGAGGCGCACTTCCACTTAAACGGTTTTGTTAATAAACAGAACTGTGGGGTTTAGAAAACCCCACATACGGAAACTTGTCCCACATAGTCGAAACTTGTCGTGCAGTAATATCCAATTTCATGGACAGAGTTGATGCGTGCCAGCGCAGTAGAGGAGGACACATGCATGACATCATTTTTCATACATAAAATCGGAAGGTAAGATGAACTTGTTGATGTATTTATTTTCAGTTTTTTAATAAAATAAATCTCTTAATTTGATATATCAAAACCGGCGCTCTTTTTGAATCACCCTATATTAGTTATTAGCATTAAATAGTTTATCTGCCCATAACAGACAGGTGGAGTGTCAAATTATTTACACTCAATTTGTTCGTTGCAGGGCTAAAATAAATAGTTCTGTTTCTTATTTCATGGTCAGCCAATTAAATGACTGAATCATTTAAGAACAGAAGAGGTAGAGGTGTAAAAGACACTAATCAGAGTTATCTCCTCTGAAAGTAATGAATTTCATTGTACAGCCAGACCCTGTGGTGAATGAAGTGAAGGTGTCATTTACAGAGTGGAAATATGTGCTTTTCAGAGGGCCCGGCATGCTGATAAGCGTACTTTTCCACTCAGTGAGTTGTGGCAATGGTAAACCACTTCACTACTCGTTTTACTTAGTAAAACCTCTAGAGGTTCAAACCAGCCTTTCGGCTGATGACCTAAACAACAAATTGTTTATAATTAGTTTTCGGATATTAATTAAATTAATAATCCTACAACTCCCGTCCTTCCCATTTCTTAAGAAAATAAAATTAATAATAACAGTAAAAATCTGGTGTCAAACACTCACACAACTTTCTCTTGCCAATGCAAATAATTAACAATAAACCTAACATTAGTATTAAAACATTAGAAGTGAACAAAAAACTAACCTCAAAAAACATTAGTGAAATACGCAAAATTGAAATCGACCTTAGTTTAGCTTAAAAATACGGAAAATCGCTCATTTACGCTAAACTAGGTACTGTACAAAAAAATGCTTAAAATAAAAGTTGTAAATCTCTTAGTAGTATGAAAATACCGATACTGGCTCAACCTTGACCTTGACCTGCCACGTGCTGCCCTTTGACCCCCCCCCAAAAAAAAATCCCGCCAAAAAAAAAATGGCAAAGTTCCAAACCCGATTTGCTCCGCAACGGCTGGACCGATTTTGATGCGGGTGGTACCCACGTGACCGGGAGACCGAGATCTACAAGATAAGCCTTAATCCGTAGCCGTATCCCCGATAGAACCCGAGATCGCTTGTAACACGTGACCCGGGGGTCGGATCAACGAGGTTCAGGTACCCGCAGGATCCGGACATTCCGTAGAACGCGTTACGTCCGGTTTCGACCGTTAGGTTTGTTCGGGATCCGAAATATATAAATTTAGGAAATTTCGTTTTGGAACACCTTATACTTTGTTTTATTCGCATTGACGTCATCCGTTTTTATCTTTGCACGCGCCAGACTATTGATTGGGATGAATGAACATGTTATTGCAATTAATTTTTTTAGATGATGCAACTTGTTTATTGCAATTAATTTTTCTAGATGATGCAACATATTATCCGTTAAAGGCACGAGCCGTCGAGTCAGCGATAAGTTGTTTGTGTCAATCTTAAAAAACCGTTGACGTCATACCGCTTGTGACCAAAAGTGTTGTGATAAATTTTATTTATACTGTAATGTATAGTAAATCTATTATATATATATATCAATTTCTTAAACAGAAATGTAATCTTGTTTGTGAGTTAACTGATGATGGATCCAGGGATCTGAAAAGGCCTTTATAACGGTAAGATCATTCTTGCTAATTTTGTGTGTTTACTGGTGGTTTAATATTATCTAATATGTATTTCTTCTGTCCGTGTGTTAGTCATTGAACTCCTCCTAAACGCCTGGACGGATTCTTATGAAATTTTTTTGTGTGAAATTAAGTTGATTCGAGAATGCTATAGATTCACAATTTGATCCGATAGAATAAGTTTTTTAAATTAATTAACTAATTTTTAAATTTTAGTTGATTTTTAGGTTAGCTTAAAGTTCACATTATATCCTGTAGGTGGCGCTCCGATTGTGTTTACGAAACTTTTTGACAATTTCTAGCATATTAGTCACACCCAGCAGTAGTAATTAATTTAGCAGTAGTAATTTTTTTAACAGTTTTAATAATGTATACACATGCACTAAAAATGAACTTAACCTATGAATCTAAGAAGATAATTTGCTGTACATGAGTTTATTTAACTAAAAAAATTTATGACTTTTGGAGTTACGTTTCCACAGGACAAAATCTTTTGGGTCCACTGTTATTTTGTATTATTTTATATAAAACAATTTTTTATAGTGTCATTAAAATTAAAATTAAAATAGCAACCAAAAATGGGATGATAAATTTCATTTATACTGTAATTTACAGTTTATATATTTATAATAAACTATTTTCATTCTAAAATACATTACAAGTACAATTTTTCAAGACGTTTGAATTTTTTCCCTCAAGAAGGATGTGGCCCCTTGGAACCTTGCGCCATGGAGCGTCTGCTCCATTAGCGCTACGCCACTGTGTCAGTATATTCGAATAGTTCAATTTTTAATTTAAAATAACATGTTAAATACACCAACGAATGGTTATGTAATGTACTCTGTAAAACCATATTGTCTGCAATATTTTTATGAAAAAGGAGTTTATTTATCGAAAGTGTATGTGTTTATTATTTAAATAATTTTGGAGGAAGTATTAGGCCTAAATTTACTCCTGCTTTTTTTATAATTTTCAATTTTTTCTCTTATTTTTAAAGGTGTCATTGATAAAACATTGGGGTCACTTGAGTCACAAGTTTGCCCTTTTTTGCAACGAGGGTTAAAGGGGAACAGCATCAGTGCACTTGCCCGACTGCTTTAATTTCAGTACACAAACATAACTAATACTATACCCAGAGTATACAGTATATCCTATACAGTATATAGCCTATACAGTATATCACGGAACCTTCTGTAGGTTAACAATATGAATATAACTGTTTGTTACCGTAAACAGAATGTTAGTTTCTCGAAAATTTGGGCAGACTATTCACAGTGCTGAACGAAATCTAATATGCAGTGTAATAAAATGCTGTGAAGTTGAAACTAAACAAGAATGCCTTTCAATGCTTCTTAACAAAAGCCATGAGCGAATGGCTAACTACTGTGATGTTTTTCTTTCCACAATTTGAACAATAAACAAGGAAATTAAAAATGTGAAAAAACTATTCTTCAACAGTTTTGTTGACACCTAAAACAAGGAAGCGGTTAGGTAGACTAATGAGACTGATAGTGCAGACGCCGGTGACCGCTATCGTAAAGAAGGCGATTCATTCGTAGAAAGTTTGTTCCAGTGGAATAAAGTAGTTGGTAATTACAGTAAATCAAACATTTCTAGTCGTGCAATTTAGCTATAGGCAGTATTACAGGTCAGATTTATTTCTTATAAGGTTTATGAAGAAAATTTTCTCGGATTAAACCACAGATTACAAAATGTATGTAGAAACTGCACGGTAGTGAAATGTAAGAGTAGTGTTGCACTGTTGAGGTTGGCAGCACTGTCATATTTTCACTTCTCGTCCTCACCGCCAATCCATTGCAAAAGGCAATCTTGTGACTTCAGTATCTTTACTAGTGGAGTTGCATTGCCTAGGATTTTAAGTTGATTAATAATGCATTGCACCTCACTTCATACTGTGTTAATAAATATGATGTATGTTTATATTTATTACCGAAACTTGGCAAAATTCTGGTGCAAGCACCCAAACTTTGCCAATTGTGTGTGATATTGATAAAATTTATAAATTTTTGTTTATCCTTTGTTTTTAAATTGTTACAGAAATGGGTCGTATATTCTTGGATCATATCGGGGGTTCTCGTTTGTTCTCATGTGCATCTTGTGACACTATTTTGACTAACCGTAGTGAGTTGATCAGCACTAGATTCACAGGTGCTACTGGGCGTGCTTTCCTCTTTAACAAAGTCGTCAATCTAAACTACAGGTAATCATATCAGCTTGTGTTTCGCTTGCAGCTTGCAAGTACAGTTTTAATTACGCCATTTGTAAATTGTATTGCATGCACCAAAACAAATATATTATGTAGGCTTATCAACTACTGCGTCATGTGATAGATAACTACGCATGTATCTCCTGATCATAAACTGGGCTCTGCTCCTATTCTTTTAGGCAGCGGTACAGATGGCCCTCCTTTTGCTTGCCAGTGGCTGCTCCTCTTGAGGCAGTGGCGAAGGCTTCCCCAACCATTGTTTTCTTCCTTTTGAACTACGCCGCCGGATGCCTTGCTGCTCCAGCCGGTCCTATGTTGGCTTTACCGATTTGACTACAATAAGCCGGTGGCGACAATTTTTATTAAAATATCCTGGGAATGAAAAGGGTTAACACATTGGAGCATAATGTGTTTCATTAAGTAATAACACCAGATCCTGGGAATTTTTAGCTATTTTCAAAAGATCATTACAAAAACACAATGTCTATTATCACCGACTGAGTGTGTTGTTAGATGAGAAGAGAGATAACACATATCCTGTATGCTTATGGAACATGGCTATGAACAAGGTATATGTGGGAGAACCACATTAAAATTGTTAACAAAATTTACTCTTTTTCATTTTGTAAAATGAAGCTTTTATTAGCATGAATTTCAAGTTTAGAACTTTTGGGCAAATCAGGAAAGAATACTCTTAAAAATTATGTAAAAATTATAAAAATCCGTTTGGTAGATCTCTATATTTAAGAGTTAATAGAATTCCTGTTTAAAATACATTGGAAGAGATTGTGTGTTTTAAATATATAAATTTATTTTATTATTCTCATTAGTTTTATGTATAACCAATCGAAGGTTTATGTATAACCAATAAAGGTTAAAATAACCTTTATTTATGTGTTAAAACAAACTTTGTTTGCATGAAATTTAAATATATTTTTTTGTCTTTATGACCACAATGGATCACTTTAGTCAAAGTTAGAAAGCTTCTTCCTTTTCATATTCTTTTGCTTGATGTTTTGCCAGCATGCCCTCATTCGGGCTGATCTTGCTTGCCAAACTTTCTCTGAAACGACTGGTTTCTTCTTGCTTGGGTTTGCTCTTTCGTCTGAATTTGTTTGAAATCTACTTTCCTTATTTCTTAAGATTTTTAAATCTCAAGATTTTTCTGTTTTATTTTCTAAATCATCAAAGGTTAATCCGAGTTTGATCTTGTCTCCTTTGATATTTCGCATCCATGCTCCTGATATTACCATTGGAAAGGGTTTTCTAATTATCTTGTTTAAAATTCTGTCTTAAGGTGTTCTGATAAGATGTCCAAGAAAAGAAATCCTTTTCTTCCTTATTGTATCTGTTATGGATTCGTTTCCCCTATAGACTTGTTCGTTTGTTAGAATTCTCCATTGCCCATCTACTTTGTTTTTCTTTCCTGTGCAGGTTCTTAGGATTCGTTTTTCGAGTTGTAGGACTTGTCTATTGCTTTTGTATTGGTCACTTTTGCTAATGTTTTGCTGCTATATGTAACTTGTGGTTGTATGACTGTTTTGTTGTGTTAAATTTTTGTTTGTTTATATAAGCATTTTTTGTTGTATATACGTTTTTGGTTATTTGTTGTAATTTAGATAATTTTTTCAGTCTCCCTTCCTACGCTGTTTTCTTTATTGTTGTGTTATGTGTTCGCCTAGATATTTAAACGATTTAACTAGTTCCACTTGGTTTCCTTTTATGTTTACTGAATTTATGCAGTGTCTCTAGCCATCATTTTAGTTTTTTCATAACAGATTTTTAATCAAACTTTTCCTGCTAATTGTTCTAGGGTTTCTATCTGTTGTCTAGCTTCCTTAACACTCTCTGCAAGTGAGGTCAGATCGTCCAGGAATCCTAGACAGTTTAATCTGATTTTATCTTTTTTCCATCCTATTCTGATGTTTTTAGGATTCAGTTTGTACCACTCTCGCATGATAAATTCCAGTGCGCAGTTAAAGAGCAAAGGCGATAGTCCATCGCCTTGTCGTAGTCCTGTTTTTATTTCAAAACTTTCTGATAATTCGCTTAAAGATGACTTTAGATTTTGTGTTCGTTAGTGTTAATTGGATCATTTTGACCAGTTTTGGGTGTAAGCCAAAATGTCTTACCATTTTAAGCATAGACAGTCTGTGGATACAATTGTAGGCTCTTTTATAGCCAATAAAAGAGATTATTAGTTCCTTGGATTTGCAGTTTGTTATTATTAGTTTCAGAGTTAATATTTGATCAGCACAACTTCTTCAAGGCCTTAAACCCCCTTGTTAGTCTCCTAGTTCAAAATATAGTTTGTCTTAAATCCTGTTGTAGATGATTTTGGAGAGAATTTTGTATGTGTAATCTAGGAGAGGATTAGTGTTTGATCTGGATTAGACTTATCGCCTTTTTTGTGTAATGGCATGATTAATGCCTCTGTCCAAGTTTCTGGTTTTGCCAAATTTCAATTAGTTTCATGTGTAAAAGTTATTTAGTTTTTCTAGATGCATATTTCCAAAGTTCAACTGTAGTGTTGCATCTTTGCCATTTGCTTTGTAATTCTTTATATCTTTTAGTGCTGTTAGCAGTTTGCTCCAGGTTGGTGGGTTTGTGAGATTTTCTGTTGGTGTTTTTATTTCCGTGTTTGTATTGATTTAAAATAGATTCTCTGGAGATTCACTGTTTAAAAGTTTCTCAAAAAAGTTTGCTAAAATTTCAGCATTTTCTCTGTTGCTGTGCGCTAGATTTGCCTCTGCATTTTGCAGGATCAAAATAGGCGCTTCATATTTTTGCATTCTTTCATCCATTCCTTTGTAATAATCTCTAGAATTTTGGTTTATTGGTTTTGGTGATTGTGAAGTTGTGAGGTAAATTCCATTTTTATTCACTTAACTTTAGCCTTAGTATTTTCAAATTAAGCTATTCACCTGTACCACGTGGAGGCGCGAACCTTTATCTGTAATCACTGCTGTTATTTTCTAAGGCTTTAGTTTTAGAAAAGATAAAGATTCCGGAATCAATAATGGGTAAAATTTGTAGTTTAATAAGGTATTGAAATAAATATTTTGTTACAGTGAAGTTCAAGATCGAGTGATGCTGACTGGTCGACATATGGTGCGTGACGTTTCATGTAAAAACTGTGATGCCAAACTGGGATGGATTTATGAGTTTGCAACTGAAGAAAATCAACGATACAAAGAAGGTCGTGTTATTTTAGAAAGGGCTCTTGTCACAGAAAGTGATGGAATGGATGAACATATGGGTGATGATTGAAAATAAATAAATAAAATTTAAATTGAATTTAAATTATGATGATGGTGATGTTTATGATTATGTTATGTCATAAGAAATGTGGTAGAATAATGGGTTTGTTAAATGTTCATAATTTTATGAGAAATTATAACCATGATGCGGGTACGATTATTGTAATCAATAACGTTTATGAAATAGGAACGTGCGGTAAATATTAAGGTATGTGAAGGCATAATGCTATAGATTTATTATTTATAACATTAAAATTTATCAGTTTAAAGTTGATTGTATTTTTAATAATTTTCTATTAATCATTTTTCAAAAAAATTAAACATTTTTAAGCAAGTTTTATATTTATGATTTACTTATACTGCAGTGTTTTATTATAAATTCTGGTTCCCTGTTACCATATTTTTTAAACATGAACTAATTTCAAGACAATTTTTAAAAAAACAACTAATTATGAACTTTAAGGACTTCCATGAAAAGCAAAAACAGAACACCAGGTGGACAGAAGAAAGGGACATGAGTCACCTCACATTGTCTAAAATTGACCAAGAGAAAAAAATTTATGAAAATATAATTGCATAGGGCCTAATATTCAAAAATAATCAAAACAGAAACTCCAAAGAAAACAATTTTTATTTTCCAGAATCTAAGCAGTTAGTACAACCTGTGCATATCTAGCACAAAAACTGAAGTAATGGCTTTTGTATGAAGAAATCCTATAAGACCCAACATTGTGATCAATAACTGTCTTATTAAGCATCTCAGAGCATTTAATTAATTTGGCTGCCGAATTGGTTTAATTGACAAAGAGTTTGATGTAAAATAAATAATTCATATTTTCCAGAAAATATATGGAGTGATTGCAAGAACACTAACAAACAGAGCTTACAAATATATTTTTTGATAAGATTTTAAAGATGTAATGGAAGAGGTAAAGAATATTATGAGTGCTCTGTACTTCAGTTCACCACTGGCACACAACATCCTTTCCTACAGACTAAATATTTTTTTATTATTAGACAAAGGAGATAGATAAATTTTCTTCTACCACTAAGAAGAGCATCAAAATTTATATTACAGAGGCTCGAAGTGTCAATTTTGAAACAATGGATTTAATATCTTTTACCTACAGTGTACAGAAAACACATTAATTAATAAATAAAATTACTTAATTTATTCTTATTAAAATTACACTAAATTATTAAATATCATGTGAAGGGGTAATTGATCAATCATATTCCCAATTATATTCCATAAAGATTTACTTTCAAGTTCTATTTTATTACATTCCAATTACATTATTTTCACGTACATTCATATTGTTTTTGGTTTTTAATTATGATTGGGTCTTCCATCTGAAAAAGCCAGAGGTGGTTGGTTAACTTTTTAAAATTTCATTTCTTTGTAGAACAAAAATCAAAATTCGATGTTTTCACATTCTGCGATTTTAAATGCTCAATAACTCTGGTGGGGGGAAAATGAAAAAATTTGAAAAAAGCACAAAAAGTCAAAAGTTGACTTTTGGCAAAAAAATTGATAAATTTTAGTTTAAATTTTAAACAATGAAAACAGTTAAGTCTTAAATTATAGCTCAGAATTATCTGAATAAAGTGTAGTTAGTTTTAAATCTTTATGACATACCTGAAATCGTCCATCCAATGGTAAACTCACGTATGTGCAAATTCTCAGTTTTACAGGGGAGCAAAAAACAAATTCAATGCTTTCTTCTTTAACACACTTCGTGTATTTTCGTAAGTTTACAAAGGCTGTATCTCCCTAACCGAGCAAAGATACATATTCGTGAGTTTACTACAACATGCGTTGGATTGTATACATCAGCATGCACTAACAAACTCATATTGGCAAAATTTGCACATTCACGAGTTTACCATTGGAGGGACGAAATGAGTTACTGAATTTGATGTTGATTCCTTACATACATGAAAGAATGCTGCAGCCACCATTTTAATATTGTGCTCAATAAATTTAAAATATGGGTGGTTTGATACCCTTATCCATAGGAGAACCACGGTAAAAAATATATATACCGTATATCCCGGCGTACAAGTCGACCCGGCGTATAAGTCGAACCTAATTTTGAAGAGTGTTTTTGTTGATTTAAGCAAGACCCGTTGTATAAGTCGAATCCGAAAAGTAAGGTACCGGTAATTCATACGAAGTTTATTTTGATAACCCACTGGTACGTCAGATTATTTAAAAACGACTCTTTAATTAGCCATCTGTTCTACACAATGAATGAAAATACCTAGCTACTAGGTTTTGATAGATAGGTATAAGATTATACATTTCAGTTTACATTACTATATTTATTTTGGGACAGAAATGGGGAAGTATTATATTGTTGACGAATTCCACCTGTCAATCAAAAGGTTTTATGGCTACCTACCTAATGTTACATTTTGGGAATACCCAATATGTCGTGTGAATGACTTTCACAGGCTATTAGTACAGTACAGTCTATAGGTTATTATTATGTCTTCATTGCCGTGACTACAATCATCGAGTAAGGTTATCCACCTGCTTTCGGTTATTTATTTAGTGCATTTTGTATAGGCCTATTCGTGCGTGCAATACTACCTGTAGCAATGAGTGCGGTTAAACGAATGAAATACGACTCTTCATTCAAATTAAAAGTTATCGGTTTGGCAAAAACTACAAACAACAGTGAAGCGGGTCGTAAGTTCGGTGTTAACGAAAAACTTGTGCGTGATTGGCGGAAAAGTGAAGAAAAGATTAGAGGAATGCCTCGCTCTAAATGCGCTATGCGAACAGGAACTGTACTTTGGCCGGAATTAGAGAAACATGTAGTGGAATGGGTGCTTCAAAACTGATTGAGCGGCAATATTATCACACGTTGCGCAATTCGATTGCATTCAATAAACTGGGCAAAAGATAATCCTGAACACTCGGTAAGTTTCCTGGCAACTAGAAGTTGGTGTAGCCGTTTTATGGATCGACATAACCTAGTTCTGCGACAAAAAACTAAAATCGCACAAAAACTACCAAAAGATTTAGATAAAAAAGATTATTAATTTTCATAGATTTGTTATAAACCTTCGAAAAAAACATGACTATGAGCTGGCTAACATTGGAAATATGGACGAAACGCCGCTGAATTTTGACATGCCTGGTAATCGCACAGTGAACGTAAAAGGTGAACATTCGGTAATTGTTAAAACAACTGGACACGAAAAAACTCGTTTTACTGTGGTTCTTTCATGTATGGCAGACGGAACAAAACTTAAGCCTTTGGTTATTTTTAAGCGAAAAATTAGGCCAAAAATTAAATTTCCATCAGGCATAATAGTACATTTCCAAGAAAAGGGGTGGATGGATGAGGCCGGTATTGACATTTGGGTAAAAAATATTTGGAATAGGCGACCTGGTGGTTTAAGAAAGAAAAAAAGCTTATTGGTGTGGGACATGTTTCGTGCGCATCTAACGGAAAAAACAAAAAAAAATTTAAAGGACGAAAATACGGATACATGTGTAATCCCGGGTGGACTTACGTCAGTGCTACAACCATTGGATGTTAGTTTAAACAAGCCATTTAAAAGTGCAGTTTATCGGGAGTGGAATAAATGGATGGCTATTGGAGAGAAAAGTTTTACTCCGGGCGGAAATATGCGTCCTGCGTCTTTAGACATTATTTGCCAGTGGGTAATTACAGCTTGGGATGAAGTGAAAATACAAACTGTGGTAAAATCATTTAAAAAATGCGGGATATCTAACGCTTTAGATTCATCAGAAGACGACGTACTGTGGGACGTAGGTGACGACGATGACGATACTGACAAGGATAGTGATGAAGCAAGGGAAGACTTGTGGGATCCATATGACGCTGCAGGAATAGACAATGGAGAGTCAGAAATTTCTGACACGGATCTATAACTGTATGTATTTTATGATACCTACCTAGGTAATTTTTTATTCTATTACTTATTCTTTTAAAAAGAATATAGTTACGTATTTCTAACGAATATAGTGTTATGTAGTTACTTATTTCAGTTAAGTACCTCAGTGTATTTTGTTTCTCAGTCAACTACCCTGAACTTTAAAAAATTAAATTTCATAGACCCGGTGTATAAGTCGACCTCTGTTTTTTAAACATATCTTTTGCTTCTGAAACCTCGACTTATACGCCGGGATATACGGTATATATTTAAAAATGATTAATCAACCAATTTTAAAGATATTGGTCAATTTAAGATGGAATGACCAATTTACAAAAAAAAATAATTACATGATAAATGTGTGACTTTTAGTCTTGAAAAATTGTCAATATTTCTATCGATTAAACAAATTCAATAAATTAAATTACAAACGTTAATAAATTAGAATACACAAAATCCCTGCTGATCTGAGCTAATTTGTACCAAGATATGTTTGGATATCAATGTTCGGATTACCCAAAAAAAAGTGCATAACAAAAATAATCCAAAAACTGATGAAATATGTAACACAGAATGGCTTGTTTTATATTTATAAGCAACAAAAGCACTGCAGTACATAGAACAGCACAACAACACTATGCACACCATGTTTATAAGGCGCTGGTGAAATATTGCATCGTCATCAAGGTTTTCGACATTACAACAGCAAATTAGTGATTTTATGCAGCTAGGCAATAGCAAAAAACATATGATTTCTCGTATTTGCTAATAAACTAAAAGAATATTTACCCAGTAAGCAATTTATATTATAAGTACATCTTGAATAAGAAACTTGGTATACTTTTTCTTTATTCTCAACTTCACTGTTTATCATTTCTTTTAAATTTGAATTTTATGTTTAAAAAACATATTAAAAATATTTTTGACCACCTGTACAGAGTAGTGACTAGTGCACTATCCTACAAAGTGGAAGGTCCCGGGTTCGATCCTGGCTAGGGTCTGGAAATTTTAAAATGTTAAAAGCCACCATTAAAGTACCACTAACGGCCAAGCTGTCGAAGCGATTTTAAATTAACCAAAACATTTATGTACACATTTTTTTCATTATAAAATTACTTAGTTTTTATTTAAAAACATTTATTTTATAAATTAAAAGCATGTTCAAAACAATTAAAAATCAGTTTGGATTAGCAGGGTAGTGAATTTTAAAAATCCTGTTAACGGGAGAGGTGATTACTGTCCCATGCATTCTAACTTCTGTTGAAATACCTATCTTTATGTAAACTTTTCTCTGGATTGGTTCAATTCACAGACCTGAAATTCTCCATGTTTCTTTCCCAGGCTTTATAAATACTGGTTTTTTTTAAAATCAATTTCTAATCATACATCTCAAATTTTAATTTATTGAGTATAAGTGAATTTAAAATTTGCAATTCTAGACAACACTTTCAACACAACTTTTTTACGTGGAAATACTAGGAAATCCTCAAAAGCTGATTTATCTTATTTTAAACTGCACATAAAAATTTATTCTAATCTTTACTCCATGTAATATTTCTTAGCTATAATAGAACGCAGCTCTTTGAACCAATCAGAGTAAAGGTTGGACCCCACAAGACTTGCGGTGACGGGTCGACCCCATTTGTCCACACCTGATTCGTGTGTTGTAAAACACACTAGCAGTTCCGTATTATTTCTGAAGCTCATGTAGCTGTTTTGTTGAGAAAAATGTTAATAAGTTATAAAAATAGTGAATTAGGAATGATAGCACTTGCATTAGAGGAAGAAGATGTTAATTGGTGCAGAAGTCATCACAGAAATTCTGTTTTCTGTATTCCTGTACTTTTCATACAATTGGTCATACAAGATAGGAAACTTTCTGACCTCCTCAATTAATTTCTCTACATTCCTTACAAAATATTATAATAGTACAAATACCGGGTGATCGTAAAGTCGCGCAACCAAATGTTTGAAGCCGTGTAGGAATTGAAGGTAAATTTGTAAAGTATGATTAGAGTATGGGAATTTTTCGTTTAGTAGTACAGTATGTGGCAGCACTGCTAGATCATGCCACTGGGCGACAGTTAGCCAGAAACCAGTTGGTTTGTTCAGTTCGAGTCGCAATGTCTTTTACGCAAGAACAACGCATCTCTATCGTTTTGAGTTACTGTGAATCGAAATCCTACGCAAAGTGTCAAGAACATTTCTCCAATGCCTTTCCAGATGCTAAAGTGCCAAACAAATCGACCATATTTTGTTTGTTTCATCGTTTTCGGGATACAGGTAGCGTGAATGACCGTAATCGTACCGGCCGACCAAGTGTTTTATCTGACGACAGTCTGCAGACGATAAGTGAAACATTTATTCGTTCTCCAAAAAAGTCTCTTCGAAAACTTTTTACTCAGACTGGACTGTCTTATGGAAGTGTTCATAAAGCCACTAAGTTATTAAAATGACATCCGTACCGGATTAACGTAACTCATCAGCTCGAAGAGCCAGATAAGGAGAAGCGATTGCGGTATTGTCATTGGTTTAAAAATTTCATTCGAAATGACGTATCTGTTCTGGACAAAGTTTTTTTCAGCGATGAAGCTTGGTTTCATCTAAGTGGATATGTTAATAGTCAAAATTGTAGAGTATGGTCTGCAGAGAATCCACATGAATTCCATGAACAGCTATTACATTCTCAAAAAATTGGGGTGTGGTGTGGTGTATCTCGTCAGAGAATTGTCGGGCCTATCTTTTTTTGTCGGGCCTATCTTTTTTTCGGATACAATCACAGCAGAACGTTATCAAGAAATAATCATGCAGTTCGTAGCACTGCTACATGTTGACGAACGTTATTGCTGGCTACAACAAGACGGAGCAATTTCACATACGGCAAACAGTACTATCCAATTTCTCCACGATTTCTTTGATGACCGAATAATTTCTGGTGGTTTGTGGCGTCCTCGGTCACCAGATCTGACTCCTCCTGATTTTTATTTATGGGGCTATTTGAAAGATAATGTGTACAAAAACAACCCGCATACAGTAGATGAACTTAGAAGAAACATTGAAGACTGTATATCAAATATTGCTACTGCTACACTCAAAAAGGTTGCGTGCAATGTAAGAAAACGCGTTGATGCATGCATTGCAAACCACGGTGGACATTTCCAGCACTTGTTGTGAACTTGTAAGTAAGTAAGTTGTAATTATAACTTGTATCGTAAACTTTGAAAGAAAAATAAAAAATACATTACAGCTTTCTAAGACTGTTATCATTTTGGGTTGCGCGACTTTACGATCACCCTGTATAATAGTATTTAAATGAATTCGTATGGATATTATAAATTCTTATACATTTTTTGATGCTAATTTTGATACTTATTTTTTTAAATATAGTAGGAATCAAAAAATAAACTTGAACACTGCACCGCACACGGACCGTGTCCATCAAAAACTAAACAAGATCTAGTTGGGCATGGTGCAGTGAGGTGGGGACTATCCGGCTTCATTTGATTGTGCTAATCTCTCTCCATGTGACCCCAGACGTACGGCCGTCACACAGTATGGGCCCGGTGCAGTCTTATGGGGTCGTACCTTAAGCAAACAGTAATACAACACATTGCAAAAACAGTGAAAAATAGCCCATTTTGTAAAATGTGCTCTTAATATTAAATTACTTTGTTTCTTAACTCTTTTTAAAGACAAAATACATAAATTTCAAGAGAAATCACATAAATTACACTAACCTTGAGGGAATTTTTGTTATTTACAATCTTATTTTTTACTTATCTTTATTTTTCTATATTATGATATTTCAGTGAATTAATTTTTTACTTTTATATCTTTTTACTGATAAACTTGTTTTGACCAGGATTTGTACTCTGCCCTCTTTTATCATTAATCAGCTGAAAATATTGTGTTTTCATTATTATTTTATCAGGAACTACTCTGAAAAAAAAATAGCCAATGAATATAATTCTTTCACATTGATGACAGTATGAACAACTTTAAATTTCGGTAAAAGTATCTAAAGAAGCTAACTAAAAATAGTGAAAATTTAAAAACTGTATGAGAAGATGCTACAATATATAGAAACAAAAAAGTTTTAAATAGCATTTATTTCAATAAACTATAAAATTGGGTGTATTTTATTGTCTTTTACGTGCAGTGTACAGATTTGTGTAAATAAATAGTATAATTTTTTATATTTAATAATGATACACCAATATGCTAGGCAAGTTATTTTTCATGACCATGGTAGTTAAAGTTTGAATTTATTTATTACTGTATTTTATATAGTGTTTGACACAGATTGGAAAGTGTATACCTAAGGTTTTTATTTGTTTATTTATTTACTAAAATAGTACAGCTTATTTAATTGGTTAACCCTTTGAGTTCTGAGTTTTTACTGGAAAAAATACATTTATAGACTAGGTTTATTCATGACACTTCCTCACGTCTTGATGAAGCTATATTTTGTGATTATTTTTAATTCTTTTAAGATTTTTGTATTTAAAAATTTGTAAATATCTGTTTAGAGTAATAAAACTGCAGTTATTTTAGGTCTTTCTGCCAAAGGCTGTTGATGAAAATGGTTTTCAATAGTTTTAGTACATTTTTAAATGTACTTTGTCAATATTACATCTTCTTTCTTATTATTATTAAAATTATTTTAAACCACCAAAAACTATCAAAGAACAAGTATTGTGCAGTTCCAAACTCCGTGTAGTTGCGGGGTGAAGGGTACGGGTGAGGTATAATGAATGAGTGACGCATGCTGGGAGAACGATCGTTGTATTACTCTGATACAAAACATTCATTTTCAAACTTTCCGTTTTTATTATATTTGCTTGTATTTATTACATTTATTTATTTACATATTTTGATATGAATTGGTAAGTTAAATATTATGAATCCAACCAAGTTAATAATCCGGTAGGTAGTTGTTAAATTAATGTGCCGGATGATAAGAATATTTTTTTAGTCTAGTTAGTACATGCTACCACTACAAATGCATCAGCTGTGAAACACTACTAACTCATTTATTCTCCCACTACTAACAACACACTGCATTCTTTCCAACTACACGAAGCTGAGACTCAAGCAATAAAAATACTGACCAATTGAGAAGAATTTTCATGGCTTTACCTCATCATCAGCTCATCACTCCTCTGTATGTCACGACAATTACAGGAAATTTCACATCTCTGAAAAATAAGTTATGTTGTAAAATTTTCAGTGTTTTGATGAGCTGATGATGTGGTGAAGCCACAAAAGTGCTTCTCAATTAACAAGTGTTCTTACTCGTTCATTGACTTTCTGGTTTGTAGCAGTAATGTGCATTTATCATCAAACAAGCTGTGACTACTACTGCACAGTATTGTGGGCTGACAATTAAAATGAATGTATTATGTAAATATCGATGCTACCTATGTATTTAACATAAGATAGTGCTTACTGTAATCAAAAAAATATACTCACCTAAAAATGTAATTTATTTACATTTATAGCTAATTTAATTTAATTTATTTACAAATCCGAACAATTTTAATACCATAAAAATTTATGATAACCAAATACTAGTTTCATAAAAAAATTTCAATTAGCTGTTGTTATTTATTGTATAGCTAATCCATCGACTGATTTATGGTTTTTTAAAAAAATAATTTATTCAAAATAAAATAAATTCCTTAAACGTTGGTTGTATGCAATAATTTACAGTATAAATGAAATTTATCACTTTTCCTGTGGTTGTTTTTTAAGTTTACAAAACTTACTGATGATATGCATCGCACTGAAGAAGGTAGTACCATCGAAATGCGCGTCAGTTTTTTAAACTTAAAAGGCAACCAAACGTAAAGTGATAAATTTCATTTATACTGTAATTTATATATATATATATATATATATATATTTTAATATTTTATGGCCTACAAAGACCACTTTAGTCATTTTACATTTAAAGTCTTTCCTTCTTTCTTCCTTTTCTTTTCTGCCCAATATTTTTTCATCCTTTCCGAGCGCAATTTTCTTTCCTCCTCTGGAACCACTCTTCCCAATCGTTGCTTGTTCCTTCCCGGCTGTAGTATAACGCGTTCGTCCTTCAATATCTTCAATGCATTTGTCTTGTGTTTTAAATCTTCCATTGTAATTTGTAACCTTCTAATATCTTCTTTTAATTCTGTGATCCATTTAATATCACTTTTACTATACCACAGTTTTTCTATTATTTTCCTGCTAGTTCTATTTTCAGGTGTCCTTAAAAGATGTCCCAGAAATGATATTCGTTTCTTTTTAATTATACTTGTAATAGGTTCTATGTTTTTGTAGACCATTTCGTTGGAAGCTAGTCTCCAAATTCCGTCTACCTGATAGTTTTTGTTCAAGCAAGTTCTGACTATTCTTCTCTCAATCCTGAGGACCTTATCTATTGCAATGGTATTTGTGGTTTTAAATATTGTTTCACTTGCGTATGTAATTTGTGGTAGGGCGACTGTTTTGTAGTGTCTTAGTTTTGTATTTATTGAAAGACATCTTTTATTATATGTGTTCTTAGTAGCATGTTTAATCCTAGTTAGTCTTGTCTATTCTATTCTGCCAAGATGGTTTTTCGTTCAAGTTGCAGGTGATTACTTCCCCCAAGTACTTAAATCTCTGCACAATTTTTATATTGTGGTTGTCCAACCTTATTTTATCTGCAAGTGGAGTATGAGTGAGTAATATTTCTGTTTTTTCAAACGATATCCTTAAACCAATCTTCTGAGCTATATCTTCCAAAGACCTGATTTGCTGTTTTGTTTCCTGAATGTTGTTGGCCAGAAGAGCTAGGTCATCCGCAAACCCCAGGCAGTTCAGATTTATGTCGTCCTTTTGATATCCAATTGTTATATTTTTTTTGTTACTTTTTTCCCATTCTCTCATGACGTACTCTAATGCACAGTTAAAAAGAAGCGGTGATAATCCATCACCTTGTCTTAAGCCAGTTTTTATCCAAAATGGGTCTGAGAGTTCTCCTCTAAACTTTATTTTAGAACTTGTATCAGTTAATGTTAACTCTATTAATCTGATTAATTTAGGGTGAAGTCCAAAATGTCTCAGTATTTTCAATAGTGATATCCTATGAATGGAATCGTAAGCTTTCTTGTAAGTCAACAAATGTTATCGAGAGATGTTTATTTCGCTTTCTATAGTATGCCATAATTAACTTCAATGTGAGTATTTGCTCTGCACGACTTCTCCAAGGCCTGAATCCTCCTTGGTATTCTCCAAGTTCTTGATCTAGTTGGTCCTTAATCCTCCTGTAGAGAATCTTTGAAAAAATCTTATAAGTACAGTCCAGGAGTGATATACCTCTATAGTTGTCCGGATTACATCTTTCGCCTTTCTTGTGCAGAGGATGAATAATCGCTGTAGTCCATTGTTTTGGAAATTTCTCAGTAATCCATACTTTTTGTAGTATCATATGAAGAGAGGTATGACTTGGTATTCCAGCATATTTCCACACCTTTGCATACATTTGGTCTTCACTACCTGCTTTGTAGTTCTTCAATTCTTTAAGTGCAGTTTCAACCTCTTTTATTGTAGGGGGATTGATATTTGCAGGTTTGGTTTTTACAGGAGTATCAGTGTTGATTTCCAAAGTCTCTTCCGGTTCATCACAATTTAGAAGGTCCTTAAATGCCTCTGCCATTATTTCAGCATTCTCCTTATTGTTGTGTGCAGTTTTTCCATCTTTGTTTTTCAACCATAATGTAGGCGGGCTGTATTTTTGTAATTGTTTCTGAAAAGCTTTGTAATAGTCTCTAGAGTTGGTTTTATAGTGATTTTCCTCTACAGAGTTAATTAATTGTGTTTCATATTGTCTTTTACACTTCCTAATAATTTTGGAGAATTTTTCCCTTATGCTCTTGAGATTATTGGCACTTTCTTCGGACTTATGAGATTGGAATTTTAGCCAAGTGTGATGTTTGTTTTTTATGTACATTTTAGAAATACACTCCGTGACAAAAGAGGCACCCGCTATAACTCTTATGTTTATTAGTATTATGTTGTTTTTTGTTTGGTATGAAATATTTATCAGAAGTTGTTTCTAGTTTTGATTTGTCCAGATTTGATTGATAGTAGTACTTTCTCATTTTAAAGCCAACAGAGTGCAGTACGTAATGGTAAAAGAATCAAATTGGTTTTGTTAACGTGATATTACTTCCATATAGTTTAAAAAAGCGTTTATGTAACAGTAGGTTATAGCCGGCATGTGAATACTGTCGCATAAACATGACTACATTTCTCAAAGGGTTAATACACAGTTAGATGTCCTTTTTTATTTTGGAAATTTTAACATGTATGACTGCAGAATAGATAGGGTTGAAATATAAAATGATTTGCAGTTTGTCAAAGTTTTATTTGGTTTACGAGTATAGTGCATACTCATCTGATTAGTCTGTTGATAGCATTCAACATTGTCATTCAGAGTGAATGGGAGGACAAATTTTGGGAAATATCATAACTTTTTTTTTTTTTTGGAGGCTCCCAAACTCACCTACACCCCGCCGTCTCCACCCACTACTATGGCTGGTCACCAGGATGCAAGGTGGTACAGTATAACAGCAATAGAATATTGCTTTGATATACTGCACCATTATAAACTTAACATTGACATAATTAATGTTAAGTTATAGATGTTAATCATTTTTTTTTTGTAATCTTAACAGCTTTACATCATTAACATCTTTAATGTTAAGTTAAAGATGTTAATTATCATTTTTTATAATCTTTAATATGTTGCATTAAGATTAATGAAACTGATTTAACTAATTACTATGATTCAATCAGTTTATTTTAGCGGCACTTCACATAAAATCGACAAGAAGTTCTCCTTTTCTGTTCCTAACCATAGTAGTCATCAGTTTTTGTACAGAAAATATTTGGCGGCACTTCGTAGGCTTTCATTGTGAACTGCTGTGGCCCCACTCCGTTGACTAATTTTTAGCCGCTACATTCGCTTACGAAAACCAATTTTCATCCCCTATCTAAATATAATTTGTCTCCTTCTGATTTGTACCACAAAAGAAAACTTAATGCTGATCTTATTCTTTTGGTTGTCTGGACATCAGTCAAAAGCTTTGGCATCCATCATACACAACTTGTGATAACCAAGGTTATCAGTCACAATTTTGTACAATACTATTCACGATATCTGAGAGAAGACGACTAATCATGAAGCAAGGGGTTTTATCTGATTTTATTATTTAACTTCGCAACAAGTTCATCTATCACAAAAGATGATCATCCTCTTCTTTCTTCATTGGGGACATAAGTTCGTCTGTCCTTTCTGAAACGAATGGCACCATTTTCTTATAGCTAATGTTCTTTCTGTATATTGCACAAATTTCACCATGGATGTTTGCAGATTTTAAGCTTATCATCCACGGAAAATAAATTACAGTATGTTTACTATGGGATTTTCAATTATAGTGGCACAAGAAACATTTAAATAATTTTTTCATACTGGCACTTTATGGACGATGCCACTACCACCATTCCTGAACTGCCCTAGTACTTTTTGTGATTTCTAGTAGTTAATAAATATAAAAAGGAGATCTCATTGTATTATTAAGTATATGATTATTATAAAGTGTATAATTCTGTGATATGTTGTGTTCTTTTTTTGTATTCTTCTTGAACTGGCAGTCAACACTTTGAGGTTACTGTAACACACGCTTGGGCATAAGTGCCTGGTGATAAAAACAGCAACAGAATGTTTCTGCTCTATTTTCTATTGAGCCCATGTACTTTTTTATTACTTTTTTTTGTTGTTAATATGAAATTTTAATATTTAAATATTTTTTAAATACTTGTAAAGTAAATTTATTCAAGAAAACCTATCAAAAAATTATGATTTTTCATATAGGACCTTGTAAAATTTTGAGTAAATCTCTTTCTGAATTGAAGGTTAAGGAAGTAAGACTGTGTATTTTCAAAATGTACGCATAAATATATTTGTAAATTATAGTGACAAATATTTTCCCCCAATATTCACTGTATGTTGGAAAAATAACGGTACTTTTCAAATAAAAAATAAATTATTTCTTATTATTCAGAATACATCCCTTTTGCATTAATACAGAGCTGGGCATGTTCAACCAATGCTAACATAGATTTTTTTGTGTCATTTTTCGTAATCACCTCTTGGTTTCTTGTACTTGCGTAACATTGGTAAAAAAGTCTTTTATGGCAAGTTTGAGTTTCAGGAATAGGAAATAGTAACATGGAGGTAAATCAGATGAATATGGAGGATGTTAAAAGGTTTTGTTGCTAAAAATTCACAAACAGTAACAGTCCTGTGACACTACTTCCTTCTTTTTCATCTTTTTCTAGGTCTTCAGCTTTTATATTATGCGAAATATTTTTGTATTGTTGTGTGAGAATAATTCTGATATAAATTTTTGTAAACAGAAACCATTAAGTCGATCATGTTTAAAATTGTAAAACTAAAAGTGTTAAAATAATTAATAAAAATGTAATAATCATGTCCATTTTTGTTTTAATCTAGTGTTGCAGTTGTAAACTGCCAGTTAAATATAAATTGTAAAATTCAGAATTCAGTAATATTAAGTATATGTATATATATATATATATATATATATTTTGTATAAATGAATAAAAATGTAAGTGATTATTTTATGTTTTTGTACTATGAGTTTGTCTATGATTTTTTTTTGTAATCCCTAATTTGTGTACGTTGCAATCTGTTCAATTCAGAACAATAAGCAACCCCATGACCCAATGAGATGAGGATGATGTGTTTTTTTTTTTTTTTTTTTTTTTTCAGGGGTTCCTACGGCCGGCGCCGCTTCCCGCACTTCAATCTCCATTCTCTTCTATCCCCCCAATCACCCTCATCCATCCCTCTCTCCCTCATGGCTTCCTGTATTCCCTTTTTCCATGTTTTCCTTGGTCTACCTTTCTTCCTTCTGTTGGTCGGGACATAAGACAACATTCTTTTTGGCCACCTCTCATCACCCATTCTCTGCACATGACCATACCATATCAGTTGTCGTCTCTCTATCCTATCCACAATGGTATCTTCTACATGAGCTCTTTTCCTGATGTCGTCATTCCGGATATGGTCCAACCTGGACACTCTACATGAACGGCGCAGAAAGTCCATTTCAATTGATTTAAGCTGGTTGTCTATTTTTGATGTTATTTGCCAGCACTCTGCCCCATAAGTTGTTATTGGCTCCACAATAGTGTGGTACAACTGGACTTTTGTATTCATGTGCATTTTTGCAGACCATAAAATCGGGTTCAATTTCCGGATTGCTATTCTCCCTTGCACAATCCTATTTTTAACATCCTTCCTAGTTGAACCGTCTGATGATATGTAGGTCCCCAAGTACTTGAATTCCTTTGTGCTCTTGATAATTTTGTTGTCGACTTGAAGATCATTGGACTCTTCCCCTATAACCAAGTATTCGGTTTTGCTAATATTAATATTCAACCCCCATTCACAGTATTCATCCAAGAGTTTCCTTGTCATATACGCAATGTCCTCTTCATCGTTAGCTATGAGCACTTGATGATCGGCAAACAGTAGTGTATACAAAAAGGTATCTCCAATTTCAATCCCCATTCCATTACATTTCTTGCGCCAGGTGCTCAGTGCTCTTTGTATATATATCTTGAAAAGAGTTGGTGATAAACAACACCCCTGCTTCAAACCCTTGCTAACCCTGAATGGCGCAGATATTTTATTATTCAATTTAATCACACATTCTGAGTTCCTATAAAGTGTTCTTATTGCTCTGATGTAGCCTCTGTTGATGTTTGTTTCAGATAACACCTCAAACATCCTATTGATGGGAACATTATCATAGGCCTTTTCCAATGATGTGATGAGGATGATGTGTATGATGTGTAAATGAGGTGTAGTCTTGTACAGAATCAGGCCGACCATTCCTGAGAGAGTATGGTTAATTGAACCCCAACCATCAAAGTACACCGGTAACCACTATCTAGCATTCAAATCCGTATAAAAGTAACTACCTTTACTAGGATTTGAACCAGGAACCTTAGTCTCTGAAAATTAGCTGTTAAACAGCTGATTTTGGCGACGACTTTACCTCTAGACTATCCTGGTGGGTTTATGATATAGAGTGAAAAATCATTTCAAGTCTATGATATTGAGTAAAAATCATTTCAATCCATTGATTTTTTCATCATTTTCTTTAAATTTCAATATTTAGAGCGAAATCAATTATGCAGTTCATTGCGCTTAACTAAATAACTCATATAAATAAATTATAAGAGTGTGTATGATTGGAAGAATGAGTCTAACATGACTGATGGCTGTAGTAAATCATGTTAATGAGTTGACATACTGTGTTTATGTCTGATTCTAACACAGTAATACTCTGAAACTTCTTATGAGCAGTTCAGTGCTTTATTCTTCCTTGGACAATGTTCTGTTTACGGTTAAGTGCTATTTTAATTAGATACGAATGTGTTCTGATAGTAAAGTTGGCTTGCACTAAGCACTTCCTGAAACCTCAATTACGCATACAGCCAATAGCAAACAGAATGTTTGTTTATATCAATTCCAAAGATACGAGGTGTGGCTATTAAATAATGAGACTGATGTGATAAAAAGTTTTATTTTAATTTTATACATAATCACTTATTTTCACCTTCAATATACACTCCTTCTCTATCCCTACAACGCTCTATTCAAATTTTCCATTGTTGGAAACAGTGCTGGAAGTCATCTGTCAGCTCCTTCAGGACACATGCCGCTTCTCTTTTACAGCTTCCTTAGACTCAAATCTTGTCCCTTTTAATGCAGATTTCACCGTAGGGAATAGGTAGAAGTCACATGGTGGAAGATCTGGTGAATAAGGTGGATGTTCTAACACTGCGATGCTGTACTTGGCTAGGAACCTCTTGACAGATAATGCGGAATGAGCTGGCGCATTGTCGTGGTGAAGAATCCATGATTTTTGCTTCCACATTTCGGGGCGTTTTTCTCTTACTCTTTGACGTAGTTTAGAAAGTACCTCAAGGTAGTAATATTGATTAATTGTTTGACCTTAAGGAACCCAGTGAAGGTACACAATCCCATGGATATAGAAAAAAAACAATCATCATTGCTTTAAATTTTGACTTGCTCATTCGAGCTTTTTTGGCTCTGTGAAGTTCGGCTCTTCCAGTGCATGGATTGGCGCTTCATTTCCAAATCATAAGTAAAAAACCACTTTCATCACATTTTATTATCTTCTACCTGTTCCCTAAGGTGAAATCTGCATTAAAAGGGACAAGATTTGAGTCTGTAGAAGCTGTAAAAGAGAAAGCGGCACGTGTCCTGAAGGAGCTGACAGAAGATGACTTCGAGAAGATGAAGCACTGTTTCCAACAATGTAAAATTCGCATGGAACGTTGTAGGGATAGAGAAGGAGTGTATATTGAAGGTGACAGTAAGTGATTGTGTATAAAATAAAAATAAATTTTTTTACGTCAGTCTCGTTATTTAATAGCCACACCTCGTATGTGAAACAGATGATAGTGTTTGATCTGTTGTATATTTTACAATGTGTACATCATTGTGTGACTTTTCATGTTCCATTCTTTCTTTCATGTGAAACTTGCTTCAAATGTAAGACTCATTAATAACTGAAAAAATTCCACATTTTTTTTAACACACTTAGATGATAATGAGATTAGTAACAGATGTGTTGGTTGAAATGCAAGATGTTATTTTTAATGTATGGAACTACAAATTAAGAGTTTTCCTAAAATATGAGAAGTTATCCTTTACAATTCACAATGTCTTCATGAATATTGTCATGATGATTTTCACATTTTATTTGAGATCAATAAGTTATTTGAAGTCACTTTCTGTTAGTATTAAGTCGAACTAGGAATTTTCTGTTTCTAGTTCAAGTTCATTCAATACTGAACTGTGTCTATACAAAAAATAGTTTTATACAGAGTGCATGATGGCGATTGTGTGAGATGGAGCACCAGTGTTACCAGTTAAAGCAGCTAACACATTCAGGTTAACCCATTCAACAAAATCCAATTGGAGCTACAGTAAGGTGTACTTACCATTTCTACACTATTATACGAGGTGTGTCTATTAAATAACGAGACTGACGTAAAAAATTTAATTTTAATTTTATACATAATCACTTAATGTCACCTTCAATATACACTCCTTCTCCATCCCTACAACGCTCCAAGTGAATTTTCCATTGTTGGAAACAGTGTTGGAAGTCATCTTCTTCAGGACACTCTTTTACAGCTTCCACAGACTCAAATCTTGTCTCTTTTAATGCAGATTTCACCTTAGGGAACAGGTAGAAGTCACATGGTGCAAGATCTGGTGAATAACATGGAAGTTCTAACACTGAGATGCTGTACTTGGCTAGGAACCTCTTGACAGATAACGCGGAATGAACTGGCACATTATCTTTGTGAAGAACCCATGATTTGTCCTTCCACATTTCGGGACGTTTTTTCCTTACTCTTTGACGTAGTTTAGAAAGTACCTCAAGGTAGTAATATTGATTAATTGTTAGACCTTCAGGAACCCAGTGAAGGTACACAATCCCATGGATGTAAAAAAACAATCGACATTGCTTTAAATTTTGACTTTTTTTTTTTTTTTTTTTTTTTTTTTTTGTTTAACGTCCGAATTTTGACTTGCCCATTCAAGCTTTTTTGATTCTCTGTAAAGTTCGGCTCTTCCAGTGCATGGATTCTTTCCAGATCATAAGTAAAAAACCACGTTTCATCGCATGTATTATCATTTCCAAAAAATTTGAGTCATTTTCAATCGCGTACAAAGTGTCAGTAAAAACATTTTTGCGAGCTTCATTTCAAACATTTTTGAGCGGCATGTGTCCTGAAGGAACTGACAGAAGATGACTTCCAGCACTGTTTCCCACAATGGAAAATTCGCATGGAGCGTTGTAGGGATAGAGAAGGAGTGTATATTGAAGGTGACAATAAGTGATTATGTATAAAATAAAAATAAAATTTATTACAACGTCAGTCTCATTTTTTAATTGCCACACTTCATACACTGTTAATAGAACAGTTAGTTGTATTGTATCCTAGCATTTTTCTGCCTGTTCATCTTTCAGCTTTTTCCTTGTTTTTCTCTTAGTTCGATTCTATGAAAATTCAATTTTTTAGAAGCATAAATAGCTTTTGCTTGTAAAATAATTGTATTATAGTATTCAGTTTTTTACTTTCTCTTGCCTATATGAATATATAGGAAGGAAAGTATTGTTTTCATGTCGATTTTTCGAAATTGAGTTTTCACCGGATCTATACGTTTTCAGACCCCCTGAACCCAAAAAACATGTTTTTAGCGATTGGTCTGTGTGTGTGTGTGTGTGTGTGTGTCTGTGTGTCTGTGTGTGAACAGAATATCTCAAGAACGGAACATCGTACGAACTTGAAACTTGAAACTTAAGTTACATACCACTACCGGACGCGACACGAACATTTTCATCAAAATCGGTCAACCGGAAGTAGTAGTTTATTCGTATAATTTTTCAGTTTTTTGCGATTTTCTCAAAAACTGGTCCTACGATTTTTTTTTAAAATCGCCTATTTTACTCAATTTTTTATTCTCTACAAGATAGGGTAGGCGCCATGTTTGCTGAAATTCTCGGTGAGGCTGTTTTCACGTAAAAACGTTGTTTTTTTAAGATTACGGCTTTAATATACATTTTAGCGCAAAAACTTATATAATAAAAGTTGTAGAGAATTTAAAAACCTACAACTTCTGTTTCAAACATTTTTTTGTATAACGCTTAGTTTAGCGGTAATTTGCGATTTTCTGTTTTTTTTCTCACGAAAACGTGAGAAAAATCGATTTTTTTAACATTTCGGTCTTAGTATGCATTTTACGACAAAAGTGTATATAATTAAATTTATAGAAAATTAAAAGATCTACAACTTTTGTTTAGAGCATTTTTCTCTACAGAGCCTAGTTTAGCGTGAAAGCGTGATTTTCCGTATTTTTAAGCCAAACTGAGTTCGATTGTCATTTTGCGTCATTCACTCATGATTAAAATAAGGTTATGTTTTTGAGGTTAGTTTTTGTTCATTTCTAATGTTAGGTTTATTGTTAATTATTTGCATTGGCAAGAGAAAGTTGTGTGAGTGTTTCACACCAGATTTTTAATTTTGGGTGACTTCTTGTTATGTATTTTGTTGTTCATTTAAAGTTACAACACTGCGTTTGTTATTACACTGGTATGATAATTATGAACAATTCTCATCAAAATGTTATCAGGTGCTCACCAACCAATAAATGTCATAAATTCACAGAGCAGTCTCACATCTCTTTTTCTTTCTTTCCTTCTTTTTTCTACTATTTCTTTTCCTGTTCCTTTTATTCATTTATTAATAAATAATATTATTTTTGATCAAGTTTTGCTAAACTATTTTTACATGAGGATTTTTTTTTTTGCTATTAATTTGTTATAGTAGTTAGTAATTTTATTGAAGCATTATTTTATTTTTATGAGAAGAAGAGACAAAAAGTGTATTAGGATGTATATTATGTCAATAAAATTTGTTTTTTTTTTCTTTAACATCCGACTGTTTTGCAATTACTGCTAATGCAGACGGTGAAGGATGAAATGATTTTTTGTAACGTATGAAAATATGCCGTGCCTGAATGGGATTCGAACCCGTCAATAAAATAGTTATAAGCAAAGATTGTTTTGTTAACATGAAAATTTTTTATGTCAGTGAGGCTTATATAGATAAGTTCTGTTAGCTCAGCATAGACTAGTGCTTGAAGCACTGGGCTATGGTGACAGCCTATACAGAATGTATTTAAAAGGTAAGGCCAAACTTTAGAAAGTAAATAAGAAAAAATGTTCATTACAAATGAAATTCAGTAACACTTTTTGAACACCATGTATAATGAAATTCAGTAGAAAGTAATATGACACAGACAGATTTCCGATAGCATTTTCACTCGTGAATTAATTGAAAGTAAATTTGAAACGAGATTAAAATGATGTACTTCATTACAATAAATTAATGAATTATAGAATAAATATTACATGTTCATATATTTAAAATGTTCAATCAAATTCACGAATGAATAAATGTGTTCATTTCAAAATTCATGATTATTTTATTTTAATGTTATGCAGTTAATTACAAAGAAATTTTATCTGCCTGATTTTTAAATTTTCATTTAGGTCTACTGTTCAAACCTGATGACCTGACGTTATTTATACGACCACAAAAATTTTCTTTATTATAAAATATAAATTTTTGTCACAGAAGAGATAAAAGCGATCTAGTTATTTAAGCACATTACAGAAAATAACCAATTGACGCTAAACCATGCGCTACGCTGTCGAAAAAAAAATGCTAGAAAAAATGTTTTTTGTCATCAGTTTCTTGACTGGTTTGATGCAGTTATTCAAGCTGCTCTATCTTGCACAATTTTTTTCATATCTACAAACCTGTAACACCTTGCATCTCTTTTAATTTGCTTTAAATAAAATATTCTAACCTTTACCTCCCCCTACAATTCACTCCCTCAATATTATCCTGCATTATTGATAGAGCAATACCTGGATTTCTTAAGATATGCCCCATTAACAGCCTATCACTTCTGGTAAGATATTTCCATAGACTTCTTTCATCCACTCATCTAAGAACCTCTAAATTACTTATTTAATAATAATAAAAATTGTAGGTTTATTATTTTCTACAACTTTGATTATTATATGCCTTTACTCTAAAATCCATATTAAGGCGACAATCTTTAAAAAAACAAGTTTTTACCTCAAGAGCACAGCCAAACACTCATGAACATACCCAGGATCAAAACTGGGGGGGGGGGGGGACAAGCCATGGTCATTCAAGTTGTAACAGGTCCGTTCAGGTTAAAACCTGAATGACCATGGCTAAATAAGTAATTTACAGGTTCCTGGACGAGTGGATGAAAGAAGTCTATGGAAATATCTTACCAGAAGAAGTGATAGGCTGCTAATGGGGCATATCTTAAGACATCCAGGCATTACTGCTCTATCAGTAATGCAGGATAATATTGAGGTGATTTTAAACTTAATGTATGAGATTTTATTAATAATTTAAGGCCTTTTAATACCAATTTTTCAAATTTTTAATAGTTTTTGAATTACTGGACTGGGTGCCTTTTACTTCTGTAATAATTTTTTTTAAATTATTCATGCCTCTAAGGCAAAGTACTATGTCCATAAGTCTGTGTGATATTTCATGGTCATGGAATAATACTACAATGTAGGAGGTGAAAAGGAATATGTGGAAATGGTGCTTGTGAAAGTCTAATAACATTAGTTGTCATTTTACAATAGCAGAAGTATAAAGCACTATACGGACATGGTGCCTGAGAAATTAATAATTATGCAAAGTAAAAAGCTACATGTCTATATAGTGCTCTTTACCTTGATATTACAATGGGACTTGGTGTCCTTTACTACTAGCTGAATCCTGTATTATTAGATGTAGGACGTAGTGCTGTATACCTCTGGAAAGAGCACAAAAAGTTTTATAGAACAATGTAAAAAGTCAATTTTGAAAAATGGGACTTGGTGCCTTTTACCTCCGGTGTACAGAATGATTCAAATTAGGTTATATTTTCATTATTTACATTGGCAAAAGATAGTCATTTAAGTGTTTCAGGACAGATCTGAATAGCTTATGTTTTTCTTGGGAGATTGCTTACTCTCGTGAAAGTGGTTTTATATTTTTGGTTTTACGTTGAATGTTATGTAAATTCTAATGCAGGTTGTTACCCCCGTGACCCCTGGCATAGAACTCAGTTGCATTGACCACTTCACCAAGGTGTCGGCCTTAAGAGATGAAGACGAAGACATTGATATATGAAACATTGAAATGTAGGGTTGGGGTTACATGGTAATCCTATCTGGTCCACGGACTAAAGTGGTACCATAACAGGGTAATAATTGATGATGTTTCTAATGACGTAGCCATTTCAGAATAGGACACTTAAATTTGTACGTTGATTGAGCATAGTGTAAATAGATGATGGTGATGCAATATGTGTAATGTTTATTAAGTGAGGATAAGTGATTGTATTATTCAGTGTAAATGAAGGCAAGGTCTGTCAGCAGAAATTGTGATCTGTTATCTCAACAGTACAGACACAGTTCTCTAACAGTGTCTTCCTTCTGCTGGTTGCCTAAAAAGTATTGGAACGATTCAGTAACCATTTTTAATTACTGTTAATAAAAATCTGGTGTGAAACACTCACACAACTTTCTCTTCCAATGCAAATAATTAACAATTAACCTAACATTAGTAATAAAACATTAGAAATAAACAAAAAACTAACTTCAATAAACATAACCTAATTTTAATCATGAGTCAAAGACACAAAATGAAAATCAACCTCAATTTGGCTTAAAAATACAAAAATCACTCTTTCACGCTAAACTAGGTTCTGTAGAGAAAAACGCTCTAATTAAAAGTTGTAGATATTTTAATTTCCTATAAATTTGATTATACTTTGTTGTCGTAAAACACATACAGTGAAAAATCATTATACAGCTAAGAATCAGATGGTATCTTTGACTTTCTGTAAAAATTTGTTTTTGTTATTTGCAAGTTTTTCCGTAGACCCATTCAATCAACCATACTCTCTCAGGAATGGTCGGCCTGGATCTATACAAGACAATGCCTCATTTACACATCATGTACATCATCCTCATCTCATTGGGTTATTGGATTGCTTATTGTTCTGAATTGAACAGATTGCAATATATACACATTCTTCTTCTTCTTCTTCTTCATCATCTTCCCTTATGTGGCGTGAAGTGTCGGGGTGTTTCTCTGAATCGTTTATTCATTTCACATAGTGTGGGTTATTAGCCCTATGACCATGCTAGCTCAGTGTAGGGGCAGCCCCTACACTGCAGCTGCCATGTAGGCAGCCTACATGGCCTCCTGGCTTGCCAGATTTTTAAAGTGTTTACTCTCCTCCCCGCTTCGTGAACCTTTCTTTCTCTCTGGTTCCTACTTCCTGAGATGTCGCCGATGTTTGGGACCATCAGGTTGCGGGGAGTTTGCTGGTTTTTGCCCACCCTGGGTATCTTATTACCCCAGTTCCCTCCAACAACTTGGCGAGCGTACCCAATCGCCAGGGGTGGCACTCGATAGCAGATCCAGCAACAGCCATGGGACATACACACATTAAGGATAAAAAAGAGGCTTAATGCATTTAACAAAGTTATTTTACATTAAACCTAAAAAGGTGTTATATTTACCACTGATTTTAGTGTTTTATATCAGATATCTTTAAAAGTGGAAATGTAATGTAGACCCAGGTATACAGATCTCGGATGGCTTCTTTATGAACTCTCTTTTATATGCGGATGACAAAGTTGTAATACAACAGAATGAAGACGAGTTACAAAAATCGGTATTTATGTTGGAACAAGTTGCAAAACAATACAATCTGGGAATATCATCCACAAAATCTAAAACTATGGCTTTTAAAGGTAAATATACAATAAGGACGAGAATAGAGATGAATGGAAGGGCAATAGAACAGGTTAAACATTTTCAATATCTTGGGAGTGATGTTTCATACGATTTTGACAAAGACATAACAGTTAAACTGGCCAAGTTTCAGAATGTTTGTGGAAATATTCACAGACATCTGAAGAATAAAACGAGGAAGGAAACACGCCTCAAATTTTTCAACACTATTGCGGTTCCAACACTCCTATATGGCAGTGAGTCTTGGGTACATACTGCTAAAAGCGATAGTAAAATTCAAGCTGCGGAAATGAAGTTTTTACGAAGTGTGCATGGATGAACCAGAATGGATAGAATAAGGAACGTGGATATTAGAAGCGCATTATCAGTTCAGTCTTTGCATGAAAAGATAATAAAAAATAGACAAAGATGGTGTAGTCACCTGGACAGAATGCCAAACGAAAGGATGCCAGTGGCAGCTTTAAATTATCAACCAGTTGGCAGAAGAGATGTAGGGAGGCCGAGAGGGAGATGGGTACCGGAACAGGTTCATGTAACCTAATCCTTGGAAGTGAAGATGATGATGATGATGATCTTTAAAAGTATTGGAGCTACAGTTCAGGGACCGGTTTTATTAAATTATTCAGGTTAAAAACTATTTAGATGCCATCTAGTTTGATGCTTAGCGAAATCCTTAAAAATTTCAGTACACTCTCATTTATCAGGATAACTGAATTCCAGACAAATTTTTTAGCCAGACGTAACAAATTAATGAAACATTTCTGGACCTACATGTTTGTATGAACATGTTTTTCTTATTTTTAGCTCTGCAATCACTTCCTAGAGTTTGGCTTACCTTTTAAAGACACCCTGTAGAACTTAGCACCGGTAACAGATTCATGAAAAAGTTAATGCAGTCAGCTGTAAGGTTTACCATATTTTATAATAATTTGAGTGTAAGCAGTGAATGATAAATTTGAAATGATTATTAAGTAGAGTAAATATGTAGGGGCTGTAATGAAATGAATGTAAAACAAAACATGATTTTATTTTGTGTATCTATTAAAAGATTAGTTAATGAGGAGCAAGGGCCTACTTGTTGATTTAGCCGTGCCGATAAAATATTTATGGATTTCAATAGAATATGGAATATGACTGACAACACGCAACAAATCTATTTCATGTAATAATCTTTCGTTTTAAATATTTAACGAACATCAAATAAACAATCGAACCACGGCTCCGTTAATTACAATACAGCATATTGTATATAGTTAATCAGTTGTTTTATTGATCCGGTCCACCGCCGACAAATATTAATTCTGCTTTTCATAATTATCGACGGCTGGATCCTATAATATAAAATAATGAGATGAAATAAAATGCATTTAAAACACTCGTTGTTTGTCATAATCCTTTTCCTCTATTTTCAAATGTTTTCGTTCATCGTCCGTCGTTATTAAACTTCATTATTTCTCTGCTGATTTCATCGTACCGGGCATTTGAAAAGTGTACTTTACAAATACTGGCTTTATTTATAACCTAAATAACTGAAGGTATTTTTCCATAATGGGGAGGTGGAGTGTTAAATTATGTGCACTCAATCTGCTAGTTCCAGGGCTACAAAAATAGTTCTGTTTCTTATCACATGGTCAGCCAGTTATATGACTGAAGAATTTAAGAACAGAAGAGGTACAGGTGTAAAAGAAACTAGTAAGAGTTATCTCCTCCGAGAGTAATAAATTTCATCATTATCCAGTCAGACCCTATGGTGAATGAAGTGAACGTGCCATTTGCAGGATGGAAAGTAGATGCTTTTCAGAGGGCCTGACATGCTGATAAACATACTTTTTCATTCAGTGAGGAAGGTGCATGTAAAACACCTTACTCCTCATTTTACTTAGTAAAGCTTCTAGAGTTTCGACCAGCCTTCTGGCTGATGACCTAAACAACAAAAATTGAAGGTAAAGAAAAACAATCTAAATACAGTATTTTTACTTTACATGTATGGCTAAAAGAGCTGTCATTTTTCTATAAAATCTTATGGGTTGAAAGAGAACAAAAGAATTCTTTCTACACCTCCTTCTTGTAGTCCTCCTCCTCCACCCCTTTCTTGTTCTTCTCCTTCTCCTTCCTCAGCCCTTTCTTCTTGTTCATCCACTTTGTCTTTCATCTTTCTCATTCGTACTTCTACCTCCTTCTTCCTTCTTGTTCTTCATTTTCTCCTTCTACTTCTTCTCTTCCCTCTTTTGTAGTCATCCATTTGGTACTTCTTTCTCATCCTCTTGTTTTGTTGTGTTTCTTTAACTTGCTTTACCTTTTCCCTCATCTTCCTTTATCTTTGTTTCACCTTCCTCTCCTCTTCCTACTGTTCATCTCATTCGTCTCTCTGGTCCCCTCCTCCTTTTCCTTCATATACATAAGTGTATCTTAGTCTTATCAAATAATCTGATTATCTCTTTCATGGTCATCCCATTTTCTGTTGTAAAATTGTTGTATTCTTCCAATTTATGAGGACTTCTCCAGTCCTTTCCTTTTAATGTCAATTAAATGACGATTAGTACATGATGAACAATTATCTTGTTAACTCTGTAAGGAACTATACAGAACGTGAACATATTCGAGTCGGGTTGTCGTTAAGAATATAGGTTTTCATCTTGGAATTTTTTTACTGTAAATTGAAAAACATGACAAAATCTATCGGGAAAAATGTTAAAATTACCATGAAACCCTTTAGAGTTAATAAGGGCAGCTGTTTCTGATATTTTATTTCAAGTTTCATTCGTTTAAAAAACCCACAGGAGATACCCGTATTTCAAAGATTAAATTTTTGAAATTTCCAGGCCTTCATCAGAGTTATTTTGAAGCTTGCCAGTAAGTAAATAAATACCCCGGCCATGTTCCAAATGTGGCACAAAGTAGTTTGGAGGTAGGGCTGTTAACTCACTGCCTCCAAACAGGTAAAATCTTTCTTTCAGGGATTACTACTGCAGACTCTTCCGCCCACTTAGCTGTTGAGAATTTCTTACTCTTCCACCGCTGAGACCGTTGGTCATTTCCACCAATCTCGTAAGAAAAGGGTACATCTAGGTCAGATGGACTCAGCATTTTTTAATGTAATTGTTATTCCTTTCCTTCCACATTTACCTATTGCTTGTGAAATGAGGTTCGGAACCAGTACAGTGGTTATCTGCTTATTTTAGTGTTGCTTTCTGCTGCTTAGTGTTGAATCCTGACCGCGTAGCAGGTATCAAGAAAAAAGGCTGCTAAAATTATATTGTTAAGATCTTAAGCAGTTTATTATTTGCTGGAACACAAAAGAAATAAAAATGTTTTGCATGAACTTGATGTGAAAGGGACGATGCCAACTATTTGAATAAACAGGCAAGAGTGGTGTAGTCATTTGTTGCGGATGACACAGGATCGGACACCCAAACTTGTGTTTACTTACAGGCCAACCGAACAGCTTAGTATTAGGTGACCTCGGAAAAGATGGGCACTCATCATGGAATAGTAGACTACTAAGTTTGAAGCCGGAACAGATCAGGAGACCTAATCCGTATTATTTATGACGTTGAACTTTTTGAACACCTTGTTATGGGTTGTTTGACTATAAAATTATTCATAATTGTCGGAGTAATAATTCATCTACTTAATCCGTTTTTGTTTGAATCTAATCTGGGCGTACTTAGTGGAGTGGGGAAACCGAATAACCGACCGACTTCATTATTCATTATTTATTACTAACTTATTTGTAGTTTAGCTATTGTGAAACCATTATTAGGAATTTAGTTAACAGTATTTTATAATCGCATTGACAAACGTTGTACAATCACTGTGATTTTAAATTCGTTATAGTTTATCCAAAATTTTGTCTTTTCATATTTCAATGTAGGCTATGTTATTTTCTGTGACAATAAAATTGATTAATTAATAATTGTACATCCATTTTTTGTATGAATTAACTGATCGTCTCTTCTATTCGGGAAAGAAAGAAGGGTTTTCATAAGGCATGGCATACCAACCGGGAATTGACTCGTCAACCTTTCAAAAAAAGGTACCTATAGCCTACGATAGTAACCTGATCCATTTCTTGTATTAATTGGTAAAACCTGTATGGTTTCACACAAACCTAAGCTAGGCAAAAAAATCTTTTGTGAAATACTTACACAACTTTTTCATCCCAATGTAAATAATAAAAAATTTAATTTAATTTTAATCATGAGTGGATGACGCCAAGAAAATCAACCTCTCTGTTGGACTTAGATTTTGATGAGCAAATTATAGAAAATCACAAATTGACATTTAACTAAGCACTGTAAAAATAACGTTAACAATAAAACTTATAGGTTTTTCATTTCCTATAACTTTAATTACTATATATTTTCCATAAAATTTCGAATTAAGGCCACAATCTTAAAAATAAATCATTTGTTGCTATGAGAGCACAGCCTCCGAGAATTTCAGCAGACATGGCACTTACCCTTTCATTTAGAGCATACAAAATTTAGTAAATGAGGGGATTTAAAAAAATTTTACGAGCCTATTTTGAGAAACATGTAAAAAGTGAAAAATTACACAAATAAACTGCTACTTATGGTTGTTCGATTTTAATGAAGATTTTTATGTTGAGTATCCTTTTGGTTTGGACTAGTCTTTGGTCGAAACAGGTTTTTTGAGTTCCTGGTACAACGTGGTGGAGTCAGCGAGAACAGAATAAAGATCTTTATTCTGTTCTCGCTGGGTGGAGTAAGTTACTGAACGGTAACTAATACTATCTTTTAGTATCTGGTACTAATGCAGGTAAGGTATAGTGACTGAGCGAAGAAGATTGTTTTTTATTTTGTTGTCTGCGCTCAGTTCGATTGGACTGGTGACGGACGAGTCGTTGAAGAGTGATATTTTGGGTCTAAATACAAGCGATTTTATTAGGAACAGAACTGTTAGTGCGTTCATTGGTCTAAATTCTCATGCTCGGTCAACTGCACTCATAACTTCACTCCGTGTAGCCTACAGAACGTAAGTTCTATATTAAAAAAAGATAGTGTAATACGAGTAATAATAACAACATGAAGAACACTATTTCCATTCGACGTAAAACTTTTTGATTGTGTTTTCTTTATATTTTCTACTCTACAATCTTAGAAACTGATTTACGTACATAACCTATATAAATAAAATTGTGATATTGTCTGCGCAATTTTTCAAAATGCCCCAAATTTAGTTTCTACGCCAAATCTACTAAGTAATCACCGAAAATAAGTTCAGCAGAATTTTTGTCTGTTTGTATGTTACGGGGGATCACGCAAGAACCGCTGAACCAAATTCAATGAATTTCGGTTTTTAGGTTCTGGACATTATCGAAATGAAAATAGGCTATAATTTTTTTAATATCACAAAGGGATGGGGGAGTTCAGAGGGAGGGATAAACCAAAAACTGCTAATATCTCCGTTAAAAGTCAATCTATCAAAAAATGTCATAATCGAAATTACGAAACGTTTAAAGACAAATAAATTTAATAATGTAAACGTTTTAATTTTTATGCATAATAACGGAGATATAACCAATTTTATAAAAATTAACAGCAATATTTTAGAAAACAAAATTAACATAACAATAAACACAGGTTTACGCGCCGCTGTTATTCATTCCGAAGCTTTTACCCTACCCCTTCCACCAATACCTAACCTTATACGACACACCCGTTCTCGGTAATATTGTCAGAAATGAAAGACAGTCAGTCACCTTAGTAGTTAACCATGGCGGAGTGTTCCAATTGTGTTTTACCTTTCATTTCAATTTTTATTGCTCTGTGGCGAATAATTAAATTACCTACAGTTAGCTACAATACACACAGATTTGTATGAGTTAAAACTTCAAAACATTAATTTTCATTGCTTTATATAAATAGAAAAATTTATTTATGTAAAATAATTAACTACGGTTCTGAAAATAATAAAGCGCTGCGTAACTTGATTTTAAAACACCTAGAGCTCGCTTTTATTTTATGTCCAACTATTTTGTTTTGTCATTTATAATAATACTGACGTTGAAAGGAGGTATACGAATAGATAACAATGAATGATTTAAGAATATCAGACCTGATAGGGATCGAACTCGGTACACCAACAGACTGTACACAGCACCAAGAAACCCGACCGAAGAACGGGCATTTTAGCTAGTTCATACTATAATGCAATAAATACAGTAAATTCCCTCTTATCCGGTTTTCTAATATCCGAAACCTTCGATATCCGGCACAGGATTTTAAAAACCTAATTTTGAAAAATCACATTTTGAGACGGGCATTCCATTTAGATTTATTGAATTCTGTTTTGGGGAACAGCTAGTAATTCTAACGTAGCCATAGTTCATAGACACCGATATAAAATTCTCAGAACACTTACACAATCACAATTCTACATATATCTCAAATAACATTTTAGACATAGATTTAAACATACCCACAGTAAAATAAGAAATATTACAATCCTTCTCAAGAAAATCATCCCAACGTTTTGGGAGTGAATTTCTTAAATAACGCACTAGCATTAAGGAGACTACGACGGAAACATTCTGCAGACCTTTTATGAAGATAACAAAACGTATTAAAGAGACGGTGCATCGATGCGTGAGTGCTCCATTCAAGACACATACACCATTTTTTTTTTTTTTTTTTTTTTAGTTTAACGTCCGACTATTTTGTAATTACTGCTAATGCAGACGGTGAAGGATGAAATGATTTTTATGTACGTATGAAAATATGCCGCGCCTGAGTGGGATTCGAACCCATACACCAGTGTATGATAAACGTATTCATATGATATGATGGGCTATAAAGGGCTTCTACGTTCAACTGCATGGAGACCCCTTAATTTCTTTTACAAAAGATTTAAGGGAACCGGCCGGTATAGAAGGCTAGTGTCTTATCCATACATTCACGTTGTGTGGCCTGTTAGTAACCGTGTGACCGCTCATCAGCACGAAGACCGTCTCATGGTGAATGGAACTGGAAGGGCTGCCCACTCCACCCTGGCAGAAGGTGGCTTGGGGCACTCAGTCAACCAACAAAAAGCTGAAAGCAACAGCAAACTACAGCTTTTTCTATCTGACTATAATTATCGTGGGGAAACTCTTCATGTATGATTCTGGTTAGTCTTACTTAGTGTTTGGGACTATATAAATTTTATGTTTTGTTCAATTCATTAATTTATTTTCTGTGTTCTATTTAAGATATCATTTTATCGGTCTCAACCAATGAGGGTTGATATATACCTGTGCATACAGACAGTTTTATACTGAACTGGACACAGTCGTCCGCTAACTCGCAAACGCAAAAGAACGCTCTCTGTGCAGTCTTACGCTTTTCCGCTTTCGCCCTAGTATTAGGAATTATTCCGCGACCGCTAATTTGTTTTCTTTATATTTTTAAGTGTATTTCTCTATTAAATTCACGCATCGCTACGTATTTAACGCGCTGGAGATACTCCGAAAACTAACCGCGCAATTACAGTCCACTTCAAGATCTTCGGCAGCTCACCACTCATCGGAAAGCCACTGGTACCAGCTGGTAAGTCGCAGGACTTCTAAGGTGAGTGGAATCAACTTTTTATTTATCGACAGTAAGCTGCTAAACGCTCCGCCACTGACCCTACCACTTAGTATATAGACAGGTCTTCAAGAGCTTCGGGAACATCAAGAACTTCGAGAACTTCAAAATATGACTTGCGGAAGATAGCTTGGAGAACTACATCAAACCAGCCGAGAGACTGATGAAAAAATGATATGATACGATTAACGTATTATATGTATTCATTCATAATATTTATTCACAGTTCCATGGCTACACAGACTAAATTTTTCTGTTGTAAAAAATGCCGGTCAGAAGAAAAAATTGTTTTTCGTAGCGCAGTGGCGTGAGTGTGAGAGTACCACCTTTAATAATGGCTATGAAGTGGAATAGGTCGTTGGTCACAGTCGAAATTCTGTTCATTACTTGTTTCTGAACTACAATAGTTCAGCACTTAGAGTTTTTTAAAATTTATTTTTACCCGAAAACAAATTAAATCATAGCTTTAAATGAATGCCTTTAACACTACACTAGAATACTCAAACCCATTTTGTATTTTGGGCTATTTCTCCAACTGGGGCAACGCAAGTAAATGCTGAAATGCTCTGTTTTCTATAATTTTTTGTTTATTTTGATATCCCTTCCGATATCCAGATTTCTTTTACTCAAAATACCAGACGCAACTTTAGTTTGGATGTCAAAGTAAGTATTATTGTAAGTACTTACGTATTTTTTTCCTTGTTAATAATTAACCCAGTACTTCTTCACCGTGAACTGCACCTGTATTTGCTAACTTCTAACTGTTGCAGAATGTATAGGTCATTAGTTCTGCTAAGTACATTCGGTTTCTATAGTCGTTTGCACGTTCAGTTGACACAATATAGTAGTATAGGACAGTGTATTTCTTATGGGGCTCTGACTGCTACTAGCGCATACACAAACATCGGCTTTGTAGATCAATCAATGCCATTATAACCAATAACTTTCCCCTCCTCCGCGCCACATCGATAACAAACATTGGACCTATTCCGTTATTTCACATCACATCATGTGTAACCTTAAAGTCGTCTCATGTAAACGCATCTTTACTATTATTACTGATGACTCCCACTCACTAGAATTAATTGTAGATATTGTTTGCACGTTTATTACACGTTCAATACACGTTAGTTGCTTGTTTGCTTCGCACGTGTTCTGTTGAATATATAACGAATCTTTTGGAATTGGTTCCTATTATTTCTACTAAGGAAAGAGCTATATAATTATTTCCTTCAAGAGAAAGGAATACTGCGTAATCCGCGCATTTGCTTAAATGGACACGATATGATACTAAACACCACTGTCCAGGATCGTTGGTTGTGTTATAAAGCAATCTGAAGAATTAGTGAACCTCTTAGAAGCGACACATTTCTCGCTAATAAAAAGTTGGATTATCGAAGAATCATTCTCTTCATTTACAGTTGGTGCAGAGTACGCATCAATTGAATGGTGCGAAGATGAATTTTTAATAAATTTGTGTTATTTTTTTGTATTTTTAAATTCTAATGTTTTGTAATTGTTTGGTCTTACAGTAATTGTTTTGTAATTTGTGAAATACAGCTTGTAAAAGATAAACAAAACAACCAAAAATAAAATAAAAATGAAAACCGGAAATAAAAGAAACAGGCTATTGCTGGTCGACGGTACTGAGCACGTGCGGCGATTGCTGGGTCGAACAGTAAAGGTGCATTCACACGATATTTTGATGATGTGAAATAACGGAATAGGTCCCAAACATTTATAATGCAGAATAGCCTATGTGACAATTAATTAATAATTAACACTATAAAATTATAATACTGAACTTCATATATGGATTGCAAATGTGAAATATTTTTTCCGATATCTATACTGGGAAAGATTTTTTAGATTTGTAATAACCGATTGCGTCATTTGTTTACATTTATCATGCAGTGTTTAGAAAGTGTGGTGAGGGAATGTGAAGAAGGGATTAGTAGGTCTGCAGTTAAATAGATAAGATATTCATTTTAACCCCCATAATAAAAGAAATTTTTTTACAGTTTTTTGATTTTTTTACAATTCATTAAACATTCTACATAATAGACAATTTTTTCCTGTTAAGCAAAACTTGAATTGTAGTTCTACCTTTAAAAAATACGTTCTATAAAGGTTTAAAAAATGTATTTATATCCATTCAGATGCCTTTAATATTGATGTTTTTAGTGTTGCTAATAGCATTGACGATTCCCATAAGATCCATTGTGTCAACTGAACGTGCAAACTACTTTAGTACAAAGTACCAGTCTTTTACGGCTGCACCATCACTACTTTGGACAGGACTCCAAAGTCTGGTACTTGGACGTTGTAAAGCATAAACGGAGAGAAGACAGAGAAGACGATTTTATTGTTTATAATATATAAATTATTGATCCACGAAGAACACTGAAAACAAATTTCTATTATGTCTAAGACGCAGACCCTAAAGTTAAAACAATTTAGTTACAAATTTAAACTATTTTAGTTTTACTAGAAAATAAATATTCCGGTTGATGGGTGGTATTAATACGGTTTATAAAGTTGTTAAACAACGTTTTCAACTATGTATAAATAAATTTAATATTGAGAGGGATGTTTTACTCGTTACTTATACTCTAACACTCTCTCTCACTTACACAGATAGATAGATAGAAAGAGAAGAGCTTACAGCCTGGTCAGCAAAACCAATATATCAAAAGTTGAACCACCTCATTAGGCCTGCAGCGTTTAATTTCGCTAACTCCGGCGAATCGATGGTCGGCTTTTCTTCCTCTTCTTCTTTTCTAATATCTAGATTAAAGGTCTACCACGATAGAACTTTGTTTTGCTTCGTAATCTACTAGCTACTTAATTGTTATAACTAATTTTAATCCCCAAGCATAAAAAAATCTGGTGTAAATCATTCACGCGACTTTATCTTTCCAATGTAAATAATTAAAATATAACCTAATTTTAATCATTAAATCAACCTCTATAGAATTTAGATAATTTGGTAAACAAAATACGGAAAATCAGTAAGCTAAATTAATTAAAGTTAAATTTAAGTTAATTAAGTTATTAATTAAAGTTAAGCGCTATAGAAAAGTTGCTTGAAATAAAAGTTGTAAGTTTTTTAACTTTGTGTAATTTAAGTAATAGGCCTACACACTTTTATCGTAAAATACATACGAAGGTCGCAGTCTTAAAAAATCCTATTTTACCTTTTTCAATGATCAAAATTTAGAAAATCACCATTTGACGCTAAACTAACCGCTGCAGAAAATTTAAGTGTTTGAAATAAAAAGTTGTAGATATTTCAATTTTCTACAACACTTTGATTGGTATAGCCTAATATGCTTTTGCCCTAAAATGTGTATAAAGGCTTCAATCTTAAAAAAAACCTTTTTATGACGAGAACACAACGAATTTTAGCAGACTTGACGCTTATTCTGTCTGGTACAGAACGAAAAAAATAAATAAATGAGGTGATTTTTAAACAGAATCGTAGGAACCGTTTTTGAGAAAAATGAATTAATAAACTACTACACCCGGTTGATCGATTTCGGGTTTTCTTATGGTACCTAACTTAAGTTCCAAGTTTAAAATTTTACGGTATTCCGTTTTGAGATATTTTGTTCACACACGCGCGCGCGCGCACACACACACACACACATACATACTTACAGCAATTGGTAGAAACATGATTTTGGGTTCAAGGGTCTGAACTTTTTCCACTCCTATCAAAGATGATTTCCAGATATTCAAAACTTTCGCCGCTTTTCACTACACCCGTACCCTGATGATTATAATTTCCTGGCTCACCAACAGTAAGGTTTTCAGTCTTGTTTACATTATTTTATACTGAGACCCCATCTTTCATACTCCTCTTGTAACTTCCTCATCTTATAAGTACAATTCAACTTATAAATACAATAAATACAATTAAAACATGACACTTCTGTACGCGATGAAGATAAATAAATATTGTTTGTGGTATTGTAAGTATGGCATTAGATTATTAAATAACCTAAAAATTGATTGAGATAACAAACACGTTTTACAGCTTATAATGTTTTAAAGAACCGAGTTTTTAACTCTAAATTTTTGAAAATTTTCCGAGGGAACCCCTGACTTTCTATACCCCCTGGATTGCCCTTCCCCAAGATCGCTCCTGGATCCGCACATGACTCCACGTAGGAGTATCACGTTACAGTTTTATTTCAGGTTATTTTAAAACAATCAAACTCGCACTGAATGAAGGAAAATCAATATTTTTACCTTGTATTAGTTACTCTATTGGCTACGGTAGTCGTACATTGAAAAATGTTGAGTTATTGCCTTCGATTTGTGATTACACCTGCGTATCGTTATTTACGGCTAAATAAATAGGACTACACTTTTCTCTACCCAGCGATAGCCTTTGAAAAAAAAAACAAATCAATTTACATAAAATATTGTCCGTAATTCTTTCATCCGATAAAACTTGTGACAGCATTTTATATACTATAATTAAAATATGAATACTGTAATTATATCCATTAATATTTAGAATAACTTCATCTTCTATATAGTGTACTGTTTCCAACTCACAACAGTGACAATGCTCTATTGAATTATTTCCATCTCTTGCATGGCCTACCACCATCTCTCCTCCCTTTTGGCCTGTATTTCCAAACGTTGAGGGTGATATTTTCCTCAGGTATTCTCTCTATGTGTTACTTTATCGATTTCGGTATTCTGCAATCTTTTCACTCAAGTTGTAAACATCCAGTTCCGTTCTTATAGGCCTATTCTCATTTTTCAGTTGGTCCCTACGATTGCAACCCTTTTATCTCCGCAGGAATCGCATCTCTACCCACATACTCTACTCTCTTGTGGGTTTGTAGTCTACTATTCTACGACTCACTTCCATTGAGTAGAACTGGGGCAATTACCACCTTGTAAAATTATATTTTGGTTTTTTCGTTGTTTTCCTGTCGAGGGTTCTGCTAATACTTAAACACACTGTCTGGAATTTTACAGATTTCTTCTCTGTATCCAAATTTTGATCAAATCCGATGTGACAACCTAAATAATTGCATTGTGATAGTTATAAAGGTATAAGAATTATTCAGTTCTTGTCTAATTTTTTGCGTAAGACGATAAACCATATTTTTTTAAAACTTTTTTTTAATGAACACCTATTCTTACTTTCTCTCGCCTGAGTCCAAAAACTGTTTTTACCGATTGGTCTGTGTAAATGTAGACCTATGTGTTAAAACAGAATAATTCAAAATCCCGGAAATCGTACGAAGTTGGAACTTGAAATTTTACTTAGATAACTTACTACAAGGACAACTGACACGAAAATTTTCATAAAAATCAGTCAACATGAAGTAGTAGTTTTCGCTTGTGATTTTTCACTTATTTAAATTTTCTTAAAAACGGCTCCTACGATTTTTGCCTCATAATAATACAATATATATAATATCAAAAAATATAATAAAATCGCAATTTATGTTTTAATATAGTGTAACACTTAAGTTATTTTTAGCCTATATTAAGCCTATACTTTTACATAATACTGCTTTTCAAATCGGCTCTTTTTTCATTGGTAAGAGAAAGTCGTGTGAGTGTTTTCAATTTGTTGTTTAGGTCTTCAGCCGAAAGGCTGGTTTGAATCTCTAGAGGTTTAACTAAGTTAAACGAGGTGTAAGGTGGGTTACTAGAAAGTATCACTGTTTCATTGGTAAGAGAAAGTCGTGTGAGTGTTTTCAATTTGTTGTTTAGGTCTTCAGCCAAAAGGCTGGTTTGAATCTCTAGAGGTTTAACTAAGTTAAACGAGGAGTAAGGTGGGTTACTATTGCCTTCCTCATTGAGTGGAAAAGTATGTTTATCAGCATGCCAGATCTTCTAAAAATCATCTATTTTCCACCCTGCAAATGACACATTCATTTCATTCAGCACAGGGTCTGGCTGTATAATGAAATTCATCACTTTCACAAGAGATAACTCTGATTAGTGTCTTTTACATCTCTACCTCTTCTGTTGTTAAATACTTTAGTTGTATAATTGGGCTGACTGTGTGATAAGAAAGTGATTTTTTTTTGTAGCTCTAAAACTAGGAGGTCAAGTGCAAATATTTTAACATTTTACCTACCGTTATTTGGTTTCATAAAGTTTTATTTAGCAAACATTTGTATTGCAAACGACTAAAAACTAAATGTTTGTAGTAATTTTTAATCTGATCACCTCAATCACTGATAAGAAAAAAGTTAAACGCTATTTAAAAAATTCATAACTTATATAAAAAAGTTGGAAAAGTTTTACAATTTGATTACCAATATTATTAATAAAGTTGGAATAAAAGTTATATAAAATATATATTTGTATTTTTTATATATTCTTTTGAAAAAATAATATCGTTTGCATTATAAAATTAAATTAGTATATTTATAAACTTTTAACTTGCATGGACTTTTAGTTATATTCGGATCAATTAAAAGTTTTCTTGGTTACGAAAAACTTTAACTCGGATAAGCAAAAAGAAAAGTAAAAATATATATTAAAATGTTTATAAGTTTGATAGTTTTCTTATTATTTTGTTTGAAAATAAATAAATAAATGAAAAATGAAGGAAAATTGTGTTTTCTCCGTGGTTGTAGTAGTATTAGCAGCAATAGTAAACTGAGTATTAGGCTAGTGATTGTAAAAATAAAGGAAACAAGATGAAGTAACAAGGAAATAAGGCGAAACAAATAGCCGACCTCACGATGGAAATATTTGTGGATCATTTATTTGAAAGAAGAGACGATAGACGAGTGACTCGTTCTATTGGAAGTAAGGTTTCTTTGCAATCGGTGAAAAATACATTGAGTCCCCGCTCACGGAATCCCTTAATCGGCTTTTTACATTAAAACGGGGTGGATCTTGTTGGAAAATACGATAAACTTTTTAATTTCCGTGCAACGATTGTGGAATATTAACAACTCACTCGGTTCATTCCACACACAACGAATTACTATCGCGTATTATGATTATTATTATTATTATTAGAGCGAACGTAGCGAGAGCTCTTACTTTTAATAATCTATTCAGTATTGTTATTGAACTGATTTATTTAAAAAAATTAAAATTTTATATTAATAATTGTACAGCCCAAGTTTTTTTCATATACAAGGTGTGGCTTTTAAATAACGAGACTGAAGTAAAAAATTGTATTTTTATTTTATACATAATTACTTATTGTCACCTTCAATATACACTTCTTCTCTATCCCTACAACGCTCCATGTGAATTTTCCATCGTTGGAAACAGTGCTGGAAGTCATTTTCTGTCAGCTCCTTCATGACACGTGCTGCTTTCTCTTTTACAGCTTCCACAGACTCAAATCTTGCCCCTTTAATGCAAATTTCACCTTTGGGAACAGGTAGAAGATAATAACATGTGATGAAACGTGGATTTTTACTTATGATCCGGAAACGAAGCGCCAATCCATGCACTGGAAGAGCCGAACTTCACCGAGAGCCAAAAAAGCTCGAATGAGCAAGTCAAAATTTAAAGCAATGATGATTGTTTTTTTTTTATATCCATGGGATTGTGTATTTTCACTGGGTTCCTGAAGGTCAAACAATTTTGTATAGAGTTTTAAGAAAACCTCATTTATGTAAGGTACGTTTAGGTGTGAGTATAGCGTTTTATTGGTTACATAATAGGGGGCGTTAACTATCCTCCGCAAAAGCTTTGATTAGAAACGCTGAATTTTTGCTAATACCGATGGTTTTAAACAGCAGTAAAGCTGACTGGCGTAGCTCCATATTGGTCGAAGGTAGGAGCTGTAAATGGTTAATTTAGATGTAGTTGGTAACTTGGATTTGAGTGAAAGAACTCTGTACAACTGTTTGAACCTGTCTTGGAGTGCCTTTCTTGTTTTATCCACGTGTAAATTTCACGTGAGCCTCTTATCTAGATATAAACCTAGATAACGGATAGATTCAGAAGTGTGAAGTTGAGTGTTATCAAGATACAAAGGAGGACAAACTCGTTTACGTAGGGTTTTTACAAATTTAACTTCATTTCTTTAAAAATAATTTCACAAATTGTTCAATTTTATTCAAATTTCCAATGAAAACTAATTCAATTTGGAACAGAGTGGGATAAAGATAGAACGTGTAAACGATTTAGAAGTTTTACGTTTTGAAAAGTTTGAATTTTTTAATTGTAAAAGTCGCTAAAATAAATGAATCGTTAAAAGTTTGATAAACGAACCCGGGACGGTGAGACAGTGTTTGAATAGTGTTGAAGATCAAGCCGTGACAAAGGAACAAGGTTGAATCCATTACCCTAAGTACCGGGAGGTAAAATGAAGATTGTCACTGCAGGATATTACATTAAGCACCCTAAAAGCCGCCTTCTCGGGAGTTAATTCCGTCAAGGAAAATTCTGACATACTTATTGGCATAATGAACCACGGCACTAGCTGCCGTGTTGCCGTACCGCCGTACCGTCACTCTAACGCCCTAAACCTATTACACAGTCAAACGTTACTTCATCTGGATCGTTCCTAACACTTCTCTATCACTCACTCCGGCGACTGATTCAATATCGCAACGACCGAAACCCACTTCCGATCTTGTCTGTACTTCTTGAAACCCTTTTCCATCTTCTGTTCCGTCATGTCTTATCATGTTCCGCTCATACTTCTTTAACTAAATCGTTTATCCCGGTTAACAGCATAAACAAAATACAATAACCGCTTTAATGTTTCATAAAATTATTCTGTTTTACATTTAAACCTTAAATATTATTACAAATTAATCGATTAATCTTGTTGAAATAGAGCATTATGTTTAGTATGACACGACAAACTTACTTTCTCAAAAAATTCATTACAAATGTTTCAATGTTTATAATTAGCCTATGTTTTTCTAATAACTCTAAATTCTATAAACATTTTAATTATTTTGTACAATAACGTCAATTAAGTTTTTTTTACAAAAATACATTATAGCCTACAGCTTTGGGAAAAATTACTTTAACATGAAATAAAGAAATATAAAAAAAAATTTATAGGTCTTAAAATCTTTAGTTGATGGTTTCTTCAGTGAGTAAACTAGAAAGTGCAGAATTCCGGAGATATCGCTGTACGGATTTACAAAACCATTTATCATTACTATCACCTATTACAAAAAATAAAACCGGTTCTTTTGGTGTCTTCAAAGCATCACGATATCAATGAATCAAAGAAATGGAAACCGGAGATATAACAAATATTATAATCCATAAATTTTCTGAGCAATATCTGTTCAATGTTCAGAACCCATGTGAAAATATTGTAAAAATTTATTAGAAGTTTTTTTGTGCAGTTTTTATGTGTAAGGAATTAATCATCTGTAGATTTTTAATCTATAATTAAATACAATCTGTTCATTACAAAAAGTGCAAAGATTAAGTTACTTATTTTGTATTTTAAAGTTACAAGATTTTGAAGCCGATTAAATTTTTGCAATTTTTCAGGGAAGAAAAGTTTTCAATAATTATATAAAATTAAAATCTAGAAAAAGTTTAAGTCCTTTTTTAAATTTATTCAAAAAATATTTCTAAAGAACACTACAAATACAAAAGAAACAAACATTTTAGTTATAGTTCTCAGTTATAGTTTTTATAAGCAACCGTATCAAACAGGCACCTTAAAAGTTAGTCGGAAACTAAATAGTTTTGTCTCCGTGTTTTCATCTCGATGGAATACTGTAGTAAGATAAATGGATGAGAAGAAAAAGGAGGGAGGTTTAATTGAAAGAAGGAAACAGAGAGAGTATGAAGTAAAACAGAGTTAATTGCTGTGTATGTTAACAGAGAGTAGGAAAAGAGAGTAAAGTTTCCATAGAAATGATGAGTAACTCTGAATTATTGTTACAACTGGTTCTGCATTTCAGCGGAACTTAAATCTAAGTTTAAGTTTAAGTTTTAGTCGAGTAAGTAGTACCGTATGCAGAACCATCGTTAACTTGTTCGTCGTAGAATCGGTATACTTGTAGTCCCTTCAGGTGTCTTTCTTGCGTGTGCCGGTGCTTTTCTTAACAACAAAACTGCATCAAATTAATCTAGTCCTAGTGTTATGTGTTTTCTTGTTTAACAAAACATATTCCGTATTCAGTAGTATTCAAATACTCGGCAAAGTTATATGTTTCCAAACGCACGCACCGTTTATTGTAGGTATGTTACTTGTTATTTCCATTAGCAGTATTACAATATAATATCGTAACCACCTGTAATAATATCGTAATTTTATTTCGGTTTGAGAACCATAGATAAATTTATATTATCCTCTCAGTAAAAGAGCGTAAGAATGCGTTCATGTTTTTCTTGTGTTCTCTTGGCCGTCCGTCGTTCCTCTCAATTCCTCTTCTTATGTTCCCTTCATTTTTCTTCTGCCCATCTGCTTCCTGTTCTTACTGTGATTTCCTATTCAAATATATGTCGTTTTTTAGAAGAATTCAGTCGTGAAAGACTTCTCTGTAAAATAATTGACTTTTCTCCCTTTATAAATATCTCATACGAACTTCCACCTTTTCTGATTTACCTTTTTCTCCATTAAGATTGATGATATGGCAGTTCTTGCAGTAGATGCCGGTCCTGACATTGCAACTCAAAAGACACAAATCCATTTACCCCTGATAGAGCCATGGCTTAAAATATGGAAAATAAATATTAATGTAAACAAATCGCAACAATTGACGTTTACTCTTAGACGACGTAACTGCCCAACCGTTTTTAATAATATTCTTGAGTAGCCTCACACTACTCAAACACGCTATTTAAGCTTACACTTAGACAGAAAACTTACATGAAACACACATGTTACACACACACACACGCGCGCGCGCGTACACACACACACACACACACACACACACGCACACCACAAACTTAAAACACTAAATAGACGTTCTAAATTAAACATGTCACATAAATTAACAATCTGCAAGGTAGTAATAAGACCAATCTGGACATATGGAGCTCAACTTTGGGGATCTGCTAAACCTTCACACACGAAACATTAACTTATACAAGCGATTCAAAACAAGATTCTACGAGCGATAACGCAATGCCCCTTTTACGTCACAAACTTAATGTTGCACAAAGACTTACAAACCCCATGCGTAAAAGACGTCGCGAAACAACTAGGTATTCAAGACAGTACACGACAAATTTGAATTAGATGACAACCCTCTCATACAAAACATGTACAGTAGGGCGATACTGGGTACGCAGCACAGACGTTTAAAACGTTTCTGACCAAGGGATTTTCTTGGCCAATTGTAGGACTGTAGTGATGACTGCAAGCTTCAGCAAGTAATTCAAGTTTTGGAACCTTTAGCGTCATATTTAGAAATTTTATATTATTGTTAATAACTGGTACTAAATTTTCAATAAAAACTGCCAAAAGAAAGATTGAATTAAAATATTCCTTAATAGAATGGGGCAGTTTAATTTTTCCCATACTCATTCCAGGTCTAATAACTGTAATAAAATCACTGGATTGTGAGCCTTTTAAAAAAAAAAATATCACATCAACTACGAGGGTAGGCTGATAAGTAATGCACACATGCTTGTAGAAGACGAACAAAAAGAAATAGCAAGATGGGGTAAATAACAAATTAAAGTACAAATCTTAACCTACCAAATTATCTATTTATTTTTCAATATAGTCACCGTTAAGCATTACACATTTCTCCCAACGTTTAACAAGTTTTTTCATTCCGTCACTGAAAAATTCTTCCGACTTTCCTCGAACCCAGGACGCAATAGCTGCCTTCACCTCATTGTCCGAGCTGTAATGATTACCCTTAAGGTCTCTCTTCAGTAGAGGAAAAAAATAAAAATCGCAAGGCGCAAGGTCGGGAGAATACGGAGGGTGTAAAATTGGTTGAAACTTCAGGTTTCTCAGAGCCTCTCCAGTTGCACGCGAAGTGTGTGGACGAGCATTGTCGTGTTGCAAAATTATTGGCGCCAGGTTGCCTCTAACACGACAAACTCGACGTCGGAGGTGTTTCAGAGTCTGTATATACTGAGCAGAATTTACCGTTGCCCCTCGTTCCAGATAATCAGTCACATAAACTCGGCGAGCATCCCAAAACACAGTCAAAAGAATTTTTTTTGCGGACGGTTGTGTTTTGAACTTTTTCACAACAGGAGAATGTGGATGACGATATTCAGCGCTCTGCCTTTTTTCTTCGGGATCGTAATGATGAACCCATGACTCGTCCCCCGTCACAATATTCAAAAGAAAGTCGTCTCCTTCGTCACGGTAGCGCTTCAAAAGTTGTTCACAGCATTCCAATCGACGCTGTTTATTCTCGTCTGTCAGACGGCGTGGTACCCATCGTGCACAGATTTTACGGTATCCCAATTGTTCAATAATGAAGCCAACACGTTCCTTAGATATTCCAATTTGGTTTGCGATACGCTGTTGAGTGATTCGCCGGTCATTTTGAATCAAATCATCGATGAGTTTGCGACGATTATCGTCTGAGGCAGTGATTGGTCGTCCACTGCGTGTTTTGTCAACAATTAAGGCTTTTCCAGGTTGGCAATCACGAAATTTTATTACCCAACGATTCACAGTAGACCTATCAACAGTATCGTCACAATAAACAGCCTTTAAACGACGATAAATCTCACTAGGATTCACTTTCTCAGCAGTTAAAAATTCGATAACAGCGCGTTGTTTAATTCTCGTTGACATAGCACCAGAACACGACGCCATACTTCCACTACTCAAAACAAACTGAATGAAAGCAACGCCTTCAAACTGCGCAGGCTTGTAGAGGAGAAATAGTACTTCCACATGCCACCAGGCGCGCTACTGAAGTTTATTTAGTTGTCTTCTACAAGCATGTGTGCATTACTTATCAGCCTACCCTCGTAATTGAAAAATGTACAAGTGCCTAATTGGAAAAATACTAAAATTCTAAAATATTTCAAAACTTTGCGTTAACCTGGGCTTCCTCAAAATAACTATTAATAAAATATATTTGTATAATATATAATTTATCTATAATACTTTTATAGGCACGACTTCAAACAATTAAGCCTTAACTCAGACGAGTTATGAGGAAAAAGTGTAAATATTTTAAAATATACGTACGATATATCACCCGGATGAAGTAAAAATTCCTTATACACAGTGTCAATTGGTTTCTAATATAGACTAACAAAATATGATTTGACAAATTAAATTTATAATCTAAAAAATATGCCAAAATACTTTGTTATGCTGTAAATTTTGTAAAACTTAACAATTAATTACAGAAAGATGCTATTTTGCAGCTGGATTTATGACATTTAATTTCTTTTGTTACACATTTGGCATTATATTTTTAGATCAATTAGTTTAATTTTTTTAAACATTTCAGATAAATTCATTCAATTGTATTATCAGGAATATTTTTCGTAAGGAGCTCTTGAAAATGTTGATTTCTAATTACCCTTGTCCAATAAAATTGAAACTATTTTCAAATGCAAAATAAGATTTCTTAAAAAGTAAACTAATCATTAGAAAATACTTCAAGTTTCTTTTTGCAAGTCTGCAACATTACAATCTGTTTTCACATGCAATAGAACAATCAGCAACTTTGATAAATGTTAGTTAACATGATTACAATTTCATTATAATGTTAATGAAAATAGTAATGAATTTATTAGAAAAACAATGATAATAAATGTAACAATGTTCTTTAAAACCTATAACCTAAATCAGAAACACTCTGTCTTTTCAGTCTTGAAAACCCGGTATCGATGTTATTTAGCAGATTCAGAGCCAAGAAGTTTGAATGATGGTTGAGTCTTTCTTCTAACGAAAACAACGAAAACAAATCAACATTATATCACATTTACACTACGGAAAAATAACAGTCTACTAGTAACGTTAAACAACATTGCACTACCGTACAACACAACAATAAAATACTTGGGACTACATTTAGATCGTCGCCTCACATGAAAACATCACATAACAACTAAAAAGAAACAACTTGAGCTGACAGTACGTAAACTACACAGGTTGATTGGTAAATACTCACCTTCGTCAAATGAATCAAAAATAATTATTTTGTATAAATCCCTTTTCTGCCCATAACAGACAGGTGGAGTGTCAAATTATTTACACTCAATCTGTTCGTTGCAGGGCTAAAATAAATAGTTCTGTTTCTTATCACATGGTCAGTCAATTAAATGACTGGATCATTTAAGAACAGAAGAGGTAGAGGTGTAAAAGACACTAATCAGAGTTATCTCCTCTGAAAGTAATGAATTTCATTGTACAGCCAGACCCTGTGGTGAATGAAGTGAAGGTGTCATTTACAGAGTGGAAAATATGTGCTTTTCGGAGGGCCCAGCATGCTGATAAGCATACTTTTCCACTCAGTGAGGAAGGCAATGGTAAACCACCTCACTCCTCGATTTACTTAGTAAAACCTCTAGAGGTTCAAACCAGCCTTTCGGTTGCTGACCTAAACAACAACACAAATCCCTTTTAAATCCCATGTGGACATATGAGCTTCAATTGTGGGGTACATCCAGCACTTGAAATATAAACATATTCGAACGTTTTCAGTCAAAATTCTTGCAGCGGGCCCTGCAAATTCCGTGGTACATCAAAAACACCTATATCTATACCAATCTTAATATTGACTCAGTGAAACAAGCTATATCAAAATACTTCAAGTATTTAAAAAAAATGTGTATATATAGACTTTAAATTAATGGATGATTTCTCAACACCAAATTAATTGCTTTATGTTTGACTGACATTTGGAAAGTTAAAAATGAACAAAATAAGAAAAAGTAAAAAATACCGTAATTTTAGAGCTACACAGTCAATTAAAAAACCCTAGGGGGTTAGTTAAGGAAATCTTAGTTTTGAAATTTCAGCTGAATCGGTGTAGCAGCTTTACTGAAGAATGAATAATATGCACGCGCGCGCACACACACACACACACACACATACACATGCACCTGTGTTTCAGTTCTGTTACGAATATACTTTAATAAATGAATGTGAAAACATACTTGTGTAGCTGTAGTTAAGCTGATATATTTAATTAGGAAATTACAGACTCAACTTATAGAGAAACGCCTACTCCATAGCACGGCAGGTTATATAATTTTATTCAACTTATTTCACCATATTATTATTCTTAGTATAACCTAATTTTCAAATGGCTTTTTCAACGTACCATATTTGTACATATACTCATATAAAGCCTACTTATGTTCCGTATATTCATAAAAGAGGTACTTCTTCATCTATCCCTAAGTTTTACGGAACATGTGTTTCGCAAATTAAATTTATAACTTTTACATCATTCCTAATTCAAAAAGTTAGAAAACAGTTCCCGTTCCGTAATTACTTGTATAACAATTTGTAAAAAAATTTCTTCATCGTGAATGAATTTGAAAAGGTCAGTGTATTTAAATTTTACGTACGTCGACTATTCATGTTTAGTCTTTTACCAGAATTTATTTTCTAAAAATTTATTAATTTTATCTTTTAATTAATTACTCAAAATTTATTTAATTGGACTTATACTTATCTCTCTTCCTCTTCACACACACACACACACACACACACACACACACACCCACACGCGCGCGCGCGTATTTCAGAGACCTATTTCTGCGCACTCATCGACTGTAATATAGAAAATGTAATAAACAAAAGTTATGTTCAAAGCAAAACTTCTTAAAGCAGCCTACAAATTTAGGTTTCATATAAAACGTATTTTATTTTATTATTCAATTTAAAACTTTCTCTAGAAAACAAAATTTACTTTTTTTAAATTTTCATAATAATTATATCACTTTTATTGTTACTGATTTAATTATGTAGTACAGCCTCATCAATTCTAAGAATTATTTGTATTTCGTCATTTTCAAACATAATGGAAAAAATATATTAATAATTTTAAACCAAAGAATTAAAATACAGTAAAACCTCTACAAACAACTACCTCTTCTAAGCGACCAACTCTCTAACCGACCAGTTTTATCGGGAACCAAAATATTAACTATTCTTCCCCATAAAAATTTACCTCCGCTAAACGACCACTCTGTAATCTGACCGCGACCGGTAAAAAGAAGCAAAAGCGACCACTTTTTTTTTTTTTTTTTTTTTTACTTTTAAGACCACACTGGATCACTTTAAGTTAGTTTAACATTTATTTAGACTACGTTGTTTTCTCTTCTCCCAGTAGGCCTTCATTCTAAGCGATCGGGCCAGTCTCACGTCATCTGATACGACACTCGTTTTATATTGTTTAGTTGGAGGAGGTGCAAATTTAAAGCTTTTAATGATGTTTAATTTTTCGGATTTATTTTGGAGGTCTTCAATTTTTAACCCCAACTCCTCCAGATCTTCATTTATTTCTCTCATCCATACCGGTTTGAGAGCGAGTCCACAACAGAAATTCAATATCTGTTTGACATATCTATTTTCTGGATATCTCAATATGTGACCGAGGTATGATATTCTCTTTTTCCTCATCGTCTCAGTTACTGGATCAATAGTTTTGTAAACTTCACTATTGGGCAAAAGTCTCCAGTGTCCTTCCACTTTGTTTCTCTTACCTATGCAGGTTCTCACTATTTCCCTTTCCTTTTTGACAACTCTGTCAGTGTTAATCTTGGATTTTATTTTAAACAGGGTCTCACTGCAATAGGTAATTTTGGGTTGGACAACTGTTTTATAGTGTTTTAATTTAGATTGAATTGAGAGGCATTTTTTCTTATATGTGTTTTTCACCATCTTATAGGTGCTGTTTATCTTGGCTGATCTTTCAGTCCAATTTATTGCCTCATTATTATTTTTTGTGATTACTTCCCCCAGATAATTAAATTTCTCAACTAATCCCACTTTGTTGTCATTTATCATTATGTGTTTAAATTTGTCCTCTCCTAAATTCATCATTTTAGTTTTTTCATACGATATTTTGAGTCCTATCTTTCCTGCTATATCTTCTAAAGATTTAATTTGGGAAATGGCTCCCTCTGCATTTGTTGCTAGTAGCGCTAGATCGTCTGCAAATCCCAGACAACTAAATCTCCGACCACTTTAATTTAATTAATTAAAGCGACCACTTTAATTTAATATTATAATAGAAATTAAAGGTAGAAGGACAAACGTATCTAATACAGAATATCCATCGCTACATATTGATACTGCTACCTCGAGTATTAACAGATTTATAAGCTTATACAGTTTATACAGTATAACTCGTACAATTTAACAAGCTTCAACTTCTATTGTATTAGTGGAAAAACCACAAAAACTACATAAACATCTTCGACTCTTCACTTACCAGAAATGTAATGACGTTATGTACAGAACTCTATAAACATTCATACAATTCAGTAGTGTAGTTTATTCATTTCGGTCGGTTTGTAAGTACGTCGGATGTAGTATTACGGTACAAAAAATTAAAATTTTATTTAAACAATATTTTTGGGGAAAATAATCATACACTTTTCATAATAATGAAGTTATTTTAATTAAGGTATTGTCCTGACCTCCACTTCTTCAAAACGACCACCTCTCAAACCGACCATTTATTGAGTTCACCGTACGTGGTCGTTTTGAGGAGGTTTTACTGTATTTGCAACACAGATATGATATACAATATTATGTCGAGGAAATACAATATTATACCAAAGGACTTACAGAATGGGGTCTGAAGATTAATTTTTGACAAAATAAACTTGATAAGTGGAGCGGATGCGAAGAATTTGGATGCAGGAGGAAAATTATCAATGGGGAGTTCAAGTACCTGGATTCTGTTTTCTCTCAGAAGGAAGATAGTGTGATTGATATTTTTTTTTCTTAATTTTTATTATGGTATTGTACATTGAGGTGCACAATTTCCGTATATGATAATTAAATGGCGGTGGGGAATTTTACTTTAAGGAGAAGTGGTACCCAGTAGTACAGATATCAGATAAATTGATGTCCCATAGCCGAGGGAGTGAGAGGGAGATATGTGGCATAACTACGCATGCGCCCAAAGGTCTTTACCGTTTTAATCCAAATCTGAAAACATACTGGAATTTTTATCTTGCTTGTTAGTTTACTGCATGGATAAATGCTTGCTCACAACAATGAGTAAAATTATACAGTACAATAATATTGGAATGGCGCGTATGGCTTGTGTGAGTGAGTGCATTATGCACTCACTCCCACGGCTAGGGGACTTACGTTCATCTGAATACTGTACATTCTCCGTTTATAACTACGGGTGTTGTCCGTTATTCAGACCAATACTCTACGTCAGTTTCGCTTTAGAAGTCGCATAGTTAAGAAGTTCCGTGTAGCTAGATCACGGACTAGTTGTTTAAATGGTCATCTAGTCGTTCGTGAAATTCACTCTACAAAGCCGCGGTTAACTCCTCTACTGTCAGAATTTTGAAATCGTCGTAGAGGGTTTTATTACTTAGAGCATAAAAAGGTTTGAACTTCTGGAGCCTTTACTAAGTAAAACGAGGAGTTAGGTGGTTTACAATTGCCATCCTCATTGAGTGGAAAAGTATTCTTATCAGCATGGCAAGCTTTCTAAAAAGCATCTATTTTTCATCCTGCAAAATAATGATACCTTCAATTCATTCTCCGCAGGGTCTGGCTGTTTAATAAGATTTATTGCTTTCAGGGGAGATAACTCTGACTTGTATCTTTTACAACTCTTATCTCTTCACTTCTTAAATAATTCAGTCATTATAATTGGCTGACCTTGTGGTAAGAAACAGAACTATTTTTTGTAGCCCTGGAACTAGCAGATCGATTGCAAATAATTTAACACTCAACCTGTCTGTTACGGACGTAGTTTTTACGTAAAAAATATATAAATTTTAAATCATTTTTATTTATTTATGTAAATGTATTTTTCATCTTTCATTTATTTTTTATATATTAAAATTTTTTGTAACTAAATATCATTACAATATTACACCGTATATCATTAATATTTTATTTCATTATTCTACAGTGGATTAAACTTTTCCATCAATTTTCATTATTCCTTCGAATACATGAATTTGGGATAATTATTTTTAATATTAATTCATGCCATTGTAGGATGTGAAGCAGTTTATTAATTGAATAGGTCATTTCAGAAAGTCAAAAAACTAACTTTTGGAAAAATTAATTTAAGTTATTATGTTTCAATTAGAAAAATATGTAAATTGTTTAGAGAGCTGTCCCCTTTAATATAAAATATACTTTTATCTTTTTAAAGTCAAGCCACTTGTTTAAAAAACAATTTTAATTTAGACTTAAGGTGTTTCTGAAATAAATTGGAGTAAAATGTAAACTTACGTTTTCTATAACATATGTTGTTAGACCAGAAGAAAATTGTGCTGTACAATAGCATTCATTTATTTATTTTAGTAGTTTACATTATGACTTAAAATACACTATCTGCAATAATAAAAATTGAAATTTTTTTTTTTCATATAACTTTTTTTTAATGCATAATCTGTTATATAACAATAAATGCAACTTATCAATTAGATTTAACTCATAAAAAATTACAACCCACTGGTGTAATTAACAAATTATAACATTAATATATTATACTGTTCTTATTATTATTTACAATCAAAATTAGATAAATAGTGTTTTTTTTAAAATAAATTATAATGAAATAAAAAAAAAATAACCAAAACCTCCTTAACTTTAAGAAAGAAAAATGTTGATTTATTCACGTTCTCCATCTTTGTCATAAACAGTAATTTATACACCTTAAAAAGATTTTTTCATAGAATCTTTGTATGGCCTCCTCCATTAGAAAGTAGAGCTTAAGGTTCAAAAGAACATCCACTTTCATTTTTTAATTAGAAAGAAATACTTAATATCCTTAAGGATATATATTACTTAAGGAAAGCCAGACTTATGTGATTTTTTGTAGGAATGGTGTATTTACATTCAGTTAGTTCTAAAATAGATTAAAGAAAAAATGTAAAATTTTGACTTATGGGCTTTCTGAAATGACTGTTTCCATAATTTTTGTTGCAAATTATGTGGTAATTTCTTGTGGGGAAATCAGTTAAGTGTTTTTTTTTAATGTAACAATTGATTCATTCGAATGGAATGTAAATTATATATTATTTGATCAGATATGTTTTATATGGTATAGAATGAATAAATGCAATTGGTTTGATTGCTTTGATCGTGTACTTGATGTATGTTTAAAGCGTAGATACATAACGAGTATCTATCAGTTAATAGCAATCGATAAAGTGTGAATTTGAAGAGAGAAAATGCACCTCTTCGATTGTCTATATTAATCTGACCGGCTTAAAATACCACAACTTCAATGGAAACCAAACAGCAAACCTTCTAACCGACATGTCATTTTGAAAATCCGTTAATCCGCAGCCGCCGCCGGTGAATCCATGACTTCGCTTTGAGTGGTCATCATATCTAAGCGAGTGGGAACGGGGGAGGGAGACCTATATATGTTAATGTCCGGCCCTTTCATTTCGACTCGCCTCGCTAAACAATTGACGTTTATTTCCTAATTATCTAACACTAACTACTCTGGCTGTGTTTCGCTCTGGATTATTCATGGTCTTAGAGAGGTGAATCATAGAAATTGATTTATTACATACCTCCGTTTCACTTAACACTTTAACTTTTACTTTCTCTTGCCTATATGAATTGGCTATACATAATGTTTTTTATGGTTGATGAGCTCTGTTGTTCCACACGTTTAAACCAATCAGAAAGTTTGCCAGCGTTGTCAGATTGTACAAATATTTCAGCTTGATAAACATTACGCGCGCATGCGTAAAAGAGTGACAAAGGTTCACTCGTGTCTTGCATCTCGTACTGAATAAATCAATTATAGAGCGCGTTAACTTGCAATACTTTATGATATAATCAGCTGGTTTTATGTTCATAGGTTATAATTGTTATTGAAAGACCAAAAAAAAAAGGCTGACAAAATATATATAACAGAGCTACGAGTGCAAGTATTGGCAACGTTACTGGCAAGTCATTGGCTAACTATGAAGTGGGTAGGGGGCAATGGGTATGTTCAGAGCTCATAAGCCCTGAAAAGTAGTATAGGTAGGAAAGTATTGTTTTCATGTCGATTTTTCGAAATCGAGTTTTCACCGTATATACACGTTTTCAGACCCCCTGAACCCAGAAAACATGTTTTTAGCGATTGGTCTGTGTGCGTACGTGTGTGTGCGCGTGCGTGTGTGTTTGTGTTTGTGTCTATGTGTTAACAGAATTTCTGAAAAACGGAACATCGGACAAAGTTGAAACTTAAGTTTGGTACTACTACCGGACCCGATATGAATATTTTCATAAAAATCGGTCAACCGGAAGTAGTAGTTTATTTGTGTCATTTTTCAGTTTTTTACGATTTTCTCAAAAATGGCTCATACGATTTTTTTTAATTGCTTTATACTACATTTTTTATTATCTACAAGATAGAGTAGGTGTTATGCCATCTGAAATTCTTGGGGAGGCTGCGTTCTCGTAGAAAAAAATGGTTTTTTTAAAGATTACGGCCTTAAAATGCATTTAGGCGAAAAGTGTAATAGTTATAGTTGTAGACCATTTAAAAATCTACAACTTTTATTTCAAACATTTTTTTGTATAACGCTTAGTTTAGCGGTAATTTGTGATTTTCTGTTTTTTTTTTCATGAAAATCAGTTAAACAAGCAGAATTTTTTTAAGATTTCGGCCTTACTGTGCATTTAACGAAAAAAGTGTATACAATAAAATTTACAGGACAATAAAGATCTACAACTTTCAGTTTAAGCATTTTTCTCTACATAGCCTAGTAGTTTAGCGTGAAAGAGTGATTTTTCGTATTATTAAGCCAAACTGAGGTTAATTTTCATTTAACATCATCCACTCATGATTAAAATAAGGTTATGTCTATTGAGGTTATTTTTTTGTTTATTTCTAATGTTTTATTACTAATGTTAGGTTATATTGGTCATTATATGCATTAGAAAGAGAAAATCGTGTGAGTGTTTCACACCAGATTTTTCTGGGTATAATATTGGGCGTCTCACTTGGCGCGCAAAGAGTTTAGCCTGTAATAATACAAGGTGTATCAAAAATTACCAATTCTAAAACAAAATTCACGATACAGTTTCCTATAAAGCGTAAATTTATACAATAATATTCATAAAATAGACCCAATTATGATTTATAACTTCTTTCTAACCTTAACAAAATTTCTGTGACAATTTTGAAACAGCACTACTTTAATTTTATTAATATTCGCCAATATTTCTTGAACACTGTCACGCACCGTTATGAACGTCATTAATATACTCGTACTTAGGTCTCCTACTTGTTTTTAAAATTAATCTGCAGGCGTAGCTAAAAAAGTTAAATTGTACTACTAGAAAAATGTTTCTTTTCTAGTACAACTAGTACAATTAGTACTAGTAGGTACAGTAAAATAATAAACGATAAAATAATAAACACTACACTTGGTAAATAGTACTGTAAACTTAAAAATTAACAAAATAAAGTAGATAGATTACATTCTATAAATTTGGTTCGCATACATCAGAAAAACCTTAACACTTTTTAACTGTAATGATTGCACTGAACGACAATTGATTGAACACTGTGCATTTCATTTTTTGGGGTAGTTAGGCGTATGTAGTTGATAATCATTTGCTGTCAAAACCAGTAGGCCTATTATTTATAAATAAATTGTGCCTACTAATAATTGTGCCTATAACTGAATAGCAATAATAACTGATTATTAATTATAATACATTACATTTCTCCCCATTCGCTTTGTACTGTATTTATAATAAAAGTATTTTACTATGAAATGTAGAAAAATATAATACTCGTATGTACCTAATTCATTTTAAGAACTAACTGCAAAGTAAACAAACAGTGATATCTATCGCAGTTCTAGAACCGAATGCACCAAAAGTATTTTGCTACTTTTATAGTCTGCGAAACAACTTGTGCTAACTAATAATTTTATGAGCAGTTAAATACTTTAATGTTTTTGTAATTTTAAATGCTTACTTTATAAATAAAATTATTAATTTTACCAATTTTTAATTTCACTTAATTTATTCTGGGCAGTTGTCTGATAAATATTCGATTCCGTCCATCATATTATCTAAGTGTCCGTCTTCACAATCAGAATTTGTGCATGACAATGAGAATGACGATTCGTTGCCTAAAATTTTTACTAAATTGTACATCATTGAAACTAAACGCACAATGAAACCAAAACGAACAGTTTAAAATAACAAAGCCAATTATAGCTTAACGAACTAGAGACTGCAGGTGAAGGCGGAGCGTAGTGACCTACATCACAGCTCCGAGCCAATTGACTTTCGTTAATCGTATCCTGCGTTGTCACGTTGTGGTCCCGCTGTGGTGACAGCCCAACAAAAATTCAGCAGGAGTTCGGTGGAACAGAGTGTGTAGCGAAACGGCAACCTCGCACCCGACCTTGGCTGTTATGGGCTAGATCTCATCTGCAGTCTTTAGTTCGATGGGGTATAAATTGAAAATAGTCATTTAGAATCATAAAATTAAAAATGACACATACATGAAGAATTTGTATTATAAACATTGAATAATCCTATAAATAATGCGAAGTCTGCAATTAAAATCTAAACAAAACTAAATGATGTGGGAAAGATTTTATCGACGTTAGGGAATGCGAGCGTTTTATAAGCTATCTCTTTAACTAAGAATAATAAATTTTCCTTTCACTCAAATTAGGATGCGTTAATCGTGCGCGTCTTCCAATACTCCTTATACTCCTTTAATTTTCTTGCTTGAGTTCTTATATTTGAACTTCAGTTTCCTTCCTTCCATTGATTCCGAAAATCCTTTCCTTCTTTCATCACTGCACTTCAGTACGTTGGTTTGCTTAAGATTTCTTCTGAAAAACCAGAAGAAGAACCAGAATCAATTGTTCTTAAATTTATTTCATCTTCTGTTAACTTATATTTTTATTGTATTTATATTTATTTCATTAGGTATTTTTCTGTTCCTTTAAACCATTCTGGTCCATTTTTATATTTTTTTAAATTTTTAGATATTTATTTTGTAAGTAAATTTTTCTTGGTTCATCCCTACCATATATCCATTTAAAATTATTCGTCCTTTCTTACTTCATTCGATACGTTTTGGATTTTTTTTATGTTTAATCGAACGAGAACGTTCTGCCAATTATAATTCATTTAGTTTAGAGTCTTTTACACCTCTCCTCTTCTGTTCTTAAATGCTTAAGTCATATAATTGGTTGATCACATGAAAAGAAACACAACTATTCTTTGTAGCCCTGGAACTAGCAGATCGAGTGCAAATAATTTAACACTCCACTAACCTGTTATGGGCAGATATTTTGGTGATGAAATAAAATATATTATTATTATAAGTGTAATTTTCTTTTTATTATATTAAATGAAACCAATTTCAGTAATATGTAAGTAGCACTTTTAGTTTAGGATGATTAAAACGTACGCCTAACATCTAAGTGTCCATGGACATACAAACACGCACACTTTTTGGTTTCATCAGTTGATGTATTAGCACAATTTGTACTCGTACTATAAAGTTACAATAATAGTGAAGCTGAAGTTGGATCCGGAAAAAGGGATGAGAAGCACCTACATAATGAGATAAGTTAAGTCGGCAAATAACAAGGATTTAAGGATTAGGGTGTAGGGTGTAAATATTGGTATATTGGTGCAACTGTTATTATAAATGTGAATCCACTAGGACATCCTTTGACCCTGTCTAATTTCAGTCGAGCTAAGAGAGACGTGTAAATTGGAAGGAAAGACGAAGAACGGTTGGCCAGATTCCAAAATAAGATTTACTGCTGCCCTGATGTCTATTTGCACCCTCTTTGTCATTTAACTGCTTTGTGAATGAGTGTCATAGACACGCTCATCTCATCTCACCCCTTCTTACAACATTTACTCACCCCTTCTAAAAAAAAAAAAAAAAAAATTGACTAACGTTTTCTTCAAAGTGCTCTTTTTTTAGGTTACTGGAAGCATTTTAGTGGGCGGTCTATAATGTATTTCCGGGAAGTATATTTATGAAATAATATGCCAAGTAGAAAAGTAGAGCTTCTTAACGCTGTTCTCTCAATTTTCGGTAAATATCTTGGCACACACTATTATTCTAGTTTTAGCTGGCCCGTTGGTGTTGTGGTCAAGGCGACTGACGTTTGTAACAGGGGTCCCGGGTTCGCTAGATCAGGTCTGTCATCTTTCAGTCTGTATATTGATAACCATGTAAAATATATTTTACAGAAATGAACAAACAATAAGTTTTGTTTCTAATCTGTAGATTGTTAGGATTTTAAGACATTCTTTAATAAATGTCGCATATTATTTATGACTGAAGATATCTAAATTTAATTACGATATGAGACTTTACTAATACACTTTACTTAGAGGCTTTACTAAGTAAAACGAGGAGTGACCTGGTTTACCATTGTTTTTCTCACTGAGTGAAAAAGTATGCTTATCAATATGCCAAGCCCTCTGAAAAGCACCTACTTCCACTCTGGAAATGATACCTTCACTTCATTCACCACAGGATTTGGCTGTTTAATAAAATTCATTACTTTCAGATGAGATAACTCTGATTAGTATCTTTTACACCTCTACCTCTTCTGTTCTTAAATGGCTCAGTCATTTAATTGGTTGACCATGTGATAAGAAACAGAACTATTTATTTTAGCACTGCAAACAGATTGAGTGTAAATAATCTGACACTCCACCTGTCTGTTATGGGTAGAGCTGCACGTTAAGGACATTTTATGGGCAATTTCGATGTAAATACTATAAAAATAAGCTTTTAAACAGTATTATTTAATCAACTTTTTCGAGAACGAAACATAAGCCTATATTAAGGGTAAGATTAATTTTTGTGCAAGTAATATTTTATTTGTAAGGATGTTTCTCGCTTTAAAACATTAAAGACTAAAACTTGTTTTAACCCTTTCCAGCGAACTCTCGGACGTGGGGTTTAAATCAAAGCAACACTAGTGATAATACGGCATGCCTGATATACAAATATTGTGAAATTGAGTGTGAAATAAAGAGAGTGAAAGAAAATTGGAATAAATTGTTATAAATGGAACAGTGATAAATAAAATGTCAGGGTTATTTATTTGGTAACCTGTTTATCGTTTAATAAGTTATAGGGAATAGTTTCATCTTCTTAGTGGAGAAACGAGCCGTGTTGTTGCATGGAGTAATATTTTGAAATGTATAAAGCGCAATAATTCAGAATCAAGTGTATTTTTCAGTTTTTAGTGACTTGTAGAAGACACTCTTGAGACTGATGATATAAACTGAGCGTGAGCCAGGGTAAAGCCGCTTTTTTGCTCGACAATTTATCGTCTATAATTCTCAATTCACTGCCTCTTGAATTATGGCGAATGGGGGCATTAAAGAATCCTCCCTTACCGACTAATATACATGAAAAGACGCCATCTACGGCCATAGTTACAGTCATTTTATTATAACCTGACCTAAAAACTGGATGGGTTAGGTTAGGTAAATTGTAAAATGTTGTCGCAAAGATAACAGTGTATAATAGTGGATGTGCATGTTACTGCTGTTACTAAGTGGAGGAAAACGATGTCATCCACTAATATAAATGATGACACGTTCATCAGGTATGACATATACTCTCGTATCTATATTTAATCTTGATATATTATAACCGACAAAAATTCTTACCCGGTCTATTTTCCTTTTCTGAATGCCTTATTTTAGTCATATCTATTTCTACAGTTCTTTTTCAACGATATTTCTAAACGTAATTCATGTTTATCTGTCATATTTTTCTTTTTGCGTAATCAATTTCAGTATCTGAACGCTCAATTATAAACATTTACGTTTTTTTATCATCTTGTTCTTCCACTTCCCCCAAAACATCTTAATTCTTTCAAAGCTTCTCTTTCTTTCTGTTTTTTCTTTAGTTTATTTTTAAACTCCCATAAACAGCTTGGTTATTAGCGACTACAGCGAGTTATGTAGCAGTAGGATTTAACTTGTGAAATTTCTAGACCCTAACCGAGAATCGATTCCGGGACCTCCGCTTTGTACGCTAGCACGCCACCTCTACGCTACGGGGGCGGGCACTTTCTATTTTTATTATAGGCTAAATTACAATTACTTTTAGTTATCATTAGTGACTACGAGTCTTATTTGTTAGCGCGCCTACAAAAACTGCAAATGCAGCACGCAATACAACACACCATTGCGGGTTGCAGGATGTGCAGGAAGTATATATACTTCAAGTGCATTGTATTACAAGATACATACCTTGTTTGTAACTGATAAAGTTTACTTAAGCAAAAGAGCAGAATGCTCATGAAGTTACACTTAAAAATATTACCACTTAACTATTATTACTCTAATATTAAAAGTGTTAAACTATTAAAAAATTAAATTAAAACATTCATTAGTTTATTGTTAAATTACAATTTTGAATTGAAACAATTTTCTGCAACGTTCAGTTTAACGTCGGTTAGTGACTTTCTGTATTTTTATTGTCAAATCAGTGAAAAAACGGGAGATTTTAAAAATTTCAACCCAAGTATGTATTTTACGATAAAAATGTAGGCTTAATAAAAGTTATAGCAAATAAAAAAAAAATACAACAATTATTTCAAAATATTTTTTTCTACAGAGGTCCTAGTTTAGCATCAATTAGTGATTCTTTGAATTTTTAAATCGTACTGAGGTTGATTTTCATTCAGCGTCATTTACTCTCGACTAAAATTAGGTTATGTTTTCATTTTATATCTACTAATGATTAAAAATAATAGGTTATATTGTTAATTATTTACATTGGCATGTGAAAGTCGTGTGAGTGTTTCCCATAAAATATTATACTTATAAAATACAATTATTATCAATATTGTTAATAATAGTGTGTTGTGTTGCATTTGCAATTTTTGTAGGCGCTAGCAGAGTGCAAGGCGTCTAACAGATAAAAGCCGCGACTACTGCGGGTTTCGGTATTGTAACGGTGGGTTTTAAGGTTTTAACATTTCCAGACCCTAGCCGGGAATCAAACCGAGGACTTTCGAATTTGTAAGCTAGCTCGCCTACTTATGGGATTGTATCAATAATTGATACTTCCCCATGGCTGGCCCGTTAGCGTAGTGGTTAGCGCAACTGGCTTCTACGCCTGGGTTCCGGGTTCGATTCCCGGTCAGGTCTGGCATTTTTTCATCACTCATTTTCATTATCATCTCCAGTAGCAGAAATTGTAGAACGGTCAGACGTAAAACCAAAAAAACGATACTACCCTATAAATTTTATATGGAAATTTTAGGGCAAAAAAAAAATAGTTCCGTTTCTTATGACATAGTCAGCCACTTATATCGCTGAACTATTTAAGAACAGAAGAGGTAGAAGTGTAAAAGACACTAGTCAGAGTTATCTCCTCTGAGAGTAATGCATTTCACTATGCAGCCAGACCCTGTGGTGAATGAAGTGAAGGTGTCATTTGCAGGGTGGAAAGTGAGTGCTTTTTGGAGGGCTGGGCATGCTGATAAGCATACTCTTTCAACTCAGTGAGGAAGGCAATGGTAAACCACGTTACTCCTCGTTTTTACTTAGTTTAACCTCTAGAGGTTCAAACCAGCCTTTCGGCTGTTGACCTAAACAACAACATGGAAATTTTGTATACTATTTTAGGAATAATGACATTACTCAAGATTCGTTGTATGAATTCATTCGCACGTATAGATACTGAAGTCACGAGATTGCCTTTTGCGTATGTATGGGCTGTGAGAAAGGGAAATGAAATATTTGCAGTGCTGCCAACCTCAACAGTGAGACACTACTCGTACATTTCACTACCGTGCAGTTTTTAGATACATTTTGTAAGCTGTGGTTTATTCCGAGAAAATGTTTTCTTCATAAACCTTATAAGAAATAAATATAACCAGTAATATTGCCTATAGCTTAATTACATGACTAGAAATGTTTGATTTACTGTAATTACAAATAAATCGCCTTCTTTACTATTGCTGTCATCGTCGTTTTCATTATCAGTCTCTCTAGTATCTACCTAACCGTTTTTATTTTTTACCAGGTGTCAACAAAACTGTTAAAGAATAGCTTCTTCACGCCCTTAATTTCCTTCTATATTTTTTGAATTGTGGAAAGAGAAACATCACGGTAGTTAGCCGCTCGCTCACGGCTTTTGTTAAGAGGCACGGTTAGGCATTTTTGCTTAGCTTCAACTTCACAACATTTTATTACATTGCGTTCAGCACTGTGAATATTTCAACCACGTTTTCGAGAAACCGACATTTGTGTTTACGGTAACAAACAGTTATGTTGTTTAGGTCATCAGCCGAAAGGCTGGTTTAAACCTGTAGAGGTTTCACTAAGTAAAACGAGGAGTGAGGTGGTTTACCATTGCCTTCCTCACTGAGTGGAAAAGTACGCTTATCAACATGCCGGGCCCTCTGTAAAGCACATTTTCCTCTCTGCAAATGACACCTTCACTTCATTCACCACAGGGTCTGGCTGTATAATGAAATTCATTACTTTCAGAGGATATATCTCTGATTAGTATCTTTTACACCTCTACCTATTCTGTTCTTAAATGATTCAGTCATTTAATTGGCTGACCATGTGATAAGAAACAGAACTATTTATTTTAGCCCTGCAACGAACAGATTGAGTAAATATAATCTGACACTCCACCTGTCTGCTATGGGCGTAATTATATTATACTATATTACTATTAAACTATGGGCGTAGTTATATTACCAGTTATATTTGTAACCGACAAAAAGTTTCGCGATATACTGTATATGCTCTGGGTATAGTGTAAGTTGTTATGTTTGTCGTACTGAAATTAAAGCAGTCGCGCATGCGCACTGATGGTTTCCCCTTTTACCCCTCGTTGCAAACAAGGGCAAACTCGTGACTCAAGTGACTATACCAGGCTAGTATTTTTTACGAATTTGAATTTTACGGTGAAGTACATAGGTTCTTAATATATGAGCCCGAGAAAAGTTCAAAGGTAGTAGGGTACGATATACGAGCGTTAAAATGAATAAATCAAATTTCTAAGAATTTTGTAATACATTTTTATCATTAATTTAAATCATATATATTTTATTCACATAATTTTATAAGTGTTTCGAAAAATTACTTTTAATAATTTAATAAATTCTCTCATCAGAAGTACTTGAGGGGAAATATTTTTAATAGAACGTCTTCATCTTTACTTATGATTTAATCTCTTTGGCTTTTATTTAAATATTTTTAATTGAATTTCACGAAGAAATATGTAATAATATATGAATACCAAACTGGATTATTAATCAAATTCCGAAAAATTCATTTTATGTTTTCCTGAAGATAATGTTATAGAAAAAAAAAATAATTTAATAAAAGGTCAAACAGTGTTACAAGGAATTAAAATGAATGCAATGTAACTTTTCATTACGTTTGATAAAAAATAAAATTAAAGAATATCTAAGTTCAAGTGTTAACAATTCAGATCTTTCATCTTTAAATTTAACTAAAAAATGTATATTCGTTCAGAAAGATTTAACAATATTAAAAAATCTGGTGTAAAACACTCACACAACTTTTTCTTGCCAATGCAAAATAATGACCAATATAACCTAACATTAGTAAGAAAACATTAGAAATAAACAAAAAACTAACCTCAAAAAACATAATCTTATTTTATTCATGAAAGAAAGACGCAAAATGAAAATCGACCTCAGTTTGCCTTAAAAATACGAAAAAATCAATCTTTCACGCTAAACTAGGCTCTATAGAGAAAAATGCATAAATGAAACTTGTAGATCTTTCAAATTTTTATAATTTTGATTATATACACTTTTGTCGTAAAATGCATGGCCTACTAAGGCCGAAATCTTAAAAAAATCGATTTTTCTCACGTTTTCGTGAGAAAAAAACAGAAAATCGCTAATTACCGCTAAACTAAGCGTTATACAAAAAAATGTTTAAATTAAAAATTGTAGGCTTTTAAATTCTCTACAACTTTTATTATATAAATTTTTGCGCTAAAATGCACATGGAAGCCGTAATCTTAAAAAAAACAATTTGTTTACGTGAAAACAACCTCACCAAAATTTCAGCAAACATAGCGCCTACCCTATCTTGTAGAGAATAAAAAGTTTAGTAAACCGAGCGATTTAAAAAAAAATCGTAGGACCCGTTTTTAAGAAAATCGCAAAAAAGTGAAAAACTACACGATTAAACTACTACTTCCGGTTGACCGATTTTGATGAAAATGTTCGTGTCGGGTCCGGAAGTGGTGTCTAACTTAAGTTTTAAGTTTCAAGTTCGTACGATGTTCCGTTCTTGAAATATTCTGTTCACACAAACACACACACATTCATACAGACACACACACACAGGCCAATCGCTAAAAACATGTTTTTTTTGGGTTCAGGGGTCCTGCAAAAGTGTACATCCGGTAAAAACTCGTTTTCAAAAAATCGACACGAAAACAATACTTTCCTTCCTACGTATTAATATAGGCCCCGAAATGTGGAAGGACAAATCATGGGTTCTCCACTGAGACAATGCGCCAGCTCATTCCATGTTATCTGTCAAGAGGTTCCTAGCCAAGTACAGCATCTCAATGTTAGAACATCCACGTTATTCACCAGATCTTGCACCATGTGACTTCTACCTGTTCCCTAAGGTGAATTCTGCATTAAAAGGACAAGATTTGAGTCTGTGGAAGCTGTAAAAGAGAAGTCGGCATGTGTCCTGAAGGAGCTGACAGAAGATGACTTCCAGCACTGTTTCCAACAATGGAAAATTCGCATGGAGCGTTGTAGGGATAGAGAAGGAGTATATATTGAAGGTGACAATAAGTGATTATGTGTAAAATAACAATAAAATTTTTTACAACGTCATTCTCGTTATTTAATAACCATACCTCGTATTGGGATTATACACGAGATAGTAATAATAATATAAATAGAAAATAAACAAACACATGACTGAATAATGATTAATACGATCGTTTGTTTTGTGTAATGTGTGAGTATATTGCAGGATATAATAGTGGAGGATGAGGATTAAGGCTGAGGAATGCGATGTGGTTAGGGTTGTGTAAATAGGGAGTAAACGAGTGAAGTGAAGATAGTGGAGAGTTTAAAGGGATTAGAACGTAGGCCGACGTACATCGGTACGTAAACAGTGGAGAAGAGAGGACAAGATTTGTCTGTGGGAAGCTCACTGGTGATAGCATTAAACAGTAAAAACGTTTATGTGTGAGTGGCGTGTCTTTTGGCCGGATTTTGTTCTTATCTCTTAAACACTGATGGTTAATAAGTATTAAGGTCAACTGTTTGAAACGGTTCCGACCCGACACTCAATTGCCATCAGGCCTACTCCACTTGTTTCACATTTATATTCGTTGTGGAAATCGTAAACCAGTCTGGTTCAACATTTCTACTCTACAATTGTGCCGATTCATCCATCACTTTTAAACTAACAATTTAATCTCAACGCATCGATTGTATAACGAAACTTTTACCTGTTCTATTATATTTATCAACAGTTTTAATCATTTTCAACGACACATTATCCAATTTGGTCTTTACTTTTAAGCATTAGGTTCGTAGGTCTGTTGGCACTTCTTATAATTCTCATATACAGTCGACTTCTTCCATTCTACATACATGGTGAAACCATATCTAAGGATGTGTTGCTGCTATTCTTGCATTAAACTAGACCTTTGGATTTGCATATTTTATTTGTATTTTCGTAATTTTTTTACGTATATACATTTATTGTCGTAAATACATAACGAATATTATCAAAACAGCCCCGCTATTATCAAAACAGCTTGTATTATCAAAACAGCTCCTCTTAACTCCAAATTTCCGGAAATTGGAAATTTGGAGTTAAGAGGAGACTGCACTTTGTATCCCACCAATATTAAATTTGATATTTTTACTTACATTTTTCAAAGGATTGATAAAAAATAGGGGAATAAAACTTTACACACGAATAGTTGTCGGGTGTCTTTAGCTACTGATATTTTTTTCAATTTAATCTGTCGGACCATAAAATTAAAAACAAAATAACGAATCACATAGATTTTTACAAATTTATTTGCTACGTTTTTTGCATATTACTAATTTTTGGAGCATTTAAGGAAGTTATAAAAATGCCGGTTTATGTGCGTGTACAAGATGAATAATTGGCAAAAATTTCAGCCCGGTAGGTTTGTTGGTTTCCGAGATAAACGTACCCAAAATTTAAAAAAAATTTAAATTTACGAGAACAGGCAAAAAACAAAAAAAAACAAAAACAAAACGTACACACATTAGTAAATTTCTCATCAAAAGTTTGGTAGAAAGATTAACCTACAGCTGAAAATATTAAAAATAGTGATGCAGACATTTTTAAAAACTAAAACTCCCTTTGTTTTAAAGCGATCAGTAAAAAATTATGAAAAATATTCGTTCTTGGTTACATGATAATTTTTCTGGGCAGACCTAATAAAAACTTATTTTGTTCATTAAAATAATGTTTTTGACGTAATTTAATGTTTTTTTCTTGTAGATCTAGGGCTGAACTATAAAAAAACATAAACATGTATTAGAAGAATGGACTCTGAAGACAAGCCAAGATCAGTCATTATAATACTGCGATAAAACCTGAGTGTCTGTACGCGTGTGAGTGCCTTAGAATAATCAGAGAATCTAATATAAGAGAAGATGAGAGATTTTAGAGCAAAATCCTCCGCAAAATAATGGGTTTGAAGGTAGTAGAAGGACATTGCAGGTTACGAGGACGAGAAGGACTGTACAAGAAAAATGAACGGTTAATGGAAACGATTAGTGTCAAAGAAGAAACAAATTTTACGGACATTTGTACAGAATGGATGACAAACGGTTGACAACAAATTTTTAAGACACTAAACAGTAAATTTAAGGTTTTCGATACGTAGTTAAAAAAAAGTCAAAAAGGATATTGAGAAAACTGGAATAATCCGAGAAAACATAATGGATAGTACTAAATTCAGACAACTGATTTTCTATACGACTTTCTATTATTAAATAGCTGTAAGCTATTTTGACTAGCTGTAAGCTGACATACACAAGCTACAAAACAAGTGTCACAACACATGTACAACATGCAAAAATTATCGTTTGTTAAAAATGTTTCTTTATGTCATAAACCAAATAATGGTACAATACAATAACATAATATCTGATTGAAAACATTTGTAGATGAGCGGACGTTGATTTGGCTTGTCTTGTGTTTATTATTATACGACACATTCGTTTTAATAAAACAATTTATAGACGATTCGGCGTTCCTGATATAATCTATTTAGAGATTATATATAATCTCTTTACCAAGAGAGAGCTTGTCTTGTGTTTATTATTCTCTTGGTAAAGAGATTATATAATCTCTTTACCAAGAGATTATATCAGGAACGCCGATCGTCTATAAATTGTTTTATTAAAACGAATGTGTCGTATAATAATAAACACAAGACAAGCCAAATCAACGTCCGCTCTTCTACAAATATTTTCAATCAGATATAATGTTATTGTATTGTACCATTATTTGGTTTATGACATAAAGAAACATTTGTAACAAACGATAATCTCGGACTCTCTTTACCATCAAAATTCATGTATTTGGAATCAGTGAATCAGCTGTTTAACAGCTGATTTTCGGAGACGAAGGTTCCTGGTTCAAATCCTAGTAAAGGTAGTTACTTTTATACGGATTTGAATATTAGACAGTGGTTACCGGTGTACTTTGATGGTTGGGGTTCAATTAACCACACTCTCTCAGGAATGGTCAGCCTGAGTCTGTACAAGACTACACCTCATTTACACGTCATACACATCATCCTCATCTCATTGGATCATAGGGTTGCTTATTGTTCTAAATTGAACAGATTGCAACGTACATACATTAGGGATTAAACAAATTTGGAATCAAACTGAATCAGCTGAAGGTATATTCACTCATTGTAACCAAATTTTATGAAAGGCAGTAACAAAAAATTTATCTGCTAGTTGTTTGTCACATCCGTTTCACTACAAAATTCTTAAGTTTACGTCGTAGAAATGAAAGTCGAGCTTCTTATATGTGCGGCCTGTTTTAATGAAGTTATTTCATTCTCATGAGTCTGTTTAAACTTTTGAAGATTCAGCAGAGGGACTTGTGCCTTTGGCGGTTAGAATTTCTAAGGACGGGAGGTTCTTGGTTTGAAAATCAGCCAACTGAAAACTAAAGCGATGTTTATCAGTAAGGTTTTTCACACTTGATGCGACCAAATTATTGAAGATCGACCTTTTGAGTATGTTCAGAAATTTTAGTATTTAGAAATTTGGATTTCAGTAAACCTGGAGTCAGTAGTGAAAGTAAGAGCTCGCATTGAAATGACGAGCTGGCGTTTCTTAATCATTAAGCATCTGCTAGTTAAGCAACATTAACAATAGAGCAAACCCAAATAGAAAAAGTAGAGACATAAAAATATCTGGGAACCTGGGTTGATGGCAAGAATGACCAAAGTAAAGAAATTAAAGTACGAATTGAAACTGCAAGGCAAGCATTCATAAAATTGAAGACAATGCTAACAAACAAAGACCTTCAGTTGCCTCTCAGATTGAGGGCTCTAAGATGTTATGTATTTTCTATCGTACTATATGGAATGGAAGCTTGGACATTGAAGAAACAACACATAAAGAAGATAGAAGCGTTCGAAATGTGGTGTTACAGGAGAATATTGAAAATTCAGTGGGTCCAAAAGGTTACCAATGTTGAGGTGCTCCGACGTTTAAATAAGGAGTTAGAAGTTATGAAAAGTATAAAAACAGGAAAACTAGAATATTTGGGTCACATAACCAGAGAAAAATATGAGTTGCTGAGAATTATTATGCAGGGAAGGATCCGAGGAAGAAGAGGCGTAGGAAGAAGACGCATCTCCTGGCTGCGGAATCTTAGAGAATGGTTCAACTGTAGTTCATTGCAACTATTCAGAGCGGCAGCCAGCAAAGTGACCATAGCCATTATGATATCCAACCTCCGATAGGAGATGGAACTTTAAGAAGAAGAAGAAGTAAATAATAAAATTTCACTTCCTGTAAGAAATAGGTTTGCAAAGATGTATACATACTCTGTCGTGCAACATAGTGTAGAAAGGTTGACTTTCAGTACGCAGTCCATGAGTCGTTTAGAAGCTTTCGAGATGTGGGTATTCAGAAGAATGCTCCGAATTTCGTGGACCGGTCATTTTAGCAACGTTGATGTTTTGAGACGTTTAGGTGTAAACATAATTGATGCTCATCAACTATGAGTATCATCCAAAGAAGGATACTGGCTATCTTTTCATTCTAAGAAAGGATATTCTGGTTACCCTAAACATTTTGGTGGAGGGTTGAAAAGATACTAAAAAATTGTTTCTTCTATCTCACACAATCACACACAATCAGAAAATATGCAGAAAAAAAGTTAAAAATTGATATTCAAGTTGATATTTAATATTATAGACGAAAAATGATTAATTTATTGAAATTGATACTTTGTAAGAGTTGGCGATTGCAAAACATCCTCATTACGGAGAATGAAAACAAGAACAGCTCTGTTTGTTTTGGCATTTGAAAAGAAGGAAAAATTAAGGTGTGAAAACGGAGAAAACTTGACAGGCAATGAGAAAAGCAAAAGCAATGAGTGATTTTCTTTTGTTTTATTTTTAAAAAGTGTAAGATAAGATTTTCAGTTAAAGTGAGAAGAGTTTTTTGGTTAGCGTTGAAAGGTGAAGAATTGTTGTAAGTTTGTACACGCAATTCTCGAATGCTCTGGGGAGTTATGCACAACTTTTCTCCACCGGCTCGGCTCTACAAAGAGATAGATATATTTCTCGGCGGTTCAAGCAATGCTGATGCGTTGTTGGATTTTCTCCGTCAGAAATCAAACCGGCCCATCAGTCGTGCAGACAGCTCTTGCCTCTCAAAGCACGACCTCCATTTCAAGACCCATGCATTCGTTCTTTTACACTATTCTTTCTGCACTCGTATTCACTCTCACTTATTCAACCCCTCGCCTACAAGTCCGCTTCCCTTTGAAGCGATCCAGTGATTACGATAAGGCGGAAATAAATTCCAACAAAAGCATTTCATTCCTCTCCTTTTCAACTTTAAATTACAAATGCACTTCCAACCGATGTTATTCTTTTTAACAATATTAAAACAAATACCCATTCACGATTTCTGCAAACACAAGCATCCAGTAGCAAAACAATAAAGTATACATCCAGGGTATCGGTCGGATTGCTTTGAACTAAACCAGACAAATTCATTTCTCTTCACTCATCGACTTGCGCTATAGTTTCATACAGTACATAAGTGGTTTTTCATATAGTTTTATTTTAATTTTAGAAGTAAAATAAAAATATACTTACTATTCTTTTAGAAAACTCTCCTTTTAATCCTCCAACAAGATAACGTCTAATTAGACACACAAACTTCTTTCAGTTCCGTCTTAGTTCTACACGACTATTCACTATTCAACAGTGCCTATTAATATTGTAACAACTAAAATTAGATTCGTTTAGGATCAGAGAATGATAAATAATAAATATACTAACTTTAAATAGATAATAATTAATTATTTATTTTACAAATTAATAATTATAATTAATAGTTAAACTTAGCGCACTAACAAATAAAATTAATAAATTAAATAGATCACATTAATAAAATCAATTACAAAAACTTAATCTTAAAAGAACGTAACTACAAAAAGTAGTTAAGTTTGGTATAATCTCGTACAGACCCAGGCCGACCATTCCTGAGAAAGTATAGTCAATTGAACCCCAACCATCAAAGTAAAGGGGAACCCAAATAAGCTTGCCGATGTAGCTGCGCGAACAGATCGGTTTCAGTCAGTAGATTTCATGTCTTAGTACCGAACTGCTTATTAAATCACAGGCGCTGAACTATGTAAATTTTCATCTATTAGCGACATTAAAAACATTCAATTGTAAACATTGTATACAATAATAAACCCCTACTACGTACAACACATTACAGACTAATGTTTTCAGGTTAGCTGATATATAACGTTGCGAGAGCGATGTGACTGATTACAGCTGGTACAAGAATGACCCCACCACTCGCTGAGGCTACCAAGCGCGTCATTACCAAACTAAACCTTCTGTGCACTTCAGAAAACCGGCAAGCTTATTTAGCGTTCGCTCTAACCATTATCTAGTATTCAAATAAAAGTAACTAACAAACTTTACTAGGGATTTTAACAAGGAACCTTCGTCTCCGATTAACAGCTGTTAAATAGCTGATTTGCGGCAACTTTACCTCTAGACTAACCCGATGGGTCAAACCTAATCATTGAAAAAAGTTTTTCAAATAATACCTCTAACTCAATCCCACTCAGTTACAGGGGTTTTCAGCGTTCTTTCACTACCCACCTCCTACCAGCACTGCCACCTTAGGTTTAAAGTTAATATCCATTAATGTTCCTATTGCAAACTCCATGGCCATAAAACTGTTGCAATAAATAAAATATATTGCAACTGTACGAGGTGTTGCTATTAAATAACGAGACTGACGTTGTAACAAATTTTAATTTTATATTATACATAATCACTTATTGTAACCTTCAATATACACTCCTGCGAATTTTCCATTGTTGTAAACAGTGCCGGAAGTCATCTTCTGTCAGCTCCTTCAGGACACGTGCCGCTTTCTCTTTTACAGCTTCCACAGACCCAAATCTTGTCCTTCTTAATGCAGATTTTCACCGTAGGGAACAGGTAGAAGTCACATGTTGCAAGATCTGGTGAATAAGGTGGATGTTCTAACACTGAGATGCTGTACTTGACTAGGAACCTCTTGACAGATAACGCGGAATGAGCTGGCGCATTGTCTTGGTGGAGAACCCATGATTTGTCTTTCCACATTTCGGGGCGTTTTTCCTTACCCTTAAACGTAGTTTAGAACGTACCTCAAGGTAGTAATATTGATTAATTGTTTGACCTTCAGGAACTTAGTAAAGGTACACAATCCCAACGATATAAAAAAAAAAACAATCATCATTGCTTTAAATGTTGACTTGCTCATTCGAGCTTTTTCGGCTCTCTGTGAAGTTTGGCTCTTCCAGTGTAAGGATTGGCGCTTCGTTTCTGGATCAGAAGTAAAAAAAACCACGTTTTATTACATGTTATTATCTTCTACCTGTTCCCTAAGGTGAAATCTGCATTAAAAAGAGACAAGATTTGAGTCTGTGGAAGCTGTAAAAGAGAAAGCGGCACTTGTCCTGAAGGAACTGACAGAAAATGACTTCCAGCACTGTTTCCAACAATGGAAAATTCGCATGGAGCGTTGTAGGGATAGAGAAGTAGTGTATATTGAAGGTGACAATGAGTGATTATATATAAAATTAAAATGACAATTTTTACAACTTCACTTTCGTTATTTAATAGCCACAACTCGTATATAGGGCCTATTATGGATGTGGAAAAATATAATAAAAAATAAATACAAGACCCTATACCTACTGCATGTGTAGAAGTGTATTTTAACGGAATCAGGTTGATTATAAGTCGAGGGTGATTATACCGAGCAGTTTATTAGATTTCAGTTTGTTACAGAATTAGTATTGAATGGATATAGTCTGATGTAGACGTTTGTGTGATGCAACAATCTTTGTTAAACTGAAACATTCGCTTTACATTTTCTCTTCTGTCTTTCTTCTTTTAACTGACTAAAAGCACAACAACATTTAAGGTGCTTACGGACATTACTTTGTTCACCTAAAGTATACGCAATAACAACTTAAAGTACTTGTAAGTACAGGACGTTGAAAAAACTACTCGTTTTTTCACTATTATTTGTTTCGGATTTACAATTAAATACGAGGCGTGGTTATTAAATAACAAGACTGACGTTGTAAAAAATTTAATTTTAATTTTATACATAATCACTTATTGCAACCTTCAATAAACACTCCTTCTCTATCCTTACAACGCTCCATGCGAATTTTCCATTATTGGAAACAGTGCTGGAAGTCATCTTCTGTCAGCTCCTTCAGGACACGTGCCGCTCAAAAATGTTTGAAATGAAGCTCGCAAAAATGTTTGTACTGACACTTTGTACGCGATTGAAAATAACCCAAATTTTTTGGAAACGATAAAACATGTGATGAAACGTGGTTTTGTACTTATGATCCGAAAACGAAGCGCCAATCCATGCACTGGAAGAGCCGAACTTCACCGAGAGCCAAAATAGCTCGAATGAGCAAGTCAAAATTTAACGCAATGATGATTGTTTTTTTTATATCCATGGGATTGTGTACCTTCACAAGGTTCCTGAAGGTCAAACAATTAATCAATATTACTACCTTGAGGTACGTTCTAAACTACGTTTAAGGGTAAGGAAAAACGCCCCGAAATGTGGAAAGACAAATCATGGGTTCTCCACCAAGACAATGCGCCAGCTCATTCCGCGTTATCTGTCAAGAGGTTCCTAGTCAAGTACAGCATCTCAGTGTTAGAACATCCATTTATTCACCAGATCTTGCACCATGTGACTTGTACCTGTTCCCTAAGGTGAAATTTGCATTAAAAAGAGACAAGATTTGAGTCTGTGGAAGCTATAAAAGAGAGAGCGGCATGTGTCCTGAAGAAGCTGACAGAAGATGACTTCCAGCACTGTTTCCAACAATGGAAAATTCGCATGGAGCTTTATAGAGATAGAGAAGGAGTGTATATTGAAGGTGACAATAAGTGATTCTGTATAAAATAAAAATACAATTTTTTTACAACGTCAGTCTCGTTACTTAATAGTCACACCTCGTACGTTCAGAAATAGATTCATTTATAAAAATTTTTAAATCATAAAATTTATAAAATAAAACACGTAAGTTACAGAATAACTAATTTTCACATTATCTATACTAATATTATAAAGACAAAGCGTGTTATTTCGTGCAGGCTAATTTTCAAAACTACTAAATGGATTTTCACAAAATTTTGATAGCATATTCGTATTAATATTCCGTCTCAAGTGATCCAAGAGGTGTTGCTTGATCTTTAATAATCGAATAATTTTCTGTTCGTGGATTCCTACATGAAAATAGGATTAAAAATAATAATTTTAATTTTTTATGGTATTCCTTACATCAATGGCAGACATTTTCTGTTTAAACACACATACTGATTCTTGCATCTGCAGGATTTTAAGTTAACTTATATTACTCTGAACTGGTGAACACTAGATCAATGAAACCAAAACGATTTTAATTACAAAAAAAAAAAAAAAAAAAACAGCCCACAGATTATGTTCTGTACTGTTTTAAATGAAATTTACATCCAAAATAGTCCGATTTCACCTTAATACTTGACTTCTAAATTGATAAAATTTCTGTTAATTGAGAAGGCTAAAACACCAAAAGGAATGAAATCTCAAGCTTAATTTTTAAGGGTGTATAGGATTACCTACTTAAATGTACTTTACTCATAAAAAATGTCAACTACTTTGCTTCCTTTGCTAGTCACATATTTTTCAAAAGTTTTAAAAACAATGTAGATTTTGATAATTTGTGTCTTTGTTGGGAGTAAGTTTAAAAATCGGAAGTTTTTCAAATACCTAAACCATCAATATTGGGTGTTTCACTAATGTAAAAATTTCTTGATGATATTTATATACACGTTAAGTTACAAATTTAAAAAATTATGCAAATTTTAACACCCGGTATCTATGTTGGAAAGTTTAAAAATATGGAATTGTCACATTCTAACCCTATGCTATTCATTATACTATCGAACAAATTTTAAGCTTGAGATTAATCTACAAGTTAAATTAGCATTGTATCGACTGTACAATATTAATTAATGCACTATAATCTTAATGTAACTAAACTAAATTTTTTCTAGATTATTTTTGTGTTCTGATACTTTTTAAACTTCCTGTATACTTTGTATTTACTGTACTTAATTTGTATCGGTAGTTCAATACTATAATGGAATTGGTGGAAGGTGGAAATGGGTGTAAATGTTTTCTCTCTCTCAATTTGTAAGGAGGAACATCTTTTCCTCTGCTCCTGTCTTCCTCTGCTGTTCTCTCATCTGATCTTTTACCCGATTCTCGTATAAGTGGAGTACAAAGTTAATGCAAATCCAATACATTAGCTGACTGTTATAGATATATAAATTTACTATCCAGTAAATCCTATGAGTTATAACTCTCTTTGACTTCTTACCCACGTATTTAGTTCATTTTATTTAATTCAAAGTAACATTCACGGTTTTTGTTTTACCTCAACTTCACTTCGCTCCATTATTAAGCGGATTACTTGAGCAAACTACATTATCTTACCACAATAGTGATAATAATTAATAGAATAGTCTCTAAAAATTACACAGTAGTAAATAAAGTTACACAGGAAATTACACACAAAGAAATTTTTCGATGACTTACTTTAAAAATCTTTTATTTATTTTTAAACTCTTCTCATAACATCTCTATTTTTTTGTTTGTTTTACGCCTGACTGTTTTTGCAATTGCTGCTAATGCAGACGGTGAGAAGGATGATAGATGAAGATGAGTGATGAAAAACCTGATCGGGAATCGAACTCGGGACCCAGGCGTAGAAGCCAGTTACACTAACCACTACGGGCCTCTACGATCAATATGAATGACAAATATGAAGTTTTAAGATTTTGGTAAAACTTTTAGAGCGTTATATTATATTGAACAACTTTTGGAAAGAAATATAGAAGAAATTTTGGAAAAATGTTCTAAATTCATATTCACGTCCATGATTTTTGGGGAGGAGGTCCATGGTTCAAATTCTAGTAGGGGTATATAGGTATAGTCTGATTTTCGTAAGGAGAGCACTGGGCAAAACGTGCGTCTGCATTAATGTATTCTTGTATGTACTGCAATAGTGCAGGGTATGTAATCAACAATGGAACAGGATGCCTAGAAAATACGATGGGTGTTGTCAATTTTCAACAACACTGACTGTACATTTTACTGTTGGTCGGAGGGGTATGCGGGGTCGAAGTCAAGTATGCGCATGCGTAGTCCAGCGCTCACAGCAATTGGCTTGGCCTTTACTTTTACACGGATTTTAATACTAGAGAGAGGTTACCGGTGTACTTTGATGGTCGGGGTTCAATTACCCATACTATCTAAGAATGGTCGGCCTGAGTCTGTACAAGATTACACCTTGTTTACACGTCATGCATATATTTCTTTGTCTCATTGGTTAATGGGGTCGCTTATTGATCTAAATGAACAGATTGCAACGTACACACATTAGCGTTAAAAATATATAAATGTACTAATGAGTTGTACGATTTGTAGACAATGTCTCGAACATTTGGCATTTTTAAGTATTTGTGAAGAGTATGATTAAATACTCTTTAAAAAATGTACGCTTGTTATAAATCTAAATGCGTTTGACTGGTGTCGCAGGAAAATATGTAGTGTTGTATTATAACCGGCTCAAAAATTGGTTGACAATGTAACCAAATTGATCGTACTAGTGATTTATACAGAGTGAGTTTTAAAATATGAAATGGTGATTTGGATTTACGACCTATGACTCAGTATAACATGAGGAACCTGAGCCTAAGATTGCTCTTGAACGTTCGATATGTTGTTTCCATGTAATTCATCTGTCGAGTATTCAAGGTGTCGAACATCAGTCGTCGAGTTATTAGTGCGTAAATTTTGGCAGTTAACAGGTCGAAGTGTGAACATCATACTGTGATTTAGTAACATTTAGTTTAATTTTCCACTTTTGGAGTCAGTCATTGATCATGTATGGGTGTGCTTGTACTATTAAAGTATAGATCATAACAACAGCTCATTCAAATAAAATATTTGCCAGAGCTAGGAGAAATTTAGGACTCGTACTTTATGTTGGAAGTCGTTTTCGGCGTGTTGAAGCGTTGCTTCGGCTTTATCAAGCGTATGCCAGGTCGGTGCTAAAGTATTGTTCAGTTGTTTCGAACTACGACAGAGAATATACCGACGAACGTATTGAAGCTGTGTAGAAGAAGTTACTGTATTACTTGCGCCATCGTGGTCTGTATGAGGCAGGTGATCAGTACGAAGGGGAGTGTACCCAACTGGGTATAATGACTTTGGATAAGAGGTGGGATATTGCAGATGCCATATTTTTATTTAAGGCAATGAATGACGCTATTGATACCAATATTGCGCATGTAGTGTACAGGGTTTTTTTTTGTTTAACGTCCGACTGTTCTGCAATGCTAATGCAGACGGTGAAAGATGAAATGATTTTTCTTAACGTACAAAAATATGCCGTGCCTGAATGGGATTTGAATCCAAGACCATATGATGAGAGGCGAACACGTTACCAACTACGCCAATGCAGCTGGCAGTGTACAGGGTGCCATATGTTAATTCCAGAGGACACAGGCTCTTGGACTATAAGGTGAAGACTTGGATATCTCCCCTGGCGAGATGCGTTTGAACTATGGATATTGTTTATGGTTGCGGGGTTGATATATTCAACAGGATATTATCAACGTTTAAGAGAAACATTGTGTTAGGGTGGATGAGTTGATCCAGTTGGGACAACCATGAGACAAGCTGGTAGGTGAACTGAGTAGCCTACCAGCGTTATTAAGTCATATAGGACTCCTGTTTTGATAATAGTTTTTTTTACTTGTCTGTTAGCTGGTGGTTTTTCTTGTTAGTGTTTATATTCTTTCTCCGCGTTATATTTCCTCGCTGTAGGTGTGGTATCATTACCAATCATGCACAAATTTACTTATATGCTTATGGACATATGTAGTTGGTTCAGTGTTTTCTTTTAACGTCCTCTGGATTTACGTCCCGATAGGTAAGTGCAGCGTTTTCAAGGATTTCTATCTGTTTCTGCACTTCTTCAACTCAACTAGTTGGTCCCCGCTTCCCTGTTAGTTCCTTGGGATGGCTGTAAGGGGTGAATGGAGGCCATAAAAAAAATGGTAATCCAAATTTTATGCAAAGGAGCTAAAAATTTGACAGTTCGGGCAAGAAATATTTGCAGTAATTTTGCAGCTATCTTTAGGAGATGATAAAATAAACATGAATGTCGGATGTATGTACAGTAGCAATTCAAACTATGAGGGTAGGTGAGTAGGTGCAAGAATATAGTAGGTGTTGTGTTACTCATAGTACAGGCAGTGATGACGTTTCATGTAAAGTCAACATTTAATAGACTGAGGCAAGTTGCAAGTTGTGCCCTTCTGTTTTACTTTGTTATAAGGTACTTGGTTGGCTCACAAATGAGAATAATATTGACAATAAATTATCTTTCTAATTTATGCAAGCCCATCTACACATTCGCCAAACTATTTAACTATTTGCCGTATTAAATATAAATGGCCAAGACTTAATATGTTATCTTTTTAGCAAACCTACAAACAGAACCTGTAACAAAACACATGTTTTCCTTATTTCTTTTATTCGAATGCAGTTACAAGTGGATTATATTAACCAGCTTCATTACTATAATGCTGTGACACTTATCTCTAAGTTCCGTTTAGGGATCTGGGTAAATTAAATAATTTACACTCTTAAGTTTAAAATTACAAGTATTTATTACAACAAAAAAATTGCAATTAATAAAATGACTAAAATCTACTTGTAAATTACAATTAAATTACTTATATTAAATCCGGAAAACAGTAAATGCGGAAGAAAACAGAAGAACTACATCAAAGTGAATTGCCTGGGTTTTGCGAACGATCTGGCACTGCTGGAGGGAAGCATGGCAGAGCTACGGAAGCAAATTGCATCGCTAGAGGATTTGGCTGCAAAACTTGGTTTAAAGATCTCATATGAAAAAAAATAAAATCATGGCTATCGACCCTCTGGTAGTCAGCAAAGTACAAGTGAATGGCAACTGGGTAGAAATCGTGGAAAACTTTAAGTATCTCGGAGAAACCATAACCATAACGGAAACGAAAGTTCTGCATAGAGGGAACGTATCAACAAGTTCCTTAAAGTTCAGAAATACACTCAAGATAACTACAACAAAAGGTCTTTGTCCATCGGAAATAAAATACGGCATTACAGAACTGTTCTGCAACCAGAGGTCACTTATTGCAGTGAAACCCTGACGGGGCTGACTAAGAGAAGCAGGATTTCAAAAGTTCAGATGCTGGAAAGAAGGATGCTAAGAACCTACATTGGAAAACGAGTGTTCAGAGATGGTATCTGGCTGGTTTTACCAACCAGAGAAGTTTACAGAGACACTGAACCTGTAACAGACACAATGCGCAAAAAACGGATCTTTTTCCTTGGACACATCATAAGAACTCCACAAACAAGAATCCTCAGACAACTAATAGAATATATGTGGGACCTTAAGTCGGGGCCGATTTGGATTCGTGAAGTGAAGGACTTAATGGAGCTGAATCTAACATTGGAGGACCTTGAAAAAAATTCGATAACCTGAAAGCGATCAAACACACAAATATCAGGTTCGAAGAAACGGTTAGGAAAATGTAGAACCCTAGAGTTTTTTCACATGTTGAACGGGCTGCTAGATCCCAGAGAATGAAGAACTACTGGGAGAGGATTAAGAGGAAATCGAGGAACTGATGTTATTTGACTAAAGTGGTCCAATGGCCCTTACAAGGAAAAAAAGCAAACTGGAAAAATAGAAAGAGTGGAGGGAAGAATTGTGAGGAAGATATTGGGTCTTAAAATCAACACAGAATCAGAGTATAAATAAAGATCAAACAACAAGCTTTATTCTAAAGTAGAAAAAATAACAGACATAATCAGGAAGAGAAGATTACAGTTTTACGGACACATATCAGAATGGAAAACACCAGACTAAGAAAGCAGATTTTCGACCAGCTTAACAATCACAAGAACAAGATAACATGGGTTAAAGAAATAGACAAAGATCTTGTAAACAACACAATAGACTCAGAAACCATAAAAGATAGTGCAACATTTAGAGAAATAATACAGAAATTGGAGTTTCAGAAGAGGAAGAAACCCACTTGCGGAAGAGGAAGAAAGTGGAATCAGGAGGACAAAGAACACCAATCTAGAAAGATTAAAGAGGTATGGGCTAGGAAGTTGAATAAGCGTGCCCTCTGAAATGGGCTATTCGAAAAAAAAACTAATTATAATAACTAATAACAGTAAATAAACTTAACTAATTTACTAAACACTACTTACAAAAGATACAGAAATACACAGTAATTCACATGTAACGTTGGCATTTTCTAACGCACTGTTACACGCACTACGCAGTTCGCTCACTGAATCATAGACAAAAGGAAACTGACTTACAAAATAAATCGCGTCGCTTTAACAGGTGAATCAAAGGAAACTTTGAGAAAGACAGAGATCTTCGATATAGTAATAAAAATACAAAATCCTTCTGACGACTTCTGGATAAATCTTAACAACTGTAAACAGATTTTAATTGAATAGAAGGTGTTACAAAAGGGCCAATTATCTAAATAGGAACCGTCTCTTTCCTACACAATACCCGTACAAAAATAGGTCTACGTGTACTATAAAAACCGTATATAGTACCCATACTATTTCTAATTATTTCTTGGAAACCTATTTATCACTCTTATTATTTATGTTAACATTTTTAAAATCTTGGTCCTCCTAGAAAATTCTCGAACACACATTCCCTTAGGTATTGTCTCAGTACTACGTCATTTGTCCATGTGTCAGGATTTACCGGACCAATCTGGATGAGAACAAATTTATTCATGAAATCGCGATATTCCATGCGTAATAGTTGAAAAAACTCAATTTAGAAACAGTAGGCTACATTATACACTGCACAATCCATACAGAATTTGTAGTTCTGTAGTTAATTAGTTTTTGTATAATGTTTTGGTGTCTTGGTTGAAATTTTTTGCACAGTTTCCTTGGCTTTTCCAAACGAATGGCTGCTCAGTTTTCTTTTTCTTCTTTATTTTCATTGGATATTGTTTTGACATGAGTATGAAGTTTATTTACTTATTTAACTATTCTTTACTAATCTAGTGTCCATTATATGGCGCGGAAACAAGCAGTCATTTATAATTATTTTTAAGATTAATAACCGTTACAAAAAACAGTTATAATCAAATCTGTCTAGGGTGTATTAATTAATTATTTTAATGAATGTGGTTATAATTTTCCAACCGGTTTGGATTATGTTTGTTAACTGTGGAACGAGTATGAGCCTATAGAAATGAAAGGGCTGGCTGGGATTTCAGCAGCAAGCAGCAGAGAGAGGCTTGTACTATGCGTAGCACGGTTTAGCAACAGATACACACACAGAGTATAGTAGGACGGGCTTCAGTTGAGCAAAGTGAACCTCAATCCGGAGATTGGTTCTCTTGTAGACAAACTTCTACTCATCCTCCAGAAGCACACAAAGAAGAGTTGCCCTCACTTTCATTAGAATATCTCCTTTTCTTAACTTTCCTCTTTCCTCAACAAATCCCTCTCCTCTTTCAGTCTGCTACATTCTTCGTCTGTTCTTCTCTGTTTTTGTTCCTCCTCTTTGTAAGTAATTATTTCAATGACATCACATATTTTTCACTTCCTTCTTTACTTTTTCGCCTTTTTTACTTAACTTTTCCTTATCTCTTCAATCTGTTTTCTTTTATTCGACCTATTTTAAACTGGCGGTTACGCAATCGGTCGTAATAGTAGCCCTACAATGGCCTCATCCACTGATAAAAGAATAAAACAATTTCTCAGAAAAATATAACAATGTTTAAGCTAAATACAAAAGTTGTAGCAATAATTTATGTTTTTCTCATATATGCTCTAAAATCCATTGTAAGGCTACGTTTTTGGAATTTTAAAAAAAAATAGCATAGCCCTTTCATATTAATTTTTTCAGCCAATGCAGCAAATTACGGCAAGTTTAACAAGAATCTAAAAAGCTTTTCTCTGAAAAAAAACATTGGATTTTTTCTATGTTGGGCCTATAGAAAAACGTTATTCCACAACAAAGTAGTAGGCTTAATATTTTTCAAAATGTGTACAGTTTTAGAATAGTTAACTACGTTGTACGGTTGTGAACGCACTTATAAGTAAATTTAATACAAAAACTGCTGCTGTTCCTACTATTACTACTACTACTACTACTACTACTACTACTACTACTACTACTACTATTTCTAGAGCTTCTACTAATAATATTACAAATCCTACTGCTACTACAATAAAACTTTAATTTATATGAAACGCAAATTATCCTAATCAATATCAAGAAATAAAAATATGCATTTATTCTGAAACGAATACTTTATTTATACATAAAATGATGGTAAATGATCACGATGATCAGCCGGTAAGTGATGGTAGAAAAACGGTATATTTGCACTATTACCTAATAACCAAGTTTATAAAAACATTGACCCATTAACTTATGTGATGAGAAAAAACAAAGTTTCGTACTATGGTCATTTACTAAAAACACCGATAACACGAATTTTAAGACAAATAATTGAAAAGCAAAGAAAATTAACAACCTTACCGAGAAAGAAATAAAAAATCTTGGATGAAAGAAATAAAAGAAGCTAAGCAGGAATTTAAAAAATAACACACGAAGATCTCAGAAATAAAACAGGAAAAATCAAAATCCTTAACGATAAAAATACAAAATTTAAATTTAAAAAGGAAACAAGAATAAAAGAGGGTTTATTCAGATGAAGAAAGAAAAGCAAGATCTGAAAATATGAAAAGATACTGGGTAAAAAGAAAAACATCTTAGAAAAATAACTCTAAAGATTGATCAGTGGTTCCATGTGGCCGTAAAAGTAAAATAAAGTGATGGTAAGAATTATAAATGTGTTAGCTGTCGTTATTTGTTGTTTACTTACTCATTACAAACAGTGTAGAATGTTTTTGATACAGACGGATTCTTTGAATACTCCCTAAAGAGAACAGGTCTAGGACACGGTTTAAAGAGCATCGCATAAAGTTAATGCAATTTTGATCAAAAACAAATTCAGAAAGAAAAAAGATAAGAAGGAAAGAAAGAGAAATTTTAATAATTTACCCGAATAAGTTTAGGAAAACGAATTTCTCTAGTTACCTCGATCACGGTGGAAAGCAAGTTTTAACAAATAGCCTGATGAGGTTTAGGAAGAAAGAGAATTCCGCAAATTAACTCTACAGTAGTAGGAAAGCACGGTTAGTTTAAACAATTAACCCAAATAAGAAGCACGAGGAACCCTTCTAAGTACCTCGAGGAACGACTGGGGAAGTACGGGGAATACCTCTAATTACCCCAAGTATGGAGGCTGATTTTCTATTAGGAAGTTCAGGAGAAGGACATTTCTCCTTGAAGTAATAATACCTGTCAATAGGTTTAGACGGTAAGGGATTTAGGGAGTCTCACATATTACGTCTGTAAAAATATTCCTTCACCTCTATGTAAAAAAAGGCCTGGGACATATTAGTTTGGGTAATTGGAGTTTTACTGTATTTGAAGATCAGCAGGAGAGTTAGTTGTGTTTGCTGTACCGTTTATTGTATATTGATTGAAGAAAATAACTTTTAAAAGAATGTATAAATTAAGAATGAATAGACTTAACGAAATAATATTTAGGCAAACAAATTTTTTTATATGATTGTAGTGCATTTTCATTTAATAGGTCTACAACAGATTTGTGAAAAAGTGATTAAAGAAATAAACAGCAAAGTAAAAAGTAATAATTGTGGATAAATCTGGGAATAATTTTATAGCAAAAAAGTGGAAACTACATCCGTTGTTATTTTTACTCGAAGCATTATCAAAAGGAAATAAATAATGTTAATCTGCTCATTAGTCTGTACTACTGCACTAAGCATGCGCAAAACGTATATCTCAGAGCTCCACCTAACTGTATAACACAAACTATCCCTGACCCTGCAGCTTCCTTCTCCTTCAGTAAAGATTGACTGATCCTTTCCGATTCCGAGTAACCCCTCCCCGATTAATCCTGGAGTTCAAATCAATCTTAGCCATCAGTACAACAAAACAACAATATCGGATAAGGGCAACACTATTTATTGGAAAAAAACTATGGATTACTCTTAAGCTTGGCTTCGGATAAAGGAGAATCGTGGCTAACAACTGTTAAAAGGAAATACAATAAAATAAATCCCACGCTTTTTAAAGAAATAATAAAATAACAAAAGAAAAAGTAATAGAAAATCAATATTCTACTTTTCTTACTCTCTTTCTCTATGTGTTGCTTCAGTTACTTCTTCTAAGTCGTCTATCAACCTGGGGCGTATTCCTCCTTATTTTTGTCAATCAAATCAACTTTTCGTTGCTGGTAATCCCTCTTCTGCACTCAATCTGCTAGTTTCAGGGCTACAAAAAATAGTTCTGTTTCTTATCACGTGGTCAGCCTATTATAATTGACTGAACTATTTAAGAACAGATAAGGTAGAGGTGTAAAAGACACTAGTCAGAGTTATCTCCTCTGAAAGTAATGAATTTCATTATACAACCAGACCCAGTGGTGAATGAAGTGAAGGTGTCATTTGTAGAGTGGAAAATATGTGCTTTTCAAAGGGTCCGGCATGCTGATGAGCGTACTTTTCCACTCAGTGAGGAAGGCATGGTAAACCACCTCACTCCTTTATTTACTTAGTAAAACCTCCAGAGTTTCAAACCAGCCTTTTGGCTGTTAACCTAAACAACAATCCCTCTTCGTTCAATTACAATAAATTATTACGATTATAACTAGGCCTACTGGTAAATTACAATTTAACTACTTTTTTATCTTTTATTTGAAATTTTCAATAGACACAAATATATAACTACTAGAAAATGTGTACTACGTACATAACCAAGTAACATGAAACGAAACATAAAGACAAAGATTGATACATTGGTATTTCTCTGGGTGTATAAGAAAGTATTAAATATGATAATAAGTTCGTTTAATTGTTATTATTTTTATTATTTATTTATTTAGATTGTTTAGACCCATTCAGGATCACATAAAGTCAATTATGAACTGTTGCCGCCATTCCTCTTGTTTCTCCAGTACTCCTTCATAAATTCGCGGTGTCTAACACGACGTTCATCCGTCCATTTCGCTCTAGGTCTCTTCGGCTTCTCCTCTGATGCAACTTCCCAGGTGTGAATTTTATGCCTGAAGGTTTTACGGTCTTTGAGGTCTGAAGGTATTAAATGTTCTCGTATATACTCGTACATCTGGTTTAACACACTATATCAGCATAAAGGTGCAACAGGCATTCCGTTTCACATGCCCCGGACACTACTGGACTACCCGAAAAAAGAGGCAACTATTTTAAGTACCATACCTCTATAGAATTTCTATAAAAATAAAGAAAGAATAATAAAATGCTCAGTTAATGTACTTGTTTTAAGAAAATAAGCAATTGAACGATGTGTATAATGAAAAACAACCCTTACTAAAACAATTGTTGTCAAAACACAATGACACAAGAGGTATACAAAATAGTTAAAATAGCTACCATTCCACAACCCTTTAGATCACAATATTAAGGAACAAGTTCATTTAATATAAAATTTGTATATAGGCCTTCCTATATCCTTTCCTGTATCCTTTTTCCTGTATCCTTTGTAAAGAAGGAAATAAAATTTATTTCCAATTTCTTGGACACAACTACATAGATATGCAGTAGGTCCACTTGTATATATTTAGCACAACAACTGTCGTATCTTCGCTGCATAACATGATTGCATACACAGATAGTTCCTAATTATACTGATTAAACAAAAATTTGGTGGTTTTTAAATTTATTTTTATGTGAATTTGTAAGCTTGTGTGATTTCTGAAAAAAATCTTTATTTAGATCGTTTTAACGCGGTTTTAAGTGTTACAAAACGGCGGAAATGTTTTGACTAATTAATTAAGTCAATGGAGTGAGTAAAAACTTAAAAGGCAGAAAAAGACAAAAAAAAAAACAAGACAGAATTAAGGTATACTTCTGTATAGCTTATCGGTGGAGCCAGTACCAGAATTTCATGGACCAAATAATTCATATTCTGTTATTTATTTTGTGTTTTTTTATGCTAGATTATCTGTTAAGTTATTGATGTATATTAGAAATCCAAAATTATACAATTCAACTATTGTTATTTTAAATGACCGATCGTTTGTGTCTGAAAATTTATATCTAAAGTGAAAATAGAGATGTGACGTTTAAAGAAAGAATTAGTAGTAAGAAAAGTTCAAAGAGTTTTTCTTTTCTTTTCCTTTTTTCCGAAAGTAAAATCTCATAATACACACGCGCACGCACGCATAAAAGTGAAAGGAGGGTGGTTTTGAAGAGAACACGGTGTGCCACGATCATGGCATCTGAGACGGTATCAGTTTCCTAGATCTAAGCAGACGGTTCCAATAAGTTTGGCTCCATGTCTCCGAACTCACAACTCAGATAACTTATTACTTTAGCTCTTGGAATATTTCAATTCATTCACTTTTCCAGAAAAGAAAAGAGACGTAGAAAAAGGAGAAAGAGAAGAAAACAAGAAAAGAGTTTTTCTTTAGTAATGTGTTAGTGGTGGGGCTTTGGCAAACATAAATTGTAGTTTTCTCTTTTAAAAACCTTGACGACGTTTCTTTTACTGTTCATCCACTCATTTATTGTTATCGATTTTTATTTTCTTATTGATGTCTATATCACAATTAGGCTGCAGAGGCTACTTCTGCTTCAATTGATTTCAATCAGATATCCCACTGATAACACCAACATATCCTAATTAAAATGGGGTTCAGTTATTCTGAAAATCTGCATTTCGTACGTTTCCATCTCACTCACTATTTTCAGTTGGGCTTTCTTTTATTCTGTCCTGCTTCATACATTGTTTTCATCTAAATCCTAGCTACTAAATATATAAGGCATCCCAATACAGTTGTTCGGGATGCCATAAATTTTATTATTATAGCGGCTGTTCTGCAGCACTAGGCCATTTACCGCCCAAAACTCCATTTATATCTATTGAACACGTCTTCATTCCTTAGACATCTCCTCACCGTAGCTCTAATAACGCCATTCTTCCACTTATTTCTGGATCATCTTTGCTGCCTCCTTCTAGTTAGAACCCATAGACAAATTTTCTATCACAACCTGTTCCCTTCCATTCTTTGCAGATGACTGTTACAAATGAGTTTCCTTTCATCAATTTTTTCAATTAATCAAATTTTCTTGTCAACCTACATTAAAATCTAACTCGATCTAGTCAACTACCAATCTCTTCTTCAGAAACTAATTTCAATTACCGTTATTCTGCTTTTAACCCAAAAACGGCCAATGTGGGTTTCCTCGAACCCACACTTTTGTATTTTTTTAATATCCCGACCCTGATCGCGGAAAACCTGTAATTGTTTTTCAGTCATTACTCTATGAACACCAGTTAGTAGGTTTCAAAAATAATTTTATTTTATAAGTTATTATATACAAAAAGTGGACAAGTATCTTGTGGGTTCGATCGACCCCCGTTGACTATACCTGATACCTTTTTATTTTTCATAGGTAATACTTTTGTTTAAACATGAAAATTTATTGTATTTATGTAATTGTAGTAATATTTATTCAATATAGAGTTAATTTTTTTTATATAATAGTTTCAGTTTTATTCACCACCCGGTTTTATGGTGTATTTAGTACTTATGGTTCATAATACTCATAATACATTTTACAGTGTACAACAGGAATTTCTTTCTAAATAGTTTACAATTGAAAAATAAATAAATTTTTAAATAAACTCTGAGAAAAATTGAGTATTTATAATTTATTTGCCGGCCGCTTTAGCGTAGTTGGTAACGTGCTCGCCTCTCAACATGCGGTCTTGGGTTCGAATCCCACTCAGGCACGGCATTTTCATACTTTACAAAAAACCATTTCATCCCTCATAGTTACAATCCAACGTCGTCGCTAATGACCACTGTAGTTGATGCGACGTTAAATAAACAAAGAAAAAAAAATTTTTGAAGGATTAATTAATAAATAAATAATTTAAAAATTGTTATTATTATTAAATTTCTTCTTCTTTTGATTTTCAAGGATTATGCATCTCTGCCTGTTCCAAACCTCTCAAATCTGCCTATCTCTTTTTCGGGCGTCCTCGTTCTCTCCTGCCCTCCGGCTTATAGACCAGTGTCTGCTTAGGTATCCTATCCTCCCACATTCTGCTCACATGCTCTAACCACTGCATTCTGTTCTGGGATACCTTGTTGTTTATAGAGATGTTGAGTTCTTTCCGTATCTCGGTAATCATGTAACGATCTTCTCTGCTACACCCATACGTATGTCGAAGAAATTTCATTTCAGATGCTTGCAATCTACTCTCCTCTCCTCTCGCTTTGATAGCACCCAAGTTTCACTACCATAGAGTAGGGTCGGCACTGCTAATGTTTTATAAAATCTCACCCTCGTGTTTTTGCTGGTGCTATTTTTTAAAGTGCGGTGAATAGTTCCGCATATTTGCTGAAATCGGTGCATCTTATTGTAAGCATCTTTATTCTGTTGGTATGTAATGTTGCAACCTAGATACTGAAAGTGGGAGATCTGTTCCAAAATATTATTATCTATAACAATAATTATTAAGTTATTTTTTATTAATAAACAATTATCAATTATTAAATTTATTTATTAAATAAAATAAATAATGAAGTAATTTTTTTATTAATAATTACGTTAATGATTAATAACGTTTTATTTTTGTATATTACCTTAATCGGTTGTTAAATAATTAAATATTGTAGATATAAAAAGTGAATTAATAATCGTAGTTTTTAATGCGATTTCATAGATTTTAAGAAATTTCGGCTGTGATGAAAGCATGCGCAATCGCTAGTTATTCAGTTATGTGAGTTTATAGTTGTCATACGGTATAGTTGTGTATGTAAGTTAGGAGTTGATAAAATACTAAGAAGTGTTTAGGTAAACTATAAGAAGTTATACAGCGTATGAGGTGTGGGGATAGGATAATGGGAGACGTGCTCGGTGCTAGGTTTAACCCATTCATAATGTTTGACTGGAATATCTTGCCACCACCTTGAGTATTCGTGTTCTATCTCGAACACGGTGTACACGACAGCATTTGCATCACTCACTTATTCCTTTTGGCCAAACATAATTAAAGTTGCTATCTGATAGGACCGCCTGGTAAACCTCTTAGACACAACCCTCTCCACCTTTCAACACGACCCACCTACTGCTTTTGAAAAATGAACAACTAGATCCTCTTAAAGATTATAACAAATTAGAAATTTGTCTTGCAAACGATCTTTAACACCGGATAGATAAACATGTCACCCATTCTGTACTCTACTAAACCCTTTGTACTACACCGATTTTATTTTCTATTAAAAACCAAAAATTAAATTCGTGTCTAACCTAACATTTATGCTCTACTTTTTTTAATAATATTTTCTCTTAGTCTTAAGTATTAACGATGTTAAATTTTAAGCCGGCTTACAAAATGTATTTAAAAATTTGTCATTTGTTAAATACTGTTCAATATTTATTCACTGAATTTATTACCACAATTTATCGACTATCCGAGGGAAGAATTTCAAAATAATTTCATACGCAACTCGATTATAATTATAATGAATATTACGATTGATTTCGTTATGTACTAAGTTGAATACTTGTTGGAATACAAAATTGGTCTCAAAAAGTTTCGATCGGCTTAACATCATAAACTATAGCAACTAACACAGAACTACATCTGTGTCTATCATGATCGATCTCATCAAAAGAGTGGAGTAAATATGGAATTACCGTCTATAGTTGCCATACTTGTAGCCGTACCGGCTTGAATAATATTAAATATTTTCGAATTTTTAGTACGCTTTTTCGTGATGTGCTTGATTCAGGAAAAACCTTTTGAGCCCAGAGAGAGTAGGGGCAGCGATGCTGCGAGATGAGGAGAGCTGGAAGGAAGTCACTCAGTTTGCAGAGAGGATGAAGAGACACTGTGGAGGGAGGAGACATCTGGAGACCAACAGGATAACTCTATCCAGGGGTGGATCCAGGACTTTGTCTTGGGGGGTGAACGGGGGAGTTTGGGGGTACACCCCCGACCAAGGGGGGTCCGGGGGTCCACCCTTGGAAAAATTTTGTATTTTTGAGTTCAAAATAATGTTTTAGAGCTCTATTTTTCGAAGATTGAATGATAATACCTAAGTCACATTAAAGTTGAAAAGTACCCGTCTTTTGCTACGTGCCGGCAGGTACCACCCATGTTGGACTATATGTAGTGACGTAAAAACGTATACTCAGATTCAGATTTTTGAAGAGGAAGAAAAAAGGAAACAAATAAAGGTATCAACTTACTTACAACACATGTATTACAATTAATGTACAACTAGAGGTAATCAAACTTATTATTTACACAATAAAATCTAATCTGCGATTATCACTCTTTGCTAATCGTGTGATGACGTTAGAAACATTGACAGGAATGTCTCGTTGGATATTGAGTAGGGTCAGTCCTACTAATCTCTCCTCGATCATTGTTGATCATATTTTCATATACCACTTGGTCAGTTGGAGGAGGAGGCGATCGCCCCCCTGGATTCGCGCCTGGCTCTATCCTACCAGCAACACGTAAGCTCGTTGTTATTTTAGTAAGCATTTTAAGACACTACGATACTCTAATACACGGAGTTTAACAACAGACAAACCCTAAAAAACCAGAACTGATGGAGTAAACAAAGGAATGTTATACGTGCTGCTGCCAACTAAACGAAAAATTACCTCCATTGGACGGGGAAAGTCACATGTTTGTCACCCAATATTGTGCGGTAATGATTACTAAAATGAAAGTATAATTTTCTAATATTATAACTGTAATAATTAATGTAATTAATTAATTTTCCTTTTTCTTCCTTCTTGCGGGTTAGACATTTCTACCTGCTCTCGTATCCTTCTCTTATTCAGCCTTTCAATGCCCCTGCTTAGTATTGGTTTGTACTTTCTTCCTAAACCAGGTAAGCAGCTTTCTGGCATTGTATTTAATGATCGACCCATTGAGCATGGTATAATTTTATTTTTTCGTTAAGTGGAAAAATTCCCAATTTTTACGTTATTTCTATTATTTATTTTTGATCTGTCTTGTCTTGAACAACCCTTGGTATACCTTAAGAATTTCATTTTCGCAGTTTCTTTCCTCCGTTCTTCTTATTACCCATGCCAACGTCTGTATAAGACGGTGACAGTTGCATGGTGCCAAAGACGTAAAAACTTTCACCTATTTTCCTGTCTGTTCTTTTGCCTCAGTGTCCCACATCTCTGAATATATTTATTTAGTTTATTTTTCACGTTATAATCATCTTTATATGAGACATTAGTTCCTAGGGATTTGTAGCGGCTTACTTGCGTGTTTGTATGTGTTCATTAATTATTATTTCGGATCTTATTTGGCTCTTTCCACAGAATGTCATGACTTTTGTCTTTTTTTTGTTGAAATGTTCATATTTTTCGTTAGTGTGAATAGTACTTGTTGTAGATCATTTTCACTCTGTTACATCATAACCATGTCACCAGCATATAGTATCGCACTAAGGAAGTATAGTTAGGAGCTGACTTGTTTGCTAGTGCGGGATGAAGTGCAAGCGGGCCTGGTACTACAGTAGTTATTCGAAATGGTTTGTGAGTAATATTTTTAGAAGAGCGCGTACTAATAGTATTATTACTACTGCTATGTTATAGGAGGAGGGAATCGTACATATAAACCTCCTCCACCCGAATTCCTTACGCTAGCAATCAAGTGAGCTCCCATCTATAGTCTTCCCTCACTCTCATTCCTAAGCTATTTTCCCTTTTCAATGGCCGACGACAAACGTCGTCAATACAGATATTAAAAAGTATGGGTGATACTGGATATCCCTGACTTAATCCTTTGTAGGGATCCGATCAGTCAGTTTACCTTCTATACTAAGTACAACAGTGGATGTAACTAATTATTTATTATTAATTGAACAGTAAGTTTTGTTATTTACTAAAAATCAAATCCCAAAAGAAACTATAAGTGTTACAACACGTTTAATCAGTCTAATAACATAGATCCTTATAATTTTCAAATGCTTCCCTGTTTCTACTTTTCTGTTATTTCAGGTACTCTATGTCACAAAATTACCTCGAATAATCGAGTTTATACTTCATGACAGTTTCTGATAACAAAAATAAGGTTAAAAAAGCAAGTATGAAATTTATGTTAGCTTATAGAAAACGTTTGTAGATGTAAATAACATTGGCTTTGCATATGTAAAACAGGACGATTAAAGCCGTGTCGTGTCGCGCTCTTAAAATCCAGCTTGAATACGTTTCGGTTTTTGTTTTACAACGTGATTAGTATGAGTAATAGTATAGTATCATCAGAAAGGGACTACTCTACTGATATAATTTACAATGCAAATGTTGCTCCACACTCTCCCTCTCCCGCTGCCATCCAATTTCTCCTAATTGTAGACGATACATGCAAATAGACCTGCAGCAGTTTGAAGAAACACAACAAAGTTCATTGTGATTTGGATTTCAGTTTCAAATTAATGTGTGAAATCTAATTCTACAACAATAACGAACAAATAGTATTCTCCGCTCTAACTTTACAAGGCATTTTTCTTTCTCTTGCCTATATGAATATATAGGAAGGAAAGTATTGTTTTCATGTCGATTTTTCGAAATCAAGTTTTCACCGGATCTACACGTTTTCAGACCCCCTGAACCCAAAAAACATGTTTTTAGCAATTGGTCTGTGTGTGTGTGAACAGAATATCTCAAGAACGGAACATGGTACGAATTTGAAACTTAAAACTTAAGTTAGATACCACTAAAGGATCTGACACGAACATTTTCATCAAAATCGGTCAACCGGAAGTATTAGTTTATTCGTTTAATTTTACACTTTTTTGCGATTTTCTCAAAAACGGCTGCTATGATTTTTTAAAAATCGCTTGATTTACTACATCTTTTATGCTCTACAAGATAGGGTAGGCGTCTTGTCTGCTGAAATTCTTGGGAAGGCTGTTTTTGCGTAAAAGAATTGTTTTTTGAAGATTGCGGCTTTAATATGCATTTTAGCGCAAAAATGTATGTAGTAAAAATGGTAGACTATTTAGAATCCTACAACTTTTATATCAAACATTTTTTTCTATAACGCTTAGTTTAGCAGTAATTAGAAATTTTCTGTTTTTTCTCACGAAAACGTGTTAAAAATCGATTTTTTTAAAAGATTTCAGCCTTAGCATTTACGACAAAAGTGTATATAATCAAACTTATAGGAAATTAAAAGATCTACAATTTTTATTTAGAGCATTTTCTCTACAGAGCCTAGTTTAGCGTAAAAGAGTGATTTTCCGTATTTTTAAGCCAAACTGAGGTTGATTTTCATTTTGCGTCTTTCACTCATGATTAAAATGAGGTTATGTTTATTGAGGTTAGGTTCTTTGTTTATTTATAATGTTTTATTATTAATGTTAAGTTATATTATTCAATATTTGCATTGGGCAAGAGAAAGTTGTGTGAGTGTTTCACACCAGATTTTTAATTATAGTTCGCCTAAAGTTATGACTTTTTCAATTCCGCTCTTATTATGTCTGTATTTATTTTTTTTTTGTTTTTGTTTAACGTCCGACTGTTCTGCAATTACTGCTAATGCAGACGGTGATTGATGAAATGAGTTTTTGTAACGTATGAAAAAATGCCGTGCCTGAATGGGATTCGAACCCAAGACCGCATGATGAGAGGCGAGCACGTTACCAACTTCGCCAATGCGGCCTGTAGCGTGGAGCATTACAAAATAATACTGCAAACGTGCTAATTATTTGTGATATAACATCTTTATCTATATTTAGCACTAAACACTTACACATAAGTGTAATGTATAAGTTTTGCCCATAACAGGTAAGTATTAAATTATTTGTTCTTGATCTAATAGTTCCAGGGCTATAAATAATAGTTCTATTTCTTATAACATGGTCTCATGCGGTCTTGGGTTCGAATCCCATCCAGGCACGGCATATTTTCATACGTTACAACAAATCATTTCATCTTTCACCGACTGCATTAGCAGTAATTGCAGAACAGTCGGACGTTAAAACCAAAAAAAAAAAAAAAATCACATGGACAAACAATTATATGACTGAAGCAATCTTCTTCTTCTTTCAGCCAAAGATTAGGCCGCATCCTGTTCCGAACTCACAAACTATATCATCTATCTCCATCCTCCGGGGGTTCATCTTGCAAGTGATGAGGTAGGAGGAGCAGGAGGAGTAACAACCTCGTTAAAAAACCTGGGTCCATCTGGCTCTGGATAGTAGCACCCAGTTATAGGCCCCTACCTAGGGTACAGGTGAAAAACGGTCAACGGTCTTGACGGCGGATGAGGAAATTTTCCGAACGGTGAACAGGATGGAAGAACCTAGGAGGTGGGTCTCCGAATGAAACCCAGGGTTCAGCCAGGTGCTCAAAGGTGGCAGCCCCACCGCTGGTTTTACTTTGCGCAGAGTTCGTAGCCACGTCAGAGGACATTTTAACCTACTGGCAAACTCACAAATTGAAACAATAGTGTAATAAAAAGTAATAGTGTACTGTAATTTATTAATTTGATAATAAATAGTTATCAGTTTAAAGGAAGTTTTTTAATCATTTAGTAACCAGATCCCAAAAGTAACTGGAAAAAGACATTACATTGTGTTGTAGAATATTCATGTGTAAATATTTTTAAAAATGAAATATTTTTTGTCACCCCACCATTGCATAATATTTTACCCCCGGACTCTAACGGGTATTATCAACCGTTGTTGTCATTATATTTTATAACTTTAGTGTGAATTTTTATTTTAATGATTTTGAAAATCTCATGAGTGATATTACAGAGTGTAGTCAAAATGACTGAGATACGCGGTTTTTGTTTGTTTTCAGTGTATCAATCAAGTTAGAAGGCAACTAAAGACAGTGTGTTCTCTACAGACAGATAACTATTGAGTGGTGTACAATGTGTCTTCATATACGAGTATTATGATCATCCGCAAACGTTATGACAGACTATTGTATTTCTATTCTCAAACATTATCTCCATATTAACTATTGATGCAGTTTGATTAGTCACAGACAATACCGGGCGATCGGTTATTTGGTTTATCTATCATTTGTTTTGTAAAGACATTGGAATCACTCACGTCTGCATATCTGTATTCTTGCATTTTATTGATTGACAGGGTAATCCAAATTACATGGCAACAGCTCGGGAGCCGGTTATATAACTTAAAATAATAATACATGTTCATATAAACATGACATAGAACGTTTACGGACAAAATATTCATGAACACCTCTTAGGATACCACGGGGCATACAAAACAGAATCTATAACGTTATAAATCCTTAACTCAGTGAAAGAAAAAATTTTGGTTCTTAAGAACAGTATTCTGTTGTTTCTCAAGTTCACTTGAGCTTGAATTTTGTAATTGATTTATTTTATGTAACCTAATAGTATTTGTTAGTAGGCTAAGTTTAATCATTAATCATTAATTTTGTCAATAAATTGTAATAAGTTTGTTTAGCCTATACCTCGTAGCGACGTTTGCGGATGATACAGCCATTTTATTACAAGATCTTTCCATTCAAACGGCCACTCAAAATTTACATCACCTAAATTTAGTAGACAACTGGCTGAAGGACGGAAAATGAAGGTAAATCCGGCGAAGTCTGTTCACATCACATTTACTCTAAATAAACAACCGGTGCTGTTCTTAAATAATGCTCCTATCCCGAAAAATTCTACTGTTTGCTATCTTGGACTTCATTTCGATTAACGCATGACCTGGAAACACCGCATTAAGACAAAACGGCTTCAACTAAACTTACGTTTGAAACAACTATACAGGTTTGTTTACTCTAATTCACCCATACGTGTCAAACAGAAATTATTACTCTACAATTCTCTCGTTAAACCTATCTGGATGTACGGTATTCTAATTTTTGGTTACGCAAAGCTGAGTAATTTAAAAACTATTCAAACATTCCAGTCTAATTTTCTCCGTATAATTACCGGTTCAACATACTATGTCTCAAATTACACACTACACACCGATTTAAAAACACCATCCATTTGCGACATCGTCAAAAATAGTTATATTAAATTCTACTCAAAACTACTAATCCATAATAATTCGCTTATCAGTGATATGGCAAATCCGCCAGGCTTCATTAGAAGATTAAAAAAAAGATGGAGCAGAGATGTTCTTTAATTATTTCTGCATGTTTATGTTGAAGAAGATAAAATAATGTGAAATATTAGATGTAATTTTTATTTTGTTTTAAATATTATGTTTTATTACTATTGGTAATAACTTTTTTGTGACAATATGAACTTTTTTGTTTTTGTTTTCATACTTTTGTATATTTTACGTTCATTGTTATTCCAAATTTAACATTGCCGCATGTTGAATTTTATATCATGTCTGTTCTTGTTATTTGTAATTTAATATCAATGTCATCTTTTGGTTGTTCTATATAGTACAGTTAACGATTCAAATTAAAGGATAAAAAAAATTGTTTATTATTTGTTTAACCCAGATCCCGAATGAACCTATGCTTAGGTGTTACAACATTGGGCTTAATGTGTCATAAGGCAAGATTGTGTACCCAACCTAATTAATTTAAAACAGATGGTAAAATAATAAAATAAAACGGGAACAAGTAGGCCTAAAAGTACGGAAGAAACTTTAGTTACTTGAACTTGCTGCGTCGACTAGTTATGCAATATGAAAACTCTTGGTCGCTCACTATTGCTTATTATCACCCGCATTCTCTTGTACTACTTGGTATTATCAACATTCTAATTACTAGGAAATTCATAGAATATTAATTATAGCCAAATGAGTGGTACCTGACTCTCTAGTTAAACAACATTTCAGGGAGATTCTTACACATGTACTAGTTATTCTTACGGTTGGAATTGATGATTTTTTATTTATGCCTCCTCGTGGCTGCAAGCGTCTTTATTGGAATTGGTGTCCCTGAAAAGACTGTTTGTTGCTCGGCCTGGAAGGGAGACAGGTATGAGCAGTTCGTAACTACGGCGGTTCGGCAGGCGTCTCATTCTCTAGCGCGGAAGAATAATTTTTTTTCTTGTAGTCATCGGTGAATTTTCTGCCGATTACGAAAGCCATACCGATCATAAAAACGATTTCAAGAGACATTTGCTATACATACAAAAGTCCCCATTCCAACTCATCTTATCTGAATTCTTTCCTTCCGTTGCCGGACTCGTATTCATTTTATAAACACACAACCATTTACACTCTCATGCCCCTGTACACAGAAAATGAGGTGCCGGAGTCAACAACTATTACTGATGTTGTGGGATGAAAGAGGAAGGGAAGCGATACAATAAGTAGTCACTGTAAAAGTCTATTGAACTGGTATTTTTTATAGTCATTATAGTTGTTAAGCTGTTGACATTAAAGTAAACATTGTACTTCCCCTATCGGTTAGATCAAAGCGAAACTCTTAAGGGAAGACTGTACTTTGTATCCCGCCAATGTTAAATTTGCTTTTTTTAGGTACATTTTTCACAGGGTTGGTAAACGAAAGGGAAATGGAACTTAAAATTCTTGTAGTTGTCGAGTTGCTCGAGCTACTGATATCTTCTCAACTTAATCCAACTTAAACCATAAAGTTAAAAACAGAATAAGGAATAACATAAAATTTTTACAATTTTTTTTACGATATTTTACATATTATAAATTTTGTGGCTTTTGAGGAAGTCATAAAAATGCCGGAATATGTGAATGTACAAGATAAATAACTGGTAAAAATTTCAGCCTGGTATGTTTAATGGTTTCCAAGAAAAATGTACCTAAATATTAAAAAGCTACATTTACGGGAACGGACAAAAACACAAAAAGGCACAAATAAAAACAAAATGTACAGAAACAAGTAAATTTCCTATCAACAATTGGTTAGAAAGCTGAACCAACAGTTGAGAGTATTAAAAACAGTAATGCAGATATTTTAAAAAACTAAAATTCCCTTTGCTCTAAAACTATCGGTATAAAGTTATGAAAAATATTTATTCTTGGTGACACGATAATTTTTGTGGGTAAACCTCCTAAAAACTTAATTTTTTCATTATAATAATTTTTTTCGCGTAATTTAATGTTTTTGTGATTGATCTGGGTCTGAACTATTGAAAAACATAAAGAACTAAAATTCGAAATTTTCAGTTAAAACCATCATACAGTCCGCCTTAACTGGATAGCAGTTGTGTTTCTACAATTTGTTCTTTGGGGGCTAAAGTGAGTTTCATACTCCCTCTCACCATTCAGTTGTAAAATAAAGTCAAACGCTAAATTGATCTGCCCTTGAACAAGGGAAATCATACCTGGATAGATTAATTTTCTCACCACAAAGTAAATTTAAATAAATTTAGATATTGAATTGTTTACAATTTAATCGAATTAAATTATTATTATTATTATTTAATCGAATTTAATTTATTTATAAATAGAAATCGAATAAAAATAACGATACTACATAGTTTTTGAGGGAATTAATATTTCCTTTGGAAAACTATTATTAGTATTTTTTTCACTTTTAAGGCCTCATTGGACCACTTTAGTTTATAGCCTGGTAAGCTCATTTTCTGCTTTTAACCTTCTTTTTGCACTTCTGTAGTTTTTTCGCTTCTCTCTTATTCTGCCAATATTTCTTCAAGGCTTCGGATCTTCTGAGCCTTTCTGCTTCAGAAAACACTACTTTTCTTGCCACCTTTGCTTTCTTTTAGAATCTGGGAATTGGGTTTTTGATTTTGTGATAGTTTCGTGATTTATTTTTTAAGTCATTTATTGTAATATTGAGTTCTGTCATGTCCTTCTTGACCTCCTTGATTCATTTTGGTGTATTTACTTTGATCCAAAAAAACTCTATCAGTCTTCTTACTAATCTGTGTCGTCAACTCTGTTCAAGTGACCCAGGAACAATATTCCCTTTTTCCTGATGGTACCTGTCAGTGGTTCGAACATCTTGTACAGTTAATGTTTGGGATGGTTATCCACCTACCATCATTGATGTTGTATTTGTTGATACACTTTCTCACTATTCTTCTCTCTACTTTCTCTATTTTGTCTTTATCATCAATTTTCATCAGTTATCAGTTCTCATTGGCCCAAATAATGTCTCCCTTCCGTAAAACATTTCTGGAAATACCACTCTCTGGTAATATCTTAAGTTGGTGTTTATTGTGTTATCTCAATTATTCTGCTTGTGTTTCTAATGTGCTGTATTTTCTATCCCTGTTTCCTTGTTCTAAGTAAAGATTATCAAGTCATTTGCAAAAGCAAGCGAGTTGATCATGATGCAACTCGTTGGACAGTTACGGATTTTAAACAAACATACAAAAATATGATATTTCAGATCAGGAGAAAAAAATTAGAATTTTTACTTCTGACGAATAAATCGATGTTTAAATTCATTAAAAAAAAGTTTTTTTTTTTTTTTTAATAAAACCTGATTTGGCTAAGGTAGGGTAATGGTAACGGATGAATAATTTTTGATATGAGAATGTAAGAATAATTTCGAGTGAACTTTGACGGAGGATCAGTAACAGTTTCCGACATGGTGATTGACGCAAATCATTCAGTTTAGGTATTCTCAAGTGAATGACATGTGCGCTTATCTGTCTGAAAATACTTCACTGACATTCTTCCATTCAAAATAAACCAATGTATACATTATTATTTAAAATATAAATATATTTACTTGATTGCTTTAGTGGTGCAGTGTTTTATTGGCAGAATACAGAACTGAAGGTCCTTATTTCAATCGTGGGGCATGATTTTTCAAATTGTATTATTGTAAAATCCTCTTCTAGAGCCCTAATTAAAAAACCACGACAAAAATATACATTCCTTGCCATGCATTCCTTTTGACATATCTTAAACTCTTAGAACCCTACCCTCTATAGGTTTCGTAACGCTAATCGTCTACTTCTCCCTTGGTCGTACTAGCTTTCTCCGTCTAATTGAAACCTATGGCCAAATACTATGATATAACCTTTTCTCCTCCATTCTTTTCAGATGAGCTGTTTGAATTTAAGGCATTGATGGATTCCAAGGCACATACTTTACAATGTTAACGTTTGTACCTTTTCTCAGGAACTACATAAGATAGACACTTATTCGTTTTTTTTAAATTTATTTATTTGAAGTCGCATCGACTGCTTGGTCATTAGCGACTTTGGTGAATTATGTAATATTGACACGTGAAAATCTCCAGACCCTGACCGGGAATTGAACCCAGGACCTCCGCATGGCAGACCAATGCGCTAACCACTACGCTACGAAGGCGGCGTAATGGTTTTTTGTATTTTAGGTCATTCTGTTTTTTCAATTTTCAGTATAAGAAATTTTTAAACTGATGAAGTGAACATTTTATACGTACTATTTTATTCAAAAATAACTTTTGGTGATAATGTTGAAATTTAAAAAAAATAATAAAGTTAATTTTAAACATACAGTATTTACATTTTTAAATGCTCAGCATAAGTAGAAAGAATAGATCTTTTAAACAAACAAAACTTTACTCAAATAGCTTTGGTAGGTCCTGAAAAAAGGTACAAAATGTGGTAATAATCCCTAATTCTCGGAAACAAATATTTGAAAATATAATACAGAAGCTACTTATAAATTAATTGTAGTTGCGCTGGTTGTAGAGGTTAATGAAAAATAATATTTATAATTACTGTAGAAACCTATAATATTGTGACACTTATTGCTAAGGTCCGTTTCGGGATCTAGGTTATTAAATAATTAGTACACTAAAGTTTACAATTACAGATATTTATTTCACTAAAAGATTACAAAATAAATGATTAAACTAATATATAACTAAGAAATACAATAAATGATTTAATAATTCACTTAAGATAAATAACAAACAATAAATAACTTAATAACTTACTTAGCGTACTTACAATCACTTTTATAGATTACACTAACATACAAAACGCAAACTGAACTCACAAAATTTACACATTAACTTTACAATACACCCACAAAAGATTTTACACAATACACACACAACAAAGGCAGTATAACAGTCGTTGACCAAACAATGCTCGGAATTTTTAACCTGCTATAACAAACCCAGTAATCACTTGTCGAAGATCAAACGGATACTGACTGTACCGCGCTCGGGGGTCTCCTTTTATAATCATTCACAAAGATCGTTCCAGAACAAAGTAGAGAAATCATAAAGTACAAAAATAATAACTCTTTATTAATGAATGCTAGAAAAATGCCTTTGTTAACAAGTCAACTATTGTAAATAGAAAACGTAAACAACCTCATAAACAACTTCATAAAAATAGCTGTACACAATAGTATACCTGAACTTTTATAATAGGCGTACTACACGATAGTTTTTACAACTTTTGTGAATAGACACACCTTTATGGTCATCATTGTAAAACTGTCATTCACTAAAGCTATTTTTATTATTTCTTAACTATTTTTATGAATGAAATTCTGAAACATTCGTGATCCGTTTAGTCGATTCTGTTACAATATTTATACTACCCCAATTTTTGAGGACATTTCAAGCTACATTATGGAACAAAAAAACAAAAAAAAAATTATAATTTTTCTTACTTAATTGAAATCGAGTTTTAATGAAACAATTGCTAATTTTTAAAACGGAAACCGTGACCTTCGTTTAACCTATTGTTGAATACGCCAGGATTGAGCCATTGAAATGGTCACGATCGATAAAAATTTTTTTTATTGAATTGTATTTAAAAAAATTCAATCCGACAATATTTTACGTGGTTTTTCCGGTCGTGAGTTATAGAAGCACATTTTTTACCCGATACATTTATTTTTTGTTAGAGGTGTTAGTGGTGCCTGGTGCGTTCTATGTTTTATTGAGCTTAATTGAATGTTACACACAAAGAGAGAATTGTGTACACATTCCAATTCCAATCCATCTGTACAATATCTATCTATAGCTATCCTACACGAAATGGTCATGTGCATATGTTTGCATATATCTACCATCTGTACTTGTATAGCTGTAAAATGCACGCTATAAAATATATCTCTTTAAGAGTTGTTTACGGCCGTTTCATTTTGCATTATTTTTCCTTTCACTTGCCCTACGCCTATATGAATATGTAGGGAAGGAAAGTATTGTTTCCATGTCGATTTTTTGAATTCTAGTTTTCATTGGATTGGAAATAAAAGTTTTCAGATCCTCTGAACTCGAAAATATATTTTTACCTACTGATGTGTGTGTGTGTGTGTTTGTGTGTGTGTGTGTGCGTGTACGTGTGAACAAAATATCACATAAACTGACAATCGTACGAAGTTGAAACTTAGAACTTAAGTTTAATACAATGAGGGGACCCGACACGAACATTTTCATCAAAATCGGTCAGCCAAAAGAAGTAGTTAATTAGTGCAATTTTCTCAATAATCTGCTTAAAGTTTGCTAAAATTAACCTTCTGTACTTCATTTCCTTGTGCTCTACAAATGGTACAAGTGGTGTGTCGGCTGAAATTCGTCGGACCAGTGTTCTCGTGGTAAAAATTATTTTTAAAATATTGCAGCCTTAATAATTATAGATTTTACGAGAAAATTGTATTAGTATTATAATAAAGTTTTAGGAAATTAAAAACTTCCAAATTTTATTTGAAATTTTTTTTACAGAGCTTAGTTAGTGTAAATCAGTGATTTTACATGTTTTGCGCATTGAAATCTATAAAAAATATCTTCTTTCAAGATTGCGGCAAAAATATGTAATTTAGGCCAAAAGCATGTATACAAAGATATGGACCATTAAAATACCTAAAACTGTTATTTTAACGATTAAACAATTTTTGGGCGATATTTTTCAACATTTCTCCGCGTTGATTCGTAGTTTGTTTCATAATTTTGTTTTATGATGGGAAAATTTAGAATTGCCTATAACAGGCAGTTACACTTTAAATATTTTTTAAAATTTCATTTGCTACTTCTCCGGCTACATTTATAGTTCTGTTTTTTTCACTAGAGAAGTTAAATTTAAACTAAATCATATTAAGTACAGAAGAGGTACTGGTGAAAGAAAAACTGTTATGAGCTTCTTCCAACGACAGTAGATTATTATACAGTTAGACCTAGCAGGGAATACTAAAAGCGCATATGCAAGATGCAAACTGAAAGATTTTTTATGGCCTCCTATGATCATGAAAACCCTTTTTTACTGAGTGATACGGTTATAAACCATAAAATGTAACCCAATTATTTTTTCTGATTATTTCAGATAACATGTAAATGTTTGAACTAACTTCTAGCCTAATGATCTAAAAACAATATTTAATTGTGCCGAAAATTTCACATCTCATTATTTACCTAATTTTAAGTTAATTGATACACTGGATTTGAAAAAATGAATATTTTCATCGTCGTTATAAAAGAAAGTACGAATTTATTCTTACTAATTGTTCAAAAAATATAATCTGATAATAGTTTATTGAATTTAATGTTCACACAAACATCTTCTTTAAATAACGTAGGCGTATTCTATTAATATGTACGGACTTATTTCTCAGAATGATTATATTTTTTGTGCTTCAATTTTGACTATAGCAATAATAATCAGAGAACTATGGCAAAACTAATTTTCTAATGATGATTGGAATTCTACACTGTTGGCGCGGAACGTGTATATTTTAATTATACATTGTGAGTTAACTATCGGATTCTAAACCAAAAAATAAATAAACATTACAGATATCGTTACTTAACGAATTTATTTTCTTCTGCACTGTTTGTGTCTATACATATGCGAAAATATATTAATAAAATCTAATAGAACTGATGTACAGTTGGCAAATTATTTAGGTATTGCGAGTAAGGCGGCCTACGTTGACGGTGACGCGCGTGTGACGACAAAGGCAGATATAATATCGGACCAATCAGAGTCTAGTATTCTTAACCAATGAAAAATCTCCAAATCTAGCCAATCAGATGTCTTCTTATGCGTTAATTTGATTCATTAATATAGTCCAATCAGAGAGCTTATTGTAATTCAATACGTCATCCGGAATGAACCAATGAAATGTTTTCATTCAGAATTACGTCATTTGTCAGTATGGACTTCCTGATTGGTCCGGAACTGTTCCTGCGCGTGACGTCGACTTACATTTTTACATAAGATCAGCCCATTGTCACCGCCCAGTTAACGATACAGCCGAATATTACAGAATAACGTCTACTGAAATGCTATACGTTCCAGAATTAAAACACCTACCAAAAACATTTAAAAATTGTTAGAGATCGTCCGGGTTCGCAACGATTATGGTATTATTTTCTGTAACAGCAGTATATTTCAGCTGCTTTTTATAGTATGAAATAGAAACAGCCTTGTTAAGGAAACAAGAAAATAGATTGGGTTGTCACATACAAGCTTGCTCATACTTAACAAATTATTTCGTCGGCTACCATGCAAACACTACTATACGAACGTAACACATTGTGATTTTGTCACTGTATATTAAGGTTAATTCTAGGAAGGACGTCAATGCCGTTTTTTTTCTCAAAAATCGTCAGTAGAATCGCCGGCATTGTCAAAATGAATTTTAAAACATACTTGATCTATACCTTGTTAGAGCAACATACAAATTGTGCCGTTTTGACGACAAACCGTCTCGTTAAAAATGGTTAACGGTATGTACAATTTTTGGGCGACATTTTTCAACATTTCTCCGCGTAGATTTGTAGTTTGTTTCTAATTTATTTTATTTTTTAATTTTATAATTTTATTTTATTATGGAAAAATTTAGAGTTGCCTATAACAGGCAGTTACACTATAAATGTTTTTAAAAATTTCATTTGCTACTTCTACGGCTACATTTATAGTTCTGTTTTTTTCACTAGAGAAGTTAAATTAAAACTAAATCATATTATTAAGTACAGAAGAGGTACTGGTAAAAGAAAAATTTTTATGAGCTTCTTCCAACGACAGTAGGTTATTATACAGTTCGACCTTGCAGTGAATATTGAAAGCGCATTTGCAACATGCAAACTGGAACATTTTTAAAAGGCCTCCTATGCTCATGAAAACACTTTTCTACTGAGTGATACGGTTATAAACCATAAAATGTAACCCAATTATTTTTTCTGATTATTTCAGATAACATGTAAATGTTTGAACTAACTTCTAGCCTAATGATTTAAAAACCCAATTTAATTGTGCCGAAAATTTCACATCTCATTATTTACCTAATTTTAAGTTGAATGATAGACTGGATTTGAAAAAATGAATATAATCATCGTCGTTATAAAAGAACGTACCAATTTATTATTACTAATTGTTCAAAAAATATAATCTGATGAAAGTTTCTTGAATTTAATGTTCAAACCAACAACCTCTTTTAACAACGTAGGCGTAATCTATTAATATGTACGGTCTTAATTCTTAGAATTATTATTTTTTTGTGCTTGAATTTTGACTATAGCAATAATAATCAGAGAGCTATGGCAAAACTAATTTTCTAAAGTTTTTTAAGGCATGAATTAATGATTGTAATTCTACACTGTTGGCGCAGAACGTGTATATTTTAATTATACATTATGAGTTAACTATCGGATTCTAAACCAAAAAAAAATAAAAATAAACATTACATATATCGTTACTTAACGAATTTATTTTCTTCTGCACAGTTTTGTCTATACATATGCGAAAATATATTAACAAAATCTAATAAAACTGATGTATAGTTGGCAAATTATTTAGGTCTTGCGAGTAAGGCGGCCTACGTTGACGGTGACGCGCGTGTGACGTCAAAGGCAGATATAATATCGGACCAATCAGAGTCTTGTATTCTCAACCAATGAAAAATCTCCACATCTAGCCAATCAGATGTCTTCTTATGCGTTAATTTGATTGGTTATTATTATCCAATCAGAGACCTTATTGTAATTCAATACGTCATCCGGAATGAACCAATGAAATGTTTTCATTCAGTATTACGTCATTTGTCAGTACGGACTTTCTGATTGGTCCGGAACTGTTCCTGCGCGTGACGTCGACTTACATTTTTACATAAGATCCGCCCATTGTCACCGCCCAGTTAACGATACAGTCGAATATTACAGAATAACGTCTACTGAAATGCTTTACGTTCCAGAATTGAAACACCTATCAAAAACATTTAAAAATTGTTAGAGATCTTCCGGGTTCGCAATGATTATGGTATTATTTTATGTAACAGCAGTATATTTACAGCTGCTCTTTACAGTATGAAATAGAAAAATCCATGTGAAGGAAACAAGAAAATAGATTGGGTTGTCACATACAAGCTTGCTCAAACTCAACAAATTATTTTGTCGGCTACCATGCAAACACTACTATACGAACGTAACACATTGTGAACATCACAGATATCGTTACTTATAATAGTACTATTTAGTTACTTACAATAGTACTTATAATAGTTATTTATAATAGTCGATAATAGTTTTTTGAGATAAGGTATATTAAGGTTAATGCTAATAAGGACGTCAATGCCGTTTTTTTGTCAAAAATCGTCAGTAGAATCACCGGCATTGTCAAAATGATTTTTAGAACATACTTGATCTATGCCTTGTTAGAGCAACATACAAATTGTGCCGTTTTGACGACAAACCGTCAAGTTAAAAACGGTTAACGATATAAACAATTTTTGGGCTATATTTTTCAACATTTCTCCGCGTAGATTCGTAGTTTGTTTCATAATTTTATTTTATGATGGGAAAATTTATTATTGCCTATAACAGGCAGTTACACTAATAATGTTTTTAAAAATTTCATTTGCTACTTCTACGGCTACATTTATCGTTCTATTTTTTCACTAGAGAAGTTAAATTTAAACTAAATCATATTATTAAGTACAGAAGAGGTACTGGTGAAAGAAAAACTGTTATGAGCTTCTTCTAACGACAGTAGGTTATTATACAGTTCGACCTTGCAGTGAATACTGAAAGCGCATTAGCAAGATGCAAACTGAAAGATTTTTAAAAGGCCTCCTATGCTAATGAAAACACTTTTCTACTGAGTGATACGGTTATAAACCAAAAAATGTAACCCAATTACGTTTTTTGATTATTTCAGATAACATGTAAATGTTTGAACTAACTTCTAGCCTAATGATTTAAAAACCCAATTTAATTGTGCCGAAAATTTCACATCTCATTATTTACCTAATTTTAAGTTGAATGATAGACTGGATTTGAAAAAATGAATATAATCATCGTCGTTATAAAAGAACGTACAAATTTATTCATACCAATTGTTCAAAAAATATAATCTGATAATAGTTTATTGAATTTAATGTTCAAACCAACAACTTCTTTTAATAACGTAGGCGTAATCTATTAATATGTACGGTCTTAATTATTAGAATTATTATATTTTTTGTGCTTGAATTTTGACTATAGCAATACTAATCAGAGAGCTATGGCAAAACTAATTTTCTAAAGTTTTTTAAGGCATGAATTAAAGATTGTAATTCTACACTGTCGGCGCGGAACGTGTATATTTTAATTATACATTATGAGTTAAGTATCAGATTCTAAACCAAAAAAAAATAAACATTACATACATCGTTACTTAACGAATTTATTTTCTTCTGCACTGTTTTGTCTATACATTTGCGAAAATATATTAACAAACTCTAAAAAAACTGATGTATAGTTGGCAAATTATTTAGGTCTTGCGAGTAAGGCGGCCTACGTTGACGGTGACGCGTGTGTGACGTCAAAGGCAGATATAATATCGGACCAATCAGTGTCTAGTATTCTTAACCAATGAAAAATCTCCAAATCTTGCCCCTTAGATGTCTTCTTATGCTTTAATTTGATTGGTTATTATTGTCCAATCAGAGAGCTTATTGTAATTCAATACGTCATCCGGAATGAACCAATGAAATGTTTTCATTCAGTATTACGTCATTTGTCAGTATGGACTTTCTGATTGGTCCGGAACTGTTCCTGCGCGTGACGCCGACTTACATTTTTACATAAGATCCGCCCATTGTCACCGCCCAGTTAACGATACAGCCGAATATTACAGAATAACGTCTACTGAAATGCTAGACGTTCCAGAATTAAAACACCTACCAAAAACATTTAAAAATTGTTAGAGATCTTCCGGGTTTGCAATGGTTATGGTATTATTTTATGTAACAGCAGTATATTTACCGCTGCTCTTTACAGTATGAAATAGAAAAATCCATGTGAAGGAAACAAGAAAATAGATTGGGTTGTCACACACAAGCTTGCTCATACTTAACAAATTATTTTGTCGGCTACCATGCAAACACTACTATACGAACGTAACACATTGTGATTTTGCCACTGTATATTAAGGTTAATTCTAAGAAGGACGTCAATGCCGTTTTTTCTTGCCAAAATCGTCAGTAGAATCGGCGGCATTGTCAAAATGAATTTTAAAACATACTTGATCTATACCTTGTTAGAGCAACATACAAATTGTGCCGTTTTTATGACAAACCGTCACGATAAAAACGGTTAACGATATAAACATTTTTTGGGCGATATTCTTCAACATTTCTCCGCGTTGATTCGTAGCTTGTTTCATAATTTTATTTTATGATTGGAAAATTTATTATTGCCTATAACAGGCAGTTGCATTTTAAATGTTTTTTAAAATTTCATTTGCTACTTCTACGGCTACATTTATCGTTCTGTTTTTTCACTAGAGAAGTTAATTTCAAATTAAATCTTATAAGTACAGAAGAGGAACTGGTGAAAGAGAAACTGTTATGAGCTTCTTCCAACGACTGTAAGTTTTTATATAGTTAGACCTTTCAGTGAATATTAAAAGCGCATTTGCAAGATGCAAACTGAAAGATTTTAAACGGCCTCCTATGCTCATGAAAACACTTTTCTTCTTTGTGATACAGTTATTAACCAAAAAATGTAACCCAATTATTTTTTTCTGATTATTTCAGACAACATGTAAATGTTTGAACTAACGTCTAGCCTAATGACTTAAAAACCCAATTTAATTGTGCCGAAAATTTCACATCTCATTATTTAACTAATTTTAAGTTAATTAATAAACTGGATTTGAAAAAATGAATATAATCATCGTCGTTATAAAAGAACGTACAAATTTATTCATACCAATTGTTCAAAAAATATAATCTGATAATAGTTTATTGAATTTAATGTACAAACCAACATCTTCTTTAAATAACGTAGGCGTAATCTATTAATATGTACGGTCTTATTTTTCAGAATTATCATATTTTTTGTAATCAGAGAGCTATGGCAAAACTAATTTTCTAATGTTTTTTTAAGCATGAATTAATGATTGTAATTCTACACTGTTTGCGTGGAACGTGTATATTTTAATTAAACATTATGAGTTAAGTATCGGATTCTAAACCAAAAAAAAAAATAAATAAATAAACATTACATATATCGTTACTTAACGAATTTATTTTCTTCTGCACTGTTTGTGTCTATACATGTGCGAAAATATATTAATAAAATCTAATAGAACTGACGTACAGTTGACAAATTATTTAGGTCTTGCGAGTAAGGCGGCCTACGTTGACGTTGACGCGCGTGTGACGTCAAAGGCAGATATAGTATCGGACAAATCGAAGTCTTGTATTCTCAACCAATGAAAAATCTCCAAATCTAGCCACTCAGATGTCTTCTTTTGCGTTAATTTGATTGGTTATTATTGTCCAATCAGAGAGCTTATTGTGATTCAATATGTCATCCGGAATGAACAATTGAAATCGTTTCATTCAGTATTACGTCATTTGTCAGTATAGACTTTCTGATTGGTCCGGAACTGTTCCTGCGCGTGTCGTCGACTTACATTTTTACATAAGATCCGCCCATTGTCACCGCCCAGTTAACGATACAGCAAAATGTTACAGAATAACGTCTACTGAAATGATACGCGTTCCAGAATTAAAACACCTACCAAAAACATTTAAAAATTGTTAGAGATCTTCCGGGTTCGCAACGATTATGGTATTATTTTCTGTAACAGCAGTATATTTCAGCTGCTTTTTATAGTATGAAATAGAAACAGCCTTGTTAAGGAAACAAGAAAATAGATTGGGTTGTCACATACAAGCTTGCTCATACTTAACAAATTATTTTGTCGGCTACCATGCAAACACTACTATACGAACGTAACACATTGTGATTTTGTCACTGTATATTAAGGTTAATTCTAATAAGGACGTCAATGCCGTTTTTTTGTCAAAAATCGTCAGTAGAATCGCCGGCATTGTCAAAATGAATTTTAGAACATACTTGATCTATACCTTGTTAGAGCAACATACAAATTGTACCGTTTTGACGAAAAACCGTCACGTTAAAAACGGTTAACGATATGAACAATGTTTGGGCGATTTTTTTCAACATTTCTCCGCGTTGATTCGTAGTTTGTTTCATAATTTTATTTTATGATGGGAAAATTTATTATTGCCTATAACAGGCAGTTACACTTTAAATATTTTTTAAAATTTCATTTGCTACTTCTACGGCTACATTTATAGTTCTGTTTTTTTCACTAGAGAATTTAAATTTAAACTAAATCATATTATGTACAGAAGAGGTATTGGTGAAAGAAAAACTGTTATGAGCTTCTTCCAACGACTGTAGGTTATTATACAGTTCGACCTTGCAGTGAATATTGAAAGCGCATTTGAAAGATGCAAACTGAAAGATTTTTTAAAGGTCTCCTATGCTCATGAAAACACTTTTCTACTGTGTGATACGGTTATAAACCAAAAAATGTAACCCAATTACTTTTTCTGATTATTTCAGACAACATGTAAATGTTTGAACTAACGTCTAGCCTAATGACTTAAAAACCCAATTTAATTGTGCCGAAAATTTCACATCTCATTATTTAACTAATTTTAAGTTAATTAATAAACTGGATTTGAAAAAATGAATATAATCATCGTCGTTATAAAAGAACGTACAAATTTATTCATACCAATTGTTCAAAAAATATAATCTGATAATAGTTTATTGAATTTATTGTTCAAACCAACAACCTCATTTAATAACGTAGGCGTAATCTATTAATATGTACGGTCTTAATTCTTAGAATTATTATATTTTTTGTGCTTGAATTTTGACTATAGCAATAATAATCAGAGAGCTATGGAAAAACTAATTTTCTAATGTTTTTTTAAGCATGAATTATTGATTGTAATTCTACACTGTTGGCGCGGAACGTGTATATTTTAATTATACATTATGAGTTAAGTATCGGATTCTAAACCAAAAAAAATAAAAATAAACATTACATATATCGTTACTTAACGAATTTATTTTCTTCTGCACTGTTTGTGTCTATACATGTGCGAAAATATATTAATAAAATCTAATAGAACTGACGTACAGTTGACAAATTATTTACGTCTTGCGAGTAAGGCGGCCTACGTTGACGGTGACGCGCGTGTGACGTCAAAGGCAGATATAATATCGGACCAATCAGAGTCTAGTATTCTTAACCAATGAAAAATCTCCAAATCTAGCCACTCAGATGTCTTCTTTTGCGTTAATTTGATTGGTTATTATTGTCCAATCAGAGAGCTTATTGTAATTCAATATGTCATCCGGAATGAACAATTGAAATCGTTTCATTCAGTATTACGTCATTTGTCAGTATGGACTTCCTGATTGGTTCGGAACTGTTCCTGCGCGTGACGCTGACTTACATTTTTACATAATATCCGCCCATTGTCACCGCCCAGTTAACGATACAGCAAAATATTACAGAATAACATCTACTGAAATGATATTCGTTCCAAAATTAAAACACCTACCAAAAACATTTAAAAATTGTTAGATATCTTCCGGGTTCGCAATGATTATGGTATTATTTTTTGTAACAGCAGTATATTTAAAGCTTCTTTTTACAGTATAAAATAAAAAAGACCATGTAAAGGAAGCAAGAAAATAGATTGGGTTGTCACACACAAGCTTGCTCATACTTAAAAAATTATTTTGTCGGCTACCATGCAAACACTACTATACGAACGTAACACATTGTGATTTTGTCACTGTATATTAAGGTTAATTCTAGGAAGGACGTCAATGCCGTTTTTTTTCTCAAAAATCGTCAGTAGAATCGCCGGCATTGTCAAAATGAATTTTAGAACATACTTGATCTATACCTTGTTAGAGCAACATACAAATTGCGCCGTTTTGACGATAAACCGTCACGTTAAAAATGGTTAAGTTGTTTTTTGTACAGAGTTTACCGTACAGAGTTTTTCTCATAAAAATGGAAGTCTTAACATTATTTGATTCATATTTATTGTTATCCAGGCAAGAGAAAGTCGTGTGACTGTTTTAGACCAGATTTTTAACCCTATTTTTTTGTTTTATCTCGCGACCCTATACATAAAAGCAAGTTGCTGCAGTAGAATGTGGGTAGTCCGAATTCATTACAAGGAAATTATTGATTTCTTTTCTCTGAACTTTATTTCTTCAAAGAATAACTTCCCTAAAAGAGCTGAGTTCTTGCCTGGAGGAATAGCCCTACATCAAAAATAATAAAGCGTCATAAAATACAATTCGTTTACTCATAATAAGATGTTTGTTTTTCAGGTGATCGGCCGATAGGCTGGTTTGAACCTCTAGAGGCTTTACTAAGCAAAACTAGAAGCGAAATGGTTAACCATTGGCTTCCTCACTGAGTGGAAAAGTATATTTATCAGCATCCCAGGCCCTCTGCATCTACTTTCCACTCTGCAAATGACACCTTCACTTTATTCACCACAGGGTCTGACCATGTGATAAAAAACTGAACAATTTTTTGTAGCCCTGGGACTAGCAGATCGAGTGCAAATAATTTAACACTCCACCTGCCAGTCATGGGAGACATAGTAAGATACTAAATGGTGAATTTAAAAAAAAAATATTTGGCTTATTTATGTGACGTGAGTTAGAAGAATTTCTGAACGACCGAGGAGGGCGTTAACAGGTAAAGTAATATAGGTATCGGCTAGAAAGGATTATGTAAACTAATCATCGAATTGACTTTATATAGAAGCAGTGTAGGCTTCGATTACTTACAACCGCATCCCCTTTACATCCCTTTACGGTTTGCACCCCCTAACAGTCGGGGGCGTCTACTCCATCGTTCATCGACATGACTGTTACATCCAGCTCGTTCACTTTGTGGATGGATGGTGGGTGCAGAGGTGAGGAGCAATTTCTAACCGGAGATTGACTAAACGCTACTGACAGGGTATGTTGTCTACTCTTCAGTCCTTAGACTGTTTAGACACCTAACTTCTTTACAATCTCCCAACTTCGTAAAGCTATATGCTTTGTTGCTGCACTAACTCTAAACTAAATCACCAAACTTAGTTTCAACAGACTTGTACTTCCACTTTGATGTAGGCCTACCTGCCTGCCTTCCTAATATTATTACTGTTAAGAAATTAGTGCACGGTTCAAGCTCGCTGCTTTCTTTCCACTAATTTAAAACATTCCCTTTATAGCCAACTCGCACTGATTCATCAAAATCCTGATAACAACTTCAAAATAATATTTTTAAAATTACCTATTGTATTTTAGACAGTACTGAAAGTCATTTTTGAAGAACCGAACAATGCAAGTTCAAAACCTCAGAGTGCTTCAGCCTACTTCGCTCTTTTTCATTCTGCACTAACTACGGCATTATGCATCAGGGTAACTCATCAGATGAATACAAATTTTTGACATTCATTAGTATAGCTCTACTTTAAGAATTGTGTCATAGGCTTACTAACTGTACCCTGCGCGCGTTGCTATGCCTACAAACATCCAATTTAAAGAGAACTCGTTATAACATTCTGTGCTCAGTTTTTTATTGCAGGATTTTAATACTAGGCACTGGTTGCCGGTGTACTTTGATGGTTGGGGTTCAATAAACCTCTCTCTCTCTCTCTCAGGAACAGCTGGCCTGGGTCAGTACAACAGTACATCTTATTCACAGGTCATCATCATCTCATTGAGCCATAGGATTGCTTGAATTGAAAAGATTGCTACATACACACATTAAAGATTTTTTTTATTGAGAAAACATGTTTTTAATTATCCTTTGTTTTAAACGTCTGTATTTTAAAAATCGAACACCTGACATTTCGAAAGCACTAAAACAAAATTTAACCCCCTAACTTGCTTTCTACTGATCAGATTGAGGTTTTCAAAAGTTAAAACCTGTTCCATAAAACTGAGTAATCTATAAATAAAATTTGACTTAAATCGGTCGAACAGTTTAGGAATGCATAAGGGATAAACAGACAATCATCCATTTTTATATTATACAGGTTATTCTACGCAAGAATATTGTGACACTAAGGTCCATTTCGGGATCTGGGTATATTAAATAATTAACGCACTAAAGTTTAAAATTACAAGTATTTATTACGACTAAGAATTACAATTAAATAAGTGACTACAATCTACAAGTATATTTCAATTAAATTACTTAATAAATAACAAACTAAATATAATTAACTAATGCAATAAATAACTTAACCAATTTACTAAATACTACTTACAAAAAAACGTTACAGAATAAATAAAAGTTAAGCAACGTATGAAGTAGGTTGGTTCACAGGTAATGTGACCAAGATACTCCACTTTCCTTTTTGGATGGTGTAAACAAGTACCATTTCTGTTCCTATTCTTCGCAAGGACTGTCTCGTAAATTACTTTATTCGTTCGCAGTACTTTTAGGATGCACCTGTACAACCATAAATCAAACGCATCTATCTCGCCAGGATCTTCCCGGGTTACCTAGCATTAATCCTAAGGTCATTCTGTGTACCTATAACAAGATTTTTTTTTTAAATTCCTAATTTGAGTACGTTGCAATCTGTTCAATTTAGAACAGTAAGCAACCCCATGACCCAATGAGATGAGGATGATGTGTATGACGTGTAGTCTTGTACAGACCCAGGCCGACCATTCCTAAGAGAGTATGGTTAATTAAACCCCAACCATCAAAGTACACCGGTAACCACTGTCTAGTATTCAAATCCGTATAAAAGTAACCACCTTTACTAGGATTTGAACCAGGAACCTTCGTCTCCGAAAATCAGCTGTTAAACAGCTGATTTTGGCGACGACTTTACCACTAGACCAACCCGGTGGGTTGTACAAAAAGATTGGTATGTATTTGTCAAAAGATTTTTCATTTTTTTTATATAATAATTATTACATATGTACTACTGTTGATACATGCTCATAACCGGCAGATGGAGTGTTAAATTAATTGCACTCGATCTGTTTGTTCCAGGGCTACAAAAAATAGTTCTGTTTCTTATCACATAGTCAGCCAAATATGTGAGTTAACTATTTAAGAACAGAAGAGATAGAGGTGTAAAATACACTAGTCAGAGTTATCTCCTCTCAGAGTATGAATTTCACTATACAGCCAGACCCTGTGGTGAATGAAGTGAAATTGTCATTTACAGAGTGGAAATTAGGTGCTTTTCGGAGGGCCTGGCGTGCTGATAAGAATACTCTTTCAACTCAGTGAGGAAGGCAATTGTAAACCATCTCACTCCTCGTTTTTAATTAGTAAAACCTCTAGAGTTTCAAACCAGCCTTTCAGCTGTTGACCTAAACAACACAACACTGTTGATAAGAGTGCAATGTACAAGTCACCACAAATTTGTTACTTACGTAGAAGGTGAAAATGTGTTATTTTTGTGTAATTTTGTTTTGTGCTGCTTGGATAAGTTTTAAATGTGATGGCTTTACAGATCCCAATTATGATTTCAAAGTTAGGATCTGGTACAACCAATCGTTACAGTTCTACAAATCAATACATTCTCTATTGATGATCAAGTAGTCAATACGAGCTTAAATAGGCCTAAACCGATTAATTTACCTTAAAAATCCGATGACATAACTTTATCACTTTAAATAATATTCATCAATCCAAACGGCGGGTTCAATCCTCGTTACCTTTTTCAGAAAAATAAAAATATACTAAAACCAATTACAATCGCTAATTACCTTGTAGGTGACGTCAATTCAAGCAAAATAAAAACTATATACTTATTTACAAAAGAAATAAATAGATTAGCTTAAGAATCATACAAATTGGCCTACATAACTATATGAAAGTATTGTTGCAGTGTACGTGACAAGTAAAAATTAGTGGTAGGGAATGAAAAGTTCTGTTGCTGCATAAAATACAAACAGGAAGTTGTAGTGATCAAGGAAAACTGTGCGAAAAACCTTGACCGGGATTGTCAAAACCATAAAAAACTAATTGACCAAAAAATAATTCTTAATACTTTAAAGTATTATCTTGTACAATGTACAATATCAGTTGTCGTTGTGTTAGATACGAAAGGGCTTTGGGTTTTGGCTTTGGTGATATCTTGTGGAACATAAAGGGAAAACCAATTGGACATTAAGTCGAACAATAAACGTCACTGACATTCTCTAATACAATTTCTAAATACCACAATACAATAGAATGTAGACGGTGCAAGAGCGTATAATAAATTTATATAAAAGCATTTACGATATCATTCCTTTTTGTTGCCCAGAAAATAATAAAAGGAAAAGAAAAAGAAAAGAGGAAAACTGTAAAGTAAAATGGGGTATTTTCTTTTGGAGTTGCGTTTTGTACGCATCAAAATGGTACGCCTCCGGTTACGCGACAGTTATGAACGTTTCGCCAAAATAAAATATTATAAGCGTACCTCCGGTCTTAAGTTGAGCCACCGTAACTGCAACTGGATGGAGAAAATAAAATTTTATTCGTAAAATATTCGAGACACAAGAACAACATTGGGATAAGGAAAATATAAAATACAGTAAAATGAAATGAAATAAAAAAATCTCGGCCAGTGAAAGTGATTTTCTTTAAATATACTCCCACACCCCCATACTCCCACACTCATTCTCCCATTCCCAAATACGGACGATTTTCCACCGATAGCACATAACACATTATCAAACAGTTGACCTATACTTTTATTATCCATATCGGAAAATTAATTTTTAACGTTTATGTCTTACAATTCAAAAGTAAATAAACAAGCACACTCACCAAACCTACAAATTAGAAAATTCTACTTATAGGTTATTAAATGGCACAGTATAACGTTGAAATTTATTAAAATTCATTATTTATTATTGTAGTAATAAGCCACCGGGTTGGTCTATTGGTAAAGTCGTTGCCGCGTATCAGTTGTATAACAAATGATTTTTGGAGACGAAGGTTCCTGGTCCTTTTTTTGTTTTACGTCTGTCTGTGTTGAAATTACTGCTAGACGGTAAGAAGGGTGACCGATAAAGATGGCAAACCTGACCGTGAATCGAACTCAGGACCTCGGCGTAGAAGCCAGTTGCTTAGTACTACTTACAAACAATAATACTCAATCCACATACACAAAAACTGAATATAATGTACATACACAATAAGATAGTATAACAACAGTTGACCACTACAATGCCCGGATACGTTGACCTGTACTACGCACCGATAGCACACTCAATAAACACTCGTCAAAGATCAAACGAATACTAACTTACTGACCACACTTGGGCCCCTTTATATAGGTAGATCAAAGAGATATTCTAGAAAAATGGAGATTCGATACGAAAATGCTTTCTGGAGAAATCTTAACTAATGTAAACAAGTTATAATTAAATAAAAGGTGTTACAGGTAACCAACCGACCCTTTCACAAATAGTTGTACAACAAAGACCCTACCTTATTATTCACGGCCCTTTTTAAATATTCTTTTATAACTAACCCTATTGTTACTTTGTCACTCTATTATCTACTATTTAACATTCTATGAATTACCGTTCGTTCGGAAAGTCGCTGTGCACTGGAATTGTGACTATGGATTTATGAAAATATGTATAAAGAAATGACTAAGCATTTTGGAAAAAAATTTATTCAATACCTTAATTACATTGTTAAACCGTGATTACATTGTTTATAGAAGGTGTTCGAAATGACCTCCATTGGCATCAATACAGCATTGCACTCGTTTCATTTTGTTTGCAAACACCTTTCGCAACTGAAGAACAGTGATTCCTTGAATGTATGCCGTTATTGCGGCTTTAAGTTCGTCAATCGTGTGTGGTCTGTTCCGATACACAGTTTGTTTCGCCGCACCCCACAAAAAGAAATCGGGGGGAGTCAGATCAGGAGATCTTGCAGGCCACAAATTCTTTGAAATTATTCGTTCACCAAACACGTTGCGCAGGAAAGCCATTGAGATGTTAGATGTATGTGCTGTTGCCCCGTCTTGTTGGAACCAACCATTATTCATTTCCACTTGTGTTATTTGATGCGTAAAGTTCTCTAAAATATCAGAACAATAACGTTCACTATTGATTGTGTTTGCAAAAAAAATTGGTCCAACAATACGTGCTCTACTCACAGCAACCCAGACTCCAATTTTTGCTTCGTGTAAGGACTGTTCATGTAAAGCGCAAGGGTTAGTTGTCGACCATACTCGAGTATTTTGTGAACTTATATACCCTCCCAAGTGAAACCACGCTTCATCTGTATAAAACGTTACGTCAAGGATGTCTTCGGAATTTGGTTGATGAAACGTTGAAACCAATGACAATAATTTAGTCTCTTGTCATTATCTGAAGGTTTCAGCTCTTGAACACACCTCACTTTGTATAGGAATAGTTTAAGTTCTTGTCTGACAGCTTTATGTGCGGTAGCAAGTCCGATATTATGCTGTTGTGCTAACTTACGCATTGATTTTTTTGGACTTTGTGCCATAGAATCAGAAATATCCAGCAGCTTTTGTTCGTCTAGCTTAGGGGGCCTACCACTACGTTCAGCGTCCTCAACAGAGCCAGTTGCCCGAAATTTTTCTATCAGTGTTCGTACTGCATTACGGTGAGGAATAATTGAATCTGGAAACTTTTCAGAAAATTTGCGCTTCACTAAATCACTGTACTTGTCACCTTCGCGAAATACGTATTCAACGAGGAAAATGCGCTCCTCTACTGAAAGAACCATCGCGTCCAACAACAAAAAACGTGCAACAGAACTGCAATAAATGAAACATATACAACTTCAACTCAATGACTGACAGGCCTCGACGTGTTCGGCAACAATTGAACAGCACAGAGCTACCAACCTAGCCATGAAATTATTCCCTGTCATGTCACTTGGTGCACAGCGACTTTCAGAACGCATGGTATTATAAAATTTCACGCACCAATTTCCTCCTCGATATCGTTACAACATTTTTTCACACACACAATCGGATATAACATGTTTTTTGCTACATAAGCCCTGAAAACGTGTATTTTGCTGTAAAAACTCTAATTTAAAAGTAAGGATCAACCAGTGAATAAATACGTAAGTGCCAATGAGGAAATAAATTACAATGTCACAAGTACCAGTGTCAAAGCATTCTGTCCGTCCAACTGGTATTATGTCACAATATTGTATTTTTGACGATGCCTATTCTTGAAAAGGGTTGGGGACAAATGATGATTTATTTATTTTACGTACAAATCAAATACGCAGGAACCAATTTCGTTAATTCCATCACAAATTTATAATTATGTAACAAAATAGACAATCACTCAGAATTGAAATTCAATAATAATAACAAAAATAAGAGAGTACAACATAAGAAAATTAATTGGTCTTTAATACTTTTCTTAAACTTTGTAATTAATTGAAACATTTCAGATAACTTTGAAAGTTATGTGGGGTAACAGTTGGCGTGGAATTCACTTGCTTCTTCTCATCTAAAGAAATCGAAATACTCTTCATCTCCATAAGAGGATGAGTGAAATATCTCGTTTCTCTTAATCTGGTTCAACCTTAACGAGTTTTCTCACTAAATTATAATATTGATGTTAATTATAATACGAGGCGTATTTTTAAAGTAAGTACCGTTTGAAAATAAAAAAAAAATAAAAGGAAATTTGCAAAAACTAATTTTATTTTCGGAATCTACATACTTTTATCTATTTTTCTACATAGTTTCCAAATTTTTGTAAACACTTATCATATCGCACAACTAAATTTTGGAAACCTTTTTCATAAAAACTTGCCGCCTGCTGTGATAACCAAGAATTCACGGCCGTTTTCAATTCGTCGTCATCGTCATAACGGCTGCCGCCCAAGTGATGTTTCAGATGACGGAAGAGATGAAAGTCGCTCGGCGCAAGGTCAGGGCTGTAGGGTGGGTGGTCCAAAACTTCCCAGCCAAAAGAGTCCAATGCAGCTCGGGTCTGAGCGGCAGTGTGAGGCCGCTCGAGAGAGTTCAAAAGACTCGACAGTTCCTTGAATTTTCTGACACGTTATGACGAAAACGGTGACGATATGCTGAGTCGGATCGTAACTGGAGACGAAACGTGGATTTCGCATTTCACTCCCGAATCGAAACAACAAAGCATGGATTGGAGACACACGCACTCTCCCGTAAAGGTCAAAGCCAAAGGTCAAATCACAGCAGGCGGCAAGTTTTTATGAAGAAGGTTTCCAAAATTTAGTTGTGCGATATGATAAGTGTTTACAAAAACTTGGAAACTATGTAGAAAAATAGATAAAAGTATGTAGATTCCAAAAATAAAATTAGTTTTTGCAAATTTCCTTTTATTTTTTTTTATTTTCAAACGGTACTTACTTTAAAAATACGCCTCGTATATGAGCATATGGTTTATTTCAGGCAAAGATTTTCAACAAACAAATTTAAAAACCTTAACATTCAGTAGTACATTTTTCCTACGATCACAAATAATATTAAGCAAAACTGATTTTAGCCTCAAACAGATGTAATAAATAGCACTGTGACGAGTATTCCAGGTTCTTTCGGGATCTGGTTGTTGTTTATTTACTTATTTATTTATATATTTAAGGTCGCATTAATAATAATGTCATAAGCAACCACAGTTACATAACAATCTTAAATTAACAAAATTTACATAACAAAATTTGAATTAAAATGTCTTGAGTGAACACAATTTGTACTAAAAATGTCTTGGGTAATTGTAAGTTTGTAGTAGGTAAGGTACAAAACCACGTTACGTAGCCCTATACTCTTGTCCGTTAATATAGTTTTCCTGTTTTGTGGTTTCTTATAATTTTCTCGTAGATTACCTAATCCTGGGCATTTAACGAGTAAGTATGATACCGTCAATGTTGTAGCTTATTGTTGCAAAAATAACAGGTCGTGCTTCAGTCTTTTGAAGTAAGTATTCGTGTGAGTCCAGAATGCCTAATTTGTAGGCGTGTTATAAGTTAAAAACTTGGTTTTGTCTGCTACTTTGTGATATTAATACGTCGTGTATGTTTTTCCTGAAGTGGTGTAGTTTACTGCGATGGTTTTTCCATTCATCATTCCACACTCCTTGTGTATTAATTTTGACAAATCAACATCTGAGACAGCATGATCATGAAACACTCCTTTTATGGCATTTTTGGCAGCATCATTATCTGCCTTCTCATTTCCTGATAAACCAACGAGTACTGGGGTCCATATAAATTCAATTGTGTTATTAATTTTGATATTTGACATTAAAGCCTAACTATATCTTGAATTATCGGTTCTTTATTATTTAAATTAGAAATTAACACTAGAACACTTTTAGAATTGGTAAAAATTACAAATTTGAAATTTTGAGATTTAGATACAATTTCCAGAGTTTTATAAATAGCGTAGGCTTCACAAAAGAATATTGAAGATACGTTATTAATTTTTTAGAGAATCTCTGAAACAGGTCTGGTTGGTTTTAATTAGCAAAATTTCTTTTCAACTAATAAAAACTATTTTTTTACAAATTAATGAATTGCAATAAATTATTACTGTTTAACAACTAATAATGTTTTGTTTTCTTATATAGGCTGTTTTAATTTTATATATAATCTTATATAGATTAATGTTTTGTTTATATAGGCTTCTTATATACTGAAGCACGTTACTTTAATAAATGCCTTAGTAGTTTAGTATTTTAGTAACTAACATGTAGTTTATAATTACTAATACACTAATAGATTACGTAGTATTTGCAGTAGTAGAAAATAATAAAGAATTTAGTGGGTAGTAGGGTAGATTTATTTTCCCACCACGAGTAAATATAAAGAGTTTTAAATTTTGAAGTTATAAAAGGAAATTAATTTGTACTGTAATGATTTTTGTAAAGAAATGGAAAAGTAAAATGAATTATAATAAAATAACTAACTGACAAAACTAAACTAAATTATACTAAACTACTTGAGTTAATAGTCGAATAAATTTGTTACAAAAAGTTATTAGGCTTAAGGGGAGCACTATACCTCGAAAATCGAAGAAAATAGATTTTTATAATTTTGGCGCCATTGGCTTCTGTATCTTTTTGTGCGTAATTACATATAAAAATTATAACTGTACGATAGAAATTACGGAAGCTATGTAGATTTTTGTTAATTAATGTTTTGACCAGAATTTCTTTTAATTGAGTTAATCTGTGGAAACAAATAACAGTTGCGATATTCAAAGAACGCAGGAAGCTGAGAAGGCAAAAAGCTGTGTGTCAAAAGAAGCAAAACAAAAGAAAACAAGAAGAAATTATTTGAGGAAAAAGAACAGTCTGGTGAGGATCAGTATTATGGTGCAGGCCGATTTTAGGATAACTAAAACTTTACTGCTCATTTCCCGCAAATTCATTTTTTTCCATGAAGGTACAATTTTCTCAAAAACTATTTGATTTTGATGGTTGAAATTTTTTGAGCATGTTTCTTAGTATAATTGTGACATATGGTACTAGAATTATTGCAGTATTATTACTAAGTTCGAAATAAAATAAAAAAATTCTATAAAATAAATTAAATTGTTTTTGCATTTTTCAAAACAAATTCTCGAAATGGTATCGCTAGCTCTATACTAATAATACTAGTACCAGAGCTTAAAAAGCTGTCATAGAAAAGGCAAAAAATTAAAGCCCTAACTATTACCGGTTTCTTAGAAACGTGTAACTAAAAAGAGGTCAATTTAACATGGATTAGATAGGAGGTATAGTGCTCCCCTTAAACTAAACTAAAAAAAATTATGGCCATTTACAATCAATTCTTCACTTAAAGTTGTACACATATATTAACAGTAGTAAAAATATATAAATTTCCAAACACGTCAAATCGGTTCGAATCGTTGACATTGTAATCTAATAACTTTGATTTACTATGCAACCTATTTACATTCTACCTGTCTTGCATATTTCACACTGTTCAATTAGTAATTGCCCCGACAAAGAAAGCGGCTCTATTAATTTTATACCTATAATAACCGATCAAAGATCTTCGAGACCAATAAAGAATGTGACAGATAGATAAATAAAAAGGCATACAAGAATTCTCAAAAAATCCAGAGGCAGATGACAAAAGCCATAATAGGATGTAAAATTGGCTATATTTCCAATAAATAATAATAAAAATTTAACCTACAAATTATATGGTTTAAATTGGTTCTCAACTAAGGCCTTCTTCATAGGATGGTGTGGTAGTGTGGTGGTGTGGGTACAGACAAGTACCTTACAATAAAACCTTACAATGTATTCACACATTATTATAATGATTAATATAATATATTATAATATTATATAAATATATTATAATTATTATTATATTTGATTATTTGATTATTTTTATTATTATTATTTTATTTTTATTATTTTTGATTATTTTATTATTATAATATGATTATTATAATGGATTTATTGTAAAATCTTACAATGTATTCACACTAATAGCACTCCATATTACAACTTGAACTGACTGAATTCAACTAACTAACCGAAAAAAGGTCCCTTTTATACCCTTTTTAGCCTTATATAAGGGAATAGAAATACAGGGTAGTAAACAAATAGTAATAGAAGAACAATTCTGGAAGCAATGATTTAAAAATAGATTGTACGAGAAAGAGCGAATTAAAGATATTTTGAGAAATTAATTATTAAAGGTTAGAATACAAAAAACGAAAGTTTGAAAACACTAGAAATAACACTTAATCACAAAAGAATTAAGAATTGACAATAAGAGCCGATATCACCACTGCACTCTTTCCAGATAGTAATTCTAGTGACGTAACAACACACTCTTTTCATACAGTACCAGGTCTCACCTAATTATCTCATCTCAACCATTTTTAGCATAGTATAATGTTGGAATATTAATAATAAATTTAAAATTAATAAGTAACATTAAAAGATAGGATGGTTTAATTGAATATCATGTAATAAACATTGTGTTTATGGAATGAGATAATCCATCTTAGATTGTTTGTTTGATTGCTGATGCAAAAGGTAATATTAGAAAATATAGAACAACGAATATTAATGGAGTGAATTGTTAGAAAGAGATGAACCTATTATGAAATGACGTTATAAAAGAGAGAAAATAGATATTCAGGCGGAATGATTCAATGAAAATGAAATGGTAATAATAACAAAATGAAGTCGATGCAATACGAGTGAATGAAACAAATATTTGTATTGGTCAACAAGCATCTAGCCTTGCTAGATTGTGGTTGGAATGGACCAATGAACGGGCCCTTTCCGTTGCTACCCATATAACCGCTCCCGATAACATTACCATCTAAATCGTATCAACAACTGCTCAAAGTTTACTTACAAAATGTGTAACTGTGCTTCTATTAAAAGATAACAGAAAATCTACACTTTGCAATTGAAAACAAACAAAACAGACGAATAATGATTACATTCATATCTGTTTCTCTTCTGAATTCATCAGTAACGTTAATATAATCATCCCCATCAAAATCCTGCCAATTATATCCTAGATGGGTATAACTAGGTAGTTACACTGAATTGTTATTGCCGTTCTTTGTTGTTTGTTAACTAACAAACAAATAATAACCCTTTCCGTCTCATCTATATCTGAATCTTATTAGTCCACTCTGTAATTCCAATGGAATTGCTATCTAGCATATACATTATTGTAAGTTACTTAGTTAATCCATTCCAAAAATATATCAATCCTCAAAGTTGTTTTTCTTCTGCACCGATTAGATTATAGACACTCTTGTCTGAACCAATTTTTTTCTTTCTTGCTAGTGAAACGGCACAATTAATACCACACACTAAAAGTAATGTCTTAATTTTTTCTTTCTAATTTTCCTTGAATGATGAAGTTTTTTCCAATCTTTCTTTCTTCTTTAGAATACAGATATCTTTATGTTTCTTTGTTTCTACTCACAGAAGAAATAGTTAAATTATGAACTCTATTCTAAGGATATGTATACCATGCGTTAAAACACGTGTTAGGGGATAAAAAGATACCAGAGGAGGCCAAATTATTGATGTATATGTTGTATTATCCACCAGGAGTGCTGTATGAAATGGAAACGTGGGGGATGAATGAGAGGAGTTGGAGTAGTTTACTGGCAGGGAAGATGAAGTTCTTAAGAGCAATAAAGGGTATTTTTTTTTGGTTTAACGTCCGACTGTTTTGCGATTACTGCTAATGCAGAATGTGAAGGATCAAATGAATTTTTGTAACGTATGAAAAGATGCCGTGCCTGAATGGGATTCGAACCCAAGACCGCATGATTAGAGGCGAGCACGGGTAATAAAGAGCAGGACAAGGAGAGATAGAATAAAAAATACTGAGATTACAGCTGAGCTAAATATGGAACGTATGAGGGAGAGGGTGGAGAAAATTAGGATAAGATGGTATGGACATGTGAAGAGATTGGGGGAGGAAAGGTTACCTAGAAGTATGGAAGAAGGAAGGGTGGAAAGAAAAAGATTGAGAGGACGACCAGGAAAAATATGGAATGATGAAGTTAAGAGGAGTGTGGAGAGACGGGGATACAACTGGAAACAAATGGTGGAGGAGAAAATGGTGGATGGACAGAAGAAGATGAAGAGGCTTGGCGAACACCCAGCCCGGCGATAGTTGGAACGGGCCCGGATATGTAATATGTATGTATTCTGAGTACATCTCGATGTAAGGGATCGTCATTGCTTAATTATTAATAATAAGCGATCGACATCTTATAACTATAATGTCATTCAAACTTTTTAACTTATTTGGATTGTTAAAGTTTCGTCATTTATTCTGAAAACGTGCCCGTAAAATTTAATTGTCTCTTAACAATTATTGAAGATTCTAATGTTTTGATTTGATTATATAGGTAGTTCTTGGTTTGATATTAATTTAATTTTTATCTAAAAACTATTTTTAGTTCACCAAAACTTAAAATTCTTCTTTATATGTTTTAAAATTGTCTCTAATTCTTCAGGTAATATTTAAATTGTTTCCAATATTAAAAAAAATAATTCTTTTAAAATTGTAACAACATAATATTTTAATTTAGCATAAATCGAAATGTTTCTCTTGTTAAATAGATTCTTAGATTGGTGAAAAGTTTTTGGAATTTTATTCGTTCTTTCATGGTATTTTTACCCAACACATTATAATGTTGACATTCCAAATGTCGAAGTGTGGAGAAGGAGGATATTTTGTGATACCACCCACGAGTTGACGCAGTTGATAACAGGCCATGGTTGCTTTGGGACATATTTGATGAGGTTAAAAATTCATGAAGTACCGAAATGTCGACTGTGCGACAGTGAAGAGGAGGCCATTGCCCATATTTTTTAAAGATGTCCCTATTTTGGCCTCGACAGAATGGAGACATCTGAGAAGATAGGCGTTGTACAGTGAATCCCAGAGAGAGTAGGAGCAGCGATGCTACGGGATGAGGAGAGCTGGAAGTTGGTTGCTCAGTTTTTGGAGAGGGTGGTCGGGAGACTGCGGAGAGAGGAGACATATGGAGATCAGCGGGATCGCACTCTCCCATATTTAATCAATTCTGTCCAGATCTCAGTAGGTAAGGTAGGTGCACTAATTTCCTGAGCTGCTGATGAAAGAGATGAATGAAAGTGAGAGAGTGAATGTTGGTCGGTGACAGCGAGAGAAGAATTAAGGTACGGTTCCCTTCCACGCCACATTGACAGTATGTAAATTTTTTTTAACCCGACATTTCCCTTGTGGTATTACATAAACAGTTCCGAGGGAGGTGGAAGGTTGTTTGCTGATGTCGGATCAAGTGGCCAGGCGGCGGGTTTTTGGTTGGTAAGGCGGTTGCGGCCTCCTTGGGGCTGGACGAGGACGCCTCAATCGAGTCCAACACTACCTCCCCCATCGTGAGGGATTGAACATGAGTTTTTCTCGTCGCTTCGGATAAAAAAAACACTTAATATCTATCTATTTACTTTTTTATTTTCCTTATTTTATTGACTGTAAAATATTTATCCTACAACCAGGTAATGGAGGAAATAAACGTTAATTTTGACATTAGGGCTTGGACAACACTACTCAGTAATAGAGTAAATAATAGTAGGCCTACTCAACAAGTAATTAGGTTTGTACGATTTAAAAAGAAAATATGACAATTAGGTTTAAAAAAATATTTTTTTTTGATTATTGTATTCTTTTAAAAAGTGTATTAGAAAGAATGTGTTAATTTAGCAACTCACTGTTATATAGTAAGGTGCATAATGGACTAGATATGAATTTCCATTTGTAATATTGTGACAATGTCGAAAATAAAAGAGTGTTCGAGAATGACCGAGAGTTTAAAAATGTTAACGTAAATAATAAGAATAATAAATAGGGGTTTCCGAGAAATAGTTAGAAATATTATGAGTAATATAAATGGTATTTAATGGTAAATATAATTACTGTTGTACAGGTATTGTGAATGAGTCGAGTCGGGTACATATTTAGATAATTGGTCTTTTTGTAACACCTTCTATTCAATCATAATTTGTTTACAGTTGTTAAGATTTATCCAAAAGCCGTCAGAAGGATTTTGTATTTTATTATTTTATCGAAAATCTCTGTCTTTTCTCGAACTCTCCATTATCCCACCTATATAAGCATCGGTTAGTTTACGATCAGTTTTAGTTTATGTTTAGTCTGTGATTTAGTAAGCAAATTCCAGAGTGCATACCAGTACGTTAGAAAAGGTCAACTTTACTACGAATAACTGTCTATTGTTTAATAACAAAAGGCAAGATTCAGGGGAAGAAATATAAGGGAAAGAGACGAATTTCTTGGTTAAAATGTCTTCGCGACTAGTTCGTTGTACTTGACCGGATTTGTTCAGAGCTCCAGTGTCCAAGATCCGAATAGCTGTCGTGATTGCAACCTCAGGTCGCAGAGGGCACGATGAGAAGAAGAAATTCGGTGAGAAAGCTCAAGCACCATTGATCAAGAATTTCTCCACGTGGATCAATGACGATGCTTAATGATAAATCTGCCATGTAGCCAACATGTACATTATTTAATGTTTTTTTTTATTTATTGTTAATTTCTATAACAAATTGTGAATGGACAGTGTAAAGTAAAAAAAAAAAATTCTGGATTGCAGACTAGCACGCTAACAACTGCGCACAAGAGGCAGCTAAAACTTTCTTCTCCTCCTCTTCCTCCTTCTCCTCCTCCTCCTCCTCCTCCTCCTCCTTCTTCTTCGTCTTTTTCCTCTTCTTTTTCTCATTTTTATTCTTATTCTACTGCGTTTACAATTATTTAGGTCTACCTGTTGTTTATATTTTAAAACTCACTAGTAAAATATTTGTATTCGCGATAGATAATTTTTCAAGCTATTGTTGTGAATTTGAAGTTTAGTTATTGTTGATGGTATGTAGATGATGAAGACGTTATCTGAAATTCTTTATCAGAGATATTTTCATCCGTGCTATAACCTCATTTTGCTTTTATCTTGGTTTCTTTCAGGTAGTACTCTCTACTCTTGTGTTCTTAATAGACAGACTCATACAGACGGTATTTCTCTAAATGTAGTGCGATTACGTGACCGAAATACTCAAAATGCTTCTCGTTTTAGTATTTGAAACTGTTCTCACTATTTCACCGAGTTCATCATTTTAGAATAAACGTCATCTCTTTTATTCATGTATATTTTTTAAAGATTTTTCAAAGAAATGAATTCTTTTTGTTAACTGCACCCGACGGATTTCAGAACGGGTGTATAAAATGATAATACAAAATTAAACTAATCCAAATAATTTACAGACTGGCGAATTAAATAAATCTAACAACTCACAGCAGGTTCACGTTACTATGAACACACGCCCATCACTTTCTACGGCATATTACGCAAGTCTGAAAGCATTCCCAATTTAGATTTGAAAATTGACTTGAAGGTAAAGTTAATCGAAGGTGGACGAAAACAATTTTTCACAACTCCATGCTTTCAAAACTCACTAAACACAGAAAATCATTATCAGATATCTAATCCACTCTTACCTATTGGTACTAATATGTGTCTGCTATATTACGTTCTGTTGAACCCTCATGTATGTGTGCGTGCGTGTGCGTTTCTGTGTGTCATTAGATTTTTAGAATGAATTTTTTTAAAACATCTTTTTTATAAGCGCTAGTGTAGTTTTTAAATCATCTAACAGAGAAGATGCCTTTTTTGTACTCTTATAGTTACTAGTAAAGAAGTGAACACCTACCCTAGGACATAGCTATTAGTCATAGTTGGGTAAGTCAATTTCCTATACCTCGTGAGTTATAACGTACGTTCGTATCCTGATGTATTTCGTTACACTTCCATGACCAATCCAGCCTCAATTTTTCTTGTGCTGTAATTATGCTCTAAAAGAACATTTTCTTTTCTTTATACTTATATGTATAAAGAAGTACAATTTTTAATAAATATTACTTGTAGTGAGAACACCAAACTGTTGAAATAAGGACTGAGCAGGATGGGTCGGAGCCTTCCTAAAAATTATACTTAAATTTTTTTTTTGTATCTTAATTAAAGGTTGCAAAGTTGTACAAAAAGCACCACCTCAAGCTATAACTCCACATACTACTAAGTTAAGCAATTAATTGTAATTTACTAGTAGTTTACCAGTTAACTATTTATTGATATGTATTAATTTGTGAATAAAATAGTTTTTATAAGTTTAAAAAGAAAGTTTTGTCATTTATTATTAACCAGATACCAAAATAACCTGGAATAAGTGTTACAATACAGATGGTAAATTCCAAAGATCTTTATCGAAGTAATTAATAAAAGTGTAAGAGTTTAAAGTAAATAAGAACTTAATTTTTTATCCCAGTAAATTTGCTGTGTTGATATTCTTCATTTTCTTTTCGATTATTTTTCTTGCACAATACTCAGTTGTACTTTTACTACCACTTCCAGTTTGAAAACAGTTAAATGATTTACGAAAGTTCTTTTAACCAGGACCAATTTGAATGCTTTGTCTTAATAATGGTCTTATCATTATCTTTTTAAAAAGGAATTTAAAATATTCCATTTAGATTATGATAAAATATTAAATGAAAATGCGTCCCAGTTGTTAATTATAAGGGTTGCTAGAAATAATAATAATAATAATAATAAGGGAGGAGGATGCCCGCAGTGCTAATTATGTATTATGCAACCACCCGTAAGAGATAAGCACCTTCACTCCCCCTTCCACCCTACCACACTGATCCCTTTCTCTATTCTGCTAAGCCCTCCCGTCTTCGAAAGGGACAACCCTTCACTTCTTTATCCTCTTCTTTACCCTCCGTCCTTCTATCCCAGTGAAGCACCTACAGTTCAGTTTCCTGTCCGCCTCTCATATGCTTCCTTCCTTCCTTATTCCTTTTCCAGACAGTTGTCTTATTATTATTATTACTCTTATTGCCACTAATTATGGTGTGACATCTAATCTTCATCTTTCTTTTATTCTCTCTTTGTTTATGTTTTTTTTCAACTGAGTTAAACAATATATGTACTTAACAAAGTTTTTCTCAAGTAAATAACTTAATTAAAAATTTCAACGACTTCGGTTTCATTATTTTCAATTTTTCCTACAAAAATTATTTTATTAAAACTTTCGTCAAATGATTGATCATTAACGACAAATTTAATTGGTTGTTCGATTTTTATTATTATAATAAATTTATTAGTATTAACTGTAGTTATTATAGGTTTAATTTTAGCATATATACAAGGTGAGAAGTTACCATATGTTGTACTGGACTCTGAAATACGGTTTTCAGGATAGATCGGAACGTTAAGAAAAGTTTTATAATTATAAGGGAATAGTATATAATAATATTTTAGTGATATATTAAAAAAAGGGTACAGAACATTTTAGTGACCAACCTTGTTGGTCTAGAGGTAAAGTCGTCGCCGCGAGTCAGCTGTTTAACAGCTGATTTTCGGAGACGAAGGTTCCTGGTTCAAATCCTAGTAAAAGTAGTTACTTTTATACGGATTTGAACACTAGACAGTGGTTACTGGTGTACTTTGATGGTTCGAGTTCAATTAACCATACTCTTTTAGGAATAGTCGGACTGGGTCTGTACAAGACTACACCTCATTTACACGTCATACACATCATCCTCATCTTATTGGGTCATGGGTTTGCTTATTGTTCTGAATTGAACAGATTGCAACGTACACATATTAAGGATAAAAAAGAACACTTTAGTGTGTTGGGCGTAATTTTAAGACTTGCAGACAGAACCATATTGAGATAAATTAGTGTTAGGAACTGGTAATGGAAGGAAACCGCGAACGCTGAGTAGATTATAATCAGCTTTAGTAATTGTGATTCGTTGAAAGACACTGTAAAATTTATTTCTTTGAATATTTATCAAATTGAATGTAAAGTGAAGGACATAAAGCAGATACAAAATTACAATAGGTATAAATTTTCTGCCATAATTCGGTTATTTATAAACAGCGATTTCCTTCCAAATAAAAAATTTAATATTTTAGTGTATAAAATACATTTTAAAATCACAAAATCCGTAAAACAAATACAAAATATTGACAACAAAAAATTCCTTTCAATAAATTCAAAACTTCGACATTACAACACTGTGATTCTTCTGGAAATCACATACACCTATGAAACGATCTTCAGCCTCAGGAGAATCAACGCGGAACACAGAATCTTAAAATTAAATCGTCGGATCATCAGAAAATGCCTAAACAAAAGACTTTTTCTGGCAGGATCTGGAATCCCATTCCAAACGCAGAAGTCTACAGATTTAGAACCTCTAGCAAACCAGATGAGGAAAAAGAGAATTACTTTCTTTGGCCATCTCTTGAGGAGTGACTCCGCTAGAATCTCCACACAAATCATTAACTATTTCCTAAACAGAAAAACTCAGTCCCACTGGATCAAAGAAATTGACTAGGACATGAATGAAATCCAAATCTCACTTGAGGACCTGAAAAAAAAATCCGGACATTACCACAAACTGAACAACACAAGACTTAAACAGAGGAGACCGACCAAACGACAGAAAATCGTTTCTACCGACGAAGAACGCCAGAAGAAATTAGAAATATTAGAGGAATACTGGAGGAAAAGCAAGGAAATAAACATCAGAAAAGTACTCCAACACGACAAATATTGAGATAAGATGTTTCTTCTTTAATGAACTTATGTAGTCCTATGTGGCTTAAAAAATACATTTTGATAAAACTAATGGTTGTGGAGATACAAAACTGATTTAAAAATAAACCTGCCTGCCATTTTGTAATTTGTAAAGGAATTTAAATCGTATTTTTTGCTTTGGACCACTTGAATCAAATTTAGAAATCCTTCTTGGTTTGGTTTTGGGATTCCTACGTTTTTCCCAATAATTCTTCATATTTTGGGTTCTAATCTGTCTGATTTTATCTGTACAGATCATTGACTTCCTCCGCTTTTCCCAATAATTCTTCATATTTTGGGATCTACCTAATCTATCTGATTTTATCTGTACAAATCATTGACTTTCTACGCTTTTCCCAATAATTCTTAATATTTTGGAATCTAATCTGTCTAATTTTATCTGTACAAATCATTGACGACGGAGCTCGAGTTTTGTCGGCGAATCTTGCGTCTTCATATTTAAGCAACTTAAGCCGTTCAGATTATTCTAAAAGATCTTGTTCTGAAATTTTAAGTTCTTGTATATCTTGCTTTACTTCGGCCAATCTTGGAGGATTTTTCCACGAGTTAATTATAGAAATGAGTTGTTTAGTTACTCGTTTGTTCGGTATTTTAGATAATTGCTCGAAGAAAGAAATTCGTTTTATCCGCATGATGTCAGTAATTGGCTCGATTTCATGGTAGAGTTCAGAAATAAAAATAATTAAGATCCAGATATTGTTGAGTTTCCGTTGTTTGTGTACGCAAGTCCTAACGATTCTTCCTTCTATCCCAAGAATTTCTCTCATTTTCATATTAGTTTTGAAATTAGAAATAGTTTCGCAGCAATAAGTGGCTTCAAGTTGTACTACCGTAATTTTTTTATTTATTATACAACATTTCTATAAAGCCGATACCCAAATATGAATGTGATTAGTTTATTCAATCATAAGGTATAAATTTATACACAAATAAACTATAACAAAATGGTTGATAGCGGGAAACAATGGGGCAATATCAATTTTTCCGAAGGTTTTTTTTAGTTTAACGAGTAGACCTATAATCTAAAACAGTGTAGCCAGCCCAGTATTTTTGAATTAATCTGCAGGCCTATTTTATAAATGTAACTTATATATTATACTTACAACTAATTAATAGACTACTTATTAAAATTTGCGACAGTCAATAATAATATAAGCAAGCTTGTTTGCTGGTGTAAAAATAAAAATAAAACTACATTGCCTATGTAGGCTACTAATCTACAAACGAAATGATTTTTTGCAAATCTTACAAATCTGCAGCTTGTAGACAAATATAGCCTACTACAGCGTCCACCACGAAAGAATCCGCAGTGTTCGAAGAGCTTTAATTCCAAAAACGACGGTACGGAAAACTTTTAACGCTACACCAAATTAAATCTTGTTATTTCTGCGTTGAAAAACTGGCTGCCATATTAAAAAAGAACACCGGATGTTACTTTTAAAATATCCTCATTACAGAGAAAATTGTGATTTTTAACATACTTGTAATCTGACATTTTATGTGAACCTTGGATAACGTAACAGACGTTTAAAAAAAACATTAACTGAAAACCACTGTGTACTTTTGCGGATTAATTGCTGTATTTCCGTAAAATTTTTAAATAAAAAATGTCAAAGTCTAACAAATCAACGCAGGAATAAACCGAATTTAATTTGGTGTAGCGTTAAAATTCTTCTTTTAGTCGTTTTTGAAATAGAGCTCTTCAAACAACGGACTTCTTTCGTCGCGGGCACTGCATTGTTCAAGACTACACCTATTTAACAAAATATTAGACAAAACAATAAATTCTCTATCATAATACTTTTATAAAACATTATTACTAAAATGTAATAAATTTTATGAAGCTTATGTTTATTTTACGCTCTTAGTTGCTACCTAGTATATTTAACTACAATACTATATTTAATTTAAAAAAAAATATTCAGGTCTCAAATATTTTTTTTAATTTGTTTTTTGGTTCTCTTATTATCAACTAGGTGTTGGGGATATTTTGTCAGTTAGTGGAGCACTTATAAAAGAAAATTGCCGTCTGTAAACAGTGTAGTAAAACGAATTGAACATCATTCGTACTGGAACAAAGTGTTAACTCTTTTTACATTAAAATTTTTCATAAAATTATATTATTATTTACGGTATTAAAGTTAAATTTTTTATTACCACAACCACTACAAGATTGTTATTTCTTAATTAAAATTTCATGGTTAATTAATGGTGGAAAACTATTAAACGCTTTCCATCCCCTACCCTCCTCTGATACTATTTCAGAATCAATATCCATCGAGTGGAAATATAACCTAATTGCTAATAACTATTACAACTACGAACTGGATATATACTGCACTTAATCACGTTGAAAATTCCAGTTCATTATTTTTGTGGAAGTTATATTAAATGTAAAATAGAAAGATATAAATTTTTACATAGAATTTTATTGGTAACTACAGTAGGACTATTGCTTCTGTATGAAATGTTGTAATAATGATAGACTAATTTTATTTTCCATAATTGTTTTTGTTAATTATGCGAATTTAAAAAAAATCTTTAGAGCCATTTTTATAAAAATGTACAAATAAACACTATTTTTTTCGAGTGACCCATTTTCATGAAAATGTTTGTGTAGTGTCTCCTAATTATGCATAACTTAAGTTCCAAGGTTAGTTGTAAGAAGCTGACAAAATATTTTGTATATACCCACACACATTTAGAGGCTAAATTATTTAAGTTATAAGCTTAAAGGAAGTTTGTTTGTCAGTTATTAATAACCAGATTCCGAAAGAACTGGGAATAAGTGTCGCAATATTATAATATACTAGTCTAATAATTAAAAGTATTGTTTTAGCTGTTGTTGTTGTTTAGGTCATCAGCCAAAAGGCTGGTTTGAACCTGTAGAGGTTTTACTGAGTAAAACGAGGAGTGAGGTGGTCTACTTTTACCTTCCTTACTGAGTGGAAAAGTACGCTTATCAGCATGCCGGGCCCTCTGAAAAGCACATATTTTTTACTCTTCAAATAACACCTTCACTCATTTACCACAGGGTCTGGCTGAATAATAAAATTCATTACTTTCAGAGGACATAACTCTGATTAGTGTCTTTTACACCTCTATCTCTCCTGTTCTTAAATGATTGAGTCATTAATCGGCTGATCATGTGATACCAAACAGAATTATTTATTTTAGCCCTGCAACTAACAGATCGGTGTAAATAATTTGCCACTCCACCTGTTTTTTATGGGACGGTTTTAAGCTATAATAATGTTTCAATAATTATATTAAAAAGATAACCTATTAATCTTGTAACTGAAAAGTAAGTCAAGAAAAAAACACATAAGACACTCGAGAAGTTGGGTTAGGAAGTATTTACATTAATTCCATACGGCCTTGACCCTTGGTCCTTCCGATTTTCTTTTTTTATGTCTGCTCAAAATTTTTAACGCAGCAAGAATTTCGGCAACAAACCGTTAAAAAAATTGGTACACGAATGATTCAAACAGTAGGCTAAGGTAAAGACTTTTACGAAATAAGTAAGAAAAAGACTTTTTTTGTGGAAATCTTACAGAATGATGGGCCAAATAGGCTATATAAATACTGATGGAGATTATGTTCAAATGTAATGTAAGTTTAATTATCATTGAAAAAATAGTTTTTTCTGTACATCAATTTGCCTAGTGAATTCTTGAAAGTCTCACTTGCTTTGAAAAGGTAATGAATAATGCATCAGTGTTATCTATACAGTTGAGTGATAGGACAAACAAGGATTTGTAGTCTAGGAGATAGGTTTGTGAAAGTAAATAAATTCATGAACACGTGAATGTTTAAAATGTAAACGAACCGAAAACTTTGAATTCCAATCGAAATCGGATCGGTTTATTATTCAGTTCGGCATGAAATGATTAGATAGGAAATGAAACGAAGGAATTACGGTTAACAAATGTGTATTGGCCTGAGCCTCGTATTTAATATCTAATATCTGGTGCCTGACGCCTGATGGTTAACCTTATACGTAACTAGATAAGATGATTTGAGTATGTCGGGTGTATCGTAGCACAAGCACAAATATGCAATCGGGTTAGCTTAGGGAAACACGATTACACTGTTATCAGCGAGTACCATTGGTCCGCATGTAATGAGAGAGCGAATTTCAGATTGCACACTTCAGCTGTAGAAAGGGGCGTCGAAGAGCAAAGCATGGGAGGAGGCGGTGGTTGATTGAATGACTAATGGGGTGTACTCTCTCACGTAGAAGACGATAACGGTGTTTGCTTAATACTGGGTGGCTGGCGCATGTCAATATATCGACAACCACACTAAACTCACATCTCTTTCTCTCTCTAACGACCTTCCGATACTAAAATGTCGCGATTTACGTCTACTAAATACTAATCTTACATCTGTTTAAATAAATTATGTAAAATTAACTGACCTACAAATATAAACCAGGCTACTCTACTAAAAATATTTATTATAGGCTACTTCTTACCTAAAAGCTGTAATACTTAACCTCAAACCTGTAAACGATAATAAGTTAACTTCTAATAAACTTTAACTATACTGTATTTTTATTCATGGAACAAGTAGGCTATATAAATACTGATGGAGACTATGGTTCAAATGTAATGTATGTGATATTCGATTGAACACATAAATTGTTTGTACTCGATCTGCTAGTTCCAGGGCTACAAAAATGTCTTATCACATGGTCAGCCAATGACATGCTTGAAGTATTTTAGAACAAAAGATATAGAGGTGTAAAAGACACTAATCAGTGTTATCTCTTGAAGAGTAATGAATTTTATTGTACAGCGAGACCCTGTGGTGAATGAAGTGAAGGTGTCTTAATGTAGATGTGCAACATCCGTGATATGTAAAGGTTAAGTAATTTAATTTTTAATTAATAGTATTTTGACCAAACTATATAGTAATTATGAATTAGTTCTTCAATTATTTTTTTAACGTTTACATTAATTATAATTATTCGATTTAATGTTGAGTTACATATTTTAAATGTTCATTGTTTCAGATTTTTATTTATTAAGAAGAATAACTTTTTTAACTTGACTTCAGTCCAAGAGCTTCAAGAGTAAACATGTATTTTGTTATGAGAATGGCCAAAGAACTAAAAAAAATCAATTATTATTTAACGTGTATTTATACAATTACTTAAATTTCATTATACAGCCAGACCCTGTGGTGAATGAAGTGAAGGTGTCATTTTCAGAGTGGAAAATATGTGCTTTTCAGTGAGCCCGGCATCTTGATAAGTGTACTTTTCCATTGAGTGAGGAAGGCATGGCAAACCACCTCACTCCTCGTTTTACTTAGTAAAACCTCTATAGGTTGAAACCAACCTCTCAGCTGATGACTTAACAACAATACTTGAATTTATATATTAATCAAGATAAATATATTATAAATATTCATCTGGAATTAAACAAAATTTAAATAACGTAAAGCTGGCTTATTAATTGAGTACTGTATTTTATAAGTTACAGTACGAATAATATTATTATATATGATTTAAATAACCACCTAAGGTGGAATATCACAATTTACAAGGTGGAAAGTAAATGTTTTTTAGAGAGCCAGGCATGCTGATAAGCATACTTTTTCACTCAGTGAGGAAGGCAATAGTAAAACATCGACTCATCGTTTTATTTAGTAAAGCCTTTAGAAGTTCAAACCAGCCTTTTGGCTAATGACCTAAACAACAACATACTGTATTTTATTGATACTTCTTCTTCTTCTTCTTTTTACTATCAAGGATTAGGCATAAGCCTTTTCCGAACTCACAAACCTTCCTGTACTTCTACACAAACACGAGATATTCCAACCCGTGCATCTCGACTACTGCCATCTTCTTCGAGGTCTTCCCACCTCCCTTCTCCCAACTGGAACACATTCCGTCAATTTTAAGGGTATTCTCTCCTCTGCCATCGATTCTAAATGTTGCCTCCATTGATTACCGTACTCCTCCACTTTTTCATTTAGGATAAATACACCCAATCAAATCTAATCTAATTTCCTCGTTATGTGTTTGATCCAGCCTCGAGCAGCCTTTCATCCTTCTAAAACACCTCATTTCAGCTACTTGGATCCTACTTTCTTGGCGTTTTTTGGTAACCCATGACTCACTTCCATAAAGAAGGACTGGAGCTGCCATTACCTTGTTGAACATCACTACTGTCTCTGTTCTAGCTCTGTTACCCAGTATCCGGTTAATAAGTACCACAAATAGCTTGAAATTTATTTGTTTTATTTCCGACATCCAAGTCACTATCAAAGCTCACTTCGCAGTCCAGATAGTTATAGTAAAACACATAATCTAATACTATATTGTATAAATTATACATTTTACATAAATCATTTATTGATACTTTGAACCTAATACAAGCGGCTACTAACCACACACACACACTGAGTACGTACCAAAGCTATAACAATGGTACTTATATTCTGTATCAGCTAAAAACTATCTTTTACTTGATACTTACAAACTAAAATAATTAAAAAAAGGCAACGAGAGACAAGAAAGGAAATGCTTGTGATTACAAGTTACCAGCTGACCCGTGCGAATGTATTTGCACAATAATACAAATTTATTCTTAACAATCAGATTAACTTTCTTATAGTCTTATTTAATGATATTTTGTCTCATTGTTATTTCTAAAATAAGATATGTAAGTTACCTAAGTAAACAATTCCCAGCGGTCTAGAAAACCATGACATATAAAAATCTACTGTTCTTGTAACAGAGTAGTTACTATTAACGAGCTCTTGTTTGTTGCCTTTTTCAGTAAATTAAAAAGAAATAAAATGTATTCGTATGTATATTAAAATAACTTACTAATGTTTTTATTAGATTAGTGCACTTTTAATATTATTTCATTTTGATGTAAAAATAGATTTGAGTTATAAATATAATAACATGATACTTGTTACTGTTGTATGATTAAATAAGTTCCACATTCAATAAACATTGAGTGGTGAATTCAATGCAGGAAAACCCTTTGTACACCATTAAGGGTTTTTAAAAATGAACTGATAGTTTTTTGTATACAAGTTGCAAAAATATTACAGCATAAATATAATAAACATACTATAGTCTCTTTAATAAAAATTGGCGGGAAACCCTTATAAAATTATTCTCTATATTTATTAATAAATAAAAACATAAAATTAATAAAGTCACTTTAAAATGAAAAGAAGAAAACGACTCTTGATTTCCATCGTTCAGGGGTTGTAGATGACTTGGTTTTATTTGCGAATAACAAAGGTTGTTAACGCAGATACGATTTTGAAAAACACAATAAAGAATAATCGAGAAGAATAATTCTAACGTAAATAAATAGCCGATTAAACAATTTAAACAGGAGGACCAGGGCTGGTTATTTGGTAGTTGCCAGCCACAACTAAACGACTGAGGGATTTGAACGAAATGGTTAAATAGGCGGTTAAGCGAAACCGACAAAATAGGTAGGAAACGAGAGTTAAAGGACATGACATTACATGGGAACACACATTATTGGTCAATACAATACATAATAAACAAATACGCACTTACCTTTAATCCAGTAATGATAATTCACAATTGTAGACAGCGCATGCTGGATAGCACTAACAGACATCACAAAGAACAAACGAAAAAGTTCACAATATATTGACATGAGCAACCGAATATAATAATTCACACAAATTTAACAGAAACAAACGACTTGAGTTCATAGCGAGCGAAATGAATGTAAGAACGAAACGAGATTGTAAAGCTGGTAGCGTGGTAGCGTACCCACGCCATGCGTTACACGCAACAGAAAGCGCGCACCCATTCATTATGAATGCTGAACCAACAATGAGCGATTAGGAAGACGGAAATGAAGGGAAGTAGAGGGAGAAATGACGTGATCGGTTAGGTCATACGGAAGCAACAAGCAAATTTGAAATATTAACAAGGCGGGATTTACGGATCTATTATGTCAGTATGAAGTGGCGTTAACATACCGCCCGCCTAAATCGAAGTAAGCGATTTACAGAAAACTGAGCGAAGAACGAAGCCGCCCGCCCTGAACAACCAGGGAGCGGAAAACGCAGGAAGAAGACGAAGAACGAAGCCGCCCGCCCTGAAGCAACAGGGAGCGGAAAACGTAGCAAGAGAACGACGAACGAAGCATCGAAGACGATTGAAGAAGAAGAAGCGAATGAGACGAAGAACGGACACATCTTGAGGTGGCGTGACAAACGCGCGGGTTTGCCCGGCCAATCGACGTACGGAGCATCTTCCACGGCTTGCGCGGAAGCCAACGAGCAACGGAACGATCTTGATGTGATTGCCAACGAGGGTTGACAACCAGAAGCGACGAAGAAGAAGAGACGAAGAAACAAAACGTAGAACGAAGAAAACAACGAAGAAACATTAGTTGCCCAAAGGCGGAGCTAACTGGTAAGCGGGTTGCGAAACGAACTGGCGAGTAGGCGAACAATTGCATCGAGAAATTTGAATTGCGGTACGGCGAACTTCACTAACTTGTTGAGAGTGAATCCGTGATTGCGGTTGAGGCGACGTGCGAGATTTACGAAGGTTACACCAAACGTTGAACGAAAGACTAGAATTGAGATTACAATTATTCACCGGTTGTGAATATTGTTTACGACGATTGGAGCGCCGCCCGCCATGAGGGGCATAAGGAGCGCGAAGAGCGTTAGCAGAGCATGAAGCGACTAAGGAGGGCCGATTGCCCAGTAGCGAAGCAATTTGCAGCGGTTTATCAACAGAGTGTGCGGGAGACGAAGAGAAGTTATGATCCGAAGGCGGTTGGTTAGCCGTAGAATCGACTAAGACGAAAGTAGCAGGTTTTATCGGTGAAGTATCTGCGATGCAAGAAGACTCGAAGCGGTTTGGCGAAGAATTGATTGGAGACAACTCGGTGGAAGCCTTCAGCGTAGACTTGAAGCGACGATTTGACGAAGTAACAGCTGCAAGATCGGTCGAGATACCGGCGGAGTCGGTGGACGAAGAAAGACGAGAATCAACAGTGATGATCTCGGACGGAGCGGCGAATCGATTTGAAGCAGAAGAAACGCGATTAGTTGAAACAGTAGCGCGATCCGAATTGTTGTCGGATGCGGGCGAAAGAAAGAAGCAATTAGGCGTTTGAACAGTAGAAACGATAGATTTATTGATCTCGGGGTTTACAGTAACATCGAGTTCAATTTTTGAATTAGCAGGGACGATAGTTTGATGATTAACGGCGAGAATTTGAGGCAAAATCGAATTTGTACTTGACGGTCGGTTTCTAACATTAGATGATGCGGAGTTAGCAGCAGTAGTAATCGACGAGGATTTAGCGTTATTCGAGAGAGCAGTTGTTAAAAACGAAGCACTATTTATTAAAGAATTGAGTGGTTGGATGTCGGGTAATTTGCCTAGCACGACATAACCAAATACAGTTAACAAAGCGGATGGAGTGCCTTTTATTAAAGGCGTTTTACTGAAATCTAGTATTTCTGAAAAGCAGTCAGCGCCAAGCAGTAGATCTACTGGATTGGGGCTGCGAAAACGAAAGTCGGCTAGCAGATGGTTAGGAAACTGTTCACCAACGGATTTATGAATTCGAGAAGCAGGCAGTCGGTCTGATATTTTTTGAATAACAGTAGCCTGAAGCGGTAAGCGAAAATTAGAATTTTGCGGCGACAGAATTGTAAGGTTAGTAGTACCTTTAACGGAGGTAACTTGAGATGAAATACCTTGTAAGCGCTTAGTAGTAGGAGCTATGTCGAGTTGAAGAGAACGAGCGGCGCTATAGGTTAGAATGCTGGACTGAGAACCATTATCAATCACAGCGCGAAGTGGAACAATTTTACCGGAAGAATTGACAGCGTGAACAATAGCGGTACCTAACAGCGCGGTTTGGCCATCAAGGCGACAAGAAAGCGTATAATCGGTAGGTTTTTCAGCGATGACTGTAGAAGACGAATTTCCAGTAGTTACCGGCTTATTAGCAGAGCAGGTAGCGCAGGAATCAATTGGCGGAGTTGCAAGAGCAGTATCCTGAATCGACGGCGAAGAATTAGCAAGCAGACACCCGGGAGATTGTGAATTGTTGACTGGGTGTTCAATGAGTTGAGGCAAATTAGCGGTTTGCGAATTATGCGGTTTAGCAACGGAAGAGGTAGATGAATTCGATTGTTGAGCGTTACGGTCAAAATATAACAGCGTATTATGAAATTTGGACTGACAAATACGACAATGTTTAGTCGATTTGCAGTTACGGCGATCGTGCTTGCCGAAGCATGCGAAACACAGTTTAAGCCGAGAAATAATTTTGTAGCGATTATCAACAGTTTGTGAAAGAAATTCACTGCAGTTTTGAATCGAGTGAAAGTTAGATTCGCACGAAAGACATTTAAGCGAGTTCGATTTAACAAAAAATGAAGGTACATTGTCAGAGTTAGCAGACGGCGAGGTTGAATTCCGATTATTTTGTACAAAATTGAGATTAGATTTACTTGTATACGAAGAACTGGCGTTATCGATAGATTGAGAAGAATTAAGTAGCTCGCAAGAATGCATTTTAGATGTGACAAAAGAGATTAAAGCTTCGTAAGAAGGAACGCTTGAAGCAGAATTTTGATCTTCAAAGGCTTGTTTTGTAACGGGATCCAAGTTAGAATAAGCAATCTCGAACAAAAGATATTCAAGAAGGTTAATGTCTAGTATCCGCAAAGCACCAATAGCAGATTCGTGTACGTTTAAGAAATGTTTTAATGATTGATAGTTGGGCGTTTCCGATTTGATGAAATTGAAAACTTGAGTTAAATGCACATTTGCTATCCGCCGAGCATTCGAGTATCGATCAAGAATTAAATTATAAGCTAATAAATAATTATCAGCTGACAGAGGTAAATGTTCAATTAATCCTAGTGGTTCGCTGGTTAAAGAACACCGTAAATAATGCAGCTTCTGTACATGAGATAATTCATTATTATTATGAATCAAATCGTTAAACAGACTTATGAAATTTTGAAATTTAGTGATATCCCCATCGTAGGAAGGGAGACGAATGTGAGGTAGCTGAACCAATGGTGGACTATTGGTTTTGACTTGGTTTGTAATAATCACAGTTTTATCTAATGATTGAATTAATTGTTGAGCCGAATCGATCAATTGAAAGTATTTATTCTCAAAGGTAGCACGTTCGATTTCAAAATTGTTTTCAGGTTGTAATAATTCAATTTTAGTTTGAATTTGTTCAAATTCGGACCAAATATCAGAAAATTTATCTAAACGTAACTTAACTTGAGTGACTTCAGCGTTAGATTTGAGAAAATTGTCAAAACGAACTAAATGATTATTTATAACATCACGTTTTTTAAGTAAGGCTTTATAGTCGTCCATGATGAAAGAAATAAATGAATAAATTAACAAACAAACACAGGTTGAAAAACGTAAACAAAATAACAGATGATTGAAATTAGGTTAGTGTGCCGATGCAGCATTGAATGTTGATGACAACGAAATGCACAGTGAAAGGTCAAGTTTGCAATTGAAACTGGATTGACAAGTCAGGAGAGCAAGGGCGGAGCGATTCTGCGCAGTACAACGCTGTGTCTTGATTGAAGACGAAGAAAAAAATGGCGACGATTGACAATTTTTGTACAGATGCAAGCGTTGATACCAAGAACAGCATGTGACGTCACGAATGTAAGCGGGGTTATTCCCTATACACGGTATAGCCAACAACTAAATACGCAACAGGCAAGCCTTAACCCGCATGTAACACCATGAACAAAGACAATTACACAATGTGTAATAACGAATTTAATAAAATAATATATATAATTGACTGTAACCACAATTACTGATACACATCCGGCCCGGAGGACCAAAATGTTAACGCAGATACGATTTTGAAAAACACAATAAAGAATAATCGAGAAGAATAATTTTCTAACGTAAATAAATAGCCGATTAAACAATTTAAACAGGAGGACCAGGCTGGTTATTTGGTAGTTGCCAGCCACAACTAAACGACTGAGGGATTGAACGAAATGGTTAAATAGGCGGTTAAGCGAAACCGACAAAATAGGTAGGAAACGAGAGTTAAAGGACATGACATTACATGGGAACACACATTATTGGTCAATACAATACATAATAAACAAATACGCACTTACCTTTAATCCAGTAATGATAATTCACAATTGTAGACAGCGCATGCTGGATAGCACTAACAGACATCACAAAGAACAAACGAAAAAGTTCACAATATATTGACATGAGCAACCGAATATAATAATTCACACAAATTTAACAGAAACAAACGACTTGAGTTCATAGCGAGCGAAATGAATGTAAGAACGAAACGAGATTGTAAAGCTGGTAGCGTGGTAGCGTACCCACGCCATGCGTTACACGCAACAGAAAGCGCGCACCCATTCATTATGAATGAGTGATGAACACCAACAATGAGCGATTAGGAAGACGGAAATGAAGGGAAGTAGAGGGAGAAATGACGTGATCGGTTAGGTCATACGGAAGCAACAAGCAAATTTGAAATATTAACAAGGCGGGATTTACGGATCTATTATGTCAGTATGAAGTGGCGTTAACAAAGGTGAAGCAATCTCATATATATAACATTTAAAAGGAATGCTGAAAAAGTCAGTTAAAAATATATTTGGATAAATGTCTTCAGAAAAAATTACACCGAAATCTCTCTTAAGAAAATACAGGAGTATTAGATACGTTAACTATTTAAAATTTTTAGAAATTGTTGGAAAAAGAAACTACAACAAACAATTGATGAAAGGTAGAATAAGGAAATTAGAACAACTTTTTTACATAAAATTTAGTATCCACAACAAGAAAAACATTTTCAAAATCATAGCTTAAACTAAGAAAGACCCAGTGAATCTCTACGGAATTGAAACGATTTTACGATAAAAGGTGCAATTGAACAATTTCTGAAAACATAGAAACATCATCATATGAATCAAAGTGTTAGCATCAGGGGAAGGTTATAAACAAATAAGGATTTATTCAAAGCCATCGAAGAATCAATCATAAAAAAACAGCGAGATTCTTTAGTCGCATAAAGAAAACAAAGAACAATAGATTAAATAAACAAATATTCAACATTTGTAACGATAAAAAATTAACTTTAATTTTATAAACAGACCATTTTTTATAAAAAAATTAGGGTTTACAAAAAATTGCTGTTACGATAAAACGGGGTTTAGAAGTAAGGATTTTTGGGTTGAAAACTCCTACAGAACTAAAGTCAAAAAATACTAGAGAAAATAGACACAACTTCTCATCAGAAAAAAATTGAAAACAATTTCTGAGAGAATGTTGAAATATTGGGAAAAAAGAAAACGAAAACCCAAAAAGAAGATAAAATACCGAGTTATTTTCGAGTAATGTACTGTAAATTTAATTTTTAGAAAAAATAAATTATATTAAAAAAAATAGCAGTAGGATATAACTATGTTAAATTACTACTAGCCTCACTCAATACGAAGTAAACTAGACAAATAATGTTCGAACAATAGTAGTAAAGTTTTTAAGTTTTCGAAAATTTTATCGTCACTGTACTTTTACCAGATTTATAACACTGTAAATTCTGAGACATACGTATTTCTTGACCTAGTTTTATAAAAAAATGTTTAGTCATGTTACAAAGAATTCCCATTTTGCAACTGAAATATTTTTACCGATTTTAATGAGGAAAATATGAAAAATTGGTTGACGCTAAACTAAACTTTGTAGTAAAATAAATTTAGGCGTTATAAACTAAGGCGAAAAACCTTAGCGAGGTTATCATCGCCTGTTGTTCTACACATGGGTGTAAAAAAACCCGAGTGCAGAACGCCTTTTTTAATATATATACACACACATACATATACACATATATATATATATATATATATATATAAATAAAAAAGAAATTATGATTTTATTTGAACATTAAAGTTTAAAAATTTATAAATTTATTTGTTTTTTTTAATATAATTAATTATTACATAGTTATTGTCTTATGTGTAATGTATCTACTTAATGTAAAGTATGTAATTTTAAAGGAGACTAATAAAGAAAGGCTATTATTATTATTATTATTAATCGCACAAAAAATATAATCTGATAATAGTTTATTAAATTTAATGTTCAAACCAACATCTACCTCAAATAACATAGGCGTAGTACATCAATACGCACGGTTTTATTTCTAAGAATTATTGTAATTTTTGTGCTTGAATTTTTACTATAGTACTAATAAACAGAGAGCACTGCACAACTAATTTTCTAACGTTATTTTAACTAGGAATTAATTGCTGATTAGAGTTTTACACTATTGGCGCAGAACGTGTATATTTTTATTATACGTTTTGAGTTAACTATCAGTTCCTAAATCAACAAAGAAATAATCATTAGAGAGCGTTACTTAACGAATTTTATTTCTTTCGCACTATTTGTGTCTTTAACATATCCGAAAATATACAACTAAAATGTAATAGATTTGATGTACAGTAGAAAAAAATTATTATTTAATTCTTGCGAGTAAGGCGGCCTACAATGACGACAACGCGCGTGTGACGTCAAAGGCAGGTATAATATAGGACCAATCAGAGTAGAGTATTCTCAACCACTGAAAAATCTCCAAAACTAACCAATCAGATGTCTTCTTAGGCGTGATTTTGATTAGTTATTATTGTCCAATCAGAGAGCTCCTTATAGTTCACTACGTCATCCGATATGAACCAATGAAGTCGTCTCATTCAGTCATTTGTCAGTGTCGAGCTTCCTGATTGATCCGGTACTGTTCCTGCGCGTGACGTCGCCTTAGATTTTTAAATAAGATCCGCCCATTGCCACCGCCCAGTTAATGATACGGCCGAATAATAGAGAATAACGTCTACTGAAATGCAATACGTTCCAGAATTAAAACACTACCAAAAACATGTTAAATTTTGTTAGGGTTCTTCTTTTTTTTAGGGTGCTTCTTTTGATTGGTTAATATTGTCCAATCAGAGGGCTCATAATAGTTCACTACGTCACCCGATATCAACCAATGAAAACGTCTCAATCAGTGTTACGTCCATTGTTAGTATCGAGCTTTCTGATTGGTCCGGTACTGTTCCTGCGCGAGACGTCGACTTACATTTTTACATAAATCCGCCCGTTGTCACCGCCCAGTTAACGATACGGCCGAATATTAAACAATTAACGTCTACTGAAATGCTATACTTTCCAGAATTAAAACGCGTAACAAAAACATTTTTAAACTTGTTAAGGTTCTTCCGAGTATGGAATGATTATGATTTATGGTATGAAACAGCAGTACTATTTATACTGCTTTTCACAATATGAAATAAAAAAAGTCATAAAAAGGAAGGACAACAATAGCTTGCGTTGTCACATATAAGCTTGCTTAAATTTAAGACATTATTTTGTCGGCTACCATGCAAACACTACTCTACTAACGTAACACATTGTGATTTTTTCATTGTATATTAAAGTTTATTCTAATAAGGACGTCTCTGAAGTTTTTTTTGTCAACTAATCGTCAGTAGAATCGCCGGAATTACCAAACTGAAATTTAGAATATACTTTAACAATACCTAGTAAGAGCAAAATAGAACCTGTGCCCTTTTAACGACAATCAGTCACACTAAAAACGGTTAACGATATAAAAAATTTTTTGGCAATATTTTTGACATTTCTCCGCCGTTATTCGCTGCTTGTGTCATTATTTTATTTTGTGATGCGAAAATTTAGTATTGCCTACAAGAGGCAGTTAAACTGTGAAATATTTCTTAAATTTTAACTGCTACTTCCACGGCTACAATATTCTTTCTGTTTTCTTAGCGAGAGAAGCAAATTTTCGACTAAAACATATTAAGAAAATAAGAGGTACTAATGAAATAAACACTTTTAGAGTTTCTTACAATGACAGTTGATGATTATGCAGTTAGACCTTGCAGTGAATATATTAAAGGCGCCGTTTGAAACGTGCGAACTGAAAATATTTTTAGAAGGCCTGCTACGCTCATGAAAACACGCTTCTACTGAGTGAAGCGATTTAAACAATAATAACCAAGCGAGCGGTTGAGTGAGCGGTTGAGTGAGCGGTTGAGTGAGCGGTTATAAACAATAAAAAAAGTAACCGAATTTAATATTTATTTTTTATTTTAGATAACCTGTAAATGTTTGAACGAACATCTAGCCTAATGATCTAAAAACTTAAATTAATTGTGCCAAGTATTTAACATCTCATTATTTATCTATATTTAAGTTATTTAATAGATTGGATTTGAAAGAAAGGATGTTATCAATGTTATGAAGAAATGTAAAAATTGAATCTTATTAATCGTATAAAAAATATAATTTGATAATAGTTTACTCAATTTAATGTTCAAACCAACATCTTCCTTATAAAACATAGGGGTAGTCTGTCAATACGTACGGTCTTATTTCAAAGAGTTATTATTATTTTTTTGTTTGACTATTAACTAAAGCAATAATAAACAGAGAGCCATGCACAACTAAATTTCTAATGTTTTTTTAAGGAGACATGAATTGTTAATTGGAATTTCACACTGTTGGCGCAGAACGTGTATATTTTAATTATATATTTTGAGTTAATTATCGGATCCTAAATAAACAAAGAAATAATCATTATAAAGCGTTAGTTAACGAATGATTTTAATTCTGCACCATTTGTGTCTATAACATATCTGAAAATATATAATTAAAATGTAATAGAACTGATCTACAGTAGAAAATATAATTATTTAGGTCTTGCGAGTGAGGCGGCCTACAATGGCGGTGTAGTCCGTGTGACGTCAATAAAATATATAATATTGAACCAATTAGAAACTAGTATTCTCAACCAATGAAAAATCATCATACCTATCCAATCAGATGTCTTCTGAGGCGTCATTTTGATTGGTTAATATTGTCCAATCAGAAAGCTCATATAAGTTCACTACGTCATCCGATATCAACCAATGAAAACGTCTCAATCAGAATTACGTCATTTGTCAGTAATGAGCATTCTGATTGGTCCGGTACTGTTCCTGCTCGTGACGTCGACTTACATTTTTACATAAATCTGCCCATTGTTTCCGCCCAGTTAACGATACGGCCGAATATTAAACAATTAACGTCTACTGAAATGCAATACTTTCCAGAATTAAATGGCGTAACAAAAACATTTTTAAATTTGTTAAGGTTCTTCCGAGTACGGAATGATTATGGTTTATTGTATGAAACAGCAGTAAATTTATACTGCTTTTCACAATATGAAATAAAAAAAGTCATAAAAAGGAAGGACAACAATAGCTTGCGTTGTCACATCTAAGCTTGCTTAAATTTAAGACATTATTTTGTCGGCTACCATGCAATTTTCGAATAAAACATATTAAGAAAATAAGAGGTATTAATGAAATAAACACTTTTAGAGCTTCTTACAGTGACAGTTGATGATTATGCAGTTAGACCTTGCAGTGAATATATTAAAGGCGCCGTTTGAGACGTGCGAACTGAAAATGTTTTAGAAGGCCTGCTACGGTCATGAAAACACGCTTCTACTGAGTGATACGGTTATAACCAATGAAAAAATAACCGAATTAAATATTTAGTTTTTATTTCAGATAACCTGTAAATGTTTGAACTAACATCTAGCCTAATGATCTAAAAACCGAAATTAATTGTGCCAAGTATTTAACATCTCATTATTTACCTAATTTTAAGTTACTTGATAGATTGGATTTGAAAGAGAAGATGTTATCAATGATATGAAAGAATTTAAAAATTTAATCTTATTAATCGTACAAAAAATATAATTTGATAATAGTTTATTAAATTTAATGTTGAAACCAACATCTTCCTTAAATAACATAGGCGTAGTCTATCAATACGTACGGTCTTATTTCAGAGAATTATTATAATTTTTGTGTTTCAATTTTAACTAAAGCAATAATAAACAGAGAGCCATGCACAACAAATTTCTAATGGTTTTTTAAGAGACATGAATTGTTAATTGGAATTTTACTCTGTTGGCGCAGAACGTGTATATTTTAATTATATATTTTGAGTTAATTATCGGATCCTAAATCAACAAAGAAATAATCATTGTAAAGCGTTAGTTAACAAATGTTTTTTCATTCTGCACCATTTGTGTCTATAACATATCTGAAAATATATAATTGAAATCTAATAGAACTGATCTACAGTTGAAAATATAATTATTTAGGTCTTGCGAGTGAGGCGGCCTACAATGACGGTGTAGTCCGTGTGACGTCAATATAAGATACAATATTGGACCAATCAGAAACTGGTATTTTCAACCAATGAAAAATTTTCATGTCTAACCAATCAGATGTCTTCTGAGGCGACATTTTGATTGGCTAATATTGTCCAATCAGAGGGCTCATAATAGTTCACTACGTCATCCGATATCAACCAATGAAAACGTCTCAATCAGTATTACGTCATTTGTCAGTATCGAGCTTTCTGATTGGTCCGGTACTGTTCCTGCGCGTGACGTCGACTTACATTTTTACATAAATCCGCCCATTGTCACCGCCCAGTTAACGATACGGCCGAATATTAAACAATTAACGTCTACTGAAATGCAATACTTTCTAGAATTAAAACGCGTAACAAAAACATTTTTAAACTTGTTAAGGTTCCTCCGAGTACGGAATGATTATGGTTTATTGTACGAAACAGCAGTATATTTATACTGCTTCTCACAATATAAAATAAAAAAAGTCATAAAAAGGAAGGACAACAATAGCTTGCGTTGTCACATATACGCTTGCTTAAATTTAAGACATTATTTTGTCGGCTACCATGCAAACACTACTATACTAACGTAACACATTGTGATTTTTTCATTATATATTGAAGTTTATTCTAAGAAGGACGTCTCTGAAGTTTTTTTGTCAATTAATCGTCAGTAGATTCGCCGGAATTACCAAACTGAAATTTAGAATATACTTAAACAATACCTAGTAAGAGCAAACAAGAACCTGTGCCCTTTTAATGACAATCAGTCTTACTAAAAACGGGTAACGATATGAAAAATTTCTGGGCGATATTTTTGACATTTCTCCGCGTTTATTCGCTGCTTGTGTCATTATTTTATTTTGCGATGCGAAAATTTAGTATTGCCTACAAGATGCAGTTAAACTGTGAAATATTTTTTTAAATTTTAACTGCTACTTCCACGGCTACAATAATCGTTCTGTTTTCTTAGCGAGAGAAGCAAATTTTCGACTAAAACATTATTAAGAAAATAAGAGGTACTAATGAAATAAACACTTTTACAGATTGTTACAATGACAGTTGATGATTATGCAGTTAGACCTTGCAGTGAATATATTAACGGCGCCGTTTGAAACGTGCGAACTGAAACCTTTTTTAGAAGCCCTGCTACGGTCATGAAAACACGCTTCTACTGAGTGATACGGTTATAAACAATAAAAAAAATAACCGAATTAAATATTTAGTTTAGATTTCAGATAACCTGTAAATGTTTGAACTAACATCTAGCCTATTGATCTAAAAACCGAAATTAATTGTGCCAAGTATTTAACATCTCATTAGTTACCTAATTTTAAGTTACTTGTTGCCCATAACAGACAGGTGGAGTGTCAAATTATTTACACTCAATCTGTTTGTTGCAGGGCTAAAATAAATAGTTCTGTTTCTTATCACATGGTCAGTCAATTAAATGACTGGATCATTGAAGAACAGAAGAGGTAGAGGTGTAAAGGCACTAATCAAAGTTATTTTCTCTGAAAGTAATGAATTTCATTGTACAGCCAGACCCTGTGGTGAATGAAGTAAAGGTGTCATTTACAGAGTGGAAAATATGTGCTTTTTAGAGGGCCCGGCCTGCTGATAAGCATACTTTTCCACTCAGTGAGGAAGACAATTGTAAACAACCTCACTCCTCGTTTTACTTAGTAAAACCTTTGGAGGTTCAAACCCGCCTTTTGGCTGTTGACCTTAACAACAACAACATATTACTTGATAGATTGGATTTGAAAGAAAGGATGTTATCAATGTTATGAAAGAATATAAAAATTTAATGTTATTAATCGTACAAAAAATATAATTTGATAATAGTTTTTTAAATTTAATGTTCAAACCAACATCTTCCTTAATTAACATAGGCGTAGTCTATCAATACGTACGGTCTTATTTCAGAGAGTTATTATAATTTTTGTGTTTGAATTTTAACTAAAGCAATAATAAACAGAGAGCCATGCACAACTAATTTTCTAATGTTTTTTAAGGAGGAATGAATTGTTAATTGAATTTTTACACTGATGGCGCAGAACGTGTACATTTTAATTATATATTTTGAGTTAATTATCGGATCCTAAATCAACAAAGAAAAAATCATTATAAAGCGTTAGTTAACGAATGTTTTTTTATTCAGCACCATTTGTGTCTATAACATATCTAAAAACAAATAATTGTAATCTAATAGAACTGATCTACACTTCTTAAAAATATAATTATTTAGGTCTTGCTAGTGAGGCGGCCTACGATGACGGTGACGTCCGTGTAACGTCAATAAAAGATATAATATTAGACCAATCAGAAACTAGTATTCTTAACCAATGAAAAATCTTCAAACCCAACCAATCAGATGTTTTCTTAGGCGTCATTTTGATTGGTTAATATTGTCCAATCAGAGGGCTCATTATAGCTATCCGATATCAACCAATGAAAACGTCTCAATCAGTATTACGTCATTTGTCAGTACCGAGCTTCCTGATTGGTCCGGTACTGTTCCTGCTCGTGACGTCGACTTACATTTTTACATAAATCTGCCCATTGTTTCCGCCCAGTTAACGATACGGCCGAATAATAAACAATTAACGTCTACTGAAATGCTATACTTTCGAGAATTTAATGGCGTAACAAAAACGTTTTTAAATTTGTTAAGGTTCTTCCGAGTAAGGAATGATTATGGTTTATTGTATGAAACAGCAGTAAATTTATACTGCTTTTCACAATATGAAATAAAAAAAGTCATAAAAAGGAAGGACAACAATAGCTTGCGTTGTAACATCTAAGCTTGCTTAAATTTAAGACATTATTTTGTCGGCTACCTTGCAAACACTACTATACTAACGTAACACATTGTGTTTTTTTTATAGTATATTAAAGTTTATTCTAATAAGGACGTCTCTGAAGTTTTTTTTGTCAACTAATCGTCAGTAGAATCGCCGGAATAACCAAACTAAAAATTAGAATATACTTAAACAATACCTAGTAAGAGCAAAATAGAACCTGTGCCCTTTTAACGACAATCAGTCACACTAAAAACGGTTAACGATATGAAAACTTTCTAGGCAATATTTCTTACATTTCTCCGCGTTTATTCGCAGATATTTTTATTATTTTATTATATGATGCGAAAATTAGTATTGCCTATTAGAAACATTAAACTGTTAAATATTTTTTAAATTTCACCTGCTACTTCCACGGCTGCAATAATCGTTCTGTTTTCTTAGCGATTGAAGCAAATTTTTGACTAAAACATATTAAGAAAATAAAAGGTACTAATAAAGTAATCACATTTAGAGATTCTTAAAATGACAGTTAATGATTATGCCGTTAGACCTTGCTGTGAATATATTAAAGGCGCCGTTTGAAACGTGAGAACTGAAAATATTTTTAGAAGGCCTGCTACGATCATGAAAACACGCTTCTACTGAGTGATACGGTTATAAACAATAAAAAAATATCCCAATTAAATATTTGGTTTTTATTTCAGAAAACCTGTAAATGTTTGAACTAACATCTACCCTAATGATCTTAAAACCCAAATTCATTTTGCCAAGTATTTAACATCTCATTATTAACCTAATTTAAAGTTACTTGATAGATTGGATTTAAAAGAAAGGATGTTATCAATGTTATGAAGGAATGTAAAAATTGAATCTTATTAATCGTACAAAAAAATAATTTGATAATAGTTTATTCAATTTAATATTCAAACCAACATCATCTTTATATAACAGAGGCGTAGTCTATCAATACGTACGGTCTTATTTCAGAGAGTTATTATAATTTTTGTGTTTGAATTTTAACTAAAGCAATAATAAACAGAGTGCCATGCACAACTAAATTTCTAATGTTTTTTAAGGAGGAATGAATTGCTGATTGGAGTTTTACACTGTTGGCGCAGAACGTGTATATTTTAATTGTATATTCTGAGTTAAATATCGGATCCTAAATCAACAAAGAAATAATCATTATAAAGCGTTAGTTAACGAATGTTTTTTTCTTCTGCACCATTTGTGTCTATAACATATCTGAAAATATATAATTGAAATCTAATAGAACTGATCTACACTTTTTGAAAATATAATTATCTAGGTCTTGCGAGTGAGGCGGCCTACGATGACGGTGACGTCCGTGTAACGTCAATAAAAGATATAATATTGGACAAATCAGAAACTAGTATTCTCAACCAATGAAAAATCTTCAAACCTAACCAATCAGATGTCTTCTTAGGCGTCATTTTGATTGGTTAATATTGTCCAATCAGAGAGCTCATTATAGTTCATTACGTCATTCGATATCAACCAATAAAGTCGTCTCATTGAGTATTACGTCATTTGTCAGTATCGAGCTTCCTGATTGGTCCGGTTGTTGCTGCGCGTGACGTCGACTTGCATTTTTACATAAATCCGTCCATTGTCACCGCCCAGTAAACAATAAGGCCGACTATTAAACAAAAATGTCTACTGAAATGCTATATTTTCCAGAATTAAAATGCCTACCAAAAACATTTTTAATCTTGTTAAGGTTCTTCCGAGTACGGAATGATTATGGTTTATTGTATGAAACAGCAGTATATTTATACTGATTTTCACAATTTGAAATAGAAAAGTCATAAAAAGGAAGCACAAGAATAGATTGCGTTGTCACATACAAGCTTGCTTAAATTTAAGACATTATTTTGTCGGCTACCATGCAAACACTACTATACGAACGTAACACACTGTGATTGTTTCATTGTATATTAAAGTTTATTCTAATAAGGACGTCTCTGAAGTTTTTTTGTCAACTAATCGTCAGTAGAATCGCCGGCATTACAAAACTGAAATTTAGAATATACTTAACAATACCTAGTAAGAGCAAAATACAAATTGTGCCCTTTTTACGACAATCAGTCACACTAAAAACGGTTAACGAGATAAAAAATTTCTAGGCAATATTTTTGACATTTCTCCGCGTTTTTTCGCTGCTTGTGTCATTATTTTTTTTTGCGATGCGAAAATTTAGTATTGCCTACAAGAGGCAGTTAAACTGTGAAATATTTTTTAAATTTCAACTGCTACTTCCACGGCTAAAATAATAGTTCTGTTTTCTTCACGAATGAAGCAATTTTCGACTAAAACATTATAACAACATAAGAAGTACTGGTGAAATAAACACTTTTAGACCTTGTTCATATGACAGTAGATTGTTATACAGTTAGACCTTGCATAGTGAATATATTAAAGGCGCATTTGCAAGGTGCGAACTGAAAATTGTTTAGAAGGCGTGCTTTGCTCATCAAATGACTTTTCTACTGAAACATACGGTTACAAACCAAATAACGTAACCCAATTAACTTTTCAGTTTATTTCAGATAACTTGTAAATGTTTAAAATAACTTCTACCCTAAAGATCTAAAAACTCAAATTAATTGTGCCGAGTATTTAACATCTCATTATTTAAATAATTTTAAGTAACTCGAAAAATCAGATTTGTAAGATAGGATGTTATCAAAGTCGTTATGAAAGAACGTACAAATTTAATCATACTAATCGTACAAAAAAAATAATCTGATAATAGTTTATTAAATTTAATGTTCAAACCAACATCTCCCTTGAATAACATAGGCGTAGTACATCAATACGCACGGTTTTATTTCTAAGAATTATTATAATTTTTGTGCTTGAATTTTGTCTATAGCAATAATAAACGGAGAGCAATGCACAAATAATTTTCTAACGTTTTTCAAGGAGGAATGAATTACTGATTGCAGTTTTACACTATTTGCGCAGAACGTGCATATTTTTATTATACGTTTTGAATTAACTATCAGTTCCTAAATCAACAAAGAAATAATCATTAGAGGGCGTTATTAAACGAATTTTTGTTTCTTTCGCTCTATTTGTGACTTTAACATATCCGAAAATGTACTACAAAAATATAATAGAACTGATGTACAGTAGAAAAAAACAAATATTTAGGTCTTGCGAGTAAGGCGGTCTACAATGACGACAACGCGCGTGTGACGTCAAAGGCAGATATAATATAGGACCAATCAGAGTGTAGTATTCACAACCAATGATAAATCTCCAAACCTAACCAATCAGATGTCTTCTTAGGCGTCATTTTGGTTAGTTATTATTGTCCAATCAGAGAGCTCATTATAGTTCACTACGTCATTCGATATGAACCAATGAAATCGTCTCATTCAGCATTACGTCATTTGTCAGTGTCGAGCTTCCTGATTGAACCGGTACTAATCCTGCGCGGACGTCGCCTTACATTTTTACATAAGATCCGCCCATTGCCACTGCCCAGTTAATGATACGGCCGAATAATAGAGAATAACGTCTACTGAAATGCAATACGTTCCAGAATTAAAACACCTACGAAAAACATGTTTAATTTTGTTAGGGTTCTTCCGAGTACGCAATGAATATGGTATTATTGTATGTAACAGCAGTATATTCACACCTGCTTTTCACACTAAGAAATAAAAATGACACAAAAAAGAAAGCAAAAGAATAGATTGCGTTGTCACATACAAGCTTGTTCAAATTTAAGACATTTGTCGGCTACCATGCAGACACTGCGATACGAACGTAACAAAATGTGATTTTTTCACTGTATATTAAAGTTTAAAAAATACATAAAGTATATTACAGTTTGTAAATTCTAACAAGGACGTTACTGAAGTTTTTTGTCAAAAATCGTAAGTAAAATCGCCGGCATTACAGAAACGAAATTTAAAATATTCTTGATCAATACCAAGTAAGAGCAAAATACAAATTGTGCCCTTTTGACGACAATGAGTCAAACTAAACACGGTTAACAATATAAAAAATTTCTGGGCGATATTTTTGACATTTCTCCGCATTTATTCGCTGCTTGTGTCATTATTTAATTTTGTGTTGCGAAAATTTAGTATTGCCTACAAGAGGCAGTTAAACTGTTAAATATTTTTTTAATTTTAACTGCTACTTCCACGGCTACAATAATCGTTCTGTTTTCTTAGCGAGAGAACCAAATTTTCGAATAAAACATATTAAAAAATAAGAGGTACTAATGAAATAAACACTTTTAGAGCTTCTTACAATGACAGTTGATGATTATGCAGTTAGACCTTGCAGTGAATATGTTAAAGGCACCGTTTGAGACTTGCGAACTGAAAAATGTTTTAGAAGGCCTGCTACGGTCATGAAAACACGCTTCTACTGAGTGATACGGTTATAAGAAATAAAAAAATACCCCAATTAAATATTTAGTTTTTATTTCAGATAACCTGTAAATGTTTGAACTAACATCTAGCCTAATGATCTAAAACCCGAAATTAATTGTGCCAAGTATTTAACATCTCATTATTTACGTAATTTTAAGTTACTTGATAGATTGGATTTGAAAGAGAGGATGTTATCAATGATATGAGAGAATTTAAAAAATTAATCTTATTAATCGTACAAAAAATATAATTTGATAATAGTTTATTAAATTTAATGTTCAAACCAACATCTTTCTTAAATAACATAGGCGTAGTCTATCAATACGTACGGTCTTATTTCAGAGAATTATTATAATTTTTGTGTTTCAATTTTAACGAAAGCAATAATAAACAGAGAGCCATGCACAACAAATTTCTAATGGTTTTTAAAGAGACATGAATTGTTAATTGGAATTTTACTCTGTTGGCGCAGAACGTGTATATTTTAATTATATATTTTGAGTTAATTATCGGATCCTAAATCAACAAAGAAATAATCATTGTAAAGCGTTAGTTAACGAATGTTTTTTTATTCTGCACCATTTGTGTCTATAACATATCTGAAAATATATAATTGAAATCTAACAGAACTGATCTACAGTTGAAAATATAATTATTTAGGTCTTGCGAGTGAGGCGGCCTACAATGACGGTGTAGTCCGTGTGACGTCAATATAAGATATAATATTGGACCAATCAGAAACTGGTATTTTCAACCAATGAAAAATTTTCATGTCTAACCAATCAGATGTCTTCTGAGGCGACATTTTGATTGGCTATAATTGTCCAATCAGAGGGCTCATAATAGTTCACTACGTCATCCGATATCAACCAATGAAAACGTCTCAATCAGTATTACGTCATTTGTCAGTATCGAGCTTTCTGATTGGTCCGGTACTGTTCCTGCGCGTGACGTCGACTTACATTTTTACATAAATCCGCCCATTGTCACCGCCCAGTTAACGATACGGCCGAATATTAAACAATTAACGTCTACTGAAATGCAATACTTTCTAGAATTAAAACGCGTAACAAAAACATTTTTAAACTTGTTAAGGTTCCTCCGAGTACGGAATGATTATGGTTTATTGTACGAAACAGCAGTATATTTATACTGCTTCTCACAATATAAAATAAAAAAAGTCATAAAAAGGAAGGACAACAATAGCTTGCGTTGTCACATATACGCTTGCTTAAATTTAAGACATTATTTTGTCGGCTACCATGCAAACACTACTATACTAACGTAACACATTGTGATTTTTTCATTATATATTGAAGTTTATTCTAATAAGGCGTCTCTGAAGTTTTTTTGTCAACTAATCGTCAGTAGATTCGCCGGAATTACCAAACTGAAATTTAGAATATACTTAAACAATACCTAGTAAGAGCAAACAAGAACCTGTGCCCTTTTAATGACAATCAGTCTTAGTAAAAACGGGTAACGATATGAAAAATTTCTGGGCGATATTTTTGACATTTCTCGGCGTTTATTCGCTGCTTGTGTCATTATTTTATTTTGCGATGCGAAAATTTAGTATTGCCTACAAGAGGCAGTTAAACTGTGAAATATTTTTTAAATTTTAACTGCTACTTCCACGGCTACAATAATCGTTCTGTTTTCTTAGCGAGAGAAGCAAATTTTCGACTAAAACATTATTAAGAAAATAAGAGGTACTAATGAAATAAACACTTTTACAGATTGTTACAATGACAGTTGATGATTATGCAGTTAGACCTTGCAGTGAATATATTAACGGCGCCGTTTGAAACGTGCGAACTAAAAACCTTTTTTAGAAGCCCTGCTACGCTCATGAAAACACGCTTTTACTGAGTGATACGGTTATAAACAATAAAAAAAATAACCGAATTAAATATTTAGTTTGTATTTCAGATAACCTGTAAATGTTTGAACTAACATCTAGCCTAACGATCTAAAAACCGAAATTAATTGTGCCAAGAACATCTCATTATTTACATAATTTTAAGTTACTTGTTGCCCATAACAGACAGGTGGAGTGTCAAATTATTTACACTCAATCTGTTTGTTGCAGGGCTAAAATAAATAGTTCTGTTTCTTATCACATGGTCAGTCAATTAAATGACTGGATCATTGAAGAACAGAAGAGGTAGAGGTGTAAAGGCACTAATCAGAGTTATCTTCTCTGAAAGTAATGAATTTCATTGTACAGCCAGTCCCTGTGGTGAATGAAGTAAAGGCATCATTTACAGAGTGGAAAATATGTGCTTTTCAGAGGGCCTGGCATGATGATAAGCATGCTTTTCCACTCAGTGAGGAAGTCAATTGTAAATCACCTCATTCCTCGTTTTACTTAGTAAAACCTTTGGAGGTTCAAACCCGCCTTTTGGCTGTTGAACTAAACAACAACAAGTTACTTGATAGATTGGATTTGAAATAAAGGATGTGATCAATGTTATGAAGGAATGTTAAAATTTAATCTTATTAATCCCACAAAAAATATAATTTGATAATATGTTATTCAATTTAATGTTCAAACCAACATCTTCCTTAAATAACATAGGCGTAGTCTATCAATACGTACGGTCTTATTTCAGAGAGTTATTATAATTTTTGTGTTTGAATTTTAACTAAAGCAATAATAAACAGAGAGCAATGCACAACTAATTTACTAATGTTTTTTAAGGATAAATGAATTGTTAATTGGAATTTTACACTGGTGGCGCAGAACGTGTATATTTTAATTATATATTTTAGTTAATTATCGGATCCTAAATCAACAAAGAAATAATCATTATTAAGCGTTAGTTAACGAATGTTTTTTTATTCAGCACCATTTGTGTCTATAACATATCTGAAAATATATAATTGAAATCTAATAGAACTGATCTACAGTTGAAAATATAATTATTTAGGTCTTGCGAGTGAGGCGGCCCACAATGACGGTGACGTCCGTGTGACGTTAATAAAAGATATAATATTGGACCAATCAGAAACTAGTATTCTCAACCTATGAAAAATCTTCAAACCTAACCAATCAGATGTCTTCTTAGGCGTCATTTTGATTGGTTAATATTGTCCAATCAGAGGGCTCATTAGAGTTCACTACGTCATCCGATATCAACCAATGAAAACTTCTCAATTAGTATTACGTCATTTGTCAGTACCGAGCTTCCTGATTGGTCAGGTACTGTTCCTGCGCGTGACGTCGACTTACATTTTTACATAAATCCGCCCATTGTCACCGCCCAGTTAACGATACGGCCGAATATTAAACAATTAACGTCTACTGAAATGCAATACTTTCTAGAAATAAAACGCGTAACAAAAACATTTTTAAACTTGTTATGGTTCCTCCGAGTACGGAATGATTATGGTTTATTGTATGAAACAGCAGTATATTTATACTGCTTTCCACAGTATGAAATTAAAAAAGTCATAAAAAGGAAGGACAACAATAGCTTGCGTTGTCACGTATACGCTTGCTTAAATTTAAGACATTATTTTGTCGGCTACCATGCAAACACTACCATACTAACGTAACACATTGTGATTTTTTCATTATATATTGAAGTTTATTCTAATAAGGACGTCTCTGAAGTTTTTTTGTCAACTAATCGTCAGTAGATTCGCCGGAATTACCAAACTGAAATTTAGAATATACTTAAACAATACCTAGTAAGAGCAAACAAGAACCGGTGCCCTTTTAACGACTATCAGTCCCACTAAAAACGGTTAACGATATGAAAAATTTCTAGGCAATGTTTTTGACATTTCTCCGCGTTTATTCGCTGCTCGTGTCATTATTTTATTTTGCGATGCGAAAATTTAGTATTGCCTACAAGATGCAGTTAAACTGTGAAATATTTTTTTAAATTTTAACTGCTACTTCCACGGCTACAATAATCGTTCTGTTTTCTTAGCGAGAGAAGCAAATTTTCGACTAAAACATATTAAGAAAATAAGAGGTACTAATGAAATAAACACTTTTAGAGATTCTTACAATGACAGAAGATGATTATACACTTAGACCTTGCAGTGAATATATTGTAACAAGATCGAGAAAAGACGGGATCGCTCACGAATCTTCCAGAATTTCATTCATAAACATAGTTAAGAAATAATAAATTAACAATAATCTACACAATGAAATCAGTTTCGTAAATGACAGTTGTAACCATAAAAGTGTCTATTCATTCATAAGGGTTGAAATAACTATCATAAAGTTCAGGTATACTATTGTGTACAGCTATTTTTATGAAGTTGTTTATGAGGTTGTTTTCGTTTCTATTTACAATAGTTGACTTGTTAACAAAGCGATTTTTCTAGGATTCATTAATAAAGAGTTATTTTTGTACTTGAGTAGATTTCTCTACTTTGTTCTGGAACGATCTTTGTGAATGATAATAAAAGGAGGCCCCCGGGCGGCGGTCCAGTCAGTATTCGTGTGATCTTCGCCGAGAGATTAATGGGGTGTGTATTTACAGGTTACACATCC